>CM046664.1:145167943-146547038 GCA_025594165.1 Tamias sibiricus
GTGCTTTGCACACTTTAATATGGATTTGAGTCACCCCAGGATTTTGTCAAGATGAAGATTGACTCAGTAGGTCTGGGGTGGGGCCTGAGATCTTACCCTGATTTAAAACTCCCAAGTGATGCTGCTGTTACACAGACCAGCCTAAACCACGTTGCTAAAACTTAGCAACCACTTGGTAAACAGTAGTATTCCTAGGAGGGAGGAAAAGCCAACCCCGCTTGCAACACTCAAGTAGCAGAGAAATAAATGTACAATAGGATTGCTCATATTTCAAGCAGGAAGTTTACATTGTGTAACTGAAGTTTCCCTTAATTTTCATGTTGGTTTGTTAAGATTGGTTTAGGATTTTTTTTTTGGCGGGGAGTGGGGGTAGTGGGGGTTAGTGGGGATCGAACTCAGGGGCTCTTTACCACTGAGCCACATCCCCAGCCCTATCTATCTATCTATCTGTCTATCTATCTATTTATTTATTTTGAGACAGGCTTAAGGCCTCGCTAAGTTGCTGAGCTGGCTTTGAACTTGTGATCCCCAGCCTGGGCCTCCTGAGTTGCTGGGATTACAGGCTTGAGTATGTCCTGCTGGTTTAGGTTCTTTTATTTATTTATTTATTTTGGGGGGTAGGTACTGGATACTAAATTCAGGGGCACTCGACCACTGAGCCACTTCTCCAGCCCTGTTTTGTATTTTATTTAGAGACAGGGTCCCGCTGACTTGCTTCGTGCCTTGCTTTTGCTGAGGCTGGCTTTGAACTCAGGATCTTGAGCCACTGGGATTACAGGCGTGCACCACCTCGCCCGGTTGTTTCAGGGTCTTAAAGGGTATAGATAATCATTCAAAGTCATTCAGTAGCGAGGCACATTCATCTGAGTGACGTCCTGGGGATTTGGGGCCACCTGACTTAACTTCAGACTCCAGACGTCCTGGGGATTTGGGGCCACCTGACTTAACTTCAGACTCCAGTAACAGGACCTGTGCAGGCCGTGTGCCGGGGTCTCCCCGCCCACTCCAGATCCACCCAGTGAGAGCTCAGGGGAGGGGTGGCGAAACCTGCCCACGCCAGCCAGTGCTGGGGCCGGGACCCAGGACCTTGCGAGGCCCGCGTGCGCTCTAGCGCTGAGCTGAGTCCCCAGCCCTGGAAATCTGTACTTTTCACAACTTCGCACCAGCTCGCTCGCTCTCTCCCTCCCCCCCTCTCTTTTTTGGTACCGGGGATTGAACTCAGGGGCACTCGACCACTGGGCCACCTCCCCAGCCCTTTTTTTGTATTTTATTAGAGACAGGGTCTCACTGAGTTGCTGAGTGCCTCGCCATTGCTGAGGCTGGCTTTGAACTCGCGATCCTCCTGCCTCGGCCTCCCAAGTGCTGGGATTACAGGTGTGCGCCACCGCGCCCGGCTTCCACTCCACTCTCAAGCTCAAATGAATGTATTGGGAATTTCTGAGCAAGGTATTTTTTAGGTCCCGCCCATCGCTGTCACTTTTAAAGATCTCACGTCCCTTAGCCGGGCGCGGTGGCGCATGCCTGTAATCCCAGCACTTTGGGAGGCTGAGGCAGGAGGATCGTGAGTTCAAAGCCAGCCTCAGCAATGGCGAGGCACTTGGCAACTCAGTGAGACCCTGTCTCTAATAAAAAATGCAAAAAAAAAGGGCTGGGGATGTGGCCCAGTGGTCAAGTGCCCCTGAGTTCAATCCCCGGTACCACAAAAAAAAAAAAAAAAAAAAAAAAAAAAAAAAAAAAAGATCTCACGTCCCACTGCCTGCCTGCCCTGGAAACACGCGACAAGCTAGGCGCCTGCAGAGGGGACTGGGAAAGAAAAACGCCTACCGATCAGCATGATGACCAAGTTAGCCGCTCCGTACTTCTCTATCTCGTGAATCCAGTGAGGGACCGACTCGAAGGTGGACAGCCGCGTGAGGTCGTAGGCGATGATGGCTGCGTGGGCGCTGCGGTAGTAGCTCTGGGTGATGGTGCGGAAGCGCTCCTGGCCCGCGGTGTCCCACACCTGCATCTGCAGAAGGGCAGGAGAAGGGCCGGGCGCGGTGGCGCGTGTCTGTAATCCCAGCACTTTGGGAGGCTGAGGCAGGAGGATCTCGAGTTCCAAGCCAGCCTCAGCAATGGCGAGGCACTTAGCAACTCAGTGAGACCCTGTCTCTAATAGAATACAGAAAAGGGCTGGGGATGCGGCCCAGTGGTCGAGTGCCCGTGAGTTCAATCCCTGGTACCACACACACACACACACACACACACACACACACACACAAAAGAAGAAGGACAGGAGAAGGTCCAGTCAGGCCTCCCTGGAACTTGAACGCAGCAGCTTCCTGGGTCTCACTCATTTGTACTGCAGGGTTGGGCCCGGAATCTGTTCTTTTAATTGTTCCAGGGTGACTTGGACGGAGGTGCTTTCAGGCTGGGAACCACAACCTACAGGAGGCTTCCCGGAGAAGCAGGGTATTTGTTCTTTTGACTTCTCACCTCAATCTCCTAGGTCCAGATCTTGGGGTTTTTTTTTTTTTTTTTTTTTTTGTTACTGGGGATTGAACTCAGGAGCACTTGCCCACTGGTCCACATCACTAGCCCTTTTTTTTTTGTATTTTATTAGAGACAGGGTCTCACTGAGTTGCTATGTGCCTCGCCATTGCTGAGGCTGGCTTTGAACCTGTGATCCTCCTGCCTCAGCCTCTCCAGTTGCTGGGATTACAGACATGCACCACTGTGCCTGGCTTGTACTTTGATTTTTTGCTTGTTTGCAGTGCTAGGGATTGAGCCCAGGGCCTCTCATTTTGGCAAGCACTCTGCCACTGAGCTACATCCCCAGGCCTCTTTTAAGGTATTATTTGAAAGCAAATCCCAGATTTCATGTAATTTTTATCTGGACTTACATCAGTATACATCCCTATAAAAGTGGACATTTTATTATATGGCCACAAAGCCATTATCACTGTCAATATACTCTCCTTGGTATCATTTTTAAACACTGAGCCACATCCTCAGCCATTTTTGTTATTTATTTTGAGACAGGATCTCACTGAATTGCTTATGGGCACTGGGCGCGGTGGCGCACGCCTGTAATCCCAGCACTTTGGGAGGCTGAGGCAGGAGGATCGCGAGTTCAAAGCCAGCCTCAGCAATGGTGAGGCACTTAGCAACTCAGTGAGACCCTGTCTCTAAATAAAATACAAAAAAGGGCTGGGGATGTGGCCCAGTGGTCGAGTGCTCCTGAGTTCAATCCCTGGTACCAAAAAAAAAAAAATTGCTTATGGGCTCTCTAAATTGCTGAGGCTGGCTTTGAACTTGTGATCCTCCTGCATCAGCCTCCACAGCCGCTGGGATTACAGACATGCTCCACCATGCCCAGCTATCTCCCTGGTATCATCTGATAGCCAGACCAATCAATGGTTTCCTGATGATTTCCAAAATGTCTTTTCCCTCACAATCAGGGATTGAACCCAAGGTCCCACACATGCTAGGCAAGTGCTCGGCACAGAGGTAAATCTCCAGCACTTTTTATTTTGAGATGGGGCTCCCTAAATTGCCCAAGCCGGCCTCAAAGTTGTGATCCTCCTCTCTCAGCCAATCAAGTAGCCAAAATTAGAAGTTCAATGTTTAATTTTATTTTCTTCCTATACTGGGGGCTTGGGATGTAGCTCAGTTGGTAGAGTGCTTGCTGTGCATGCACAAGGCCCTGGGTTCAATCCCTCGCACCACATACACACACACACACACACACACAAGAAATGACTATTTTCTTCCTATACTGGGATTGAATCCAGGAATGCTGAGATATTTCCTCAGCTCATTGTGTTATTTTTTACTTTGAGACAAGGTCTTGCTAAATTTTGCAAGCTGTCCTTGAACTTGTGATCATTTTTTCTTAGCCTCTGGAGCTGCTAGGATTACAGGTGTGCATTACCACATTCAGCCCAAATATCTTTTTTTTTTTTTGTGGTGCTGGGGTTTGAACCCAGGGCCTTGTACATGAAAGGCAAACACTTTACCAACTGATCTATATCCCCAGCAGCCCAAATATCTTTTTTACAATTGTTTTTATTTCATCAAGATCCCAAATAGGGGGGCTGGGATTGTGGCTCAGTGGTAGAGCGCTCGCCTAGCACGTGTGCAGGTTCGATCCTCAGCACCAAGTAAACATGAATGCATTGCATTGTGTACATCTAAAGCAAATAAATAAACATTTAAAAAAAAAAAAAAAAAGATCCCAAATAGGGCTGGGGTTGTGGTTCGGTGACAGAGTGCTTGCTTTGCACATGTGAGGTACTGGGTTCAATCCTCAGCACCACATAAAATAAATAAAGATATTGTGTCCAGCGCTGGATGCGGTGGTGCATGCCTGTAATCCCAGCAACTCTGGGAAGCTAAGACAGGAGGATCACGAGTTCAAAGCCAGCCTCAGCAAAAGCAACGCGCTAAGCAACTCAGTGAGACCCTGTCTCTAAATAAAATACAAAATAGGGCTGGAGATGTGGCTCAGTGGTTTAGTGCTCGCGAGTTCAATCCCTGGTACCCCAAAATAAAATAAATAAATAAATAAATAAATAGGACTGGGAATGAAGCTCAATGGTAAAGTGCCCCTGGGTTCAATCTCCAGTATGAAAAAAAATCACAAATAAGATCCAATGATTACATTTTCACTAACAGTTTTTTTTGGGAAGGGGTGGGAAGTACTGGGGATTGAATTCTGGGAGGCTTTACCTGTGAGCTACATACATCACCAGCCCTTTTTATTTTTTGAGACAGGGTCTTGCTAAATTGCTCAGGCTGGCCTCTAACTAGTGATCCTCCTGCCTCAGCCTCCTAAATCACTAGGATTACAGGCACACCTAGCAAAACATATTATCTTGCTGTGATTGCTTTTTTTGTTTTGTTTTGTTTTGTTTTGTACCAGGGATTGAGCTCAGGGGCACTCGGCCACTAAGCCACATTCCCAGCCCTATTTTATTTAGAGACAGGGTCTCACTAAGTTGCTTAGTGCTTTGCTTTGGTTAAGGCTGGCTTTGAACTCAGGATCTTCTTGCCTCAGCCTCCTGAGCCGCTGGGATTATAGGTGTGTGCCACTGAGCCCATCTTGCTGTGATTTTAATTTATACTTTGAGGGTGGGGTTGGGCATCTATATTTTAATCTATGAGCTAGTACTTATAAAGCTTGTGAAATAGTAGGTTTGTCCAATCTGTGAATCGGCCACTTTTTGTATTTGGTTGTTGGTCTTCTTTTCCTAGATATTTATCAGAGCTCTTTCCACATTAATAAAATTAGCAATTTGTCAGTCCCATATTGCAAATATTTCTTTACAGTTTGTCATGCCTCTTTTGACTTTGCTTGTGGTATTTTTTGAGTAGATGTAGAAAATTTTTTTCCCCTTTCCTTTATTTCCTTTATGGCTTCTGCATTCATGCCTCAATTAAAAGGCGGATTTCCCCCACTCCAGGGGGATATGCATGAGCTTCAGTGTTGGGAACTCTGGCTAAAGAAGGCAAAGCCAACCCCGGTGCTCCTCTCACCTTTACTTTCTTGCCGTCGATCTCAAGGGAGCGCACGGTGAAGTCCACCCCGATGGTATTCTGCTGTGTCTCAGTGTAGACCCCAGATTTGAAATGCTGAACCACACACGTCTTCCCCACATTGGAATCCCCAATGAGGATGACCTTGAACAAATAGTCAAAGTTCTCATCTGCTGCCCTGGCTGAGCTGTAGAACTGCATGACTCTGGCCACCGGGAACAGACCTAAGGAAAGAAGGGATTCAGTTTCTCTCTAGTGATCACCCACCAGGCAGCAGGCACTGGGGACCCAGCAGGTACTGGGGACCCAGCAGAAGACGGGCCATGGTGGCCTTCACAGCTCAAACATTCTTGTGGGAGAGGGATGTTAATGAAGGCAGGGTCTGGTACCAGACTTCCCTACAAGTCCATACCTTCACCAGGTGTTGACAGTGCTTTAGGGGTGACCTCAGAATGACAAGGTACTGCTGCCACTCTCTGGAGGATGGAGAATGCCTGTTCTTCAGATGACAGCACTGAGGAAAGCCTAGTCCAGGACAAGGTGCCCCACGTGCCATTAGAGAGCAAGATGGCAGAGGAAGTGCCCCCGGGAGTGACTTCCCTGCCATTGGCCAGGCGGAGGACATGACAGTTCCATGTGGGGGAGAAGCCTCCCAACTTCCGGAGGACTGCCTGCCCAGGCAACCTGAGTTGAGGACTGACAAGATTTGACTAGGAAGTCAGTTCAGGGAAAAATGATGTGGCCTATTTATTTATTCATTCATTTACTTTGGCACTGGGGATTGAACCTGAGGTGCTTTACCACTGAATTGCATTCCCAGCCCTTTTTATTTTTTATTTTTAGACAGGGCCTAGCTAAGTTGCTGAAGGGCTTCTAAATTGCTGAGGTTGGCTTTGAACTTGGGATCCTCCTGTCTCAGCCTCCTGAGTCACTGGGATTACAGGCGTGTTCCACCATGCCCAGTTAACTTAAAGGTGTTTAATGACAGTGTTTCCCAAACTAACTGATTATCAGACTTACCTGGGGAGATAATTAAAGCATATATATTCCCAGAACTCATCCCAGACCCATTTATACATTTTAAAACTGAAAAAACAAAAACAGCCCCACACACATACACACTTCCCAGGTGAGTCTGATGACAAGCTAGGTTTGGGAAACACTAATTAACACAAGCAACCACCTGAAACGTTATTCTGTTACTCTTACCTTTAATGTTGCTGTCACTACCTCCTGAAAATGACCCATTGTGCAGGACAGCTCTAACTTCTTTGGGGTTGAAGCCCATCTCCTTGGGATTTCAGTCTGTCAACCCCAGAGCTGCCCTTGCTGTGCCAAAACATGTCATACTCCTGTTCCACATGACAGCTCATCAAATATTTGAGGCAGAAAGTCTTCCCCTCAAGGTAAACAGCCTTTAACTGTCCTTCACATGGTATTGTGGTAGGTCTCCTCATCAGATATCTCATGAAAATAACTGAAACCTTATCCCATTTGATGATAAAATTCGATGTGCTAAAAAATGTCCCTGCACTGACACCCTTTGTCATTTTCCCCTGATTTATTCTTTTCTCTAACATCACAGAAAAACCAAGTCTAGTCGGGTACAGTGGCGCATGCCTTTAATCCCAGAGGCTTGGGAGGCTGAGGCAGGAGGATCACAAGTTCAAAGGCAGCCTCAGAAACTGAGTGAGACCCTGTCTCAACACAAAAAATAAAATGGGCTGGGGAGGTGGCTCAGTGGTTGAGCACCCTGGGTTCAATTCCCAGTACCAAAAAGAAAATAAAGAAAAAGAAAAAAAAAAAAAATCCAAGTCTATATCATCACACAAATATCCAGTCTGTATGTAAAAATCCAGGGTTTTAAAGTAATGAAAAAGAACCATCTCTCTCTTGAATGCCTCAGAAATCACATTTGGCTAAATGATCCAGCAGAAATAAAGGCATATTCAAACCACTTTTTTTTAATTTCCCTCTGACTTTTCAACTAAGAAAGCCATTCCACTTCCGGTCTCATCACTTGAACTTGAGCTGCAACCTTATTTTCAAATCCCCTCCTTCCCTTTCCCCCTGTAAGTCCCCAGGGTTTCCACCAAAGCCCTCTGCGACGTAGCCCATGTGCCCCACAAGGAGAAACCAAGCCACCCAACGACATCCCTCTTAGCTCACATCCTGAGCCTTTACCTTCCCGGTTTACCTGTTGCTTACCTGTCTCTCTCTCCCACCTGTGCTAGCAAGGAGGTAATGTTTTCTTCCTCTCCTGGTTTCCTTTGCAGCCCTTGGTGCCCCTTCTTCCTCCTGCCTCGCTGCGTGGTGGGAACTGTAGTTCTGGCCCCAGGTATCTGGTTTTGTGGCCTGAGAAAGTGAAAGGAAAGCAAACACGGTCCCTCCCACCTGCCCTGAGCCACCACAGTCACAGAGCCCCAGGTGAGGCGCTGTCAGCACTGGGCCAGCTCCTTCTACTCACTTTCTTTCATGCATAGGTCATCTGGCATTTCCCCTGGTATCTCCTGTTTGGCTGGGCTAGGGGTTGTTAGCTGAGAGGACATGAACTTAAAGGATACTGAGTCTTTTTTTTTTTTTTTTTTGGTACTGGGGAGTGAACTCAGGGCACTCGACCACTGGGTCACATCCCCAGCCCTTTTTTTTTATTAAATTAGAGACAGGGTATCACTAAGTTGTTAAGTGCCTCGCCATTGCTGAGGCTGGCTTTGAACTTGCTATCCTCCTGCCTCAGCCTCCCAAAGTGCTGAAATTACAGGAGTGCGCCACTGCGCCCTGCTAGGACACTGAGTCTTAAGTGGACTTAATTGCTTTGTCGATTTGAAAAGCTCTTAAAAAAAAAATTATTTATTTGCTTTAGCTGTACACAATGGGTTTATTTGTACGTGGTGCTGAGGATAGAACCTGGGCCGCGCATGTGCCAGGCGAGCGCTCTACCGCTGAGCCACAACCCCAGCCCTGAGAAGCTCTTTTTGAGAAGCCCCTGAGAGAGAAGAAATTAGCAAAGAGAAGGTGAAAGAGCTAAAAGGACTTTGAAGGTGTATGTGAAGAAAGAACTAAGCAAAATTCTCATCTCACTCCAAAATTCTGCCCCACGGTGAAGGTTAATTTCTAGGTCCTGGAAAACCCCAAACCTGTCAGTTCTCCATGCTGGTGGTAGAAGTGTAGAGCTGAGATGAAATTCCCCTCCTATTGCCCCTCCTATTTCCTCCTACAGAGTCTAGAATACTAACTGCTTCTTGGAGTCTAGTGTAAGGAAGATATGTTCACCAGACATGCCTGTAATCCCAGTGATTTGAGGGAGGAGGATCTCAAGTTCGAGGCCAGCCTTAGCAATTTAATGAGACTCTCAGCAATTTAGCAAGACTCTGTCTCAAAATAAAAAATAAAAAAGGGCTGAAGATGTAGCCCAGTACAAACAAAACAAAACAAAAAAGCAAACCAAAACCCCCTAGATTTTCTATAAGAGGTAGGTATAGGGCTGTAGGTGCAGGCTACCCTATATGGCTGTTAAATGGCACCATGGGTACCAGGAGTAAAATAGAATAGGAAACATACTGATTGATAAAATATTGAAATTGGTATAGTGTTTTCTAGGAAAGAATCCCAAGTCAACTTTAGTAGGTTGCAACCAGCAATTTTACAAGAAGAGATTAGGGGGGAAATTCAGAATGTACATAATATAATAATGGTATGAATTGTTTTGGAAAATGTTTGGGTCAGTTGTATACATCCAGTTTTACTGGGAATGAGGTAAAATGTTCTTTCTTCTTTTTTTTTGGGGGGGGGGTGGTTACTGAGGATTTAACCCAGACGTGCTCTATCACTGAGCTACAACTCTAGCCCTTTGTTTTCCTTCCTTTTTTTTTTTTTTTTTTTTTTTTTTGTGGTACCGGGGATTGAACTCAGGGGCACTCGACCACTGGGCCACATCCTCAGCCCTTTTTTGTATTTTATTTAGAGACAGGGTCTCACTGAGTTGCTAAGTGCCTCGCCATTGCTGAGGCTGGCTTTGAACTCACGATCCTCCTGCCTCAGCCTCCCAAAGTGCTGGGATTGCCACCGCGCCCGGCCCCACATTTTTTTAATTGGTGCATTATTGTTGAACATACTGATGGGATTTGTTGTTATATATTCCTACATGCACACAATATAACAACATAATTTGGCCATTATCACTCCCCGGCATTTACCCCCGTCTCTCCACATCTTCCAACCCTTGGTCCAGCCCTTATTTTGAGGGCTGGGGATAGGGCTGGGGAAAAAGCTCAGTTGCATAAGGACCTGGGTTCAATCCCCCTCTCCCCCCAAAAAAGTTATTTTGAGATAGGATCTAACTAAAGTTGCAAAGGCTGGCCTCAAACTTGCAATCCTCCTGCCTCAGACTCCTGAGTCACTAGGATTACAGGCATGTACTACTATGCCTGTCATAAAGTGTATTTATTACTGTGGGTTGGGGGTTCAAAAAGTTTGAGAAGCTAATGCTGGCAGGTAGAGCAAGAAAACAAGACACTGCCACAACACCAAAAAAAAAAAAAAAAAAAAAAAAAAAAAAGACACTGTCAAATGCTGCTTTGCGGGCTGCTGGTTTGAGGGCCGCCATGACATGTCTTCGACTCAGAAATCAAATGTAGGTCAGGATCTACCACAAATGCACAGCTGGGGCAGGAAATACATTTGTTTGGTGTCTGTGTCAAGGTGGTTAGGTGCAAAATGTTTTCTTTCCTCTGGTAATGGTTACTGTTAAAAAATAAGTCAGGGGCTGGGGATGTGGCTCAGCGGTGGAGCGCTCATCTAGCACGTGCGTGGACCGGGTTCGATCCTCAGCACCACGTAAACATAAATGCATTGCATTGTGTACAACTAAAGCAAATAAATAAATATTAAAAAAAAAAAGTCAGCTGACAGACCCAGCAATCAGAGAGCACCCAGAGGTAGGAATCAAAAGTTAATATGTCCAGGTGGTTATAAAAATTAAGTCCAGAGATCCTGTCTCTGCCTGCCCAACACTCTCCTCCAAGTGACTATAAGTTAAAAGGGCATAATGTGGGCTATGGGGAAATTAGGTATTCTTGCCCTGGGTGGTGGTTACAGAGGTTGTGCACTTGTTATACATGCATAAATATAATAACATGTGATGTATATACACGGAAATGCACACATGCACATATATACCACATATCTCACCATATATATGTATATATTTGCATATATATATATATATATATTTTTTTTTTTTTGTGGTACTGGAGATTGAACTCAGGGGCACTCGACCACTGGGCCACATCCCCAGCCCTTTTTTGTATTTTATTAGAGACAGGGTCTCACTGAGTTGCTAAGTGCCTCGCCATTGCTGAGGCTGGCTTTGATCTCGTGATTCTCCTGTCTCGGCCTCCCAAAGTGCTGGGATTACAGGCGTGCGCCACCACATTTTTTTTTTTTTTTTTTAGAACTGTATTTCCCCAACAGTTGAAAGAGCCCAGGAGGACAGTGTACCCTCGCCTAGAGGGACCTTTGCTTAGAGCCAGGTGTTCTAAGGTCTCTTTAATTTTGTTTAAGGCTGTCGGAATGATACATTGATTTATTAGGGCAGATGGGATGTGGTGCACAACTATGTATGATACTCACAGACTCATGGCCCTGCCCTGGGGGTGCTGGGGATTGAACCCAGGGCCTTGTGCATGGGAGGCAAGCACTCTACCAACTGAGCTATATCCCTAGCCCTGACAACTACATTAGTTAATTTAAGCAAAAATTTAATGCTAGGCAGATCAGTAGCACAGTCAGCAATAAAGACTAAAATAAAAGAATAGAATAAAAATAAAAATAGTCTATGAAAATAAAGAATGGAATAATGGGGCTGGGGTTGTGGCTCAGCGGTAGAGTGCTCGGCTGGCACGTGCGCGGCCCGGGTTCGATCCTCAGCACCACGTAAAAATAAACGCATTGTGTACAACTAGTACAACTAAAGCAAATAAACAAATATTAAAAAAAAAAAGAATGGAATAACAATTCGTTGAAAAAAAAATCTGTCCATCAGTTCTTCCCCCAGTAACATCTTAGTTTTCCCTCCTGGCTTTTGTTGGCCAGCAACCCGGCGGTGCCCGAAGCCCGGGTTCTCTGGCCTCGCCCTCCCGGGCCGAGGGGGGCGGGCCCTGCGTAGCCCGCAGGTGAAGCCGCGCGGCAGGACTACAACTCCCGGCATGCACCGCGCCCGCGCCCGGAAACCCTGTCCGCACTCCGAGGGTGAGGTGGCGGCGCGGGCGGCGGGCAGCGGGCTGCGGCGTGGAGCAGAGCGGAGCCAAGCGGAGGCAGCGCGCGGAGCGGCCGGCCGCAGTGGGGGACTTCTGCGGGCCTCCGGTGCGTGAGCCCCGGCGCGTGCATCCCGAGCCCGGCTGCGGAGGGGGACGGGCCCGAGGGGCTCCTGGGACGCGAGCGCGGTGGGGAGTTGGGGGTGCAGGCGGCTGGTGGGTGTGGCGCCGCGGGCGAGGCTGTCCGCTCGCCCCCCGGGGTCCCCGCGCGGGCTGCGGGTCCCGCGGCGGGCTGGGACCTCGGCTGAGCCGCGGGAGGCGCCTCGGGGAGACCCGCGTCCCCGTCCGAGCCCGCGTGCGGCGGGGGCTTTTGTGCCCCTCGTGGACCCGCCGCGGCCTTGGAGCCCGCGAGGTTTGGACTTAAGCAGAAAAGGGCTCGTCCCCAGACCAGGCGAAGGACTGCTCAGGGCGCTGGGAAGCTTTTCGGAAAGGATGCGCAGAGGTCAGAGAGGCTGAGGGTCTTGGGAGTGGCTGAGTTTTGTTTTTTTGGGAATGATCATTATCTCAGTCTAGGAATTTATGGTCCTATGACTCCTCATTCTTCCCTTAACACTTATTTGTCTGTTTATTCTTAATTTTGACAGGAGGTAATGGAATGTGTGTACCCTTACATTCTGGTGTTTCTTACGACCGTAGGCGATCTGGTGATACATTATTGCACCGTTTACAGGAAGAATAGTTACCTGCTGGGCAAAATCAGACTTTTTTCCCTCCTGGTGTTGGGAATTGAACCAAGGGCATCGTGCATGCTAGGCAAGCTCATTCAAAGCATCTACCTTTGAGCTACACCCTCAGGCTCCCCGACTTCTACTTTTTTTTTTTTTTCTTCCGTGTGAGACCGGGGCTTACTAAATTTCCCAGGTTGGTCTTGACCTTGCCAGCCTGGCAAAGACAACTTTGTTGTCTTTGGAACATGTGCAGAAATAGGAAGAATGTGGTTTTGGGAATCCTGAAATAAAATGAGATAATTTTACGGATAAATTCTAGTTATTTAATGTGTGCTGTTGAGACAATTTAAGAAGAGAGAAAAATTACAGAAAGATTTGAGTTTTTTTTTTTTTTTTTTTTTTTTTGTGGTACCGGGGATTGAACTCAGGGGCACTTGATCACTGGGTCACATCCCCAGCCCTTTTTTGTGTGTTTTATTTAGAGACAGGGTCTCACTAAGTTGCTAAGTGCCTTGCCATTGCTGAGGCTGGCTTTGAACTTGCGATCCTCCTGCTTCAGCCTCCCAAAGTGCTGGGATTACAGGCATGCGCCACCGCACCGCCTCCCCCCCACCCCCCAAGCTTAAGATTTGAGTTTTGAATTAAAAAGTATTTGTGTGCTACAGGTAAATGGCTTCAAATCAGATGTGAACTAAAAAGCTACTTGTGTAAGTGTTAGGTATTAAGGTATTAAATTAAAACATACAGTACTGTAAAAATGGTCAATTCGGCCGGGCGTGGTGGCGCACGCCTGTGATCCCAGCACTTTGGGAGGCTGAGGCAGGAGGATCGCGAGTTCAAAGCCAGCCTCAGCAATGGCGAGGCACTTAGCAACTCAGTGAGACCCTGTCTCTAATAAAATACAAAAAAGGGCTGGGGATGTGGCCCAGTGGTCGAGTGCCCCTGAGTTCAATCCCTGGTACCACAAAACAAAAAAACAAAAAAAACCAAATAAACGCATTGTGTACAACTAAAGCAAATAAATAAAATATTAAAAAAAAATGGTCAATTCAACTGTCCATTTAACACTTTTTTAACTACCTCTTAAACTTTGAGTATGCATAGTTTTTTCCTTTGCAAATATAAAAACTGAAGTCTAGTGAGTGAGGAAATTGCCTATCCAGTGCCCTTCTCATTTAATGTGTAAAAGGATCACTCTTTCCAACAAGGTGGGATTTTTCCCATCAGCATGTGTACCTGTGCATCTTAGGTGTGATAATTGTAATTGCTGTGTTTTACTCAGCTTGGGATAGTTTCTAAGCCTTTGTACTTACACAATATCACATAGAATCAAGAGTCAGTTCTGGTTTGAATATGCACTACTTTTCTTGAGAGATTACTTTCTAGGTTGTGTATGGTGGCATATGCCTGTAATTCCAGTTACTTGGGAGGCTTAGGCAAGAGGATCACAAGTTCAAGGCCAATTTTGGCAATTTAGTGAGACCCTGTGTCAAAATAAAAAATAAAAGCCGAGTGCTGTGGTGCACGCTTGAAATCCCGGCAGCTTGCAAGGCTGAGGCAGGAGTATCCTGAGTTCAAAGCCAGCCTCAGCAATTTAGTGAGGCCCTAAGCAACTCAGTGAGACTCTGTCTCTAAATAAAAGTACAAAAACAAAAACAAAAAACAAAAACAAAAAAAACCAAAACAACAACAACAACAACAACAACAAAAGGGCTGGGGATGTGGCTCAGTGGTTAAGAGCCCTTGGGTTCAATCCCTCATACTTAAAATAAAATAAAAGGACTGGTGATAGAGTGTCCCTGGGTTCAATCCCCAGTACTGGGGGAGAAAATAAGAGATCTCTATTATCTTTCTTATCTGTAAACTGTTGGAGAACTGAGTGTTAATCTGTGCAAAGTACCTACCATGGTGCCTGGCATCTTGTACAAAATTTAGTGTTGTGCAAAATCGTTCATTCAGAAACATCTTTATTGGGGACTGCTGAATTGGTAGAGTACTTGCCTCACATGCACAAGGCCCTGGGTTCAATCCCCAGCAACACACACACACACACACACACACACACACACACACAAAGAAACATTTTTATTGGGCTAGGGGTAGGTGGTGGAGCACTCACCTAGCATGCACAAAACCCTGGGTTCACTCCTCAGCACTGCAGAAACAAAGCAGCAGGAAATCTTTATTGCTCAGTCTAAGTATTCTGCATGGTTCTGGATTATAGCTGTGGATCTATGACAGAGAAAGCCACTGCTGTCTTGGAGCTTTGATGAAAAAATAAACATATAAACAATCAAATCAGATGATTATGTTGTTAGAAATGCTATAAAGGCAAGAAACAGGTGACAGAAGTAGAAGCTGAGGGGTACCGTTTTTTGAGAGGGTGGCCAGGGCATGCCGCTTGAGGTGACATTTGAGAATGAACCAAGAAAAGGAAAGGAGCCAGCCATTATAAGGAAAAGCATGTCTGACAGCGGAACAGCAAACAAAGGCCCAAGGCATGAGAGGGCTTAGCAGGGTCAGGGCTTTGGTGTGGGGAACCTGTGGGTGGGCAAGGAGTATGGCCTGGCCAAGGACTGGGAAACACCCAGCTGCCCAGCAGGGGTCTGGTAGAATAAAGATTTATTCATGTCATGGGAGGCTGCACATGCTCAGAAGAAGGTGGCATCTCTGTAGATGCCAATAGGGACAGAACTCCAACTTCTGACAAGTGAGGGAAAAAAGATGTGGAATTGTGTGTGCTGTGTGCTTGCAGGTATGTTTGTGTGGGGAGGAGGGGCTCTGCTGGGATGTGGGCAGGGTGTGGATTCTGTAGGGGTGCAAAAGGAACTGGGCAGATGGAAAGAGGAGGGAGGCTTCACTCTGCTGTTTTTGTGCCTTTTGAATTTTCTACCTTATTCATATATTCTAAATTGAAAATTAATAAAATAATTAAGACAAACTCCAAACTCTCCAGTTCAGCCATCTACCCAGGCAGTCCCCTCTGTCCTTTGGAGCCTTCTCCTACCAGCCCGTCTTCAGCTCTCTGCTCCCCACCCCTTAGCCATCCTACTTTTCTGCAGAGGACTAAGTTAGACAGGCCTTGAGGGCCACACAGAGTCTGTTTTGATGTGCGTCTTGGGGAGGCATCCAAGGGTTGTAAGCAGAAGCTGGCTTGTGTTTCCACACGAGCTCCAGGCTCCTGTGTGGGGTTGAGTTGGGCTGGGGTAGATGTGGAGCTGGTGACACCTTATTGGAGGCTGTTGGGGTTGGTTGGCAGGAGGGCAATGCTGGTGGTTTATCTTAGGGTGGTGGCAGTGACAGTGCAGTTGATGGGGACATATTTTGGAGGTGAAAAGGACTGGGTTCGGTAGTAGGCTGGATGAGGAAGCTGTGAGAGAAGGAGACATAAAGGGCAAGTGTGGTGGTACCATTTACTGAGGTGGAGGCTCCAGGGGAGGGATGGATTTCGAGGGGGAAATGAAGAATCCTGTCTTAGCTCTGTGGAGGGATGTCAGGTGGTCATTTGGAACCCTGGAGGGTCTGAGGTGGCACCATAAACCTGGGGATCATTGGCATAAAGCTGTGGTCGATGAAGGAGGAGAAAAAGATGTTGGAAGTTTAAAAAGAGAAGTGTGAAATCGCCGCCTGGGAGGTTGAGGAAACTCTTGCTAGGGAAATGCGGTGGGCTTGTTGGGCAAGTGTTGCAGCCCTTTGAGGTTTGTGGGTTTGAATCTGAGAAGGAAACCTGCTTGTGATTTTTCTCTGACAAAACTCAGCTGCATGGGTGCAAAGGAGGCAGACCAGGTCCCAGGAGAAGAAGACTTGGGCATCAAGAGATGGCAACCTTCTGAGTTGCTGAGGAGATGAGGCCAGGGCTGATGTGGAGATGTGGTCACGTCAGGAACATCAGGAACATCAGGAACATCAGGAACATCAGGAACGTCGAGGTCGCAGGAACGCTGAGGTCGCTGGGTGTGGTGGTGCACACCTATAATCCCAGCACTTGGGAGGCTGAGGCAGGAGGATCACCAGTTCAAAGCCAGCCTCAGCAATGGCGAGGCACTTAGCAACTCAGGGAGACCCTGTCTCTAATATAATACAAATAAGGGTTGGGGATGTGGCCCAGTGGTAGAGTGCCCCTGAGTTCAATCCCTAGCACCAAAAAAAAAAAAAGTGGGGTGAGGTGGGGCAGGTGGGAAGGCTGGGGTTGAATGGGCAGAATGTGCTGGGTGCTGTAAGTGTATGTTCTCTTCTCCTACCAGTCCCTCCCCTTTCCACTGTGCTGTTGACTTTTTCAGAGTGTTCTTAATATGAGACACAATTTGGAACAAGCTCTCACTATATCAGTAGAAAATAAGAGTTTTTTTTTCCTTTTCTTCTGGGTATTGAGGATTGAACGCAGGGAGCTTCACAACTGAGCCCTTTACATCCTCATCCCTTTTTTACTTTTTATTTTGACCACTGAGCCACATCCCCAGTGCTATTTTCTGTATTTTATTTAGATACAGAGTGTCTCTGAGTTGCTTAGTGCCTTGGCCTCACTTTTTTTTTTTTTTTAAATATTTATTTATTTACTTTAGTTGTACACAATGCAATGCATTCATGTTTACGTGGTGCTGAGGATCGAACCCGGGCCGCGCACATGCGAGGCGAGTGCTCTGCCGCTGAGCCACAACCCCAGCCCCTTGGCCTCACTTTTGCTGCGGCTGGCTTTGAACTCTATCCTCCTGCCTTAGCCTCCCAAGCCGCTGGGATTATAGGCATGCACCACCATGCCTGGCTTTTACTTTTTATTTTGAAACAGGGTCTCACTAAGTTGCCTGGGCTGATCTTCCTGCTTCAGCCTCCTGGGTAGCTGGGATTATAGGTGTGTGCTACTACACCAGGCTTAGAAGTGGAATTTCAGCTGGGCGCGGTGGCACACGCCTGTAATCCCAGCACTTGGGAGGCTGAGGCAGGGGGATCGTGAGTTCAAAGCCAGCCTCAGCAATGGCGAGGTACTTAGCAACTCAGTGAGACCCTGTCTCTAATACAAAAAAGGGCTGGGGATGTGGCCCAGTAGTCAAGTGCCCCTGAGTTCAATCCCTGGTACCAAAAAAAAAAAAAAAAAAAAAAAAGTGGAATTTCAGGTATAATAATTTAGGGATTGGTTGTACCCAAAGCAGTTTTGTTGCTGAGAATTGAATCTAGGACCTTACATATGCTGGGCAGATGCTCTACCACTGAGCTAATTCCCAATTCTGAAGTCATCTTTTATCCGGCATTGATTGCGCAATATTAACATTGTGTTCCATTCTGGAAAGAAACATTTTTTTTTTTTTTTAGTACTGGGGATTGAACTCAGGGGCACTCAACCACTGGGCCACATTCCCAGCCCCTTTTTTGTATTTTATTAGAGACAGAGTCTTACTGAGTTGCTAAGTGCCTCGCCATTGCTGAGGCTGGCTTTGAACTGGTGATCTTCCTGCCTCAGCCTCCCAAGTGCTGGGATTACAGGCATGCTCCACCGCGCCCGGCTTGGAAAGAATCATTTTTATTTTATTTTTATTTGGTGGTGCTGGGGATTGAACCCAGCACCTCACACATGCCAGGCAAGTGCTCTGCCACTGAGCCACATTCCCAGTCATAAGTACCATTGTTTAAAAAAATATTTATTTATTTTCTTTAGTTGTACACAATATGTTTATGTGGTGCTGAGGATCAAACATAGGCCGCGCACATGCTAGGCGAGCACTCTACCGCTGAGCCACAACCCCAGCCCCCATAAGTACCATTTTTAATAGTTGGTCAAAAAACAAAAAAACAAAACAAAACAACCCCCCCCTCACCTACAAATCAACTAACGATAAAACACCAAAACAACCTACTTTATTACAAAATCACAAGTTAGTGATTGTGAAATTGCTTTAAAATGTAGAATATGTCTCAGTGATTCTGGATCTTACCAATGGCAAGGATCTTTTGAATCTGGGGGCTGTTTACCACTGAGCAACATTTCCAGCCTTTTTAAAATTTTAAGACAGGGTCTTGCTAAGTTGCTTAGGGCCTTGCTAAATTGCTGAGCCTGATCTTGAACTTGGGATTCTCTTGCCTTAGCCTCCTGGAGTTGCTGGGATTACAGCCATGAGCCACTGTACCCAGCAGGGATCTTATTTAACCTTTTTTGTGGTACTGAGGGTTGAACCCAGGCTTCTCACATGATAGGCGGGTGTTTCTTCCACTGAGCTGTATCCCTGGCCCTTTTGGTTTTTGAGACAGAATAACCTCAGCTGCGGAGGCTGGTTTCAAACTTTTTATTCCTCTGCCTCTGCCTCCTAAGTAACTGGGATTATAGGCATGTGCCACTGTGATGGGTGAGGGCCTTGTTTTATTTTATTTTATTTTTTAAATTTTTAAAAAATATTTATTTGCTTTAGTTGTACACAATGCATTTATTCTTATGTGGTGCTGAGGATTGAACCCGGGCCGCGCATGTGCTAGGCGAGGCGAGCGCTCTACCGCTAAGCCACAACCCCAGCCCTTTATTTTGTTTTATTATTATTTTTTAAAATTTTTATTCTAAGATGTTATAAATGACAGCAGAATGCATTACATTTCATATTACACATATAGAGCACTTTTTTTACAAATCTCTGGTTGTATGCAAAGTATATTCACACCATTCGTGACTTCATACATGCACTTAGGGTAATGATATCCATCTCATTCTACCATCTTTTTTTTTTTTTCCTTCACCCTTTTGCCCCCTCCCTTCCCCTCCCTCCCCATTGGCCATTCTAGTAGAATGCATTACGGTTCATAATCCCAGCCCTTTATTTTATTTAAAAAAAAAATTTAGTTTTTAGTTGTAGTTGGATATAATAACTTTATTTTTAAGTGGTGCTGAGGATTGAACCCAGGGCCTCGCATGTGCTAGGCGAGCGCTCTACCGCTGAGCCACAACCCCAGCCTGAGGACCTTATTATTTTTTTTTAATTTATTTATTTGCTTTAGTTGTACACAATGCCTTTATTTGTATGTGGTGCTGAGGATTGAACCTGGGCCGCGCACGTGCTAGGCGAGCGCTCTACCGCTGAGCCACAGCCCCAGGACCTTATTTTTAACAAGAATAATTTTTTTCTTTTAAATTAATTCTTGTGGGGGGAATATGGGGATATTGTCAAAGGATATAAAGTTTCATTTAGATGTAAGAAATAAATTCTAGAGATCTGTTGTACAACAGGGTAACTATAATTAATAACAATGTATTTTTTTTTTTGCTCTACCCAGCTTGGCTTGGTGCTGGCTAGGACATTGCTCTGTCACTGAACTATGCCCCTGCCCTGTATTGTAATTTGAAAATTGCTGAGTAGATTTTAAGTTTCTCATCACACACACACATACACACACACACCCCAAAAAAGAAAGAAAAGAAGAACCATTTTTATCAGATTGACTGAGCCATTCTACAATGTACAAATATTTCAAAGCATATTATATGTGGTAGACATATACTATTCTTGTGAATACTATAATGTACAAAACAGTAACTACTATTAACTATTACAAGTTATGCATTCAATATTCATTGAGAAGCCACTCAATGACAAACTACTATGATTTCAGAGACACTGAAATTTGGTTTTCTGGCTGATTCAGACTTGGCAAAAAACTCCTGTGCTCTTCACAGCTGGTTGAAAATCATCTCTGATGTATGGGATATATGTGTACGTTATTATTTTTAGTATTCATTCTAAATGGCATTCTGTCAACAGCAAGTGATTGTTTAAAACTATTTTCCCAATGTACTTATTAGGCCTTTTCTCTTTCACCTCTATGGCCTAGGAAAAGATAGTTTATTTAGAAACTAAATTCACAAGCTGGATGTGGTGGTACATACCTGGAATCCCAGCAACTGAGGAGGCTAAGGCAGAAGGATTGCAAATTTGAGGCCAGCCTCAGCAACTTAGTGAGACTTTGTCTCAAAATAAAAAATTGAGGGCTGGGGTTGTGGCTCAGTGGTAGCGTGCTCGTTTAGCACGTGTGTGGCCCGGGTTCGATCCTCAGCACCACGTAAAAATAAAGGCATTGTGTACAACTAAAGCAAATAAATAAATATTTGAAAAAAAAAAAACAACTAAAACAAACAAATAAGGGGCTGGGGTTGTGCCTCAGTGGTAGAGCACTCGCCTAGCATGTGTGCGGCCCAGGTTCAATCCTCAGCACCTCGTAGAAAATAAACACATTGTGTACAACTAAAGCAAATAAACAAACATTAAAAACAAACAAATAAATATATTAAAAAAATTGAAAGGGCTGGGATATAGCTCAGTAGTAAAGTGCCCCTGGGTTCAATCCCCAGTAACCCCCCCCCCCAAAAAAAAAAATCTACATAGTCTCATATTTCAGTAGTTATTTAAAGCTATTAATGTTTTTTTTTTTTTTGGTGGTGGTGCTGGGGATTGAACCCATGAGAGGCTAGCCTGAGAGACAAGCTCTCCCACCAAGTGAGCTATATCCCCAGCCCTAAAGCTACTAATGGAACTGTACCAGCCCTCCTCCCCCAAATCATACAACTGTTGCCAAACAGTGTAATCTCAATTCATTGGAGTATACCTTTTTGAAATTATTATTATACTTGATAAATAATGGAATTGTATTATATCCTGTACCCTTTCCTGAAGTATTCAGTATGGTGTTTTGAGGTGAAATGTAAGTCCAGAGAGATATAATTTCTGGAGAATGGTTAAAACTTCAGGTTGTTCTACTTGTATTTTATGTTTATTTTTGGGATGGAGCTAAGTTTAGTAGCAATGCTAAAAGCTCTTGTTTTTGTAGCTTTCTAGAATTACAAAGTTTATTTACATCTTGTAAGTGGAATTTTATAGTCTTATTTTGTTCATAATTTAAAAATGAAATTAGCTACATTCTACTGATTTAGGATTAATTCTGGGCAGCATTTTCTCCCCTTGTGCTTCAGGGAATTGAACTCAGGGCCTCCTGTATGCTAGGAAAACACTCGACTGAGCTATAGTCTCCCGCCCTCCTACTCCTCGTGCATTATTAACAGCCATCAAAAGAGATGGACCATTTTACAGATGATAATCTTGTGACTCACAGAGGTGACCTCTCCAGTGGTTCACAGAGAGTAGGTGAAACAGCTCTTACGTATATATAATTTAACCACACCTCAGTTTTGTTCTTGTTGGGGCTCCGAAAGTGATGCCCCAAAGTGAAGGCCTCAGAAACAAGCTTAAGGAAAACAGCCTGTCTGTGACCCTCTCCTGTCCTCCTGTCTCCAAGGGCTGGGGTTGTGGCTCAGCGGTAGAGTACTCGCCTAGCACGTGCGTGGCCCTTGGGTTGCTCCCCAAGGCAAGCCATAGAAACTAGTTTTCTTCTTCAAGGCAGGTCACAGAGACTAGTACCCTTTTCCTTAAGCAAGCTACAAAACCTAAACACGTTGCTCTAACTTCCCTCTGCCTTTCTGTGTAAGAATTGGCCATAAAGAAATTCTCTGACCTGCCTTGAGTATAGGTCATAAGCCCCCTCATTCCAAAAAGGGTCCTGCCCCATACCTGGCAGGAATGCTACAACTGAAGGGCCAGGAGCAATCTAAACACACAAACCTGTTTGCGTGCCCTGCCATGTCTGTTGGTTTTAGATCATACCCTTTTATCCAATCATATTTCTGCACAGCTGTCCCTGCTTAGTGGAACTTAAGCATGAAAATGAATAGTTCACTTTGCCTTTGGGTCTTTTGTCTGAAGGCTTCCATGTCATGTAAATCTGTGATTAAATAAATTTGTTATGCTTTTTCTCTTGTTAACCTATCTTTTATTATACCAGTGTTGGCCATGACCCTTTATGATAAGTGGGAAAGAGATTGTCCCCTTTTTTAGTCTAAAAGTTATAAGAATGGTTGGGTATGGTGGTGCATCCCTATAATCCCAGCATCTCGGGAGGCTGAGGCAGGAGGATCATGAGTTCAAAGCCAGCCTCAGCAAAAGTAAGGCACTAAGCAACTGAGTGAGACCCTGACTCTGAATAAAATACAAAATAGGGCTGGGGATGTGGCTCAGTGGTCGAGTGCTCCTGAGTTCAATCCCCACTACCCCTTCACCCTGACTCACCCCCAAAAGAATGGCCTTTCTGCTGAGTCTCTCAGTCTGTAAGGCTTGAGTATATCCACTAAGCTGTGGCTGGTGAGAATAAGTAGTCTGACAGTTACCAGTGAACCTACACCTAGGAGCAAAGCCCTTCGATTCTCCCTGCGGGTGTGCTTGGGCTAGTCTCCAACCTTGACTATGGTAGTATATCAAACACTTCATTTTCTTTTTTAACACTTCATTTTGTTTATGTGCTTCCCTAATATGCAGACAAGTAATAGAACTTTTCTAAAGCTGTGGGTATGCCCCCCCCATTATGAAGCTAATATACACATTTATTATAGAATTTTTAGCTAAGTATATTGAAGAAAATTAAAATGACTCCTAATTTGATTACCTAGACAGACTAGTGTATTCCCTGTTTAGTTGTGTTATGTAAACATGGAGTTGGATTGATTATCATTCCTGTTTTGTATATTTAAGTTTTTTTTGCAGATCAAGCACTGGAGATATTAAGTTTAACTGCTTATTTTTTAAATAATTCTTCTTGGATAGCAGAGGTGGATGCAGCTCTTAGTGCAGTGAAATGAGTACAGTTAAATGAAAAGCTAGTGGAAATACGGAAAGAGATGCCTTCCCTCTTTCTCTGTTCCTTTATGGGTGACACACAGTTCATTTCTTTTTTTTTTTTTTAATATTTATTTATTTGCTTTAGTTGTACACGATGCCTTTATTTTTACGTGGTGCTGAGGATCGAACCCGGGCTGTGCACGTGCTAGGCGAGCGCTCTACCGCTGAGCCACAACCCCAGCCCCAGTTTGTTTCGTAAATGTAAAAAAATCCTATAATGTTTTGTGAAAACTACCTTTGTTTATAGATCTAAAGACATTTCATATTTCTTTAGGAATCAGTTCCTAGACATTGGAATTTTGTGTGAAAAGGCTCATGATGAACATGGCTCGATTGTCTTCCTGTAAAGTCATATCATGATCACTTTCATCAGCAGCATGTGAGAGTTCAGGAACATACATTGTACCCTGAGCTACACTGAGCACTTTTCTTTGTGTGTATATGGTGAGGGGATTGAACCCAGGGCCTCTTGTATAACATGCACATCCTCTGCCACTGAGCCATACCCTGAGCACATCTTTAAATATGTAACATTTTCTTACCTAATATTACTAGTGAAATGGGATATTTTATTTCTTAAATTTCATAGTTTCTTATAAGTGGTTTATTTGCTTTGTTCATTTTCTGTAAGAACTAGTGCTTTTCAGTCGGGTTTGGTGGCACATGTCTGTAATCCCAGCAGTTTGGGAGGCTGAGGCAGGAGGATCACAAGTTCAAGGCTGGCCTAAGCAACTTAGTGAGACCTTCAGCAGCTTAGCAAGACTCTGCCTCAAAATAAATGAAAAGGGCTGGGGATGTAGCTCAGTGGTAGAGTACCCACAGGTTCAATTCCCAGTATCCCACCACCACTAAAAAGATTTTCTTCTTAGTTTACATGAGAATTCTATTAGGGTATAATCTTTGGTTAAGGGTTTTGTTAGGACTAGCTAGTGACTATAAAACGTAGTTATGAATCAGATTTTCTGGTATCAACTAGCCCAGGAGTTTTTCCCCTGTAAGGCTTAATTATATGTTGGTTAGTCATAGTAATTAGTTCAGATTTTGTGTAATCTTTTAGGTGATTTGGATCATGTTTTTCCTTCTCTTGTGGATAAAGTTAATAAAGTGTTTTATCTTTCTCTAGAGAGAAGCAATGATGTGAATCATTCACCCTCAAACATCAAGCTCAGAGGTGAGAAGGAAGTTGGGAACACCATGGCCTGGCCGAGTGTTTTCCAGAGAGGGACTGTGCTCTCCCGGTTCAGCCATCACCATGTTGTTGTATTCCTGCTCACCTTCTTCAGGTAGAGACTTGTCGAAGCTCTCCTCTTGGTTTATTTGTTTTGTCTTTTGAGGGAGCAAGGGGTCTAATTCACCGATTGTCGTAGGCCTCTACTGAAAGAGACTATTTTTCTTTTTGTACTTTAAAAAATGTGTAATTTAACCTTCATAATTCAACTTTTAAATTTTAATTAGTATTTTTAAATATACTTTTTAAAACTTTATTTTGTGTATTTTTTTTTTTATGTGGTGCTCAGGATCGAACCCTTGCATGTACAAGGCAAGCGCTCTGCCACTGAGCTACAGCCCAGCCCTAAAGAATTAGTTTTTGACAGTGTTGAGGACTGAACCCAGGGCCTTGTGCATGCCAAGTATACATTCTGCTACTGAACCACATTGCTAGCCCTGTTAACACTTTTGGATAGCTCTAGTATAGTGGTTCTCAGGAATCATTTTGCCCTCCAGGAGACATTTGACAATGTTGGGAAACGTTTTCAGTTGTCTCCATGGAGCAAGGGGTGCTGTTTGCATCTAGTGGTGGAGGCTAGGAATGCTGCCAAAGCATCCACCATGCACAGGATAGCTCCCCACAGCCAAGAGTTTTTTTGCCGCAAAATGTTAATAGTGTGGAAGCTGAGAAATCCTGGTCTAACATGAAGTGCTCTATTTGTCAAAATCAGGGGCTTGTGAACAAAGTATATGCATATTCATGAGTTGTGCTTGCCTCCTTGAGCACTAAAGACGTTGAGACATTGGAGGAACTCTGGTAACCCCTGTGAGTCTCGAGCATTAGCAGCCCCCACGTGGTCAGCACAACCCAAATCCATGTTCATGATTCTGTAGCCCTAAGTGTTTCTCTTTAGTAACATAACGTAAACCATGCACCATTAAAAATATTTAAAAACCAACAAAAACATATAAGACCATTTGGTGTTAGGCGCATGTTATATACCTCTATTACTGAACTGTTGTGATATTTCTTCTGCATGAATTTGTTGTTAATCTTTATTGAAGGTACCACAAATGATCATTTATTTTCTTTCTGCCTGCTTGCCTTTCTTTTTTTTTGGGGGGGGGGGGGGCGGGGGTCGGTGCTGGGATTGAACTTGGGAGCTTTCCACCATTGAGCCATTCCCCAGCCCTATTTTGTATTTTATTTAGAGACAGGATCTCACTGAGTTGCCTAGTGCCTTGCTTTTGCTGAGTCTGACTTTGAACTCTGTGATCCTACTGCCTTAGCCTCCCGGCTGCTGGGTTTATAGGCGGCCGCTGGGTTTGCAGGTGTGCGCCACTGCACCCGGCTCTTTCTTTCTTCCTTTCTTCTTTCTTCTTCCTTCCTTCTTCTCCCCCTTCCCTCCCCTCCTCTCCCCTTCCCCTTCCCTCCCTCTCCCCCTTCCCTCCCCTCCCCTCTCCTCTCCCTTTTCTCCCTCTCCTTTCCTCTCCTTCAGTTTAAATCCAGGTCTTCACACATGCTATGCAGGCACTCTACCACTGAACTATATCTCCAGCCCTTTCTTTAAAGGCAGAAACTATGCAAATGGTTTTCCAGTTATGTGAGAGTAAAGAGATCATCTTGGATGCTTGGTTTGGAGGCTATTTGTGTGGGGTATGAGGCATCAATCTGAGGAAAAGACATGGATCCAAGAAAAAAAACTGCATTGCTGATGCAGTGAGTGCCCTTTGTGTGCTAAAGATTAAAAAATTTTTTTGGTGATGCTGGGGATCAAACCCAGGGCTTGGAGCCACGGCTGGGCAGGCACTCTACCACTGAGCCACATCCCCTGCCCTGAAGATGTAAAATTCTTTACAGAATTCCACTCGTGACTTAAAAGTGGGTTGGGATCAGACACGTATCCATCTTCTCCTTTGCAGTATCTGTTATGCATGAACAGGGACTCATAGTGAAGATGACTAGTTATTTTTATCTTTGTGGGGATTGTCTCAATTCATAGTTCCTATAAAACAGTACTTTTTTTTTTTTTTTTGAGAGAAGAATTCTAAAATTGAATAAAGCCAAATGGGCATATATCTGTGATTTTTTTTTTTTTTTTTTTTTTTTTTTTTTGTGGTACCAGGGATTGAACTCAGGGGCACTCGACCACTGGGCCACATCCCCAGCCCTTTTTTGTATTTTATTTAGAGACAGGGTCTCACTGAGCTGCTAAGTGCCTCGCCATTGCTGAGGCTGGCTTTGAACTCGCGATCCTCCTGCCTCAGCCTCCCAAAGTGCTGGGATTACAGGCGTGCGCCACCGCGCCCGGCTTATATATCTGTGATTTTATTGACTTCTGTTTTGTTTGCTACTGATTCATTTGGAGTTTTCCCTCTGTTTTGTAGTTACTCGTTGCTCCATGCTTCAAGAAAAACATTTAGCAACGTCAAAGTTAGTATCTCCAAGCAGTGGACTCCAAATGCTTTCAACACAACAGTTGAACTGCCTGTGGAGGTGAGTGGAGCAAGTGCTGGGAGGGACTTAAGGAAGGGACCACACCCACTTCTAAAGTCTTCCTAAGTTCTTTTTTTGCATTATTTACCTGAACCGGCTTATCCCCTCCTAGGGAGTCAAATCCAAACTGTCTGCTGATTTCAAAGCCTGCTCTGATTTGGTCTGTTTTACCAAGCCAACCCTTATCACCTGATTCTGGCAAGGCTGTTTTTTCCATTGAGTTTCACAAGTATTGTGTGTGTTTCTATCTTTGAGATTTTTGCTCATATCTTTTATATACTCTTTCACGTTTTCCCACCTATTAGATTTTGCCTTTCTTTCGTTCTTTCTTTCTTTCTTTCTTTCTTTCTTTCTTTCTTTCTTTCTTTCTTTCTTTCTTTCTTTTCCTTTCTTTTGGTACCAGGGATTGAACTTAGGGGCACTCAACCACTGAGTCACATCCCTAGCCCTATTTTGTATTTTATTTAAAGACAGGGTCTCACTGAGTTGCTTAGTGCCTCGCTAAATTGCTGAGGCTGGCTTTGAATTTGCGATCCTCCTGCCTCAGCCTCCTGAGCTGCTGGGATTACAGGCATGCGCCACCATACCCAGCTTTTGCTTTTCTTTTTGTAGCAAGATAAAAATGCCACTTTTTTCCCAATCAAGTGCCACTTTTGTTTTTCTAGATTTTTTTTTTTTTTTTTTTCTTTGTGGTACTGGGGATGGAACTCAGGGGCACTCGACCACTGGGCCATATCCCCAGCCCTTTTTTGCATTTTATTTGGAGACAGGGTCTCACTGAGTTGCTAAGTGCCTCACCATTGCTGAGGCTGGCTTTGAACTCGTGATCCTCCTGCCTCAGCCTCCCAAAGTGCTGGGATTACAGGCATGCGCCACCGTGCCCGGCCACTTTTGTTTTTCTAGCTTCCCATTTTTCCCTTCTCTGAACTCTTTTACACTATTATGTAGTTTAGTATTTAAGTATTTCCCAATTCTTTGATTTCTTTGTATCTTGAAGTCAAGGAGTGTGTATCCCAGTTCTTCATATTTGTTCTGGACCAGGAAAATCCTCTAATGCCTGTTTGAGACATGTTTGCTGTCCTTTACAGTGCCCTTTCTCAATGCACAGGTCCACCCAGTGTTTATCACATTTCTTGACTTTTACTTCTTTGGAATTATAGCTATCCTATTAATGTTGTTAGCATGTTTTATATTTAGAAATTATTTCCCCTGTTGGGACCCATTCAAAGTTGACAGAGGTTTGAAGGTGACAGGAATATCTCACAAAGTGTAAATAAGCTATTCAGTCACTTGCTTACTGAGTGACAGTGTTATGTAAACACTGTCCTAGCCAGTGAGGGTATGAAAAAAAAACATAAAAACCTAGAAGGTTACGCTGCAGTTGTAGCTTAGAGGTAGAGCACTTGCCTAGTATGTGTAAGGCACTGGGTTTGATCCTCAGCACCACAGAAAAATAAACAAAGGTATTGTGTCCATCTACAACTAAAAAATATTAAAAAAAAAAAAAAAAAAAAAGCCTAGAAAATTGAAAAAAACAGAGAGATCCTGTTCTCATGGAGTTTTTTGTTTTTGTATTTTTTTTTTTTTTTTTTGTGGTACCGGGGATTGAACTCAGGGGCACTCGACCACTGGGTCACATCCCCAGCCCTTTTTTATATTTTATTTAGAGACAGGGTCTCACTGAGTTGCTAAGTGCCTCGCCATTGCTGAGGCTGGCTTTGAACACGCGATCCTCCTGCCTCAGCCTCCCAAAGTGCTGGGATTACAGGCGTGCGCCACCGCACCCGGCCCAGCCCTATTTTTGTATTTTATTTAGAGACAGGGTCTCACTGAATTGCTTTGTGCCTCGCCGTTGCTGAGGCTGTTTTTGAACTAGCAGTCCTCCTGTCTCAGCCTCCCGAGCTGCTGGGATTACAGGCATGTGCCACTGTGCCTGCCTTGTACTCATGGAGTTTATATCCTAGTGGAGGTACTTCCATACAGTTTTTCTGGATTTAAGTAATCAGTAACTTTTTAAGGAAATGAGTTGAGATGAGAGGTTTGGATTGCAACCTGAGTCTAAATGACTTAACTGACTTGTCAGATGTATTTGTTTAGAATCACAAATTTCAAAGTGGAAGTGGCCTTAAGAGAGGTCATGTACCCTCTGCTTCCCACTGGTATTTTATCACTGTTGAAGGATAGCCGCCCAGTTTCGCTTCAGTACCTCTGGGGAGAAGAAATTTTCTACTTTCTGAGATGGACAGTTAATTTTTATTCAACTGCTTGAAGAAAACTCTCACCTAAATCCTGAAGTTTCTCTTGTTTAGGCAAAACATCTCTGTCTCCCTCAACCACAGTTTAGTGTCACTGAGCATTCAGTGTGGCACTGCAGGTGCAGTCTGACGATCTACAGAAAAGTGGGATTTGATTGAGACGTTAAACTTCTGGTCATACTGCCTAAGGCCGCTTTGGTTTCTAGTTAATTGGGTTGCGGCTCCCAAGACCACCCCCAGGTTTAATAGCTCTGAGGGAGGACTCACAGGACTCAGCATGTAGTGCTCATGACTGTGATTTATTACGGTGAAAGGACACAAAATCGACAAATGGAAAAGACCCACGGTGTGAAGTCTGCAGGGAGCCATGCACAAGCTTCCAGGGTTCCTTTCCCAGGATGTGCTTAATTTTTCTAGCACCAAGCTGTGACAACACATGTGAAGTGTTGTCTACTTGGGAAGCTCATTACAGGCTTGTGCCCAGGGTTTTTATTGGGGTTGGTCACGTAGGCACACTGTCTGACACACATCAAAATTCCAGGCTCCCAAAAGGAAAGCAAGGATTCTCATAAATCATGTTGTTGGGTATAAACAGTGAGCCATTCGTATCAGGGGATGGTGGGAACCCTTCATGGATCTAAGTTCCCAGATGCCAGCCAGGAGCCAGCCTTGTGAGCCTGCCTGTGTAAGGAGAGTGGCCTCAGAGCTGCTGCGTTTACTCTTTTCCTTAGTAACCAGTTCACATTATCAACTCCTCTGAAGCCTGCATTGACTTTTCTGTATAGGTACTTATTTACTTTTTAAAAAGAAAATAGTTTTTTATTTTTTAAAAGTTAATATGTGCACTGCAGAAAAAATAGAAGCACAAGCAAAAGACAAAGTCATCCAGTCCATAAGCAGCTTAGTTCAATGTGTCCCTTTAGGTTGTTTGTACACACACACAACAACAACAACAACCCATTTTGTGTGACTGAGATCATAGTATGTTTCATGCTTTTCTACACATGAATATTCACCAATTCAAAATCCCAGAGCTTTATGAGTATTTTGATAATCAAGAATATACTACACCAGTTCAATCTGTTAAAAAAAATTGTGATCCTTTCTTGGTGATTTAATTATTTGCTCTCTTTTTTTAGTTGTAGATGGACATGATACCTTTATTTTTATTTATTTATTTTTATGTAGTGCTGAGGCTCAAACCCAGTGCCTTGCGCGTGCTAGGCAAGTGCTCTACTACTGAGCCCCAGCCCCAGCCCAATTATTTACTCTTTTTGTTTTTGGTACTAGGGATTGAACTCAGAGTTACTTGACCACTGAGCCACATCCCCAGCCCTATTTTTGTATTTTATTTAGAGACAGGGTCTCACTGAGTTGCTTAGCACCTTGATTTTGCTGAGGCTGGCTTTGAACTCGTGATCCTCCTGCCTCAACCTCCCGAGTTGCTGGGAATTTATTTACTTTTAATTACTGTTAAAATAGGTATCACCATCCTGATTTTCAGAATTGCAAGGGATGCAGTTTGGCTTGGTTGGGTGTAGAAATGTCAAGTTCTGACCAAGCCTGTTCACTTTCCCTCACGGGGAGCTGTGTGCACTTCCCATTCCTTTCTTTACACCGTACGGCCAGGTTTTTTTTTATCCTGAGGCTTGCTGCTGGGAGTGGACACATTAGGGTGGTCTGTGCCTCCCTATTAGCCTGTGCCTTGGGGTCTGTAACTGCCCATGTTGGTTTACTTTGAAGACCTTCTTTGTTGTCTGAAGTGGAAAGGACCCTTAGAACCAAGTACGTGTAAAATTTGTATGAAATCTAACAAATATTTTGCTTATGTATTTTGTTAAGCATTTCTTAAGTGTTCTAAATAACATTCTCAAGAAGTATTTAACTAGTTTTCATTTTTTTTTTTTTTGGTACCGGGGATTGACCTCAGTGGCACTAGACCACTGGGCCACATCCCCAGCCCTTTTTTGTATTTTTTATTAGAGACAGGGTCTCACTGAGTTGCTAAGTGCCTCGCCATTGCTGAGGTTGGCTTTGAACTCGCGATCCTCCTGCCTCAGCCTCCCAAAGTGCTGGGATTACAGGCGTGCGCCACCGTGCCCGGCTAACTAGTTTTCATTTTTTATGTGTAGCTATATTAAATGCTTTACAAAAAGAATTAAGCAAGCCGGGCGCGGTGGCTCACGCCTGTAATCCCAGCACTTTGGGAGGCTGAGGCAGGAGGATCGCGAGTTCAAAGCCAGCCTCAGCAGTGGCGAGGCACTTAGCAACTCAGTGAGACCCTGTCTCTAAATAAAATACAAAAAAAGGGCTGGGGATGTGACCCAGTGGACGAGTGCCCCTGAGTTCAATCCCCGGTACCACAAAAAAAAAAAAAAAAAAAAAAAAAAAGAATTAAGCAGACAGCCTCTGTACCTTGAAAATTAATAATAGGTCCCACTGACGTGGGCAAACATTAAAAATAGTAAGTGGAACATATCATGCAATCTATATTCATAGATAATAAAGAGACAATGGTTTGACCTGATATTTGAGAACTTGGCTGAAAATGATAATAAACAAAATTTTGTGTAGTTCTTCCATGGGAATAGTGCAAAAGAATGTAAACTCAACCTCCAGGAGTAAAAAAGCAGGATTTAAGGGGCCTTGACTGTGCTGTCTCAGCCTGGTCCATAGCCGCTCTTGCTGGGCAGGGTTACACGTATACTTACACAAAGAACAGCCCCAGGGCCGTGCGTCAGACTTTCACCCATCCTCCATTTGCTGCTTTCAGGAAGCTCTTTCATGTCAGCAGCCACCGCATCCCCACGCGTAGCCGTTTTCTGTATAGACATTTCTCGCTTGGGAAACCCACACAGGGACCTTTATGTGTACAGGAAGTGCCTCAGAGTCGAGCAAGTGTGGTTGCTTGGTTTGGTGCCCCCAGCACAACACAAGAAAACCCTACAACAAGCAAAGGGTGGTACATTCACGTTGAAATGATATATTCCCCGAGCTCAGGAGGACTCATTTTAGCAGGTGAATTTCAGTGTGTAATGTGAATTGTGTAACTGACTTTTGTTAAACTTTGGATTATTTACTGTGTATACTTTCTTTCTTTCTTTTTTTTTTAATTTTTTTTTGTTCTGGTTGGACACAATACCTGTATTTTATTTATTTATTTTTATGTGGTGCTGAGGATGGAACCCAGTGCCTTGCACGTGCTAGGCGAGCACTGTACCACTGAGCCACAATCCCAGCCCTTATACTTTCTTTCTTTCTTTTTTTTTTTTTTTTTTTTTTGGTGCTGGGGATTGAACCCAGGGCCTTGTGCATGCAAGGCAGGCACTCTACCAACTGAGCTATGTCCCCAGCCCCGCAGCCCCTATACTTTCTAACCTATTAGTACAGTTGTCCTAATCTGGGCTGTATTATTTATATATTTGTTTATTTATGGTATTGGGAATTGAACCCAGGGGTGCTTAATCACTGAGCAATATCCCCTGACCTTTTTATTTTTAATTTTGAGACTGGGTCTTTCTAAGTTGCCAAGGCTGGTCTTTTTTTTGTAAGCTTTTTTTTTTTTTTTTTTTTTTTAAATAATCTTTTTTATAGTTGTAGATGGACAGCATGCCTTTATTTAATTAATTAATTTATTTTTTATGTGGTGCTGAGGATCAAACCCAGTGCCTCACACATGCTAGGCAAGTGCTCTGCCACTGAGCTACAGCCGCAGCCCGCCAAGGCTGGTCTTTAACTTTCAGTCCTCCTGCCTCAGCCTCCCAAACGACTGGATTACAGGTGTGCACAATGGTGCCCAGCTGCTAGGCCATATATGTGTGTGTGTGTGTGTGTGTGTGTGTGTGTGTGTGTGTGTGTATTTAAAAAAATATTTTATTAGTTGTAGGTGGACACAATACCTTTATTTTATTTATGTGGTGCTGAGGATCGGACCCAGGGCCACACATGTGAGACAAGCGCTCTCCCGCGGAGCTACTACCCCAACCCCTAGGCTATATTGTTGAAGTAAACTTTCTTCTTAGGCTTTTTTCTATTCTCCTATTTTCTCAACCTTTCTTATCAGTCCAACTTTGTTGTTTTAGTGTTTGGTTTTTCCCTAGTTAAGCAGTCAAAATCCTGGCAGTGAAGCAGAAAAAAAACTATTTAAAGTCTGTCAGTCCCTGTGAAAGCCACGTTTGCAAGGAGTTTTGGTCACTTCTTGGAGGAGTAAAGAAAAAAATCCTAAAACTTTGAGCAGATGTGTAAGGTCCCTATCTTCAGCTCACATTGGGGTGTGTACCCAACAGGGCTTAATTAGGCATCTTAAATATCCTAGAAGGGATTCAGGGATCAAAGATTATAGTTAGAAGGGAAATTTGGCAAATTAGCTCTCATTAAAGATATTTGGCCCCAGATCACCATGCTGAAAGACCTGTTCCATCTCAGCCCTTTGGGCCTGGCTGCTCTCACCTGTGATGGCCCAGTGTGTGAGCTGGAGTGGAAGTAACCAGACCGGTGCCCAGGCCATTGGAAATGCATGCCCGTGCTTCAGAGCCACGCTTTCTATATTAACTTACAATTTGGGGATTTTGCTGCTTTTTTTTTTTCTTTTCTTTTTCTTTTTTTTTTTTTTTTTTTTTGGTGCCAGGGCTTTATGGTTGCTAGGCAAGCACTCTACCGTTGAGCTATACTCCCAGCCCTGAGGATTTTACTTTTTGTTAAAGACATGGCTTTTTTTGTTTTTGTTTGTTTGTTTGTTTTTGCAGTGCTGGAAATTGAATCTAGGGCCTTATTCATGCTAGGCAAACACTCTACCAACTGAGCTATGTTAAAGATATGTTTTTTTTTCTTTCTTTCTTTTTTAAGGTTTTTAAAAAGTATTGCAGATTGTGATTTTTCTCTTGAATGTTCAGAAATTGAAATTTCTAACTACTGCCACAATCCAGAACATTTGTATTACCCCCAGAACTCTCCTCTGCTCCTTTGTAGTCAGCCTTCCTATTATCTCAGCTCAGACAACCTCTGATCTGTGGGAATTTTTTCTTTTTTGGGGCCATGCTGGGGATTGAACCCAGCCAGGATCTTGTGGATGCTAGGTTAGTACTCTACTACTGAGCCATACTCCCAGCCTAGGAAATTATTTTAAAGAGCACTGTAAGATACGTCTCCTCTTGGATGGAGGTAGACATAATTTCTAACATTGGATAGTTAATTTTTTTGTTTTGGTACTGGGGATTGAACCCAGGGGCACTTACCCACTGAGCCACATCCCTAGCCCTTTTTTGTATTTTGTTTAGAGACAGGGTCTCAGTGAGTTGCCTAAGGCCTCGTTAAGTTGCTGAGGGTAGCTTTGAACTCACTATCCTCCTGCCTCAGTCTCCCCAGCTGCTGGGATTACAGGATTACAGGCATGAGCCTGGCTGTATAGTTAATTTTGACAAATAAAAAGATAATCAGAATATCAGAATTTACTTCTTTAATTTTTTTTTTCCCCCAATACTGGGGATTGAACCTATGGATGCTCTACTACTGAGCTACATCCCTGGCTTTTTGTTTTGTAGTTTGAGACAGGGTCTTGCTGAGTTGCCCAGGCAGACCTCAAACTTGAGGTCCTATCCTGAGTAGATGGGGTTGCAGCAGAGCGTCGGGCACCAGGCTAACTGTCTGTTTTTATACTTAGTGTCCCGCTTTCTTACTTAATAGGTTTAATTGTTAGCATTAGACTGTGTAAAATAAATAGATAAAAAGACCTTTCTAAATGCATTTTGAAGTAAGAGCTGGTCTTTAGAAGTCCTGGTCCGTTGGAAGTGTGCAGTTTTTCACATGTAAACTCAGATCTTAGACACATCACTCACCTTTTTTTTGCATGTATTTTCTTATCTATAGGTAACTGCTGGTTTCAGTGGGGATGGGGATGGGGATGGGTGCAGGTTGGTTATAGGTGTGGAGAGCTATGAGGCACCAACAGATCCTGGTGGGATGTGACTTGTTCTTGTGTTCCTGTAGATCTGGAGCAGCAACCATTTGTTTCCCAATACAGAGGAGGCTACTCTTTTCCTTGGAACGCTGGATACTATTTTCCTCTTCTCCTATGCTGTGGTAAGTTTTAGAATTCTATAGGTTTTTTGTGGTGCTAGGGATCCAACCCAGTACATTATGCTTACCAGGCAGTCCTCTGCTGCTTCTACCACTGAGCCACACCCCAAGTCTTTTTCTTTGTACCAGGGGTTGAACCTAGGTGCACTTAACCACTGAGCCACAAGCTCAGCATTTTTTTTTTTAATTCTGTGGTGCTGAGGATTGAATCCATGGCCTTGTGCATGCGAGGTGAGCACTCTACCAACTGAGCTATATCCCCAGCCCAAGATCAGCCTTTTTTATTTTACAGGGTCTCACTAAGTTACTTAGGGCCTTCTAAGCTGCTGAGGCTGGTCTTGAATTTGTAATCCTCCTGCTTTAGCCTCCTGAGTTGCTGGGATTACAGGTGTGTGCCACTGTGCCTGGCTGTATTCCAAGTCTTTTTTATCTTTTTTAATATTTATTTATTCGGTTTAGTTGTACACAATGCAACACATTTATGTTTACGAGGTGCCGAGGATTGAACCCGGGCCTTGCACGTGCTAGGCGAGTGCTCTACTGCTGAGCCACAACCCCAGCCCCTACTCCAAGTCTTAATGATCAGGTGTTGTGTTTTTTTTTTTTTTTTTTTTATTTGGTACTAAGGATTGAATATAAGGGTGCCCTAACACTGAGCTAATATTTTAATATTTTAGTTTGAGACAGTGTCTCATTAAGTTGCTGAGGCTAGCTTTAAACTTTGCGATCCTCCTGTCTCAGCCTCTGGAGTTGCTGGGACTATAGGCACGTGTCATAATGCCTGACTGATTGGTTTTCTTTTGAGCAGCATTTCCTTCTGTAACTTGCAGGCATTTTGCTTTCTGGAGCAACAGAGAAAATTGATTCTCTTATCTGAAAGAGAATTGAGGGATTTTCTTCATCCCCTTTGGGCACATATAGTACAGGTTGCTTAAGAGGCCACTACAGATCATTACATCTGCTTCAGTGGTTGTGTGCCTTCTTTTGAGGAAGTGAAGGCCTGGCCATATTGAGGGGGAAACATTTATTATGGTTTATCATCTATCATTTAGATAGTCAACTTTTTAGAAATGTTTGGTCCTGTCAACTTGAATGATAATGAGGTCAAGAAATTTATTGTATGTATTTATCGAGGAAACCTAATGTGTGTAGCCCTGGTCTTCAGTCTCTTTTCTTGGCCTGATCTCAGCATTTTAATCCTGCCCCATGGTGGGAGGAGATAGTACCTCCCTTCACCTAATTGTCACATCTGCCTCCCTGCCCTCCCTGCCTTGTGATGCTGTGAAGCCCAAGGGCGGATTAAACAGGCAGCCAGTGTGCCCTGCAGGCTTCTGTCCCCCTTCTAAGGAGGAAGTGGCCAAAACTGCAGGGTGTGTGGGGGACATGTCCTGGAGTGTAAATGCTAAGGGGATCCCTTGGGAAAGCTTCTGACTAATGTTTAAGAATTAATCTCTAGAAGATGAAATGTATTGGAGTGCTTGTTTTGTGAGAATTCTCACTCGGGTTGGGGATGTAGCTCAGTTGGTAGTGTGCTTGCCTCGCATGCACAAGGCCCTGAGTTCTAATCCTCAGCACCACAAAAAAAAAAAAAAAAAAGAAAAAGAAAAAGAATTCTCACTCATTTGTGTCAGTTAGGGAATCAAGGAAAGCACGGTCTCCCTGAATAATGGGGTCTTGGTGCGTAACGTTTGCAGTTTGTTTCCTGAAACATCGTGATGCCCAAAGCCAGCTAGTCTAGGCATGAGATTTAGGTTTGATTTGAATCCCCCAGTGTTTTGTTTGCCTCTTTTGCTTTGCAATGCATGATACCTCTTTTAGACTGTGTTACTTTTTAGGACTATAAAATGAAATGCTTTGTTTTTAGGGGCTTTTCATCAGTGGCATCGTTGGGGATCGGCTGAATTTACGATGGGTTCTCTCTTTTGGCATGTGCTCTTCTGCGTTAGTGGTAAGTTGGAAAGATCTTATAATTATAGTAATAATCATTTTATTTTGGTCAGCCATTTTAGAATCCAAGTGACGCCCTACTTCTAGGTAGAGTAGAACAGTGAGTTGTTTATTCTTCAGTGCCCTGGTCCTTTGCATGCCTGTCTCTTAGGTGAGTCTTTTTAAAGTAAGATTCTGATGAGGTCCTTCCTTGACTCTAGTTAGTAGTTTCCATACAGCATGTGTTAGTTTACTGGTCCCAGCCTTCTGTCCAATCAGACCTGTCCCTCTGCTTCACCTTTGGCTGTAACTACACCACGCTGCTTTCCAAGCCCTTGACCTGTCCTGCTTTTTTCTACCTTGGTGCTTTTGTCCCTGCTGTCCTTCCCTCCTTGAGTGGCACTCTTCAGCTCTCTGTGGTCCACCCCAGCATCTCCTTCAAGTCCTTGGCCACATGACATCTCTGTCAGAATGCCTGACTTGATGGACTCCGCTCCTGAGAGCCATCATTCGTTCTTTGCCCTAAGCTTCCGTGCCTGTGTTTCTTGGCAGACACTTGTGATCTTCTGCTGCGCAGCCTGGTTATTTCCGTTTTAGTCTTGCTTTCGCTGGGAGCGGCTGGCACAAGGGTTAAGACCACAGATTTCATAGGCCAGAACGACCTCAGTTTCCACCCTTTCTACAGTTTCCTAGCTCATGCCTCTCTTCACTTGAAAAGAGGCTTCAGTTTCTTCATTTGGAAAGGGGATGTGCGTGTCCCCGCTCCTGGGTTACACTGAGGTGGGTGTGAGTGTGCGGCCTTGGAGAACAGTACCTGTTAGGTGCTATGAAAGGCAACGTCCGAATCAGATTTGTCTTTATTGCTTACTAGCATCTAGTAAGGAGTTTATGGGTTGATTGAAACCATGGAGTTTGGTTAGACCCTAATTTATTATTGTTTTTCAGTGTCTGCTTTTTTCCTTGAAATTTTAGGAATTTATTTATCTATTCAAAAGCTGCCCACCCACACATATTTACGTGCTATTTTTAAACCTGCACATATACTTCTAAAAATACTTTTTGAAATGTAGTTATGTACATAAGCTCACCTTTTTAGTATGTCGTCCTGAGTTACCACAAATAGGCTAGTGTAATCTACCCTGTGCTCTCCCAGCTCCTGGCACCCGCAGACTGGTTTTCAGTCCTTATAGTTTTGCTTATTCCAGAGTGTCTTATAACTGGAACTTGACAGGATTCTACCTACTATTTTGTAACCCATGCCAAGTATTCTCAAAATAGACTTTGACTGCAAATGAAATATCCCCTTGAGCCAAATGACTGGAAAAAAGCAGCCACTCAATGGAACCTACTAAATGACTCAGCAGATGACAAGTTAGAGAGGTTCCTCCTACACAGGTGGACTCAGTAGCTGCAGTCCCGACAGCTAGGCTTGCCCCGGACTGTACCCAGCACCGCAGCACAGCAGCGCAGCGTCTGGCACTGCCCTGAGTGAACTACACACACACACACAGGGCTTGTTCAGTTCTGCAGCCCTCGGGAGATGCCTTTTCCTCCACCACACAGGTCTCAGGCAGCAGTGGAGGGAGATGTAAAGTGAGGTGGAAAATGAGGCCTTCACTTCCTAGAGTTGAAGATGCCAGTTGGAGAGATGATAACGGTTTACGTCATTTGACGTCTTTGCCTTTCTGGTGATCCCGTGGTTACCTTCTTGGTGCCAGCTCTGAGCCACCCTGCACACCACCCTGCTTTCGGGTGCGAGGAGTTTGAGTGTATTCTTGGTGTAGTCTGGTGGCAGTTGGGTAAACTCAAAGTGTCCATGTGGGTGTCACATGTTCCTTTTTCTCTCTTTCTCTCAAAGGTGTTTGTCTTTGGCACTCTCACAGAATGGCTGCGCTTCTACAACAAATGGCTCTATTGTTGCCTGTGGATTGTGAATGGCCTGCTGCAGTCCACGGGCTGGCCCTGTGTGGTTGCTGTGATGGGCAACTGGTTTGGGAAAGCTGGGTATGACGCTTCCTTTCTCTCCCATCGCTCTACTTAAGTGGTTTTTTTTTTTTTTTTTTTTTTTTTTTTTTTTTTTTTTTTGTGGTACCGTGGTTTTAATGTTGGTGCCTCGCCAAGGCTAACTCATCCTCCTGCCTCTCCCAAAGTCAGAGCCCCGGCTATTAAAATATTCCTGATGCCTTAGACACTGTTAGTCAGCTTTCTGTCACTGTGACCAAAAACCCAAGAAAATAACTCAGAGGAGGGAAGATGTTGTGGCTCCTGGTTTCAGACGTTTCAGTCCGGGGTCACTTGCTTCTGTTGTTTCTGGGACTGGGGTGGGCAGAACATTATGTGGTAGAGCGAAGCTGTTCACCTCATGCTGGCTGGGAAGGTGGTGGGGGGTGCTGGGCCAAGATATGCCCTTCAAGAACACACCCCCAGTGACCTGCTTCCTCCTACCAGGCCCCGCCTCCTGAGGTTTCACCTCCTTCAGTAGTGCCACCAGCTGGGGACCAAGCTTTGCACACATGAGCCCTTGAGGGGCATTCCAGATCCAAACTATAGCACACTGTCCACATCTTCTTCTATTTCAGTTCATGGTGAAGTGTATGGAAAATGGCGTGGACCTCACAGATGGCCTCTGCCAGCACGACACGTTGCTAACACTGCTGGCCATCTTCAGTTCTGAGTGTGAGCTGAGGCAGTACATCTCCATTTTGCTTATTTTCCCTGGTACTGGGGATTGCACCCTAGGGCACCAATGAGCCACATCCCTAGCTCTTTTTTATTTTTTGAGACAGGGTCTTCCTAAGTTATTGAAACTGGCCTCAAACTTAAGACCCTCTCACATCAGCTTCCTGAGTCCCTGGGATACAGATGTGAGCCACTGTGCCTGGCTTTTTTTTTTTTTTTTTTAAAACTCATCTTTCCTTTAGAAAACCTTGTCTCACGTGACATCCCATCTTTTATCTTCTTTTGAGTTTTGCCTTCCCTGTCCTTTTTTGAGATGCAGTGATCTAGTTTAACTTTCTTACATAAAGAGAAGGAAACAAAGATATTGTATCCATGTATAACTAAAAAAAAAAAAAAAAAAAAAAAAAAGGCTGGGGTTGTGGCTCAGTGGTAGAGTGCTCGCCTAGCACGTGCGAGGCCCTGGGTTCTATCCTGAGCACCACATAAAAATAAATAAATAAAGGTATTGTGTCCAACTACAATTAAAAAATAAATATAAAAAAAAAAAAGAAAAGGAAACAGAGGCCAAAAGTTATCCATGTGACTTGCCTAAAATCACATAGCAGGGACAATAACAAGATTCAAACGGAGAATGCCAAGCTTTGGGGCTTAGATTGGACACTTTTCACTTAAACCTTCACACAGTTGTGAGATTACATTTGACTTTGTGTGTGTGATGTGGGCCACAGGATGAAGATGGGTACCTCCTAATGCATCCTCCCGGCCACCCAGGAAGAGAGCCATGCCAGAGTCATGGGGTGGAACATACGCTGGGATAAGCAAAGACTTGGTTGACTATGGATCATTGCGCTCCTGGAACATTGCTGTTTGGGATTTTTATCGCGTGTTGTCAGATGCTAGTTTACTCTCGTAGGGCTCTGTCTTGTCTTGTGTGTGTGCTAGTTTACGTGAGGACCAGTGTGTGCGACAGACATTATTTGCCCATGGTGCTGAGTGCGTGCTCTGGCTGGCTCCTCTCAGTTTCCCAGCTTCCCCTGTTTTATAATGGGAGTTAACTTGGTCATTAATGATCTATGATGCTTTGAAAGTTCATCTATAAAACGTCTTGTGGTTAGAGTAAATGCCACTTAAGAGAGCTCTGATTGTATTTCAGGGTGCTGGTGATTTCTGTTCTAACTCTGGTGTCACTGGTTTAACAGTCCCATTGTAAAAGGCGTCCCCCAGGGTATTCCAGTTTTCTCTTGGAGTAGCTGAGAATGCCTGCTTGCTTTTTGGGGGTTGGGGTGTGCTGGGGATTGAACCCAAGGGCGCTCTATCACTGGGCTACATCCTCAGCCTTTTATATTTTTTATTTTGAGGCAGAGTCTTGCTGAGTTGTCCATACTGGCCTTGAATCTGTGATCCTCTTGCCTCAGCCTCTCCAGTCACTGGGCTGATTTTTTTCTATTAAGATTTTAAGGTAATTTATTTTTTCATTTGTGGTTTTTAAAAACTATAAAAAGTTACTTTTTATTATTAATCAGAAGATAGAAAGAACAAAGAAATAAAGGTTAGACCAACTGACATACTGTCACTCAGAAGATACGAGTTTTAACTTGTGTCATTTTGAGAGAATTCTAAGCTTTTATAAATTGGCTGACCTGGTGTTTGATATCAGTGACTGAAAATCTGACCAGTTCATTATTTATGTGACTCAGTCACAAGAAAGGTGAAGAGAGCTGTTGTAGTTTAACTTTGAAAGGAAGCCCGTTTGTTTTTAACAGTTTGTGCTGGGAGTGGAATCAGTAGTGCCTTGCTTTAGACTCTGACTTCCTGTGAACTGTAACAGTAACCCACAAAGTCCACAAAGACTGAGGCAGCTTAAAATGTAGTTATTGTAAGCCAGACTCTTCTAACATCATGTTTTTGGTCGGCCAGTGTTATTTGGATCCTGACTTTCTGACTTTCCCTCCATGGCTCTCTTGATGGGCTTTCATATTTTTATAGCTTGGGGTATTTTAGAACTGGAGATGAATTGAGAGATTGTTCAGGTCAAATAATTTGTTTTCCAGATGAAAAAAGTTGGGGGCTTAGAGAAATTAAGTGATCTGCTGAGGAAGGACATTGGTCCTGACAGTAGCTGTTACTTTGACTGAGTCATGTCGCTGCTCTGGGTCATTAGGGAATGTGTGTTTTTTTTCTTTTCTTTTTTTTTTTTTTTAATATTTGCTTTTTAGTTGTAGTTGGACACAATACCTTTATTTTATTTATTTATTTATTTATTTTTGCATGGTGCTGAGAATCTAACCCAGGGCCATACACGAGTTAGGCCAGCGCTCTACCGCTGAGCCATAACCCCAGCCCCGGGAATGTGTGTTTTTTTAAAAAAATATTTATTTATTTGCTTTTAGTTGTACACAATGCGTTTATTTTTACGTGGTGCTGAGGATCGAACCCGGGCCGTGCACATGGTAGGTGAGTGCCCTACCGCTGAGCCACAACCCCAGCCCGTGACTGTGGTATTTTTAAAACAATTTTAGACTAGGTAATAATAATGCTCCTGTCCAGCCCTTTCACCAGGATTTGTCTTACTGCACCTAGTCCCATGAGGAGTACAGCTTCTTAACAAACGAGCATGAGTGTTGGGCTATGTGTGATTACACAGCTGGAAGTGGCGGAGCTCAAATTTTCACACTTCATTTCTCACTATACAGTGTCCTTTATCTCATTCATTTGTAAAATTCCCTCTGCCTTGGGGAGGTTAGAGAAATATCAAATAGAATAGAGTACAAATTTGAATGTTAAAAAAATTAACTTCTTGCCGGGTGCAGTGGCGTACGCAGCAGGAGGATCACAAGTTCAAAGCCAGCCTCAGCAATGGTGAGACACTTTAGCAACTCAGTGAGACCCTGTCTCTAATAAAATACAAAAGAGGGCTGGGAGCCGGGTGCGGTGGCGCACGCCTGTAATCCCAGCACTTTGGGAGGCTGAGGCAGGAGGATCGCGAGTTCAAAGCCAGCCTCAGCAGTGGTGAGGCACTTAGCAACTCAGTGAGACCCTGTCTCTAATAAAATACAAAAAAGGGCTGGGGATGTGGCCCAGTGGTCGAGCCCCCTGAGTTCAATCCCTGGTACCACAAAAAAAAAAAAAAAAGAGGGCTGAGGATGTGGCCCAGGGGTCAAGTGCCCCTGAGTTCAATCCCCGGTACAAAAAACAAAAGAATCTTAAATTCTTTTTCTTTCACCTGCCCTACTGCTGTTGTCTACGTTCAGAGCTAGTCATTTCTCTCCAGGACTGTCATAATCGATAGTTTCTGCTCCACCTGACTCTTCCTCGGTCCATCTCTTATTTTTTTCTCTTTACTCTATTGAGGTACACAACAAATTGCACATGTGTAAAATGTACATTTTGATGAGCTTTGGCCTCTGTGCACCTGTAAACCATCGTTATAATTAAGAGATGTCCCTTGGTAATTAATTCCTTCTTCCTGCCTCTCGTGTACTCATCCTTTTGCTGCCGTCTCTAGGCAACCGTTGATCTGCTTTCTATCATTTTAATTTTAATTTCCAAAATTTCATATAAATGGAATCAATCAGTATGTACTCTTTTTTGATCTGTTTTATTTAGCATAATTAGAAATTCCTGTTGTTCCTTATTTTTCATAGCTGGGTAGTAGTGGTCCATTATACCACAGTATGTTTCTCTCTGGCTGTTGATGAACATTTGGGTTGTTTTCAGGCTTTCATATTACAGATAGAGCTACCGTGAATGTTTGTGTGGACATATGCCTTCATTTCTCTTGAGTAAATACCTAGAAGTAGAATGGCCAATTTATGAGGTAGATGGGTTTTATCCTTTTGAGAAACATGACATCTCTTCCAAAGTGGTGTCATTTTGCATTCCCACCAGCAGAGTGATAGAGTTTCTCTTGCTTTACCCTCTTGTCAGCACTTGGTACGTTTGTTTCTTGATTTTAGCCATTCTTAGAGGTATGATAGTGATATCTTGTGATTTTAATTCCATTTCCCTTATGTCTAATGATGTTGAACATTTTTTCATGCTTATTTGCATCATATATCTATTTTTTATTATATACTTTGCCCTATTTTAAAATCTTTATTTTGAGATGATTATAGAGTCATGTTCTTTAAAATTCTAGTGCATTGTCTGTTTTCATTGAGTTTTGAGAGTTTTTTATGTCCTATGTCCAAGTCTCTTATCAGATAAATGATACATAGATATGTTCCCAATTGGCAGTTTTTCTTTTTTAATTCATTTAAGTATCTTTGGATGAGCCCCAAATTGAACTTTAATATCATAAAATCTTAGAAAGAGACCTGATGTTTTGTCATTTGGTGTATTTAAAAAAATTTCAAATACAATGCTTAGTCTAAAAAGTGAATCTTCGATGTCATGGTAATTTTTATTCTGAACCACATATGGAGTCCCTTATGATCCTATTCTCTTTTCTTCTGTTCTCCTTCCCAGGCGAGGAGTTGTCTTTGGTCTCTGGAGTGCCTGTGCTTCTGTGGGCAACATTTTGGGAGCGTGTCTAGCCTCATCTGTTCTGCAGTATGGTTATGAGGTGGGTATTTTTTTCACATTTTTTTTTTTTGTGTGTGTGTAAACATATGTCCCCCCCCCCCCCCCCAAGTAGTACTGAGCATATTCAAGACTATGTAGAGCTGTGTCTGGGTAGGGCATGGCTTTTGTTAAAATTGGAAAAGCTTCCAATGAATTAAAACACAAAATTTGCTGGACATGATGGCTCATTCCTATAATCCCAGTTGCTCAGGAGGCTGAGACAGGAGGATCTCAAGTTCAAGGCCAGTGTCAGTAACTTAGTGAGGCCCTAAGCAGCTTAGCAAGGCCCTGTCTCAAAATAAAAAGGGCAGGGGATGCAGCTCAGGAGTAAAGTACCCCAGGGTTAAATCCCCAGTATCCTGCCCTCTCCCCGCCCCCATAAAACAAATTGTTTATGGCAGATATACCATAACAAGAGTCTAAAGACTAGAACTAATTGAGAAAAAGTATTTGTAACCTGTGTTATGGTAAAGGACTGATCTCTTTGGTATATAAAAATAGATCTTTGTAGCCTATGTCACAATAAAGGGCTAATCTCTCTTATATAAAGAACACTTACAGATTTTAAGGAAAACACCAATGATACAGAAAGAAAGAGAAAGGATTTGAATAGATAGTATATGGGAAGGAAGTAGAAATAGCTTAAAGATGTATGAAAAAATATCCAATTTCACTCATAGCTTATTCATTCATTTAGTAAATATGTAAGTTCCTTGCTTTGCTCCAAGACACTGGAGAATATAGTATCAGCCAAAAGGGACAAAAATCTCCATCCTGTGGAGCTTAGGTGTTAGTCAGTGGAGAAATGTAAATTACAGCTACCCCAATAAAAACGGAGGGAGAGAAAGGAAAGCCACACTGTATGCTTCTTGCTATAGCCATGAGTTGTGTTCCTGAGGCCATGAATAGAGTACAGAACCCCTGGACGGGGCCGAGATGGCAGTGTCTGTCAAAGTTGCAACCTTGCAGTTCACCACCAGGAGTTAATCACCCAGGTGAATGTAGAAAAGGATGTATATGCAAGGCTATTTTGACATTGTTTGTAATAGCCAAAGATGGAAAACAAATGTCAGCCAATAGGGAAATGGCTAGACTCTGATAAACCTGTTCAAAGCAGGACTTGCAGCTGTGAAATAGATCAGAAACTGCTGTTAGAGATCAGGCACTAGAAAGGTCTCAGATAGCAAGGCACAAAGCAGATGCATTAAAAGATGCATTTGTTAAAAAAGCAAGGAAGGAGCCTGGCATGGTGGTACACGCCTATAATCCCAGCACTTGGGAGGCTGAGGCAGGAGGATCACGAGTTCAAAGCTAGCCTCAGCAATGGCGAGGCACTTAGCAACTCATTGAGACCCTGTCTCTAATAAAATACAGAAAAAGGCTGGGGATGTGGCCCAGTGGTCAAGTGCTCCTGAGTTCAATCCCCAGTACCAAAAACAAAAAACAAAAAAACAAACTCCAAGGAAGGGGGTTGGGATATAGCTCAGTTAGTAGAGTGCTTGCCTCGCATGCACAAGGCCCTGGGTTCAATCCCCAGCACCGCCAAAAAACCCAAAAACAACAACAAAAAAACAAGGAGAGTTAATGAGTATATATGTATTAGCTTGTGGATTTCTGAAACAGTCTCTGGACAGTAAAAATTAAATGACAACAGTGTTGAAAGAATGAGTGGATTGCAAGGTGTAGGAGGGATGGATTTTTACTATTATTTTGCTTGCTTAAATCATGATTGTATTGCCTACTCAAACCCCAAAATAATTAAAATTAAGTTGCCTTTTTAAAAAGTGGATTTTTTTTTTCCAGTACTGGGGATTAAACTTAGGAGCACTCTACTACTGAGCTATATCCCCAGCATTTTTAAAATTTTTATTTTGAGAGAGGATCTAACTAAATTCCCAAGGCTGGCCTTATTTGTGGTCCTCCTGCCTCATTCCCAAGTTGCTGGGATTACAATTGTGCACCACTGTACCCAGCAAGTGGATAAATTTTTTTTTTTTTTTTTTTTTTGTGTACCTTGAACTCAGGGGCACTCGACCACTGGGTCACATCCCCAGCCCTTTTTTGTATTTTATTTAGAGACAGGGTCTCACTGAGTTGTGTCACACCATTGCTGAGGCTGGCTTTGAACCGCGAGCCTCAACCTCCCAAAGTGCTGGGATTACAGGCGTGCGCCACCACGCCCGGCAAGTGGATAAATTTTTAATGGCAACTCACCAAAAATTCTCATCTAGATAGAAGCCCATCCTCTGAACAGGCACCTTTATTCTACTCTTAGCTTTGCTCCTGGGTTGTACTGATTTGTTCAGATGGAAATTTCACTTTATCCTCTGTGCTGTTTGACTTCTGGAAACATTGCTTTTATTTTGTAATGCACTTGTTTAAAAATTTGGATTATCTGTCTACATCAGGCTTCATTCTTTTAAGTAAGTGCAGCCTGGCTGTTGACTTTTTTTTTTTTTTAATATTTATTTATTTGCTTTAGTTGTACACTGGCTGTTGACTTTTTACTTATTCTTTTTTTTTTTTTTTTTTCATAGTGCTGGGGATCAAACTCAGGGCCTTGTGCATTCGAGGCAAGCACTCTACCAACTGAGTTATATCCCCAGCACTCTTTACTTATTCTTTCTTAACTTTTTTGTGGTTGTGGGGATGGAACCCAGGGCCTCTCTCTCATGCTAGGCACGTGCTTTACTACCAAGTTACACCCCCAGCTTGGCAGTTGACTTTAATCTTGGTGTCACCTTTCCAAGTCAGTTTTATTCCTTGTTATCCCCTCACTGAAGCCCTTGCCTTTGGTCACGCAGTGACTTTCCACTTGTTCCCACCCTGCAACTTTGCTTTCCTCTGCCTGGAAAGATCAGCCATTCCTTGCTTTGACTTTCCACTCTTTCCCAAATTGTTCAGCTGCTTCAACCTCTTTATAGCTTCTTTCTCCATTTGAATTCCTGTCTGTCTGTCTTCCTTTCTTTCTTTTGTAGTACTAGGAATTGACCCCCAGGGTGCTCTACCACTGAGCCACATCCTCAGTCCTTTGTTTAATTTTATTTTGAGATGGGGTTTAGCTAAGTTACCCAGGCTGGCCTCGAACTTAAGATCTTCCAGTGACAGGCTCCCGTTGCTGGGATCAGAAGCATGTGCACTGCCCCCGTCCCTGTGTTTCTTGCTAGGGCTGGGTTTCTCATTTATTTAGCTGCATGCTACCTTATAGTATTATTTTGGGTGTTGTTTGATCCCCACACCAGATGTAATGTCTTTGAGGGCAGTTACTGTGCCTTTTATGGGAGACTGGGTGATGCAAAAATTTTGAGAGCCAGTCCTGCTTTTACAATCCTAATAGGACGACTGAGTGTATAAGGGGCCCTGTTGATCCTATGTGAGCTTTGTAGAGTCCTTGGGAAGATGAAAGAAGTCACAAGTGGAACACTTGGCAGAGCTCCTGGTGCTGAAGTCCTCCCTAGTCTCCCCCTCCTTCCTGCCCCCCCCTCCCCCCCCCCCCTTTACCCTGCACTCATCTTTAGGGACTTTACCAGTGATGACTGCCCTGTAAGAATCACCTCTTCCCTCTCATCCAGTATGCCTTTCTGGTGACAGCATCTGTGCAGTTTGCTGGTGGGATCGTCATCTTCTTTGGACTCCTGGTATCTCCAGAAGAAATTGGTGAGGAGAAGCTATGTCTTTAATTCAAAATGTCTTATTGTTAAAGGCAAAGGGAAATACGAGTCTGGAAATAGAATCTCTTTTTTTCTTAGGAGAACTATGAATTTGTTCCAGCAAAACAAAGGAGTACCGCTGGCATTTGTGTCTTTTTGGCATTGTCCCATTCCTGGCATAACTGCATGTGTTCAAGTGAAGTGATGCACACCTTTTATAGATAAGACTTAGCATTCGAAAAACTTTTTTTCTTTTCTTTTTTTGTAGTGTTGGGGATGGAACCCAGAGTTTCACTCATGCCCTGGCACGCACTCTGCCACTGAGCTACACATCCAGCCTCCAGATGATTTTTATAGTTGAGATATTGACTAGGAATTAGCATGGTTATATTTCTTTACTTTTTATTTATTTTATTTTATTTTTTTGTGGTACTGGGGATTGAACTCAGGGGCACTCAACCACTGGGCCACATCCCCAGCCCTTTTTTGTATTTTATTAGAGACAGGGTCTCACTGAGTTGGTAAGTGCCTCGCCATTGCTGAGGCTGGCTTTGAATTTGTGATCCTCTTGCCTCAGCCTCCCAAAGTGCTGGGATTACAGGCGTGCGCCACCACACCAGGCTCTCTTTGCTTTTTTATGTGTATGTGGTTTTGGGGATTAAACCCGGGCTTTTCATAAGCTAGGCAAGTACTCAACTACTGAACTACATCCTCAGACCTTTTTATTTTATTTTGAGAAGTGTTTTATGAAATTGCTCAGCCTGGCCTCAATCTTGTGATCCTCCTGCCTCAGCCTCCAGAGTAGCTGGGATTACAGGCATGTGCCACCACCCCTGGCCTCAGTTGCTTTTTCTACAAAATGGCAATAAAAATAATATCAGCTAGTGCAGTGGTGCACACTCATAACCCCAGGAACTCAGGAGGCTGAAGCAGGAGGATCACAAGTTTGAGGTTCATTAAGTTCAACAACTTAGTGAGGCCCTGTCTCAAAAAAAAAAAAAAAAAAAAAAAAAGGCTAAGGATGTAGCTCAATGATAGTGCTCCCCTGAGTTTGATCCCCAGCACCAATAGATAAGAAAAGTAACAATCCCTTAAGTGGTGATATATGTAAACCCTTTGCACTATGCCAGGCATATAGTAGGTGCTCTGTAAATGGTAGTTTTTATTGTTGTTTTAGGTCTCCCAGGTATTGAAGCAGAAGAAAACTTTGAAGAAGACTCCCACAGACCGTTAATTAATGGTGCCGAAAATGAAGATGAATATGAGCCTAATTACTCTATCCAAGAGGATAGGACTATTACCCAAGTGAAGGCAATAAGCTTCTACCAGGCTTGCTGTCTTCCTGGTGTCATACCGGTAAGAATTGTTCAAATCCCCTTACCACAGCCAGTAGGGCATTACAGCCTTGAGATTTACTCTACCTGGGATAAAGCTCTTTGAGTGTTAGCTTCTCTCTGATAACTTGGTTTTAGGAATGCATGTTGAGGGATATGTTGCATAGTGTCCCTCAGCTTATCTTATAGCTGAAGCAGGATTGGCAAACCCTTTCCACGAAGAGCCAGAGAGTAAATATATTTTTTTTTTAAATTTATTTATTTGCTTTTAGTTGTACACAATGCATTTATTCTTGAATTTTTTTTTTTTTTTTTTTTTTTTTTTTTGGGTGGTACCGGGGATTGAACTCAGGGGCACTCGACCACTGGGCCACATCCCCAGCCCTTTTTTGTATTTTATTTTTAGAGACAGGGTCTCACTGAGTTGCTAAGTGCCTGGCCATTGCTGAGGCTGGCTTTGAACTCGCGATCCTCCTGTCTCAGCCTCCCAAAGTGCTGGGATTACAGGCGTGCGCCACCGCGCCCGGCAATGCATTTATTCTTACGTGGTGCTGAGGATCGAACCCGGGCCACGCACGTGCTAGGCGAGCGCTCTACCGCTGAGCCACATCCCCAGCCCGAGAGTAAATATTTTCAGCTTTGAGGGAAGCATAAAATCTTTGCTGACCTTCAGAGTTAAGAAGCCATAGACAGGATGGGACAGATGGGTATTGCCAGACTTGACCTAATAGCCCTGCTTGCAGACCCTCATCTAGCATGTGACTAAGAAAGCAAAATTGAGATTTTTTTTTTTTTTTTGGTACCAGGGATTGAACTCTGGGGCACTCGGCCCCTGAGCCACATCCCCAGCCCTATTTTGTATTTTATTTAGAAACAGGGTCTCACTGAGTTGCTTAGTGCCTCGCTTTTGCTGAGACTGGCTTTGAACTCGTGATCCTCCTGCCTCAGCCTCCCAAGTGCTGGGATTACAGGTGTGTGCCACCGCGGCAGGCCAAAGATGATTTTTAATATAAGGGAAATGCGGGGCTGGGATTGTGGCTCAGCGGTAGAGCGCTCGCCTAGCACGTGTGCATCCCAGGTTCGATCCTCAGCACCACGTACAAATAAACGCATTGTGTACATCTAAAGCAAATAAATAAATATTAAAAAAAATATATAAGGGAAATGCAAGTTCCTTTAGTCCTGTTCTTATGGCAAGCTATAATATTTCAACTAGATCCTAAAATATTCCACTAGTAATAGTTTGATTTTTGAGACAGAATTTGGATTTGTTGTGACTGAACATTGAACTCTGATGCTGTTCCTCTGTGCTCACAGCCATTGTTCCCTGTCACGGGTGGGGATGTGAGGAGCTCTAGTTAACTTGGTGCCTTTGTCTTTAGCAGGCTGTTTGGACAGCATGCTCTGGGGACTGGGACACGGCTCTCTAGGAAGGCTGCTGTGGTGCCAGGGGAGCTTTTTTAAAACAAGTGATACGAGGGCAGGAGTGTACTGGCCAGACACCCTTTGAAGTCAGCTCCTCTGCTCCTCCCCCCTTTCCTTTGATGCTAACTGTCAGGATTTCCTGGTGGTAATGTGTTGAATGTAGGAGTCCCGGCCCCACCACCATCTTAAGGCAGCACAACTGCTTTCCCTCAAGAGAGAGTGACAGGGCCTAGGATGAGCAGGTTCTTCCTTTTCGACCCACCGGAGATGCTCTTCTCTGCCACTGGGTGTGGAAAGGCAGGGCTTTTGGAAGCTCTAATGTGAAAGCAGTTCTAACGAAGATGCTTTTCTTAGATCTTTGGCTCAGTCACATGCGCTCTGTGGTTCACAATATTAACTTTGCTGAAAGTAGAATAACCGGGAAAGTAAGAGCCGTGCTGTTTGCTGTTTTTATTTGCCTGTGGCTAATGCTGGCCAGTGGCAAGAATGTCATCACCTTTGTCTGAATAAGGAAGTAGGGGTCTGTGCCCTGCCTTCTGGATTCCAGACAATGGTTTGCTTCCACAGGAGAACCAATAGGAGAGCCAGGGATAGTTAAGAAATAGCCACATGCTATGGTTTTTTTTTTTTTTTTTTTTTTTAATATTTATTTATTTGCTTTAGTTGTACACGAGGCGTTTATTTGTATGTGGTGCTAAGGATCGAACCTAGGCCGCGCATGTGCCAGGCGAGCACTCTACCCTGAGCCACAACCCCAGCCCCACATGCTATGTTTTTAGTTTTGTTTTTTTATTCCAAAGGCCTTTCTGGAAGCTACCAGGGGTAAGGAGAGAAGGAGATTGGGTAAAGTTGGGTAGATGGGAATTTGTAACATTGTTTAATTTTTGAAGCCAGGCACCATTCCTCCCAAGCCCTTGTATTTTGCTGTGCTTTTTAATTGTATTAAAAGCTGTGGGGGCCGGGCGCGGTGGCGCACGCCTGTAATCCCAGCACTTTGGGAGGCTGAGGCAGGAGGATCGCGAGTTCAAAGCCAGCCTCAGCAATGGCGAGGCACTTAGCAACTCAGTGAGACCCTGTCTCTAAATAAAATACAAAAAAGGGCTGGGGATGTGGCCCAGAGGTCGAGTGCCCCTGAGTTCAATCCCCGGTACCACAAAAAAAAAAAAAAAGCTGTGGGGGCCTGGGGTTGTGACTCGGTGGTAGAGCGCTCGCCTAGCTAGCATGCATGAGGCACTGGGTTCGATCCTTAGCACCACATAAATGTCAAAAAAGATAGTGTATACACCTAAAACCAATCAACCAACGAAACAAACAATATAAATAAATGCTGTGGTCACACTGTGCCGTGCTGCTTGTCCCTTACTGAGGGTTGTTGTGTTTTTCTTGTAGTATTCACTGGCCTACGCCTGCCTGAAACTAGTGAATTACTCCTTCTTCTTCTGGTTGCCCTTTTATCTGAGTAACAACTTCGGATGGAAGGAGGCTGAAGCCGACCAGTTGTCCATTTGGTACGATGTTGGAGGAATCATAGGTATATGAAAGTGCATCTTCTTCCGTAGTAGTTAGTCAATAGTGACCTTTTACTAGATAATGGAGTCTGACTCCATTTAAAGTTTTATTACTCATTCTGTAGTCATTTTTCCTAAACTGTCCAAACAGTGAACAAACTCTTAAAAATTATCCGTAGGAAGGAAGACCCAACCCAAGGCAAGGCTGTGGTTTATAGGGCTCTCTCTTCTCAGTTCTTTGTTTATGGGTCAGTTCTTTTGTCTTAGGAAGTGCGTGGGATCTCTTTAAACACAGTCCTTTTGTATATGTTCAGTGCTATCTTGGCTCTGAAGCTAATTGTGTGAGAGATTCAAGTTAGATGTGAATGTGCTCATCTTCACTGCCTCTCACCTTCTCCACCAACCCCAGCCTAGGAAGCAAAAATAATACCATGGTGTGTAGATTGTCAGATCCTAGAGGTAGGGACAATAGCAGAAATTAATTATTGTGTCTTGCAATTGCTTCATTGTATACAACAGATTTTAACAGTGACTTTGTGCTATAGCCAACTTGAACAAGGAAGTAAACTTTTAAATAAGAGGAATTTGAAAGTTCAGTGGGTGAGACATATACATGGCTATGGCAAAACCTTAATATCACCAGATGAGGTGGCACACACCTGTAATCCCTGCAGCTTGGGAGGTTGAGGCAGGAGGATCACAGGTTCAAAGCCAGCCTCAGCAATTTAGTGAGGCCCTAGCGACTTACCAAGACTCTGTCTCTAAACAAAAAATAAAAAAAGGGCTGGGGATGTGGCTCAGTGGTTAAGTGCTCCTGGATTCAATCCCTGGTACCAAAAACAAAAACAAAAAAGAAACCTTAATATTACGTAATCATCCAAGTATCCTCTAAATATTCTCATGTTTACATTTAGAATTATAGTAAGACTAAGCTACCCTGAGCACATGAAAGTAGAGTGCTAAACTGTTACTGTGTTAAACTTGGTTGCCCTTAGTCTTAGATTCAGAGCCAAAGGTGAGTTTTGTTACCTTTACACCTGACATACTTCTTTTTGAAAAATTTTGGTGTGTGGTACTGGGGATTGAATCCAGAGGCTCTCTGCCACGGTGCTACACCACCAGCCATTTTTAAATTTTATTTTGAGACAGGGTCTCACCAAGTTGCCCAAGGTGGCCTTGAACTTGTGATCCTCCTGCCTCAGCCTCCCCTGCCATTGGGATTACAGGCCTGTACCACCACAGCCAGTTAGACTTGACCATACTTTTGTGTCTTCTGAAATTAAAATTGCCTAGACGCTGGCCATCTGATGGGGATGTACCAGTGTTTCATAGCCTCCAAAACTCAAACTGACACTATCTGAATATGACAGTGTTCCCCAAAGGAATCACATCACCTCCTTAAACCTCCTCACCTGTTTGTTATTACTAAATCATAATTGCTGCATTTAATGTTAGTGAATATTTGTTTGGCACTGCTAATAGCTTGTGAAGTGTGGTCCTTCATTGATCATCTTTTAAATTAAAAAGCTCGGGGAAAAAAAATCAAGAAAAGCACTCACAATTTGTTTTTTAGGGAAAATAGTAAGTAAGGAATCATGGCTGGTTTTGGTGATTTTTCTTATCCTAATGTTTGATTTGTGGTGTCCTGTCCTCATCAACCATCATGCTGAATTTTAAGTCAGTTCATCTCCCTAAAAGGAAATGATGGTGTGGACTTTTGGGGAGAGCCGGTCCCCATTTTGGCTGGACCTGATAGGAGGACTAGAGAGTGCAGGGGCGCATCTCAGGCAGCTGAGCTCCTAGCTGAAATGGTCGTGACCAGTGCTCTTTGTGTTTGAAGGTGGCACTTTGCAAGGCTTCATCTCTGACGTCCTACAGAAGAGAGCACCAGTGCTGGCCCTGAGCCTGCTCCTTGCAATTGGCTCCCTTGTTGGGTACAGTCGTGAGTATTCCTTACATTGTTTCCTAATCTCTGGGGAATAAGCATTTGCTTAGAGTAAGTGACCAGCCCTGGAAAGAGCCTGTGACCAGCTGAGGCATGATTGTCACCTTTGTATTGTCCTGTTGAGTCCCTGGAAAGGCTGACATCACATGGTTTCATGTCTGTTGGAGGAAACTGGCGTCCCTTGCCTGGCCGATCTGTTTAAAAGCTTGCCTGGGAGTGTGTGTGCTTTGTTTGAGGGGTGGCTCCAGAGGGACAGCATTAGAGCTAATAAAACAATAAAAGGGGTGAGGTTTCAAAAGCTGGAAGATGCTAATTAGTAGGCTTGGTGTATGTCCTCAGTGCTGCTGAGGTGGGGAGAGCTTTTCTCTAGCTTTTAAAAGTCTCATTAACTTGGGCACCAGCAAGAGGCAGACATTACAAATAAAAGTTGGAAAAGGCCTTGAAAGAGTAGTCTCTTTTTGTTGGCTCTGGGAGGGATTTGTGAGGCCACAAGATTCAGACCTTTGTTGCTCTTTGTGGAGGCACATGTCTCTGCGTTTGCAGTCACTGGTGTGTCTGTCCCTCACAGGTTCTCCAAATGATAAGTCCATCAATGCGCTTCTGATGACGGTGACAGGTAGGGCAGATGGCTCTGTTCACTGTGCTGTTCCTCTGTCCTCCCTTTAATTTGATTGCCACTAAAAGTTAGTTACAGGGAACTCAAGTGAGAGAAAGATGGCTCCTTTTCTAGATTCTAGTCTCCGCTCTTAACTGGCTTTCTCAGTCCTTTTATGACAGAAGCAGTCCCTGCTGAGGCATTTTCTAAACATTTCGATTGTTGCCCCAGCTTTGGGGATGACTTCAGAAAGTGGCTAGGAAGATGCCACATTGGAAACCAGTTTAGTCACCTTTACTATTGAAATGACTTCTTTTTTGCCTTGCTGTCTTTTTCTGTATGTTTGGTTAAATTTGGGTGGTCAATTAATTGAGTGACGTAGCTCTGCTATGATAGAATTTGATGAACTGGTGCCATTAGTTATTAATGCCAATGTCACATGATTTGCTACCTGTTTCCTTTCTGTGTGTTTTCTGTCAATACATCAGCATGTCATATAATTCAAGAAGATCCCAGAGGAGTGGATGTTAACTGGTTTGAATATGATATTAGCTGGGAGTTTCCTTTTTCTTTCCATTCCTCTTTAACCTACTAATTACAGTGTCAGAATGATATTTTGCCTTATTAATGGCTTGCTAGTGCTGTTATGGATCATGATTTAATAAGAGCCTGTTCTGTTTTTTACTTCAGGGTTTTTTATCGGTGGACCTTCTAATATGATTAGCTCAGCTATTTCAGCAGACTTGGGTCGCCAAGAGCTGATCCAAGGGAGCAGCGAGGCTTTGGCAACCGTCACAGGAATTGTTGATGGGACTGGGAGCATTGGAGCTGCTGTGGGCCAGGTGAGAGAACAAGGCAGGGGCTGGGATCAGATGCTGAATCTCTCATTGAGAGTGGAAGAGTCACACCTGCTGTCTGGGCCACAGTAGGTGGCACTCTCGTGCTGTGGAACACCCGCTATACAGAAAGCCTTAGGTTGTCATCTCCTCCACGGCCCAGCTGTTGTGACCTACTGTGGAAGGTCCTCTGCCTTTTGTAGTTTCTTCTTTTCCATTTTTACCTGCAGATTCTTCCTGTCTGCAAATAAGACCTCATAAGCTCAATCCTTTTGCCCCAGTCCACGACTCCCTTCTTCCCAGGCCAAACTTGGCGCTCCAAGTGGGGATGGTGTGAGACACATGCATCTATTATCCCCACCTGCATACAAACCCCCTTTCTCTCCTCTCTCTGGTGTTCCTCTTCCAAAAGCATACGTGTCCCTGTACACCTGTTCTTTACATGGGTCCCCGTCACATGGGACCATGGACTCTGCAACTGCCTCGGAGGCACGTTGTTTCCTGCATGCCCCCAAATCAATATTTCACAGCCTGGTCTGTAAGTGTCTTGTATCAGAATCACCTGGGATTCAGGACCCAGGGCTTCCTGCAGACTCGCTGTGGTGGAGCCTAAGGCCCGTGTTTCCCTAGGCCTTCCTGGTGATTCTTATACAGCCTGACATTAGAGGGCCTGTAAGCTGAGAATGGCCTACTATATGTAGTCAGAACTATTCAAATTGCCCCTTTTTGCTTAAATTCAGGCTTTCTGGGGCTGGAGTTGTGGCTCAGCAGTACGGTGCTCGTCTGGCATGTGTGCAGCCCTGGGTTCGATCCTCAGCACCACGCAAAAATAAATAAATAAAATACCAACCACAATTAAAAAATAAGTATTAGAAAAAAATTCAGGCTTTCTTTCAGGAAGAGATATGTCATGAAACATGCCTCTCATGTGATATACCACTTTAGTCATGGAGTGGTAATTTTACAAAAATACGGGTTTGGGACTTGTCTCCATGGGTAAAATAGTTGAACCTATGGAAGTGGATGAGACACTTACTGGGGAACGAGAATGTAGGCAGAACCTCAGAAGATGCCCAGTGTCAGAGCAACAGGAAGCCAGCAGTCACATGTGGTCAAGGGAGTAGCATTTGAGTAGGTGTTGGTCAATAAGGCCATAGATGTGGAAAGGTCAGGAGAAGCACTGAAGGACAAAAGCTTCTTAGTGTGGACTTTTAGGAGGTCACCAGTAGCCTTGAAGTTTGCTAGTTTGCCTACTCGTGGAGGGCAGTGAGTTTCTGATTGCTGGTGGTAGATGAGAGAGTGGGTATGGAGGTGAATCATCTTACTGCTTGTCACCTTCCAGCCATGAGATGTAGACTCACTGTTGACCTCTTTCTCACCCACAAGGGTGGCATTTTGGCTTGTGTTTTCTATAGCTTCCATACCTAGCTGGTGCTTGGCACACAGTGGACTTTCTGGTATTTGCTAAATTATCATAGAAGGAATGCTTGATGCAGTCGACAAATATGCATGCTCAGCATATTTGGTTATAAGACTAGAAGGGGGAAAACCTTAGCAAGGTTTGGAGAATTACGTGATCATACTTTGGAGTAGAAATTTTAAAAATGTTATTGGTCACCAGTTCAGACATTTTAATTTTTAGGATAAAGGATGACTGTATTGGGTTTCCTTTTCCCATATATTGTATTTTAGGTGTACTTCCTCACTGATGTTTTCTTCATCATTTAAATAGGTGAATTATAATCACATTCCAGGGAGTTTACTTTTATTTAAAATATCTCACCTGCCCGTGTTGAGATCCCTAATAGGACTGGGTCAGCATTAGACTGACCTTCGTGGTCTTGGAAGTACATCAGGAGTGAATCATAGTTGTGCTCATTCCTCCTGTGTGTGTGTGTGTGTGTGCTGTGGATTGAACCCAGGGCCTTATGCATGCACTGTACCAACTGAGCTATTTCCCCAGCCCTCCTCCTCCATGTTGATTTCCAAAGGAGGTCCCATTGCCTGAGATCACAAACTCCAGGACCTCAGATTCACACTCTCTAAGTCTGTCCCTTAGCCACTCCCCTGATTGCCTGGAGTAGTATGGTTGCTGCACCTTCTCCCATCTTCTCAAGAAAAGAATTCATCATTTACTCTCTCTGGTGGCCGCAGCGGTAGAGGCCCACCTCCAGCAGAGCACTCAGCACCGCGTATCACCTTTACTGGTTTGTCCACCTGTCCTCTGCACCAGGCTCTGCAATCCTGAGGAACAAGGACTGTTTTATCCATCTTTGTGTTTCCATTGCTTAGCGCCTCTTGGACACATAACCGGGGCTCAGTAAGATAAAGTTGTAGTATGTGCCCAAGGGAAATGAGAATAGATCTCCACAGTCAAACTTGTACATAAATTTTCATAGCTTCATTATTTGTAGAAGCTAAAAAGTAGAAACAGGGGCTGGGGTTGTGGCTCAGCTGCAGAGCGCTTGCCTTGCACATGCGCGGCCCGAGTTCGATCCTCAGCACCATGTAAACGTAAAATGCATTGCATTGTGTACAACTAAAGTAAATAAATAAATATTAAAAAAAAAAAAAAAAGTTGGGCTGGGGTTGTGGCTCAGCGGTAGAGCGCTCGCCTAGCACGTGCGCGGCCCGGGTTCAATCCTCAGCACCACACACAAATAAACACATTGTGTACAACTAAAGCAAATAAATAAATATTAAAAAAAAAAAAAAAAGTAGAAACAACCCAAACTTCTATCAGCTGATGAATGGATAAATAGCATTTAGAAAGAAATGAAAGACTGATACATACCACCATATAGATGAACCTCAAAAATATTATGCTGAGTTGGGCATGTGGTACATGCTTGTAGTCCCAGAGACTTGGGAGGCTGAGGCAGGAGAATTGCAAGTTTGAGGCCAGCCTCAGCAACATAGAAAGGCCCTAAGTGACTTAGTGAGAATGTGTCTTAAAATACAAAATGAAAAGGGCTGGGGATGTGGTTCAGTGGTTAAGTGCTCCTATGTTCAATCCCCAGTACCAAAAAAAACATATATATTATGCTGATAGGGCCAGGGATGTAGCTCAGTAGTAGAGCACTTGTCTAGCATGCATGAAGTTCTGGGTTCAATATCCAGAACTGAAAAACAAAACTGTGTCTGTCTGTCTTGTCTGTCTATCTCTATTTGTTTTATTCATATGAAATGTCCACAATAGCAACTCTGTTGGGAAAAAAATGGGTTGATGGTTGTGTGGGTGTGGGTGGGACTGGGGAGTGACTACTGATGGGTAAAAGTTTCTTTTAGGACTGATGGTAATGTAGTAAAGTTACATTGAGGCAACATTGTACAACTTCGTAGATACACTAGAAACCATTTAGTTTGTACACTTTTTTTTTTTTTTTTTTTACAATATTTATTTATTTGCTTTAGTTGTACACAATGCGTTTATTTTTACGTGGCGCGAACCCGGGCCACGCACGTGCCAGACGAGTGCTCTACCACTGAGCCACAACCCCAACCCCTAGTTGTACACTTTCAAAAGGTGAACTTTAAGCTGGGTATGGTGGCCCATGCCTGTAATCCCAGCACTTGGGAGGCTGAGACAGGAGAATCACGAGTTCAAAGCCAGCCTCAGCAATGGTGAGGCACTTAGCAACTCAGTGAGACCCTGTCTCTAATAAAAAATACAAAAAAGGGCTGGGGATGTGGCCCAGTGGTTGAGTGCCCCTGAGTTCAATCCCCGGTACACCCCCCCCCCCCCCCCAAAAAAAAAATAAAAAGGTGAATTTTATGTTATGTAAGTTACTTATTGACTGTGCTGTTTTAAAAAAGATAAATTTGCTGGGCATGGTGGCTCATGCCTGTAATCCCAGTGACTCTGGGAAGATGAGGCAAGTTTGAAGCCACCTTGGCAACTTAAGGAGATCCTGTCTCAAAATAAAAAGTGAAAAAGGCAGGGAATGTAGCTCAGTGGTAGAGGGCCCCAGGTCCATCCCCAGTACCTGCCTACCCCCCACACACGCTGCAGTCAGAGCGTTCAGATAGCTACTGTGCTTCCTTTCACAGGTGATTAAAACTCTACTTTTTTGCTATCCATGTTATGATCTAGGCTAGTTGTTCTGCTTTAATTTTCCCACTTATAAAATTTAAGCAGTATGTGATAAAAGAACACAGGTTACCCTGTGGTCAGTAGATTTTTTTTTTTTTTAATATTTATTTATTTGCTTTAGTTGTATACAAAGTGTTTTTAGTTTTACGTGGTGCTGAGAATCGAACCCGGGCCGCGCACGTGCTAGGCGAGCGCTCTACCGCTGAGCCACAATCCCAGCCCGTCAGTAGATTTTTGACAAGGATGCCAAGACCATTCAATGGGGGAAAGAATGATCTCTTCAACAAATGGGAAAACTAGATATCCGCTTGCCCAAGAGTGAAGTTGGATCCTCACTTTGTCCTGTACAAATGTTAACTCAAAATGGATCAAAGACCAACTTTTGGAGCTAAAATTGTAAAACTCTTAGAAGAAAACACAGGGGGCTGGGGTTGTAGCTCAGTGGTAGAGCACTCGCCTAGCACGTGCGCAGCCTGGGTTCAATCCTCAGCACCACGTAAACGCAATATGTACAACTAAAGCAAATAAATAAATATTAAAAAAGAAAAAACAGGGACAAATCTTCATGACAAATATATACAGAATATTTTCAACATTCTTTTTTTTTTTTTTTTTTTTTTTTTTTTTTTTTTTTGGTACCAGGTATTGAACTCAGGGGCACTCAACCACTGGGCCACATCCCCAGCTCCCTTTTTTATTTTATTTTATTAGAGACAGGGTCTCACTGAGTTGCAAAGTGCTTCGCCATTGCTGAGGCTGACTTTGAACTCGCAATCCTCCTGCCTCAGCCCCCCAAGTGCTGGGATTACAGGCGTGTGCCACCACACCTGGCTTCAACATTCTTATTCATTAGGAAAATGCAAATAAAAAAATACAGGGAGATATTTGCCAATGACATGATTCTACATTTAGAACACCCAAAAAACTCCACCAGAAAACTCCTAGAACTCATAAATGAATTCAGCAAAGTACAGGATATAAAATTAACACCCGTAAATCAATTGCATTCCTATACACCAGCAATGAATCAGCTGAAAGAGAAACTAGGAACACAATCCCATTCACAGTAGCCTCAAAACAAAAAACAAAACAAAAAAAAAATCTTGGGAATTAATCTAACAAAAAGGGTAAAAAACCTCTATGATGGAAACTACAGAACACTGAAGAAAGAAATTGAAGAAGACCTTAGAAGATAGAAAGACCCCCCCCGCCACACACACACTGCCATGTTCTTGGATAGGCAGAATTAATGTTGTCAAAACAGCCATACCACCAAAAGCTCTATACAGATTAAATGCAATTTCTATTAAAATTCCAATGATGTTCTTCATAGAAATAGAAAAGCAGTCATGAAATTCATTTAGAAAAATAAGAGGCCCAGAAGAGTCAAAGCGATACTTAGTGAGAGAAATGAAGCAGGAGGCATCACGATACCAGACCTTAAATTATACTACAGAGCTATCGTAACAAAAACAGTATGGTATTGGCACCAAAACAGACACGAAGACCAATGGAACAGAATAGAAGATAGACAAACCCACATAAATACAGTTATCTCATACTAGAAAAAGGTACCATAAACCTACATTGGAAAAAAGAGAGCCTCTTCAACAAACGGTGCTGGGAAAACTGGAAATCCATGTGTAGCATAATGAAATTTAACCCCTATCTCATCCTGCACAAAAATTAAAGTGGATCAAGGACCTAGGCATTAGACCAGAGACCCTGCACCTACTAGAAGAAAAAGTAGGTCCACCCAACTTTCTGTCATTTTGGCTTAGGAACTGACTTCTTCAAGATTTCTAAAGTGCAAGAAGTAAAATCAAGAATCAATAAATGTGTCAGGTGCGGTGGTGCATGCCTGTAATCCCAGCACTTGGGAGGCTGAGGCAGGAGGATCGCTAGTTCAAAGCCAGCCTTAGCAATGGCGAGGTGCTTAGCAACTCACTGAGACCCTGTCTCTAATAAAATACAAAAAAGGGCTGGGGATGTGGCCCAGTGGTTGAGTGCCCCTGAGTTCAATCCCTGGTACAAAAAAAAAAAAAAAAAAAAAAAAAAAAAAAAGGGAGAGAGCCAGGTGTGTGTGTACACCTGTAATCCTAAGGCAGGAGGATTACAAGTTCCAGGCCAGCCTCAGCAACTTAATAAGGCCTAAGCAACTTAGACCCTGTCTTAAAAAAATAAAAAAAAGCTTAGTGGTAAAGCACCCCTGGATTCAATCCCCAGTATCAAAGCAACAACAACAAAACTCAGGGATGCAACTTCATACCTTGTGGGAAGCTATAATCAGAAAACCATGAAATAACAAGTGTTGGTGAGAGTGTAGAAAAATCAGAGCCCTGCATTGCTGGTAGGAAGGTTAAAAAAAAACAAACAAACATGGAATTATCATAAGATCAAGCAGTTCTACTCCTCAGTGTTTCCCCCAAAGAATTGAAAACAGGCACTCAGGTATTTGTATGCCAGCATTCATGTTCATTGTGTCATCATTCATGCTAGCTAAAGGGTGGAAATGGTGAAAGTGCCTGACAGATGAGATGAACAAAATGTGGTGTATCTATAGAGTGGGAAGCTCTTCACCCTGAAAGGAATAAAGTTCTGATACGTGCTTGCAACATGGTTGAACCTTGAAAATGTTATGCTAGATGAAATGAACCATACACAAAGGAAGAAAATTGCATGCTTTCATTTACATGAAATATCTAGAATAGGGAAATTCCTGGGGACAGAAGGGGGTGATGAGGAATTACTTCTTGGTACAAAGTTTCTATTGGGTGATAAAACTTTTGGTAATAGTGGTCATGGTTGTACAACATTGTGACTGTAACTGATGCCACTGTCTTGTACACTTAGAAGTGGGTAAAATGGCAACTCTTTTTTTTTTTTTTTTTTTTGGTATGGGGATTGAACTCAGGGCACTCGACCCCTGGGCCACACCCCAGCCTTTTTTTGTATTTTATTAGAGACAGGGTCTTACCGAGTTGCTAAGTGCCTCACCATTGCTGAGGCTGGCTTTGAACTCCGGATCCTCCTGCCTCAGCCTCCCAAGTGCTGGGATTACAGGCATGCACCACCACACCTGGCTAGGAATTACTTCTTAATAGGTACAAAATTTCTATCAGGTGATAAAATTTTTGGTAATAGTGCTCATGGTTGTACAACATTGTGAATGTAACTGATGCCACTGTCTTGTACACTTAAAAGTGGTTAAAATGGCAACTTTTTTTTTTTTTTTTTTTGTACAGGGATTGAACTCAGGGACACTGGACCACTGAACCCCATCCCCAGCTCTATTTTGTATTTTCTTTAGAGACAGGGTCTCACTGTGTTGCTTAGCGCCTTGATAAATTGCTGAGGCTGGCTTTGAACTCAAAATTCTCCTGTCTCAGCCTCCTAAACCACTGGGATTACAGGCATGCTTCACCGCGCCTGGCCTAAAATGGCAACTTTTATGTGAGATACATTTTGCTGTAATCAAAAAAGAATGGAATAAATGCTATTAGAGTCTTTAGTAATTGAATGTGAAATAAAAGAACATGCAGTGTCAAGAAAGAACAGCAAGCCGGGCGTGGTGGCGCATGCCTGTAATCCCAGCACTTGGGAGGCTGAGGCAGGAGGATCGCAAGTTCAAAGCCAGCCTCAGCAATGGTGAGGAACTTAGCAACTCAGTGAGACCCTGTCTCTAATAAAATACAAAAAAGGGCTGGGGATGTGGCCCAGTGGTCGAGTGCCCCTAAGTTCAATCCCTGGTACCAAAAAAAAAAAGAAAGAAAGAAAGAAAGAACAGCAAGCCCATGAATAAATGGTGTAGCTGAAAAGTGAGCAGCTTATATAGAAGACAAAGCCTTTTGAAAGCATTGATTGTACCTTTCATTGGAAGACAGAATGCTTAAATGAGAGTGGTTTGAGGATGTTCATCTTCCTCTCTGAATAGCAGAGTGAATAAAAATAAACCTGAATGTGTAAGAGCCTTTAGTGAGGATGTAGCTAAGATGGCGGCTGGCTGAGAGCCAAGAGGAGGCGTTTACTTGTTTACACCTGACCTTAATGTAATTGACTAAGAATTTTTCTATGCTTGTGGGCACTGCGTGCTGCATCTGTAAGTCTAGCTTGTGACACGTGTATGCTTGATGGGTAAAGTATTAAACCAGGCTGGGGGCGTCAGAGAGGAGAAGATAGAGAAGAAGAAGAAGAAGCAACAATAAAGGAACTACTCATTCCCAGTCTGCCTCCAATTTCTTTCCCGCGGTATTGTTGCCTAAGGCGGCAACATGAATGTAACATCTTTTATACAGTTTTTGTATTTGGACCCTGGATAGGAAATATATAAGAGTGACTTTATGGCATGAACCATTAATAAAGCTTAAACGGGAACATGTCCGTGAAGAGCTTTGTAAATGGGCATACAAACCCTAACTCCCTTCTTATTTTCTAAGATAGCTGTGTTAGTCTACTTTTATCTACTTTATTTTATTAATTTATTAAGAATTATATTGTAATTTATTTTTCTTCCTTTTAGTATTTGGTGTCTTTGATCCAGGACAACTTAGGATGGATGTGGGTTTTTTACTTTTTCATTCTCATGGTAAGTGTATGCCTTTTTTTTTTTTTTTTTTTTTTTTAATAAACTTGTCATTTTTCGTAGTACTTTTGTTTAGAGTATTTATTTAAGTGACTTTTTGAAAAGCAACAAAATTGCTGATTGCTTTTAAAGACCCTTTTGTGAAAAGTAATTTTTTTTTTTTTTTTTTTTTTTTTTGTGGTACCAGGGATTGAACTCAGGGGCACTCGTCCACTGGGTCACATCCCCAGCCCTTTTTTTTTGTATTTTTATTTAGAGACAGGGTCTCACTGAGTTGCTAAGTGCCTCGCCATTGCTGAGGCTGGCTTTGAACTCGCGATCCTCCTGCCTCAGCCTCCCAAAGTGCTGGGATTACAGGCGTGCGCCACCGCGCCCGGCAAAAGTAATGTTTTATTAGTCAAAATTACACATTCTTTTCTCAAGGAGGAAAGGGTCCTCAGTTTGTCCTTGATCTGAGTCTAATAGAGTATTGCCATTTATAATTGTGGAAGAGCAACAAGGGACTTACTTAAGATCTGCTGAACATTAATCAGTGTACTCTTCTGGGTTGTTCTCTGTCAAAATATAATTCGAGATTTCCGAAGGAAATTATAGTGTGCGCCCAGCAACATAGAGTTAAAAAAGAAGCACTGATCTGATTAACACTGTCCTGTGCGCAGGTTCTGAGATGATGAATATCTCTGGAGAAAATAGTAGTTACATCTTAGACATTCTTGGCTGGGATTTTGTACTTCCTGGGAAATAGCCAATATGAAATAAGGCCTTGTGCTTTCAAAGTGATGAGTAGGTACGTTACACACTCTGCCACATTATTGGTGGAACAGTGCTCAAGACAGATCTACTTGAGAGTTTGGTGGTGGCCTTGTGCTCCAAGGATGCATTTAGTATCCTGTCCTTAGATCTGGTCCATCCTGATTGGAGGCATCCTTAGCCACCCTAGGACCAGGGGTTGTCTTCTTGTCTGGCCCAAGGAGCCCTGGGATAGCCCACCCCCAGGAAGCCTCTGGAGCACTCTTCTAATTGCCTCCTGGCTTTTGGAGACGGTGCCATGTCACTGGTTCCATTCTTGTCATCCCTACTAAATAGAGGGAAGTAGCTGCTGAAGAACCTGCTGGTGTGATGCTGTTGTAGAAAAACCACTTGGATCTGTGAAACCCTGTTTCTTGTTGGGGCAGCAGCAAGAATGTTTTGCTCTACCTAATGGAAATCCTTAAGTTCTTTTTTTTTTTTTTTTTTTTTTTGGTACCGGGGGATTGAACTCAGGGGCACTCGACCACTGGGCCACATCCCCAGCCGTTTTTTGTATTTTATTTAGAGACAGGGTCTCACTGAGTTGCTAAGTGCCTCGCCATTGCTGAGGCTGGCTTTGAACTAGCGATCCTCCTGCCTCAGCCTCCCAAGTGCTGGGATTACAGGTGTGTGCCACCGTGCCCGGCTCTTAAGGTCTTTTTTGATAGCTAATGTGTCATTAAGTATGTTGTGATATTAACTGTAATTTTTAAAAGTCATTTTCTAATTCACTGAATATTAAGATTGTCTTTCTAAATAGTCAAAATGAATGTAATTGTCCAAACCCATTGTTTATGTCCAAGACAGGATGCTCTAACTGAAGTAAGTTGTCACTGCTTATTTAATACTTTCTTCTCTTCACAGACTAGTTGCACAATTCTGTTTATCTCACCATTAATAGTGAGGGAAATAATCTCTCTTGTGCAAAGGAGACAGGCTCACATATTGAGTGAGTGACTGGTGCCCACAAGAAAAAGAGAACAATGGGAGACACACGAGACTATCAGATCTTTTGCTTCACCCCATTTGGGGTTGTCTAAGAGCGCCAACATAACCTCGGCTTACCAGGCCTCTTTCAACACTGCCAGCCACCCTGGACACTGGCCAGGAGTGAAGACTGCATTATTTTTCTACACTACAGGAATTATTATTGATGATTTTTATTATTGTTTCATGAATGTACTGGATGGTGGATGAATCTTCCAGCATCCTTGTTTGGCCTTTTGAGGTTTATGCCTTTAACCCTGGTGTCATATTGGCCTTGGACCCTTGTACTGCAGCCTCAAGAACTGAACGAACAGGAGACAGCTGCGCGTGGTTTGTATGGATGATGAATAAAAAGGATCATTGCATTTTGCTTTGGTAAGGAGTTTGCAGAGAGTGGCTCACCTCTGAAGCGTCAAAGCTTGAAAAAGAGCTCTGGCAGCGTTGAGCTGCAAGCCCGTCTTGGACAAAGAACACCTTCACCAGCTGAGCTAGGAAAGATGGCGGCACGTGCTTGTTGGCTGGGGCACTATCTCAGAGTCATTTGCTAAAAAAGCAGACTATTTTCCAATTATTGTCAACTCGTTCTCCATCTTCACTCACATTTAGCTTTGACAACTAGAGGCCTTTTGTGATGGTGAGGACCATAAGGCACATGAGTTATCTTGAACATTCCATTGTACAGCTCTCAACCCCAGATTTGCTCTCTGGGAATTTCAGGGTCCTCTGGGAAGTGAATCTGCTCACCCTGTTTTCGGAGGATTGATCTCTGTTACTACCAGGTTCCTGGAGTTACCTCAGCAGAAAACAGAATTAGAGGAAAGTCCCCAAGTGTTCCAGAAGCGTGAAGTGCGTGTTGTTGACTCATGGTAATGGGTTTCTAGGTCTGAGGGGTGTCTTCTTTAGAAGAATGTAGTGTATGTATTCAAGGCTGTGAATTCTATATTAATCGGTATTTTAAGGTCACTATATATATTTTAAATTATGTAAACCGAGGAGGAAAATGTGCAATTTTGAGGGATACCTAATTTGCTTTGGGTTAGCAAATATTTTTCAATCTCTTGCTTTATACTTCAAAATATGTGTGATGAACTTGTTAGTGATATTTAATCATGCAGATTTTTGATCACTTCATTGCTTGTTTACTGACATAAAAGGAAAATACAAAACACACGAAGGAGAAATAAACCAACTTTTGTAGTAAATGTCCGTCCATTTAGTTATTCAAGTCTCTTCCATGACCTCTGTGGGTTTTATTTTCTTTCTCCCTCCCTGTCTCTCCACTCCCCTTTCTCCCTCTCCTCTCTCCTTCTCCCCATTCCTCTCTCCCTCTCCCCTTTTCTTCACTTGAACCCAGGGCCTTGTGCATAGTAATCGGCCACTATGCTCCTGAGCTACACCCCCACCCAGCTCTGTGCTTGGGATCATGACTGATGCGCCCGAAGTGTCCTGATGCGGAGTGGCACTGGTGTGCAGGTGCTGAACCCCCGGCCTCGCCGGGTCTTGGATGCCCCCCTGTGCTGGTGGGCCTTGGTTCCCTCAGGCTCAGTGAAGACGTGCCCTCTCCCTCTCTGGAAGACTGCTCAGTTTGGATGAGTTGCCTAGTTGTGATCGAGGGACTGTCCCAATGAACCTGTTGTTTTTATTGACCCTTTTACTGACATTTAGTTCTGAGTTTCCTTTTCTCCCTGCTCGTCAGCGGCAGGGTGGCAGCTTTGTGTCTTGATGCCAGCCAGTGTTTTCTTACCCAGTTTCACTTTAGGTGGGTGAGTATTCTTTTACCCCTCTGTGGCCTCCTGAGCTGTACTTGAAATTATAAATAAAATAAATGCTCAGCTCTGAAAGAAATGATATATTGCCCTGTGGGTGTATTTCTTTGTTGTTCTAGTTCTGCCAATCTGTGTAAGAATTAACTTTAAGAAATGCCCAAGAGTTAACCTCACTCTCTTATTAATTTTTTTCCCTGAAGGAAAGGCCATAGTGAAAACTCATCTGAAAATGCCTTTTCTCTCAATTTAAAAGCAATAATTTGAAACAGTGTAAAGCACAGTAGGAAACTTTTACACACTAAGATAAAGTGTGGATGTGGGGGGAAAAAATTGCCTTTCAAGTTTCTCATGTTTTGGAAGTAAAAATGCTGATTTGGATTTTTTTTTTTTTTTTTTTTTTTTTTTTTTACAATGCTAGGGATTGAACCTGGGATACTCTACCACTGAGCTTTACATTTCCTAGTCCTTTATAAATTTTTAATTTGAAATAGGGTCTTGACAAGTTGCCAAGGCTAGCCTCAAATTTGTGATCTTCCTGCCCCAGCCTCCTGAATATCTGGGATTACCAGTGGCCCACTGTACCTGGGAAAAATTCTTTAATAAAATTAAGTTGGACACAGTTTCCCATGCCTGTAATCCCAGCAATGTGGGAACTAAACCAGTAGGATTGTAAAGTCAAGGCCAAACTTAGCAATTAAGTAGTACCCTGTCTCGAAGTAAAATGGGCACTGTGGCGCATGCTCATAATCCCAGTGGTTTAGGAGGCTGAGGCAGGAGGATCACACATTTAAAGCCAGCCTCAACAACTTAGTGAGGTCATAAGCAACTTAATGAGACCCTGTTTAAAAAAGAAATAAAAAGGGATGGGAGGGGCTGGGATTGTGGCTCAGCGGTAGCGCGCTTGCCTAGCACGTGCGCGGCCAGGGTTCGATTCTCAGCACCACATAAAACTAAAAACACATTGTATACAACTAAAGCAAATAAATAAATATTTTTTTTTAAAAAAGGGGATGGGGATGTGGCTTAGTGGCTAAGTGCCAATGAGTTCAATCCCTGGTACCACCCCAAAATAAAAAGGAGTGGGGATATGGCTGTGTGGTTGAGTGCTTACCTAGCATGTGCAAGGCCTTGGATTCAATACCCCCCCTCACACACACAAAGTAAAATACTAATTGAAAAAAAGAAAGGTCAGAAGGGAGGGAAATGGTCTCAACTTCTCTACCCCAGATCAAAACACACAAATGAAAAGACAGAGAAAATTTTATTACGGTGTTCATGGGCCAAACTCCAAGTCCTTAGACCACACAGATAGAAACTTTGGTCAGAGAACGGGAGCCTGGGGTGGAGGGTCTCCTCAATGCAGCCACCGCCTGTTTCTTCACAGAGTCTCCTGCTGCCTCTGTCCGTGAACTGGAGTCAGACTCGGTAGCTCACGACTCACTGTAGTGGCCCTTTTTTGATACCTTGTCCTGACTTGCTCTTTCCTGTGATACCCTTATTTCACTCTCAGCATTCTGAATCTTCATTTTCCTTGAGGGCTTGGCCAAACCATCCAGTCTAAGAAGCCTTTCCTAACAGCCCTCCACTCCTCCCACTGCCCTTCCTTCCTTTGTGCTTATTGGGTGCTGTGTTGGTGTCTAATGCCCCAAACTTTTTTCTCCGAGGTTGAGGCCCTTGTGTGGTTGGTCCTGGATGTCACTCATTGCTCATGTTGGAACAAGCACAAGGAACCTGAGAGTGGAGACTGGGCAACGCAGGCTGTGGGGCCTGGACCCTGCGGATTGCTTTTCTACTTGCTTCCCACAAGAGAAGGCCCTTCTGCAGTAGCTGTCCAGGCCATCAGACAGCAGCTTTGCAGTGTGGTTCCCAGTCCTAAGGAGATTGGGATCTAGGATAAAGAGAGAGGAATATGGAGGAATTTTTAAGGGAAACACGCTCAAACCATTGAAGTGCAGAATCAAGCCACTGAGATGCAGAAAACGCAGTTGTAAACCTTGGCCTATGCCCTTGTAAAATGAGGGAGATACGCAAGCAGGAAAACGGGTGCAAAATTGTGCAGCTCCACCCTGGATCCACCTCTAGTCCAGCCCCTGAGATAGCCCCTCTATAAATATTGGACCTCAGACCAAGTCAGGGCTGCTTCTTACTCTTGAGACAGCCTGCTTTCTCCCTTGAATATGTATCTACCTTCCTAAGTAAACCTCTGTCTTGCCGGGCGCGGTGGCGCATGCCTGTAATCCCAGCACTTTGGGAGGCTGAGGCAGGAGGATTGCGAGTTCAAAGCCAGCCTCAGCAATGGCGAGGCACTTAGCAACTCAGTGAGACCCTGTCTCTAAATAAAATACAAAAAAGGGCTGGGGATGTGACCCAGTGGTCAAGTGCCCCTGCGTTCAATCCCCGGTACCACAAAAAAAAAAAAAAAAAAAAAAAAAAAAAAAACCTCTGTCTATGCCTTTGCCTAGTTCGAGCTGAAATTCTTTTGCATCACATATGCCAAGAACCCCGCTGGTCCTGGGTTGAATTCCGCCTCTCCCCTGGGAACTCCTTGGACCTTCTCTGGAGATGTCTCTTCTCCCGTGACACAGTCTCCTTAGCAGCCCTGCTTCTCTCCTAGAGAGCTTGCAGTGGGGAGCAGGGAGCTCAGAGATGCAGTGCAGACTCCATACTATATGCCAGCAACTCTGTTCCCGCTGCCTGTGCTCTTCCCGCCCGCCAGTTCCCCTGGACACCTGCCTTCTATTCATCCTGCTAGAGTGGCTCTTTCCTCCTGGAACCTTCCAGAGCCCTTATCTTAGACCACAGAGTCTGCCCCAGGCTGACTGGTTTTACTGCCTGATTGTGTTCTCTGGTTGTTCCTGGTTGTCACTTCCTCAGTGAAATAGCCTCACCAGAGTCAGCACCAGCCCTGGGACACAGCGGGCCGTTTAATCAGGACAGCTGATTCACTTTTCCTACCTCGCCTCTTTTGTTCCTTTAGATTGAATCTTAGTCATCCTCCTTTTCCTTTTCCTTAATTGCCCCAAGCATTTCTGGTGACATAAAGTTTGTTTCAGTGCGTATCTAGGGTAAGTCAAATTAAGTGTGAAACACTGATGTTTATATATGCACAACCATAGATAACAGATTCCTTAATATATGGTTATATATGTATATGTTTTTTTTTTTTGGTACCGGGGATTGAACTCAGGGGCACTTGACCACTGGGCCACATCCCCAGCCCTTTTTGTATTTTATTAGAAGCAAGGTCTCACTGAGTTACTAAGTGCCTTACCATTGCTGAGGCTGGCTTTGAACTCGCGATCCATCCTGCCTCAGCCTCCCAAAGTGCTGGGATTACAGGCGTGCGCCACCGCGCCCGGCTTGTATATGTTTTTAATAAGTGGCATTTTTACATTTTATTTTATTTGGTACTGTGGATTGAACTCGGGGCACATTTAACCACTGAGCTACATCTCCAGCCCCCATTTTTATATTTTATTTAGAGACAGGGTCTCACTAAGTTGCTGAGCCTGGCTTTGAACTTGCAATCCTCCTGCCTCAGCCTCTCAAGTCGCTGGGATTATAGTTGTGCACCACCATGCCCGCTTTAAGTGGCATTTTAGAAGCAAGGACGTGTAGATGTACACACACACACATATATATGTATGTGTTATTATGTGCATTAATGTGTATATATGCAACATAACAGTTATCTATTTTACATACTTATTTATATATAATCAAAAGTTTTTTTCACTGTGCTAGCAGTCAAAATGTGTATTATTATTTGAAAAATGCGTCTATTTAAAAAGGACTCTTCTGCCTGGACACCTGGTGGGGTGGCCTTTCCCTCAGTAGTGAAGCGATGCCTTGTGTGTGTATGAATCTTCATGCAAGCACTCGCCTAGCAGTGCTGTCCTGTTCACTGTTTCACCCCCCACCAGTCCTCAAGGTCATCAGGTAATTCTATAGTTTGCAGGTAAGCCCTGAGATTCAGAGAAGGTGAGTGCCTTGCCTAGGATCATGTGATCTACTACAGGGTAGAAACAGAACTAAATTAACACTCAGGTCTTTTGCATTAAATGTTTTCCATTGCCCTTTGTGGCCTCTTCTCCTGGGCTGCTTCCTAGGTAGAATGCAGCAGCTCTCATTTTTCTCTGGGGCCACAGTCCTGAAGGATGAACAGAACAACCAGGCCTTGCAAAGCTGTGTGTGCAAACTTCCTGCAACCCCAGCCCTTGCCCTCTGGCCAAGCCACCTGGCTGGTGGCCTTCCTTCAGGGTCTTAGCTTGTCTCTGCAGTGGCTTTCTTTTCTTTTACTTTTTGGACTCAGGGTTGAACCCAGGGGTGCTTTACCACTGAACAAATTTTTTTTATTTTGAGACACGGTCTCGCTAAGTTGCTTAGGGCCTTGCTAAGTTGCTGAAGCTGGCCTCAAACTTGGGATCCTCCTGCCTCCGCCTCGTGAGTTGCTGAGATTATAGGCGTGCACCACCGCACCCAGCAATTCTGCAGTGGCTTTCGCCTCTAAATTCACCTCTTTACGAAGTATCTCTTCACTCCTTCCCCATCCTTCTGTTTGAGTCTGAGGAGGATTCTGCCACCCAGTAAACTCTAGCATTGTGATTTCTCCCCTCTTCCGTGTCCCTGGACAGTCAAACTGCAGTGTTTTCCTGTGTGTGTCTTACCCGGGTCTGACTCTCCCGCTCTGTGAAGCTCCCTGCTCAGTCACCCTTCTTTCTAATGAAGGTTGCATTAATGTTGAACGAGGTTCTTGCTTCTAAAATGCCATTACCCTTTACTGCTTGCCATTGCCCTCTGGCAAAGAACTTTTTCTTTCTTTTTGTCCTTTCAGAAATTAGACATGGGGCCGGGGATATAGCTCAGTTGGTAGAGTGCTTGCCTTGCATGCACAAGGCCCTGGGTTCAATCCCCAGCACTACAAAAAAAAAAAAAAAAAAAAAAAAAAAAAATCATTTGCAACTCTTTTCAGTCCCCTTTATCCCTGTGGGACAAGGAAGTTGTCATCTCAGAATGTCAACATTAGAGAAATGCAAATAAAGGGCCACCCTGTTTGGCAGGAATGTTGTGGATTTAATGGGATAATTGTATTTAGGTAAAACCTTTCATCCAGGACTTGAAAGGCCTTTACCTTGTTTACTAGTTATTATCCCTGAGGCCCAGAGAGTGACATCATGATGCCCCAGTCCTAGATTTTGTATATGTGTGCATTTATTTATTTACTTTACATTTTTTCCCCCTAGACTCACTATGGAGGGTTTCAAGACCCTAATAGCATCATGGGTTTTGTTTTTGTTTTAACATTTTAATTATTTATTTATTTCGGTACTGGAGATTTAATCCAGGGGCCCTTTACCACTGAGCCACATCCTCAGGCCTTTTTTTTTTTTTTTTTTTGGTATGGGGATTGAACTCGGGGGCACTTGACTACTGGGCCTCATCCCCCAGCCCTTTTTTGTATTTTATTTAGAGACGGGATCTCACTGAGTTGCTAAGTGCCCCGCCATTGCTGAGGCTGGCTTTGAATTTGCGATCCTCCTGCCTCAGGCTCCCAAGTGCTGGGATTACAGGCGTGCACAACCACGCCTGGCATCCCTTTTTAGTTTTTATTTTGAGACAGGGTCTCCCTAAGTTGCTGAGAGCCTCACTAAGCTAGTGAGGCTTGCTCTGAGTTTGCGAATCTCCTGCCTCAGCCTCCTGAGCTGCTGGAATTACAGGGGTGTTAGAAAACAGCTGAAACATAGTTAACTTAGCCGGGAACACTGTGTTAGTGAAATAAAAGGGTTTATTGGGGTGCCACGTGGGCAAGGGTAGGGAAAGGAAGGGAAGGGAAGGAGGGTAGGGAAGGGATGGACGGGAATAGGGGCAAGCAGGAACGGAGAGCAGGAACAGAGAGAGAGCTCAGTCCGGCCCTGGTTTAAATAGAGTAGGGGTCATAAAACCCCCTTGGAGTGAGTCCTTGCCCTATTGGCCAGCAGAGGTCAAGGGGGGGGGGGTAGTGGACAGGGGACTTGCTGGTCAGGTTTTTTGGTCACGCTGAGGATCTTGGGAGGTGTAGTTTTTAACAAAGCACCTGGGGAGGTGTGGTCTCTGCCTGGGAGGCACGGCCTCCTGCCTGGAATCCAACAAGGGGTGTGCCACTCCTCCCACTTGTCATGATCGATTCCCATCAGAAAACAGTACCCAAGAACAGCAGAAGTGGGTTGCCTGTGTTCCACAGAATGAAGATGTTCATGGCCATATAAAATAAAGGGCAGCTTCTCTGGAGCCAGGAGGGGCTGGGCCTGGGAGTGTGTCAAGTCCCGCCAGCCCAGGCAGGGCCCCTTCCCCAGCTGCACCTCCGAGGTGGAAGAGCGCTTCCTGTCCTTGGTGTACTAGTTGGGTTCATCTAAGAGGTGACTGAGCAAACCTTGGAGAGGATGTCAGTGCTGCAGAGTCCCCACATTTGTCATTGAACAGAACTCTTAAGAAAAGAGCCTGTGCCACGACTGAAGTGAAGTTCCCCAACTCAGAGAGGACCGAGCCCAGGCTCTGCCACCAATTAGAGGCCATTGAAAGGGGTCTGATGGAGAACCAGCTGGCAGGCGTGGCCACAGGAATGGCCAGCGCTGTCCCCTGGTGCTGTCTGGCTTCTGCTCAGCCTGCGGCCTCACCAGCTCACTCACCCGCCCCTCCCAGGCCTGCCCTCCGGGTGTTGCGGACTGCAGTGGTTCTGATTTGTAAGGAGGTTTTTAGATCCTCCCTCATTTTCCTCCTAAAAGGAAACAGTTGTTGCCCGAGGAAGCCTTTTCCCCATGGCAGGCCACTCATGCCTCTTGACCAAGCTGGGGGGCGGGGCAGTCACACCAGCCCACCAGCCGTGGTCACAGGCCCTGTTCCTTATTTCATTATCACCCCTAGAGGGGTTTGTTTTGAAACCTCCCGGCTCCTTCTGCACCTCCTCTCCCCTTCTCTAAGTTCGTAGCTCCTTCCCCAGGCCCTGTTCTTCTGCTAAGCACCCCCAGACTGCTGGCCTCCGGGAGTCCATGCTGACCTTCACCCTGGCTCCACTCCCTAGCAGGAGCTACTCTCCACCTTTCCTGAAGTTGCCAGGCCTCTGAATTGAGGCTGTCCTCAAGGACATCCCCTCCACCTCTGCTGCTCCCACCCCTGCTAGCACAGCCCTGGAGCTGAGCAGTTCCTTCAAACAGCGGGGTGCTCTGGCTCATTGCGGGGGGCGGGGGGTTCCCCATTAACTATTCCTTCCATCATCTGGAATCCAGCCTGAATCAGGGAGTTAAGAGCTAACAGGGAGCTTGCTGTTCCTTGTCCCCAGGTGGTCACTGACCTGTACTTGAAGTGGTACATGCCGTCCCTTGGGAGCCATCTTGAGGTTCAAAAGGTCATTGTCCTTTGAGTGAAAATCTTCATGTTTCCTTCCGTTATTCCCAATTCTTGTATCTGAAGCAACACAGATTTGTATTTTCTCTTGATGTATTTGAAGAAAACTTCCATTTTCCCTTTGAAAGGCTTTTTAGGCTTCTCATCTTGCAATTTTATTGAACCTGTTCCTCCAGCTATTGCTTTCTGATGAACCTAGCAGTCCCAGTTCCTTTATTTATTTATTTATTTGCTTTTAGTTATACACAATGCCTTTATTTATTTATTTATTTATTTGTTTGTTTGTTTTGGCACTGGGGATTGAACTCACGGGCACTCTACCACTGGGCCACATCCCCAGCCCTTTTTTTTTTTTTTTTTGTATTTTATTAGAGACCCTGAGTTGCTAAGTGCCTCACCATTGCTGAGGCTGGCTTTGAACTCGTGATCCTCCTGCCTCAGCCTCCCAAGTGCTGGGATTACAGGCATGCGCTCCCGTGACCAGCTACACAATGCCTTTATTTTTACGTGGTGCTGAGGATCGTCGAACCCGGGCTGCACACGTGGTAGGCGAGCGCTCTACCACTGAGCCACCACCCCAGCCCCCAGTTCTTTCTTTATTTTTGGTTCTGGGGATCAAACCAAATACCTCGCACATGGCAAGCACATGCTCTACGGCTGAGCCGCACACCCAGCCCTTCTACTGGGTCACATCCCCAGCCCTCACTTTTTAAAAAGGCTTCCGATCTCAGATTCTGGTAAATGGGCATTTTCTAATCACTTTTTTAAAAATTCCCTCAGAACGTTGATAAATGTCTATCTCAATAAATATTAAATATTCAATAAATGTATACTTTTCTCTGTTCTAGGACTTCCTTTACAAGTTTCCACTTTTCATATTTTTCTAAAACCTACAAAAGGGTACCAAATTTTATCTATAGCACCAATTTTTTTAAAAAAAATATTTTAGTTGTAGATGGACACAATACCTTTATTTTGTTTATTTAGTTTTTATGTGGTGCTGGGGATCGAACCCAGAGCCTCACACATGCTAGGCAAGCTCTCTTCCACTGAGCTACAACCCCTGCCCCTGTAGCCCCAGTTTGATATTCATTTTGCAGTCTTACATTGCCTTCAGGGCTGGGCACACGCCTGTAATCCCAGCAGCTCGGGAGGCTGAGACCAGACAATCATGAGTTCAAAGCCAGCTCAGCAATGGTGAGGCACTAAGCAACTCAGTGAGACCTGTCTCTAAATCAAATGCAAAAGAGGGCTTTGGATGTGGTTTAGTGGCTGAGTGCCCCTGAGTTCAATCCCTGGTACTGAAAAATAAACAAATGCCTTTAGGGCTGGCATGTAGCTGGGTGATGGAGTTCTTTCCTAGTATGCGTGAGACCCTGGGTTCCTTCCCCAGCACCAAGAAAAAAGAAAGAAAAAATCGCCTGTGGGTATTAAGATGCTTTAATACAACGTGGCCAGTTTTCTCCTGGCAGCTTACACACCTGCTTCTCATGCTTTCCCAGTGGTCTTTTTTCATAAGTGGCCTGAACTGTTGTTGAGTCTCCTTGGATGTCTAGATTCTTATTCACTAAGTCATTCTCTCCATTACTGTCACATCTGTGCCTTCATCCTCTTGCTTCCCAGGTTCTCTGTAATTGTTGGTGGCAACATAGTTTTCCTTTCCCTCGAGGCTCATAGCCTCAAGGATCATTTTTTATTTTATTTTATTTTATTTTTGGTACCGGGGATTGAACTCAAGGGCACTCGACCACTGGGCCACATCCCCAACCCTTTTTTTTTGTATTTTATTAGAGACAGGGTCTCACTGAGTTGCTAAGTGCCTCACCATTGCTGAGGCTGGCTTTGAACTTGCGATCCTCCTGCCTCAGCCTCCCAAGTGCTGGGATTACAGGCGTGCGCCACCGCGCCTGGCATCAATTCATTTTTTTATTTTGAAGCCAACTTCCTCTACCTGAAGGACTGTACTCTGCGCCTTGCTCAGCAGCTGGAACAGTCTGGAAACGGTGCTTGAGCGGTGGTGTTCTGCTCCTCAGGCCTGTCGCAGATGAGCTGTGAGATCTCACCTGAATCCTCGTCTGTAGTGAGAAAATCTGAGACTTAAAAGGAAGCAGGGGCCACGCTTCCTTCCCACCGCTGTTTTCTTTGTAATGCTGAACACCTCTCTTCCTTTATCTTTTTGAAAAATAAAGACAGCACTATTGAGATATGACCCCTACACATCATTCAAGCCGCTGTCTAACCTGTGCAGTGGTTTGAGAGGCATTTAGAGCTAAGCTATCATTTCATGACCCCCAAAGAAACTTCATACACATCAGCAGTCACTTTCCATTTCCTCTCAGCCCCGGCCCCTGGCAATCACCAACCTACCTTTAGTCCCTGTAGATTTGCCAATTTGGGGCAATTCATATAAATAGAATTATAAAGAATGTGGCCTTTGTGACTGGCTTCCTTCTTCTTCTTTTTTTTTTTTTTATATTTATTTATTTATTTTAGTTGTACACAGTGCCTTGTATTTATATTTACGTGGTGCTGAGGATTGAACCTGGGCCTCGCATGTGCTAGGCAAGCGCTCTACCGCTGAGCCACAACCCCAGCCCCAATCGGCAGGTTTTGATGTACGGGAGTGTATTTCCCTGGCTCTGAATCAACACAGGGCTAGGTACCAGAGAACTAGGGTCATTTCCTATGCCCAAAGACAGCCAGAATTATTCCAAGCAGCCCGTCCTGAGCTGTGTGTCCTATCTTGCCTTTCCTGCAGAAAACAAAGGCTCTGGCCTGGGCCTCCCCCCTCCCCCTCTGTTTCCTGGCCAAAGTTAGTGCTTCCCTTGTGACCCTGCACACTGTGGCATGCCCCCTCCTGCTGTTGGTCATAAGAATCTTCATCTAATGGCAGACTTCTGTGTTGTCACTCAGGCTCTCCATAAACAAACATCCTGCTACAATCGAGACAAAGCTTTGTAGTGAGTTTTGAAATCAGGAAGTGTGAGTCCCCCAGCTTTGTTCAAAATTGCTTTGGTGATTCTGAGTCCCTTGAATTTTCTTTTTTTCTTTTTTTGGTACTGGGGATTGAACTCAGGGGCACTTTACCACTAAGCCACATGCCAGGTCTATTTTGTATTATTTAGAGTCAGGGTCTCACTGAGTTGTTTAGAGCCTTGCTAAGTTGCTGAACCTTGCTTTGAACTTGTGATCCTCCTGCCTCAGCCTCCCAAGCCACTGGGACTACAGGCGTGCACCGTGACACGTGTCTTGAGTCCCTTGAATTTTCATGTGAACTTTAAAATGGGCTTGTCAAGTTCTGCAGTTGATTTTGATAGGGATTGTGTCGAGCCTATAGATCAATTTGGGGGAATATTACCATCTTAATAATATTAGACCTTCCAATCATGAACTGGGGTGTCTTTTCATTTATTTAGGACTTTTGGTTTTTTTTCCCCCCACAATGTGTCATAGTTTTAAGTGAACAAGTCTTGTTAATTCTTTCGTTAAATTCATTCCTATTGTTTCCTTTTGCTTTCCTGTAAATGGAATTATTTTATTTTGAATTGCTCAATGCTCGTATATAGAAACATGCAACTGGGTCTTTTTTTTTTTTTTTTTTTTTTTTGGTACTGGGGTTTGAACTCAGGGGCATTTGACCACTGGGCCACATCCCCAGCTCTTTTTTTTTTTTTGGCCCTTTTTTTTTGTATTTTATTAGAGACAGGGTCTCACTGAGTTGCTAAGTGCCTTGCCATTGCTGAGGCTGCCTTTGAACTTGCGATCCTCCTGCCTCAGCCTCCCAAGTGCTGGGATTACAGGCATGCGCCACCGCGCCCAGCAACTGGGTCTTGTGTGTTAATTTTGTATCCTGTGACCCATCAAACTTGTGTGACATAATCATTTCTGGGTGGGTTACTTAAGGCTTTTTGTATAAAGATCACATCATCTGCGAAGACAGAGATGCCCATCTGGGTGCCTTTTATTTCTATTTCTTGCCCAACTTCCCTGGTTAGAGTATCCAGAAGCGGTGAGAGCAACCCCTTGTCTTGTTTCTGATCGTAGGAGGAAAGCATCCAGTCTCCTGCTGCCCGGGAGGATGTTAGCTGGGAGTTTTTCGTGGATGACCTCTTGACCTTTTGTCATCCTGCACTATTTTTTGACTACATAGAGTAGAAGGAATGTAAACCTCAGAACCAGACTTGAGTTTAACTCGATTAGTTCATCAATTCTACCAGGAATCCTTGAGTATTAGACACTGGTATATAAAAGAAGATCCCTTCTCCCAAACTGCTTCTACAGAATGAGGGAGACTGTCCTATGGGATAAACATTGCCGTGTGATCAATGCTGTGATGTGGGTATGACTAGGACAGTGACAGGTACAAAAACAGCCTCCTTGGAAGATCAGAACCACTTCTGGATGTGATGTCTGAGTTGCTCTGTTTTTGGTACTGGGGATTGAACTCAGGGGCACTCGACCACTGGGCCACATCCCCAGCCCTTTTTTTTTTTTTGGCCCTTTTTTTTTTGTATTTTATTAGAGTCAGGGTCTCACTGAGTTGCTAAGTGCCTCGCCATTTCTGAGGCTGGCTTTGAACTCGCGATCCTCCTGCCTCAGCCTCCCAAGTGCTGGGATTACAGGCATGCGCCACCGCGCCCAGCAAACTGGGTCTTGTGTGTTAATTTTGTATCCTGTGACCCATCAAACTTGTGTGACATAATCATTTCTGGGTGGGTTACTTAAGGCTTTTTGTATAAAGATCACATCATCTGCGAAGACAGAGATGCCCATCTGGGTGCCTTTTATTTCTATTTCTTGCCCAACTTCCCTGGTTAGAGTATCCAGAAGCGGTGAGAGCAACCCCCTTGTCTTGTTTCTGATCGTAGGAGGAAAGCATCCAGTCTCCTGCTTCTCCGGGAGGATGTTAGCTGGGAGTTTTTCGTGGATGACCTCTTGACCTTTTGTCATCCTGCACTATTTTTTGACTACATAGAGTAGAAGGAATGTAAACCTCAGAACCAGACTTGAGTTTAACTCGATTAGTTCATCAATTCTACCAGGAATCCTTGAGTATTAGACACTGGTATATAAAAGAAGATCCCTTCTCCCAAACTGCTTCTACAGAATGAGGGAGACTGTCCTATGGGATAAACATTGCCGTGTGATCAATGCTGTGATGTGGGTATGACTAGGACAGTGACAGGTACAAAAACAGCCTCCTTGGAAGATCAGAACCACTTCCGGATGTGATGTCTGAGTTGCTCTGTTTTTGGTACTGGGGATTGAACTCAGGGGCACTCGACCACTGGGCCACATCCCCAGCCCTTTTTTATATTTTATTAGAGTCAGGGTCTCACTGAGTTGCTAAGTGCCTCGCCATTTCTGAGGCTGGCTTTGAGCTCGTGATCCTCCTGCCTCAGCCTCCCAAGTGCTGGGATTACAGGTGGGCTCTCTGAGTTGCTCTTAAGCAGCAATGAGTCTTGGAAGGGAGTGAGCGTGTGTGGAGATTGCAAGACAGGTGGGCCCAGCGCACCGCAGCATATACCAAGGCAGCCTGGGAGAGAAGCCATTCCAGGGCAGGGCAGGGCAGACCTGGTGACACTTACCAAATGAATCACCTGGCCAATTGATTGGACTAAAAAGACCCAAGGGCGTGAGGCAGTTGTGCAGGCTCATTCCTGTGACTGAGTCCAGCAGCATTTGGTGGAGTTGATGACGAGTCTGCGGCACTCTCTGCCTGGCTCCCGTGACTTGTCATCGTGGACTATGTGGGAGCCAGATAGCCAGGCGCTGTGTTACGCAGGTGTTACACAGAGCTGGAGTCACAGCCTGATTCTGCCTTGCAGCATCTGGAACTTAAACTTACATACTTCTTGGGTCTTTTTAATCCAATCAACTGGCCAGGTGATTCATTTGGTAAGTGTCACCAGGTCTGCCCTGCCCTGCCCTGCCCTGCCCTGGAATGGCTTCTCCCCCAGGCTGCCTTGGGAGGCTGAAAAGGAGGTGGCTCTCAGTCCCAGTTCCCCATCCATGACTTCCAGGAACTGAGAAGGAAGTAGGAAGAACAGGAAGTTGGATGGTTTCTGTCTTGGGCTAAAAACACTCAGATCCTCTGTTCCTACAACACTTGTCTCTTGACAGCCAGATCGGGAAGGAGAGGAACTGTGAAGGGTGTCAGGGTGCCAACGACAGCATCCGTGTCCTTGGCAGAGCTCAGAACAGCACTCACAGTGCTCGGTGACTCATCTCCCGCAGGCCTGCCCACCGTGATCCCAGGGCCGAGGACGGGCTGAGTCAGGGCCCCTGCAGCTTCCTCCCATGACTTAAGTTCCCCGCCTTCCCTGGGCTCTCCCTGGCAGAGGGGAGGCCCATGATGCTAGAGGGGGTGTCAGGGAGGAGGGGCCTGTTCTGTGCCAGATCTAAGCCTCCAGGGCTTCTTTGCTTTTGTTTTTGGTACTAGGGATTGAACCCAGGGGTGGTTCACCACTGAGCTCCATCCCCAGTACTTTTTGTTTTTGAGACAGGGTCTCCCTAAGTTGCTTAGGGCCTCACTAAGTTGTTGAGGCTGGCCTGGAACTTGCGATCCTGCTGCCTCTGAAGTTGCTGGAATCACAGACCCGTGGCACCACACTTGGCTCTTCGTATCTTCTTTCTTTTTCGATTTTTTTTTTTCTAGTTGTTGATGGACCTTTATTTTTATTTATTTATATGTGGTTCTGAGAATCGAACCCAGAGCCTTACACATGCTAGGCAAGTGCTCTACCACTGAGCCACAACCCCAGCCCTCCTGTCTTCTTTCTTGAAGGGCTTTCTCTCCACTCTGCATGATGCCCTAGGTCCACGTGGAGAAAGGGACGCCTCACCACTGGTTTTAGGGACTGATGTAATGTGGGGCCTGCCCAGCCCTGCCGGGCTGAGCAGTCGCCCATGCTGATCTCCCTAATCTCCAGTCAGTTCTCATTCTTTTTCCCATTCTTTTCTTTTTTTCTCTTTTCCTTGCTCGGTGAGAATTGTATTTATGTATGATATCAAAGCTGTTGGATTTTTGCTCCTGGGGATAACTTCTCAGCCAGGTGCCTCCTTATCTCCTGGGTGGACCTGGTCTGTCACTAGCCATGATTGGAGAGGGCACTCCATTGCTTTCAAACTGAGTCTCTATGTGGATCTAGGCCGAGCGTTCACCACATGTGTCTCCCTTTCACCTGCAATTGCTGTTAGAAAACTGCTGAAACATAGTTAACTTAGCTGGGAACACCGTGTTAGTGAAATAAAAGGGTTTATTGGGGTGCCACATGGGCAAGGGTAGGGAAAGGAAGGGAAGGGAAGGGGGGGTAGGGAAGGGATGGAGGGGAATAGGGACAGGCAGGAATGGAGAGCAGGAACGAAAGGCGGCAGGAACAAGGGAAAGGGGCGGCAGGAACAGGGGGCTGGCTTAAATAGAGTAGGGGCCATAAAACCCCCTTGGAGTGAGTCCTTGTCCTATAGGCCAGCAGAGGTCAGGGGGGGTAGTGGACAGGGGACTTGCTGAGGATCCTGGGAGCTGTAGTTTTTCACAAGGTACCTGGGGAGGTGTGGCCTTCTGCCTGGGAGGTGCAGCCTCTGCCTAGAATCCAACAATTGCTAGTTTAGAAATCATCCCAGTCTGACATCCAGTCTAATATGGTGGCGCGTGCCTGTGATCCTAGCCACTTGGAAGACTGAGGCAGGAGGATTGCCAAATTCAAGGCCAGCATGGGCAATTTAGTGAGATCCTGTCTACAAACAAACAAACAGACTGGGAATGTAGTCCAGTGGTAGAGCACCTCTGGTTTCAATCCCCAGGACCATAAAAAAAAAAAAAAAAAAAAAATCATCTCAGTGGCATGTGTCAATAGAGGATAGCAACTCTGCTTTGAGAAAAAAAGAAAATGGTTTCTTCTGAGCCAACACGAATGACCAACCTCAAGAACACAAACTCCACACCCAGGAACACAAACTCCAGTTAGCAGGAACTCCTGAAGGACACGGCTCTCCTGCGAAGAGATTACATAAGCCTCTTACAGTCCTTCAAGAGTCCTGGAGGAGTCATCAGGTAGGTAGCTACCAGGAGGTAGGGAAATCTTCCACAAGATTCAAATGTTGCTTTCAATAAAGCAGGGAAATTTCCTATAAGATTCAAGTGCTGCTCATTCCCAGGCTTTAGATTTAATAGAGGCCAGAGGTCCATCAGCCTCATATACATTTTAAGATTTTATGGTGGGGGGGGAGTTAAGTCAGACACAGAGGTCAATGATAAATGGCTGTCAATGGGGCCTAGAATAGCTCAATACAACTTAGGCTTCTTAATTTACAACACTTCATCTCTCCACAAGGTCACAATGCTCCAATCAGTGGAGTTTAAACAATCTAGAAGCTCTTAAATACAAATGAGGCCTCTGGAAGAACTTCAGTTCACACATGTTGTGCTTAAAAATGGATCATTCGTCATCTGGTCGACCCGAGACAGGTCACAGACCTGACGTCTTCTTCAGCTGGGTCCTCTCGCTCTCTGATCAGTGCACAGCTCCCGCTGCGTGTCCTACTTTGCTTTTGTAGCAAGTCATTTCCCCTTTTTTTTTTTGCCACTTTCACAAAACTGACTTTCTTGGAGCCTCTCAAGTTAAACTTGTGAAGTGTCCCTGTTCCTCCCTCACAGAGGGAGCTCTCTATCTTCTAGCTCTGCGGTGTCTGTCATTACCAGCATTGTTCCTGGACACTTTATATGCAGATTTGGGGACTTGTCTTCAATGACACAGCTCTGTCTGTCCCTGGGGGAGCACTGGCTGTCATTGGGGGAGGATAACCTCATACAGCTTCTGCGGTTCCCCGTTTCCGGTCTTCCTCGCTGCAACACACACGTGTTCCAAGGAGAAGGCAGTTTTAGTAACTAGACATCAGAATGCATTTGTTTCCAAAAAGGGCAACACAAGAGGAAGACCTGGCACCATGTAGATACTGCCCTGCGTGGGGAGAGAAACGGGAGGCTGGATGCAAACAACTCTGCGCTTTTGTACCGGAATCAAAATTTGTGATATATACCTCGCCATCTCCAGATAATAGCTAATTCCAAACCCCCCTCCATGGTCGACCCACTTACTTCAAACGTGTTATACAACAACTTAAAGCACAGGGGAGAGTTATGGACAATTCACTGCAGAGGGATGACTTGGGGCACTGAAATGTGAAATGTTTTGAAATAGCATCCGTTTTTCTCATCAGAGCAATCCCATGAAATGGGTGGGACAAAGCGCCAGACCCACTGTCCAGTGAGGACGCTGAGGCACAGTGAGACCGCCATTCAGCCTTTTTTATGTTTTCAAAAGGGCACAGACTTGGCTAGCACCGTTGGGCCTGGACCCCTGAGCTGTGTCTGATTTCTATCACACTTCTCTTTCTTTAGTGACTCGCTTTCATTTGAGAGATGAAACCAAACCACCACCAATAGGACCTGTGCTCTGAGTTGTTTTGTTAAAGTAGACGTGGGTTTCTTCAGATTATCCACACACTGTTTCCTGGAACTGTGGATGTAGCATCTGGAAACATCCTAAATCCTAGGAGCAGGCCCCTCTCTGTGACAGCTCAGGACTCAGCTCCTGTGGTGCTGCCCTCACCTTCCTCCCCCCCCCGCCCGGCAGCCACCTGACCTCCTCCTGACCTGTCAGTTCCCCCATTTCCTCTCTCTCTCACTCGCTCTGTCTTTTGTAGTCCTGGGGGTGGAAGTAGTGCTGGGGGCTCTGCATGTGCTAGGCAAGCTCTCTACCATGGAGCTACATCCCCAGCCCGTTTCCTTTCCTTACAGCATGTCCCTGCTCCCTAGAAGGGCATCCCTCCTTCCACAGGTCATAGTGCACCTGCCAGGTGTTGGGTTCTTCCCTAGGTCTGAAGACACAAGCGAAAGCCTAGGTCCCACCCTGAGGACTTGAGAGTTTCGGGTTGGAAACAACTGGGTTATTTATCAGCTGCTTCTCTTGCGGTTCCTGACTTGTCTTGTCCCTGTGTCGACTTCCAGGAAGCTCTCCTCAGGTCGTGAGTTCCGCACTGCACTGTTGGTCTCATTCCTCTTCACTGCCCTGCAAAGGTTTGAACATCCACGTTACTGACCGGCAGAACATCCCACCCTCTATTCGTCTAGGCCTCCTTAACTATGCTGCCTCCAGTTGCAGGACACTTCTGTCACCCACAGGGGCAACTGGGCTCATTGGACTGCATAGGCACATGGGACTGTCCCTCCTCCAAACTTTTCAGCCCAGAATCTCTCTGACCACACTTCACGGGGGGGTGGGGGTGGGGGGCTGACAGGCTATGACCATGTCTTCCCTCTCCTCTCTTTGCTGCTGGCAGACATCACTAATTGATGGCCGGGGCACTTGGTCTGACTGACCCCAGACATAGTGAGTCCATCCCAGCACAAACACTGGGGCCACCACCTCTGATTGTCCTTGGCCTAAGAAGTTGTCACTGTTCCCACCTGGGACTACCACCCTTCTGCCTCACTTCCCTACCCCTCCCCTCATCATGACCTGCAGATCCCAGAGCCCCCATTCTCCTGCTCACTCCGGGACTGCCTTCTCTCCTTTCTCTGTAGAGTCCAGAAAACCGGAGGCTGATCATGGCAGACAACAACCAACAATAACCAACAATAACCAACAATTCAAAACCCGGTAAGAGCACATTTTCATACTATCACCACAAAAAATAAGTACTTGAGGTGATGGATTTATTCATCAGCTTGCTGTAATCGTTCCATAATTATACATATATTAGAGCATCACATCATGCTGTGCATAAATAGATATGATTATTATGTATCAATGGAAAAAGCACACTTTTTTGGGGGGGGGAAGACTTTGAACCCAAACAGACAAGAAAATAAAAACTACAAAGCTGTGCCTCCTGGGACTCCGAGGCCCGCACCCCTGGGCTTTGGCACTGAGCACGAGCCCGTCTGGGGGCCGCCTGCTCCCTGAGCCGGTCCTGAGCACAGGGCGTGGCGTCCCAGCAGGCTCGTCCTGCGCGTGCGCGGCGCTGCATCAGTTCCCAGCGTCAAGTTCTGCAGTGGGGCTGGGGATGTAGCTCAGTTGGTGGAGTGCTTGCCTTGCTCGCACAAGGCTCTGGGTTCAGTCCCCAGCAACACACACACACACACAAGTTCTGCTGTGTACGTGCCATTGTGGGACCATCAGAGTCACTCCGGGTCCCTCCACCCCCAGGGATGACTTGGTTCATTTTCTTAGCCATGACCCCTCCCAAAACTCATCATACACCCCCCCTCTTCATCTTCACAGCCACGGCCCTTGGCCCGTGCTGACTTCCTTGTCCCCATCGCAACCATCAGCTTCTACGCATGACATGACTCCTCTAGAGAGCCCCCCCAGTGTCCCCTCCCTTACCCCACGCGGGCCACTGCGCAGGGCCAACCTTCCTGAGTCCCCCTGGCTCTGCAGCAATCTCCTGGAAGGTCTCCCGCCTCTCCTCAAGCCGTTTTATGTCCGGATGCCTGGCTAATCATTCTCGGACAGTTTTGAGAACTCACTGTTCTGCTCAAATCTATTTTGGCAGTTATGGTCACCTTGTCTTGGTCCCCTCCTACCTGGTTAGCTACCTCCCTGACTGGATTCTGTCCCAGGCCACCTGACTCTGACTCCATGCCCAGGTACGCCCCCTGTTGTTCTTCCCACAGGCCGTTGTCCTGACATTTCTTCTCCCGGGCATCCTTGCCTGCTCACTGTCCTCCAATGCTCAGTTTAATTCCCATCACCTTCAGGAACCCTCTAGTGATCTGCACAGCTATGAGCGACCTTCTCCTGGCATCTCTCAAAGCACATTTTTGGAGCCTCCAGAAATCAATTCAGCTCTCTTAACTCCTGCCAGGTCTATTTCTAGCCTTTAATCTATTTGAGCATCAGGAATATATCTTTTAAATTTTCTCCACCTCCCCCGCCCTTCTCCATCGTCCAGTGATGAGCTCTGTGTTCTTGCTGAATCTTGCGTATCAAAGAGCTCAGTGCAGACTAGGCCTTGGGTGTTAATCTCTCTGAGCTCAAGGTCCCCAGCTGGTAGCCCACAGCATAAAGCAACTCCTTATATATTTGCCCAGCTACTCTAGAGTAGTTTTTTGTTGTTGTTTTTTGGTAGTAAAGTATATAGAACATAAAATTTGCCATTTTGACCATTATGAAATATATGATTCAGTGGCATTAGTTACATTAACACATTGTGCAACCAGCTCCACTATTTCCAAGCTTCTTTTCCCCAAACAGAAACTCTGTACCTTAAAGAATAATCCTCATGGCTCCCTGTCCCATGCCCTGATGACTTCTGATCTATTTTCTGACTTCATTAACTTGACCATTTGACATATTTCATACAAGTGCACTCATACAATATTTATGCCATATTTCACTTAACATGATGTGTTCAAAGTTCATCCATGTTGTATCTGAATGGGTGACTGACATCCCATTATATGGATATACCTACCTTGTGTTCGTGCATCTGTTTGTTCATGGACGATGTTGAGTTATTTCACCTGTTGGCCGTGTAACTAATGCTCCAGAGAACAGGGGCATACAGCTACCTGTCTGAGTTCCTGCTTTCAGTTCTTCGGGGGAACTCACCTAGGAGTGGATTTGCTGCGTCATATGGTGATTCTATCTTTAGCTGTTTCAGAAACCCACTGTAGACTATTTAAAATTCAAATTAGTTAACTTTCCAAAATGAGGGATTGTACCAAAGCTTATAATTTTTTTTCAACTTTCGAGAAAAATTAGAAGTCTGGTACTTTTGGGCCTGCCTCTCTACAGGGGTGTCATCTGCTGGGGATGAGTGGGACTCTTCTCTCTAGATGGGGTGTCTGGTCTCTACCTCAAGAACCTCACCTGGTTGGCATCAGACCTCGGTGCTTCCTGCCTGGTCCCAGTTCTAAGCCTTTGCCTGCATCCCCTCCCTTCATGAGATCTTTGGGTCTCCTCCTACAGTGACTCCCTCCTGCCTCACTCTGTGTTGCGATCTTTTATGTGCCACCCCTTCTTCTCCTAGGCTGCGATCCTCTGAAGCTGGTGTCTCTTCATTTCTACCTTACACAGGACTGACTGACAGGTTGTTTGTGCCCAACCTGTTTGTTGGGTAGTTGAGGTTAAGGACAGAACTAATTGATAGAGTTCTGACTGATTGAGCCAACTAAGAGCTAGACCACATTGTAGAATGTTACAAGAAGAGGAAGGAAAACTAAAATTGGGTAAATGAGTCAGAGATTACAGGCAATGAGGGAGTGACTAACCATTTCCCCATTTGAAATATTTCTTCATTAGGGTTTTCTTTTCTTACCACTTATGTTTGTAGTTATCTAAAAAGATGATTTATGGGAAACAGGTATAATATCATAGAACAAGTTAATAAGAAATTGACTTAAAATGTAATGTCTACATGTACATACAAAAGAATGATTTTGGACCCCTAACTTATACCATATATATATTTTTTTATACACACACACACACACACACACACACACATATATGACTGAAAATGGATCATACATCTAACTATAAGAACTAAAACTAAAAAAATCCTAGAAAAAACATAGGACTAAATCTTTGTGATGTGGAGTTAAGCAATGATTTCTTAGATGCACAGCAAAAACACAAACAAAAGAAGAAAGAATAGATAAATCAAACTTTATCAAGTTGGAAACTTCTGTTTCAAAGGACACTATCCAGAAAGTAAAGACAGCTCACAGATAGGAGGATATATTTGCAAATCATACCTGATAAGGGACTTGTATCCAGAATATATAAAGAGCTCTTACAACTCAACAATTAAAAACCAGGGATGGGAACATTTCTCCTAAACCGGATATAGTTAGTCATTAGGGAAATGAAAACCAGAATTGCAATGAGATATCATTTCACTTCCACTAGGATGACCACAATAAAAAAGGTGGAGAATAACAAGTGGTGAATTTAAGGAGAACTTGGACTATGCTATCGTTTGGATCTGGAGGGTCCTCTAAAGGCACCTGCGTTGAAGTCTTGGTGTCCATTCAAGCAATGTTCAGAGGTGGACCTTTCGGGAAGTGATTGGGTCTTGAGGGCTGTAATCTCATCAGTGGATTAATCCACGGATGGAGTCATGGCTGAATGGACTATTGGGGGGCCGTGGAAATGGTAGGAGGTGGTACCCAGTTGAAGGGAGTGGGTCTAGAACTTAGGGTCATGACCTTGGGGACTATATCTTGTCCCTGGTCCCTTCCCCTCTCTGCTTCCTGGCTGCCATAAGGTGAGCAACTTTCCTCCACCGTAACTTCCGTCATGGTGTGTGTGCCTTGGAGTCAGCTGACCACAGGCTGAAACCTCTGAAACCATGAGCCAAAATAAACCATTTCTCCTCTAAGTTTTTTTTTTTTTTTTTTTTTTTTCCAGGCACTTTTTCACAGTGAACTGGGTGCAGTGGTGGGTTCCTTCCAGTGACTTGGGAGGCTGAGGCAGGAGAATTACAAGTTCAAGGCCAGCCTGGGTATAGTGAGTCTCACACAGTCAACTCAAATAAAATACAAATAAAAAGGGCTGGGGATGTTGCTTGATGTTCAACCCCTGGTAACTAAAAAAAAAAAAAAAAAAAAAAAATTGTCACAGTGGCAAAGAGCTGGCTAAAACAGACTGCTCATACATTCATACATTGCTGGTGGGATTGTAAAGTGGCATAGCCACTTTGGAAAATCGTTTAATGGTTCCTCAAAATGTTAAACATAGTTAGTGTATGTTCCAGAAAATCTGCTCTTAGTTATATACAAAAGAAAAATGAAAATACATGTCTACACAAAACTTGTATATGAATGTTCATTGCAGCATTATTCATAATAATTAAAGGGTGGAAACAACCAAATGCCATCAATTGATAACTGGATAAACAAAATGTGGTATATCCATGGAAGGGAATATTATTCGGCCATGAAAAAAATGAGTACTGATATACACTGTAGCGTGGGCGTATCTTGTTAATATTATGCCCAGCAAAAAAAGCTAGTCACTAAAGACTGCATATTTTATGATCTCATTGATATGAAATGTTGAAGATAGGAAAATGCATAAAGATAAAAAGTAGATTAATGATTGTCTGGGGCTGGAGGGTAGAGGAATCTGGGAAGGGCTGCTGATGAGTCAAAGGTTTCTTTTTTGGAATGATGAAAATGTAATGATTACATAACTGTGAATGTGCTAAACACCACAAAATCTAAAAATTGAAATAAAAAAATCCCCCCCCCCACACACGTATATAGTTGTCAGTGGACTTTATTTTATTTATTTATATGCGGTGCTGAGAATTGAACCCAGTGCCTCACACATGCCAGGCAAGCGCTCTACCACTGAGTAGCCACAACCCCAGCCCCAAATGCTATTCTTTTACATGACTAATAAAATACACCACTCTCAAAGATGAACAGAAAAATGCATCTTAAGTAGTTTAGACTAAAGCGTTGTGGATGACCTGGCATGACAGGCTGAGGTTGCTTCAAAATACTGCACACATCCCCCACCCAAAATAAACGCGGGTCGGAGAGAGACAAAGCAAGACGAGGAAAACGTTGATCGCCGTTGAAGCCAGGAGGTAGGCACATGCCATTCGTGGCTCTGCTCTATTTGTGTGTATTAAAAGTTTTCCATAAAAAGAGGTTTTTGTTAGCGGGCGCGATGGCGCACGCCTGTAATCCCCGCACTTTTGGAGGCTGAGGCAGGAGGATCGCAAGTTCAAAGCCAGCCTCAGCAATGGCGAGGCACTTAGCAACTCAGTGAGACCCTGTCTCTAATAAAAATACAAAAAAAGGGCTGGGGATGTGGCCCAGTGGTCGAGTGTCCCTGAGTTCAATCCCCAGTACCAAAAAAAAAAAAAAAAAAAAAAAAAAGAGATTTTTGTTTTTTTGTTTTGTTTTTTTGTTTTTGTGTGTGTGTTTTTTTTTTTTTTTTTTTTTTTTTTGGTACCAGGGACTGAACTCAGGGGCACTCGACCACTGGGCCACATCCTCAGCCCTTTTCTGTATTTTCTTAGAGACAGGGTCTCACTGAGTTGCTGAGATCCTCCTGCCTCAGCCTCCCAAGTGCTGGGATTACAGGCGTGCGCCACCGCACCCGGCTTCAATTTATCTTTTTGAGGGGACATAATTCAAACCACGAAGGGTCTCAGGCAGGATAAGCAGACCCATAGACAGTTTCTGAGCACTGTAAATCTGAATAGCAGAACCTTCTGCTGTCGGGCAGACAGGCTGTGGGGACACAGCACCTGTAGCCACTGGAACTCATCCTTCACTGGCCACCTTTATCTTTCCCCAACAGAGACGGGCTTTTCTGAGCCCATTCCCAGATTGCAGCCTTGACTGATGAATGACACTTCTGGACTCTTCCAGCCCATCAACTCTTTCCACCAGGGAGTTCGTGGGCTTACTTCTAACGCGGATTCACTGAAGACGTGTTTCAGGAAAGGTGAGTTTCTTACTCTTTGATGCAGACTTCTTCTCCTTACTCTTAGAATTTTATCTTTTGAGTGGGATGCTGAAGTTATTTTAGACTCTACAGTTAATGGACCCAGAAATAATTTCTTCTTTGAAATGTTCCCTGAAATGTTATTTACTCTGACTCCAAATCAAGATTACATTGTGCACTTCTTTGCTCTTCAATCTTACTCTGGCCTTTGACCAAAAGCAATAAAATCTGACTTCTTTATTAAATGGTACTCACCCCCTCCAACACAATTATTCTAGTAAACCAGATGTCTGATAATTGCAATGCATTTTCAGATGATCACTTGAAGAGTTTCATGAATACTTTACCAACTGCGTGGGGCATTTCCCCTTCATTAATCTTCAGTGGATGCAGGAGGAAGCAGAAGTCAGAGGCAAGGCACTGGACACCGAGCTCACCCACCTGGACCTGCTCCACAGTTACCTCCAACCTGTATTTCCCCTCCAATCCAGTGGAGTAATTTTCAATCCATTCGCTTTCATCTCATTGCTTTCAGGAAGGTGGAAAAGATGTGAGCAGGTTTTGCAGAGGATAAGGAGGAGGCTGGTGTAGAGGGAGTGGAGGATGGGAAAGATTGATGGGCACTGGATGAAATAGTGATCCTGGGTCACCACTGGTCCTTATGTGGAAGGGGAGATTAAGAGAACAGCAAGTCAGGTGTGGTGGTTCATGCCTGTAATCCCAGCAGCTGGGGAGGCTGAGAAAGGAGGATAGTGAATTTAAAGCCAGCCTCAACAACGGCGAGGTGCTAAGCACTTCAGTGAGAACCTGTCCCTCAATAAAATACAAAATAAGCCGGGCGTGGTGGCGCACGCCTGTAATCCCAGCACTTGGGAGGCTGAGGCAAGAGGATCGCGAGTTCAAAGCCAGCCTCAGCAATGGCACGGCACTTTGGCAACTCAGTGAGACCCTGTCTCTAATAAAATACAAAAAAAGGGCTGGGGATGTGGCCCAGTGGTCGAGTGCCCCTGAGTTCAATCCCTGGTACCAAAAATAAATAAACAAACAACAAATAAATAAATAAAATAAAATACAAAATAAGGCTGGGGTGTGGCTCAGTGGTTAAGTGCCCTTGAGTTCAATCCCTGGTACAGCAAACAAACGAACGAACAAACAAAAAACCCAAAGAGCAGCAGAGTCCAAACAGGGCCAAGGGTAGTATTTGGAGAGGTCCCATGTGTCGCCCCGACTCCAATGGCAGGTTGCTGTGCCAGCCCTTTGGCACACACTCGGCACCTGCCCCTGCCCTGCTTTCTACCCAGGTGAAATACTGATGGATTCTTTCGGCTGGCGCGGGTCTGCAGCGCTACAGGAAGCACGCCATGGAACCGCCTCACGGTGCACTTGTCCCTCCTCCCATGTCGTGTGGAGCAGGCCCCGTACAGTTTGCAGAAACTCTGTTTACCAAGAGCTGGGGGAGTGGACCTTTTTACTGGAGGGCGCAGAAAGAGGAAAGCAGAAAGACCAGTGATGACCCACAGGCGCTCTGGAATGCTGTAGAATTAATCGTATTACTAGAAAAGACGGTCCTTGGAGTGTCCATACATGGATTGAAAGGGACATGCAGCCAGATCTGCTCCCAGCCCACAATAGAGGCAGGCTGATTTGTTTTGAAAGCTATTTGTTAAAAAAAAAAAAAAAGAAAGGTTTTCCCAGGTGAGTGGCTGTATTTCCCTTACTGCTTGGATCAGAGTCTGATCTCTCGGACAATCAAAGTTGTTCTTTCAGCTCCTGCAGCAAGCCATTTGCATCTGTCCTTGTGTGCTGTGTCCCCCAGTGGAAATGGAAATACACTGCCACCTTCGGACCTGGGACAAGTTCCGGAAAATGCTGGGAATGCACACATTTCAATAACTGCTACGGTCTCATCCAGTGTTTGTTTCCAAACCCTGGACTATTTTCTGTTTTCTGTTGGAATTTTTGGTTTCTTCATGTTTCTTCCACAGAGTAACTCATTATATGCTCACTGTATGAAATTTGGGGCTTGTTTTGCAGCCTTCTTTTCTTTTTTCTTTTTTTGATACCGGGGATTGAATTCAGGGGATTGAATTCAGGGGCACTTGACCACTGGGCCACATCCCCAGCCCTTTTTTGTATTTTATTAGAGACAGGGTCTCACTGAGTTGCTAAGTGCCTCACCATTGCTGAGGCCGGCTTTGAACTCGCGATCCTCCTGCCTCAGTCTCCCAAGTGCTGGGATTACAGGCGTGCGCCACCGCGCCCGGCTAGCCTCCTTTTCTTGAAGGATAGAGAGGAGAAAAATTTTTTTTACAAATTAACTAAATATTCAGGGTAGACCCAAGCAAAGACAAGTAGTGATGCGAACTTCCAGGGATCAGAGATTCACAGGCTCAGCCAGGCAACACCTGGGCGAGGGCTCCTTGCTTATTTGAGGTCATGCTCTGAGCCCAGCCACTCAGAGATGGCTGTAGATGGTCATAGACGGTGGCTCCAGAGAGGGGTTGAAAGCCCACCTACCTTGGAGGCTCAAATGAACATTTGCTTGTGCCTCTGTGGGTATCCACCATAGGGAGTGTCTGAAGGGGTCACAAATGACACGTAACAAGATGTTAAGAGCCACGACTCTATTTTAATGGGATTAGAAAAAATAGAACAAACACATAAAACCCAAGACACAGACTTTTTTGTATTTATTTTATGTGAAAATATATATACATTTCCTTTTAGTTATATACAACATTAGGATTCATTTTGACAAAATTATAAAAGCATGGTATATAATTTGTTCTAATTCAGTCCCCAGTGCTTCCCAAAATATGGAACGCTGCACGGATCTGCGTGTCGTCTCTGCAAGGGGACCGTGCTGATCTTCTCTGTGCTGTTCCTGTTTTAGTAAGTGTGCTGCCGAGACGCACTCGCGAGACACAGACTTCCTTTGCGAAAGTGGAGTCACGCGTTGCTTGATGGTGCGACAGGGTCTGAAAAGCGTGTCCTCGGGTGATTTTGTCATTGTGCAAACGTGGAGCGTTTTACACAAATTAAGATGCCTGGGACATCTCTAGGCGGGAGGGGCTCCTAGGACCACCATTCCTACATTTGGTCCACTGTGGACCAGAACGTTCTGGTCACTGTAATGAAAAGTGAGTCACAGGTTAAGGTGATTGAACAGGTGAATGCAGGAGGCAGCCTGTGACTGTGCAGAAGACTCAGAAGGTGGGTTACAAGTGCCTCGGGCTTGGAGTACAGGTTTATAGGCAAAAGGCTCACGTTTATTAATCGGTATCGCTGGAGAGTCACAGACGGGTCAGGCACTGGCTTCCCGTGAGCGTTGGGGTGCTGCTGTGGGAGTACTTCTCAAACTTCTCAGTGCCCCCAATTCGGAATCGCCTGGAGATTTCAAATATTAAAATGCAGACTCTGGTCCCGTGGGTCTGGAGTGGCACTGAGAATTTTGCATTTCTAACAAGCCCCAAGTGCTGTTGGGCTGGGGACCACACTTAGAGTAGCAAGGTTTTATCCTAGAGCTCTAGTTCTCTTTTTTTTTTTTTTTTTTGGTACTGAGGATTGAACTCAGGGGCACTCAACCACTGGGCCACATCCCCAGCCCTTTTTTGTACTTTATTAGAGACAGGGTCTCACTGAGTTGCTAAGTGCCTTGCCATTGCTGAGGCTGGCTTTGAACCCGCGATTCTCCTACCTCAGCCTCCCAAGTACTGGGAACTGAGGTTGACTTTGAATTCGCGATCCTCCTGCCTCAGCCTCCCAAGTGCTGGGATGACAGGCGTGCACCACCGCGCCCAGCTTAAATTTTTTTTTAAAATTATTTTGTAGTTGTTGATAGACCTTTATTTTTTCTTTATTCATATGTGGTGCTGAGGATTGAACCTAGGGCCTCATACATGCTAGCAAGTGCTCCACCACTGAGCCACAACCCCAGCCTCTAGAACTCTATTTCTTTCTTTCTTTCTTTTTTTTTTTTTTTTTTTTTTTTTGGTACTAGGGATTGAACTCAGGGGCACTTGACCACTGAGCCACATTCCCAGCCCTTTTTTGTATTTTATCAGAGATAGGGTCTCACTGAGTTGCTCAGTGCCTCACCACTGTTGAGGCTGGCTTTGAACTTGCGATCCTCCTGCCTCAGCCTCCCAAGTGCTGGGATTACAGGCGTGTGCCACTGCGCCCGGCGAGGATGAGTTCTGAAACCACCTCCTTCGTCTGTGGTGAACCCAGTGTGATGAAGAATGTTCTTTTTTTTTTTTTTTTTTTTTTTTTTTGCGGTACCGAGGATTGAACTCAGGGGCACTTAACCACTGGGCCACATCCCTAGCCCTTTTTTGTATTTTATTTAGAGACAGGGTCTCACTGAGTTGCTAAGTGCCTCGCCATTGCTGAGGCTGGCTTTGAACTCGCGATCCTCCTGTCTCAGCCTCCCAAAGTGCTGGGATTACAGGCGTGCGCCACCACGCCCGGCTGAAGAATGTTCTTGAGTCCCACATGTCTTGCTCTCTGGAGGAATACAACCTGGTTCTTTTATACTGACCAAGCAGTTTGGTAATGAAAACTTTCGGCCCAAGTTGTTGCTAGGGCACTGCCAGGGGAACCAGCCACACAGAGGGAATGTGTAACCTGATATTATTGTGTGGGAATGAATGAGCTCTGGCCTCAGGGAGGTAGAAGGGCTCTGCTCACTCCTTTTCTCAGGTGTCAGATGAGCACCCACATCCCATTCGACAAATCTGATGCATTTCATCATCCAGGGTCATTTCTCTGGGCAGGGGACACTGGACTGTTGAATGGATCAGAACATATTGGCCTGTTTCCATCCACTTGGTTATGAGAACCAGACTTGCAAACGAGTTTGGAGGGTTACGAGAGCTACAGCATTTAGAAAGCAAGCCAGACAAATACAACAGGACTCAGGCTGGGGTCATGCTGAGACTGAGGGACTCGATCCAGGGCCACACTGTTTTAAATGAAATGAGCCCTGATGTTATCTCACCTGCAGAGCCAGGGTGAGAGGCTAGCACGAGGCACTGCGGCTTCACAGTATTCTTTCTGATAGAGCAGAACACATGAAGGAAAGAGTCAACAAATCATCTTTTCTTTTCTTTTTTTTTTTTTGGTACCGGGGATTGAACTCAGGGGCACTCGACCACTGGGCCACATCCCCAGCCCTTTTTTGTATTTTATTTAGAGACAGGGTCTCACTGAGTTGCTAAGTGCCTCGCCATGGCTGAGGCTGGCTTTGAACTCGCGATCCTCCTGCCTCAGCCTCCCAAGTGCTGGGATTACAGGCGTGCGCCACCGCGCCCGGCTACCTTTTCTTTTTAAAGTTCAGCTAGAGCCACACTCAGCAAAAAATCAAGGTCTCCAGTAACCGTACGATGAAGAATATTAGCTCTGAAAACATTCTCGGGATCATCGAACGTGATAGTGTTTAATTTGAGGGCATTATGATACTCTGGACTCCTTCTCCCTCATAAACAAACATACAATCTTCCATATAATTTCCAGGGATGAATGGGTTCCCCGGTAGATCTTGGAATCCAGGTTGAAAACCTCTGATGCAGTTTATTTCCTTCTAGTCAGAAGTCAGAAAAACGAGGCCCCAGTGAGAAGGGGACTGAGCACTGATCTCCCAGCTGTGCTGGTGGTGACCTACCTGGACGATTGCAGTGCCCAGGCGTCCCCGTGAAACCGGGTGCCAGGTAAGCATGCATAATTTATTTCTGGAAGCCTGGAGAGAAAACAAGTAGCAAAGGCCTTTGGAGACAGTTAGAACCATTAGCTGGGAGAACCTCAATTTTAAACCAAATAACGTTTAGAGAAAAGTAGCAATAATTGAGCCAGAAACCTCTTGGACTGAGACTTTATGATGTGTTCAAAAGACTCGAGTGGAGGTCTTGCTGCTCCTTGCTGGCTGCGTGCTGAACTACAGTTTGGGGTATTTTTAGGGCAGGTAATAAATTCCTCTCAAAGGTTGAACTCACATGCCAATGTGAATCTTCCCCAGCCCTGAAAACTGCTGGGCAGGATGCCTCACTGAAACAGATCTCCCAGGGTGGCAACACTATCATAGGGTTCAGCCCCTAACAATCCTGGCACCTTCTAGGTGCTCGTTAAATATTTATTTGAATAAATGGGCTTTCTTTTGCATTAGCTTTCTGGAGTCAGAAGACACAGGAAAGTGGAGAGAGACCAGGACACACTGTGTTTAAGTATACAGGGGGACCTTGGGGTTCCGAATGAGGGATTTAGAGTCTCACAAACGCAAAAGAATTCTTGCACCATGATTCCAAATATGTCAGGAAATGAAGACCCAATTAACTTATGCTGTTAGAGGCTGGGATATCGGTTACCTTTGGTGCCAGGATGCTTATGCAATAAATGGGGCTTCTAGGGTGTTGGATCTCTATTCTGTTCTCAATCTGAGGGTGGGATGACCCTGTGGATTCCCTTGGCATAATTCACCAGATGATACCCTTGTGACTACATTTTTCTGTGTCTGTGTTGTACTTCAGTAAAACTAACGCACACAGTGAAGGATAAAGGCCTGAGTTCCCCAAACTTGAATGTGCATAAAAGTCACCCAGGAATCTTATTAAAATGCAAAATTCTGTCCATGAAGTGTTGCAGGCCCAGCGACTCCTGAGGCTAAAGCAGGATATTGCAAGTCTGAGGCTAGTCTGGGTAACTTAGCAAGACCCTGATTCAAAATAAAATACATAAGAAGGCTGGAGATGTATCTCATGGGTAGAGCACCATGGGGTTCAATCTCTAGTACTATGTGTGTGTGTGTGTGTGTGTGTGTGTGTGTGTGTGTGTGTACATTTTTTTTTTCAATTTGGTTTTGGGTGGGGAGTCTGTATTTCTAGCAAGGACCTAGGGACTTAGAGACTGGTAGTCTCCAGAATCTTGTTTTAGAGAGATCCTGGTATGTCGTGGGGCGTATGTGTGTGTTGATGTGGTGCCAGGGCTGGGACCCAGGGCCTCCTTCTTGCTAGGCAAGCACTCTCCCACTGAGCTATGCCATCAGCCCCGGCGGTCGCTGTGAAGACAGTGCAGGGCTGTCCATCTGTTACGTTCTAAGCCAGCAGCGAGTTCCCAAGGCCCACCCTTGCTTTCACACAGGCCTGTGAAATTCCCCTGCCCACAGCACCTACGAGATGATTTTCTGCAGGGTGGTGAACAGCTGTGCCATGCCAGTGAAGTGGCCAGCTGGTGACCAGCCCTGATAGCCCACGTTAGGCGCCTGACCTGGAGACCTGGAGGCACGAGGAAGGCATTGGGGAGCCTCGATCCCTCTCCAGCCTCGGGCATGGGGGAGGTGGGATTTTCAGCCATGACTGCTGCATAATAGAAGTGGGCCTTCCAACTCCTCTCTGAAAGATGTGGATTCATGCTGGGGTCTGAATGCTGTGTTCCCCCAAATTCATATGTTGAAACATTTTTTTCATGAGTTGGAATTTTAACCATCAATGTGACGGCGTTAGGGAGTAGGGACTCTGAGGGGTGATGAGGTCATAGAGTGGAGCCTTCGTGAATGGGATTACCGCCCTTACCAAAGGGACCCTGTAGGAGCCCTGTTTGGGGAGATGGCTTAAATTGCGGTTGACTACAGGCTTTGGACATGTTTGGGCCTTGGCGCCTTCCGTAGTCTCACAGGACTTGGTCCGGGATCTTGTGAGACTTGGCCGGAGATCTCGAGGGACTTGAGAGAGATTGTGGATGAGGTCTGCGCCATTTTGGAGGTTAGAGGAGCATGGACGACGTGTCGGGGTGTAGTTAGAGCCAGAGAGAAAAGTTATCAGAATAAAGGGCTGTTTGTTTCCAGTTCGTCTCTAAACTTCTTCCTGCGGCTTCTTTGCTCCAAGCGGCCATCGCTTCAGGTGACAACAGGACCCAGAGAGTTCCCTCCCTGCTAGTGCCATGTGAGGACTGAGTGAGAAGACAGCCATCCACGAGCCAGGACGCAGGTCCTCACCAACACCTTGATCTCGGACCTCCCACCTCCAGAACTGGAGAAGTAAATGTTATGTAACGCACAGCTCGTGGTGTTTTTGTTATAGCAGTCTGGACAGCCTGAGACAATCCCCAAACACCAAACTGGTATCAAGAAAACCAAATTAAAAACAACAACAACAAAAAATTTTTTGTAGTTGTAGATGGACACAGTGCCTTTATCTTATTTGTTCATGTTTATGTGGTGCTGAGGATCGAACCCAGTGCCTCATGTGTGCTAGGCAAGCACTCTGCTGCTGAGCCACAGCCCCAGTCCCCGAGAAAACCATAATTTTGAGTGAAAAAAAAAAAAAAAAAAAAAAAAAAGCAAGTCAGACACAATAGGATTCCTTTCACAGAAATGGTAAAAAAGAAAAAAAAAAAAAAAAAAAAAAAACAGGCCAAACTGGGCTGGGGTTGTGGCTCAGTGGTAGAGCACTTGCTTAGCACCTGTGAGGCACTGGATTTGCTCTTTAGCACCACATAAAAATAAATAAACAAAATAAAGGTATTGTGTCCATCTATAACTAAAACTATTAAAAAAAAAAAAAAAAAAAAAAAACAGGTCATACTAATGAATGCCTTAGTCCTGGCTAGAGATGGAGACAGTAAAGTACAAAGACAAGCAGAATGATCAATCAGTGCTTGCTGCAGGAGGGGGTGTCCAGGGTAGGTGGGATCAAGCCTGCTCCTTGTCTGCCCTCTCTCCTCCCTCATCCCCCAATTTTTTCTTCTTGTATCATTTCCCCTTTAATCCTAGTTGTCTACTTAAGCGGATTTGATACCTACATCTATTCCTCCACGTGCTTTCTCCCTTCTAAGCGTCTATATTTCCATTTGTCTCTTGGGTAGATTTCATCACCAACCCTTTTTTTTTTTCTTTTAAAGGAAGGGCCCATGGTAACTAAAGGCTACAAGTAGTTATTTCATGTTCGCGAGTGTCTGCCCATTGAATTTTTATGTCAGTTTGGCTGGGTATAATATTCTCAGATCACACTTTCCCCTCCCACATTTAAAAAAAAATTTTTTATTCCATTACTAATATCATGTCCAGATTTATTTTCATTTGTGCTTTGTAGATCTTATTCCATTGACCTTGAGGGTAGGAACTTGACAATGTCACAGTTGAAAAATTGTTGTTGTTGTTTTATTTTTTAAATTCTAATTTGTTATACATGCTTGCAGAATGCAGTTCATTTCATATTACATATAAAGAGCCCTACCCTCCCACATTTTTAGATGAACCCTTTGTCCTCTGGCATTGAATACTGGTCTGGGGGGAGTCTGAGATTACCTCGATTTTATTTTCCTCCTCCTTTAAAAGTGACCTGCTTTTAGTTTTTCCTTCTAAATATGTCTGAACAATTCTTTTTGTTTTTCTTTAAATCTCTGAAGCTCAGAATCTTAAACAAGTTATGTCACTATCAATGATACTAAAACAGTTTTTCTTGAAATATACAGCATCTGTTAAATTTTCACATTGAACCTTTATTCAAATTAGAGAATTTTTCCTATATTATATCTCTGACTAATTTTATGTTGTTTCTGTTGAGATGTGTATATGAAGAACACAAATTAACTTAGACTCTGACTTTTATGTACATCACATCCTTTCTAATTATTTTAATCTCTTTATCTTTATCCTCTACATCCACTATTGAGTCTCTCCTCCATGAGTTCATTTTTTTTAGCCATGATTAGTTTATTCTTCTTTTTTTTATTTATTAGCCATGATTAGTTTATTCTTCTTTCTAATTTATTTATTAGATCTGTAATCATAGCATTGTGGTTTTTAATTTTCAGCCTCCCAAGTTTTTTTTGTGTGGTTTTTAATTTGTTTTTTTTTTTTTTTTTTTTAGTTCTACAACCTCCCTTTTCATCTCATTCTGATATTTCATCTTGTTTTTGAGTTTTTATTTCATTAAATTAAATCCATGCTACATTGATCTAAAATGCAGAATACTTGCAGAACATCTGACTCTCTTATTTGGGTTCTGTTCCATTTGGAGAGGGTATTTTTTGAAATGCCTATTACGAAGTTCTGCTTTGTTTAGTCGTTCACTTATTTTTGCTGTGTATTTTAAGGGTTGCCACGTAGCTTTTCTCGTTTGGGTTCTTTGGTGCTGGGGATTGAACCCAGGGCTTCACACATATTAAATATGCACTTTGCTCTTGCGCTACACTCCAAACTCCATTTCTTTTTCTGTTTCTCGCAATTATCCTGATTGGTGCTCCATCCAGACGTTCTATGTACACTAATACATCAGTTTTCCTTGATAACATTTCCACCTTACCTAGGTGGGACCAGGTAGAGTGCTGGGTGCAGGAAGATGGAAAAGAGGTGGGGCTTGGCTGGGGTCAAGTGCGATCAATGGTGGAAAATTGGGACTCTTTTATTAATTAGACAAATATTTATTGAGAACCTACAATGAGTGCCAGGCACTACTTGATTATTTATCTTTAATGTTTAACTTTCATTTTAAAATAATTTCAGACATACAAAAAAGTTATTTTAATAGTACATAGAGTTTCCAACTGTTCTTTACCCAGCCTCCTCCAATATTATCTTACATGATCTGTAAGTATAGTGCAGTTGTCAAAACTAGGAAGTTAATATTGATATGATACCATTCACTGATCTACAGAGTCTATTAGAATTTTGCATGTTGGTCTCTCGTTAGGTTCTCGGGTCAATCTGGAGTCCACACCACATTTAGTTCAGTCTGTTTAGTTTCCTCCAATCTGGAATAGGTCAGTCTTCCTCTTTCATGATCCTGGCACATTTGGAAAGTCACTGGTTAGTTAGTTTGTAGAATGTTCCCCAACCTGGGATTTTGGGTGTTTTTTCATGATTAAATTTGGGTGATGGGCTGGGGTTGTGGCTCAGTGGTAGAACACTCACCTAGCACGTGCGCGGCCCAGGTTCGATCCTCAGCACCACGTAAACATAAATGCATTGCATTGTGTACAACTAAAGTAAATAAATAAATATTTTTTTAAAAATTTGGGTGATATATTTTTGGCAAGAACACTACAGAAGCCATCCTGCTGCCTCCTCAGTGCATCCTATCAAGAGGTGCGTGACCTTGACCTGTCTTTTTCCTGTACTTGGCTCACCTTGGTCCCTTGGATAAGGTGGTGTCTTCTGGATTTATCTATTGTAAAGTTGCTGTCTCCACCCCCACCACACACACATACCCAGCTATTGTCTGAATAGTTCCCTCAAAGACCACATGTTAGAAATTTAACCTCCAGATTCGTGTGTTGATGATATTTGGAGATGAGGCCTTTGGGAGGTAATTAGGGTTAGGGGGGGTCATGATGGTGGGCCCCCATGGTGATATTAGTGCTTTTGTGAAAGGAGGGAAAGAGACCTGCGTTTGCATGCTCTTTCCCTCTCACCTTGTGACGTCCTACACCATGTTACAACACTACAAGAAGACGGTTACCAGACGCCAGAACCTCAGCCTTGGACTTCCCAGCCTCCAGACTCATGAGAAATAAATTACTCCATCAGTGATATTCTAGACACCCCTTTTGGAGTCAGTCTCCTGTGGGGAGAATCTTTGTATCTATGTAATATCCTGTTTCTGATCATGCTTTGGCCTCTACCACTGACATCCATTGACGATTCTTCACCAAGCACTATTTTGGGGACTGGGCATTTGTGCCAAGGAAGACAGTCTAGCCTGGGGTTTCTGTGCTCCCTTTGGAGACCCTATGTAATATGGACAATGGGGTCAGCTGTTCTTTTTTTTTTTTTTTTTTTTTTTTCAGCTTACCATTTTCCAAATTTATTTGGCCATGGAACAAATTATTCAAGCAAAATTTATTAACATCTCTTTGAGATAGTTTTCTACAGAACATGTTTTGGAGAATGCCACTGAAGAGTCAGATTCTGACTTTTTTGTTTTTTTCAACAGGGCAGTATCCCTCCTTGTGGGCCTAGTGTCTTCTTCTACCCAACACAGAGTTCTGGGAGAAGGCAGGTTTGGGGCTGTCTAGGGGGTTCTAGGGGACTTCTGGCCAAGATGTATGTTCAACCCCATCCGCTGAGCTCAGGGTTAGAAGCCATCTATGAGGCTGTTTAGGATTTTGTGTTTTCCTCCTAGTCCCTGTGGAGCATCAAGAGGTAGGGATGAGATTAAGAACTATGTTACTCTTTTTTTTTTTTTGTACCGGGGATTGAACTCAGGGGCACTGGACCACTGGGCCACATCCCCAGCCCTTTTTTTTTTTTTTTTTTTTTTTGTATTTTATTATTTTATGAGTTGCTAAGTGCCTCACCATTGCTGAGGCTGGCTTTGAACTCGCAATCCTCCTGCCTCAGCCTCCCAAGTGCTGGGATTACAGGCGTGCGCCACCACGCCTGGCTCTGTGTTACTCTTTCTACCTGCCCTGCCCCACCTTGCGATCTCTTTTTTCTCCTTAGCCATCGCTCTTTGATGTTTACCACTCTTTAAAGCTGTTCACGTTACTCTCCTTTCCCTGTTACGTTCCTGATAGTGACATTTCAGATAATCTAGGAGAATTCCATTTGTAGGCTGAATCACTTTACCAGGTAAGACAACATATGGACAGGTTCCAGGAATTCAACATGCACTTCTTTGGGGGGCGTTATGCTATCTAAATGATTTGCCCAAGATCACACGGCCGGGAAGGGGCAAAATGTACACACACACACACACACACACACACACACTACCTCTCCAGATGGATGATAAGCTTTTCATCACTGTGACCAAAATACCTGATCAGAACAACTTCGAGGAGGAAAAGTTTATTTTGAGCTCACAGTTTCAGAGGCTCAGTCCCTGGTTGGCTGGCTCCATTTCTCTGGGCCCAAGGTGAGGTAGAACATCATGGACAAAGGGCAGAGTCAGGGAAAACTGCTCACCTCATGGTGGCTGGGAAGTAGAAAGAGGAGCCAGGAGGGACAAGACATAATCCCCAGGGCACACCACACGTCCCACGTCCCACCTCTTTCAGCCTTGCTCGCCTGCCTATAGGTACCACCCAGTCAGTGCATTCAAACTAAGATGGACCATTTAAGTTACTGCTCACATGATCTAATCGCTTAACCTCTGAATATTCCTGCACTAACACAGGAACTTTATCCAAACCATAACAGTGCCTCATCGTGAAAAACTATAGTTGAAATTCTGACGGGTGGGAACAGGGGCAGAGTGAGAAGCTTCTAGATAAAAAAAGCAATTTTGTTATGGAGGTGGGGGGGGGGTCTTGGTTTATGCAATAACTGGGATCCTAAATCAGTGACCCTGAATGAAATTTTACAAGGCAGTACGGAGATGGACTTTTGCAATGTGAATAAAAACAGAATTTTCAAATGTCAAGCATTGAACTCACCTGGATTCTCACCTAATGGGATTTCAGCGATTTCATTGTGTTCAGGCTAAGCATAGCAGTTCATAAAGGCATTCTGAAAATGACTTTTTTTTTTTTTTTAAATTGCAACAGTGGGAAAAATACGGAAAGCTCAAAATATATTTACAAAAATGTCACCACCACCAACTACCATCAGAGACAAAACTGTTAACATTTTTTTTGTGTGTGTATTCCTTCCCTGTTGTTCTGAGGCATATGGAGCTTTTTAGGAAATTGGGAACATATTGAATTGACACTTTTACATCCTGCTTCTTTTACTATATCAGTCTATCATAAACAGTTTCTGTTATTGTGAAGGTTGGTTGTTCTTGGGGCCGGGGTTGTGGCTCTGTGGTAGAGCGCTCAACCTAGCACGTGCAGGCCCTGGGTTCGATCCTCAGCACCACATAAAAATAAATAAAATAAAGGTGTTATGTCCAACGACAATTAAAAAATAATAATAATAAAAAAGGTTGGTTGTTCTTGGGGTAGGGGGAGGCCAGGAAGGTAAGACCTCCTTTCAAGCCATAGCAGCATGGGACTCCAGATTCCAGAGACAGCCAGATTGGGCCAGCTGGGGTCCCACCCCACCTTTGGTTCACTGCGCACGTGGGAATGGCAGACCCCTTGGACTCTGTTGTAGCTGAGGTTGTGACAGAGCCGGGCTGAGCAGTATGGAAGACTCCATGGGCAGCCAGAGGGAGGAGGAGGGGTTGGTCTAGCCAGGGGCCTGCAGACTGGGAATGCGAGGAGGGGGAGACCCCCCCAGGCCCCCTCAGACACCGTGGGAAGGGCCAGTGGAAGCACCAACCGAGGAGGCAGCTGAGAGAGGGTCGAAGAGGACTGTCCTGACCTGCCCTTTGACCCCGGGGTGCCCCGTCACTCATCTCATGGTCCCTGAGTGCCTGCCAGGCCCAGGGTCGGGACCAGGCACAGAAGGGCAGAAGGGGAGCAAGAGAATCTTCCAGGAACAGAGGATCTTGTGGCTTTTAAGGAGTCCTTATTCCAAAGCCGTTGAGTCCTCCAAGGCCCTTCCCCACCCGGCTACCCTGGTCTTGTCAGCCTAGAGAACACGAGACGACCCCACTTTGGAGTTTCCGCATTCCCTGTCCCTCTCCAGGGACACCCACCTGCTCCTGGCTGCAGTTTGCCGGCTCCTCGGCACCTTGGAGTCCTTGCCGCACGCAGGTGCTTTCAGTGGGATCTCTCCTGTGCCACAGATGGAACTGTGTCCCGCAAAAGTTGTTGAAGTCCTAACTCTTACTACCTAGGAAGGCGATCTTATTTGGAAATAGGAACTTTGCAGACGATGAAGCTGACGTCGTTAGGATTGGCCCCAGTCCAACGAGACCGGCATACTTACAGAAAGCAGAAATTTGGACCGAGAGACACACACGGGAAGATGGCGGCAGAGACTGGGTCATGCTTCTACCATCAAGGACCCCACGATGGCCTGCAAATCGTTATAAGCTGGGAGAGAGGCCTGCAGCAGATTTTCCCTCATGGCCCACAGGAGACAACGCTGCTGATACCTTGATCTTGGACCCCTTTAAAACCACGAGAGAATAAATCGCTCTTGTTTTAAGCTCCCCAGTTTGGTACTTTTTGGGGGGGGCGGGTACCGGGGATTGAACTCAGGGGCACTCGACCACTGGGCCATATCCCCAGCCCCTTTTGGTATTTTATTAGAGACAGGGTCTCACTGAGTTGCTAAGTGCCTCGCCATTGCTGAGGCTGGCTTTGAACTCGCGATCCTCCTGCCTCAGCCTCCCAAGTGCTGGGTCGGTACTTTGTTATGGTAGCCCTAACAACTGATGCAAGCTCCTAAGCTCTCACTAATGGTATATTTCATAATCTGGGTTATGAATACATGGGAGTGGGCTTTAGTGTTGTGCTTTAAGCTATGCCTATTTGTTTTATATACATATAAAAGGTATGGTTTGGATCTGAAATGTCCCCCAAAGGCCATGTGCTGAGGGCTTGGTTGCCAGTCTGCGGCACCGTGAGGAGATGGTGCAAGCTTTAAGGCTTGAAGGGCTTCGTTGGAGGAAATAGGTCATAGGGAGCTTGCCTTTGAAGGCTACATTTTGTCTCCAGGAACTTCTCCCCCCACTCTTTTGTTTTCTGGCTGTCACAAGCTGAGAGCCTTTTCTGCCACACACTTCTATCACCAGGATGCTCTGCCTCACCATAGGTCCCAAAGCAGCCATGGACTGAAACCTATAAAACCATAAGCTAATAAACCTTTCCTCCTTTTAAGTTGATTTTCTTGGATATTTTGTCATAGTGACAGGAAGCTGACTAATACATATGCTTTCACAGTGACAAGACCTAAAAAATAAACAGCAGCAGCAAAAAAAAAAAAAAAAAACATCAAGTGACAGGTTTTGAGGTTAAATTTAGGTTGGGCTCATATAGTCATAGGTTTCTTTTGTGTACCAAGATCACAGCAGAGGGATGTTATCATCTTCAGGTGTGTGGGGCATGTGCCAGAGGGGACTTTCTGGGGCTATAATAAAGACCATGGAGCTCCCTCTCTGCCAGAAAATCACTTCATTGTGACCACAGGCCAGCTAATATCGTGGCCAGCGTGATGGCCATAGAAGATGAGACACCCTTCCTTCCTGCGTATCGCACACTGTGCACCCTCATGGGAAGCTTCTGGACTAGAGAGCCTAATTGGGTGTCCATGGGGTGGGGTTTCCAGGCTTCCTTCAGAAGTTCTGTGGGGGTTCTGGCTGGCCTGGAGCATTGCCTTGCTGTGTGGAAGGCAACCAGAAGATCACCTTCTTTGGTCTATTGGGGGATATTTAGGGACTAGCTAAGGAAGAACCCTGAAAATCTCAAAAGGTCTGAGCAGCCCGCCATCTGCAAGATGCTCATTTCAAACCTAGACCACATCTGACTCTGTGGATGCCCATGTGGAACTACCTCGCCACGGCCCGGGGGCGTCCCCATAGAAGCTGATAATGGAACCAGCGGTGGGTCAGAACACCCCCCCACCCCCCACCCCAGTGTCATGGGCTTCATCTCCACCTGCCTCCTTCAAAACCCCACTAGTTCATGCAAGCTGACCCCTAGAGCAACCACCTTCTTCTCTTTTCTCAACCAGAGGTATCAGGGCAATGTGTGATTTCCCAGTGATTTTTTTTTTTTCTTCACTTAGGTTACTGCCTTGACATGACAGGTGGTAACAACCATCCCAGGAATTCTCAATCTGTGGGTCTTTTACTGAGGAAAAAAAATTTTTTTTAAAGGATAGAAAAGTGAATGTTGAACACCTTACATAACTAACCTAAGCAAATAGACATTAGTTCTGAATGTGAGATAAAATACACTGTGAAAAGTGGGTAGAGATGGGAGAAAATCACCTTACATCTCTCAAAGCGGTGTTAAGTTCTGTTTAATGGAGGTCCTAGGAAGGATAATATTTCTTTAAAAGCTGGGCCACAGGGCTGGGGCTGCGGCTCGGGCTCGGTGGTAGAATGCTCGCTAGGCACTGGGTTCCATACTCAGCACCACATAAAAACAAATACATAAAATAAAGGTATTGTGTCCAACTACAACTAAAAAAAAAAATTTAAAAAAAAAAAAAAAAAAAAAGCACCAGGCATGGTGGCACACACCTGCAATCCCAGCGACTTGGGAGGCTGAAGCAGGAGGATCACAAGTTCAAAGCCAGCCTCAACAACTGTGAGGCGCTAAGCAACTCAGTGAGACCCTGTCTCCAGTAAAATAAAAAAAGGGCTGGGGATGTGGCCCAGTGGTCAAGTGCCTCTGAGTTCAATCCCCAGTACCAAAAAAAAAAAAAAAAAAAAAAAAAAAAAAAAGCTGGGCTGCCCCATGGCTGAAGTCAAGCTGTAAAACTGGGATATAGAAAGGTTAGCAAAGAGTCCTGTTGGTCATTTCTAATGATCTGTTGGGAGGGTATTTGGAGTAGTCTAAATGTTGGCTGTGAAGGAAACCAACGATTGGAAAGTTAGCATCACGGGGCTTTTTATATGGCCCACTGGTATCATGATGCAATGTGATTATTTTTCTGACTTTCTGTTCTCACCACAGGAAAAGGAGGCGATCGGAAGAGTGCTCAGATGCTTAATTACCAGTGCTTCTCTCAGATAAATTATAAACAGGCAGTTAAAGAATTCTTTTGCTACAGCCAAGAAACAAAGGAGCCTTTAAACACTTTGGATGTCATCATGCCCTAATATTTGAAAGCACTGGAGCTGTGTATAACCCCAAAGATAATGTTTTTTTTTTTTTTTTTTTTCCCCAAGGAATGACTAAGCAGTGTTAAAAAAAAAAAAAAAAAAAAAGTAGCCCCATTCCTCCATTCCTGGGCCTGTGGCAGACATCATTAATCAATCAAGAAAGACACCCCCCCCCCCCCGCCGCCGCCGCCCCTGAACCTAGATGCCGCTCCAGAATTCCTCTCAACAATGTGTGCTTGACAACTACTACAGAAGGATCAGAATTAGCATGTGAGCTGAGCCAACAAGAGGCACTGCCCAGTGCAGTCTCTGGAATGAGATCTCTGTGAAATGCAGAGAATAACAGTTCCTAACTCACACGACTGTTGTGAGGATGAAATAAATTAATACACCCACAGAGTTTAGAATAGGGACAAATAGAAAATATTCGACAGAATTTTTAATTTTTTTAGAATAAAGAATTAAAGAAGACCACTTACCATTTAAACCTGCAGGATATACTAGATTAAGATTTAAGGTCAGGCATGGTAGTACATGCCTATAATCCCAGTGGCTTGAAAGGCTAAGGCAGGAGGATCGCGAGTTCAAAGCCAGCCTCAGCAATGGCGAGGCACTTAGCAACTCAGTGAGACCCTGTCTCTAATAAAAACACACAAAAAGGGCTGGGGATGTGGCCCAGTGGTCGAATGCCCCTGAGTTCAATCCCCGGTACCAAACAAAACAAAACAAAACAAAAAAACCAACCATGTTCCATGGGCTGGAGATATAGCTCAGTTGTTAGAACGCTTGCCTCACATGCACAAGGCCCTGGGTTCAACCCCCAGCACCACTAAAAAAAAAGAAAGAAAGAAAAAGAAAAAAACTGGGCTGGGGTTGTGGCTTAGTGGTAGAATGCTTGCCTAGCATTCATGAGGCATGGGGTTCAATCCCCAGCACCACATAAAAATAAAATAAAGATATTGTGTCCACCTAAATAAAAAAAAAAACTAAAAAAAAACTTTAAAAAGAAAACCACCAAATAAATAATATAAAAATATTTCTAGTCCTGAAGGTGTATCTGAATAAAGGTCCACTAACATGCCTGTCAAACTGAATGAAAAAGCGGTCTGGGGATGTAGCTCAGTTGACAGAGTGCTTGCCTTGCATGCACAAGGCACTGGGTTCAATCCCCAGCACCACACACATACACACACAAAACTGAATGAAAAGACTCTGACAAAGGCATTGCATCATGACATTCATGAAACATGAGATAAAGGAAAATAAAGCCAATAACTGTGGAGTAGGGCAGAAAACTAGTACAAAGAGAAGCAGGAGTCAAAATACCACTGGATTTTTTTTTAAAAAATTATTTATTTGCTTTAGTTGTACACAATAGGTTTTTTATTTGTACTTGGTGCTGAGGAACGAACCTGGGCTGCGCACGTGCTAGGCGAGCGCTCTACTACCGCTGAGCCACAACCCCAGTCCACCACTGGATTTTAAACCTATAATTTTATACCCAGCCAATTTATCTAAGTGTGAAGATTCAGCAAAGACATTGTAGATGGTAGTAGTGACTTGAAAAATATACTTCTGTTAATGAAAAACTTTCAGAAATGGTAAAATATTTACTCTCATATGGATATAAAATGAATATATGTTAAATATGTTATTTAATTCTTTATTAATAAGGTTATTATTAACTTTAGGAACACTGTTACATTAATAATCATTACATTTAGGTCCCACAAGGATGTGACAGTAAGATGTTATAACCAGTTTGAGAAGTCAAAAAGGTACAGATTTATACAGAACAAAGGAATTTTAAAATAAATTTAGATATAAAACTGGCTTTATTTTGGCATGAGGGAAGAGGGATGTGGATTGTTTATTTGCGTGTCTATAGATAAGAATTATTTTGCATTGCTATCAATTATCTATAATTTAGGGTTGTAATATAGCTCAAAGACAGTGAAAGGCACAGAACCCCTACAGAATAAGAATCAGGTAACTCAGAAGGGCATGTTCTAAATAATGTGAGGCTTCCATTGAATTACAAAATGTTCCAAGTATTCTCCCAAGTAATTTTTATTAGGATACTACTAGGGAATATGCTTTATCAGAAGGAGGGAACAAATAAAGAAGAAAGGAAGAAGAGGAGGAAGAGGAGAAGGAAGCCAGGCGACTTGGGAGGCTGAGGCAGGAGGATCACAAGTTCAAAGCCAGCCTCAGCAACTGTGAGGCACTAAGGAACTCAGTGAGACCCCGTCTCCAGTAAAATAAAAAAAGGGCTGGGGATGTGGCCACATCAAGTGTCCCTGAGTTCAATCCCCAGTACCAAACAAACAAACAACAAACAAACAAAAAAACACCAGGCATGGTGGTGCACGCCTGTAATCCCAGCACTTGGGAGGCTGAGGCAGGAGGATCGCGAGTTCAAAGCCAGCCTCAGCAATGGTGAGACATTTAGCAACTCAGTGAGACCCTGTCTCTAGTAAAATACAAAAAAAGGGCTGGGGATGTGGCCCAGTGGTCGAGTGCCCCTGAGTTCAATCCCCGGTACTAAAAAAGAAAAAAGAGGAGAAGGAAAGGAAGGGGAGGAGAAAGAGGAAATGGAATGGGAAGTGGGGAGGAAGAGCAGGAGCAGGAGGAAGAGGAGAAGGAGGAGAGGGAGAAGTGTTCTAATGAGCTGAGTGGAGTTTTATAGACAAAGAAGACTGAGGAAAGCAAAACCAGAGAACAAGAAGCAGATTGGTTTGTTTTAAAGTTAATTTCCTCGTAAAGGCTAAAGCAGATAGAATGCCTTTATACCAACTAAAACTAGCTTGTTTGGGGATTTGACTGCTCACTTTCCTGATTTCTCAGAAAGTCATATAAACACTTTAGTGTAGTGATGTGGAACTTCAGCACGAGTGACTTTATTTTGGTTTAACCAGTTGGACCAAGTACAGGAGCTCAGTCCAAACTCATGACCTCCTATAAATTTTATTTGACATGGGTGGACATGTTGAGGTAGTCATCTATCAAAGTCAGTGAATAATGTCTAAAATGATAATTTAAGAAATAACAGTAGAAGCATAGTATCCATTAATATGGAGAAGGATACCAGAGAAAATAACTAGAGGAGCTGCCAATGGCTGCCTCGGGGAAGTAGATCTTGATGGTAAGAAAGCTTAGGGGGGCTGGGGTTGCTGCTCAGCGGTAGAGCGCTCGCCTAGCACGTGCGCGGCCCGAATTCGAACCTCAGCACCACGTAAAAACGCATTGTGTACAACTAAAAGCAAATAAATAAATATTAAAAAAAAAAAAAAAAAAAAGAAAAGCTTAGGGAAAGTCCATTTTTCAATAACAACTTATAGGCATAGACACATCATGATATATTCATATGAAAATAAATCTGAACAAGATTACAACACTTAGGAAAAGGTGCAAAGGCACGGTATGGCAGTCTTCGATACTTCCTACTGAAGAATAAACTGGCACAGCCACTGCGAAGGTCATTTGGCAGAACCTACTGAAGTTTTGCCTGTACACCCCTTTTGACCTGGCACTCTTGCTCTTGGCTTCTTTTCTCAGTCACTTGCTGATGGCCTCAAGGAAGCATCGCCTAAGGGTGTTCCTGGAGCACTGTTTGTAAGATTGAACGATAATGCTATAAATGTCGGATGAAAGAGAAATTGGCAGTACAACAATGGCAAACACAAGTCTGATTTCATACTGAGCGGCTGACTTGGACTCTGTGCACAATGTGCTGGTAAGGCACCATCTCCCAGACAAACCTCTCAGTGAAAACCACAATTAAAATCAAGATTGGGCTGGGGGAGTAGCTCAAGGTCAAGCACTTGCCTAGCAGGCACAAGGCCCTGGGTATAATCCCCCAGCCCGACAAAAAGATTAAAATTGTAATCACACCTACACAAAATGAAACAGTGTGTTTTTATCTGTTCACACATATGAATGTATGTTTATATATAGGAAAAGTTCTGGAAGCATATATAGCTCCACTAATAACTGTGAACAAGATCTATTATTTTTTGTTTGCTTTGTGGACAAGGCTGGGGATTGAACCCAGGACCTTGAGCATGCTCGGCAAGTGTCTTACCACTAAGCTACACCTGAGTACCTCTTTTTTTTGTTTTGTTTTTTTTTTTTTTTCCTTTCTGAAAAGCAAATCTAATTTTAAAAATGTTTTTCAAAATTTTTATTGTGGGACTGGGGTGTAGCTCAGTGATAGAGCCTGGTATGCACAAGGCCCTCTGTTGGATCCCCAACATGAAAAGAATTAAATTTAATTTTGGTAAAATATACAATATGAATTTACCATCTTTTTTTTTTTTTTTTTTTAACAGATTTGGGGCCTCAACCTGGGTTTGACTGCAGGTCTGGGATGAGGCCCCTGAGTTTTCTTTTCTTTTTTTTCTTTAAATATTTATTTACTTTAGTTGTACACAATGCAATGCATTTATGTTTACGTGGTGCTGAGGGTCAAACCCAGGCCGCGCACATGCGAGGCGAGCGCTCTGCTGCTGAGCCACAACCCCAGCCCATGAATTTACCATCTTAACCATTCTTTTGTGAGGCAGAACAGAACATCATGGCGGAGCAAAGTCATCAGCTCATGGTAGTCATGGAGCAGAAAGAGAGGTAGAGAGAGAGAGAGAGAGAGAGAGACTGCCTGAAGTTGCTACCTCCTCCCAGAAGTCCACTCAGATTATTAACCCATCAAATGAATTAATCCACCGATGAGGTCAGAGCCCTCAGGATCCAATCTAATCACTTCCCTAAAGCCCACACCCTGACATTGCTGCAGTGTGGACCAAATCTTTAACACATGAGCCTTTGGGGCAGCTTCCAGATCCAAGTCATAAGAGTACCTTAAATAACTCTCCATCCCCTCTCCATATCAATCAAACAGTACAGTATTTGTCTTTTGTGTCAGGCTTAGTCACTTAGCATGATGTTCTCAGGGTTCATCCATGTTTAGTGTGTTAGAATTTCTTTCCTTTTGAAGACTGAATTGTATTATCTCTTTTAAGACAATGTATGAGCCGGGCGCGGTGGCGCACGCCTGTAATCCCAGCACTTTGGGAGGCTGAGGCAGGAGGATCGCGAGTTCAAAGCCAGCCTCAGCAATGGCGAGGCACTTAGTAACTCAGTGAGACCCTGCTTCTAATAAAAATACAAAAAAGGGCTGGGGATGTGGCCCAGTGGTCAAGTGCCCCTGAGTTCAATCCCCGGTACAAAAAAAAAAAAAAAAAAAAAAAAAAAAAGACAATGTATGCCCATATATTCAGTTGAAGATAAATATGGTTTTCTAAAAATTTTTTTAGTTGTAGATGGACACAATACCTTTATTTTATTCATGTATTTTTATGTTGTGCTGAGGATTGAATCCAGTGCCTCACGTGTGCTAGGTGAGCGCTCTACCACTAAGCTACAACCCCAGCCCCTGAATATGTTTTTTGAAAAGACAAACAGAAGCACATTTAGAAAAACAAACAGGAAGAAAATGTACAAAAATGTTATTTATTTCTGGATCAGGCAATTATGGCCATTTAAATTCTATTTTTTGGGGGGGGGGGCATGAATCTGGTTATTTTAACACTAAGAAAAAAAAAAAAAAAAATAAAAACAAAGAAAGTATGCCACTCTAGCGTGTCACCTTGGATATTTGGACAGAAGCCACATCTGACCTGGTGCCTTGCATGGGCTCGGTGGACTCAGGAGATGTGGTTGGAGTTCTTGGGCCTGACACCTGGCCCAGACCAGGCAGGGCCTCCAGGTTCCCTGGAAAAGCAAGCAGAGGCTTCTGGAAAAGAGTAGTAAGGGACTAACTCTACCAGATGTTTAAACAAGTTTAAAGCTACATTGATTATTAAAATGTGGGACTAGCCTGTGAGTGAATAGACACCTCTATGCAATAGATTTAAAGGTCCAGAGTAGACTCAAACATATGCAGGAATTTCGTTTATAAGCAGGAATTTAGTTTATAATTTGTGGTAGACTCTGGGAACCTCACCATTCAATGAATGGCGTTGAGGCTTCTGGCTAGCACCTGGAGAGAAAATCGGATTTCTTCATCACATCGTAACCTAAAATAAAAAGCAACTAATTGATATTAAAATAGAAAAACTACAGGGTGTGGTGGTGCATGCCTGTAATTCCAGGGGCACGGGAGACCAAGACAGAGGATGGCAAGTTCAAAGCCAGCCTCAGCAACTTAATGAAGAGGACCTAAGCAACTTAGCGAGGTCCTGTCTCAAAACAAACAAACAAACAAGTAAAATCTGAAACCATAAAAACACTAGTAAAATGTGAGATGATCTTTTAAAATGATATAAGACAGAGAAATCATAAAAACTTTGAAAAGTTTGACAACACAAAAATAAACTTCTATGGTCCTGAATCTCATGGAACTATACACCTAAAAATGGCTTAAACAGTAAATTTTATGTTATATATTTTTTACCACATTAAAAATGTCTAGGTGGGGGCTGGGGTTGTGGCTCGGCGGTAGAGCGATCGCCTAGCACATGTGCGGCCTGGGTTTGATCCTCAGCACCACATAAAAATAAAGGCATTGTGTACAACTAAAACAAATAAATAACTATTTTAAAAAATGTCTAGCCGGGTGCAGTGGTGCACGCCTGTAATCCCAGCACTTGGGAGGCTGAGGCAGGAGGATCGCGAGTTCAAAGCCAGCCTCAGCAATGGCGAGGCACTTAGCAACTCAGTGAGACCCTGTCTCCAATAAAATACAAAAAGGGGCTGGGGATGTGGCCCAGTGGTCAAGTGCCCCTGAGTTCCATCCCATGTACCAAAAAGAAATAATAATAAAATAAAATAAAATAAAAATAAAAATGTCTACAGAGCTAAAAACAAAATCAATGACAGGGTAAGAAATATGTAGAGCTGACATCATGATCAGAAGACTAATACTTCTGATGCATACATCAAAACTGCAGAGCTATATTGGAAATGGGAAATATACTGGACAACCCCAATACCTGTACCACATGACACTTTTGCATGCCTTATGTAACCTTCTAAATGCTCCAACATCTTTAATTCTCACCACGACAACGACTCTGTGGGTACAGACTGCTACTGCCCATGGGAAACCAGGCACAGATGGGGCAAACAACCCACCTCAGGCCACACAGCCAAAGAGCAACAAGACTGAGACTCCAACCTGGTGTTCCCGGAAGCTCCGGAGTCGGCCGTCCTAATCACCATGCTAATTTACCCAGCTGTAACGTTCAGTAGAAAGAAGAATACACACTGCCCTCAATCAAGAGAAAAGCTGCTCAACCTAACTCAATACAAATTGGAAGTACAGTAAGAATCTGTATCTTTTGCCTGTCGGTTTGGCAAAATTTGGTAATGCTTTGTTGTTGTGTTGAGGAAGACATGGGAAAATAGATGGGTTCAGGCATTATTGATGGGAATGCACATTGGTTCAACCTCTGGGGAGAGCAGTTGGTCAGTACCTATCAAATGACAAATGCCCATACACTTTGTCAAAGAAATTCCACTTCTAGGAATTCACCCAACAGATAAACACATAGAAAAAAGTGTGTAAATATGGGGATATTTGTTGCAGTCTTGTTTATAATAGCAAAAGTTTGGAAGCAAGCAAGCAACCAACCAATAGGGGTTTGGTTAAATGAACCTCATTGAGGACATTAAGAAGACTGAGGCAGGTCTATGTACTAATCTGTGATAATCTCCAACATACAGTTAAAGAAAAAAATTGAGATGTAGAACAATGTATATGGTCTGCTACTATGTATGATTTTAAGAAATGTGCACACGTGTAATAGAACATGGCCTCGAGTTTTCAGTAGTGTCTCCTAAATTAAGACGAAAGGAGATAAACTTGCATACTTACTGAGAGTCTAGATCCTTCCTGCCAGATTTCCTCCCAGCCGGCTAGTCTCCATCACCTACCTCCCACCTCTAAAAAGGCAGGCCAGGGATTCATTAGAGGGGAGAAGGCATTTCTCTCCGTGGAATTAGGGAAGGTTTGGGCCTCCCTGAAGATGGAGGGGCATTGTGAGAGCCAGTCACAGAGAGTGGGTGTGTGCATCCGTAGCAAGCCCAGAATGTTCTACCCTGGCTGGGTCATCACCCAGTGTCTGAATCCCAAGCCTTGATGCTGCCGTAGGACCAAAGTGAGTTCTTGGGTGCTTGATGAGTATGTCCTAGTGGTGGGGGCCGAGGTAAGCAGGACTGCAGAGCCCTGCAGCCTACGTGGAGGGCAGAGGTGGCTAGTGAGGCCCCTGTCAGAAGCAGGAGGAAGGCAGCAGGGAGGCGGGGAGCAGAGGGTAGGCTGTGGGGTGCAGCTGCTCTAGGGTCTGCCGGGGTCAGGAATCCCAGGGATGAGCTGAGGGAGCCGCTTAGGCTAACCTGAGCGCTCGGTGCACAGCACTGCCTCGGGGACAGTGCCAGGCAGCAGTTGAGGGGACGCTCCAGAAATCCCACATGGTTTCCAGGAGAATCAGGGATATGATCTGAGTTGTGACTTCCCCAATTGAATGTGTCGAAGTCCTAAGCCTCAGAATGGGGTTGGTTTGGAGACAGGGTCATTATTAAAGAGGTGACTAAGTTAAAAGGGAGGGTCCTAACCCAATGTGACTTGTGTCCTTGTAGGAAGAGGAGATTGGGACACAGAGAAGAGATGGTCAGAAGATACAGGGAGGGCTGGGGGTGTGCTCAGTGGTCGAGTGCTTGCCTAGCATGTGTGAGGCCCTGAGTTCCAACCCCAGCACTGGGAGGAAGAAAAGGAGGAGGAGAAGAAGAAGAGAAAGGAAGAAGGTGGCCATCTATAAGCCAAGGAGGGAGGCCTCAGATGACCTCAACCCTGCTGACGCCTTGCCCTCAGACTTCAAGCCTCCAGCACTGTGAGAAATGCGTTTCTGTTGCTTGGTCAGGCCATGGTATTCTGTTGTGGCAGCTGGGCAGACCAACACCACGAGCCAGCTCTGAGAGCCAGTGACAGCAGAAGCCAAGAAAAGAGGCCTTTCCACGCATCTCCTCCTTCCCCCCACGGGGAAGGGCCCCTGGAGCTCTTGGAGCAGGTGGAGGAGGAAGAGGAGCCAGGAGATCAGGCCATGTCCCCGCCCATTGCTGGGGGCTGTAGGGCCATTCTGCCTGGAGCCGGGAGGAGGGGAGATACTTGGAATTGGATTAGTTCCAAGTTTTAACCTACTTTTAAATAAGTATGTGGGACATTTCTTTCTTTCTTTCTTTCTTTTTTTTTTTTGTACCAGGGATTGAACTCAGGGGCACTAACCCACTGGGCCACATCCCCAGCCCTTTTTCTGTGTTTTATTAGAGACAGGGTCTCACTGGGTTGCTAAGTGCCTCGCCATTGCTGAGGCTGGCTTTGAACTCGCAATCCTCCTGCCTCAGCCTCCCAAGTGCTTGGATTATAGGTGTGCACCACCGCGCCCGGCTATGTGGGAATTTCTAATAACTGAAAGTTAAGTGTGAACTTGGTGGAATCTCTGTGACATGGCACTGGGAGGCAGGGAAGGGAAATCACACTGATTATGCCCATGGGTGGAAGGGAAAGCCACGCTGCGACTGTGCCATACTGAGGCCAGCCCCCGAAAACGTCACAGTGAACACACCTGTGTGTGCATGTTCACTGTGGCGCAGGGGACGCACAGGATACTGCAGCAGGCCTGCCTCTGGCCGTGGATCTGTGGTCAGGAGTGGGAGGAGGATTTGCATTTATTTAGCCATGTGGCCTTCTGTTCTATGTGTCATGGTGGCCCCTGGAATTCAGCTAGGCAGCCCTGGTTTTTTTTTTTTTTTTTTTTTTTTTTTGGTACCTGGGATTGAACTCAGGGGCACTCGACCACTGGGCCACATCCCCAGTACTTTTTTTTTTTTTTTTTTTAATCTGCCGAATTTATTTATTTATTTGCTCTTAGTTGTACACAATGTGTTTTTACGTGGTGCTGAGGATTGAACCTGGGCCGCGCACGTGATAGGGGAGCGCTCTACCACTGAGCCACAACCCCAGCCCCACTTTTTTTGTATTTTATTAGAGACAGGGTCTCACTGAGTTGCTAAGTGCCTCGCCATTGCTGAGGCTGGCATGAACTCGCGATCCTCCTGCGTTTGTTCTGCTGCTTTCCAGGTTTGCAGGGCACCTGCTGCAACTCTCCTGTCCCCCAGATGTGATTCTGGTGTCTTTCTTGCTGTTCATGCCCCCAGCATAAACCCAGGCCTTGTTCTTTCTTTCACCCTTGCATCTGCAGGTTTTCCATCTTGCTATAGCAAGAGGCAGGAAGCTTAGTGGCCCAGGGTAAAAATTCGGAAGCCAGACTTCCTGGCAAATATCTCAACACATCTTCAGGAAGGAGAGGGTGGAGGTAAGCTCACGGGGCTGCTCTGAGGATCACACAAGCCTATCCAGGGCACCATATGTAATGAAGGGCATTCTTGCACATTACACTGAGTCCATGGGTTGGGGGGCTGGGGGAGCTCTAGTGGTCAAAGTTCGGGTCACCTGGAGACAGGCAGGCAGTAGGCTGTGTTAGAAAGATCAAAAGACAAGACACCAAGCCACTGAGCTCAGAGATCCATCTCCAGCACAGACAAGGTAGGACCACGGTGGAACTGGGAGTCTCTTACATTGGTGGCTCTCCAAAGGACTGTGGATCCTGGTAGTCACTCCCCTTGTGAATCTGGGCTGCACCTGTGACTGGCTGTACTCAGCAGCACGTAGTCCTCCTTAAAAAGCCTGTGGTGACCACACCGAGGGTGCAGATCTACCAGGCTGGCTTCTCCACTAAACTCCTAGATGAGCAGCTGAGGGAATAGATATCCCCCTTTTAACTAGGAATGGGGTCCAGTCTGTTTTACAGTCTCGGGAACCCTGAGCTATCTGGTAAGAAGTCTGGCTGGCCTCTGAGAGAAAGTTCTAGAAAGGCCCGCCTTGCATTCCAGCTTCTTTCTGGTAGAACCGGGCCCCCAGGTGAATGTGGCCCCATGGGTGACCCCCAGCAAGGCCAGCAAAACTACCCAGCAGGGCCCAGAGTTGGGAGCAATGGGAAACGGTAGTTGTTTAAGGCACTTCATTTTGGGGTGGTTTGTTACACAGCAATAGGTAACTAGGACAAGGACCAAGTGCTGTTTTTCTGCTCTGATTGCTTAATGGACCTCCTGGAGTTCTTTAAGCCTGGGTGCAGCAGGAAGAGACGTGAAGCAGTCCCATGGCAGGGCTTGCTGGGGGAAAGTAGCACGGGCTCTGTCTCTTGGAATCACCGTCATCACTGCCCTCCCCTCCTTACCCCCCCCCCCCCCCCCCCCGCTGACCTTGGTTTCTGTGCAGGGACAGGAGGTGGCACCATGGAGGGGAAGGGCCCGGGATTCAGAGGGACCAACATTGTGTTCAGTGTCATCTCTGCTACATACCACCTGTGAGACGGGGCCAAGTCATTAACTTTCTAGAAGCTTCATTCCTCATCTGAAAAATGGATCTCCTTGTGGAATTCTTGTGAGGATGACGAGACATCACACGTAAAGCAGAGCTTGTGTTGGCTCAGGAGGTCTTCAAAACATGGTAGCCAGTTAATTTTATCTCCAGAGAGCTATGGGGAGGGAGGTTCCAAGGATGATGAATCAGGCCCTGTGGGGCCTAGCAGTGCCCTGTTGCAGACCAGAATGACCCCCAACACCCATTATTTGCCTGGTTCCTATCCCAAACATAGGTGGAGCATATCCTAGGTGAGGTGCTTCCTTGTACTACTAGGCCACTGGCTGTCCTGGTCTCCAGTCCAGGAGGATCACTCACACATCATCTGATTCCATGCCTGAGCTGACGACATCTTAGTCTATTTGTGCTGCTATAACCAAATGCCTGAGACCAAGTAATTTATAAAGAACAAAAATTTCTTTCTTTTTTTTTTTTAATATTTATTTATTTGCTTTAGTTGTACACAATGCGTTCATTTTTACGTGGTGCTGAGGATCGAACCCGGGCCGCGCACGTGCTAGGCGAGCGCTCCACTGCTGAGCCACAATCCCAGCCCCCAAAATTTCTTTGTCACAGTTCTGGAGGCTGAAAAGTCCAAGATCAAGGTGGCAGCTTCTGTCATCTAGAGAGGGCCTTCTTGCCGAGTCCTTACAAGGCAGGAAGCAGAAGGGCAAAAAGGACCACACGCCTTCAAGTCCTTTGATGCCATGAATCCATTTGTGAGGACGCTACCTAACACCCAAACACCTCCCTAAAGACCCCTCTCCCCATACTGTTAAAAGCGACAGATTGAGCACAACACATGGATTTGGGGGGATTCATTCAGACCACAGCAAATCCCCACTTAATCCACTGGAGTTTGATATTTAAGGGAATCCTGGAGGAATCATTTAAAAAAAATGGGTATAGGGGCTGGGGTTGTGGCTCAGCGGCAGAGCGCTCGCCTCGCACGTGCGCGGCCCGGGTTCGATCCTCAGTACCACGTAAACACGAATGCATTGCATTGTGTACAACTAAAGTAAATAAATAAATAAATAAATAAATAAATAAATAAATAAATGGGGTATGATCCCTGATGAAGTTATAATAGGATCCCAGCTGCTTGGAACAGAAAACCTACCAAATACCAATGGCTTAAACCAGTGGTTTCTTTATTTCTCACGTATAAGCACTCCAGAGCTGGCTCTGCATGCTTTCGGGGACCTGGGTTCCCGTCTGTGCACTGTGAAATCCTCAGCCTTGCAAAAACTCCCTAGTCTGTAATGGCTGCCACAGCCCCCAGTGGAAGAAAGGAAGAGGAAAAGTGTTCCCACTTTCTTTTAATGAACTTCTCTAAGAGTTCCTCATACTTCTGCTTACATGTCACTTGCTAGAACCTAGTCACAAAGCCACACCTAGCTACAAGGGAAGTTGAGAAATGGAGTCTTACAGCTGGCAGCATTGCAACCTTGAATAAAATCGGAGTTCTCTAAGTGAAGAAAACGTTCTGAAAATAGAGAGTGGTGACTGTTGCCCAACCTTGTGAAAGGACTAAATGCCAAAGAACACTTTCAAATGTTAAAACGGTAAATTTTGTTATATGAATTTTACTACAATAAAATGTGTAATCCCAGCGGCTCGGGAGGCTGAGGCAGGAGGATTGTGAGTTCAAAGCCAGCCTCAGCAACAGCGAGGCACTAAGCAACTCAGTGAGACCCTGTCTCTAAAAAAAATACAAAATAGGGCTGGGAATGTGGCTCAATGATCAAGTGCCCCTGGGTTCAATTCCTGGTACCAAAAAAAAAAAAAAAAAAAAAAAAAAAGCATTTGAGTTCTGTTAAAAAGGAATAAGATGTAAACGACTATTGGAGTGGGCACCCAGCAGACTTGCCATACCTACTGTTAAATTGCAACCATTTAGTTGTTCTAGGTCTCCGGGGTGCTTGTCACCATGTGCAGGGAAATGGGCATTGTGATTGGGTGGCCTGTGTCAGGTGCTCACCTTCAGTCTGGCCTCAGTCCTTGACTAGGTGAAGTGGGGGAGGGTTGCTGGGTAGACATCCAACAATCATCCTGACACCTGTCATGGACATTTAGCTATAAAGCTTCCCTAAAGTGAGGGATACCTGTATCAGAAACTAGAGGGGACATGGAATTACTTCCCACTACCTGGAGCAGCTTGGTGACAAGTGGGCTTTAGGGTTAACAAGAATCTTCATGTGGCTATCTTGGCCAGGTTGCACTGCCATAACAAATACCACAGTCCCAATGGCTTCACAGTAGAGATTTATTCCTCATGGTTCTGAAGGGTAGAAAGTCCCAGATCAAGGTACCTGCTGATTGGGGTCCCCAGGAGAGCTCTCTTCCTGGCTTTCAGATGGTGGCCTTCTTATCTGTCCTCACAAAGCAGAAGGAGAGCCAATGAGAGGGGAGCTCTCTGGTGTCCCTTCTTATAAGGACACTAATCTATGGGATCCGGGCTCCACCCTTAGGACTCATTTAACATTGATTTTCTCCTTATAGGACCTATCTCCAAACAAAGTCACATTGGGGATTAGGAGTTTGACATAAGAATTTGGAGGAATATAGAACACGATTCAGTCTGTAGCATATGGTGGTCAGAAGATAATCAATCATGACTTAACCATGAAGAAAAAAATGAATTCATAAACCTCCCCCACCTCCCCGGGCCTGCTAGTGTCCTAGGGGCGGTCATGGTTGTATTTCTATGTAATGACCAGTTCCCCCAATTGTCTTCCCCAACAGTGAGGCCTGGCCAGGTGTTTGCTTGAACTTGATCTGCTAGCTCTTTGCAACCCAGAGCCCATGCTGAGGAAGTCTCTATTTATGAAAACAACCTGTGTCACATGACTGCATTTTCTCTGCACCCCAAATATGAAGGGGTGGTTTCCCACCTTGCATCAGATATTACCTAGGAAAGAAAGGGGAGAGGATGATGCAGAGACCAAAGGTGGGGGTGGGACTGACAAGTGGCGGGCCACCCCTCCTGCCCCACCCTTCTACAGAGGACGGAGTCTAGCCCACGTGTAACACTCAACAGCAGGGCAGGGAACAGAGAGAGAGAGAGGAGGAGGAAGGGGAAAGAGAGAGGGTTAAGTCTGTCCCAGTCTTTAATGTGATGAAACAAGGATGGAGAGCCTGCCAAGAACAGGTCAGGTTCAAAACAGGAAACCCCAGGGTAGTGATAAATGGACACTGCCCAGTAGATTTTACAGGGATCTCTAGGGAAAGTGCGGGAACTGATCTCATTCCGCTTTCTTTCTTTCTTTTTTTTTTTTTTTTTAACAAATCACATTGAAGAGGAAATGCACAATGAGCCCTGCGGGTTGCCAGTGATGCTAATCTCTTCCAGGTGCTGAGAGGCTAAGGTAATGGGGAAGCCGCAGGAAGCTCCTTCCACACTTACCAGGGGCAGCAGGAAAACGGCCCTTGAAGGGGCAGAAGTCAAGTGGAATAGCAGAATGCCGAGCCACGCTGCTGCCCTGTGGTCCCACAAGCTCCAGCAGTGTGCTGCCCAGGTCCCTGCAGACCCCAGTGTTTGTGGGGGGAGAAGCAAGGTGCTGGAGGCCCCAGCCCACCTGGAAGACCCCAGGACAGCTCGGCTCTGGGCCTGCACCCAGAAGCCGGATCGCCCTTGTTCACATGATTCCTTCTAGAACTGTGGGCGCTCCCTCCTCATGGCTCCCCAGTATCTCCAATGCTTCTCCCCACCCCATTCATGCCAAGTCCCTCCTACCTACTGTGAGAGTTGGTGACCTTCCTTGGCTTCTGGAAGCCCTGGCCTCTGCTCCCTGCTTGGGCGGAACTTGGCAAGACCTCAGCCTAACCTGCACCTGGACGCTGCCTCCTCGGGCATCGTTTGGTCTCCCCTACTCCTTCCCATCCACCCTAACAAGCTCCACTTCAAACAGGCCCCTAGGAGTCTCACCCTTCTGCTAGAGTGCAGCGGGCTTCTTCATCTCACCTGCCCTGATTCTCTCATGGCTGCTAGGCTCTCTGCATTAGAGATTTTCTTCAGCGTATCCTGCTGCTATTTTAGATCTGTTTACTGACTTTGATTTCACTTTGGCCCTTTCCTACCCCTGAGCGGTTCTGTCCTTGCTTTCAGTACCGCAACCAATGATAACAAAATGCTCTTCCGGTGTTTAACTTCCAGGCATCAGGTCACCAGCTGGCCAGGCCTGGTCTCCATGGACTGAGAAGTTAAGTTAGAAGATTTTGCAGGAAGGAGAAAGTCTTCTAATGGTAAGGGATTTCACCTTGCCCTACTGTGGATATTAATTCCTATATGTTAAGCAATTCGTGGGCTTTACGAGGGGTAAACTTTCTTAAGCTTTAATTCCTGGGTGGAAAATCAACCCAGGCAAGGATTGTCAGTGGCTACCAAAAGCCGTTATGGGAAAAATAGCTGAGAAACAGGATATCTGCACGATGCCAAAATACAACCTCACAGGATGACTTGCTAATTCACAGGAGGAAAAAAAATAGCTTTGTAAAATAAAAATCTGGGATTAAGTGACCAATTTAGCATCATTAATCACTCCAAGACAGTATTGCTTCCTGATGTCATGTGATATGAAAAGTTCTTGCCACAAATGCTTAACCTTAATCTGAGTACTTTAATTTCCCAACCAGGACCTGGGAGCAAAACAAGCTTTCGTGCCCCAAGGCATCTGTGGTAGTCAGGGTTCTGCAGAGAAGCAGAACAAATAGGAAGTATGATAGAGAAAGAGATTCACTATAATTAGATCACACTGTTAGGGAGGCTGGAAGTCCCAAGTCCAGCAGTGGGCAAGTGGTGACCCAAGAGGGCCAATGGCGTGGTTCCAGGCTAAGTCTGAAGGCCAGGGACCCAGGAGAGCTTTTAGCTCAGTTCTAGTCCAAAAGCCAGACAGCTAGAGACTCAAGGAGAATTAGTGTTTCCATTTGAGTCAGACACAGAAGGCAGGGAAAAACCAAAGTCCTGGCTTGAATGCCACCAAGCAGGATGAATTCTCTCTTCCTCTTAGGAGGGTCAGCCTTCTTGTCTGTTTAAGCTGCTGATTGACGGGACAAGGCTCACCCACCACAGGAAGGGCACCTACTTTACTCAGTCTATGGATTCAATGTTTTTTTTTTTTGTTGTTTTGTTTTGTGTGGTACCGGGGATTGAACTCAGGGGCACTCGACCACAGGGCCACATCCCCAGCCCTTTTTTGTATTTTATTTAGAGACAGGGTCTCACTGAGTTGCTAAGTGCCTCACCATTGCTGAGGCTGGCTTTGAACTCGCGATCCTCCTGCCTCAGCCTCCCAAAGTGCTAGGATTACAGGCGTGCGCCACCGTGCCCGGCTCTGGATTCAATGTTAATCTCACTCAGAAGCTGGCTCAAAGGCACACCCAGAATAAGATTTGACCAAATGTCTGGGCACCCTGTAGTTCAGTCAAGTAGACACATAAAATTAACCATCATTGTATCCTTTGTTTGTAACAAAATACTTCTGTGTGACTAGAACAGTTCTAGACCGGAGAGTCATTCAACCTTGCTACATTCTATAATTCAGCTAAGGGGTCCCAGACAAGAAAGCTCAGTTTAGAGAAAACAAAAAGAGGGAAAATTAAATGGTGCAACAAGAGAACCATCAGAAAAATCCAGAATATGGGATATTCTGAACAAAACAAACAAAAAAGCTAACCTGGTTTTTAAAAGAATTCAATGTAAAAATAAATAATGGAGCTCAGCATGGTGGTGTGTGCCTGTAATCCTAGCTACTTGGGAGGCTGAGACAGGAGAATCATATAAACCCAGGAACTCAAGCCAGCCTGGGCAACATGGTGAGACCCTGTATTTAAAAAAAAAAAAAAAAAAAAAAAAAAAAAGTGTAGGGGAACAATTCTGGAGTAAAAAAAGAAAAGAGACATACAAAATATACTTTGAGGGCTGTGGTTGTGGCTGCTCAGTGGTAGAGCACTTGCCTAGCATGTGTGAGGCATTGGGTTCGATTCTCAGCACCACATAAAAATAAACAAATAAAATAAAGGCATTGTGTCCATCTCTAACTAATAAAAATATTAAAAAAAATAGATATATACTTTAAGGACAATTGGGGAAATCTAAATATGCACTGGATATTAGATGACATTAGGAAATTATTGTAAATTTTCTTAGGTGTGATAATGGCACTGTGGTTATTTTTAGAAGCTGCATATCGGAGTATTTAAAGAAGAAATACAAAAATTATTTTCAAACATTGGTGAAGAAAATGAATACATAGAGATAAAATATAAATAGCATGGCGTCTCCAGTGATTAAACCTAAGTGGTGAGCATACAGGTGGTCACTGTCACCCCTTTCAACTTTTCTGTATGTTTTTTTTTTTTAATATTTATTTATTTGCTTTAGTTGTACACAATGTGTTTATTTGTACGTGGTGCTCAGGATCGAACCCGGGCCGTGCACGTGCTAGGCGAGCGCTCTACCGCTGAGCCACAATCCCAGCCCATCAACTTTTCTGTATGTTTGAACATTTTCATAACAAGTTGCCGGGAGTGAGGGTGGAGGTGGGTAGACTCATGATCTGGGTGAGTCCTTGAGTGTACGTGGGCATTGGAGGCTCAGTAATGCTAGGCCTGGAAAAATCTCTTCATTTCGTGAAGCTCTAAGAGCACTGTGGTGGCTGCATTGGAGTTTGCATGTTGAAATCTTAACTCCCAGTACTCAAGAATAGGACTGTCTTTGGATATAGGCCCTTTATAGAGGTAACCAAGGTTAAATGAGGTCACTGAGTGGGCCCTAATCTAAAGGACTGGTATACTTGTAAGAGGAGGAAATTTGGATCCATATTGGTAGAGAGAAAAGACATTTTGTAGACTCACCCCACCAAATTCATCTGTTGAAGCTTTAGCTACCCACTGTGATCATATTCAGAGGTGAGGCCTTGGGAAATTTAGGTTTAGATGAAGTCACAAGTATGGAGAACTCATGATGGGATTAGTGTCCTTATAAGAAGAAGAGATCATAGCCGGGCGCGGTGGCGCACGCCTGTAATCCCAGCACTTTGGGAGGCTGAGGCAGGAGGATCGCGAGTTCAAAGCCAGCCTCAGCAATGGCCAGGCACTTAGTAACTCAGTGAGACCCTGCTTCTAATAAAATACAAAAAAGGGCTGGGGATGTGGCCCAGTGGTCAAGTGCCCATGAGTTCAATCCCCAGTACCAAAAAAAAAAAAAAAAAAAAAGAAGATCAGATCTCTCTCTCTCTCTCTCTCTCTCTCTCTCTCTCTCTCTGTTGAGGACACCATGAGTAAGGCCTCCTACAAATCAGGAAGTGAGCCTTCTCCAGAAACCAAATACGCTGGCACCCTGATCTTGGACTTCCAGCCACAAGAATTGTGAGAAAATAAATTCCTGTTGCTTAAGTTAACTCAGTTTGTGATATTTTGTTATGGCAGCGTAAGCGTACTAATTCATACACAATGTGAAGACACAAGATAGCTACCTACAAGCCAAGGAGAGAGGCTTCAGAGGAAAATAATTCTGCCAAACCTTGATCTCATACTCCCAGCCTCCAGAACTAAGAGATGATAAATTTCTAATAAGTATCAGAAATTTTAAATAGCTTAACAGCTTAAATAGCTGTGGTGGTCTGTGGTACTTCTAGTGCACAAGTGTTATTCACCATTGTCTACATTTTACTTAAGAAAGACACAGCTCTCACACAGGAAAGAGAGTTCAAATGTGGCAAAGTCCAATCTCTTCTGTGTTTTTTCTGTAGTTAGGACAAAGTAGGATGGCAGCCAGAGGCCATTGGCCTTAGAGAACAGGAAGTGGAGACAGATCAGGCACCAGAGCCAGTGGGGGCCCACAGTGGTCTCACAGACCTTGATCACAGGAATAGAATTCTCTTTTTCAAAATTGTTTCCTTTTGTTCTCCCATCACATTAATGGAGTTATATTTCATAACTGGTAGGCAAAGCAAAAAATAAATAAATAAATAAAAGGGTATTTACATATTTTAAAATAAGTTTATCCCATGAGGGTAAAACTAGGAATAATAATAAACATCTGAGAGACAAGATCAGCAGTCTGTATCAGCCGTTTACCCTCAGGGCATAAACTTGAAGCTTCTAAGATGGTACTGTGGAAGTATTCCCAGCTTGCTCCAGGACAGACATGAACACAAATCTTCTCTCTTTTAATTAGGAGCTATGGGATTTTAAAAAAAAAAAATTTAATTTTCTATTTGTTCTTTTTAGATATACATAAGAGTAGAATGAATTTTGCCATATCTTATATATATGGACTATAACTTCCCATTTTTGTGGTTGTACATGATGTAGTTTCACTGGTTATGTGTTCATACAAGAATGTAGGAAAGTTATGGCCAATTCATTCTACTGTCTTTCCTGTGCCCACCCCCCTCCCTTCCCTCCATTCCCCTTTGTCTAATTCAATGAACTTCTATTCTTCCCCTCTTCCCCATTGTGTGTTTGTGTCCACATCTGAGAGAACAGTCGGCCTTTGGTTTTGGGGGATTGGCTTATTTCACTTAGCATGATAGTCTCCAGATCCATCCATTTACCAGCTAATGTCACAAAGTCATTCTTTGTGGCTGATTAATATTCCATTATATATGTGTAACACATTTTCTTTATCCATTTATTTGTTAAAGGGCCCCTAGGTTGGTTTCATAGCTTAGCTATTGTGAATTGTGCTGTTATAAACATTGATGTGGCCGTGTCACTAAAGTGTGCTGATTTTAAGTCCTTTGGGTATGTGCTGATGAAGGAGCCTATAATCAAGGAGATAGCTAAAGATTGCGGTTAGCTGAGAGCCATAAAAGATGTTCTAGTTTCCACCTGATAGTAATACATTATCCAAAGAATCTTTGTAGCTGAGAAGTGGGGTAACTGGGTCAAATGGTGGTTATACTCCAAGTTTTCTGAGGAATCTCCATACTACTTTCCAGAGTGGTTGCACTAATTTGCAGTCCCACTACAAATGTATGAGTGTACCTTTTCCCCTACATTCTTGCCAACATTTATTGCTACTTTCATTCTTGATAATTGCCATTCTGACTGGAGTGAGATGGAATCTCAGTGTGGTCTTAAGTTGCATTTCTCTAATTGCTAGAGATGTTAAACATTTTTTTCATATATTTTTTGAAAATTCATAGTTGTTCTTCTGTGAAATACCTGTTCAGTTCCTTTGCCCATTTATTGATTGGGTTATTATTATTATTATTTTTTGTGGTGTTAAGCTTTTTGAGTTCTTTATATATCCTGGACATTAATGCTCTATCTGAGGTGACAAAGATTTTCTTCCATTCTATAGGCTCTCTCTTCATGTTCTTGATTGTTTCCTTTGCTGTGAAGAAGCTTTTTAGTTTGATACCATCCCATTTATTGATTTTTTATTTTACTTCTTGTGCTTTAGGAGTCTTGTTGAGGAAGTCAGTTCCTCAGCTGACATGATGGAGATTTGGGTCTAATCATAGGCTCAGAGTCTCTGGTCTAATGCCTAGGTCCTTGATCCACTTTGAGTTGAGTTTTGTGCAGGATGAGATAGGGGTTAAATTTCATTATGCTACACATGGATTTCCAGTTTTCACACAGCACCATTTGTTGAAGAGGCTATCTTTTTCTCCAATGTAGGTTTATGGTGCCTTTATCTAAAATGAGATAACTGTATTTATGTGGTTTGTCTCTCTATATTCTGTTATGTTCCATTGGTTTTTGTGTCTGTTTTGGTGCTAATACCATGCTGTTTTTGTTACAATAGCTCTGTAGTATAATTTAAGGTCTGGTATTATGATGCTTCCTGCTTTGCTTTTCTCCCTAAGTATTGCTTTGACTATTCTGGGCCTCTTATTTTTCCAAATGAATTTCATGACTGCTTTTTTTTTTATTTCTATGGAGAAAGTAATTGGAATTTTAATAGGAATTGCATTAAATTTGTATAGTGCTTTTGGTAGTATGGCAATTTTGACAATATTAATTCTGCCTATCCATGAATATGGGAGATCTTTCCATCTTCTAATGTCTTCTTAAATTTCTTTCTTTAGTGTTCCATAGTTTTCATTGCAGAGGACTTTAACATCTTTTTTTTTTTTTTTGAATATTTATTTATTTACTTTAGTTGTACACAATGCAATGCATTTTATGTTTACGTGGTGCTGAGATTCAAACCTGGGCTGCACACGCGTGAAGCGAGCGCTTTGCCACTGAGCCACAACCCCAACCCTCACATCTTTTGTTAGCTTGATTCCCAAATATTTTATTTTCTTTGAGGCCATTATGAATGGATAGTTTTCCTAATTTCTCTTTCAGTTGATTCATTACTGATATATAGGAATGCAATTGATCTATGGGTGTTAATTTTATATCCTGAGACTTTGCTGAATTCTTTTAGGAATTCTAGAAGTTTTCTGGTGAAGTTTTTTGGGTCTTCTAAATATGGAATCATGTTGTCAGCAAATAGGTATAGTTTGAGTTCTTCTTTTCCTATTTATATCCCTTTAATTTCTTTCTTCTGATTGCTCGGGCTAGAGTTTCCAGGACTATGTTGAATAGAGGTGGTAAAAGAAGGCATCCCTGTCTTGTTCCTGTTTTTAGAAGGAATGCTTTCAATTTTTCTCCATTTAGAATGATGTTGGCCTTGGGTTTAGCACATATAGCTTTTACAAATGTTGAGCTATGTTCTTACTATCCCTAGTTTTTCTAGTGTTTTGAACATGAATGGATGTTGTATTTTGTCAAAGGCTTTTTCTGCGTCTATTGAGATAATCATGTGATTCTTGTCTTTAAGTCTGCTGATGTGATGAATTACATTTATTCATTTCCCTATGTTGAACCAGCCTTGCCTCCTTGGAGCTATGGGATTCTTAACTGTGGCAATTCAGGTAACTTGTTTGGGCCACATTTTCCTCATCTGTAATATGGACAGGATGTCACCTACCTTTAGAGTAAGATGAAAGTTTATAGAAATAAAGCTCTGGGTACGGAAGCTAGGCAAAACAAATGGTAGCTACTATCACTGGTGCTAGTTTTTGAAAATATTAAGTAAAGGTGATGGAAATGCAGATACATTTGAATGAAAGCTATCTTACTCCACACTATGGGCTACTAGATAAAAACACAGGGAAAGGGAGTTTTTTGTTCATTTGTTTTTGTTTTGGGCACTGAGGATTGAACCCACGGGCACTTAACCACTGAACCACACCCCCAACCTTTTTTTTCTTTTTTTTTTTTAAATTTTGAGCCAGGGTCTTACTAAGCTTCTCAGGGTCTTGCTACGTTGCTGAAGCTGGTCTTGAACTTTGCGATCCTCCTGCCTCAGCTTCTGGAGTCACTGGGATTACAGGCATGTGACACTGCACCTGGTGGAAAGGGAGTTTTTTTTTTTTTTTTTAATATTTATTTATTTGCTTTAGTTATACACAATGCAATGCATTTATGTTTACGTGGTGCTGAGGATCGGACCTGGGTCGCGCACGTGCTAGGCGAACGCTCTACCGCTGAGCCACAACCCCAGCCCAAGGAAAGGGAGTTTTTAAAAAAACCCACAAGCCACAAAAAATGTTGATAAATTTGACTATGTAAAAAAAAAAATAGAAATTATACAGAGCAAAAATCACTATAAACAAAGTCAAAGAACAAACTGGGAGAAATATTTTCAATTTTTTTTTTTTTTTTTTTTTGTGGTACCGGGGATTGAACTCAGGGGCACTTGACCACTGGGTCACATCCCCAGCCCTTTTTTGTATATATTTAGAGACAGGGTCTTACTGAGTTGCTAACTTCCTCGCCATTTCTGAGGCTGGCTTTGAACTCACAATCTTCCTGCCTCAGCCTCCCAAGTGCTGGGATTACAGGCGTGCACCACCGCGCCCGGCTAATATTTTCAATTTATATCAAATAGAGTACCTACTTGTCCTTGCTGAAGAAAGAATTTCATATGTTGGGAGAATGACCTTCAAGAAGTCTAGAAAGCACCCCTGCAGAGCGTGAATGCTACCATTTCTCCAGGGCTTCCCAGGGGCCCATGGTGGTGTGGCTGGTGGGATGGACAATTCTTCAGGCTTCATAATATCCCAGCTCAAATATCTCTCCATATTCTTGATATCTCCTTTCTCTGAATTTTTACTGACTTCTTTGGACACATATAAAGTACCAACAAATATGTGTTGGATGACTTCATATATCAAGGTGAATTCATTTCCTAGGGCCTATAAACTGTGTGGTTTTAAACAACAAATTTTTCGCCAGGCATGGTGGCACACGCCTGTAATCCCAGCACTTGGGAGGCTGAGGCAGGAGGATCGCGAGTTCTAAGCCAGCCTCAGCAATGGCGAGGCACTTACCAACCCAGTGAGACCCTGTCTCCAATAAAATACAAAAAAGGGCCGGGGATGTGGCCCGATGGTCGAGTGCCCCTGAGTTCAATCCCCGGTACCAAAACAACAACAACAAATTTTTCTCTAAATTTTAGAAGTCAAAAATTGGAAATCGAAGCATCCACAGGGCAATGCTCCTGATAGAGGCTCTAAGGGGTCCTTCCTTGCTTCTTCCTAGCTACGGTGGCCCCGGGCATTCCCTGGCTGGGCACCATCCTCCAACCTCAGCCTCCCTTCACATGGCCTTCTTTTCGTGCCTTTGTGTCCCTCTGTTCTTTCTCCTCGTCTTATGAGGACACTGGTTGTCAACCTTTAGGGTCCACTCTATAGTCACAATGATTTCATCTCAAAACCCTTAACTGCTTATTTCTGTAAAGACTGTTTTCAAAGTTGACCACCTTCTGAAGTTCTGGGTAAATGTAGGTTTGGGAGGACACCATCTCACCTGCTCCGCAGAGCCTGTTCGGTGGCAAATTACAGAAAACCCCATCTAACTAGTTTAAACAAATTATCCATAGAAATTCTAGCAAAAAGTGTCTAGTACCCCTCCCTGAATATCAGTAGAATCCTCACGCACATCCTTAGCTTTGATTAGGCCATATGTTTATCTCTACACCCATCACTGACCAGGCCTGAGCCTACCCCTCTCTCCAGGGTCAGGGGGAAATTCGGCTCCTCTGAAAGCACAGAACTGAGGATGTCATGCCCAGGTGCTCTTATCAGGAGAAGGGCGACTGGGTGCTATGTGGGGAAAAAAATGTAGCCATCCAGTAGAATGTTGGGGTTCATCGTCAGTGAGCTCTTGAGAGGAATGACCCTGGTTGTCATGCCTGCATTCAAGAGCCTCAGAGAGTGGCAGGCCCTGAAATAAATATTTGCTGAGTTGTTTTCGAATTTCTAACATGATTCACTCTCCAAGGGCTTTATCCATTATAAATCTGAGACTCAGTGTCTGGATCAGCGTGACCCCTCCCTGATAGAGATCCTCTGCCCTGTGCAGGGACCTGTCTAGGTAGACCAGCGGCCATTCTTAAAAACGTTACTGAAAGGGAACCAAGAAAGAAGTGTTGGACTCACATTGGGGTCAAAGCATGGAAAGAGAGAAACACAGGTGGTAGGTGAAACTGAAGAACAAAGAAATAACACGTCCATCTCCTACCCTTTGTTTTAACACACACACACACATCACAATAGCAAGGTTGGATTACTGTTACCCTCGAGGACCCTGGAACCCTGGAGGAGTGTGTCACTCTGGGATGAACCGTGTGTCATCCAGTGGTTGAAGCTGAAGTGTGGCACCCTGGTCACCCACCGAGGCCCCTTGTCTCCCAAGCACTGCAAAAGCCAGCTCCGGAGGGTGAAATCAGACAGCCCTTAAGCTCGGGGGAGCTGGACTTGGGAACCACGGTGGAGTTTAATTTGCTGACCTAGATGTCGTCTGCAGCCCACAAAACCTTACACCACAGAAAAGCTTTTTCTTGTGCTGCGGCAGCTGGCTGAGCGTGATGTTGCAATGACTCAGTTCTCAGTAAAGTTCTGAAGAAATCAGGGGCAGGGCTACAGCCCCAAGACCACAGCCCTGAGGATCTTCCTGTTTGTTCCCTGGGTGAGGGGTTGGGGGGGGGGGGCTTGTGTGTGGCACTGGTGTTTCCACAGAAGGACCCGGGGGCTTTGCTTAGGTCTGAGCGGCGGGTACCCAGTGCCCACATGCTGGTCAGACAGTTATAATTAGAGTGAGAATTCAGAACAAACCACATAGGCCCAAAGCGTTTTTGGAAATTGGTCTGAAAACCATGTGAATCAAGTCATATTTCTTCTTGACTTCCATTTTAAAATCCAGACTAGGTCTACATGAGGAAGACGACTTCCAGAAAATGAGGGTTGAAAACCCTCTGGGTTCTGAGGGCTTCCACTAAATAGAGCAGACTCAACATGTGAGTAAGCTTTCACCTCCTCCCAAACCCCTAAAATGTGAGTAAAGACACTTAAGAAAAATAGAGAAAAAAAAGCATAAATCCATAAGGGAGGTAAGAACAGTAGAGAGATAAAAAGAAAATTTTGGGGGTACTGGGGACTGAACCCAAAAGCACTTTACCACTGAGTCACATCCCCAGCACTTTTTCATTTTTTATTTTGGGACAGGGTCTTGCTCAGTTGCTTAGGGCCTCACTATATTACTGACACTGGCTTTGAACTTGGCATCCCAAGTCATTGGGATTACAGGCATGTGCCACAGCGCCCAGTGGGGTTGAAAAAAATTTTCAGGTGAAAATTCAATAGAGATAACTAACCTCAAACACCAGAGAAAAAGAGGAAGCCCTTTTCAGAAGGGGAAGCCAAGAAAAGAAATTGACCTCTGTCTCTGAAACGCCCCCAAAGGCTTAGGAACTGAGGTCCTAGTTACTTCTGAAGACAAGCCACTGCTGTGGCTAAAAATCAGAGCCCTGATGAAGTTTTCATGGGAACGTTCAGTCGCTGGAACCCTCTCCCGGCTCTGCAACCAGCTACCCAGAGCTGCCACAGGTCCTGTGCGGAGTCTGAGCCAGAGGAACTCTGGGCTTGGGTGCAACAGAGAAGGGAAGGTTAATTCAAAAAAAGAGGATTAAGGGGCTGGGATTGTGGCTCAGGGGAAGAGCGCTCGCCTAGCACGTGCGCAGCCCGGGTTCGATCCTCAGCACCATGTAAAGAATAAAGGCATTGTGTACAACTAAAACAAATAAATAAATATTAAAAAAAAAAAGAAGAAGAGGATTAAGTAACATCAGTAGAGCAGCGACCCTTCCCTGTGCTCACAGTGGAATTCTGGGCTCCGCAGGCACCTGCATAACCCCCTGGCAGGGGATTTGGAGAACTCCCCTGAGAAAACCCACCAAGAGCAGAGACACAGGGACAGTATCATCTGGAAGTCGCCCTGAGGACACTTGGCCCCCAACTGACCGTCCAACTCCGAAGCCCAGCACATACTCACATCTTATGTCAGTTTTCTTTTTTTTTCCCCAAAAATTATTTATTGAGTTAGTTAGTTTTCTTTTCCTTTATTGTAATTTGTTATATATGACAGCAGAATGCATTTCAATTCATATCACACTTATAGAGCACATTTTTTCATATCTCTGGTTGTATACAAAGTATCTTCATACCATTCCTGTCTTTGTACATGCACCCAGGGCACTAGAAAGGCCAATGGGGAGGGAGGGAAAGGGAGGAGGCAAAAAGGTTCAAAAAAAAAAAAAAAAATGGTAGAATGAGCCGGGTGCAGCGGCGCACGCCTGTAATCCCAGCACTTGGGAGGCTGAGGCAGGAGGATCACGAGTTCAAAGCCAGCCTTAGCAATGGCGAGGCACTTACCAACCCAGTGAGACCCTGCCTCTAATAAAATACAAAAAAAAAAGGGCTGGGGATGTGGCCCAGGGGTCGAGTGCCCCTGAGTTCAATCCCTGGTACCAAAAAAAAAAAAAAGATGGTAGAATGAGATGGATATCATGTCAGGTTTCTCTCTGGCCTTCTTAAATGTGGGTGCACAACAGAACCAGGCACTTTGTGAAAACTCTGTGACGTGAGAGAGAGGGAGATCAAAACAAGTGAACAGAAGAAAAGGAGAACCCAGGAGAGACAGCCAAAGAAGGCAGCAGAAGAAAACTTAAAAACAAAACAAAAACCAGACAAAAGCCACAATAAATATGCTCAGAGAGATCAAAGTAGATTTTTGAGTCTGTGAAAAACAAGGACAGGATGGTCTCCAGTTGGGTTCTCAAAGCAGATACTGGCACAGCATTTGGGGGATGAAGGACGCATGGGTCACGACAGACTCAGTCTGAGGGAGAAGAGGACCAGCGCTTGGCCCACTCCATGCTGCAGACTGGGTGGACATCAGAGCTGTCCCCACTTGAGCCAAAGTGACCAGGTCTCCATAGCCTGGCCTTAGTCGGATGTCGGGTCATCCCGGGTCAGGTGTGCCTTTGAGCAGGGCCATCTGCAGGGCGGCGAGCTGAGAGTGGGGTCAGCGTGTCTTCCCTGAGCGTGGGTCTGTCTGGTGCATCTCCATGGCTCTGGCTGATGGTTTTTAAGTGAACATTCAAAGAATAAAAGAGAATTCCTGGAAGGTTGAGCTGTAATAGTAGAAACTAAATATTCAAGAGAAGGGTTGGGAGATAAACTTGAGCAGGGGGAAAAAAAAAATCAACAACAACCCAGAAACTAGTGGGGAAATAGATCAGAACAAAGATGAAAAACAGTGAGAAAAAACAGAGGATGCAGGGCATTTGGAGAATAGGGAAGACAGAAGGCAGGAATTAATGTTTTAAAGAATAGCAATAACCCAAGAAAACATTTTGAAATGAAAGGCGGTGTATTTTTAGATTGAAAAGCCCTATTTAAGTGACTTGCTCAATGACAGGAAGAAATCCCAAAACAAGGCATAAAATTGTGAAATTTCAGAACAACAGTGAGTAAGAAGATCCCGAAAGCTTCCGGAAGGGGGGAAAAAAAAAAAGCAGGTCACAGACAGAGGATCAGAAAGCGGAGTGCCTTTGGATTCTCAACTGTGACACAGGAGGCTGGGCTGAGGTGAACAGCCGATGACTTCAGGATTCTTAAATAGTGCGCTTTCCAATCTATATACAGCCAACTCACACCCTAAGTGTGAAGGGGAAATGAAGACGTTTTCAGAAATGTGAGGTTTCAAGATTTTATCTCCAGCAGCCCTTTCTCTGGAAGCCACTGGATGATAGATCCATGAAGATGAACCAATCAATGAAACCCCAGGAATCAGGGGGAGAGGACAGGGTTTGGAGTGAGAGGAAGGAGGTCCCTCGACACCCCCAAGAAAAAGAAATGCAACCAGCAGGAGGCCTGCTGTGTCTGCCTAAGACAAGGGAAGCCCTGCATCTCTGGAGGAGAGTTTGGGGAAGAGTTAGCAACAGGGACCCTGACAACTGAAAAAGAGAACTTGGGGCGTTATTCATCTGTGGGGACGAGAGGAACCAGGATCACCATACTGTGCTCCCCGGCTCAGCTGTGAATAATGTCATAGTGTCATAGTAAAAGCTGGCTACTGCCGGGCGCGGTGGCGCACGCCTGTAATCCCAGCACTTTGGGAGGCTGAGGCAGGAGGATCGCGAGTTCAAAGCCAGCCTCAGCAATGGCGAGGCACTTAGTAACTCAGTGAGACCCTGCTTCTAATAAAAAAAAATACAAAAAAGGGCTGGGGATGTGGCCCAGTGGTCAAGTGCCCCTGAGTTCAATCCTTGGTACCAAAAAAAAAAAAAAAAAAAAAAAAAAAAAGCTGGCTACTGATTAAACCAAAACCTGCAATATAACCAAATTAGGAGGATATGGAAAGAGAAGATAAACAAGAGCTACATCCTTATTTTTCAGAGAAGGAAGACAAGAGATATGTCAAACGGAGATACCGGAAGTAGCTGGTCAAAGTAGAAAAGAAGTGGCCTCGAGGAATCCGGAGTGGGAACAGTGGGGAGGGGACGCCGTGGGTTAAGACTTTAAAAATTATTTTACTTTAAGCCGGGAGCGGTGGTGCACGCCTATAATCCCAGCACTGGGGAGGCTGAGGCAGGAGGATTGCAAGTTCAAAGCCAGCCTCAGCAATGGCGAGGCACTTAGCAACTCAGTGAGACCCTGTCTCTAATAAAATACAAAAAATGGCTGGGGATGTGGCCCAGTGGTCGAGTGCCCCTGAGCTCAATCCCCAGTACCAAAAATAATAAATAAATAAATAATTAAAATAATGCATAAATACTGTTTGACAAAAATACTAATTGCACAAGACCCTTTTTATATTGTGGAAGAAGTAACTAACCAGTGTGGCCAGTGTTTGTGGAGGGTTGGCTTTCTGCCAGAAACCATGCTGGGAATTCTACTTGTAGGATTTAATTTAGTCTCTACACAAACAAAGAAGAAGAAGAAGAAGAAAGATGGCCCACCAGGCACTGCAGGGCAGTGACTCTCACCCTTTTCTGCACTTGCCCCTGAGGGACAATGACCAGGCATGACATTCACTCTCCCTGGAGTCCAGGGTTATACAAAGCTCCTCACTCTATAATTTTATCCTTTTTTCCTTTGGTACCGGGGATTGAACTCAGGGGCACTCAACCACTGGGCCACATCCCCAGCCCTTTTTTGTGTTTTATTAGAGACAGGGTCTCACTGAGTTGCTAAGTGCCTCACCATTGCTGAGGCTGGCTTTGAACTCGCGATCCTCCTTCCTCAGCCTCCCAAGTACTGGGATTACAGGCGTGCGCCACAGCGCCCGGCTTTCATGTTTTTTTTTTTTTTGGTACCGGGGATTGAACTCAAGGGCACTCGACCACTGGGCCACATCCGCAGCCCCTTTTTTGTATTTTATTAGAGACAGGGCCTCACTGAGTCACTTAGTGCCTTGCCATTGCTGAGGCTGGCTTTGAACTTGTGATCCTCTTGCCTCAGCCTCCCAAGTGCTGGGATTACAGGCGCGTGCCACCACGCCCCGCTCTCTCTTCATGTTCTTGATTGTTTCCTTTGCTGTGAAGAAGCTCTTTAGTTTGATACCAGCCCATTTATTGATTTTTGATTTTACTTCTTGCACTTTAGGAATCTTGTTAAGGAAGTCGGTTCCTAAGCTGACATGTTGGAATGTTGGGCCTACATTTTCCTCTAGTGGAAGCAGGGTTTTTGGTTTAATACACATAAATACACCACAGTGAATCTCACCATCATGTACATCCACGAGGTTGAGATCCTAATTAGAATAAGATATATTCCAAGGTGGTATAAACATATCAGAATGTTTTCTACTATCATGTATAGCTAAAAAGAACAAGTAAATATTTTTAAAAAGTAAATAATTGCAAATCCCAGGACCATGCCTGACTTCTTTTACAGCTTGTGTTGGTGGCAGGACAACTGGCTAAGATACGCTTCTACTGACTGTGGCATCTGGTCAACCATCTGACCAAGTTTCTCCTGAAGCTCTGGATATTTTTCTCTCTCTCTTTTTCCCTGGCTGGGACACCTTTTATTTATTTATTTTTTAAAATTTTTATTTATTAATTAATTTATTTATTTTATGGTACTAGCGCTTGAGCCCAGGGAGGCTCTACTACTGAGTTACACCCTGAACACTTTTTATATGCTTTATTTTGCATTGGGTTCTGCAGAGTTGCCTAGTCTGGCCTTGAACTTGGGATCCTCCCACATCAGCTTCCCTAGTCACTGGGATTATGGGCCTGCACTACCATGCCAGGCTCTCCTTGGTAATTTGTAAATTGTCTGCATGTTATACTTTAGCCCGACTATCTTGCTTTCAATAACCCTTCATCCGGAGTTCTTATCAACAGATAATCTTCACCTAAATCATGTGTGTCACAAAATCGCTGCAGGCAGTGATTTCCAATTCTATCATTCCTTCCTATTTTTTTTGTCATGCTTTTTTCCCTAGCTGGTATTTCCCTTTCTTTCCCTCCTTGTTTTAAATATCCCTATGGATGTGTGGAGGTTTCCCACTTGTCGTGTTATTGAACATAGTGGCTATTCATTCTGAGGGTCAAATTTCCCCCAGATTTGGCCATTAAAAAAAAAAAAAAAAAAATCCTTCTCTGGGCTGGGGATGTAGCTCAGTTGGTAGAGTGCTTGCCTTGCATGCACAAGGCCCTGGGTTCAATTTCCAGCACCACTAAAAATAAAAAATAATAATAATAACATAAAAATAAATCCTTCTTGCTGGCTCCTGCTCTTAAGGCTTCCTTGTCTCCTGGCACAACCTGGTGTCCTACACTCACTTTCCTTGCCTCAAATGGGGACCAGCCACTTCTCTAAGGGTTAGAAAACATGGTCCTCCTTCTCAATGACCCATAGCTAAGGGTTTGCTTTCTTTACTCTTCAAAATTAAGAGTAGCTCATGAAGCACGGCGCAGGGGTGCACGCCTGTAATCCCAGTGGCTTGGGAGGCTGAGACAGGAGTACCACAAGTTCAAAGCCAGCCTCAGCAAAAGCAAGGTGCTAAGCAACTCAGTGAGACCCTGTCTCTAAATAAAATACAAAATAGGGCTGAGGATGTGGCTCAGTGGTCGAGTGCCCCTGGGTTCAGTTCCCATTAGCTCAGGCGCATTAGTGCTGTGGTAGGCAATGTGCCAAAGGTGTTTTTGCGGCTCATCTCCCTTTATTTTACAGATAAACAAATCAGGATGTGAAGTTAGGTGGATGGCATAGGGCTACTCAGCTAGAAAGTAGAGGGGTTAAAATTAGAACTCAGATCAGTCTGACTCCTGACACCCAGCTTGGAACCACCCTGCTATACTGCCATATTGACTATAAACAAACAAAGCTGCTTAAAAGGAAATGAACTCCATTATAGCCACTACCAGATTTTAAAACCAAAATCCATGCTTTCAGGTGATAGGGATTAAGGAAAATTTAAAGGAAGAAATCCTTGGATACAACCTGGTAATTTTCTTGTCAATTCTATGCGGCCAGTAACCGCAGTTCGGGACAACCTCGGGCAGGTCTGGGTTGTGATGACACGGCTTTCTTCCAGTTCACCCAGAAGCCCTATCAGGGACCCAGTGAGAGCAGGGACTTTGGCTCAGGCAAGTGGTAAGAGCCCACAAGCTTCTCACAGGCGCCAGCACTGTTCTCTGTGTCCGGGGCAGTCACCTCTGGGCTGGTTGTTCAGAGACTAAGCTGTCCAGGTGAGTGGCAGCGCTAGAACCACAGTCCTCACAGAGGCCCAATCCGAGCAAAGTTCCTCCAGTATGAAACTGTCCCAGGTTCAAGGGTGACTGGCCAACGCCTCCCTGAGAGAAAACTTCCTCGTCCCAACAGGAAATTCCAGTTGTTTTTATTAGCCCAGGTGTAACCTGAAATTTAAAAGTAATTATGTTTCTCCTAACAGTGAAGGTTGTCCCAGTAACCTGCCAGTTTCCTGCTTTCATTCTTAGGAGAGTCTTTTGTCCTCCACTCCTTTTCCCCTTCACCCCTTTGAACTCAGGGTCCCTAGAGCCTGGGACTGTTAGGGACGCCCAGGATCCCAGTCTCTGGCCTGTCCTCTCCTTCCTCCTGGCTCTCCACCTGCCAGAGAGCAGCCCAGCACCAGAGAGGGGCTTCCAGAGGGTGGGGCTAGCACACAGGGGAGAATAAACAGAAGCAGATGGCCCTTCGGCCCAGGTCCACAGGCCATTGGAAAACAGGAAACTGGGATGGTAGCTGATAAAGGGCCGTCTGCAGGGCTGGGCCTGGACTCCTTGGAGCCAGGAGGTGGGCTGGGCTTCTTGGCCCTCATCTCTCCACAATGACCTGTTCCCCTTCCCCAGGGACTGGCCAGAGGATCTTCGCCTCCTTCTTTCCCTTCACATGAATACAAAGCAAATATCATCACATTCTTTCTACCATCCATGCAGTGAGCCCTGTAGATTTTAAAAGATGTGCAAAGGTCCAGGGTGACAGAGGGCTTGCCTAGCACGCACAAGACCCTGGGTATGATCCCCAGCACTGTAAAAACAAATAAGTGAGCCGGGTGCGGTGGTGCACGCCTGTAATCCCAGCACTTGGGAGGCTGAGGCAGGAGGATCGTGAGTTCAAAGCCAACCTCAGTGAGACCCTGTCTCTAAGAAAATACAAAAAAAGGGCTGGGGATGTGGCCCAGTGGTCAAGTGCCCCTGAGTTCAATCCCCAGTACCAAAAAAAAAAAAAAAAAAAAGTGAAAGAATAAAAGGTGTGCACAGACTGCTGTTCTCCTGTGACCCCCCATGGAGAAGATTGTACACACACATATACACATACACACATACCTTACATGCAGATGCACACACACACACACACACACACACACACACACACACAAAAGCTCTCATCTAGGCTGAGATTTGGAAGCCCTGAGGTGACCCCTTAGAATGTGTTCTATGGGCTTCTCTGAAGGGCTCTGTGTGGGGGATTCACCCCAGTACAGTGAGGAGGTGAACAAGGACACCCTTAGGATTCCTTCCATGCTCTGGAAACTTCTAGCCTTGAGAACAATTTTATGTACCCATCTCCAGCCCAGAAGAGATCAGAGCCACAGAAACGGACCTGGAGGATGTGGGTGGCCGTGCTGGGCGAGGGGTGCCATGGGACCCTACAGCAGGGCTCCCGGGGGCACTCGACCCCTGGGCCACATCCCCAGCCCTTTTTGGTATTTTATTAGAGACAGGGTCTCACTGAGTTGCTAAGTGCCTCACCATTGCTGAGGCTGGCTTTGAACTCGTGATCCTCCTGCCTCAGCCTCCCAAGTGCTGGGATTACAGGAGTATGCCACCGTGCTCAGCTAGCATTTGACATTTTTAATACTTCCTTAACATATTCAAATTAAACTTAGGCGTCTGCTCCTCGTGGTTGTAAGTAGTCTACAGTCATAAAAGCCAAGCAGGGAAGGAGAGAAGCAGCTGCTAGGGCCCTGGCTTCCAAGCAATCGTGGGGAGGCCTCTCTTCCCTCTGCAGTTTGAGTTTCTCCCAGACAGACCCCCTGTGGGGCTGGCTTTTCAGGGTGATCGTGGTGCAGGTGAGGCAGGTAATGTGGCTTCCTCTTTCTTTCTCTCTGGCCTCAGAGTGCTCCTGAGCCCAGTCCTGGGCCGATGGAGAGGCAGTAGTTCACAAAGGCGGGGCCTGCAGGTGTCATAGGAAGATTGCCCAAGAGCCAACTTGAAGAGGGAGATGCAGGTGCAGAAGCTGACTGCAGAGAGGGCTCAGGGCCAGCAGTTGTACGAGGGAGGGCAGAAGGATTGGGCGGGGCAGAGGCTGAAATGGATGCATTTGTGACAAAAGCCCAGTCCTCCATCCCAGCAGAGCTCCGAAGCCAGGCTGGCCAGCATTGAGGCGAGGGGCTGGGTTTTACCCTCCCCCACCCCGCCACCCCTTCCCTGTCCCCACACAGCTGAGGTGGGTTTGGGTTGCCCAGCAGGCAGGGGCCAGCCTCTGAGCTGCCCTCAGTGTCCAAGAGGAACCTGGGCAGAGACCGCAGGCTCCAAAGCCCAGCTCACCTCTTACTAGCTGTGTGACCTTGACAAAGTCTAATCCTTGTTTGACAGGTACTTCAGTTTTCTCATCTGTAAACAGGGAAACTCTGAGGATTAAATGAGACTTCTGTTCCTGGAGGGGACAAAAAACACACTCCTGCCTCTACTGGCTTCCGTCCAGGGAACTGCTGCTGACCAGCTTGGACAGGATCCAGGGTCTGGGTCAGTGTGATAAAGAGTCCTGTGCCCAACGGTGGCCTCCTCTCCTACTTCCTGCTCCCAGGCCGGGTGCATCTGGCTTACCTGGCTGGTGTTCTCCAGCTCTGGGGACAGCACCAGCAAGCTGCAGCCAGGTCCCGTTGCAGCCTGGCCTTCCTCCCTTGTTCGCTTCCTCATAAGAACGCTGGCCGGGAGGATGATGGGTAGAGGGGGCCTCTGGATTCTGGAATTCTGAGCCTCAGTTGTGCCATGCAGCATGGACTGCCTAAAATGGCACGTCAGGGTCTGTGACACCTGTCTTTGTCCTCTGCATGTGCTGATCCCTCAAGAACCCCATAGGAGGTGTGGGGTGGAGGAGCCCTAAAAGAGTTCAGGAATTCCTGGGTTCCCAAAATCCCACATGCACTTAATCAGTAGTAAAAGATGGAAGGAACAATTAGATGGGGTGGGAGTGTGGCCTGAGCCCCTGCCTCCACCCCCTGGGACACCTAGGCACTTGAGAATAGAGGAGAATTTCTGCCTCCTCTGGGCAGAAATAACTGCATTAGCACTCAGCAAACAGCACCTTTGTGCAAACTAGCAAAAGCCTTAACTCTCCCCAAGTGCTAGAGGTACAATGCACAGCCTGCCCACCCTGTGAGGTGACCCGGATGGAGGCTTGCACTCCATGCCACAGGCTCCATGCACGTCGGTTTCTCGCACACAACTCTAAGGGCTAGCCCTGCGTTCTGGTTTATGTGCCAGCTCCTAGTACACTCGGAGCCCATCTTCCCGCCTATCCAACATCTTTCCATCTCTCTTCACCTCAGAGCTTTTTTTGTTGTTGTTCTGGGGGTTGAATTCAGGGGCACTCAACCACTGGGCCACATCCCCAGCCCTATTTTGAATTTTATTTAGAGACAGGGTCTCACTGAGTTGCTAAGTGCCTCGCCATTGCTGAGGCTGGCTTTGAACTTGTGATCCTCCTGCCTCAGCCTCCCAAAGTGCTGGGATTACAGGCGTGCGCCACCGCGCCCGGCGGAGTCCCCTTTTCTTGATGTGTGGATCAGCTGCAGCCCTGTCCGTTCCTGCACTGGTTAGTATGGGGACAGCTCTGTCCCCTAGGTAGGACAGAAAATCCAGATCAGAGCTAGGCACTGAGTTCTGACATGCTCTGAAATAGCATTTTTATACTCGTTCATCCAGGGAATGTATTTTTAAAAGACGTTATTGTATTTTTTATACCTTTATTTGTTTATGTTTATACGGTGCTGAGGATTGCACCTAGTGCCTCACACATGCTAGGCAAGAGCTCTACCACTGAGCTACAACCCCAGCCCTCCTCCAGGGAATATTTATTGAGCATCTACTATGTGCCCAGCACTATTTTAAATGTTGAGAAGACAGTGGTTAAAAAAAAAAAGAAAAAAAGATGGACGTGGGGCCTGCTTTCACAGAACTTCACCATAGTCAGGAAAACATTAACAAGGAAACTTTAGATGCCATGAGCAGCTTAATGTATAAATTAGTTGTTGGCAAACCATGGCCTTCAGCCTATTTTTGCTAAGAGATCCATGAGTGAAGAATGATTTTTATATTTTTAGAGAGTGGTAAAATAAAATGAATCAAATTAACCTGTGCAAAGCCTAACAACAGAAAAAGCTTGCTGAGCTGTCTGTTCCACCGCCCTGTTGTGCCAGGGAGTGGGGGAGGTTTCTCAAAGACCAAAGAAATTGCTGGGAGATGGAGATGTGGCATAGGGCTTGGGATTGAACGCAGGGGCACTCGACCACTGGGCCAAGTCCCCAGCCCTTTTTTGTATTTTCTTAGAGACAGGGTCTCACTGAGTTGCTAAGTGCCTCGCCATTGCTGAGGCTGGCTTTGAACTCATGATCCTCCTGCCTCAGCCTCCCAAGTGCTGGGATTACAGGCATGCGCCACCGCGCCCAGCTGACATAGGGCTTTATTGGGAGGATCCAGTGGTGACAGTTGAACAGATAGCACCTCCGTCCCCCATGGCATTTTGTCTAGTGGTGGCCGGCTGGAGGAGTGATGTGTGTCCTTTCCACAGCGCCGTCAACTCTGACCCAGTCACCACAGAGAGGGATTTTATGTATTAGGCTGCAGAAACAATGATGTCATCAGCATCACCCCGCCTGTTTGCCTGTATGAGCATCGTTCCAAGGAGACGCAGCGTGGCGCGCATGCGGGAGAGTAGCTTTCTACAGATAACACCAACTGCTGCCAGGCGCGGGTGGTGCACACCTGTAATCCCAGCACTTGGGAGGCTGAGGCAGGAGGATCGCAAGTTCAAAGCCAGCCTCAGCAATGGTGAGGCACTAAGTGACTCAGTGAGACCCTGTCTCTAAATAAAAATACAAAAAAAAAAAAAAAAAAAAAAAAGGGCTGGGGATGTGGCCCAGTGGTCGAGTGCCCCTGAGTTCAATCCCTGGTACCAAAAAACAAACAAACAAAAACAGATAACACCAACTAGCCCTGATTTCCACTGCACACCAGGGAAAGTCGCGTCCTTCTCGTTTGTCTAGGCTTTCTGACCTGAGCCTGCTCTCTTTCCCTTGACTTGTCTGGGAAGAGGCATTCCAGTAACATGGTGACTCACTGTCCTCCCTTTCCATTAAGGATAATGCACACAGTCTAGATAGTGATTTGTCATGGTAGGGTGGTCTAGTGGACAGTGCTGGTTGCCTTTCCAGAACCCATCTACATCTCCCCAATACATGGTGGCCTGGAAATTTGGGAGGACTGGGGCCTTAACTACCTAAGCCTGATCAGGGTTCTTTTGGGCAGTGACTGGTTCAGGCACATGACATTCAGCATATTAGACTCTCCAGGGTTAAGTGATTGGTTGGGTGAAATCCAGTAGTTTTCTTTGAGTGTTAGAAGACAAGAAACTTTCTGTAAGAAATGGGATGTGGATATGAGGGCAGGGACTGCTGCAGCCATTTTGCCAATGTGCGGGAGGTCAACATGAGGATGGAGCTGATCCATGGAGAAGGCAGTACCCAAAGAATCAGGGCCTCACCAGCAGCCTTCCAGCTGAAGCCTGATTTGATTTGGACTTTTTATGTCTCAAAGTAATAAATTCCCCTTACTGTTTAAGACGGCTGGTTGGTCAGGGGCGGGTGTCTCTTGTTTCTTTTAACCAAGGATGGAGGTGATATTTGAGACCTGAAAAATGACAAATAACTAGGCACAGAAAAAAGACCTGGAAGAAAAACCTTTCAACCAGGGGAAAAGGCAAGCGCAAATGCCCTGAGGGAGACACAAACAGGGAACATTTGAAAAGCAGAGAGACCAATGATCCAGGGAAGATGGTATGGGAGGACACAGAGGGTGGCCAAGGTCTTGGTGGCTAAGGAAAGGAGCTTACGATTTTTTTTAAAACGCATCAGGAAACTTTCCTTACTTCATTTTCTAATTTAAAATGGATTTTATTTAGATGCAGCAGCAAAGTGTACAAAGCAAGCTCAAGGGTACAACTTCAACACCACGCAGACATCCGTACCTAATCGCTGTTGGGTGACAAGAGAGCTGTTCCCTCAAAGACGACCCCACAAAGGCACCCCAGCCTGACTGGGGTGTTTGTATTTGCACTGGCCTTTTCCTCCCAGCCTGGACGCTCTTTGTTTCATTGCCACTTATCACCCTTTTCTAGAACTGTCCAGTGCAGCAGTCCTGGCCACATGTGGCTCTCGAGGACCTGAAATGTGGGAGGTTTTTCTTCCCCATCTTCTTTATGTGGTTAGCGTTTGTCATCATTCACGTCTTGGCTCAAACATCACCTCCATGGAGCTGGGGTTGGGCTCAGTGGTAGAGTGCTTACCTAGCCTTCGTGAGGCACTGGGGTCGATTCTCAGCACCACATACGAATAAATAAAGGTCCATCAACAACTAAAAAATATTAAAAAACAAAACCAAAAAACTTCACCTCCTTCTTCCTGGACCACCTCTTATGAGTGAGGACGCTATGGGTTAAAAGAAACAAGACAGCCCACACAGCTAGCACCCACATCAAGAATGCTCTGAGTTACAAGCCATATACGTAAGTTAAAAATGTCCTGCTGGGGCTGGGGTTGTGGCTCAGCGGTAGAGCACTCGCTTAGCACGTGCGCGGCCCAGGTTCGATCCTCAGCACCACGTACAAATAAACGCATTGTGTTTATTAAATATATTTATTTGCTTTAGTTGTACACAATGCGTTTATTTGTACGTGGTGCTGAGGATCGAACCTGGGTCACGCACGTGCTAGGTGTGTGCTCTACCGCTGAGCCACAATCCCAGCCCAATAAATATTTAAAAAAAAAAAATGTCCTGCTGGCCACGTTAAAACAAGTAAAAGAGAAACAGGTGAAATTAATTTTTTTTTTTTTTTTTTTTTTTTTTGTGGTACCGGGGATTGAACTCAGGGGCACTCGACCACTGGGTCACATCCCCAGCCCTTTTTTGTATTTTATTTAGAGACAGGGTCTCACTGAGTTACTAAGTGCCTCACCATTGCTGAGGCTGGCTTTGAACTCGCGATCTTCCTGCCTCAGCCTCCCAAAGTGCTGGGATTACAGGCGTGCGCCACCGCGCCCGGCCGGGTGAAATTAATTTTAATAACGTATTTAATTTAATGCAATGGATACAAAATATAATTTCGATACCAATGGAGCTGCCATTCTGCACATTCTTAGGCAGCCCAGACATCTGAATGACAGGTTCTCTATTTGCCCAACAAGCCTCCAATTTCAACCTTGAATTCCTCAGACTTTTCAGATGGAAGTCATACTACATCCGTGGGTTTCAACCTGGCTGGTCACCTCCATCACTTCAGAATAGTCATGTACTACATGACGATGTTTTTGGTCAACGACGGACCACATGTACGACTGTGGACCCCTAAGATTGTATTGCCCAGTGATGTGGCCATCTTGGTTTGTGTGACTACACTCTGTGATGTTCGTACAACAAAAATCACCTAACGATGCATTTCTTAGAATGCATACACATTATTAAGTGATGTGGATTGTATTTGAAAGAAAACAAAATACATCACACGTAAGATGTCCCTAATGCCAACCCAGAGATGCACGGTCATGTGTATATTTATAAAGTTTGATGGGTGACTGTGCTGGGCGCTCAGCCTTGGGAACGACTGAGCACCATCTGCTTTCCTGAAAAGGCTCAAGAGACTTCACTTGGCAGCAGGGTAGAGGCACAGGAAGTTCCCAACTGACAAATCTTCTAGGAGAAACTCCTCTATTAACAATGCCATTGTAGCTATGGGAAGTGTGAGGTTTTGTTTCCTCGGGGCTGGGATGAAGGCAGTAGCTAAAAGGGAGGCTTCAAAAGTCCCCTTGGGTGTAGTCTAGTTTAGGCAGGCAGAACCCACCCTGCCTGTGGATAGGAAATAGCATCTCTGCTTGTTGAGATGACAGAAGACAGAGGACACCCTGGGCCTCAAGTTGGCCTGAAGGTGTGGGTAAGGAGGAAATGCACAGCCGGTGACCATCTCGCTCCTCATCCTGTTTTCCTGTCTGGTCCTGGCTTTCTTGGCGGTGAGTTGATGGAATCTCTTCTTCCCACACCCGGTGAATAACAGCAAAGCTGACCTGCGTTTCAAGGAGATAATTCAAAAGAGCAGTGGGGGTGGGGGTGGGTATTAACCTAGTCTTTCTGGATTTCATTTTAATGGATGGGTGTGCCCTTGGCACCAGGATCATAAACCAGGCCCAGTCTCTTCCTTTGATGTATTTAAAGAGCCCTGTATTTGCAGTCCGGACACCTGAGCTCCAATCCCAAACCTGTACTAACCAGCTGTGTCACTTTGGGTATGTGAGCCTCACTTCCCCTAGGGGTAAAATATACCTACTCATACCTATCTTGTAGGTTACAGTGATTGCTGGATAAAATAACAACGGAAGTGGAAGCAATTTAGAAACTAAAGCACTACCCAACTGCAAGACTTCAGCATTTACAACAGGGAAAGTGAGGCAGGGCACAACACAGCAGACAGCCTTGGGAGCTCCTGAGATTCCCAGGGGAGCCCACCCCCCTTTCCTTCTTCCTCTTCTCCACTGTACAGCTGGGCCATGGGAATGTCAGGCGCTCTGATCCAAGTGGCAGAATCCAACAAAGCCACTCTGCCAGTTTGGTCCTTGATAAACACCTGTCCTCGGCTTCTGGGAGGAGAGCCCCCAAGAGAAGGCCCTTAGCCAAGTCTCCATAAATGTTTCTGGTGGCAATTGCAGGTTTCCTTCCACTGGACATATTTTTCATTGGCTGACTGCTGCTGGGGTGACGATAAGCAGCACCTTTCGGGTGCATATCTGGGAACCCCTCAGGGCTGCGCGGCTTTTGCTGCCTCACGCCCCGTGCAGCGCCACCGCAGCGAGCTGTCTGTCCCGGCCCGGCTGCGCTTCTCCTAGCCTTAGCCGGGTCTCCGCTCAAATCGCCTCCTTTGGGAAGACTTCCCGCTAAGCCATCGCCATGCCTTTCATGGACCTCTTTCTGGTCCTCGCTCCGAGGCGGAGCACCACTCCCGGGGCCACGTGCGGGAGCTTCGCCTTCGTCACTTTCTCAGGTCCTCTCCTAATTCCTTCTCTCCTTTCCCCTAACGCAGGTCAAAGGATGCGGGGACTTCCCGGCTGTCTCCAAGAACGCTGGGGTGGCGATGCACTGGGCCCGCGCCCACAACTGAGCACAGCGGAGCACCGTTTGCAGCCCTAGGAGAGTGTCCCCGCTCGGAGGGGACAGCACCTGCGCTCTCCCGAGCAGACGAGACCCCGGCGCTTTCCAGCGGCCGCTCTCCCGCTTCTCCTCCCCATCCAGCTGTCACGGTTCCCGGGCGGTTCGGAGCGGCGACCCCGCGGCCGGTCCGCTAGCCGCGGTAGCCCCAGTAGCCCCAGCCGCCGCACCAGAGGCTCGGCGGCTCGGGACCCCCAGGCCCAGCCCGCGGGAGGGCGGGGCGGGGGCGCGGGGCGGGCGGGGCCGGCGCTGCCAATCACGGCGCGGCGCACGTGCGGCACGTCTCCGCACTGGGAGGCGGGGTGCGGCGGCACGCCGGGGCGGGGAGGTGTGAGCGCGCCGGGCCGGGCCCCGGAGGGGGGGGTGGGCGCCGGGGGTGCGTGTGTGAACGTGTGTGGTGGGGGGCGCAGGCATCTGGGGGGGTGCCACAAGGTGTGAGCCACGGGAACCGGGGAGGTGGTGAGGGTCCCGTGGGGGCTGGGTGCGAGCGTGCACAGGGTGGGCGTCGGGGCCGCCGCTAGGCTGCTCCCGAAGGCAGGTGGGGGAGAGCGGGGAAACTCAGGCGGCAGCGCAGGAATCAAAGGAGCTGTAGGACGGTGGGCAGAGAGGAAAAGAGGGGTGCCACCTGCTCGGGACCCGCGCTGTGCTAGGCGCTTCCGGCTGCTCATTAATGTTAGGGCGAGGCTACGAAGGCCACGGGCCGACACTGCCAGCGCGGGGGTGGGTGGGGGCCGTCGCAGTCCCTCTCGCTGAAAACTGGGCCACGGAGGAGTGCAGGGGTGCGCGCTGGGCGCGGAGCACCTGCTCGGGAGAGAGCAGGGCTTTTTGCTTTAGAGCTCGCCCTCACCATCACCCTACCTCGGAGGAGGAGCCGTTTATTTTTGGTTGTGGTTTTCAAACAGAACCGTCAAACGTGCAGACAGAAGGGTGGAAGCCCAGGAATCAAAAGAGCTGCCCATGAGGTCTTGAGGGTGGGCAGAAAGGAAAAGAGGGATGCCACCTGCTCTGGACCATTTATGCTCGCCCACTCTGGCCAGGCGCTTCCCGCTGCTCAGTAATGTAAGGGTGAGAACAGACAGGCAGGAGGGCTGACATTTTCAGTACAGAGGGCTGTTTTCATTTGGGCCCCAGAAAGTTCCACGTCCCAGCATGGCAGCCAGTTTGTTGTGGCTGTAGCTCCCTGTGGCTTCTGTGAGCTGTATTGTTTACTCTCCCTGAAAGGGATGCTGTAACAACTGCCGGGAGAGGAGCGCCTTTGAAGTGTGGGCAGGATTTTGGTTCTTCTGACTTCACGTTGTCTCCGTGGCTCCTTTGATGTGGCCGAAGGGAGGCTTAGCAGACTAGGTACCCGGACCAATAGGCGAAACACTGCTCCAAGTTCACCTTCACCAGGAAGGACGCATTGAAGGGCAGATTGAAATACATCAGAATCTCAAAATTTTCCATTTCCTTGTTTTCTTTTCTTTCATTAATACAGTACATATTTTTTGAAATGGATTATGCAATTCTCTTGTGCCTATGAAATTACAATGGAAAACTTTGGGCTGAAGCGCTCTACCTAAATTATCTCATTTAATCCTCACAGTAACTACCAGGTAGGTATTATTCCCACTTTATAGATGAGAAATCAGGCTAGCTCCCACACACACTGAAATTTAACTGGGTTATTTAAATGAATCAAATCACATGAAATGCATTAGTACTTGGCACAAGGTAAGTCCTTATCACTCTTTTTTTAAAAAAATATTTATTTATTTATTTGCTTTAGTTGTATACAATGCAATGCATTTATGTTTACGTGGTGCTGAGGATCGAACCTGGGCCGCGCACATGCTAGGCAAACGCTCTACGGCTGAGCCACAACCCCAGCCCCCTTATCACTCTTATTACAAATAAGAAACTGACAACTTCTGTTTCCTTGGTCAATTTCTACAAGAACCTTAGACAGCAGATCTTGATGAATTCTTTTAGAATCATCTCCAAGTGGTGTTGGGAGTGGAGGTTCCCAAGAATGTGCTCCAAGACGCACTTTACAATGTCCTTCCGTAGAGATTCCCTCCCATACTTTCTCGGTTCCTTCCTTCCCCTGTAGAATGTTATCAAAAGCAAGCTGTTCAGCTCTCAGCTGGGTGCTTTAAAGTCCGGGAGTCTAGAATGGAATGGAATGTGAGTTGTTGTTTTTACTTTTGTTTTCATGACATGGATAATGTAACCTGACTTTGTCTTAAAATTTCACAAAGTAGGGGTTGGGGTTGTGGCTCAGTGGTAGAGCACTCACCTAGGAGCCCTGGGTTTGATCCTTAGCACCATGTAAAAATAAATAAATAAAGGTATAAAATGAAAGTATAAAAAATTTTACAAAATAAACAAATGTTATATCTGTGTGTGTGTGTGTGTGTGTGTGTGTGTGAGAGAGAGAGAGAGAGAGAGAGAGCAAAGTGCTGCCTTTGGAGTGGAGTGTGTCTTTTTTTAAATAAGATTCATTCATTTATTCATTCATGTATAGAATATCACATGAGCATGTCCTTTTGGAAACTGATTTGAGACTAATAGGAATGATCTGAACAAGACAGTGTAGGCTGGGCTAACCTGGGGCAGATGTGCCCTTGGAGATGTATCCAGGAGGACGGTGGGTGGGCTGAGCTGCCCCACTGGGTGTTGGCAGGACAAAGAGGGGAGGAGCCTCTTTGGCAGGAGTTGGCAGGAGCCCCTGAAGCAGAGGTCACTGAGGTGCATGGCAGAATCCCCACGTAGGGCCTCTTTAGTCAGTGGCTAAATGGCAATCAGGCACAGCCGGGCTTTGCTCTGTACATGATAGGATGGAAGTAAACAGAAGTAAAATTTTTAAAAGTAAACAGAGGAGGAACACCCGTGTCTATTATGTGTGAGGCACTGTGCAGGGGGCTTACTGTGCTTCATTTCATTTATGCCTACCCTATGATATAGCCTTCTGTTGTTATTCCCACATTACAGGTAGGCAATCGGCCACCTGGAGGTTAAATTGCTCAATATAACCCAACTATTATGTGGTCCAGTTGCGACACCTACGAATAGTTATGTCACCCAGTCACTGGGGGGATGGAAGTGCATGGCCAGTTTGTGCTGAAATTCTTTATGAATTCTTACCATGGGGAGGGGCATGTTGGGACTTCCCAGTCCGTATCCCCTCAAAGGAGCTTTTGGTCTTGCTTTTTTTTTTTTTTTTTTTTTTTGCCAGTGCTGGGGGTCAGACTCATTGGCTTGCATGTGCAAGGCAAGCGCTCTACCCCCAGCTACACAAGAAGCTTTGGAAAAGACATGGTGGGATCACAGATGAGGGCCACATGTCTGGGCAGGGATAAGTAAAAAAATGTGGGACAAATGACAAAGTGAGACAACAGATGGTTGGTATTATTGTGTGTGGGTGTGTGGGTGTGTGGGGGGTTTCAGCAGGTGGGTACATGTTCAGGGAGAAATAGAGGTGGGTATTGGTGGGACTGAGTCAGGAGCACTGGGTGGCCAGCTTGTCAGTGTGGTTGGTGTTCTAGGAAGGTGGCCACTCTTGAGATGCAGGTCCTGTAGGCTGATGAGTTTGTTTTAAAGTATCACATTAACACTTCACAGCTTTAATACAGTGTTGTCAGTTGACTTGTGTCCCCTCAAATTCATATATATTGAAGTTCTAACCCCTAGTACCTCATAATGGGACCTGATTTGGAAGTAGGGTCATTGCAAATGTGACTGGTTAAGGTGAGGTCACACTGGATGGAGGAGGACGGGCCTCTAATCCATTATGACTGATGTCCTAATAAAAAGAGGCTATTGGAATAGAGACATGCCTACAGGGAGAATGTCGCGTGGACATGAAGACAGACACCAGCATGGTACGTCTACAAGCTAAGGAGCACCGAAGGTTGCCGATGCACTAGAAGCTGAGAGTGGAGCAGCGGGCGGATTCTTCCTCACAGTTCTCAGAAGGAACCAATGTTGACAGCACTTTTATCCTGGACTTCTGGTAATTTCTGTCATTTAAGCCATCCATTTGCCATACTTTGTTACGCCAACCCTAGCAAACTAATCCAGGAGGCCACATATCTGATGAGGGCCCTGCATACAATACGGCCCTAATTTTCTGGAAAGTCTTGCTTTGTAGAGGCTTAGAGGACCTGCTTGATATAAAATCATTATCCCCCCTCTCTAACAGAATGATGCATGTACGTAATTTAAAAAGCGAAATAGAATACATATATAAAAATTATAATGAAAAATTACACTCATTCTCAGCCTCTTGCCCCTCAGGGTGTCTTTTCTAGAGACAACCATCTCACTCGGTAGTCTTTTTTTTTTTTTTTTTCCTGGTATTTACCACCATTTTTCTAAATAATAGGCTTATGTTACTATGTCAGGATTTTTCAGTTTGGGACATTACTTGTTGGCTCCCCACAACGGTAGTGGAGGAATTATTCTCCTTTCTCACCCCATATCCTTGTATCCCGACATTTGACGAGAGGTACCTGTTTGTGTGTCATTGGCACAAGACAAGCAGTGTTCACCTCTGAGCCACGCGTATCCGGGACAGCACCCTCTTCTACAATGACACTTTTCCCCTTTGCATGCAATAGCAGCTTCGTTTTTTTTTTTTGCTTTGCTTGATTTCCTCTGAACCTACACTCCCTCCAAGTGATCCAGCATCTTTGCCCCACCATTGTCCCCAGGATTTCCCAGTCCTGGGCCCTTCATGCTTTCCCTACATGGTGTTCTCTGGCCTCTGCTCTCACAAGGACAGGCAACTAGGGCCCTGTGTGGCCCCTCTCCTGGCAAGCAGGAAGGGGAGGGGCCTTTTAAAGAGGGGGGTGCGGTCGGTTTTCTGGGTCTTGAGGGAGATGTTTCAGTTCACTTTTGAGCCAAAGTCCTTCTGTTTTCTGAAGGCCACCAGACAGGGGGGTTGGTGGGAGGTACTGACTGGGACTAATTGGTTAAACAAATGGAACACCCTTTTGAGGACACCCTGAAAGATCCAGGGGTGCTTTGCTGGGTTGGAGCCGAGGACCTACCTTCATCTGGGGCCTCAGAATCGCTGTGATGTGGTGTGTCCATGTGAAAGTACTGTAGGAAACCAGGGCCCAGGTGTGCTGTCCTTGAAATACTTCAGGGAGCTGGGCAAGGCGTTTCCACCCTCACTTAAGGGCGAGGAATGTGACTCTCAAACTGACTTGTACTGTGAAGTGACGGGTAGGATTAGAGGCGGGCCCAGTGCTTTACTACTTCCACTCAAAACAAAACTCAAGTTGCTGGAAGGTGACAGGGGAAGTAACAGCCCCGGCCCCCGGACAAAGTTGTGGCCCCAGGTGTGATGTCTTTCTTACCTGCAGTTATGAGCATCCCCTTTCGGAGGGGGGACGAGGATAAACTGGAGCCCTTCCTAGCAGAAATAAGCTTTGTGAAAACAGACCAGGTCTGTCCTTCTGTAATGTCAGTGGGTCCTCTCTGGCTGTTGTCAGCAGGACCCAGAAGCAAAGTTCTCTCTAGACTTCCACAGGAAAGTCCCTGTTGGCCGCTGGGCGCCACAGGATGCTCACGGTTGCTATGGGAGGCGCCTCTCCTCTGCCCTAGGACCATCTCCATCTCCTCCGTGGGCAAGTGTCCATCTGCAGCAGCTTTTATAATTGAGGTGGCTGCAGTGTCATGGTTTGTCCACCTTTCTCAGGAAGTAAACTTCCTTTTGCCTCAGTTTGATAAATATGGGGCCCTCCTGTCCCAGTCAGCCCCTCTGGCCACCGGCTGAGTGCTGACCAGCTGCTGTGTTTTTTCTTACTAACAGTTTCCCCTTGCTTGTTCACTCCTAGCTCTGGGGCTGAGGTGTCCATGGTGGTCCAGCCCTTTGGTAACTACTCCTCTCCAACAGGGCTGTTTCCTAAGCTGCTGCTTCTCCTCAGGGGGAAGTGAATAGAAATTTCCCAATACTGGTCTCTCCAGGCAGTATTGGGCTTGTTGCTTTAACTGCATCCTTCTTGCTGAAATTTCCAGGTTTTCATTCTAACTATTTTTGTTGTTTGTTGTTGTTTTGGGGGAGGGATACTGGGGATTGAACTCAGGGGCACTCCACAACTAAGCCACATCCCCAACCTTATTTTGAATTTTATTTAGAGGCAGGGGCTCACTGGGTTACTTAGGGCCTCACGAAGTTGCTAGGGCTGGCTTTGAACTCCCGATCCTCCTGCCTCCGCCTCCTGAGCTGCTGGGATTACAGGCAGGTCGGCGTGGTGGCCCGGCCTAACTATTTCTAATCACATTTGATGCTAATCTTTTTATTTACAGATCTGTTTTGCCTCATTTATGGCTACTCCCTGTATCTTCACTGATTTTCTTTGGACAAACTCTAGGAGGTTCTTTTCCTGACTTCTTTTGATTTTTGGCGTTCCCTCTTTGTAGTCTGTAATCTCAAAACCACAGAAGTTTTCTGAGGTTGAGGGAAAACATGAGGTCAAAGGCTTGGGAAGCCGTTAAGCTTTTGGAGTTCTGGAAAAGGAGCCCAGAATGTAGACTTAGGAAACTTTGAGGAGCCATCAAGACCCCAACCTCCAAGGATGGAGCACTACTGCCAGGCTGGCCCCCGCCTTAGGAGACAGCGCCCAGGGCTTCCAGAGTCAGTGGGGGGCCGCGGTTCATACCTTCCCAGGCCCCAAAGACGTACTGGCGACACACAGTTGGGAACTATGATTAGGGCTTAGAAAAAATGGTTGAGGTTGTTCCTGATTTGCATCTGTTAATTTAGATTCAGCTTCAGCGGCCGCAGCTTTGGGTATATAAAGTTGTTTCCTATGTACATAGGCCAGGTCTATTAGGTCAACTCTGCCACCAGTGGGGACCCAGGCCCGTTCCAGTTCTCTGACTGCTCTCTTTAGGTTTTGTGTCTCATCCTCATCATTCACATTGACTGCTGACTTCCAGATAGCCTGACAGAGCACAGGGAGCAGGCCTGCACCTGTGTGTAAATAGGCTTCTTGGGGCTAGAAGTGTAGCCTCGTGGTAGAGCATGGGTTTAGCAAGTTTGAAGCCCTGGGTTCAATCCCATCACCAAGAAAGATTTACTGGTAGAATAAAACTTACTTCTGCTAACATTTTATTGGTCAGACTTAACATTCAGACCAAGTTGAAGAGAGGCTGAGAAGTTTAGCAGAGTGTACTTTTTTTTTTTTTTTTTTAATATCTATCTATTTGCTTTAGTTGTACACAATGCCTTCATTTTTACATGGTGCTGAGGATCGAACCCGGGCCGCACACGTGCTAGGTGAGCGTTCTACCGCTGAGCCACAACCCCAGCCCCAGAGTGTACTTTAAAAAAAAAAATTTTTTTTTAGTTGTAGATGGACACAATACCTTTATTTTATTTATCTATTTTTATGTGGTGCTGAGGATCAAATCCGCTGCCTCACACATGCTAGGCAAGCACTCTACCACCGAGCCATAACCCCAGCCTGCAAAGTGCACCCTTACTTTGAAAAAATACAAGGTTCTGTTAAAAGGGGCAGAAAAGAGCAGGGCATGGCTGAGGCAGGAGGATTGCAAGTTCAAATCCAGACTCAGCAAAAGCCAGGCGCTAAGCAACTCAGTGCTTAAATAAAATACAAAATAGATTGCCAGGCGCAGTGGTGCACGCCTGTAATCCCAGCACTTGGGAGGCTGAGGCAGGAGGATCGCGAGTTCAAAGCCAGCCTCAGCAATGGCGAGGCACTTAGCAACTCAGTGAGACCCTGTCTCTAATAAAATACAAAAAAGGGCTGGGGATGCGGCCCAGTGGTCCAGGACGTGCCCCTGAGTTCAATCCCCAGTACCAAAAAAAAAGGAGGGGAGGTGGAGCAGAAAGAGCATTGGGATTGGATTGAATAGGCAGGTTTAGAGAAAGCTGGATAAGTAGCTGTGCAGGAAACAGGTTATTGGGATTTATAATTCACTTAACTTTCATTGTGATCCTAGACAGAATGCTTGATTTTTGTGAACTTCAATAGCTTCATTAAAGGGGGGGGGGGGAAAGACTGTGTCCTATAGCAGAGGTTATTAAACTGAGTTCCAAGTCCTGGGGTTTCTGGGGGTGCCTTGGAAATTGAAGGGGACGACTAGGGCTGAGACGGAGGAGCGGAACAGGTGCTTCCTGGGCTCTTTTACCTGCATTTTTCTGCCCCATGCATCTCAGCAGCTCTAGGGCAACATGGGCAGGGCAGAAACTTCAGGAGCAATTGTGGGAACTTTCTGGGTTTCCGAAGAAGCAAATTGGACGAGGTTTTTTTTTGGGGGGGGGGTCTGGTTGCTGGGGATCGAACCCAGAGCCTTGTGCATGCAAGGCAAGTACTCCACCAAATGAGCTATATTCTTTCATCTACTGAAGGGCATCTAGGTTGGTTCCACAGTTTAGCTATTGTGAATTGTGCTGCTATAAAATGAGCTATATCCTTAGCTCAAATTGGACAAATTCTTTTGTTTGTTTGTTTGTTTGGTCCCGGGGATTGAACTCGGAGGCACTGGGCCATATCCCCAGCCCTTTTTTTGTATTTTATTAGAGACAGGGTCTCACTGAGTTGCTAAGTGCCTTGCCATTGCTGAGGCTGGCTTTGAACTCGCGATCCTCCTGCCTCAGCCTCCCAAGGGCTGGGATTATAGGCGTGCGCCACCGCACTCGGCTTGGACAAATTCTATAGGTTCAGGTTTCTGTGGTTCCAGACGTAGAAAGACAAGTGTCTATAATAGTGAAAATCCAGGGGTCAGCAGAAAAATGGTCAGATTTCTGTGCATCTCTAGTTAATTGGATATCAGTTTCTTACCTCAGGGAATTATAATATATTCCCTAAACTCCAGAGTGAAAAGAAAATGAACTTTGGCATAAAATCTGGACTCGTTTCCTCGATCTGCCATTTTCTACTGAATTACTCTGAACCTCAATTTGCTGATCTATACAATGGGAATTGAACTAGCTACCAAGAGGGCTGCTGTAAGAACTACATGGAACTAGCTATGTAAAGCTTAGCAGGCTTTCTATAGATGTTAGCTTATTTTTAAAATTTATTTTTTTGATACTAGGGATTGACCCATGGGTATTTAACCACTGAGCCACATCCCTAGCCCTTTTTGATTTTTTTTTTTTTTTATTATTATTATGAGACAGGATCTTTCTAAGTTGCTTAGGGTCTCACTAAGTTTCTGAGGCTGGCCTTGAACTTGTGATCCTCTTGCCTCAGCCTGCTGAGCCACTGGGATTACAGCATGTGCCACTGCACCTGGCAAATGTTAGTTTATTTCTTTTTATTTATTTATTTATTTATTTATTTATTTATTTTTGTGGTACTGGGGATTGAACTCAGGGGCACTCGACCACTGGGTCACATCCCCAGCCCTTTTTTGTATTTTATTTAGAGACAGGGTCTCACTGAGTTGCTAAGTGCCACGCCATTGCTGAGGCTGGCTTTGAACTCACGATCCTCCTGCCTCAGCCTCCCAGAGTGCTGGGATTACAGGCGTGCGCCACCGCGCCCGGCTTGTTAGTTTATTTTGATGTCACCTGTTCATCATAGGGTTCCACACCACCTCCGGGGTTATGGTAGATTAAAAAGGTCTGGTTTTAGGGATTCCACCAATTAGTTCTCAAGGCTTCAAATAAAATTGATGGCACTGTGACCCTGGAGCATCACCCTGAGCAGGTTTCATGGTCTCTCGGGGGTTGGTGCTCTTCCCGCGGGACAATGGAGAGGACCAACCAAATCCCACTGTTGTTTATTTTCTCCCCTAATTTTTCTATTTTATCCTCTTTGCTGTTTTTATTTTTCTCACATCAGTTAAATATTCTGAAGGCTTTCCCACCTCAAAACAAAAGAAATCCCTTTTACCTCTAACCAGAAGATCCTTCTTACCTGTATCTTTCCTCTTTTCACAGCCAAGAAACTTTTTTATTTTATTTTATTTTATTGATACCGGGGGTTGAACTCAGAGGCACTTGACCACTGGGCCACATCCCCAGCCCTTTTTTGTATTTTATTAGAGACAGGGTCTCACTGAGTTGCTAAGTGCCTCGCCATTGCTGAGGCTGGCTTTGAACTTGCAATCCTCCTGCCTCAGCCTCCCAAGTGGTGGGATCACAGGCATGTGCCACTGCACCCAGCACAGCCAAGAAACTCTATCAAGTTGTCTACACCAGCAGCCTCTCCTTTCTGCCCACCCATGGTCATTGTCAGCAGTTTTGTGCCAACTCTCTCTACCCAAAGTGCTCTTGCCATGGTCAGGAACAACCCCAACAAGCAATCTTAGTTCTTCTTCTTCTTTTTTTTTTTTTTTTTTTTTTTGTGGTACCGGGGATTGAACTCAGGGGCACTGGACCACTGGGCCACATCCCCAGACCTTTTTTGTATTTTATTTAGAGACAGGGTCTCACTGAGTTGCTAAGCACCTCACCATTGCTGAGGCTGGCTTTGAACTCTCGATCCTCCTGCCTCAGCCTCCCAAAGTGCTGGGATTACAGGCGTGTGCCACCACACCCGGTGCAATCTTAGTTCTTATGTGACCTGAATGTCCCTCATTCCTTGGGCTTTTTAGATCACCTTTACTTTAACAAAGTCAAGTTTGGTGTAGAAATATAAGAAACACATTTAGGACCAGCATGGTCCCCACGTAGTTAAGGATCCCCCACTTCGGAGGGGATATGATAGATGAATGTCTTTAAACTCTTAAGTTTTCCCTCTAGACTCCTGGTCCTGTCTCTATTTCTTTTTCTTTCTTTCTTTCTTTCTTTTTTTTTTTTTTTGGTACTGGGGATTGAACTCAGGGGCGCTTGACCACTGGGCCACATCCCCAGCCCTTTTTTGTATTTTATTAGAGACAGGGTCTCACTGAGTTGCTAAGTGCCTCGCCATTGCTGAGGCTGGCTTTGAACTCGCGATCCTCCTGCCTCAGCCTCCCAAGTGCTGGGATCACAGGCGTGCGCCACCATGCCCAGCTATCCTGTCTCTATTTCTGAGTCACCTGTGGGCTGCTGAGTGCCTGTTCACTCAAGCTCTCTCTTCCTCTCTCCTCCTTTTTTTGAGGTGCTGCACCCACCACTGAGCTCCACCCCAGCCCTGCCCAGCTCTCTGATTTGCATCATCCTAGGTGTGAACCCACCTCCTGCCTTCATGCCCAAGGACGCTGCTCACTTGGTGCCACTGGGCGGCGGAGACTGATAGAAAGAGTCTGGATAATTTGGGGAAATTGCAGGTTAGAAGAGAAAGCAAAGAAAGCTGCCCATCTGCCCCTGCGGGCCCTGTGGACTCTCCCCAGCAGCCTCTCTCTGGCCACTGCAGTGCTATGTTGCTGGAGTTTTCTCCTCTCCTCCTGGAATGGCTTCCATATTTTAGCATCTTTTAGTCCCAAGGCCCACCCCAGAATCCTGCTTCTGAGGTCACCTGAGGGTCACAAAAATAACCCCTGCTCTCGGTGCTGGGTGATTTCAGTTCCCCTTTGACTCAACTTTTCCTCTCAGGCTGAGGCGAGGGTGGGTGCTGGGCAGCCTCCCTGGTACTGATGCGGCCAGCCCTCCACACACCTTCCAAACAAAAGCACAGTCCACCCCTCCAAAGCCTCCCCAGCTGCACGAGCGCTGGCAGGAATTCTGATGTCAGATTTTATTCCAGGGAGTCAAAGAACATTCTAGGCTTTCTTTCCCATCAGGAGTACCTGTGGAAGGAGGATGGAGAAGACGGTTTCTAGATTGAATTCATGGAGTTGTGCTTGGTATGTCTTCTGTCTCCCTCCTGTTTACATGGTGTCTCTGCCCCTTGGACCCTAACCCGCCCCTTGACCCCACTTAGCATCACCACATCTTGCCTCCTGTTCCCCCTCCTTGCATCTGTACCTGTTCTTTCTGTCTCCCGATAGGCGTCTCTTCTGCTACCTTTTTAGGAAAAAATGACAGCAACAACAAAATACTTTTATTTGAAAATAACTGCAGACTTACAAGAGCTCTACTGCACGATAATATGATTATACTCGACTCTGTTGTTTCACTTAATGTTTAAGATAGGGGCTGGGATGTGGCTCAGTGGTAGAGCACTTGCCTAGCATGTGCGAGGCCCTGGGTTCCATCCATAGCACCACAAAAAGTAAGATTTTAAAAAGCTTAAGATGGTAAATTTAATGTTATATCATTTTTTTCAGTAATAATTTTAAAAGAGAAAATGCTATTTGAAGTCATTGAAAGGGAGGAGAAGGGAGAGTAAATGTGGGAGTGGAAATTCTTAGAGGAACAAGTTGGTTTTCAACTCAGTTCAGTAAATATTTGGTATTTAATACATACCTCAAAATAATTTCAGCCTTACAGAAAATTGGGGAAGAATGCTACCAACAATTCCAGCATTTTTAAAACTCAGGTTGCCCAGATGGTAACATTTTATCACATTTGCTTCAGCATTATCTACCTCTCATTCATCTATTTTTTTTTCTTTTTGGGGTACTGGGAATTGAACTCAGGGGCACTCAACCACTGAGCCACATCCCCAGTCCTTTTTTATATTTTTATTTAGAGAGAGGATCTTGCTGAGTTGCTTAGCGCCTCACTGTTGCTGAGACTGGCTTTGAACTCACAATCCTCCTGTCTCAGCCTCCTGAGCCACTGGGATTACAGGCATGCACCACTGCACCCAGCTCATTCATCTCTCTATGGAACTTTTACCTGAACTATAAAGAGTACGTTGTGGATGTATTCTCTTTTACCCCTAAGTAGTTCCATTTTAAAAAAATATGTTTTAGTTGTCAATGGGCCTTTATTTATATTTAGTTATTTGTTCATTTATCTATTTATATGTGGTGCTGAGACTCGAACCCAGTGCCTCACAAATGCTAGGCAAGTGCTCCACTGAACTACAACCCCAGCCCTAAATAGTTCAATTTGTAACTCCTAAAAAGGCTTCTCTAACATAGAACAATGATTAAAATTAGAAAAATAACACTGGTATAATATTGTGTAATCAACAAATTTATTTCAACTTTTACTAATTGTCACAAAACAATTGTAGCAAAAGAAAAAAAGTGACTAGAATCTAATCTAGGACCATACTGAATTACATAGTTACATTTGTTCTTTTTGTTTTTTCTTTTTGGGTACTGGTGATTAAATCCAGGGACACTTAACCACTGAGCCACATCCCTAACCCATTTAAAATATATATATATATACACACATACTTTCTTTTAGTTGTAGGTAGACACAATACCTTTATTTTATTTATGTGGTGCTGAGGATTGAACCCAGAACCTCACACATGCAAGATGAGCACTCTACTGCTGAGCCACCTCCTCAGCCCCTTCCCCAGCCCATTTGTATATTTTATTTTGAGACAGGGTCTGTCTGAGTTGCTTAAGGCCTTGCTAAGATGCTGAGGCTGGTTTAGAACTCTCAATCCTCCTGCCTCAGACTTCTGGGTTGCTGGGATTACAGTTATAGTTACATTTGTTCTTTAGTCTCTCTCTCTCTCTCTCTCTCTTTTTTTTTTTTTTTTTTTTTTGGTATCGGGGATTGAACTCAGGGGCACTCAATCACTGAGCCACATCTCCAGCCCTATTTTGTATTTTATTTAGAGACAGGGTCTCGCTGAGTTGCTTAGCACCTTGCTTTTGCTGAGGCTGGCTTTGAACTTGTGATCCTCCTGTCTCAGCCTCAGGAGCTGCTAGGATTATAGGCATGCACCACCACACCCAGCTCTTTTAGTCTCCTTTAATCCAGAACTGTTCTTTAGTCCTTGACGTTCATGACCTTGACATTGTTGAAGAGCACAGACCAGTCATTTGTGGAATGACTCTCCATGTGGGTTTGTCTGATGTCCCCAGTGATGAGGTACAGGACGCACACTTCGGGCAGCAGTGCTGTGGTGTCCTTCCCAGTTGTCCCATCTGGAGGCACAGGATGTCTCCCTGTCCCGTTCCTGCTGATGTTGACTTTGGCCTGTTGGTTAAGGTGTCTGCCAGGTTTCTCCACTGTGTGATGAGTATCATGGATGGGAGGCTCATTGAGATTTTTTTTTTTTTTTTTTTTTGGTACCAGGGTTTGAACTCAGGGGCACTCAACCACTGGGCCAACATCCCCAGCCCTATTTTGTATTTTATTTGGAGACAGGGTCTCACTGAATCACTTAGTGCCTCGCCATTGCCTCGCGATCCTCCTGCCTCAGCCTCCCAAGTGCTAGGATTACAGGTGTGCGCCACCATGCCCGGCTGAGATTATTGGTAAATTTGTCTCTTGGTGGTGATGTTTCTTAGGGCTCCATCCTCAGCCGTCTCTTCTCATGCCACAGTGTTCTTGGCTTCCCTGATACCTCTCAGATCTGTCTTTGGCCAGGATTGCTCTGGAGACATCATGCCACAGAATGACCGAGAACCCCTGAAACTCAACACTGCCCTCCTGTCTGGGGCCCGGCCTCCTGTTCCCCGCTCCCCACGGGGATGGTTCATGACACCAGCGTGCTCCCTATTGCCCATCAGCCTCCCTTCCCTGGCACCTCATGCACCATCCACCACCAATTCCTGTTGGTCTCCTGTTCCCAGTTCTTCTCACCGCTCCAGTCAGTGGCTCAGGCCGCTGTCACCTCCTGCATGGAATCCGGCCACCGTCTCCTCTCTGCTCTTTTTGCCAGGCGCTGCCTTCCCTTTAATCCATTCTCCATTACGATGGCAGAATGAGGTTCCTAAATTGTAGACCTCATCATGAGGAGAGCAGGTCCTATGTAGAGCCCTCGGTGGCTTCCTCTTGTCCTCCAGATACCAGCCAACTCCTTTTTAATGGTGAGGTCCTGCCCACTTCTCCAACTGCCCCACATCACGTTGGTGTTTGTAGTTTCCCATTTTTAGTTGTTCCTCTTCTTGGGTTTTCGCACATGAAATCTGGACTCCCACCCCACATCCATTTGCCAGCTCTTGCTGCTATTTTGGATTCAGCTTAGACTTCATATCACCCACTGTGGAAGATCTTCCCTGTCCCCTGGGGCCTGATTTAGATACCCTTCCCGGGTGCCCCACGTTCAAGGTGTAACACTTCATGCTTTGAAATGAACTATGTTTCCTCTGACATCTCCCACTTGGGCTGTGAACTCTTTAGGCCAGGAACCATGTCTTGTCCACTCCTTGGAGGGAACCTCAGCTAACACATTCTCTGGCTTCAAAACACATGCTCCCTAAGTATTTGTCGAGATGTGGGCGGGCGAGCCGAGTCGGTGAGTGAAAGCAGGACTCTGATAGAGCTGTGGGTTTTCGCTGATCTAGAAAAAGTTGCCAAGATCCTGGTGATTCAGAGACAGGTTCAGGGGACAGGATGGCCAGTTTGGGGAAGCCATCTCTCATAGGTCTAGGGGGGCATCTGGGAGCAAAACCAAGACTGAGATGAACGGTTTAGAGTCCAAAAGACATAATTGAATCAGTGCACACCTTAGATATCCGAGATGTCTGTGATCCAGAAGGGCTGGGACTTCAGAAGAACAGGTTTGCAAGGCCTAGGTGACTCAGACAGGGTTGGGCGCCAAGACCCAGGAAGGGGAACTGCTAGATAAGAAAGCAATCAGCCAGGTTCCTGCCCAGGTGGCCAACCACATGGCCCAAACTCTCTGGCGGCTTGGCAGCCAGTTCCGTGTACAGTTTCCTAGGGAACTGGGGGCCACACAATCTGGAGCGCAATTTGGCATGGAGCCTGAGACATTTTATGAGGGCCAGATGGCTGGACTGTGTGCACTGTCAGTGTTGTGGGGTGGGCCACCGAGGGTCTTGGGGGCAGGCCTCTGCACTAGGGGCTGAGAGAGTCAGAGAAAACTGCACACTGTGTGGGCCATCTAGGTGAGTATAGGAACAGGTTGGGACTTAGGAGAGTGTGGAGCCAGAGCCCAGTGAGAGGTCTACAGCCGGGAGCCACCAGTCCTAAACCTCAAACTAAGAAATTGATTAAGTCAGGCATTGGGGCACGAGCCTGTCATCCCAGCACTCAGAAACTGAGGCAGGAGGATCACTTGAGCCTAGGAGTCTGAGGCTAGCCTGGGGGATTACAGCAAGACCCCGTCTCAAAGACAAAAAGGGGTGTGTGTGGGGGGGGGCAGGATGGGAGGCAGCAGGAGAAAAGAAAATAAAGAGACCAGGGGTGACCACGCAATTGAAATCTGGGTCAGCCGGGTGTGGTGGCACACGCCTATAATCCCACTGACTCAGGAGGCTGAAGCAGGAGAATTGCAAGTTTGAGGCCAGCCTCAGCAACTTACAGAGACCCTATCTCAAAAAAAAAAAAAAAATGAAAAGGGCTGGGATGTAGCTCAGTGATAGAACACCCTCGGTTCAATCTCCAGTACTGTTTAGAAAAATTATATATATATATATAATATACATATATATACATTTTATATATATACTGTATATATATATATATATATATATATATATATATATATATATATTTTCAAGTATTTCATTGGTTTCTTGAGAGCCAGTATCTGGACTCTTTCCCTGCTCTGTCTGCACTGCCATACACACTCCCTGGAATGAAAGTCACACAGATCAGGCTGAGCGTCAGGCCTCAGGAGGGCTACTTGAAGGACTGGACTTGACAGTGGGAGAATGTGCTCTTTCCGCACTGGGCCGTAGAGAGAGTTCCGGTGGGAGAAGTGACTAGACATTTTTCAGCTTGCTAGGATTCATATGTAAGTGAAGCATGGTTTAAAAAAAAAAAAATCACAAGAAATCAACATCTAAACCAGCATGGTGCTAAACAGAAGGTGATCTTTGCCAGTAGCTAGATCACCATCCTAAGCCAGCTGAACCTAATCCAGGTGTGACGAGGGAGGCACCTGGTCAGGGTCACCCCATTGCTATGCAGAGCTGGAGCCAGAAGGGGGCTTCCGTGGGAAGCTGGGGACCAGGAAGGAATCTCTAGATCTGACTTTCCTGCGAAGGCAGGAAATGACTAAAATGGAACCTAATCAACAGATATTTTCTGTCTTGATCTTACTCAGTGGATGCGTAGCTAAAGTAGTTCAGAGCACACGTGCTGGCAGTCTGAATTAGGCTGTTATATAATACGGAAGGGAAACTGTCATATGGAAAATGTTCAGTGTTTGGATTTTTTTTTTCTCCTGATGGCAGCAAGAACGAGGGCGGAGGCCCGTCTGGGCAGTGGTCAGACTCGAGGAAAACCCTGGGCTGTTTATAGTCAGGAAGCTGGGCTCGATGTCCAGGCAGTCTGCACAGCCACCAGCAGTGAGGACCTGGGGACTCAGGTTTCTGGTAGCTCCAGGAGGAAGCTCAGTGCCTATGGATGGGGAGCAGGAAACAAGTTAGAGAGTGGAACAGGTTGGAGGCAGGCCTGTGAAGGCGGGAGAGCAGCCCAGAGCCTGCCCAGGGCTCCTCATTTTCTCTAGTGTCATAAATGATTATGCTTCAGGGGGTTCAAGGCTCCCCATCGCCATGGTTACCATCATCACCATCATCATCACATTACTATTTATTGATCGCTTTCCATACGTTCAATTACCTCACCTAATTCTCACAAAATGCCGTAAGTCAGGAACCAGTTATTATCCCCAGAAGGAAAAACTGAGACTCAGAAGGGTAAATGACTTGCCAGAGGTCACATACACTTAGAAAGTGGCAGAGCCAGCCGGGCGCGGTGGCGCACGCCTATAATCCCAGCACTCGGGAGGCTGAGGCAGGAGGATCACGAGTTCAAAGCCAGCCTCAGCAATGGCGAGGCACTTAGCAACTCAGGGAGACCCTGTCTATAATAAAATACAAAAAGGGCTGGGGATGTGGCCCAGTGGTCGAGTGCCCCTGAGTTCAATCCCCAGTACCAAAAAAAAAAAAAAAAAAAAAAAAAAAAGGAAAAGGAAAAAAAAAAAAAGGAAAGTGGCAGAGCCAGACTTTGACGTGATCAAGGCCTGATGGACCCCAAACTGTCAGGTACCTGAGATTAGGAGCAGACTGTGGAAACAGACCATGTAGTCATGGGTACTTCTGTGACTCAAATCCTCTGCCAAGTCTGGTGATGGTGATGAGAGAAACTAGCAGAAAGAGGTCCTGAGGAGAGTGAAGTATAACATGAAGGGACTCCGGGTACGGGGTTGCCTGATGTAGCAAAGAAGGTTCCGGACGCGAGCTTAAATTGGAATTTCAGAAAAACCATCGAGATCATATTTTAGAATGAAAGGCTTGCATTCTACTTAAGATGAACGTTATTCATTATTTAGGTGAAATCCACACTCAACTGTGTGTCCTGTCCTTTATCCATGACCCTGTTGAGGGGGCTCCTCTGGGGGTCTTGACCCGCACACCTGGCTCTCCTGAGGCCTGTCACCTCACTGTCTGCCCTGCCTCCGCCTTCTGCTCCTGCAGCTGTGTGCCCCAGGCCCTGTCCTCTCTCTTTCTCCTCCAAGCCTCCTCCTCTTGATTGACTGCAGTCTTCTTGGTGTGCTCCTTCCGGACAGGCAGCTCTTAGAGCCCGGGACGTGTAACGTGGCCCCTGATCATACAGGTTGGGGCCATTTGATGTTCTTTTAGGTGAATTTGTCTGTTCCCCTTAAGTAGCCACTGGACCTCTCCAGCAGGCACTGTGTCCTCTGTGGTGTCCTGAGCATGTGCAGGCTTTAATAAATGCCAGGTGTATGAGCAGGTACAGAAACAGAGCCACTGTCCTGAAGCGCCTGCCTATGCAGGACCCAGTGCTATCTTCTTTGTCTACTGGGGTGGTGCTGTCAGAGGACAGCCTCCAGGGCTGGTGGGGACCGCAGCTTGCCCCTGGTGCACCTTCCTCCCAGCGCACAACCTGTCTTACTTTCCTGTGGAAGGGGGTGGCCTTGAGCCCAAACTTGTTTATTTCTCGCCCAAGGAAATAAGGCCCAGAGAGGGACTACAATCAGGAGATGACAGCCAGCACAGAGCTCCTGAGGGACATCAATGTACACCTTTGTCACACCTCATCTCAGATGGCATCAGGTGCTGAATGTCAAGGCCAGCCTGGCTTCTTCCTCTTGTCCCCTAGCCAGGGTAAGTCCTTGGAGGGACACCCTGGCCTCTCACGCTCTTTCCTTCCTGCCCTGGTCCTGTTCTTCTCTTTGGCTGGGTGTGGGGTCCTAGCAGAGGTGTGACTTTCAGGTCCCCCTGCCTGCCAATTGGCATAACAGCCTCAGGTGTCTGGAAAGCTTGTTAGAACAGGACCAGCCCTCCCCAGCCCAGGAGGTTGTGATTCAGTGGGTCCGGGGTGGGGCCTGGGGATTTGCATTTCTACCAAGTTCCCAGGTGATGTGAGGCAGCTGGCCCGAAGACCACACCCCGAGACCCCCTGTAGTGAAGTTTCTGGGTCAGCAGGGGGTTGGAGTTCTGAGAGGCCCCCTTGCCCTCAGCTCTGATCGCCAGCACTCTGAAAGCCAGAAACCCAAGCCAGGAGGAAACCCAGGCCAGGATGACACCCATCCGCATTCCCATTTGTTAGGCCAGCATCTATGCCTCAGGGAGGGCTTTACATATGGTAATTAATTACAGGCCCAGTTGGTGATCCTGTGCGGGGAGGCCCAGGTCTCACCCGAGCTTTCAAGGGATTTGGCATTGGGTGCCTCAGAGTTGCAAGGGCCAGTCTTTCCTTGAACATATTTGTCATCTAATGTGAAACCAAATGACAGCGGGTAACGATTGATCCTTTATTATGTAACCATACACCTTTGACCTGAGTCCTGTCAGCTCCCCTGGCTGCTGGGAGCTTTGGTAGTGATGGCTTTTGGTTGGGTCCTCCAGGTATTGCTTGCTTTGCTCAAGGTCCACTCCTTACCCCAGGGCATCCCATATCCAATGGCTGGTCAATGCTGGGGTACGGCCCCCTTGTCCCAATTCAGGACAGCTCTAAAGGGCCACGCCAGCTCCAGAGCTCTTGGTGGGATTGGCTGAGGCTCCTCCCTCTGCCCAAGTCTGCTTCCTTCACTCCCGGGTCAGTGGCTGATCCTGAAGCCTTTCCTCAGCAGATGTCCTCCCAGCCAGTCTTGGTGTCATTCTGTTCCCTCTGGGGACCAGAGGCACCTATTTGTCCCTAAGTCTGGGGATGCTAGTGCAGATGGTCAGTGCTTCTGGAAGTCGGAGGGAGGTGTTAAGATCTGGCTGTGAGTGGGTCTGACTTTTCCCCACCCTCTCTGCTCTGGATCCCTTTTCTAATCTCGGGACCCCCACTGAGGGCCTGGGGCTTTGATCCAGCCTCTGCAAGGCGCCCCTCCTCCTACCCTCCACTTGCCGCCCACTCACACTCCTTTCAGAGCCTGCATTATACTAACTAATCTCAGCTGTGACCTCTGGTCAGCCCAATAAAAGTCACCCAAGTAGATGCCAGCCTCAAAAGAGATTATATGTATATTTTAAAAAGACTGTTGGGAAGGAAAATGGAATTATTGAATCTTGGGACTGACACCCTACTTAGGTGCTGTCAACGGCCAGGCCCTGCTCCTGTGCCTCTCTGGACCTCTTTCTTGTTTACAAGTCTCTCTCCTGCCCAGTGAGGTCTGCCAGGGCACAGTGCCTGGCACACCGAAGGTATAAATATTTTTTGAGCAAACAAACAAATGACATGTTTGTTCCCGAACTAATCTAGCATGGGAAAGACAAAATTTCATTCTTCCCAAATCCTTGAAGATGATAAAATGAAACAAAAAAGCAGAAATTTATGTTAGTGACAGCGCACAAGACTGATTAGACAAGTGGAAAAAGATGCTCTCTGCAAATCTGGGTTTGTTTTATTCTCAGCTCCTTTTCTGGAAACCAGGGCTCTCTGTATCTTCTTGGCACAGCAGAGGACACTGGGTACAAGGAACATAAGGACTTCCTTTGTTTTATTATGAGGTCGACTTTCCTCCCAATTCTTAGATTTTTTTTTTTTCTGATTCTCATTAAATAGGCAAAAACTGACAACATAGAAACTTAGAGTCCTTCAGTGTCTATCAGCTCCATTCACAGCAAGAGAAAGTCAGCTGATAGGGCATCCACGGTGGGCAGAGCTACCCAAACCCTCTGCCTAGGCAAGGTGTACCTGTGTACTTACTATATGAAACATTCTAGGAGCAAGTACTTTTTTTTTTTTTGGCACCAGGGATTGAAGCCAGGGGTACTTAACCACTGGGCCACATCCCTGGCCCTTTTTATTTTGAGACAGGGTCTCACTAAGTTGCTTAGGGCCTTGCTAAATTGCGGAGGCTGTCTTTGAACTTGCGATCCTCCTGCCTCAGCCTCAGGAGTTGCTGGGATTACAGGCTATGCTACTGTGCCCAGCAAGTGCCTTTAAAATTTGTAAACATCTAAGCAATTTCAATTGTTTAAAGGGCATTTATGTGGCCAGGTATGGTGGCTCATGCCTATAATCCCTGCTAGTCGGAAGGCTGTGGTAGGAGGATTACAATTTTGAAAACACTTGGGTAACTTAGCAAGACCCTGTCTCAAAATAAAATAAAAAGGGCTGGACATGTAACTCAGTGGTAGAGCACTTTCCTAGTATGGGCGAGGCCCTAGATTCAATTCTTAGTACTGCAAAGAATAAAATAAAAAGGGTATTTATGTATATTTCCCATTTGATATTTCTCTTTTCCCCTAAGTTCTTTTTATTTCCCTTCCCCCTCAGAAACATTTGTTTCATGATGTCTTCAATCTTTTCTTTTTTTTTTATCTCCAGTGCTGGGGATGGGACCAAGGGCTTTGCAGGTGCTAGGCAAACTCTCTACACTGAGCTACACCCCAGCAGCAATGTCATTATTCCTTTGTAACAATTTACAACTCTAGACCTCACGATTTCTTTAAGTACAACCAAACAATATGAGGACATGTAAGGAGAAAGTTCTAGAAAATAAAATAATAATAATAGCTAACATTTTTTCTTTCTTTCTTTCTTTATATGCTGTGCTGAGAATTGAACTTAGTGCCTCACACATGCCAGGCAAGTGCTCTAACACTGAGCTACAACCCCAGCCCAATAATAGGTAACATTTATTAACATTATTGTGATTTATTGAATACCAAAGACTTTCTTTCTAAACACTTCTTACCTCATTGACTCTTTTTTTTTTTTTTTTTAATCCTTGTGCTGGGTTTCAAATTCAGGGCCTTGCATGTTCTAGACAAGTGCTCTACCATGGAGCTACATCTCCAGGTGGTCCTCCCTGAACCTTCACAACAACCTCATGCATAAAGGACAGTGAAGTTTGGCGGCACCTTATCAGTGAAGTCAAGCTCAAGGTCACGTTGGCATGAGGCATTGGGGCTGGGATACAAACCCTAGTCTATAACACGCCCAGTGTGGGCACTTAGATACTAGAGTATCCTGTCTGCTCTCCACGACTGAAGTAAAAAAGAAGGGAAAAGAGGGACCCTTGCTTTACTCTATGAGAATTGAGATCTTGTTATTTGTATATAAGAGTTTCTCCCACGCTTGGCTGAGATGGCTTGACTGTGTCCAACCCCGGGGTCACCGGTGTTCAGTGTAGAAGAAGGAGGATTGGGTGTTTTCTCTCTCCCTTCCCCTTATCTATATTTTGTTGCTATAGATTTTCAGACTTTTCACTGGATTCTCATCAAAAGAAACACTGCTGCTTTGTGGACACTTGAACTTCCTTCCATTCCATATCTTTCCCTACCACTCAGAGACAGCTACCAAAAGGAATTGAGAGGTCAGAAGTCAATGGCAGGAATCAAAGGGCACCAGCTTGGTCACGTAAACAATGGTTGAAGGTCGGACAATTGAAAACTGAAAGGATGATGAAAACCTCTGCCCATGTGACTCAATTCACTGGAACCCTGTCCCTGTGGAACAAGTGCCAAACGTTTCAGATGCGGCATGGGCAGAGCCACCAACATGCTTGGCTTAGGTGAAACCATCATGGGTTGAATGGCTTTCTAGAAGATTTTGTGATATTTTATCTGAATATGCTAGAGTCCAGAATATAGAAAGAACTCTTAAAACGCAACAATAAAAAGACAATGATCCAATTAATAAATGGGCAAAGAATTAAATACACATTACTCCAATGAAGTGGGCACGTAAGCATATGAAAGGCTGTTCAACCTCATTAGTCACTTGAACAATGCAGATCAAACTACAGTGAGATACAATTCACATTCCATAGATTGGCTATAATTTTTTTTTTTTTAACAAAGAAAGTGTTGGTGAGAATATTAGAACACTTGTACTTTGCTGATGGAAAGCTGCAGTAGAACCCTGTCTGGCAGTTCCTCAAAAATTTAACCTCATAGGAAATAAGCAATTACACTCCTGGGTGTATACCCCAAAAAATGAAAACACATGTTCACCCCAAAAAAGGGTACAGGAATGTTAATAATAGCACTATTCACAATAGCCAAAAAGTAGAAACCACTCCAATGTCCATCATCTGATGAATAAGCAAATGTAGTGTATTCATGCAATGAAATATATTCAGCCTTTAAAAGGAATGTTATACTGATTAATGCTACAATATGGATGAACCTTGAAAACATGCTAAGCTAAAGAAACCAGACACAAAAGGCCATGAAGCAGATGAATCCAGCAGTAGTCATCAGAGTATGGGAGAAGAAGGATTAGGAGTGACTGATAATGGGTATGGGATTCCTTTATGGGGTGACAGAAAAGTTCTAGACTAGATAATGCTGATGGTTGTGCAATAATAGGAATATGGCAAATATGACTGATTATAAAATGGTGAATTTTTTAAAATTTATTTTTTTTTATTCTAAGATGTTATAAATGACAGCAGAATGCATTGCATTTCATATTACACGAACTTCTATTATTATATTTATATATTCCATTCACTTTCCAACCAGTATTCGTGGTCTGACTTCTGTGAGCTGGGAGCAAATGGGAAGGAGTGAAAGAAGCTTTACCCATGAGATTGAGAAACTTTAAGGATGCCCTTTCCCCACTGGGGTACACTGGAGATCACCTCAGGATGGCTGGGCCCCTCCAAACCCTTGGGACTTCTTCCCTCTTTCTTTAGTCATTTCAAACTAGCCTCACTTGATGTGCAACAGGATATTCTACCTTTCTCTCTGGAAAGAGAGGCTTTGTGTCCTGCCAACTTAGGGCAACCCATGCCCCCAAAGCAATCAGGTTTGGGCTCACTGTAGACTTCGGTTGTCCAAACTCCTTAAAGGACCTCTCAAAAAAGGGCTTTCTCCCTCTACCTACTAAGCAGCTATTTGTTTTCCACTTGAGAGTAAAGAGGATTCTCTTAAGCCGGGCGTGGTGGCGCACGCCTGTAATCCCAGCACTTTGGGAGGCTGAGGCAGGAGGATCGCGAGTTCAAAGCCAACCTCAGCAATGGTGAGGCACTTAGCAACTCAGTGAGACCCTATCTCTAATAAAAACACACAAAAAAAGGGCTGGGGATGTGGCCCAGTGGTCAAGTGCCCCTGAGTTCAATCCCTGGCACCACAAAAAAAAAAAAAAAAAAAAAAAAGAGGATTCTCTTAGAATTCCTGTATGTGATCCCAGACTCTTCAGCACCAATTCACTGGTATTCATTTGAAAGTGTTTAGTGAGTAAGTAATAGTGATAATAAATATATATTCACAAATGTATTCATAAAGAGGCGAATGTCATGCAGAAAAAAGTGGGAGGCTATATGTGAACAGATTTTTTAACTTTGTATTTCTCTGTGGTTAAAAAGTTTTCTGGCTGGATGTGGTGGCATATGCCTGTAATCCCAGTGGGTCTAGAGGCTGAGGAAGGAGAATTGCAAGTTTGAGGCCAGCCTTAGCAATTTAGCAAGCTCCTGTCTCAAAAAAAAAAAAAAAAAAAAAAAAAAAAAAAAAAGACTGGGGATATAGCTTAATGGTAAAGTAGCCCTGGGTTCAATCTCCAGTACCAAAAAATAAAAAATAAAAATAGATTTTCTGTGCTAAGTAATTTTAAAAATTGGAAATAAAAATGCTATTTTATAATATTGACCACTTAGATCAACAATACTCTCCATAGCTCTATGTAAGTACTACTGTTTCTAGTCATATCAGAGACACCGGGACCAGATTTTTCCCTCCCACCTAAAACAATTTAAAAATAAAATACATGAAAGAACTGTTTTCAGACATTGTAGAGCAGGCAGTGCTGAAAGAATGGAAACAAATGTGCAGCAGCATGAACACTATCCCGCCCCCCCAGTTACTACCTGGAGAAAGTTTCCAGTCTGTAGTGCAGGGAAGGGGAAACCAAATAGAGCTTAGCAAGCAGACTGGAGCGTGCAAAAGCAAAATTCATTGTTTGGAGGCTCAAGGTGGCTAGAATCTGCAGGGCAGGGTCATGGAGAGGAGGAAGCTTCATACACACACACTCGTACTTGGGGCTGGAGGGAGGACAGAGATGGAGACACAGGAAGAGACAGAGACACAAGACAGAATTCTGAAGATCTGTAGAGTTTTCCCCATGAGTCCTCATGTGAATTCTGATCAGTGCTTGCATATGAGGAAATAATCAGAGGCTGGGAAAGTATCACTTGAAAAGACCAGGAGGAACAACCACCCAAGCTTGCACAGAGCTGGGAATAGTTTCTGATTTGACCAGCCAGAGTGGAAAATATGGACCACTGAATGATCATACCTCAGAAAGGCATTATTTCAGTGCGGGGTGTGTGTGTGTGTGTGTTCGAATTAACTCTAGACTGACACATGTTCTGACCACTAAACAAAGCTTAAAAGCAAACCGTGAGCAGATTAGACTATTTCTAAGTAATTTAACTGCATCTCAGGGCAAAGTATAAAAATAGTTCAAGAAATGCAAAAATCCCAACACTCAATGTAAAAGTCACAATGTCTAGCATCCAAACAAAAATTATCAGGCGGGCAGAAAAGAGGAAAATATGACTCATAGTGAGAAGAAAAATTATGCATTATAAGCAGACCCAGATGATAAAATAGATAAGGATATTAAAATAGCTATTATACATGTACTCCATGTTTTCAAAAAGGTAAAAAAAAAAAAAAAACCCATGAGCATGATTAAAAATAGACATGAAAGCTATAAAAATAAGCCAAATTAAATTTTCAGAGATGAAAAAGTGTGAAACAAAATATAATCCACAAAACTGGCACAAGATGAAAAGCAACGGAAAGAAGCCCTACTATTTCGTCCTGCTAATGAAAATAAATAGGGCTTTATGGAGAAGGTAACATTCAAGTTTAGCCTTCATGGATTTCAGCCAATGGAGAAGGGTGGGCATTTTATATGGAGAGGCTCACCTGGGCATAGCAGAGAAGCCAGGAAAGCCTGGGCAGGCCAACTTGACTGGTGGATCGAGAGGTTCCTATCTGGGAGCTGTGGGAGGACAGGTTCAGAAATAATGCTAGCCACCTTTTATTGAGCAACTGCAATATGTCAGGCATTGCTCTATTTTCTTTTCTCATTTTTAATTTTTTTTTTTCTTTTTTTTTTTTTTTTTTTTTTTTTTTTTTTTTTGATTGAACTCAGGAGCATATCTTTATTTTATTTATTTATATGTGGTGCTGAGAATCGAACCCAGTGCCTCACACATGCCAGGCAAGTGCTCTACCGCTGAGCCACGGCCCCCCAGCCCCATTGCTCTATTTGCTATACACCAACTTATCTGTTAGTTATTATGATACATCGACCCTTATGTACAAATATAATTTACAATATAAGTTACTATTCAGCCCCATTTGGCAGATAAGGAAACTGAGACTCAGACAACTTGCTAAAAAAGATGCATTAGAGCTGGGCGTGGTGGCGCAAGCCTATAATCCCAGCACTTGGGAGGCTGAGGCAGGAGGATCGCAAGTTCAAAGCCAGCCTCAGCAATGGCGAGGCACTTGGCAACTCAGTGAGACCCTGTCTCTAATAAAATACAAAAAAAAAGGGCTGGGGATGTGGCCCAGTGGTCGAGTGCCCCTGAGTTCAATCCCTGGTACCAAAAAAAAAAAAAAAAAAAAAAAAAAAACAAAAAAGGGCTGGGGATGTGGCCCAGTGGTTGAGTGCCCCTGAGTTCAATCCCTGGTACCAAAAAAAAAAAAAAAAAAAAAGAGAGAAGAAGAAGAGAGATGCTTACAGCAGGAATCAGGAAGTGGCTATGGTGGGGGCAAAGATGAAGACCTGAGGATGGTGGGAGGAGCGAGGGGGGCTGAGGAAGAAGTTCTGGGCATTGATAATGGAACTGGAAAGCTGGGCAGTTTGGGCATCAGCAGCACCAGGGTGGAGGGTTAAAGGGCTCTGAGGGGAGTCCATGGAGGGAGAAGGGGGGTGTCTGCAGTGCTTAGAGGGTGGAAAGAAAGAGGAATCAGTGAAGGCAGGACAAAGAGGAAGGGGGTGCAGGGAAAGGGCTTTGCAGATGTTGGTTGGTATGATTTCAAGAAGAAGCAGGGGAGCCACAGAGAACTCTCCAAGAGGGTGAGTCACCATCACTGTCCAGGGCTGCTGAGAGTGAGGAGAAAGAGCGGGGGCAACAGCCCCTTATTTAGCAACCAAGAGGTCATTGGTGGGGCTGGGGTTGTGACTCCGTGGTAGAGCGCTCGCATAGCACGTGCGCAGCCCAGGTTCCATCCTCGGCACCACCTACAAAACTAAAACAAATAAATATTAAAAAAAAAAAAAAAGAGGCCATTGGTGCCTTTCTGGGGACCATGTTCTTGGGGTGCAGCCCAGGGTTTGGAGACTGACGGAGCATGAGAAAAATGGAGCCCCTGGAGTTCCTTGTGTGGGGGTCAGGGGAAGCAGGGGAAGGCTGGGCTGGTTCCTTTAGGACTGACAGGTTCAGGGACAGCTTTTTTTTTTTTTTTTTTTTTTTTACTGGGGATTAAACTCAGGGGCATTTGACCACTAGGCCACATCCCCAACCCTTTTCTGTATTTTATTAGAGACAGGGTTTCACTGAGTTGCTAAGCGCCTCGCCATTGCTGAGGCTGGCTTTGAACTCGCGATCCTCCTGCCTCAGCCTCCCAAAGTGCTGGGATTACAGGCGTGTGCCACCACACCTGGTGCAATCTTAGTTCTTATGTGACCTGAATGTCCCTCATTCCTTGGGCTTTTTAGATCACCTTTACTTTAACAAAGTCAAGTTTGGTGTAGAAATATAAGAAACACATTTAGGACCAGCATGGTCCCCACGTAGTTAAGGATCCCCCACTTTGGAGGGGATATGGTGGATGAATGTCTTTAAACTCTAAGTTTTCCCTCTAGACTCCTGGTCCTGTCTCTATTTCTTTCTTTCTTTCTTTTTTTTTTTTTTTTTTTTTTTTTGGTACTGGGGATTGAACTCAGGGGCGCTTGACCACTGGGCCACATCCCCAGCCCTTTTTTGTATTTTATTAGAGACAGGGTCTCACTGAGTTGCTAAGTGCCTGGCCATTGCTGAGGCTGACTTTGAACTCGCGATCCTCCTGCCTCAGCCTCCCAAGTGCTGGGATTATAGGCATGCACCACCGCGCCTGGCTCCAGGGACAGCTTCTTAGGATTGCTTTTGCTTTCATTGTCATTTTCTCCAGGGCAAACCGTCATTGGGACTGTTTCCAGACCCTTCTGGGCGATCACAGGGAAAGGTGAGCTGGTGGGAAGAAAGAAAGGAGATCAAAGATGCACAAGGCAGGCAGAGGGAGGGCGGGGAGTTGCGAGCTCACAGGTGAAGGGCTAGGCAGCTGCTTCTGGAGATGGCCAGAGACGGCAAATCTGGAGGAGGAGGGGCACTAAGAGAGCGAGGAGGCGTGGCCTCCATCTGTCCTGCGGGTGCCAGGGTCTCTAGGAAGCTCTTCCCACTCTTTGTCCCAGGCTGTTGGGTCTGTTCCCTAAGGACTGTTGATGGAGTCCTAATCACTGCTGGCTGGACTCTCGGCTGTGCTCTGCCTGAATGAATGACATCGCCCATTCAGCTGGGCCTGTCCCACACGTGATGTTTGTTGTTCTCCTGAAAGAGGGCCATATCCAGCCCCAAGGTATCCCAGGCTTCAAGAAAAGCTTATGTTTGGGCCTGGAAAGAACTCCTCATTGCAAAATGTTCCTTGGGACATGGAATTTAAACTTTTGTCACCGACAAGAGTCTGCTCCTAATTTTCCGGAATGACTCAAGTGTTTGCTTCAGACAATGACAGCGTGTATCTTGCTTGAATCATTGGATTTCTGTTATTTTTGTAAGAAGTGGGTGGGCAATGTGACTCAGTATTTTCCCAAGAGATGTGAAAATTATATTGCCTATTTTGGATCATTTCATGTTGAGCTCTGGAACATTTTTCCTTGAATTTCAAATCTTGGAGCTTGGGGAATTTTTGTTTTTGTTTTGTCTTTCAATCATGTCAGAACTTTTCCTGATAAAATTTTAAAGGAAAATTACTTAGCTATAGTTCTAAGTTACGAAGTAGATTTTGAATGGTAATTTATTCCTACACTGTTAAAATAAAAGATTTCCTGAAGCTAGTGGAGTATTTGCTATCCCAGTAGTGAAAAGAATCGGAGAATGTGGGGCAAGATACAGACTTGAAAGTCATCTAATTCAAAACTTGGTCTGGTGTGTGAACATCTGAGACTAGCTTCCAGCTTTGGCTTGGGCATGTCCCTCTGACGACTGAGTTCTCTTTGAGAACTCTTTCACTACAAGGCACTGCCACTCTGGATCGTACTTTCACACTTAACTAAAACTGGCACCACTCAGCTTCTACACCTGGACTCCAGTCTTGTTCTATATGAATTTATATAGAACCATTGCATAACAGAATGATAGTTTTTTTTTTTTTTTTTTTTTTTTGGTACCGGGGATTGAACTCAGGGGCACTCGACCACTGGGCCACATCCCCAGCCCTTTTTTTGTATTTTCTTAGAGACAGGGTCTCACTGAGTTGCTAAGTGCTTCACCATTGCTGAAACTGGCTTTAAACTCGTGATCCTCCTGCCTCAGCCTCCCAAGTGCTGGGATTACAGGTTTGCTTTGAAATTTCAATTTGGAAAATGCTTTGAACATCTCAATGTAAGAAAATGAAAAATTATGGAATCCTCATTTGTGTGTATATGAATGGGATCTTCTTTTGTCAATTTTAAATATATTTATTGAATATCTAAGAGAAAATTCAAATCAGTGTTAATAGAAGATGAAAATTAAAAATACAAATAAGTGAGGAAGTGTAAATTATTTTGACAGAAATGGTTATATGAAAAATATATTCTGATCACATCAGAAGTATTATTTCATTAAGAGGAAGACATTCACTTTGAAAAGGAATAAAGAACAGGTGTAAATTTCTGATACTCCAATTGATAATTGGAGTTACATAAGCATATTGGGAAAAGATTTTAATTTCATTATTAACTCAAAATATTGACATCAGTTAAAACAACTAAAATTGACAATATGACATTACAATGAGGATAGTAACAATGAACTGGTTATTTTGTGTCATCAGTTCAAAGATTAGTTCTTGCACAAGAAAATTTGAATTGCCTTGAAATCTCACAGCTCATGTTTGAAGGAAACTAAATAGATTTAACAGTAATCCTAAAAATTAATATGACATTTCTACTAATGATTTGTGGATTGGAAGAAACTTTTATAAGCTATAAATAAGATTTTAAAGAATGAATCATCATAAGAGAAAGACTGAATTATCTTTCTGTTCTCTATAGAAAATAGGGTAATCCTCCCAGTCTCACACAAGGCTGAGGCAGGAGGATTAAGACTCTGAGGGGCTGGGGTTGTGGCTAGCGGTAGAGCACTCGCCTAGCAAGTGCACAGCCTGGGTTTGATCCTCAGCACCACATAAAAATAAAGCATTGTGTACTACTAAAATAAATAAATATTAAAAAAAAAAGTTTGAAGCCAGAGGCTGGGGTTGTGGCTCAGTGGTAGAGTGCTTGCCTAGAATGTGCCAGGTGCTGGGTTCGAGCCTGAGCACCATATAAAAACAAATAAATAAAATAAAAGTATTGTGTCCAACTACAACTAAAAAAAAAAAAAAAAAAAAAAAAAAGAGTTTGAAGCCAGTCTGGGCAACATAGTGAGACACAGTCTCAAAAGCACAGGTATTCCAAAACTGTCATATGAAAATGTAATCAGGGCTGGGGCTGGGGCTCAATGGTAGAGCGATTGCCTAGCAGGGGTGAGGCACTGGGTTCAATCCTTAGCACTACATACAAAAATAAGCAAATAAAATAAGGGCTTGCTGTCCATCTGCAACTATAATAAATAAATAAATAAATAAATAAGAAAATGTAATCAAAGAGTGTGTATCCTCCTCCAAAATCTGATTTCTTTTATCATTCTGTGTAGATATTTGTTTTCATCACTTAATTTTATATTCATTTTCTTAAAAAGGTCTGCCACAATTGAATATGATTTGGAGTCTACAAAGCCTAATCCAGGGACTGGGAATGTAGCTCATTGGTAAAGTACATGCTTAGCACGTGCAAAGCCCTGGCTTCAATCTCCAGCACTGCAAAATGATAATAAGAAATCAAATCTGCTTGTGGTCTGAGGGATCCTGAAGCAGGAGGGCTTGCTCTTGGCTTAGAGCGTTGCTTGAGGAACCAGCAAGTCTGTTTGCAGAAACCCTTCACTTCAGCAGGGTAGGGAGGCCGCATGGTACCATCTTGTAACTTAGATAGCTCTCCATGGACTCAGGATGATCCAGAAGCCCCCTGCCTTTCATGATCCATGCAGACTTTTGGGGACAAAAGCTCAAGAAGGCATCTGGGTAGGGCTGGGGTGTAGCTGGTATAGCCTAGGGTACAGCATTTGCCCAGCATGCCCAGTCCTGGGTTCAATCTCCAGCACTGTCTCCTTCCCCCCATTAAAACAAACAAAAAAGCAAGGCAGCTGGGGACCATCCAGAGCTAACCACACTTAAATCATGAGCTACTGCTTTAATATTCAGAAGACTATCCTAAATCGGAAAAGGCAGAGTCATCTTAAATATGCAAACCCCCATCCCACCCTGACCCACGCCAAAGTGAGAATGGCATCTCTAGAACATGATCACATAAGTTATGAAATCAAGTTCAGTTTTCTTGCACATCTAACTTGGGGTGTGTAAATTTTGGTCCCCTATCTTATCCTAATCTCTTTTCTATAGGATAACCCTTAAAATATTAGGAACAGTAATGTCCTCCCCCAAGTCCTCTTGACTGCCTGGCTGAGAATCTCCAGGTCCTTTGCTCATTTCTCATGCCACTTGCACGCCAGGCCTGGGGCCAGCCCTGTTTGTCCTTTTAACGATGAGTTCTATTTTGTCAATATCAATGTCTGGGGACTTGAACAGCACCCATTTCATTCGTTGTTGTTGTTTTTTAATTAGTGATGTAATGCATGCTTCCATTCCAATAATCTCCTCTAAGTTCATTTCAACATATTCTGCTGAAGGAAAGATCTCCACAGTGCTGTAGCCCCTTATTCTTTTTTTTTTTTTTTTTTTTTTTTTTTTTGGTATGGGGATTGAACTCAGAGGCACTTGACCACTGGGCCACATCCCCAGCCCTTTTTAAAAAAATTTTATTAGAGACAGGGTCTCACTGAGTTGCTAAGTGCCTTGCCATTGCTGAGGCTGGCTTTGAACTCATGATGCTCCTGCCTCAGCCTTCCAAGTGCTGGGATTATAGGCGTATGCCACCACGCCTGGCCAGAGTTTTTTTTTTTGGACTTGTTGAAACCCAGATTGCTGAGCCCCATGCCCAGTTTCCATAGGTCCTGGGTGTGGCAGAGAATTTGCATATTTAAGTTCCCAGTCAGGCTGATACTGAGATCTGCCGCCACACTGAGGGTCACAGGTCTAGACTGAGGCTAGAACTGCTCTCTAAAGAAAATGGGCAGTAAGGGTACTGAGGGCTGGGAGAGAGGCGCCTGGATGGAAGGCCTTATAGCAGACAGCAAGCCCCAAGGAGGAAAGAGGGGAGGCAGGAATAGGCGAGGCCAGAAACACACCAGGTTTTAGATTCCAGAACAAAACCCTCTTACCTGGCAACTGAGGAGTTCCCAACCCGCTGGCCTCATGCCCCTTTCAGATCAGAGCTGAGAATGCTTGTCAATGCTCCCTAGGGAAAACCACAACCAGGGTTCCCTTCAGGGAAGAATCCTGCTGATAAACTGTAGAAAAATCCAACCCAGCTACATAGGAATAACCAGAGACTTCTGTTAGAAATGTGAAGGAAAAGAAAGGCGCGTGAGAAAAATCAATGACAAAAAAAAAAAAAAAAAAAAAAAAGACTCACACGGAAAACCAACCCCAAAAGAACAGCCCACTGGGAAGAAGAAGCAAAGTTCAGGAATGTAGGAGAAATACATCTGCACCTTACTTTTGATAAAAGACGTTGGAGAGCCGGGCGCGGTGGCGCACGCCTGTAATCCCAGCACTTGGGAGGCTGAGGCAGGAGGATCGCGAGGTCAAAGCCAGCCTCAGCCATGGTGACGCACTTGGCAACTCAGTGAGACCTTGTCTCTAATAAGATACAAAAAGGGCTGGGGATGTGGCCCAGTGGTCGAGTACCCTTGAGTTCAATCCCTGGTACCAAAAAAAAAAAAAAAAAAAAAAAAAAAAAAAAACAAAAAACTTCCACAAAGAAAAATCTATTTATTTATTTATTTATTTATTTTTGGTACCAAGGATTGAACTCAGGGGCACTCGACCACTGGGCCACATCCCCAGCCCTTTTTTGTATTTTATTAGAGACAGGGTCTCACTGAGTTGCTAAGTGCTTCGCCATTGCTGAGGCTGGCTTTGAACTCACGATCCTCCTGCCTCAGCCTCCCAAGTGCTGGGATTACAGGCATGCACCACCACGCCTGGCTCCACAAAGGAAAATTTAAAAAAAGAAAAAGAGAAGGTTGTGAGTGGGTTCCAGGACACAATAGAAAAAACTTACCTAAGCTGAAAGATAAAATGAATGATTTTAGACTGAAAAGGCCTGGTGAATGCCAAGGCAGTTAGGTCAGACCCATATCTAGGCATATCTTGATAAAAATTCAGAATTTTAATAATAATGATGAGGATGATAGTGGTATGTGTGTACATGTATCAAGAGTTTCCAGAAAGAGAAAGTGTGACACCTACAAAGAAATACGAGCCAATCTGATTTTAGACTTATTGACACTGGTGGTGCTCAAATGTCTTTAAAACAGGGCTAGCTTCATAATTTACAGGGATCATTGAAAATAAAAACATGGGACTCCTCATTAAAAAACAAGGAAGAATTTCAAGATGGCGACAGAAGAAGCATTAACCAAGGGTGCGGCCCTCTTTAGCACAGGGCCTCTTACTGTCTTTTTTCCTTTCTGTACTGCAAGATCATTCTCAGTGACCAGTTCCAGTTGTATGTCATGCCGCTTTCTGTACACAGTTATTGTGTCGAGGAAGGCACCCCTGCTTCCAAGTTCTGAGAAGCAAAGACTTTGAACCTAGAATTCTACATCTAGCTGAACTGTTTGTCCAACATGGGGGCAAATGGAAGGCAGTTTGGACTTTGAAGAATTTAGAAATTTTCCTTAACACCAAACCTAGATCAAAAAATTATTAGAGGACTGGGATGAAGCTAGAACACTTGCCTATCATGGGCAAGGCCCTGGGTTTGATTCACAGCAACACACACACACACACACACACACACACACACACAATTACTTGAGTCACTTCTAGGAAAACAGAGTTTTCTGAAAAAATTAAAAGGACTCCAAGAAAGAAGGTGGCATAAAGTTGCAGAAGCAGTGGTCCCTGAGAATGCCCTAGAAATAAAGGCAGATGAAAAGAAACTAGGGGATATATTAGGTATCGGTATGTAAGTGACTTTTTCCTTTTAAACGTCACCGTTTTAATGACATTGGATTACATACTTCTCTACAGAACCAATCACAGAATCATTGTTGGTTCAATGGTGAATAATATTCAAATAATTATAACATTGTAAGAGCTTTTATAATGGTTTATATTCTTAGAGTCAATCTATATTCAAAGTACAGAAAAGGGTAAGTATGGTTATAGGACAGAATTTAAATAGTATAAGCCTTGATGATGTAAAAAAAAAAAAATGCCTGGGGCTTAGGGATATAGCTCAGTGGTAAAGCACTTGCCTAGCATGTGCAAGGTCCTGGGTTTGATTCACAGCAAAACACACACACACACACACACACACACACAGAGTCTAATAAAGAAATCGGAGGTGGATGAGAAAAAAAAAAAAAGAAAATGCACAGTATGCCAATATCCTCATCTATCATAGCAGAGTGGGTCAGTAGGATCTGCCTGAATTTGATAAATGCAGAATAAAGGTTTTAGTATTTTATTTGAACTTGTAAAATGTATCATAGAAGAGCTAAAAAAAAAAAAAAAAGAAACCAAAATCATATATCATATACCTGATAAAAACGGAGTAGGGAATGTAGGTGGCATTAGACATGCATTAAATTCTTCATTTTCTTAGCAGGGAATGAACAGGCACATTCTACATTGACAAGAAATAGAGATATAAACAAATTATTTCAGGTTCTATAAAAACCACCATACAACTTTAAAACAGAAAATCACAGCAGTGAGGGGCTCTGGGGCGTGGGACAGAGCGAGCTGTAGGGGAGGGGACACGAAGCTGCCTCTGTGTTTCGCACTGCTCTGAATCATTTTCAGTTTTCTATGTGCACGCATTGTTTCTATAATTAAAACTGAGTTGAACAAGAAAGGCAATGAAGGCGAGAAGGCATCGGTTGGAGCCAGTATGGCTCAGTGAACTTGGCTTTTGTGTTAGTCAGCTTTTTATCCCTGTGACCAAAATATCTGACATGAAAAACTTAAAGGAGGAAAGATTTATTTTGGCTCGCAGTGACAGAGGATTCAGTTCATGGTTGGCCAGCTTTGTTGCTTTGGACCTTAGGTGACACGGACGCTGTGACAGAATGGCATGGTGTGGGTATGGTGGGGGTGGGGGTTGGGGGGAGCCATTCAGCTCATGGAAGCCAGGGAGGGGAGAGTGAGAGAGGGAGGGGAATGGGCCAGGGACAAGATATAGTCCCCCAGGGCATGTCCCTGAGGACCTATTCCTTCAACTAGGTCCCACCTTCTAGAGTTTCCCTCCCCTCCCAATAATGCTATCCAATGACCAACCCACCCTTGAGGTCAGATCCAGTCACTCCCCAAAGCCCCTCTGAGCATTGCTGCACTGAGGACCAAGCCTTCGCCAATGAGCCTTTGGGGGAACATTCTAGATTAAACCCATAACAACTTTCTGTCTTGATTTCCTGGTTACTAGCCTCGAAGATCAAGAGAACTCGTTGCTACCACATCCCAGGTTTGCAGCATCCTAGGTGGTAAGCTGTAAAGAAACTTCCATCAGGACAAGGGGCAAAGGAGGTGACCCTTTGGTCACCTGTGGGCACGGGATGATGTATTACAGTTAAAGGTTGGGTGGCCAGGAAAGTAGTCATGAGAGAGTGACTAAATGAGTAAAGACATGAAAGTGATAAGGAAGTGTCCACATGGATATCTGGGAAGGTTCTAGACAGAATGGCAAGTGCAGGTGTCCTGGGGCAGGAGTGTACCCCTAAATTTCCAGGAATAGCAAGAAAGCCAGAGTAACTGGAGTGGAGAAAGCAAAGCAGATTTTTTTCCCCTGTGGTACTAGGTATTGAATCCAGGAGCATTCCACCTCTAAGCTTTATACACCTAACCCTCTTTAAATTTTATTTTGAGACAAGATCTTACTAGGTTGCTGCAGCTGACCATGAACTTGCAGACCTCCTACCCTGGCGTCCTGGTTTGCTGAAATTACAGGTGTGTGCTACCACATCTAGCCAAGGAGAATATTATATGTAATGATGTTAGAGAGGTAAGGTGATGGGGACTATATTGTCTCCCCCTCTCTCTTTCCTTCCTTTCTTCCTTCCTTCTTTCTCTCTCTCTCTCTTTCCCTCCCCCTCTCTCTCTCTTTCTTTCTTCCTTTTCTTTTCCTTCCTCCCTCCCTCCCTCCCTCCCTCCCTTCCTTCCTTGATACTGGGGATTAAAACTACGGCATTGAGTACATTCCCAGACCTCTTTTATTTTCATTTTGAGTCAAGATCTTGCTAAGTTGGCCAGGCTGGCCTTGAACTTTCGATCCTCCTATCTCAGCCTCCAAAGTTGCCGGGGTTACATTTTTTTTTTTTTTTTTTTTTTTTTTTTTTTGTGTGGTACCGGGGATTGAACTCAGTGCTTTTTTTGGAGACTAGGTTGCACAGCATTTTGAAGTTTCCTCCTGCCTCAGCCTTTACTAGGCGTGCGCCTCCGCGCCCGGCCAGGGAAGCATTTTTTTCTTTAAGCAAATTTCTTTAAGCAAAATTTAAAATGGCCTCCCTCATAACAGTGGTCACAGGAGCCCAAAGGTGGAAGCACTCCAAATGTTCATCAATAATGACCAGATAGGCTGGGTGTGGTGGTGCACATCTGTTATCCCAGTGGCTCAATAGGCTGAGACAAGAGAATAGCGAGTTCAAAGCCAGCCTTAGTAACGGGCAAGGCACTAAGCAACTCAGTGAGACCCTGTCTCTAAATATAATACAATACAAAATAGGACTGGGGATGTGGCCCAGTGGTCGAGTGCCTCTGAGTTCAATTCCCAGTACTAAAAAAAAAAAAAGACCAAATAAGCAAAATGTGGGTAAATTCATATTGTGGAATATTATTTAGTCACGAAAAGGAATGGAATATCGACAAGTCCATACTATAACATGGATGGACCTTAAAAACATTATGCTAACTGAGGTGGGCATGGTGGTGCACGCCTGTAATCCCAGCACTCAGGAGGCTGAGGCAGGAGGATCACGAGTTCAAAGCCAGCCTCAGCAATGGCGAGGCACCTAGCAACTCAGTGAGACCCTGTCTCTAATAAAATACAAAAAAGGGCTGGGGATATGACCCAGTGGTTGAGTGCCCCTGAGTTCAATCCCTGGTATCAGAAAAAAATAAAAAAAACAAACAAACAAACAAAAAAAACCCCAACAACATTATACTAACTGAAAGAAGCCAGACACAAAATATGAGACTATTATATGATTGTGATTCCCTTCCACACATTATATGTGCCCTTTTCTTCCAGTCCCTGTGGGACTGAGCTAGATTAAGTCATTATTTTGATATATCCAAAGACATTTAGGCCTAGTATTTATCTTTGTTATTTTTTAAAGCAGCTTTATTGAGGTGTAATTGATATGTAGTAAAACTGCATGTAAGGTGTACAATTTAATAACATACATGTATATCTGTGAAACCATCATCCCAAACAAAATAATAGACAAATTCATCTCCTCCAAAACTTTGTTCCTTTGTCCTGTGTCTTCTTGCACAGTGAAAGTCATCCTACCCCTAAGCTCCAGCCCCAGGACGGAGGCTCTCCCCTCTGCTCACAGACCTCCTAGGTGCTATAGGCACCTCATATTCTCTAGTTTATTGCATCTTGGATTCCTCATCATTGTGTCCTCTTCAGCACACAGAGGAAAGACCGACCATAAAGTCCTGTAGACCTGGGGTCAGATCTCACTGGCTCTTACTAGCCATGCCCTTGCACAACTTATGTCTTATTTTCTACATTAGAAGAGCCCAGGGATCATAATGGCACTTGCATTCAGGTTGCTGTAAGGATTAAATGAGAGGCTAAGCACTGAGCCGCCTGGAGAGTTCCTGGCACACAAATACCAGCTCTGTTCTCCAATCTTTGCTCTCTTATCTCTAGTCCCACAGCCAGTGCTTCTTTGCATCATTGTCATCCGGTTTTTCTATTCCTTTGGACAAGGAGCTTATTTATTTACTTATTTTCACTTTTGTGGCAAACTCACTCTTCCTCCTGCGCCAGCTCCTGGGTCTGTTTCTGGGGCACCGTCCGCCTCTGACTTGCCCGTGCTTTGATACTTCCCTTTGGCCTTCAGGAAACGTAGTCTAGTCAAATAGAGAAAATTTCCAGTCTGCCCAATCTTGCTACAAGTAAGTGGGTCGGATCAATACTTAGTTCCATGTCCATCTTTTTTGATGGTGAGTCCTTCCTAGCTCAAAGACATCTACTGAAAAGTGAGATGAAAATAAAATAGAAGTTGAGCAGCTGTGTTTTATCACCCATCAGTATTACATTATCTGCACCAAGCATCATGCCTATTCCTTTCTTGTTCTTTTTCTAAATATAGATTAATTTCGGTAGTCCTCAACTTATTTCGGCAGGGCCTAGCTTATCCTGGGTTTGAATCGTCCCGATACCTCCCATACAACTCTACAGTGCCATTCTGTATTTGTTCTTGATTGAATGTCCCTTTCTCTAAGTTCTCTGAAAAATTCTCTGTCAGGGCTCTCGGTGTGTCTCATAATAGGAACTATTTTTATATTTCTTTCATTTCTTCTGTGGCATCTAGCATAGTGTCTTATATGAAAGACCACCATAAAATCTTATCCACCCAACTTATTTTTGTTACCGAATGCTAAAGTGAGTCTTTTCAATGTATTTGTTAAAAGTGTCTTTAAAGCTACTCTTCTTTCTCAGACATATGAAAATATAAGGCATTCCCCCATAAGTCATCCCTGAATATTAAGGAGGATTACACACTAATTACTATATTTTAATATTTAAGCAAAAGATAACTAGCAATTCTGAACTTCTATACTATGAGGAAACGTATTCAGTGGTATTTACAGCTTTTGTGCAATTAAAAAAACAAAACTAAAATTTCAAATGCCTTTTGGTTTAACGCTAATTTCTTAATTAGGACCTACAAAGGAATAAATCTGTTTATTTCCCAGTAACACACACACACACATACAGAGAGAGAGAGAGAGAGAGAGAGAGAGAGAGAATAAATCTGTAAGGCATTAAAATTAAGAGACAGTATTCAAAATATTATTCAACCTACTGAATTAATAGGCCACAAATTAGTTATAAATGGGTAAAAAGATTTAGAAGACATATATGATGATTTTAAAGACAATGCACACCATTTGAATTTACTCTGTGTGTGTGTGTGTACACATATACTGCTGCAATTTTCAGGTCATAAAATAATTTCTTCTCATTTGGGTTCAGTTTGAAAGAGGTTTTTTGGTTTTTTTTTTTTTTTTTTTGGTACAGGGGATTGAACTCAGGGCACTTGACCACATCCCCAGCCCTTTTTTGTATTTTCTTAGAGACAAGGTCTCACTGAATTGCTAAGTACCTCGCCATTGCCGAGACTGGCTTTGAACTTGTGATCCTCCTGCCTCAGCCTCCCAAGTGCTGGGATTACAGATGTGTGCCACCATGCCCAGCTTGAGTTTTAAAGTTTTTAGTTTACTGATCATTAGGAGTGTATGTTAATTGCCATTAATCAGAACCAGAGAGAATGACCCGTGACATAAAAATGGGATAAAACATAGTAAGTACTTGTTCAGGATTTTCTATTACAGTATTTATCAACTTTTTCTTTATGCCTGCAATATTGCTAAAACTTACTGCCTTTGGTGTTTAATGCACGTTTGTGGTTGTTGATATACTAGGGATTTTGTCACCATCTCTCATCTAGTCCCTTTTAAAGATATACATCCTGACTTAGACTACCTTGTTCAGATTGTTTTTTATAATGCAAAAAGCCAAACATCTAGCATTTAAAAATCAACATAAAATCTACTTGGGAGCAAAACTCCTAATGCTGCTTGAACCATAAAATGTTTCATTTTTTCATAAATGGGGATGGCGAAGGACATAGAATTTCTTTTAATGTTTATCTGTTCTTTAGGACTAACCATTCTCTGATTAGCCCCAGTATTGAGTCAGACCTCTCTCCTCTGTGCTGCTACAGATCTTTGTGTTTTTATCCATCATAATGCTTAGCATAATATATAATATACTTGTCTTTTTTACAGAGTAGGAGCCTGTTGAGTATAAAGAGTGTGCCTTTTTATCCCTGTATGTTTAACATTGTATTGTTTACAATGTTTGTAGTTAACAATAATGCATACATAGATGATTGAATAAGTTTTATTTTATTTTTAAATTTAACTAACCTCTTCAGTTAATAGCAGGTATGCATACACACAGAGACATGCATAATTTTATGACTTAACTATTATTCACAACATGTTGTTCTTCCATCAGCAATATTTTCCAAAGCTACACCGAAGTGCCATAGACTTCAGAACGGGAATACATGACTAGTGCCTGGTATAACTATTTTTTTTAGTGACTGAGTTGGTATTTGGAACATAGAGACTTTGTAGATAGTGTATGTGATAGTGTTTTGGTAGGCCAAAGTAACATACACGTTCAAAGCATTTAATGAATGTGTGACTAAGGGATAGCTCTAAGCTGTAGGTCCTTGAAATGAAAAGCTTTAAATTTTTTTTCATAAAATTTTTAGAGCAATTTTATATTTACAGAAAAATAAAGAGGATAGTGCAGAGTTCTTGCAGGTATCCACATTAGTCTGGTGTATTTGTTACAAGTAACGAACCAATGTGACATATTAACTAAAACCCATAACTTATTCAAATTTCCTAGTTTTAACCCAGTGTCCTTTTTCTTTTCTAGGATCCCGCCAAGGACACCACATTACATGTAATTGTCATGTCTCCTGGCGTTCCTCTTGGCTGTGAGTTTCTTAGACTTTCCTTGTGCTTCATACCTTGTCAGTTTTGCAGAATAGGCTCAGGTACGCTGTAGACTGGGAATTGGTCTACTGTTTTCTCATGGTTAGACTGGAGGCACCGTAGAATATTTGATAAGGAGGCATCACAGAGTTTCCCAACGTTTTCCTGTTTTCCCTTCGTTCACATGGGCAGCACACTGTCACAAGTAACATCTCTCATTAGACCAGGGATGGAGAGGTGGGGGCATAGCTCGAGGTGAATTTAGGAGACTCTGTAGGTAAACGGACACACACAGAAGTGCTCCTTTTTAATTCTCATTTAGAAGGAACAAATTTTATCTCCTTATTTCATAAGCTATTTAGATTATAAAGCTTAATAAAATAATGACCCTGCAGCATTTTGATATCTGGAAGACAGTGTAACTCCAGCATGTGTTGTAAAAACAAAACAAAACAAAACAAAAAAAAAAACTCTAGAAATATGCAGAATAAGAAATCATCAACTACACAAATACAATTTATATAACTTCTGAACAGACCCAAGAAAAAGTATCTATTTTAAAACATGTTATTATGAACAACTTCGAAAACACAGGAAAATTAAAAGACTAGTACAATAAATGATCCACATACACACTCTCACCTAGATTTAGCAAATGCTAGTGTTACTGTACGTGCTTCACCTCTCTCTCTCTCTCTTGCTCCCACTCTTTCAAAGCAAGTGCTGACATTATGCTTCCCCTTTAAAAATCTCAGCACATATTTCCTAAAAATAAAACCACAATACTGTATCCCACCAAAGAATATTTTCTTAACACTACCAAGTTACATTAGACATTTTCAAGTATCCCCCAAATTGTTTTTAATGTACTTTTTGAAGAATCAGAATCATGGATTGTGTTTGATTATGTTTTTAAAGACTTATTTATAAGATTGTTCCTTTCCTCTCCTGTCTTTTTGGTTGTTGTTGTTAACAACAACTTCAATGTGCTTATCACATGAGTTCCTGTATGTGCATGTGCATACACACATACAACTTTTGAAAAGAAACGAAGTCTTGTGGAATATTTCAGAGTTTGGATTTGTCTTATTTCCTTGTGGTTTCGTACAACTTGTTGCCCTCTCTCCTGAATTTCCTATAAACCGGAAGTTAAGTCTAAAGGATCAATTGCATTCAGGTTAAACATTTTTGGTAAGAACTCTTTGTGATGCCCTGTACCTCATACTGAGGTATATAATGCCAGGCTATATATTTTATACTTTTTTCTTACTAATGTCATTTATTTACTTTGTCTTCATCTATATTTCTTTCTAATAACTGTTTTGTTCTTATATTCTCACTTAGATTGAATATATTGAACATGATGATAGTCTTCTTTTAATAATAATATCTTAACCTTGAGCTGTTAGTGTAAATTTTTTTTTTTTTTTTGATACTGTGGATTGAACTTGGGGGCACTCAACCACTGAACCACATCCTCAGACCTATTTTGCATTTTATTAGAGACAGGGTCTCACTGAGTTGCTTAGTTCCTTGCTTTTGCTGAGGCTGGCTTTGAACTCATGATCCTCCTGCCTCAGCCTCCCAGCCTCTGGGATTACAGGTGTGTGCCACCACACCCGGTGTTAGTGTAAAATTTTTATCTTTTCCTGGGTAGAAGCAAAGACAACCAGATTGACCATCAATGAAGCTGCTGAATTTTGAGTTTTGGGTCCTGCTTTCTCTACTGGGACTCTGCTCTCCTTTTTCCCAGGACCAGTGAAATACTTCCTCTTCAGGATCTATTCCCCCTGGGCAATATTTTCAATCCAGACATTATCCTCTTCCCTCCAGCTCAGTAAAATTAAAATTTCCTAGTTTTTTTTCCCTGTAAAACTGTAGGTAGGCAGGCTGTTTCCTCTAGTTAACATGATGAACAGGCTATATTATGAGGATCAAGTAGTATGAAGTGCTATATAAAAACCAATCACTATCATTTAATGCATGTTGTGTTAGTTTTCTATTACTGTGTCAAGATACCTGAGACCATCAACTTACAAGGCTTATTTTGGCTCACACTTTCAGTCCATAGTCAATAGGCCCTGTTGCTTTCCGGCCTGTGGCAAGGCAGTAGATCATGGCTGAGGAAGCTTGTTCACCTCATGGAGGCCAGGAAGCAGAGAGAGGGGAAGGGGCCAGGGTTCCAGTATCCCCTTCAAGGGCACACCCTTAATGATTTAACTTCTTCCAACTAGGTCCCACCTCTTTTTTTTTTTTTTTTTTTTTTTTTTGTACCTGGGATTGAACTCAGGGGCACTCGACCACTGGGCCACATACCCAGCCCTTTTTTGTATTTTATTAGAGACAGGGTCTCACTGAATTGCTAAGTGCCTCGCCATTGCTGAGGCTGGCTTTGAACTTGCAATCCTCCTGCCTCAGCCTCCCAAGTGCTGGGATTACAGGTGTGTGCCACCACGCCCAGCTAGGTCCCACCTCTTAAAGGGACCATTACCTCCCACTAGCACCACAAGCTGATGACCACACCTTTCATATATGGGCCTTTGAGGGACACTTAAGATCCAAACCACAATGCTGTCAATGATTCAATGTAGTATCCCCAAAGTTTGTTTTCCATGGAGGAGAAGGTATAGACATTATGGAGCTAGACAAGTATTGGTAGTAACAGGAAGCAGAATTTCTGGGTTGAAACAAAAATTACTTGTTGAAAAAATGAGGTTTTAGGGACAAGTAGAGTATTAAAATCAAACAGATAAGATAGCTTAGATCTGATGTGAATAGAGATCTATTGCAGGACTAGAGTATTCACAAAGGAGAAAGGCGGAGGAAATCCCATAGTCATTTGTCAGTCAACATTGGCATGGGTTTGGGTGCCTTTCTGCAAAATATTTTTTTCCTTATGCTCTCCTAAATTTTTTTTTTTTTTTTTTTTTGGTGGTTTTAGGGATTGAACCCAGGGCTTTATGCATGCAAGGCAAGCACACTACTAACTGAGCTATATCCCTAGCCCTCTCTTATTCTTTATCCTAACTTTCTAAGCTGCCTTCAGCCTTTTTTATTTTATTTTTGGTTCCCAAGTTTTCTTCAAGAACTCATACAAAATATTTCAAATAAAAAAGTTTTAATCCTCATCTCCCTCCTCTTCTTCATCCTGGTTAATCTGGAAGTAACGTAATTCATAACTCTCTGCATTTAGTGACTATGTGCAACCAGTCACGTTGACTATTCTTTTTTTTTTTTTTTTTGTGGTACCAGGGATTGAACTCAGGGGCACTCGACCACTGGGCCACATCCCCAGCCCTTTTTTGTATTTTATTTGGAGACAGGATCTCACTGAGTTGCTAAGTGCCTCGCCATTGCTGAGGCTGGCTTTGAACTCGCGATCCTCCTGCCTCAGCCTCCCAAAGTGCTGGGATTACAGGTGTGCGCCACCACGCCCGGCTACGTTGACTATTCTTGAAATACTTTTTTGTGAGATATTTCAAATACCTTCTGGAAAAAGTCACCTCAGATGTTACAATGATCTTGCTCTTGCTCTTTTTGATAGTCACAACCACCTCACAGAGATTCCCAGCTTTTCTGTTTGATCCTGTCTTGGAGAAGCTGCTCAAAACTGGCAGTGTCCATGATTCGATCTTCTGTGCACGGTGGGTGCATTCAAAGGTGTACTTCATAACAAGCTTCTTCTTTTTTTTTTTGCCCCCTTTGCCACAAGGTTTTTCATAGGCGCCATGGCAGCATCAGAGGCAGAGATAGTCTTTAATAAACAAGTAAAAATGATTATTTGTAACTACAGTTAGCAGCTATATGGCTTATGATGTGCTAGGAACTGTGCTCAGCGATTTGTTATCTCACTTAATGCATGCAACCTGTGAGGCAGATATTATTATCATCCCCATTAAAATGAGAAAACTAAAACCCAAGCATAAGTTGTCACAAGAGATAGTAGGCTGTGGAATCCAAACCCATGAGTTTAATTATTATGTCTGGAGTTTGCTGCTAAAATTTTAGCATTATCCAGAAATGTAGCCTTTATCCCTTTCTTCTCAAGGTCAAATATTTGTATTTACAATTTCTTTAATCCTTGTTTGCAGATTTGTGTGCCTTATAGTGTTTACATTCTTACTGCTCTCCTCATGTACCTTTAAAACTAGTTGCATTTCCAAACTGGAGACTCAATTAAGTAGACTGGGCAGAAATGCAGAGGAGGGTTGCTAGTATTTTTCCATCAGATGGAATGTGATTTCGGTTTGTCCCATTTTGAAAGCCCTTGATTACTTGATTAAGATGATGTCTGATTTTCCACACTGTAGATTTTCTGTAGTTCCCCCTATAATTATTAAGAATTCTGTGGGGAGATATTTTAAAACTATGTATATATCCCAATCCTTATCAAACTTCCAATTTATGTATTTATTTATATCTGTATATTTTCTTATACTATTCAATGGGTCATAATACCAAATACACATACAGTATTTAAGCTAATTTGTTCCCAAGTTGGACACTTAAAAGCTGGCCTGTGTCCTTCTGACATGCCTGCTCCATTATTCTTTGAGCATGTTCTTATATCTAGCACAACTAGAGGCTTCAGGCTCATCCGGCACCTTCACTTCTTCAGTTCTGAAATCAACTGTTTTACTAAAAGGAAAAGTGGAGAATGGCACTTAGAAGCCAAGGTCTGGGCTAGTTGTATTGTTTTGTGGATTCACTCCTGGATTCTCACAAGGGAAAGAGAATATAGGTACTTATGTACCTATACCTATTTCTACAAATAGATTGATACCACCATTCCTAGGCCATCAAAAGGTTCTCTAGTTTTCCCTTTCCATATTTACAATTCCCTCCCTCAACAGTGAGAAATCTGGCTATTTTCCTTAACATATTCACTTATTTGATCAAGCTTCTTTACATGACCATGTCTTGCTGTGGCTGCCTCCTGCTCTGCTCAGCTGCCCTCTACAAACCACTGCCCCTCCATGCTGCCCTCTCAAGGGGGTGGAGAACACCTCACACCAGGCATTTTCATTCATAGATGCACTCCTCAGACTCTGTCATAGCTTTGGTTGTCTCCCCTTTACTGATTATGCTGTGATGTCCCCTGACAGCACACAACCTTTACAAAATATATTTTAAAATACATTCTCTTGCTGTGCAGGGCACAGGCCTGTAATCCCACTGGCTTGGGAGGTGGAGGCAGGAGGATCTTGATCTCAAAGCCAGCCTCAGCAATTTAGCGAGGTTCTAAGCAACTCAGTGAGACCCTGTCTCTAAATAAATATTTTTTTTAAAAAAAAATCTCTTTTGCTTTTTGTAAAACCTCAGTGAAATAATCAGGGAAGGTATTATCCATAATTTTTCTTTAACAGATCTTCAGGGATCTAGTTCAAGAGGAATAGAGTGGCTTCCCAAAGTCACACATCCTATATAAAGAAGGCTCTGAATGCAGAAGAACTCTTTGCACTCCACCAATCCATAGTATCTCTGACCAAATGCAAAAATACAGTACTTTTCTTTTTTCTCTTCAGTAGAAATGTTTCAAACTAATTCAGTTTGTGGTCAACTATGATTTCTGGGTTTTTCTTTTCCTGCAATGATATGACAAATATTGGTACAGTAGAAAAAGAATTGTAGTTTCAACTGTATCTGTAAGACTTCAGGCCAGTTACTTGCTTACCCCAACTATAAAAAGGAGGTGAGAATAGATTAGTGAGTCTCTGCCTGTGGGAGTGGGATGGCTCACCCTCCATACTTCCCTAACAAAAATTACCTAGGCCCCTGTAAGGCTTTCCCTACTGATAGGCCTACAGAAATTCAGCACAAATATTCCATTCAAAAGTCCTTAACATCCCTTCCAATTCTCATAGTTATACTTCCAAGGCAATCTTTGTATATTCAACATTTGTTTATATATATATATATATATATATATATATTATTATTATATATATATGTTTTTTTTTGTAGTTGGACACAATATCTTTATTTTATTTATTTTTATGTGGTGCTGATGATCGAACCCAGCACCTCGCCCGTGCTAGGCGAGCACTCTACTGCTGAGCCACAACTCCAGCCCTCTTAACTGTTTTTTTTTTTTTTTTTGGGGGGGGGTGTCTAATTAGTTACAATGACAGTAGAATATATTTTGACACATCATACATAAATGGAGTATAACTCCTCATTCTTCTGGTTGTTCATGATGTGCACTATCGTGTAATCATATATGCACATGGGTAATAATGTCCGATTCATTCTACTATCCTTCCTTCCCCCATGCCCCTCCCTTCCCTTCAGTCCCCTCTGTCTAAACCAAAGTACCTCTATTCTTCCCTAGCCCCCCACCCTTTAAGTGCTTCAATCTTTCATTTTATCATCTTACATTTGGCTCTCAATTGCATCCTTCAAAAATATTAATGGATGGCCCATGAGGCACTAAGCACTGTGTGATCCACTTTTTGTCATATTTCTCTTCCCCAGAAAGTCATTTCGAATTTCATATCTAGTTTCCTAACTTGGGAAATGTAAGCATTTAAAGTTAAGTCAGGCTATTTATAAACATGCAGGTTCTTCTCCATTCCTTTCTCCTACAACCCCAAGTCAGGGCTGGTCCCTTCAGTGACAGACACTAATGAATTCCCCTTGGGGACAACCCTCCACCCCACAGTGGCTCCATCAACGCTGCTCGCTGGGAATTCGGGTGCTACGTTTCCGAAGTTTGGAGTGCACGGCACGTTCCTCCACTTGGGAAGGGCACGGCTGCTCGGCGGTCGCCTCGGCTGGGCCCCACGCAGGACGCGGGCGGCATCTCCCACCACCGGTGGGCGGCCGCTAATTGATTTCAGATTCTCCCCTAGTCTCGAGGCGACCCTAGCGGGCTGAAACTTCCTCGCTTCCGCGTCTCAAAGCACAGACGCAACATCTGCCCTTCTTCACTCCGCAGGAACTCCCCCCCCCCCCACCTCGGCTTCCACTCAGAAATAACGAAGCCGCCGCTTCGCACGCGCCCGCCGTCCTCCTCCGTCCGGGGCCGCGCGCCCGACGCCGCTGCGCGTGGCCTGACAGCGCCTCCGCCTCTCCGGCCCCAGGAGCCCTTCCGCGGAGCGGGTGGGGAGCGCGCGCCGCGAGGAGACGACGTGCGCGAGACGCACGGCCCCGCGCCGAGCTCCGGAAGCAGCCGAGCCCGGCCTCGCGTGTCGCGCGCGTCGCCCACACCCCCGCCGCCGCGGCCTCGCGCGCGCGCGCACTGAGGCGCCGAGGCTGCCGCCGCCGCCGCCGCCGCCGCCGCCGCCGCCGCCGCCGGCTGCTGCTGCTGCTTCTGCTGCTGCAGGAGGCGGCGCTGGCTGGCGGCTGCGCTCGCTCCAGTCGGCGAGCGGAGCAGCGAGCGAGCGTGTGTGTTTTTTAAAGATGGCCGGAGCGGCGGCGGCGGTGGCCGCGGGAGCAGCAGCTGGAGCCGCCGCGGCAGCCGTGTCGGTGGCGGCTCCGGGTCGGGCCTCGGCGCCCCCGCCGCCCCCGCCCGTGTACTGTGTGTGCCGGCAGCCGTACGACGTGAACCGCTTCATGATCGAGTGCGATATCTGCAAGGACTGGTTCCACGGCAGGTAAATAAACCCCCTCAGCCCCGTCGCCGCCGCCGGCCACCGACCAGCTGCCGCCGCCGCCGCCGGCCGGCCGGCCGCACCTCCCTCCGGCCGGGCCGCCGCGCCTTGCCCCGCACCCTGCGGCCCCGGCGCGGAGCCCTCAGGCCGGGTGGAGGGGCGCGCGGGGCCCCGGGCTCGCCGGGCGCCGGGCAGGCTGCCGAGGGGAGCCGGTGGGCTCGCCTGGCCCGGGCGAAGAGTCGCCACAACAAACAGGAACAAAGGGGGCCGGCGGAGAAGTTGGCAGGGGGAACCCGGGCCGAGGGGACGCTCGGGGCGGCGCGGTGGGGACGGCGGCGGGGCGCCGGTAGGGCCCGCAGCCCCTAGCCCGCCGCCGCCCGGGCCGCCGCCGCCCCGCCGCGCCGCGCCCGGGGCTCCGGCCCGACTCGCCGGCCGCCCCGCCGCCTGCCCGGCCGGCCGCCGCGCCTGCCTTGTTTCCGGGCGGCCGCGCTCGCTCTGGCCGGCGTGTCCCCGCCGCGGGTCGCTTCGCGTCGCGCCCCCTTTCCATCTTTATCAAACTTCCTCGGCCGTCGGGCGGCGGGACGGGGGCGGCGGGAGCGGTGCGGCGGGGCTGGGCGAGTAAACAGAGCAACAGTTGAGGCACTCTTGGGGACCTGCGAGGTGCGGGCGGCGGGGGCCCGGCCGGCGGCAGGTTGGCTGCGGGACGGCCCCCTGCAACACACCCCCTGCCGCCGGGGGTGGGCGGAGGGAGTGGGCGGCGGGGCCGGAGGGACAGCTCCTCCCGACCCCCCGCGTCGCCCTCGCGCCGCGGCTCAAACTTTACAAAGAGTGCGGTTGCAGTCGCCCGCGGGCCGGCGACACCAGGACGGCCCGCGGCGGCGGCCGGGGCGCCGGGGCGTCCAACTTTGGGGCGGTTGCGGCGGCGGTGGCGGACGTTGCCCTCTGATTGCGCCGCGCCGCGAGTTTGACGTTTGTGAGAGCTCGGGCCGCCTCCGCAGCCAGGCCGCCGACTCGTGTGTTTTGTAATCAAAGTGTGAGGCTAATAAAGGGCGGCGCCACAGCCTCTTGACTCCGGCGTGGGAGGATTCGTAGGCATTTAAACAAAGAAACTAGTTGGGGTTGGGCTCCGAAAGTCCTTATTTGGGTGTTGTGGCAAAGCCTGCGGTCACCTTTAGGTGAAGCCGGTTTCCTGGGCACCGTTGGGTGGTGTATCTTGGCGAGAGCACGCTCGCGAGTAGTAGCTGTTATGGTGACTGTGATTGTAGGAAGTGTCCTTTGATTGACAGCAGGACATTTAAATACAGCCTCCGCTCCCCCCTCCCCAATTTTACAGAAACAGTGCACGACCAGGCCAGATGTCTTAGTCTCCCTCTACTGGTCCGGCGAGAGAAAACCATTTAAATTACAGGGTTCTTTTCAATGTTGAGTTCTAGGTATAGTTTTACTTAATTTTGAAGTACACTTAGTTTTACTTAATCAGATTAGAGGATTCTGGAAACAGAAAACGAGACTGTAGAAGAAGGGCAACATCCTCGTTTTGTATAAAGGTAATCTCTAATAAGAGGCTGATAAACGGTTGAGGAATATTATTGCGATCTTGCCACTTGTGATTAAGAGTAAACTATCCATAATTTTTTACTTTGAACTGATGTTTTCCTGTATTTTGATTATATATAAAAGTGAAATTTGAAGTTATCAATCTTTCCAATTCTAACTCTACATCCTTTGTTCCCGTAAAATGTTCTAAGCAACCAGAACAGAGAATAGTCCAAACATTTAAGTTTGGTATAGAATAAGAATCAGAATCCATAGTGATTATGTAAATGTTTGTTTTCAAGGAACTGTTTTATGAAATTGAGGCTCTTTAAACTGCATAAGAAACTTGCTCCACTATACAATATAGAGATTTGATGGATAATAAATTCTAGACTAGAGTTTTTTAAATCTTAACGTAGGTAACCTAATACTATACTCAAACAAGCTTCAGGTATTTTTCTGGAGAATTTTTTGTTACATGTATAAGTACACATTTGTAAACAGGAGAAATTGAAGAGGAAATAAAAAGGGCATATGTGAATGAGACAGAAAGGCCAGAACAGGTGGCCTCTGCTTTGTCATATGTGTGTGACTTCATGTCTGTGAAAGTGACTCTAAAATAGTACTTTTTGAGCCCAAGGTCTTTGTGACCACCAATAATTGAAACTTTGATGTGATTCAGATGTCAAAAGTTAGAAAATTTAGTGATATTTCCTGCCTTACAAAAGGAGTATTTTTTTAAAAAATATTTTTATTTATTTGCTTTAGTTGTACACAGTGCGTTTTATTCAATGCATTTTGTTTGTACGTGGTGCTGAGGATCGAACCCGGGTCGCCCACGCGCTAGGCCAGCGCTCTACCGCTGAGCCACAATCCCAGCCCCAGGAGTATTTTTTTAAAATAAGTTTAATTCTTAAGCATTAAAAAAACTAATGAATCAAACTATTGGTAATTTAGGATCTATGTATTTTTCCTGGGCTCAGTATTTTTTTTTTTTTTTTTTTTTTTTTTTTTTTTTTTGGTATTGGGGATTGAACTCGGGCACTCTACCACTGAGCCCCAGCCCCAGCCCCCATTTTGTATTTTATTTAGAGTTGGTCTCACTGAGTTGCTTAGCACCTCGCCTTTGCCGAGGCTGGCTTTGAACTTTGATCCTCCTTTCTCAGCCTCCGGAGCCACTGGGGTTACAGGTGTGTGCAACTGTGTCCGCCCCTGGGCTCAGTACTTACTCCACTGTTCAGTGTACCATGAAATGAGTGATATATATTTTTTAACACATCAGACTCTTTCTTACTTATTAATTATTAAGCAAATATATGAAAATTGGATCCTAACGGACTAAGGCATATCTTTAATACCCATGCTCAGGTGTCTTATGGTCTATCAACAGAGGAGAAAGCAGGGGAGTAAGAAGTGGGATACAGAGAATTGCCTTTACTTGAATAATTTTTTGATAGTTTTATTTCTTTAACTACAAGAACTTTTTAAATTTGGGGAGTCAATGAATCAGTATAGATTTTGGTTCATTATGCTTGGAGTTTCTGATACACAGAAATCTGAAAAGTTGTTTTAATTTCTTCTGAAGGAAGAAAGGTCCTTCCTTGATGTTTGTCAGTAAAGCTGCAGGGGGAATGGAACAGCTTCCTCCAGGTGTGAGGGTGCATCCTTGGTGTTCAGGAATTCCTATCCCTTCATCCACCCAGGCCTTTTTGCAAGGGAATGGGAAAAAGAGCACTCACCAGGGAGGGTACGGTGTATAATTACTACCCTAGCTGAGGAATTAGCAGAATTTTCCTGGGAAAGTTCCTTCCAACCTAGAGATGAAGTTCTTCCTTTCCAAGTCCTGGGTGGAAGTAGGACAATGGAGGTTCTTCCTGATAATGCCTCACCCTGTAATCTCCAGGCTCCATGACTTTCCATAGCACTTTGATATCATCCCATGAAAAATTATATCACTGCCCTAAGTAAATTGTCTTAGAATGTCTGTTGTGTTCCCATTAAAATCAAACATTTTGTATACTGGTGTTTTAAATCTCATATTCTTTTTATTTCTAAAAGTAATATGGGAAAATTGGAAAGTAATATGATGCAGAGATAACCTCTATTTTTAAGATTTGAGGTATGTTTCTAGGTATATTCCTCCTCACCCCACCGCAGATTGAATTCAGGGACACTTTACATCCCCAACCCTTTTTATTTTTTATTTTAAGACAGTCTTACTAAGTTGCCCAGGTTGGTCTTGAACTTGCAATTCTCTTGGTTCAGCTTCTTGAGTAGCTGGAATTATAAGCATGTAGCACTGTGCTTGGCATGTTGCACTGTGCCTGGCATGTATATCCCTTTTTTAAAAAATTGGTATTTGTTTTATGTGTTCTACTGTTAACTAACTTTTCCATTAATGTGTACTTTCCCTATATCTTTTAATGTTCTTTGAAAACATTTTTAGTGGTAGCATAGTGTTTAATTCCATGAAAGTACAATACACTTGAAAATCATTCCTTTTTTTTTTTTGGTGGCACCAGGGATTGAGCTCAGGGGCACTCGTCCACTGGGTCACATCCCCAGCCCTTTTTTGTATTTTATTTAGAGACAGGGTTTCACTGAGTTGCTAAGTGCCTCGCCATTGCTGAGGCTGGCTTTGAACTCGCGATCCTCCTGCCTCAGCATCCCAAAGTGCTAGGATTACAGGCGTGCGTCACCGCGCCCTGGTGAAAATCATTCCTTTTTTAACAATTGCCTTACTTCTTTCTTGTATTTATTAATGATATGATTGACATATTTTTAAGAATTATTGTGGGCATCTCTGTTTCCATAGAGTAAACCAGATAGTTAATACACATGAAACACTTAGAAGAAGACCTGGCATGTGTAAGTTCTCAATGAGAATTTTCCTTGAGCTAGAATTTTTGGTCAGAAGGTACAGATAGATGTTTTTAGACTTTTTGTGTCTACTACCAGATTGTCTTCTGGAAAGGTTATTCCAGTTTATGTTCGCATCAGTAGTGCCCAACTTCTAGTTCCTTGCATCCTTACCAATCTAAGGTGTTATTCATGTTCCCTCTCAAAACAAACAGAAACTTTGCTGGTCTGTAGATAAGTGAATATTCTCACCAAAAGAAATATCCAAAACTATTCATAGCAGTCCCTGAACTGGAACAACATAAATATCACCAACAGTAGTTTGGATAAATTGTATTATATCATAAAGTAGAATGCAACTCAGCAATAAAAAAGAATGCACTAATTGATGAATGCACCAATGTGGATGAATGTCATAGATGTAAGATGGAACAAAAGAAGCCATGCACAAAGGAATATACTGTTTTGATTCCATTTGTGTGAAGTTCAAGTACAGCATAATTGAGGGATAGAAGCCAGAGAGTGTTTACTTTTTTTTTTTGGGGGGGCGGGGAGTATTGGCCAAGAGGGAACTTCTCAGGTACAGGGAATGTTTTGTGTCTTCCTCTTGGGTGCTGGTTACCTGTGTATGGATCTGAAAATCTGAGTTTTCTGTGCACTGAGGATTTAAAAAGAAAGATTTTATTTTAATGTTTGAAGTATATGTCAATCACTAAAAAGTTTATATATATATATATGCATATATATATTTTAAATATTTTTAAAGTTGTTGATAGACTTTTATTTAATTTATTTATATGTGGTGCTGAAAATCGAACCCAGTGCCTCATACTTGCTAGTCCACTAGACAGTTTTATTTTATTTTATTTTTTTTTTTTGGTACCAGGGATTGAACTCAGAGGCACTCGACTACCGGGCCACATCCCCAGCCCTTTTTTTGGTTTTTATTAGAGACAGGGTCTCACTGAGTTGCTAAGTGCCTCGCCATTGCTGAGGCTGGCTTTGAACTCGCAATCCTCCTGCCTCAGCCTCCCAAAGTGCTGGGATTACAGGCGTGCGCCACTGCGCCCGGCTTACTAGACAGTTTTAAAAATTAAAAATTTGCCAATTTGATAGCTGATATCTGATATTTTATAATTTTGGTTTTTGTTCTTGTGTTTTATCATTAAGTATGATGTTGATTTTGGTCCAGTTTGTAGTATACCAGGCTCTTCTCTTGGTGCTAGGAATATAGTGATGAGCAGAAAAAAGTCCTTGCTCTCTGGTTGCATATTCTGTTGGGGTTGTGGGGGGAGGAAGAGGTAAACAAATGCATATGGCAAATGAGCATGGAGTGCTATGAAGAAAAATTGAGCTGGGAACAGAGGGAGATAGGGTGGTACTGATGTTACTTTCATCTGGTGTGATTATGGAAAGCCTTGTGGAGATATTTGAGCTCAAGAATACCAGGCCAAAGGAAAAAGAAGTTCAGTGTTCTGAGGGTGTTCATGTTTGTCATTTTATAGGAAGAACAAGAATGCTCACGTGGAGGGACATGGAGCTCATTTTGGGTCTCATAGGCCAGGACTAGTATTTTGGATTTTACTCTGAGTAAATGGTTTGATCTGAGTGGAAGAGTAACTGAGTTGACATAATCTTTAAAAGAATCAGTCTTGCCAGGCGTGATGGTGCATCTCTCTAATCCCAGCAGCTAGGGAGGCTGAGGCAGGAGGATCGCAAATTCAGAGCCAGCCTCAGCAACAGTGAGGTGCTAAGCAACTCAGTGAGACGCTGTCTCTAAATGAAATACAAAGTAGGGCTGGGGATGTGGCTCCATGGTTGAGTGCCTCTGAGTTCAATCCCCAGTACCATTCCCCCTCCAAAAAAAAAAAAAAAAAAAAAAGGTCAGTGTTGGTTTGGGAGCACAGCTCAGTGGTAGAGTGCATGCCTAGCATGCATAGCATCTCAAGCTGATTCTGCCTGCTTGGAGAATAGACTGGAGGAAGAAGGTAAAGGTGAAGGCAGGGACACCAGTAAGAAGGCTGTTGTAATAATCCAAGTGACAAAAACTTTGCAATGTTCCAGTAGGTTTTGGTAATTTACAAATGTTTTATGTTAATGTTTATTCCTGCAGCTTGAATGAATGAAGGACTTAATTCATGGGTAGAAGAATTGGGTGGGAGTTTCTTAGGTACTTTGCCCGATAGAACCACAGAAACTGGTGTGATTATGGAACACTAACTGAATGTTGCCAAGTGCTAGGCACTGTTCTAATTATATTACATGTTTAATTAACTCATTTAATTCTCACATTCACCTTGTTGGATAAATGTCACAATTATCCCATTTTATGTATGAGGAAACTGAGGGTTAGAGAGTTCAGTAACTTCCCAGGGATGCAAAACTAGAAGGTGAGAGCCTTGGAATGGCTAATTGCAGAGCTCATGGCTCAACTAGTAGCTGTCCTGGGTATCGTCTGCTCCCTGGTAGTACCCAGCCTCAGGAAAACAATTAGATGTAAGTGGTTTGTTTCTATCTTAAGGTGTGCAAATAGAACAGATTTGACAGGGTTCCAGGGAGAGATACCTATAAACCTCTTATTTATTAAATAAATTTTTGGTACCAGGGATTAACCCAAGGGCACTTAACCACTGGGCCACGTCCCCAGCCCTTTTTATGTTTCGTTTTGAGACAGGGTCTTGATGAGTTGCTGAGGTTGTCTTTGAACTTGTGATCCTGCCTCAGCCTCCCAAGTCACTGAGATTACAGGCCTGTGCCACCATGTCTGGCAACCTCTTACTTTTTTGGTTCTTTTTAAAAATTATGTTCTTCAGTATAAATATCTAAAACTGTATAACTGCTTTAGGGACAAAATAGTCATGTAATATTTAAATATTTAAATTTTCTGATTTAACTTTGCTTTCATTTTTGTTATAAATGGATTTCTTATTAGAGTATATTTGATTTTTAAAAATTAGCTGGGAGTTGGAATTATTTTAAAAATTTGTTTTATAGACATTTGTTCTTAAATGATGACATCTTTTAGTATTAATATTATAAGCTCACAGCTGGGCGCAGTGGCGCACGCCTGTAATCCCAGCACTTTGGGAGGCTGAGGCAGGAGGACCAAAAAAAAAAAATATATTATAAGCTCACTAAATGAACATATATCTCCCCATAAGAAAACAAAGTCTGTTTTTTTTTTTTTTTTTTTTTTTGGTGGTACCGGGGATTGAACTCAGGGGCACTCGACCACTGGGTCACATCCCCAGACCTTTTTTGTATTTTATTTAGAGACAGGGTCTCACTGAGTTGCTAAGTGCCTCCCCATTGCTGAGGCTGGCTTTGAACTCGCGATCCTCCTGCCTCAGCCTCCCAAAGTGCTGGGATTACAGGCGTGAGCCACCGCGCCCGGCTACAAAGTCTGTTTTTTGAACTTTTCAACTTCTTTTTTTGTTCGGACAGCTTATAATAGGGGACATAAGAGTTTTTTTTTTTTTTTTTTTTTTTTTAAACCATTAGTTTGGGGCAGATTTCTGCTTGTTATCCTCTTATATCCTGTGTTCTTAGATTTGAAATTGAGCTTTCTGATCATCCAAGGAGAGGAATGCTTTTATTTTTGAAGATTTGAAGTGGGGGCTTGAGAATAAGAACAGGTGTAGAGCAGTTTGATTATAAAGCATGGTTTGGTTGATTCTAAGCAATTTAAACTCCAAGATAATTTGCACAGCTTTTGAACAGCTGACGGGTGCTGATCTCACAGCTGCTAGCCACCAAGTTTTTGGTTCTTTTTGGAAGTTACATTTTATTATTATAGTGATCCTTTACTTTTTTTTTTTTTCCCCCTCTCGTGGTAGTGAGGATTGAACCAGGGCTTCACACATAGTAGGCAAGTACTCTAAGACCGAGCTACATCCCCAACCCTTTTTATTTTATTTTGAGACAAAGTCTTGTTAAGTTGCCCACGCTGGCCTCGAACTTGAGATCTTCCTGCTTTAGCATTCTGAGTAGCTGGGATTACAAGTGGGTGCCACTATGCCAGTCTTTACTTACTTTTCTGTTAATAAAAATGTTAACTTTCCTCATTAATTATAGCGTGAATTAATAATAATTTGTATTTTTGTGTGTGTGTATTTGTGTGAGCTCTGGTTCCTTTTATTGGAAGATCATATTTAGAAACTGAGGGCTGTTTGGCACTAGGCAGGCTCCTTGCTTCTAGGTATTCTCAGTGGAGAGAGCTAGGAAATAACACTAATCATCCACGTACATGGACATCTGTGTTTGTTTCTGTATCTGTGTATAGTGAAAACCACAAATTTTCATAATGATACCTTTGATTTTAGTTCAACAGCACAGGGTTTATTTTAGCCTTTTCCTTTTCCCTACTTGTAACTTTTTTGTCCAACAGTGAGAATCTCAACTCTCATTATCTACAATAAATATATTTGTTGAATCCCAGTGAATACATAAAATAATCCTAGAATTGCTAACTCATCCCATTGTGAGAAACAAATTTTCTAGGTATTACAATATTTTTATATAGTTCTTTTTACCTTTAGCCTTATACTATTCAGTCAAAATACTGTTTTCCACAGTTCTTAGATTAATTCTTTTCTTCTCTACTGTAGTGTGCTATCATTTATATTGAAACGTAGTTAGGTTCATTTATTACTATTTGTATTGCAGTTTGATCCCTCCCACATTGTAATTGGTTTTAATTGTTGATTCATAAAACTATGGTTTTATGAAAGATATACATAGAAATGTCACTCCCACTTCATCCCTCCTATGACGTTCTCATTCTTCTTTCCACACTTTCTCAGTCACACCTTTAAGTGATCATTTTCTTTAGTTTCTGGTTTATTGTGCGTGTGTGTGTGTGTGTGTGTGTGTGTGTTTTTGGTTGTTGTTTTCAACTTATTTTTTGGTGCAGGGGATTAAATCCAGGACTTATAAATGTTAAGTCCACGATCTACTACTGAACACTGTTTGTGTTTGGTTATTTGTTTAATTTTTTATTTTATTTTATTTTATTTTATTTTTTGTGATGCTAGGGACCAAACCCAGGGCCTTGCACATGTTAGGTAAGTGCTTTACCACCAAGCTGCACCCCCACCACCCCTTGTGCTTTTACTTTGTTTTTCCCACAAATAAGCAGATGCTTGTGTATTTTATCTTCTTTCTTTACCTGAAGGGTAGCATATTATAAGTGCTTTTTTTGTACTCCCCCCCCCTTATTTTTTTTTTTTTACTTATATATACTGGAAATCACTTCATGTCAGTTCATAGAGATTTTTATCTCTGTATCTTTATCTCTGATGGATGCACCATGTCTTATTTATGACCACTTTCTTGTATGTGGGCATTGAAGTTTATGGTAGTTTGCAATCACAAACAGTGCTGCAATGAATAACTTTGTGCACATGCATTTTCATATTGTTGGAAGTATATCTTTAGTTAGATTGCTTAAAGTGGGATTATTTAGTTAAAAAGATAATTGCAACATTGTTTTATTAGGATTACTAGATTTCCTTCCAGAATGGTTGGTCTAGTTTGCATTCCCACCAACATTGTATGAGAGTGCCTCTTACTACATCCTTACCATCAGGATGCTGTCCTGTTTCACATCTTTGCCTATTTGTTAGATGAAAAATGGCATCTGTGTTTTTTTTTGTTTTTGTTTTGTTTTGTTTTTTTGTACCAGGGATTAAACTCAGGGGCACTCAACCACTGGGCCACACCCCCAGCCCTTTTTTTGTATTTTTATTTAGAGACAAGATCTCACTGAGTTGCTAAGTGCCTCACCATTGCTGAGGCTGGTTTTGAACTCGCAATCCTCCTGCCTCAGCCTCCCAAGTGCTGGAATTATAGATGTGCGCCACTGCACCCGGCGGCATCTGTGTTTTAATCTGCGTTTCTTTAATTATAAGTGAGTTTCTTTGCCTATTTGTTAGATGAAAAATGGCATCTGTGTTTTTTTTTGTTTTGTTTTGTTTTGTTTTTTTTGTACCAGGGATTAAACTCAGGGGCACTCAACCACTGGGCCACACCCCCAGCCCTTTTTTTGTATTTTTATTTAGAGACAAGATCTCACTGAGTTGCTAAGTGCCTCACCATTGCTGAGGCTGGTTTTGAACTCGCAATCCTCCTGCCTCAGCCTCCCAAGTGCTGGAATTATAGATGTGCGCCACTGCACCCGGCAGCATCTGTGTTTTAATCTGCGTTTCTTTAATTATAAGTGAGTTTGAACAATTTTAATGTTTTAGAGCCTCTTTAAGAATCATTTGTTTACGCCGGGCGCTGTGGCTCATGCCTGTAATCCCAGCACTTGGGAGGCTGAGGCAGGAGGATCATGAGTTCAAAGCCAGCCTCAGCAATGGCGAGGCACTTAGCAACTCAGTGAGACCCTGTCTCTTTTCCTCACTTTTTAAGAGCTCTTTATCTGTTAGGGATATTAACCCTTTGTGGTGTGTTCTAAATAGTCTCTCCCATTTTTTTACTTTTGGTTTTGTTTATGGTGATTTTTTTCCTGCCACATAATTTTTAAAAATAGGTATGTAGTCATATTTATCATTTTTTTCTTTTATTAAAAGGTGAGCTGGGCGTGGTGGCGCACGCCTGTAATCCCAGCACTTTGGGAGGCTGAGGCAGGAGGATCGCGAGTTCAAAGCCAGCCTCAGCAATGGCGAGGCACTTAGTAACTCAGTGAGACCCTGCTTCTAATAAAATACAAAAAAGGGCTGGGGATGTGGCCCAGTGGTCAAGTGCCCCTGAGTTCAATCCCCGGTACCAAAAGAAAAAAAAAAAGGTGAAAGATTGATATGATTTAAAGAGACACCAGAGTGTTGTCAACTGTTTATTTTAATTGGCTCTGGATTTTGAGTCATAATTAGCAATTCTTTCTCTATACCAAGTAGAAAGGCAGGAAGGAGTAAAAGAAAACACTCCTTTAAGGAAATTCCTGGTCACTAATGCTTTGGGGACTCCTATTATATTCATTTCTTGCTCAGTGTTTCTTTGTTCCTCTATGTCACTTATGTCAATTTTGTTTTATTCTAAAAAAACTATCAAAGGCAGTGACCTTTTAAAATTTAGATACAATAGTATATGTATGGTTTTGTTTTTTAAATTTAGATCCTGATCCATTTGGATTTTCTTCTTGTATATGGTATGAAATAGGAATATATAATTTTGTTTTTTTCTAAATTAATATCCAGTTGTCTGAGCACTGTTTATTGAAAAGTCCATATTTGCCCCAGTGATTTGATATGCCAAAAGTGTGTGTGTGTGTGTGTGTGTGTGTATGTGTTTGTGTGTTACACCAAAAATTCCATGCTCTCTAGTCTGTTCTACCAGTCTGTCCATTCATGTACCAGCATCACAATTTTATTTCCTGGGTACCAGGGATTGAACTCAGGGGCACTTGACCACTGAGCCACATCTCTAACCCTATTTTATAGTTTATTTAGAAATAGGGTCTCACTGAGTTGCATAGCAACTCACTTTTGGTGAGGCTGGCTTTGAACTCGGGATCCAACTGCCTCAGCCTCCCAAGTGCTGGGATTATAGGCGTGCACCACTGAGCTGAGCTGGCAGAATGTTGTTTTTATACTTTGTTGCCTTACTAAAGGAATTGTTAGTTATATCATTATAACTTAACTAGTTTGCTAGAGAAGTTCATATCATATGCACATAGAAGTGGTTTTACCAGTTTATTCTGCCTCTTATTTCTCTTTAATAATTGCACAGGCTTACATCACTAGTTCAGAGTGGGGTATCAATAGAGATAGTTCTGTTCCTGATGTTAGTGGAAATGCCTCTATGTCCTGATGAAAGAAGATACTAACTTTAGGACTGTTTTTTCATATTAGGAAAGTTCTTTTCAGTTCATTCATTCATTCTTTCTTTCTTTCAGTGTTTTTGTCATAAATGGATGCTGAATTTTGTCAAAGACTGCTTAAGTATCTGGAAACAACCTGTATACCTTTTTCCTTAGATCTGTTAATATAACAATTTTAAGTGTAACTTGTCAGTAGCTGCTATGAAGAATAGCCTCTTGGGTAAATAGTTTTAACTACTTGATTCACTATTGGATATTTAAATTGTACCTTATTGATGCACTGTACCTAAATTTAAAAATATTATCCTGTATCTAAATTTTAAAAGGTCACTGCCTTTGATAGTTTTTAGAATAAAACGAAATTGACATAAGTGACATAGAGGAACAAAGAAACACTGAGCAAGCAAATGAATATAATAGGAGTCCCCAAAGCAATAGTGACCAGGAATTTCCTTAAAGCAGCATTTTCTTTTGCTCCTTCCTGCCTGCCCCTCCCCCACACACTGAGTGTTTTTTGTAAACCTGTATATTGTGACAGGGATTTAAGATGAAAGTTCTCAAGATTCAGTCCTGGGCTAGTTTATCATTTACTGAATGCTACCGTGGTCATCTCTTGTCTTTTTTAAGAGAAAATTTCAAACAAACAAAAGTAGAATAGTATAGTATGCTTTTAGGTATCCAGTTTTGTCCTCCAGGGAGTAGTTGGCAATGTCTAGAAACATTTTTAATTTGAGGCAGAAGGATGATTACTGCTGGCATCTAATAGGTAGAGGGCAGGGATGCTGCTGAACATGCACTATGTAGGCCTGGTCCAAAATGGCCAAATGTGTTCTTGCTGAGAAACCCTGATCTATGGATTTTTCCTTTTGTGTTTCCCTTTTCCCTTTTGTAATCTGCTTCAGAAAGTACATATCCTATAAAATTTTCAGTTTTGGGATATTGCTGATTTACATCCCTATAGTGTCTTTTTAATATCTTCTCTTTCCTGTAACCTGTTTCTTTCTTTCCTACAAATTGGTAGTTGACTCTAGGGAAGCTTGATCAGATTCAGGATTTTCCCAAGAATATTTTATAGATGACTGATGTAGTCTTCTATCTACGTCAGGAAGCTAAACAGAAGGCTTAAAATGTCTAATGGTTTCTTTTTTTGTCATGTTTGCAGACATCATCGAATGCTAAATAATGATGGAAAATAATATTTTAATTACAAAGTTCCTTCTTTGTTCCTTCACTTCTGTGAATAGAATTTTTTCCTATAACTATTCTTCATTTACATAGTTGTACAGTTTATATAGGACAGGCAGAATTAAATACTCGCTTTTCCCCCTTATTTAGTTTTTTGAAATTAATCAGATCATTAGCATTCTCTATTATTATTACTTAAAAAAGAAATTAAATGTATAATATTAATTAGTTTTAAGCTATACAGAGAAGTAAAAAGATGGATACAAAAGGGTTCTTGTCTCCTTTGACCACATAACCTATCATTAAAATGACAACAACAAAAATGGGGGCATGGCAGTGTGTACCCCCAGCTACTGGGGATGCTGAGGTGAGAGGATTTGTTTGCACCCAACAAAATCCTATATTTAAAATATTAGCATCACAAAACAAAACAAAACAAAAGATCTGGGAAGAAATTCAAGCAATGTAGACACATTGAAAGTGAAAATCATTTTTCTCTTTCCTACAGTCCCAACTCCAACGATTAACACCATTAGGTGAAAAGTTTTGAGTTTTCATCAGAGGATGGGATTATACTATAAACCTGTTTCTGTATCTTTCATTCATTAAAATTTTCTGGTGATCTAGTAAAGCTTTTTATGCCAGCATGTACAGATATCTCCTTTTTAGTAGTTGCATAGAATTCTGTTTTGTGGATTTGCCCTCTGTTGATTGTGTGTGTGTGTGTTTGGACTGGGTTCTCCCTTACTATTTAACAGTGCTATGTGAAAAAGAAAAATATATATGTAAATAGATATATATTTGTGCATATACTTAGCTTTGTTCTTGGCAAGCATTTGAATATCCTTAAAGTTTCTAGCATTATACATTTTGAAATTGTTTTTATCTATAATCATATTTTAAAATTTGTGTTCTAGAGGGACCATTGATCAAAGATAGGAAACATAAGAACACTGATAAATAAGTTTGATGAGCTTAAATATACAATGCAAATGTAAGATTGTTCTTTACCAGGGCTCTAAGTCATATTTAGCTGATAATTCTGATACATCAAAAATCAGTGTTAGAGGGCTGGGGTTATAGCTCAGTGGTAGAGAGCTTGCCTAGCACATGTGAAGCCCTGGGTTCGATCTCCAGCACCACATAAAGAGAAATAAATAAAATAAAGGCATTGTATCCGTCTACAACTACAAAAAAATATTTAAAAAATCAGTGTTAGAGTTGAGGACTTACTGGAAATAACTGCTATATTGACGATGGTACCTTCTTTGGGGGTAACTCAGTTGTCTGCTTTTAAATTGTCACTTCTAAAAGGGAATCCCAAAGTAGAGGAATTTTGAGTTATTTCTTGGGCTGTCCCTAAGATGTATTTAATGCTTAACAGTCTCATTCTGATTAATAAAGTGCACAGTTGGGTAGGGGGCAGGGGGAGCATCTTTTGGAAACTCCAATAGATTATATTAATATTTGTAGTCTTTATACAGAAGAAAGGGAAAAGGGAAAGAGTGATTGGAGGGACAAAGGGAGAAAATGTTCTTTTCTTTGTATTCACTTTCAATTTGGAGAGTGATATGAAGCTTTTTCAATTGACAGCCCTTGTTTGAGTGTCCATTTGATTACTTTTCTAAGCGCATGCTAACAAAATTCAATACTAAAGAAAATATAGTTACATTATATCCAATTTATATTTTATAGTGAGGAAGGGGGATGAAACACTTTCATTTTTTTGTGAAGTGCTTCTTTTTCTTTATAATTTAGAAATGTCATTTTCCTTGAGCACAAAACACAGGAATTCTAAACATCTAAAATATTAACTCTTCTTTACCAGTTAATAATCATAACAATTTAATACCATGTGCAGTAAAATCATGGAATTTCAAAAGCTGGGAGAACCCATACCATTTTGGATCATTTTGTGTTTGTGTGTGTCTGTGTGTTTGTATTTGTGTGAGTGCATTGGGGATTGAAGCTAGATCTTTGTGCATATTAGGCAAGTGCTATACTACTGAGCTATACCCCCAGCCTTCATTTGGCATTGTTAATGTGCAACAATTATTGTCTGATGAGTGGTTGCTGTTTTACAGAGCAACAGGAATGTGGTCCAGTGTGGTCCTTTTGATTTATATACTTCCCATGGATTCCTTAATATTATATTAAAAGGAAAATAAAATAGTCCTGGAGATCTCCCTGGAGGTCCTGGAGATATTCCCATTACACAGGAACCCTGCAGGCTATTGAAAAAATCACGAACAAAGTTCAGAAAAGCAAAACAGTTTGGATGGCTTCCTGAGTCCCAGAGTGGCAAAGTATAGAACACAAGGTACTTATGAAGCAAAGGCTTTCTGGCCAGTGTCCATCAGTGGCTTCAAGAACTTCTTGGGGTGATCACGTGGGAACTTTCTCCCCCAAAGATTGAGTTTGTGAGTTCCTGAGCTTTTCTTCTCTGTGAGCTGCCAGAGTGTGTTACCTGTCACATATGTAGACATACAGCAAGGGAGCAGTGGTAGGTGATGATATCAGACAGAGAAACAATCTGAAGGCTCTCACAGGCCACAGAAAGGCTTTTTTACTTTGAGTGAGATGGAATTCTTTTGAGGTGTCGATAAAAATAACAGGACCAATTTACACGTGCCACTGTGGTTTCTAGAGGGCAGGAGGAAGGAGACTGGTTAGGAGTCAACTGCAGTAATCTCATCTTATACAAGGGTGGTAATGGTGAAGGTGATATGAAGTGCTAAGATGCAAAAGATATGCCATTAGGATTTAGCTGAAGATTTTAAAGCAGGTCTTGAGAGAAGAATCAAGGAAGACTTGAAAGATTCTGTCCTAAATTGCTTGAAGGATTGCCAGTAAGTAAGATGGAGAGACTGCAGGAGGAACAGGTCTTATCAGGAAAGAAGGGAATTCTACAGGATATACTTCAGGTTGAGATGCTCATTATCCAGTCCAAATAGAGATATGAAGATGGTAATTGTATGTTCAAGGCTACAGCTCAGGGGATAAAAATTTAGAACTTATTCATGTGCAAACTCCTAGTTGTTTCTCAGACGGTTCAGACTTGCTCTTGCCTTGGGGCCCTTGCATTTGGTTTCACTTCTGCTTAGAGCATCCCTCAGACATCGCAAGGCTTACTCCTGTATTTCTCTAATTTTTAAAAAATTGTCATCTTCTCACTGAGCCCTTGCCTAACCACTCTAATATAAAACAGAAATGCCCCTGCCCTCTAGCACTGTTTTTTCTCCATTCCACTTACTACCATCAGACACACCACATATGCACTTGTTTGGTTTTTAAATTTCAACAGAGTAGACATTTGATTTGTTGATTTTATTATTGCTGCATTTTCATTGCCCTGATAGTGTTTGAATGAGTAAATGTGAGCCAGTAATAGGCATTTTGGATCCCTCCCATGGCACAAAGTTTGATTCTTTCCTTTTTTTGCAGTACTGGGGACTGAACTCAGGGGCACTCACCACTGAGTTACATCCCCCGCTTGCTGCTTGTGTGGGTGCCCACGCTCTCTTTCTTCCTTTTTTTTTTTTTTTTTTAAACATCTTTTAGTTGTCAATGGATCTTCTGTTTGCTTGTTTGTTTATTTATTTATATGTGGTGCTGAGAATCGAACCCAGGGCCTCAGACATGCCAGGCAAGCACTCTACCACTGAGCCACAATGCCAGCCCTTCCCACTCCCTTTTTTTTTTTTTTGATACTGGGGATTGAACTTAAGGGCATCCCCAGCACTTTTTTGTATTTTTTATTAGAGGCAGTGTCTCACTGAGTTGCTAAGTGCCTCACCATTGCTGAGGCTGGCTTTGAACTAGCAATCCTCCTGCCTCAGCCTCCCAGTGCTGGGATTACAGGCATGCGCCACCACGCCCAGCTTCCCACTCCTTTTTGATTCAGGATCTCACTAAGTTGCACAGACTGGCCTTGAACTTGCTATCTCTCCTGTTTAGTGTCCCAAATTGCTGGGATTATAGGTGTACAACACTGTACCTGGCACAATGTTTATCTCTTGATAAAGGGAAGAAGGTGGTGTCAAATGTGTATTTTGCCCACCTACAATATTATGGCATGCACCTTTGTCTCTTAGTATGTCTCTTCCTTGCTTTCGCCTTCTTCCATGGGGTTGGTTATCTTCCAGCTATCTCTTCTTGACCCAGTCTTTTGCCTAGCCTCTTGATGTTCCTCTATATTCTCAGAGCCATCCCTCTCCATATCTTCGGTCCCCTCACTCCACCCACCCCACCCCACCCCATACTTAAATGTAATTTAGCATAACGTTTGTTCTCATATGAAAAGCTTCTCTGGACATTCCCTGGTCATCAGCACAATTTCCCCATTCTTAAATATTTCCTAAAGTGTTACTTGCTTTGCAGAACTTAAATAGCTTGTATATTTTAGTTCCTTTTGTTTAAAAGACTATTGTCCTTTCTTTACCTACTCCATATCTCAATCTTCTAAACAATGGTCCAGTTCAGCCTACAGGTGAATCTGCCTCACTGGTAGGACACGATTTGTTTGTAAAACTCATGAATTTCATTTTTGGCTCTGGAACTGACATATGGTTAAGTTGCTAGGAATGATTATTTTTCCCTCTGGAAAATTCCTAAGGTCCAAAGATGGTTCTTTTTCTTTTATACAAATCAATTTTGTATTTCTTCATCAAGTTGGACAGTTTTAGTATTAAATATTGCTTATTATTCACATTAAAATTTAGTATTAAATGTTACTTATGCTGAATTAAGTATTAAATATTCCTTAAGATTATTCACTCAATCTATACCTGCTTACCTATAATAGATTTACATATTATACTTATTTTATACATATTCTTTTTTTAATATTTATTTATTTGCTTTAGTTGTACACAATGTGTTTATTTTTACGTGGTGCTGAGGCTCGAACCTGGGCCGCGCACTTGCTAGGCAAGTGCTCTACCGCTGAGCCACAACCCCAGCCCCTATACATATTCTTATGCAGTATTTATCTGAGAGAGGATGATGGGACATCAAAGAAAGTGGGAAGGGGGAGGATTGAGAGGAGCATGTGTGTGGAAAGAATGAGCAGGTTAAATATGTGTGTGTTTGGAGTAGAATTTCACACAGGTAATGGGCTCTTTAGAGCCCCTCCCATATCCCTGGCTTTCTCTGTTTCTTTCTGTCTCTGCAATCTTTATTGCTGAAAGCACCAGAGAATTGGCCTGAGGGCCTTCTCTCTCTGCAGTTGCTCAGCAGCTTGCACTTGAAGCAGGCTGGAAATACTGGGATGTTAATGCCTCTGGGTTAGCCCTCAAACATTGTCTAAGGTGAAACAGTGGATAAGCAAGCTTCCTCTTGTGCTGGTTGGGACCACTCCAAAGCCCCTTCTGCTTAGTTGTCCAAATGTCCACAGAGGGTAGTGCTTATTAAGGTACCCTGTGTGTCTTGTTCTCCTTCCCTGTCTCACCCTTCCATTTTCTTACTAGCGCTTCCAGGTGATTACCTCCCATATAAATGGCTACTTACACTCAAATTGGGTCTCAAGATCTGCTTCTGGGGGACTCCAAACTAAACCAGTAGATAAATTATTGAGAATAAAGGTGATAAATGAGAAATGTTGGATTCCAAAGGAGAGCTTGGGTGAGGGACCTGGAGGTGTACCTCTGTAGTAGCACTTACCAAGCCTGTTTGAAGACCTGGGTTCCAAAAGTGGGGTGGGAGAAGAATTTGGATTTCATTGGTAAAGTTTTTGACATGATGGTTATGGTTGTGTCTTAATATCTGTATAGTAACATGATTTCATTTACTTATATCTGTGTGCAGATGTGTTATTAATGTGGCTCTCAGAATAGATAATGAAAACTGCTTCCTTATCTCATGGAATAGTTTTTTGGTCTTGCTACTTTGAAAAGATGTACTGCCTTGGAGTTACAGTGTGATGTGATTTTAATTTGAAGCTGTTGTTGCTGTTTTATTTCTTTCTTCCTTTCAAATCCTATGCTTATCAAAACACTAGAAATGGGGCCTCATAGAGCGCTGCCTAGCACGTGCGCGGCCTGGGTTCAATCCTCAGCACCACGTACAAATAAACCCATTGTGTTAAAGCAAATAAAATAAATATTAAAAAAAAAAAAAAAAAAAAAAAAAACACTAGAAATGCCCCATAGTGGGAAGTAACTTTTAGCATGGGAACAAATAAGTTGTTAATGCTACACAGGTTAATTAGCGCATAAGAAAACTAGCAGCTATTTTACTTTCTTTGGGAAGTTGTTTGGTTTACTTAAATAAGATTTTCATCTAACTGAAGTTACTTGCGAAGTGACTGAGTGTCCTCAGAAAAGTTACTCAGGAGATAAACTTCTTTATATGTCAACTATTTTTAGAAGAATTTTGACAGCTATATTATGCTCTTCTTAATAGAATAGTACACTAATTTTGGTGTAAGTATCATGGACCTTAGTTATTTTTTATATCATGTGGGCTTTTGGACTGTTTGTGTACTAAATAGCCCCAGACCAGTGGATGTTTATTCATAGGGTTTCATCTCCATTTATGCAGTTTATTTTTCCTGCTGCTGCTTCATATGCTTTGATCAGCCCCTGCTCCTGCTTCTAATTTTCTGTTCTTATAACTAGAGCAAAACTTAACATTTCTGTGGGGAATCAGATACCGGACAGCCTAAAATGCCCACACCATCATTCTGATAAATTGGTGACAATAGTATGTGGCCTAACCAGAAATGGAATCAAGCCAAGCTAAAAGGATTTGCCAGATATCATTTGAATAGGCCTGGCAGTCAGGATTGGAATTTTTGAAGCACGTGTGCTAGTGTGTACTAGATAGTAGCTTTATATTCTTCCTAATATAGAAGCTGTGCCTGGTGGTGAGGACTAGCATTCTATGTTATTTTACCCAGAACACAATCATATGGTTAGTTTAGAGATATAGTGCATCTTACTTCTTATTTTGGTTTTGTTTTTTGATAAAATTGGTAGCTCCTTAAGGTAAGAGTACTCAGTCTTTAGGCTTCAGCTTTGGGTTCAATCCCTAGTACTGGAAAAAGAAAAAATAATAGTAATTTGAGTCAAACGTCTTTGCTAAGTTTTGAGGTTAAAAAGTTTTTTAAAATTTGGCTCATATGTATTCTACTAATGTGCTTTGCTGGTAGTCAGTTAAATGCTTGGTAATGCTATCACTAATTTAATTTTCTCTGTTGTTAATATAATGCATTTGATTTATTGGTACTTTATATCAATTGTAAAATGGTTAAACAAAAATTAAATATTAAAATTTTTGAAATTATAACAAGTATAAAAACCTTAAATTTATAACAGTAAACTCTTCACAGCTTATGAGTCTGAAAATTAACCTAAAACACTTTCCTAAGGTGGAAGGTAATAGCCTGATCAAGGGTTTCATGAAGAAAGAAAGAAAGAAAGAAAGAAAGAAAAGAAAGAAAAGACAGACAGACCTAAGGTCAGAGTGTAGTATTTGTCACTTAGGTTAGATAGCCATCTTGGAACTCTAAAATGCTGGTTAACTTGTTGAATTCTCTTGAGAAACCCTGCTGGTAAATAAAGGTGATTTGATTTAACCCAGTGTTTCTCAGTTTTATCAATTATGAAATTTTTTTTGTTGAGTGTCCATGACCTCTGTGGTGGGACAGTCTTAAAAATGTTCTTTCGGGAGAATGCCGTATATGCAGTCCTTGTCCTCACTTTAACTGTTGTGGTTTGCACAGATTTCCTTCAGATGGCTTAAAGAACACCAGTCCCCCAGAATTCAAATTACAGTCAACATGACATATTACCTGTGATGCATGAAGTACAGACTTGTTGCTACCTCTTTAGTGTGCAGATCCAAAATCACTTTATAAGTAAGAGATGTGCATCTGCTCTTCAGTTCATCAGACAGAAAAGCATGTTGTACTGCTGCCTTGCCTCCCAGTAACAAACCCACAGGACAGATTACCAAAATGTATAATTAAAAGAGGAAAGTGGCCAGTAAAGATGAAAGTGTAGCAAAGAAACAAAAAGTGATCTTGCTGGAAGTGAAATTGAATTGGGCCTAACTGGAGTAATAGTGTAAATAACTGACATGGGAACATTGATACTACCAACCCTCGAGTGACTCTAGCCATCCAGCCAGAGGGACTTAGTAAAGGCACACTTAATCAGCACAATGTTTTAAAGTATACTAAGGAAATATTAGTTTACTATTCTTTGTTTCACTCTATATTGTAACAACTGTATGAAAGGTTTAATGCTTTGATAAACATTTTTCAAGGTCACAGAACAATTGTAATTTCCATCATTGATTATTAAGATGGCTTTGTATAGTTAATTTTATGGTCCTGTGCTATCATGCAAAGCATGGACTGCCTATATTTCTCTTACATTTGTCAGTCATCCATCATCTGACCTTTAGTGGAAATTAAGAGTTACAAAATGGACTTTGAGGAACTTGTAATGACAAACTATCTTTTGAATGGAACCAAATAAATAAATAAAAAGTCCTTCTTTTGTATATTTTACACTTTACATGTCTCTCTGACTTGTATTTTTTGAAATAAGATGGTCTAGAGCTTGTTGTTGGACTTTCCCACATATGTCAGTACCACCCATTTTACGTTGATGGGCATTTCTGATTTGTAATTATATTGAAATTCTTTGAAATCTCCTGAGTCACATGAAATTCCACTTTGGGATATTTGTTATGGATTATGACAGGATTTCTGTGGTTGAAATCTCTCATCAAGAATGAAGGAGAGCCGGGTGCAGTGGCGCATGCCTGTAATCCCAGCACTTGGGAGGCTGAGGCAGGAGGATCGCGAGTTCAAAGCCAGCCTCAGCAATGGCGAGGCACTTAGCAACTCAGTGAGACCCTGTCTCTAATAAAATACAAAAAAAGGGCTGGGGATGTGGCCCAGTAGTCGAGTGCCCCTGAGTTCAATCCCTGGTACCAAAAAAAAAAAAAAAGAATGAAGGAGCGGGGGCTGGGGTTGTGGCTCAGCGGTAGAGTGCTTGCCTAGCACGTGCACAGCCTGGGTTCGATCCTTAGCACCACCTAAAATAATGGCATTGTGTACAACTAAAACAAATAAATAAATGTATTAAGTCCCCTGAAGTTTTGCTACCTTAGTTTCTGTCCAACAGGAAGTTTTCTAATGTGAATGCTTTTGCTTGGCTTGGCATATGGTCTTTCCTTTAAATGCAAGCCCTGGGACTATTACATATGAGATGAGAAAAGTTAGTAGAAAGATTTGATTTGCTTTAGTTGATTCCAGTCCTTGGCAGCTGACACATTAAGTGTCCTAGATAAAAAACACTTTTGACTATCTGTTAACTTTTGTTCCATGGCATAGTCTATTAGCCCTGCATATATTAAATTTTCCGTAGGTGTCATCTTGTCCTAGAAAATATAACTTTCCTTCCTGTTCTTACAATGGGAAATAAAACTGCAACTGGATTGCAGTGTTTCTGATGGCTATTGGTTCATCTTTTTAAAATCTATTTCTGCATCTATTATCTATAGATAATCTGTTTGGAAAATCGAGTTAATATGGGGGTTTGGGGGCTACATGAAAGGAAAGAAAAGAATGAAAGGAAAACAAGGTAAGTGAGCATTTTATATAAATTTGTAATGAATAGGGATTGTTTCTATACAAAAGGATTATACATGCAACTAAACCTGCAGCAAAAATACTGCATCCTTATTCATTGACAAAAATTATAAGGATTTCAGAATAAGATCTTGAAAGAAAGTTTATTTTCCCTCTCACATTCATTTTCTACTCCTTCATATTTGCAAAATACAGTCTCCAGGTTAGTAGCTCAAAGTAATGCATCCCCAAAATAATGCCTCCCCATTGTGCTTTGCATTCTTGCTTTGTATCAATTAGTAAATATTTTGTGTGGAATCAGCTTTAGATAGATCTGTTGAGAGTAGGAAATTCTGAATTATGTATTAAGTATTACCCATTAGGAGCCCAAAGTCTAATTGGAGTAATAGAGTTTTCACAGGAAATAGTTGTGAATAAGGTACTCTGCTAGCCTCTGTGCTAGGGTTTTAGGTCAATCATTCCCCAGTGCCACTTTTTGATGAGCTGGCTGCAAAAGAATCACCTAGGGAACTTGTTAAGAATAAAGATTATTGGGCCAACCCTTACCCTTTCCCTGTAGATTAAAGGTGGGGCTCAGGAATGTGTTTTTCTTTTTTTTAAAATAACCAATGCACAGTGCAAATTTAAAAAATAGAAGGCTATGTGGAGAAAATCCTCTCCTTCATTCTGCATCCATTCACTCTTCTTTTCCAGAGGCAGCCTCTGTTACCAATTTCTTGCATGTATTTCCAGGCATACACCTTGCATCTACAAATGTGTGTTTTTAGGAGGAATACTATAAAACTGTTATGCACCTGGCTTTTTTTGTTTGTTTGTTTTACAATGTATTTTGGAGCTCTTCCCATATCCTTTCTTATAGAGCTGCTTCAATCTTTTGAAAGGCTGCCTAGTACCAGTCTGGAAAAGCTCTGCAGGGGATTCTAATGCTAGGATTGGGAGCCACAGTTAGACCAAATTTATTAAAGCATTTAGAAAAAGTTGTCTTGGAATGTTAATTCTTTAAGTCTTGCATTTCATAAGAAGCTGGACTAGCAAATATTTCATGAACTTCTAGATTCAAACAAACTTTTGTTTAAGTTTCTTCTTTGCAAAAGTTAGTAGGTAGATTTTATCAGTCAAAAATATATTAAGGCAGTAGTGTGTATTTGTTTTTTCATAAAGGAGATAACTTGTGATGGTGGAATCAGCTAGAAGCAAGGATTTTCCACCTTTGAGCTCTAGGTGTTCATTACTGTTCCTCTTTCCTTAATGTTAAGGGAGGTGGGGGTGAACAGAGAAGGCAGAAGGCAGTTAGTACATTACACCAAAAATTTTGCTCTCTAAAATGATAATTTTGGGGACTGGGGGTGCAGTTCAGTGCATGCGTGTGTGAGCTCTTGGATTCAATCCCTAGTACCACAGAAAAAATTATATTTTCTACATGTCTTTCACTATCTATGTGTATTAGAGATAACGTGTATGTGTGTGTGTGTGTGTGTGTGTGTGTGTATACACACACACATATAGAGAGAGAGCGAGAGAGGATGTACATATTCACATCTGTTGTTAGATCCTTATACACATGCTGATGTACATACTTTCAATACACATTTTTGATAATATACTTTAAAATTCCTTCAACTTAAAAACTCTGCCAAGCAAACCTTTATGAAATTGACAGTGTTTATCCCTTAACATCATGGCAAGTTTTTTTCTCCTACAAGATGATATATAAGTTTCTTAAGTAAATTTTCACATAGTGTTCATTTTTTTTCTTTTGCTGTATCAATGGTTATTTTTCTTTTGTATCACTGGTTATCTATAAAAGTATAGTTTTTATTTCCACAAAATAGCAGGTGCACTGGGCACTGTTTACATTGTAGCTTCCCTTAGTCTCTGTGGACACATCTCATATACAGCTGGAGAGGCACGGAAAGTTGACTAGTAAAGAGGAGGTAGAATGACTAGTGGAAAGACCACAGGTCTTTGGATATTTCAGAAATGTTATGTACTGTTTCCTTCTTTGGGACATTCAATAGAAATTATTACCTTCATGAGAGAGTGGTTTATTTGTGCTTATTCATAATTTGCATTGCCTACAGTGTCAAGAGACAACTACAAGTAACAGCAAGCATGTCTTCAGCACTCAGGAAGCCAAGAGTTTAAGATGCCCACATAGAAGTCATGTTTGACACATGTGTTTGATATATTCATCATGAAATGATTTCATTAGAAGCTTGTCAACAGGATTTTTAGTTTCTTTGTTGTTCTTTTTATTTATACATGACAGTAGAATGTATTTTGGTATACTATGCATACATAGAGTATAACTGGGATCATGTGCTTGGAATTGAGAGAGTCTTAGGGAGTTCAGGTCAGGAAACAGGGTATACAAAATAGCTCAGTATTAGGCCAAAATGAGTGGAAATGTACATCAATAAAATGTTGAAGGACTTCTTGGGGGTGCTCAAGTATGGTTTTACTGACGAAGAATTTGTGCTGGACTTTGAACATGAGGCGCAGGGTAAGATTGCTTGGTAAAGAATGGAGAGAGGGGAAAAAAAAGAATGGAGAGAGTATTTAAGTAAGAGGAATATCTAATGAAGCCCACTGATACTAAGATCTTAAAGAATTTGACCACCCACTCTCCTAGCACCAAGAGTAAAGAATATAAATGGGAGCATTATCCAAGAGAAAAAGAATGTTTGGCAGTTCCTAGGGAATTCTGGTTGGCCATTAATTCAATTCTCTTCTTATCAAGTGTCCAAAAAAGCCAGCTAAGCAACAATTTGAGAAGAATAAGACAATAGAATGTGCTAAAGTTGTCACTGCCCCACTCACCAAATGGCAGTGAGGCTGTTCTGTAGATGGAAGCTATTCATCAAAGGTCAGATTGTCACTACACAGGAAAGCCCACCCCTATTCCCTGCACAATGGTCTAATAAACATGGAATGTTTTGCTGTTAGGAAAAACTGTGAAAGTTTGTGTCTGAGGGAGAATTTGACAGGGGAAATAAATGGAATGGAAAAAAACAAAGAAAGTTTAGTGTCAGATTTGAAAGTGATTCTTAAAAACTTGCTTTCAAAGCTGTGCATTTTACACATCATACTGCAATTGTTCTTAACATGTCTGTTAAAGATATAGTAATTTTCGAATTCTCTTAATGGGGGGTGAAGGGCAGAGTGAGTGGGCTTAATGAAGAGTGTGGAAAAGTTGTCTGTCTCTCCCTCAGAGAGGAACTGAAGTGTATGTAGTAATTCCTTTTAGTACTCTTCAAAGATCCAAAATAATCTTGGTTTAGGAAAATTAAAATTCTATGTTAAATTTGGTTTTTTAAAATTATATTTTATTTGGTAAAGTGGACTACTTTTTAAGGTTTATTCATTTATCAAATTTAATGTTTTTGCTGATTTACCAAATTTGCTAAATGTTTAGATTTCAAAATAAATGTAGCTGTAAGTGTTCTGCTGGTTGACTGAGAATTGGCCAAAATCTGAAGATATCACTGACATTTTAATAAAACAGATTAAATGGTATGAGAAGGGACATGAAGAATAGAATCCAGGCTGGGTGCGATGGCGCACGCGTATAATCCCAGCACTTGGGAGGCTGAGGCAGGAGGATCGTGAGTTCAAAGCCAGCCTCAGCAATGGCGAGGTGCTTAGCAACTCAGTGAGACCCTGTCTCTAATAAAATACAAAAAAGGGCTGGGGATATGGCCCAGTGGTCGAGTGCCCCTGAGTTCAATCCCGGGTACCAAAAAAAAAAAAAAAAAAAAAAAAAAAAAAGAATCCAGAGAGAGCAATTCCTGGGTTTTTGAGGATCAATAGCTAAGTTTTGCCTAAAGTGTCCTTGACTAATTGAAACGTCTGTGTATCTTTCTCTTCCCTAAGCTTTGTGGGAGTCTCACTTACGTATCTTAGATGTTCATAGATGAGCTTATGATATGAGCCCCCTTTAGGTTTTTATGGACACATAACATCTTTCTCTTATTTCTGGCATCACTGTCACTATTTAAGAGTGAGGAATATAGCTGGGTGCAGTGGCGCACACCTGCAATCCAGGATCATGAGTTCAAAACCAGCCTCAGCAAAAGCAAGGTGCTAAACAACTCAGTGAGACCCTGTTTCTAAATAAAAATACAAAATAGGGCTGGGGATGTGGCTTAGTGGTCAAGTGCCCCTGAATTTGATCCCCAGTATACCCACCAAAATAAATAAATAAATAAATAAATAAATTAAAGAATATGAGGAAGTCATGGTAGGGCAAGATAATGACAAGACAAATCATGAGTTTCTAGAAGTGTTCTATTGACTTCTGTGGCCTTGAGTTTCTGTTCTGGTGGGAGTGGAGAACCTAATATGGTCACCTAACAAACTTCACTTTGAAAAGTAGGGCAGCTGGTTTTGAACTGTTTTATTGAATGCAAGTTAGCTCTTATATGTCTGATCTGCAGTGGGTCTTTTTATTTGCCCCATCTTGGCTACCCATTATTATCACACTTGAACATTATCACTGTTATAGACTGAACTACTTCAGAAATGTCAGATTCTAAACATTCTACTCTTTGAGCATAATTTATCTCTGTCCCTTGTAAATCATTTGCTCAAGGCCTTCCACTGAATCAATGCTAGAGCCACATTGAAATCCCTCAGGTTTTCTCACTGCCTTTTTCTGTCTTCACCCTTTTAGTCCACCTTAAATTTCATGTGTTGTCATTGTTTTAACTCCTTGTAAATGCCCTCAACTCCCTTTTTGGTCTTCCCCTGTGATAACCCCAGCTGCAGTGGACCTACCTTCCCACTCTGAACTGAACATTGCTTAAAAAAAAAAAAAAAAAAAAAAATCACAAAACTTTGCAGAAATGGTTTGTAATTCATTATCATAAACCTCAGGTGGACTCTCAACAATGCTAGCAATGTTGTTACTGCCATTTTTGGTCTTTCATTTTTCAGATCAACATTTTATACTTTCCTCACTCTTGCTTCTTTCCATACTCAGCTGATTATTTCACACCAACTAAGCTGAGAAAACACAAGTCTTCAGACTTTAGTACTAAGTCCAGTTTCTCTATTTTTTCTTTTGTCCCTTGTGCTTTTGGTGTCTGATCTAAGAAACCATATCCTGATTCAAGCTCATGACAATTTGCTCCTGTATTTTATTTGAGGAATTGTATAGTTTTAGCATATGACCCATTTGAGCTAATTTATATATATGTGTGTGTGTGTATGTATGTATATACATATATATGATTTATATATTATTATATAAATATATATGTGTATATATGATTTATATATTATATAAATATATGTATATATATGTGTGTGTATGTACACACACACACACACACACACACACACACTATGGTATGTTTAAGAGTCCTAATGGATTCTTCTGCATGTGTGTTGTCTCAGTACCATTTGTTGAAAGGGCTAATCTTTCTCACTGACTCATCATGGCACCCTTGTCAAAAATCCATGAACCATAAGTGTAAGGATTATATCTGGACTGTCAGTTTTGTCCTATTGATCTATATGTCTGTCTTTATGCTGGTACCACACTGTCTTGATTACTATAGCTTTGTTAATGTTTTAAAATCAGGAAGTGCGAATCATTCATCTGATGATTCTTAACCTTTTCTTCAGGTCACAGAAATCTTCTAATGTAACAAACTCTGGATGCAGGAAATAGTACATAAATATATATAGAAAATTAAGTTTATTATATTGGACTAGAAGTTTATAGTCTTTCAGTTTAAAAAATAACTTTAGGGCCAGGTGTGGTGGCACATGCCTGCAATCCCAGCAGCTCAGGATGCTGAGGATGACAAATTCGAAGTGATGCCCTAAGAAACTTAGTGAGACCCTTTCTCAAAAAAAAAAAAAATTTTTTTTTAAAAGGGCTGGGGATGTGGCTCCATGGCTGAGCTGCCTTGGGTCCAATCCCTGGTTCAAAAACAAAAAAACAAAAAAAAAACACTTCAGGGGCTGAGGATGTGTAGCTCCTTGTAGAGCCTTGCCTAGCATGCCTTAGGCCCTTGGTTCAGTCTCTAGCATCAGAAGAAAACAAATTACACCCCCCTTCCCTTTAAACAATTGGCATATGCTTTTTCCCCCCCTCTCTATGAAGAAAAAATGAAGTAAATCCAAATTAGAAAAATGAACTAAATGCCAGCTTTATACAAAGGTAAATTGTCATTACCCAATTCAGTTACGTGCATTCAGTGTCATGTTAGTCTTTTTTTCCCTTCCTTCCTTCCTTCCTGCCTTCCTTTCTTTCATCCATTCTTTCTTTCTTGTTAAGGATCAAGCCCAGGACTTCACACATGCTGGGCCAGCACTATGTCACTGAACTGCATCCCCATCCCTCATTTATTTATTTGATACCTATTTGGTTTTGACTTTTTGGATTTGATTGCAGCATATTATACTCAAGATTCTCAAAGAGCTCATGGTAGCAAAGGTACTGGTTTTCTCAGGTAAGCGTAGGCTTATTTTAGGGTATCCAGTGATTGCTTCTGTTCATTGGTTTTGATGTATTATTGTAGTTATTGGATTAATACATTTCAAAATTTTTGTTAGCTTAATAAAATTTTACCCTTAAATATTTTTATTATGAAATAACAATCAAGGGTAACATACATATATTTTAATGAATAGTTAAAAATATAAAAAATTATAAAATATAATATAACGGGACCCAGGACTACAAGTTCCTCTCACTGTTCTTTCCAGATCACAACTCTGTAAAGGAACCCACTGTCCTAGTGTTACAATCCATCTCTTCCCTCTCTATGTAGTTTTATCATCCCTAAGCAGTATACTCCAGCTTTCCCTCCTCTTGAACTTCATGTATAAGAAGAATACATACTATCTGTACTCTTTTATATCTTTTTTAACTGAGCATATTGTAGAATTTATTCACTTACAGCATGGTGTTATAGTTCTTTCATTTTCATTGCTGTGTAGACTTCCATTATGTGATATACTGTGAATTATTGATTTTTTGTTAATAGACTATTACAAAGATTCTACAACCATTCCTGTATAGTTGCACATGTACATGAGTTTCTTTTAAGATTTATATTTACCTAAAAGAAGAATTGTGTAGTTGTAGAGAACATGATTCTTCAGTTTTGATGTAGCCAGTCGTATATTAAGGTTCCCATTGCTCCACATCATTTTCAATGTTTGGTGTCATCAGATTTTTTGGTTTTAGTTAGTCTAGTGGATACCATGTAGTAGTGTTTTAATTTATATTTCTTCCCATTATTTTTGAGGTTGTACAGTTTTCAATTTGTATTAATCACTTGAATTTCCTGTCATGATGTGTACTTATTCAAGTGGGATTTCCTGTTTGATGTGTACCTTTTCAAGTCTTTAGTCTGCTTTTCTTTTGGGTGGTTCTTTTTTCCCCCTTCTTATTAATTTGTAGGAATTCATTATATTTTGGGTAAAATTTCTTTAGTGGTTATTTGTATTGTAATGTCTTCTACTCTGGCTTATTTCACTCTTTATCATTTAACATGGCTGCAGTTAAAAAGTTATTTCACTTATAGAGAGTGCTTTTTATGTTTTGATTAAGATGACCCTTCCTGCTGGGTTTGGTGGCACATGCCTATAACCTCAGTTACTCACCTATAATCCCAGATACGCAAGAGGTGGAGGCAAGAGGATTGCAAGTTCAGGGCCAGCCCTGTCAATTCAGCGAGACCCTCTCTCTCAAAATAAAAAATAAAAAGGGACAAGGATGTAGCTAAGTGGTAGAGCACCTTTGGATTCATTCTCCAATACTGACAAAAAACCAAAAACAAAAGAAAGACAACCCTTCCTGCCACAAAGTCATAAAGATATTTTCGACATTATGTTGCATAACCTTTGTACTTCCTCCTTTTTAGGTTTATAATCCCATGCAGGTATATACAGTGTGTCTCTGGAACTCTATTGAAAATTTGTCTGTCCTTGCTTGTGTGACCTGCAGTGCCTCCTAGGTTAAACATAAATTTTCACATATGCATAGATTTTTTTGTGTGGGCGGGTAGGGTACAGGCATCTGTTCTGAATTACCTTGATTCCTATAGCTTTAAAGTAAGTCTTGATACCTAGTAGAGGTTTACCTTCCCCAAAAATGCCTTGCATATTCTTGGCCCTTTACATTTCCACATCAATTTAGAAACAGGTTCCACAGATATTGATTGGGATTAAATTGAATGTATAAATCACTTTGATAAAAATTAATATCTTTACCTTATTTAAGTCTGTGTGATCATGATGTAAATCTTTCCTTATTTAAGGTTTATTTAAAGTCTTTCAATAATGTTTTATAATTTTTCTTTAAAAGTCTTACAAAGTTTTTGTTAAATTTATATCAATGTATCTTAGCATTTTTAATGTAGTTATACATGAAGTTTTGTTTTGTTTATTTGGTATTGGGGATTGAACTCAGGGGCAGTTTACCACCAAACTTGAGATCCTTCTGCCTTAGCCTTTTGAGTAACAAGTGTTACAGGTGTGTGCCACCATGCCTGACTGCACATTGTGTTTCATTTCATTTTTTATCTTTCTACTGTTGATATATGGAGATATGATTGTTATATACTAATATTATATTTAGCAATATTTTAATTAATTCTTATAATTATGGATCATTTTGTGTTTTCTGCATGTGTTACCATTGCATTTGCAAACAACAGCTTTTAATGTTCAATTCCTTTACACTTTCATTATTTTTCTTATTTTACTGTACCTTCTTGCTTCTCCAGCACAATGCTTAGCTGAAGTGGTACCATTGGGTGTTTCTGTTGTGTTCTTAATCTGAAAGTGACTACTTTCATATTATTTCATAGAATTTTTTAAATTTTTTTGGTACCAGGGATTGAACTCAGGGGCACTTGACCACTGGGCCACATCACCAGCCCTTTTTTGTATTTTATTAGAGACAGGGTCTCACTGAGTTGCTAAGTGCCTCACCATTGCTGAGGCTGGCTTTGAACTCGTGATCCTCCTTGCCTTAGCCTCCCAAGTGCTGGGATTACAGGCGTGTGCTACTGTCCCCGGCAATTTCATAGAATTTTTTAAGAGGTACCTTTTATTGGAAGTATCCTCTACTTTTAGTTTGCTGGGAGGTTTTGTTTGTTCGCTTTTTTATCATAAGTTAATGTTGAACTTTATCACATATTTGCCCTGTGTGTTTTAAAAGTATAATATGCTTTTTAAAATTTCAATCTATTAACGTGGTTAATTTCACTGGTTAATTTTTTTAATATTAAGACTACCTTGCATTCCTTGGATAGACCCAACTTACTATTTGTATCTTTGCTTATAAGCAAGAATTACCCACAGTCATCCTTTCCAAGTTTCGGTACTAAGGTTATGCTATCATTAAAATGATAGGGAGTTAAACCTTTTTCCTACTCTCTAGAGCAAATTTTACATAATAATTATAGTTATTTATTTATTGAATGTTTGATAGAACTTGCTTGTGATGTCACCTAGACTTGGAGTTTTCTTTATAGGTTGATTTTAAAAATTAGTCATAGTGTAGGACTAGTCAGATGATCTATTTTTTTGTGAGTCATGTTTGCCTATATGTATATGCATGTATATATAGATATACACACAACATTGTTCATAATACTATCTCTTATATTTAATGTCTATATAATCAGTAATTCTGTTTTTCATTCCTGATATTGGTTGTCTTCCCTCTTTTATCTTGATCTTGCTAAAGTTTGCCAATTTTGTCTTTTCAAGGAATCCATTTTTTACTTAGATCCTCTATTACTTGTTTTTTTAAAAAAATATTTTTATTTGTTTGTTTTAGTTGTACACAATGCCTTTATTTTTACGTGGTGCTGAGGATCGAACCCGGGCCGTGCACGTGCTAGGCGAGTGCTCTACCGCTGACCCACAACCCCAGCCCCTACCTGTTTGTTTTTTATGTCATCAATTTTTACTCTTTATACGTTTATTTCTGTTTTTAAGATTTATTTTGTTACTCTTCTTTTTTTTTTTTTTTTAATTTCTTGAGCATGTGCTTAGCTCAGTAGTTTCAGCCTCTTTTTCTTTCTTTTTTTTTTTTCCTTCTTATTTTTTAGACATGATCTTGCTACATTACTGAGGCTGGCCTTGAAATCTGTATCCTCCTGCCTCAGCTTTCTGAGTAGCTGAGATTACAGGTATACACCACCATGCCCAGCTCAGCCTTTTTCTAACACATTCATTTAGGGATATACGTTTCTGTTTGTAAGGTCTGCATCCAGCAAATTTTCTTTTTTTTAAAAAATATTTATTTATTTGCTTTAGTTGTACACAATGCATTTATTTGTATGTGGTGCTGAGGATCGAACCTGGGCCACACACGTGCTAGGCGAGCGCTCTACTGCTGAGCCACAATCCCAGCCCAGCAAATTTTCTTATATTTTCATTGTGTTAATTTTTCAGGTTTTCATTATGGCTTCTCTTTTGAGTCATACTTTATTGACACTAATTCCAGAATAGATGGCATTCACATAATGGTTTAGGATTTTATAGCTTGTTACATTATTTTCAATGTTTATACTGCTGCCAAGAGTGAATCACTTTACATATTTGGGTGTATTCTCCCCCACAATACTTAGCAAATATATAGAGAAACAAAATTTATCCTTGCATATGTTTCTGTATTATACAAAATTTGCTGGTTGTAGTACATCTCTCAGCTCAATTTTCAAACATTTTATTATAATTAAGTAAAGATTTACTTTGTTTTTCTTCATATTAGCTGTGTTGGAGTAGAAGAACATCATGCTGTTGACATTGACCTGTATCACTGTCCCAACTGTGCAGTTCTACATGGTTCCTCCTTGAGTAAGTACAGGATGCTTGAAAAATTGATATTTTGAAAACATGTATATGATAATGCTTTAATGATATTCTGATTAATTACATTATACCCACCAAGAATTATAGTGAAGATTTCACTGAAGATATTTAGAATGTAGTTTTTGTCTGAATTTTAAAATAACTTATTAAGGAAGTCAAAAGAATAGGGGGAAAATACTAATATTTTAAATTGTCAGTGAAGAAAGCCCTCAAATTTATATATACTCAGAGCTTGTAGTTTGGGGAGCATGAATAAAGTCAAATTTTTTGGATTCTGGAACTTATTTCAACTCTCTTCATTCTGGAAACTTGGTTTCAGCTATTTTTCTTTCTTCTCAGATAAAATATTTTTCAGTAATATTTGGTTAGTATATAGAAAAAGACTTTAATGCATACATATGTATTATGTTTTTAGGAGAAAATTAGCATCTTGATAAACTAGAATACTACTCATCTTTTCTGAATTTGGTTGTCATATTGAGCATGACCTGGGATCTTGCCGAGCCCTCCTCCTCTCTGCTTGAAACTCCTCTTGTGAGGACCCAAGGAGGATAGAAACAGAGGTTTGACTGGCCAGATCAGGTCTCTGACCACACTCTTCTTGGGAAGAGGGCAGTGCAAAGGTAGGCAAGCCTCCTATGTCCTCTGGAGTATACCAGTATCACAAATAAAATATTATTTTTTAGCTTTTTATAAATGCTCCAGAGACTACTTTTACACATGCTTCCAAAGAACAAATTGTAACATTAATTGTCACTGTACAAATATGAGAGAAAATATAAACATTTCTTTAAAATTTTGGCTTGCAAACTAGTGTTTCTGTATTCACAAAATTTTAAGGGAAACTGTAGGTTTTGTCATTTTAAAACTAGAAGTCACCTTTGCCTGAAGATACCTTGTTATAGAAGTTACTTTTTACTTTATCCTAGTACTTTTTTTAAAAAAATAGAAATGTTGCTCTGAAGTTATGGAAATAATCATTGAAAATAGATTTACTAGCAACTGACTGCTCATCTGTTTTGTTAGAAATATTAGTAGTTTTTCTAACAATTTCTTTGTAAGAGAATTAGAAATTTAGGCTCTATGAGTGCATCAAAGTATTTTTGTAAGAAACACAAGTTATTTAATTTGTTAGTTACACAGTGTGAACCTTAAGGCTAACAAACTGGTAGGATTGTTACATGTCTAATTGAGTAGTTTGTTGTCCTAGATGTTTTTAAAGGATTTTATTCTGTAGCACTGTAGTATATGGTATATAATTTGAAATAATTGTTGATCAAGAATAATTCTTGGAGGAAGTAAACAATACAATGTTGTTATCTCAGGACAAAAAGAACTAACTTATAACAATTTTAGTTTAGAATTCAAGTATATAATCCTAAAATGAAATAATTTGAATTTAATTTATGTGAAATATCGTGTTGCTACTGATAGGCAGAAAAACGTACTACTACACGTGATGCACTCTATTTTCTATTTTTCCTGTATGATTTCGTCTTTTTAAAAACTTGTCAAACTCACTAAATTGATTACATAGTCCATAATGGATTATGATCTGCACTTTGAATAATGATGCTTTAGAGAGTAGCTTGCTTATTATGTGGCCCTTGGGGTGCTTCTCATCCTTGAAGAACATAAGATTAGGCATTGGCTATCTTCTGGGCAGAGGTCCAGCTCTGAATGCTCAGAGGGAAAATGCCCAAGACTCAATAATCTATTTTGTCTTGATTTAAAGCTCACCTTCCCCCAGCCCTCACCATCAACCCCAACTTAGGTAATCACTTTTGATTTTTTTCCCTCTGCTATTAAACCTCTTTTGCTTGCTACCCAGGGTTTCCTGATCCTTTCAGAGTTCCCCAGAAATCTTTATTATAGATACCATTTAGACATCATAATACCCATTTAATATGATAATTTTAGACTTTACCCTCTGGGATTAAGGATATTATTTGAGGGTAAGTCTCAGAAAACAGCTTGGCACTTTAACATATATTCTTTGTGTTCCTCAGGCACAGGCAATACAAACATAGAAGTTTTTCATCTTTCCCTGTGACTACTACGAAAGTGTTCCTAGCATTGTCCTCTTTCCCTTAAAACATTCAGCCAGCCATTATAGTGGCTGATTTTATGTTTTAAGCATGTTGGTCCAATAGGACAATTGTATCCTTCTGTTAAATCTCCTACAAGTCAGCACATTTAAAGAAATGATAGTAACTGCGTATTGTATGTCAGGGTATGATAGTGGGTAAGTACTTGACTATGTTCCCCTTTGATATTTATAACAATGATAAGAAATATAGGAAAAATGAGTAACTAGCTCACTTACATACCTATTTGGTAGAGCTGGAGTTTGAACCCTTAGCTGTCAAATACCACAGCCAGTGTACTTAATTGATTATTCTGCAAAAATGAAATTAAAACAATGAAGTATCATTGTTCACTTATCAAATATACAGCTTTTTTTTTCCCCTTAAATGATGATGCTCATTGTTAACATGAAGCTTTGAACTAGGTTAACTACATACTCTACTGGTAGGAATGCAAGTTACTAACACTTTCCTGGAGGTAGTTTTGCAGTATGTAACAAGCATCTCAAAAACTGTGATCTTCCTTCTAGCATTTCTAGAAATATATACTAAGAAATTAATCAGGGAAACAGATAAATATGTCTGAATACTAACCACAATTTTGTTTGAAGAAAGATTCAGGGTGAACTAAGTGCTTAAGAATAACAAATAATTATAACATGATACATTCACGTCTTAAAATTCTAGACTGCCTTTAGATTGCTTTTGAATATTTAATAAGGAGAGAATGCTCATGAGTTAAGAAAGGTAAGTAGGATAAACATTGTCATCCCACTTGAAAATAAATGGAGCTATGTATCTGTGTTTAGTAAGGGGAAAAAAGCCTGGAATGAAATGCCTTTGAATTTTAGGAATGGTTTTAAGTGAGGAAGAAAATAACACACAAAGGATCCCTCCATGGAATTTTCTAGGAAGATTCCTCTGTGATTATAAATTTTTCTTGTGAGATTTTTAAACAATGGAATTTGCTCTCTTCTATATTGGAGACCTGGTTGCAATAAGTTATTTGGGAATCTTGTTTTAGACTCTATTTCCACTTCTATTATTTGATGTGATCCTCTTTATCCATATGAGGATCAAATATTATTGTTTTATTATGGTCTTGGTAAGGTGAAAGTTTAAAATGCCTTGGAATTATAGAGTTTTTTCCCCTCTTACATTTTGTTATGAAAGTGTTCAAACATACAGAAAAAGCTGAAGTAATTTTACAACATCTCCCCATAAACCTTCAGCAGCTGGGTTCTACTATTAACATTTACATCACTTGCTTTACCACTTATCTCTTCAAACCATCCCACTTTGTATTCATCTTTTTTCTTTTTGATGAATTTCTGAATAAATTGCAGACATCAGTACATTTGCCAGAATCATGGGGGTTTTATGCATAAGAATGATTTTCAAGCTTAAGAAAAAAAGATTTAAAACTGAAATTTCACATTGATACCACACAAAAGAGTTATAGGTGGCGCCACTGTGGTGGAAAGAGGAATGAGGTCCAGAGCTTCTCCCTTGGCTTTTTTCCACTTCCCTCTTTGTGAAGTATTCCTCACAGTTTGAAAATCAGTACTCTAACCTATCCTCTTCACTATCATGAGAAGAAATCTGGATCCATATATGTTAAGTAACTTGCCCAAGGTGGCAAGAGGAAGTTAAAATATGAAAGAATCAAATACTAGTCTCCTGGTTTTAATTGTTATGACTACTCAAGATTGAGTCAGAGCTGTAGAATCATAGGATCTTAGCATTGGAACTAACCATAAGTTGTTTATTTTGACATACCAACCATCACATTTTAATTACCACTCAGTTCTTCATGTCAGAGTAAATGTGCTTATTTTGGGAGTCAGTCGTAAAAGAAAAAGAAATCATACTATTAAAAGCTATTTCGGATGTGGGACAAAAGACCCAATCCTGAGAAGATAATTTAGATGATCTGGGTAATCATGTTATGACCTAATACTCCAGTGAAAAATCATAATTTTAAATTATTTGGAAATATTTGGTATGGGTAAATGTAGATATTGTAAAAGATTTCATCTGCTGATTTGAATTCTTCAATTTAATTTTTAAATTATTTCGAAATAAAAAGAGTAAGTTTTAAAATCCACACTTAATTGTCTAAAAGGGCAACATTAGATTAAATAAAATTTACTTCTGTGTTCTGGAAATGCATTAAAAATTTGAGTGTTTTTATAGTACTTATTATTATTTCTGATAAATGTAGACCAATAATGAGAAAGTATGTAGATTACCAGTTACCAAAAGTGTATTATTTTTTTAACTTTCTAAAAATTTAGTGAAAAAGAGGAGGAACTGGCACAGGCATGACTACACAGAAGTTGATGATGGTTCCAAACCAGTGCAAGCTGGAACTAGGATTTTTGTTAAGGAATTAAGATCTCGAGTCTTCCCAAGGTATGGAAAAGCTCTGATCAAACAAAATTTAAGAATGTTGGCTAATAAAGTGACATTATGAAAAGTAGTGTTTTCTTTCTTTCTTTCTTTCTTTCTTTCTTTCTTTCTTTCTGTATTTGGGGATTGAACTCAGGGGTATTCAACCACTGAGCCACATCTCTAGCCCTGTTTTATATTTTTTAAATTTAGAGACAGGGTCTCACTGAGTTGCTTAGCACCTCATTTTTGCTGAGGCTGGCTTTGAACTCAAGATCCTCCTGCTTGAGCCTCCTGAGCTGCTGGGATTACAGTTGTGTACCATTGCACCTGGCTAAAGTAGTGTTTTCAAACTTCAGACTACTATATATTATTGTTCTCAACTGGCTTTTCATTTTATTCCTTAATGAAATAGGATAGAATGTATTTGTACATTTAATGTAATGGGAGTAAGTAAGCATAGTTTCATAGAACTTTTGTTATATGTATCTACATAGTGCACTACCATGTAAAAATATAGCTCTTAATTGTGGGTCACAGTTCAAAAACTTTGAAATATAGTGATTGAAGCACTTGTTCCCAGTATTTGGTTTCACCAGATACGCAGCTGCTGCTTCTCTTTTTCTTTCACCCAACCTTCTCTCCTTTCCAACTCTTTTTTCCCCCCTTGTCTTGTTTTCAATATCTGTCTATGCCCTAGGACCTCCAAAAGAATGCACAATTATTGCTTAGCTTCTGATGGCAGCAAGACTGAGCCTTTTGATTTTTAAAAATAATGGAATGTATTTGAGTTGTCTGTGACTCAAAGAGAGTCAAAAGCATTATAAAGCATTTAATCATGCTAATTTAGATCATTTCCTCCTCACTGCCTGACATCTATTTAAAGTGATAATGCTTAATGGGCTTTTATACAAGATCATATCCAGGCTTGTTAAAGAGGGGAAGCACAATTTAAATTTAAATCACAGTATCACATGCAGCCTATAATGGAATTGTTTCAGATTATGAAATGAAAAAAGAAAACTGCTATTTTTCCTCAATCCTTAGGATTCCTATCTATCCCTCTGCCTCATAATCCTTAAACAGAAACATACTAGTAAGCATTCATGTTGGCTTCATTAGATCTGTTGAGAGACAGAAACAGGAAGAAAACATATGAAACATAATGTTTCCACATGATCTTTGTTGTATATACACAGTTTAGTGCCAGTATGTGAGTGTGCATTTTTCAGGCAAAAGAGCCATGCCTTTACTTTTTTCACATAGGTTTGTGACCCCCTATAAACTAGTATTCAAAACATTGGCCTAATAATTATGTGGCTTTTCTTCAAAAAATGAACACAAATTAGAACAGGTTAGAAATGACACAAATGTCCAAATTGTAATTACCAATAATTAAAGGTCTTTGTTTCATTTTATTTAATTCCATGAGCCTTTGCATAATTTAAAACCATGTTAATGTACTAACAATAGTTACTAAATCAAACATATTTGATATAATTAACACAGAAGTATGTAAAATTAAGTGAATAGGCTTTCTATCCCTCCCCTACTTTACTATTTAGTGTCTTTTAAGATCTTTTTCTATATAAACAATAACATTTAAAACATTATGTGTAAACATGTATTGATGTATATAATTTAAAAAATTAAGATATGCATAGTGTTGTGTAACTTGCCTTTTTTACTCTATTTCATAGATATTCTTTCCATATGTGTACATAGATTTATTACACTCCTTGCATCCCCATGTGATATATATTTAAATTCATCTCCAGTTGTTTTCCTCTTGCAAATAATGTATCTGTATTTTAGTACTGATTATCTATGTATTTTCTGATCAATAGGGGAAGTAAAGCACTAAACATTTGAGATCAAGGAACATAGATGATTTAAAATTCTCTCTTAGATTGGCATTTAAGGAATTATTTAATCCTCACAGGGTGGGTGAAGGAAGGATAATTATGAAGGCTTATTGGGGAAACTAAAAGATAGGACAGAACTCAAGATCAGTAGGTAAGTTAGATGAAGAAGACCTAAATTCCTAAATATGAGACTATCTAGGAAAAGGCTCTCAGTTTTCTTAGGTCGAAACTGCTCTTTCCTTATGAAGAGGGTGGGAAGATCAGAGTCCAGTAATTCAGAGAATTAGCTCCTTGCCACCTAAGTTACAGATGACATTGAATACTTAAGCTCTGATTGGATAAATGGAAATTGTTGTGTTTTAACTTGTAATGTGAGTTTAAAAAAAAATTTTTTTTTTTTGTACCGGGGATTGAACTCAGGGGCACTTGACCACTGGGCCACATCCCCAGCCCTTTTTTTGTATTTTATTAGAGACAGGGTCTCACTGAGTTGCTAAGTGCCTCACCATTGCTGAGGCTGGCTTTGAACTCGTGATCCTCCTGCCTCAGCCTCCCAAGTGTTGGGATTACAGGTGTGCGCCACCACTCCTGGCTCCTAAAAAATATTTTTTAGTTGTTAATGGACCTTTATTTATGTATCAATTTATATGTGGTGCTGAGAACCGAACCCAGTGCCTCACACAAACTAGGCAAGTGCTCTACCACTGAGCCACAACCTCAGCCCTGCAAAGCAAATTTTACAATTATTTTTGTATGGCAGCTGCATACTGGATTTCTTTGGAATTATGATTGGGTAGATCATCAGAGAGGGCAGCCTGAGTTTTAGTGGATTAAACAAGTTTTAGTGGATTAAGTGACTATCTAGAATTAAAATTTGTGTAATACTGGTTGTAACAGATCATTTAAATTGGTAGTTCTTATCAGGAGCATTTGGGACACTTGTTTCAGTGTGCATGGACCAGGTAGTAGTCATCCTTTAATATGCATAAGAGTAATTAATTGTTCTATGTCTCTTTGAAGTGTGTGACAAACATTTGTGTAGATAAAATCTAATCTATTTTTACTTATCTAACACTAATTTTTTTTTATAAATTATACCCTATAACAAAATGACATTTTATTCTTCTGTTTTCTTAGTGCCGATGAAATCATTGTAAAGATGCATGGCAACCAGCTGACACAAAGATACCTGGAAAAACATGGATTTGATGTCCCTATTATGGTCTCTAAATTAGATGATCTAGGACTCAGGCTCCCTCCACCTGCTTTTTCTGTGATGGATGTGGAACGTTATGTAGGTACGAACTTGGTTCCTTTAAGTACTTGGCAAAACATGGTAAAAGTAAAAATGGAAGTGTCTTAACGGTATTAAAATTGAATGAAGAAATGTCAATTTACTTCACTTTCCTGGGTCAGGAAAAGTAAAATTAAATATTACCTTTGTTGAAAACTGCTTTTCTCAGCTGATCTGAAACAGTGGTCAGAAAAAGAGAAAGGTTTTGTCTATTATTTACTCAGCTTCATTCTGTTGTTCTTTGATACTTGCTTAGGGAAAACCATGACTGAGGGGCTGCTGAAGATGCCAAGAATATGTGGAAAAACTGGATTGGGACTAGGCATCTGTAGAATGCAGGTGCAGAATTCCCAGAGCTCATGTGCCAACTAGTTCTTTGGAACTTGCTTAGTGACTTGTTGACTGGAGGAAGGGCTGTAAAACAAGGAGATTGTATTCAGACCTGTTTGTATATTAATGACTTGGTGAATATTGCCATTTAGTGACATCTCTACTTAATTTGTAATTTTTGAGACTCAGAAAGAAAAAAGAAACAAGGGCCAAAGCCCTTTACTGATTGTCATATTGATGACATTTTCAGTCATTTCATTTATTCTCCTCGTGTTATCTGTAGATAAAGCTGACTGTATGTAGGTGCCATTCCTTGTCAGCAGTAGGAAGATATTATTTGAGGATTCGATATCAGATCTTCCTTGACTTCAAATTGTATGTCCACTAAAATACATTATCTCTTCAGCATGGATGTAGAAAAACTTGTCCCTTTATTGAGCTATTGGTTAACAATTCTTGTTGATAATTGTTTTACTGAGGAAATCCATTTAATGTCAAGACTTTACATTCAGCTAAATTTGAATGTGATAACTTAGGGGATGAGGCTGACATTTAACTTAAACCTGTTTGCATAGATAGCACTGTGATATAAATGGCTTGGGTAATGTAAGTATAGGAAAAAACTGCTTGGATTGCTAACTTTTTTCAGTACTGAAAAGCACCTTGATTTAAATACTAGTAATGTAACTATGTTACATCCTGAAGACCAATCTATGAGGCAACGTTATTAACCTTGGTGAAATGACACCCAAAAAAATGGCATTTATTAGTTTTCTGTTCAGATTGGTTAAGTCTTGCCATATTTTGAATTCTACCTATTCATTAGTCCGTTATATAACTGATTGTGCTAGCTAGGATGGTAATGCAAGCTATCATGTCATGGTTTTATAGGAAAATTGTGAATTAATCACAACTCAGAACTGGGGCATTCAGACAGACACTGAATGAACTGATTTTTGCTTCCTAACCACCAATTTTTTTCTTGAGAATTAAGAGAAAACACTACCAGCAAAGCAGATATTGTCCTGGTGGCACATACCTATAAATCCTAGCAGCTCAGGAAGCTGAGGCAGGAGATTCACAGGTTTTAAGCCATCCTCAGCAACTTAGGCTGTAAGCAACCTAGTGAGGCCCTATCTCAAATAAAAAAATAAAAGGGTTGGGGATGTGGCTCAGTGGTTAAGTGCCCTTGGGTTCAGTCCCTGGTACCAACTAACAAAACCGAGAAGTTGTCCTAGTCAACTTGCTCACTAATTTCTGGGTTTTCAAAATGATAGAATTTTAGGTGTTATAGAAGTTAAAAGTAAAAGCCAATTCTTTCATTTTATGCATGAGGAAATTGAAACTCAGAAAGTATTGGACAATTTTCACATCCCAATACAATGTATTTTTTTCCATTATGAATTATCCACAAGCAATCATTGATAGGTATGAAGTTTTGTAAGCCCTGTAAGTTTTTATACTCAGTATTAATTATGCAGCTCTTTGTTATTGTTTTATTCTTTCCCTCAAAAATTGTCTGTTCTTTTCAAAATGTCCAGTTGGACTTAAAAAAGTAAGAATATGCCTGGCACGGTGGTACACTCCTGTAATCCCAGCACTTGGGAGGCTGAGGCAGGAGGATCGCGAGTTCAAAGCCAGCCTCAGCAATGGCTAAGGCTCTTAGCAACTCAGTGAGACCCTGTCTCTAAATAAAATACAAAAAGGGCTAGGGATGAGGCCCAGTGGTCAAGTGCCTCTGAGTTCAATCCCTGGTACCAAAAAAAAAAAAAAAAAAAAAAAAAAAAAAGTAAGAATATAAGAAGTATCTTTGCCTAGGGTATGTTTTATGGTTGGCTTAATTATACCAAGCAAATGCAGTCTCTTGAACTATTTTTGTTTAGGGCATCTATTAATGTAACTCTTACACCAAATAATAATACTCTAATTTTTCTCTGCAGGTGGTGACAAAGTGATAGATGTCATTGATGTGGCAAGGCAAGCAGACAGCAAAATGACACTTCACAATTATGTTAAATACTTCATGAATCCTAACAGACCAAAAGTGTTAAATGTGATCAGCCTTGAATTTTCAGATACAAAGTGAGTAATTCTGGACATTTTGATGTAGCACTCTGAGTGTTAGCTAAATGTAGTTTAATGATATATTTATTTTAGTAAGAAACATGATTGTGACTTCTAAATTTGTCCACTGGTAGTAATGTTGCATCTTTCACTTTGGCATCCTCAGAGAATATTTGAACATGATGTGTTTTAAACTTTTAAGTGTTTTTAACCTTGAGTTCCAGTTAATTACTTGGTTTGGGTTTACATGGGAGCAGTGGTTTTAAGAAGTTTTAATTTGTTTTATGTGGGGTATGTGTATGTACTTTTTAAATTGTTATTTTTAAAGGATGTCTGAATTGGTGGAGGTCCCTGATATAGCCAGAAAACTTTCCTGGGTGGAAAATTATTGGCCAGATGATTCAGTCTTTCCCAAGCCATTTGTTCAGAAATACTGTTTAATGGGAGTTCAAGACAGCTATACAGATTTCCACATTGACTTCGGTGGAACTTCAGTCTGGTACCATGTCCTCTGGGTAAGACTAGGGTTTTTTTTTTTTTTTTTTTTGTCCTTTTATTGACAAAAACACTTAGCAATATTTTTCTGGTAGCACATTCACTTACTATAAATAACATTTGCACAGGGGAATATTTTTCTACTATTTAAGTGGAATCTCTCTCTTCGTTGTTAAAAGATGTGATTTTTTTTAAATCTCAAGTAGTCAAGTTTTTTGTATATATTTAGATTGCTTTTTTACCTCCACTTTTAAGTTGGTTTCTGTTAATCTTTTGCCCCCACTTTCCCCTCATCAATTATTCATTAATCCCTGAATAGATATCTAAGAAGGAGCAAAATTATAGTAATGATTGCTTCTGATTTTAAGGTGGGCGTAGGACAACTGATTGGATAAGTCACAAATGCCCATAAAAATGCTAATTCTACATAGTTTATATTCAGTTTGCTCTATTTAGAACTGTGCTGCTTAATATAGTATCTACTGGCCACATGTGACTAAATTTAAGTAATTAATTTAGTTAAATATCCATTAAATAATTAACTAAATTAGTTAAATTTAGTTAAATAATTAAAAATTCAGTTCGTTTTTATACTAGCTGCATTCAAGTGCTCAGTAGCCACATGTGGCTAGGGACTACTGTACTGGATAGCATAGATATAAAAATTTTCCATTGGCACATGAAGGTCTATTGGAGAGTGCTGACCTAGCACCAGATTCTTCATTTCCATCAAATGCCTCTGAGTTGGCAATGCTTTGGTCTGTATTTGATGCTCTGTTTTTAAGCCTCTGTTCCTTTTCTCCTGGAGGAAACAGAGTTTATTACGGGAAGTTTATTTCCAGATCTTTAAGAATATTCATTATATTATGGATCTTAGGACAGAATTTGAAAGGTGACTGTGCTTTGACCTGGACACTATTAATGTGTATTTCTTTCTACACCTTAAAAATGGGAGGTCATGGGCTAGGGATGTGGCTCATTGGTAAAGTGCTTGCCTAGCAAGTGGGTACGGAGTACAGATGAGCCCCCAGTCATCAGCTGATCCTACGGTGTTAGCAAAGACAAGCCTGGGAAACATTCCTTGCCAGAGGTGAGGATGTTATCAGCCTTGCTCTGATGTTAACAGTTATCAGACATCCCAGGACAATGGTTGTCCTGGGTACAGCAGGATAATGGCAGAATGTTCTTAGCACTGCAACAATAGTATAGCTGCAGCAAAATGTTTCTAGCTTTGTAACTTTTTAATGCACAAAGAAACTTCTGACAACTTACAAGCCTTGAACAATTTACAATGCCCCTATAGTTTAACTTCCTGATTATGAGACTCTATATGATAAACTTGTGGAGCTAGTTCTGGGTCACTGCTGCTCTATCAGAGTGCAGTTCTCCCAACTAGCCCCAGCTTTTAGTGAAATTATCTCTGTGTCTTCTTTGTCTCTCTGTTTTTTGTTTTTTTTTTTTTTTTCATCTCCCATCACCCCTATTCGAGAATCCTTTGTTGATGCTGTGGGTCAAAGCAAGTGGGATATATTTTGGTTTGTTACCTTCCTTTCTCCAGTTTGATTATTGACTCCTGATTGGTTTGGGGGTAGGGGGAACTTTAGCTCCAGTGAAAATGCTTATTAAGGGAATTAGCTTTTGATCAGGTATGTGACATAGATCTTTTTGAACCCAAAACAATCTGATAATTATCTAACTTAACTCAGATAATTTTATTGGGAAATTGTATCAATGTAGGCCATGCTAAAATGATTGTTTTTTTTTTCCCAAAATTGTATGGTTACTTCCTTTTAGGGTGAGAAGATTTTTTATTTGATAAAGCCAACAAATGAAAATTTGGCACTCTATGAATCTTGGAGTTCATCTGTGACCCAGAGTGAAGTGTTCTTTGGAGATAAAGTGGATAAATGCTATAAATGTGTGGTAAAGCAGGGGCATACCTTATTTGTTCCTACAGGTAAGGTTTTAATCCCACCCTCTACTATTCATTAGTTGATACTCAGCTACATGGTGTAATCTTATAGTTAGGACCTGTCACTTTTTCATATTTGCCTGAGAAATAATTCTGATCTTGGTCTTTTTACTTCTTTGTGTTTTAAAGGGTTTGTCTTATAGTTAGGGTTTCTTTTGGCATCGTTATATTTGCCTTCACTTTTAGTTTTATTGAAATAAAATTCACATGCTGTATCACTTTCATCTTTTTAAAGTATATAATTCAGTAGATTTTAGTTGATTAATAAGGTTGCATAACTATCACCACTATCTAATTCTAGAACATTTTCATTATCTCAGAAAGAAACCACATACCCTTTAGTAGTCTTCCCATTTCCCCCTTCCCTGAGAGGAAGGGCAACTGCTAATATACTTTCTTCTGTCTCTCTTGATTTGCTATTCTGGACACTTTATGAATGTGGCATTTTTGTTCATCTTCTTTGATTTGCTATAATATTTTCTAGGCTTATCCATGCTGTAGCACATATGAATGCTTCATCTTTTTTTTCCTTTCCATGTCTCCCATTCACATCACCAACCAGACACAGGTTTTGGGCTGAGTTGTACATGGGGTAGGCTTACTTTGCCTCCTCTTTCTATATAAGAACCCAGTCTGTGGTCAGCATCAGGAGGCCATAAATACTTGATCTTTTTGTGGCCCAATAATGTTCCACTGTAGGGTACACCATATTTTATTTACCCATTCATCAGTTGATGGACATTTGGGTTGCTTCCACATTGGGCTGTTCTGAATAGTGTTGCCTTAAAAATTTGTGTGCAAATTTTTTTAAAAAAAATTTTTTTTAGTTGTAGATGGACACAATATCTTTATTTTTATTTGTTCATCTTTATGTGGTGCTGAGGATCGAACCCAGGGCCTCACGGGTGTGAGGCAAGCGCTCTACCACTGAGCTACAACCCCAGCCCTTGTGTGCAAGTTTTTATGTGGCATTATGTTCATTTCTCTTAGGTGTATACCTAGTAGTGGAATTATTGCACTTCGTGGTTTCCCTATGTTTAACTTTTTGAGGAACTATCCTCCAAATAACTGCTATATAAAACGAATAAAAACTGATAAAAGCTGATACCTCAAGTATAGGTATCAGCATGTCAATTTGAGATGTGAATGAATGCAGTATATAAACTCGCCAGACCAATGGTTATGAGGACAGTGTTCCTCTGGTTTGGGTGACCTCAATGGTTATAAAGTTCATAGTGTTCTATTACCACAGGCCTGCTTTTTGCCTTATCTTTGGTATATATAATCATATATGTGTCCTTAAATAAGTGAATGAATCGATGACCAAAACTACTATGATTTACCTGGTTAAGTTTCAGTATTTTCATAATGAATGACTAAGCTTCTTCCTTGTTTCTTTTTATAATAAATATTTTGTTGTACCCTCTTCAAAATCTTAAGTTGAAATTCATAGATAATCTACATGAATATTTTTTTTAAAAAAAGTTGACTTAATAACATAACTAGAATATAAGGAAGAAATGAAAAGGTAATTTATAATGAAATGCTATTTTGATATGTGCCTGTGTGCACAGAAGCATTAGATGACAGAATGAATTGGTTAACTGTGTAAAGCAAACCAGTATAGATATGTGCTAGTGGCAACTCAAATTCTGTCAGTGGCATGGTGGAAGTTAGTGGTTTTCAAACTTCATGGAGTATTAGGATGACCTGGGGGGGCTTGTCTACCAGATTGCTGGCCTCCTCCCCCAAGATTCTGATTTAGTCCATTTGGGGTGGGCCTGAGAATTTGTGTTTCTAACAGGTTCTCAACTGATGCTGGTGCCTGGTCGGGGGACCACATTTGGAGAAACACTGCTGTAGGCAATGTGATGTTTCTTTCCAGAGTAGTTGGCAACTGATATACTTCCATACAAACTAAACTATAGTTTCCTTCAATTTACAGGGTAGTTGTATTCCTGGAAATTGTGCCAAAACCACACATTGTTTAGATGTATAATGGAGTTCTATTTTCTAGGCTCAGGTTGTTAATGATCAGGCTTCGTACCTATATGAAGGCCCAGAGGAGTTTATATTTCTTTTTTTATTCCCCTGTTTTTTTTATTGGTGCACTATAATTATACATAATAGTGGGCTTTTTTGTTATATATTTGTACTGAAATTTACATTTCTATACTGAAAGACTGTTTAAGTCTTTCACCATTTCTTTCAAAAATTAGGCCATCATCTCTTAAAATGATTCTCACTTTGAAAACATTTTGATTGCTAACATTTATATTTATAGGGCCATGACCCTCCATAATTAAATGTGAGGGGGTGCAGGGCTGGGGTTGTAGCTCAGTGGTCGAGTGCTTGCCTAGAATGCGTGAGGCACTGGGTTTGAGCCTCAGCACCACATAAAAATAAATAAATAAAATAAAGGTATTGTTTGTCTACAACTAAAAAAATATCTAAAAAATAATAATTAAATGTGGGTGATCTGCCTTTTCCTTCTTACAGAGTCTGGTCTTATTGGGTTCCTCAATCCTCCTCTGCTTTTTCCCTTCAGGACATTTAGTTCAGTGTGACACCAGAGAAGCAGAGTATTCAGCCAGCCCCCATGTTTTTTAATGGAAAATGTGCCTTCCTAATTTTAAAGCACATTTGACTTGTCTCAGGGTAAAATCTTTAAAGTAGGATTATATTTTAAACTAAAACAACTACCTTGAAAACCCTTCATTTTATTCCTCAAACTCAGCATAGAGTCTGGCATATTATAGGCATTTAATGTTTAATTGAATGTCTTGATCAGTTGTAATAGACATTAATTTCTTTAGTACTGGAGTATGAAGCAAACAGGTGTTGATATTTGAGTTACTTATTTCACAGGTAGATAACATATCTGTTTTGTTTTGCATGTTTTGAGGTAATTGGGATTGAACCCAGAGCCTCACACATGCTAGGCAAATACTCTACCACTGAACTACATTGCAGGACCTTTTTGAAATTTTGAGACTGTGTCTTGCTAAGTTGCCCAGACTGGACTCAAACTTGTGATCTACTTGCTTCCTGATTAGCTAGAGTTACAAGTGTGTGACCTGGCACCCAACTTGTTTGATTTAAAATATTGAAAAACGCTAATTTATACATTCGTAACCATTTCAGGGTGGATTCATGCTGTGCTCACTTCTCAGGACTGTATGGCTTTTGGGGGAAACTTTCTGCACAACCTTAACATTGGCATGCAGCTCAGGTTTGTGTCATTAATTTTGAAAGGATCTTTCATTCTTCCTTAAACAGGACGTTTTCTTTGCTTGTTTAAGAAAAACTTATGATATTTTTTTTATGTGAGAGTCCATGGAGATAGGCCTTGAGAAATCATTAGAAATAGAAATTTTTAACAAAACTATTATTTTAAAATTTTGTCAGAGCTGGGCACGGTGGCGCACGCCTGTAATCCCAGCACTTGGGAGGCTGAGGCAGGAGGATCACGAGTTCAAAGTCAGCCTCAGCAATGGCGAGGCACTTAGCAACTCAGTGAGACCCTGTCTCTAATAAAATACAAAAAAGGGCTGGGGATGTGGCCCAGTGGTCGAGTGCCCCTGAGTTAATCCCTGGTACCTCCCCAAAAAAATTTTGTCAGGAGGATTCCTTGATACATTTCAAATCTAAAACAAAAATAGTAACTTAATATCCCTCCAAATTAAAAAAATTATAAATATTTGTATGTTCTTATTTGGCTATTTTTGCCCAAAGGGAAATGAATTAAGTCAGCCAGACTTACATGTAACCATTGATGCTGGAACAAACCAATTCTTAAGTTGATATTGCTGTCAGAACACCTGCTTTAGTTTTGCTTCGGGTAAAGAATTAACAGCTAGGGGCTGGGATTGTGGCTCAGTGGTAGAGCGCTCGCCTAGCACGGGCACGGCCCGGGTTCGATCCTCAGCACCACGTAAAAAATGCATATGTACAACTAAAAGGAAATAAATAAATATTAAAAAAAAAGAATTAACAGCTATTATCCTTCTGTATGAGAATTTGACCTTTGTATAATGCTGTTCCCCAGATAGTCAAATGAGGGTAGAATGTTATGGCATAACATTGCTTATGGTACAAATAATTCATGATTGATAATATGCATAAGGACTGGGAGAACTAGAAATTCTTGATGTGAGGTTGTATCTTTGGGATTCCCTAAATGTGGGGTCTTGTAACTTCGCACATGCACAGGGAACCCTGAATGCTCTGCATCTGTGGAGTTATTACAGAAGATAGTAGCTCTTAGAGGGCATGAGGCTTTAACCCAGGGTATGTCCCACACCTGTCAACTGTGGATTTGATCTCTTTGTATCTGAGCTGTCCTTGGAGGAAAGATGGCTTATATAGGGACAGCTGCATGGACTCCTATGGAAGACTCACAGTTATCATGGCAAACTGTGGTTCCTGTCTTGATACCTTAACCTAATGGTCCCGACCTTGAATGCTTAGGTGGGTGTTGCAGTATTGTCCAACACATGAAGCTGATTTTAAACATACTATTATATTCATAATGGTGGAACCTTTGTAAAGTATCTTTTGTTAAAACTAGGATACAAATCTCAACATGTGACCTTTCATGAAAGCCCAGTGTAGTTCTTAAGTACAACCATCAAATTTTTGAAGGTCAGAACCTGGATAAGATCATAATTCAGTGTTGTCCAAATATTATATTAGGTAATAAACTATAATTGATTTGTCTTCCTTATGTGTCATGCCCTGATTATTTTATTCTTAATTGGCTACCTTTAATTAGCTATTTTGAAATGCTCATATTAATACTAAATATTTCTTCAAATCTTATTCATTTAGGTGTTATGAGATGGAGAAAAGGCTAAAAACACCAGATCTTTTCAAATTCCCTTTCTTTGAAGCCATATGTTGGTTTGTAGCCAAAAATTTGCTGGAAACCCTGAAAGGTAATTAATGATTTGTACATTTTGTTGTATAATATGATGTATAATGTTTGTAAATTCCCTCAAAGTTACCTGACAGATGCTTTTCTAGAGTCTGGATGTCACACCTGTTTGTTAATACATAATGTTTCCCCTGCCAGGAACCTTTATAGCAAGTACTTTCTAGTCCATAGCCTACTAATCCATGTTCTTAGAAATCAGGTGTGTGAAGACCTGTATCAGAGCCACATGGGTAATATTGGAAAACATTCATTTCATCTAGGGTTCTAGAGGCCTACACACATTCTCAAGTATGTTTAAGTGCCTTCCTTTAAAAATTTAGTTATGTCAAAAGATGGTTACCTAATATGTGTCCCAGACATTTGCTTTAAAAAAATAAAGTGAATAATTTTCATGTCCTAAGGAACAGGTAATGCCTTTGCCATCACCATTGTGACCATAATGCTGGCTAGTATAATTCACCTGTTAGCATACAAACCAGCTAATTGTTAGGTTGTAATCTGTAGTCAAAGAAAAATATTTTTTTAAATCCCCTTATGTAGCTTTGAAGATGATTTTAGAAGGTAGACTTTCAGATTTTCATGCTTTTATATTTTGACTTAATCTTTGAGCAGTCAAGTTGAAGATTGAATATCACTTCTATCCATTTTTTACTTTTCATGTATTTGTGCCTGTGAGAATAGAGTTTGTCTGGTTTTGAGTTGCCTAACTTTTCTAATGAGTTTGCAAGTAGTGCAAATATTATAATTAACCTTGAGGAAAATAGATATAAATAGTAAGACATTCTGGAGATGACAACTCTACAGTCCACTGAGACATTCCTGTAGCCAAGAACAATACATGAAAACAACGCTGAGTCTGGGATTCAGGATAAAGATTCATTTCTGAAGCAGGGGCTAGATTTGTGAAGAAGGACTTGGTCCTCTTCATTCAGGTGACCCCACCTCCATCAATCATCCCCACAGCATTGTCACATCTCCCTCAAGACTGTACTGCATGGTGACATTGTTTTATCCTGTCAATCAAAAGGAAAGGGCTTTTTTTTTTTTTTTTTTTTGTGGTACTGGGGATTGAACTCAGGGGCACCCAACCACTGGGCCACATCCCCAGCCCTTTTTTTGTATTTTATTAGAGACAGGGTCTCACTCAGTTGCTAAGTGCCTCACCATTGCTGAGGCTGGGTTTGAACTCGTGATCCTCCTGCCTCAGCCTCCCAAGTGCTGGGATTACAGGCGTGCGCCACCGCGCCCGGCTAGGAAAGGGCTTATTTTAAGGAGGAAAAACCATACATGAGTTTTATCATTTTAGTTCTGTACATGCTCTCCTGGGTTGTTTCTTTTCATTTTATCTTTTCTTCTTATGGAAAAGATACAAATTTTGTAGGGAGATAGGATCGGGTGCTCATGTTATACGAGTGGGCCCAAAAAGAGACTCTTGAGGTACAGTCTTCCTTCAGGGACTGGCGGGTGCCATACATCACTTCCTGCACCAGGACCAGCCTTCCTACCCTGATCGCCTTCACCATTCAGAGGGTGGAGATAGCAGCTAACAACAGACAACCCCCTTCACTGGGTGAGAAGGGAAACAGGAAAGAGACTGATCTTCAACCAAAACAATCAACAATCCTGGTTTCTTCCTTCAAGACTTTTTCTTTCTTTTTTTCTTCTCCCCTTATATTCCCCTGCCCCCACATCCCTAACATAAGTGAAACCAAGTACTTTGCAGAAATTAGGATTTTAAGGATTGGGTCATTTGAATAGTATATTATAGCTGAGAAGTATATTTCCTTTCCTTTCTTCTTTTTTTCCTCCAATTTTTTACTATATTAATATCATTTATTTTTCTTATTATATATGTGTGTGTCAGTTTTTTTAAAAACTATTTATTTATTTGCTTTAGCTGTACACAATGGGTTTTTTATTTGTACATGGTGCTGAGGATCGAACCCGGGCCGCGCACGTGCCAGGCGAGTGCTCTACCGCTGAGCCACAACCCCAGCCCTGTGTGTCAGTTTTATATACTCTACTGTCTTCCCACGTAGTTGAAATCTATATGCTCACATCCTGCCTCCTCAGCATATCAACCCCTCTCCCCCAGATCATAGTCCAACATCAGAAACTGTAAACCCTTTTGCAAACCTACTGAATATATTATAGATAATAATCAAATTCAACACTTTTGTACATTGTGACCAAACTGTAAATGCCTTAATAGCAACAAATTGTTTCATAGGTCCTATATTGTTTATACTGGGATCTGTTAACATTGTCCTTCCCCACAAAGGAGAGTTAGTGGAAGCCCACAAGAACACTATAAGCTTATAGGGTGAAAACGGTAACCCTTGGACCCACAGTGACAGAAAGGAAGACACACGAGCAACATGAAAAGAGAAGGAAAGGAAAGTGCTCCAAACAAATCAAGATACCACATTAGTAGAATCTATGGCTATCAAAGCAGAAGAAATGACAGAGGAGGAGTTCAGAATGTACATAATTAAAATGTTATGTGAATTAAAGGATGATATCAGAGAGCAAATACAGCAAAAGATCATTTTGACAAAGAGTTATATAAGCCAAATACAGGAAGCAAAAGTTTACTTTAATAGGGAGATAGAGGTTCTGGAAAAACAAAAAACAGATATCCTGGAAATGAGAGAAACAATAAACCAAATTAAAAGTTCAATTGAAAATATCACCAACAGAGTAGACCACCTGGAGGACAGGACCTCAGACAATAAAGACAAAATATATAATCTTGAAAAGAATGTAGACTACACAGTGAAGTTGGTAAGAAACCATGAGCAGAACATTCAAGAAATATGGGATAGCATAAAAAGACCAAATTTAAGAATTATTGGGATAGAGTTCCAAACCAAAGGAATGAACAATCTATTCAAAGAAATAATATCAGAAAACTTTCCAAACATGAAGAATGAATTGGAAAACCAAATTCAAGAAGCTTACAGGATGCCAAATATACAAAATCACAACAGATCCACACCAAGGCACATTATGATGAAAATCCCTAACATACAGAATAAGGAGAGAATATTGAAAGCCATGAGAGAAAGGAATCAGATTATATATAGGGGGAAACCAATTAGGATAACTGCAGGTTTTTCAACCCAGACCCTGAAAGCTAGAAGGTCCTGGAACAACATATATCAAGCTCTGAAAGAAAATGGATGACAACCAAGAATCTTGTATCCAGCAAAATTAAGCTTCAGATGTGATGATGAAGTTAAAAACCTTCCATGATAAACAAAAGCTAAAAGAATTTACAGCTAGAAAACCTGCACTACAAAACATCCTTGGCAAAATATTCCATGATGAGGAAACAAAAAACAACAATGAAAATCAGCAGAGGGAGGTATTACACTAAAGGAAAAACTAATCAAAGGAGAAGCCAAGTTAAGTTAAATAACAAAAGTAAACAAAAATGGCTGGGAGGGCTGGGGTTGTGGCTCAGCGGTAGAGTGCTCGCCTAGTACGTGCGCGGCCTGGGTTCGATCCTCAGCACCACGTAAATAAACGCATTGTGCACAACTAGAGCAAATAAATAAATATTTTAAAAAAATGGCTGGGAATACAAATCATGTCTCAATAATAACCCTGAATGTAAACTCACCAATCAAAAGACATAGCCTAAGCCAGGCTCGGTGGCCTACTCCTATAATCCCAGCACTTGGGAGGCTGAGGCAGGAGGATTGCGAGTTCAAAGCCAGCCTCAGGAATGGCGAGGCACTTAGCAACTCAGTGAGACCCTGTTTCTAAAAAATACAAAAAAAGGGCTGGGGATGTGGCCCAGTGGTGGAGTGCCCCTGAGTTCAATCCCCAGTACCAAAAACAAAAACGAAAAATGTAGCTGCCTGAAGCGAATGCCGCTTGGAGCAACAACGCCTAGGGAGAAAACTCGGAGGCAGGATGAAAATGAAAAAGGCCTTTTATTCTTCTTCTCTCTCCGGCTTCAGCAACCTCTCGAATTCTAACCGCTCTGACTCCTTTCAACAAGCAACCTTCTTCTTCTTCCCACCTCTAACCAACCTCACCTGGTTATATACATTTAGCTTTAACAAGGACAAGTGCTTACAGCTCGAGCTTACAGGTGCGTCACACAGTGTTCACGGGCATACAAAGATTCTTTGCATAATGTATGAATATCAGGTGGAACTTAAACATCTTTTATGGCTCTCAGCTAACCGCAATCTTAGCTATCTCCTTGATTAGGGTTCCTTCAAAAAAACATAGCCTAGCAGACTGGATTAAAATAAATGACCCAAAAATATGCTGCCTCCAGGAGACTCATCTGATAAGAAAGGATATGCACAGACTGAAGGTGAAAGGTTGGGAAAAATCATACCACTCACATGGACTGCGGAAGCAACCAGGGGTCTCCATCCTCATTTCAAATAAAGTAGACTTCAAGTTAAAGTTAATCAAAAGGGATAGAGAAGGACAATTCATACTACTCAAGGGAACCATATGCCAACAAGACAACAATTATAAGTATACATGCCCCAAACAGTGGAGCATCTGTGTTCATCAAACAAATTCTTCTCAAGTTCAAGAGCCAAACTGACCACAACCCAATAACCTTGGGTGACTTTAACACACCTCTTTCACCACTGGATAGATCTTCCAAACAAAAGCTGAACAAAGAAAATATAGATCTCAATAATACTATTAATAACTTAGATTAAACTGACATATACAGAATATTTCATCTTTCAACAAGTGAATATACTTTCTTCTCAGCAGCACATGGATCCTTCTCTAAAATAGACCATATATTATGTCGAAAAGCAGCTCTTAGCAAATACAAAAAAGTGGAGATATTGCCATGCATTTTATCAGATCATAATGGAATGAAATTAGAAATCAATGATAATTGGTGGCGCATGCCTGTAATCCTAGCACTTGGGAGGCTGAGGCAGGAGGATCACGAGTTCAAAGCCAAGCAATGTCGAAATTAGCAACTCAGTGAGACCCTGTCTCTAAAAAATACAAAAAAGGGCTGGGGATGTGGCCCAAAAATCCCCGGGTACCAAAAAAAAAAAAAAAAAAAAAGAAAAAGAAATCAATGATAAAATAAAAAATAAAAAATTACCAACACCTGGAAACAAAACAGTATGCTACTGAACGAACAATGGGTTGCAAACAACATCAAGGAGGAGATTAAAAAAATGTTAGAGGTAAGTGAAAACACTGACACAATATATCGAAATCTCTGGGACACTATGAAAGCTGTACTAAGAGAAAAGTTCATGGTATGGAGTTCATTTATTAGAAGATGAAAGTCAACAGATAAATGACCTAACATTACATCTCAGAGCCCTAGGAAAAGAACAAATTAACACCAAAAGCAGTAGAAGACAGGAAATAATTAAAATCAGAGCTGAAATCAGTGAGATTGAAACAAAAGAAACAATTGAAAAAATTGACAAAACAAAAAAGTTGGTTCTTTGAAAAAATAAATAAAATTGACAGACCCTTAGCTATACTAACAAAGAAAAGGAGAGAGAAAACTCAAATTACTAACATACATGACGAAGAAGGTAATGTTACAACAGACACTACAGAAATACAGATGATAATTAGAAATTACTTTGAAAACTTGTACTTCAATAAAATAGTTAATATCAAAGGCATTGACAAATTTCTTGAGTCATATGATTTGCCCAAATTGAATCAAGATTATGCACAATCTAAACAGACTAATATCAAGCAGTGAAATAGAGGACACCATCAAACCTACCAACCAAGAAAAGCCCAGGACCAGATGGAGACACAGCCAAGTTCTACAAGTCCTTTAAAGAAGAACTAATACCAATACTCTGCAAATTATTTCAGGAAATAGAAAAAGAGGGAGCACTTCCAAACTCATTTTATGAGGCCAATATCACCCTGATTCCAAAACCAGGCAAAGACACATCAAGAAAGAAAAACCTCAGACCAATATCCCTGATGAACACAGATGCAAAAATTCTCAATAAAATCCTGGCAAATTGAATACAAAAGCACATCAAAAAGATAGTGCACCACGATCAACTTGGATTTATCCCAGGGATGCAAGAATGTTCAACATATGGAAATCAATAAATGTAATTCATCACATCAACATACTTAAAGATAAGAATCATATGATCATCTCAATAGACGCAGAAAAAGCATTTGACAAAATACAGCATCCCTTCATGTTCAAAACACTAGAAAAATTAGGGATAACAGGAACATATCTCAACATTGTAAAAGCTGTCTATGCTAAGCTCCAGGCCAACATCATTTTAAATGGAGAAAAATTGAAGGCATTCCCTCTAAAAACTGGAACAAGACAAGGATGCCCTCTTTCACCACTTCTATTTAACATAGTTCTTGAAACACTGGCTAGAGCAATTAGACAGATGAAAGAAATTAAAGGGATACAGCTAGGAAAACAAGAACTCAAATTAGCACTATTTGCTGATGATATGATTCTATACTTAGAAGATCCCAAAAGTTCCACTAGAAAACTTCTAGATCTAATAAATGAATTCAGCAAAGTAGCAGAATATAAAATTAACACCCATAAGTCAAAGGCATTTCTGTATATCAGTGAAAAATCCTCTGAAACGGAAAACTACCATATTTATAATAGCCTCAAAAAAATTGGGAATCAACAGAAGAATTGAAAGACCTCTACAGTGAAAACTACAGAACCCTAAAGAAAGAAATCAAAGAAAACCTCAGAAGATGGAAAGATCTACCTTGCTCTTGGATAGGCAGAATTAATATTATCAAAATGACCATACTACCAAAGGCACTACACAGATTTAATGCAATTCCAATCAAACTCCCAATAGCATTCTTCATAGAAGTAGAAAAAGTAGTCATGAAATTCATCTGGAAAAATAAGAGATCCAGAATAGCTAAAGCAATCCTTAGCAAGAAGAGTGAAGCAGATGGCATCACCATACCAGACCTTAAACTATTATAGAGCAACAGTAACAAAAACAGTATGGTATTGGCACCAAAATAGATTGGTAGATCAATGGCACAGAATAGAGGACCCAGAGACTAACCCACAAAATTACAATTATATTACACAAAAACATGCATTGGAGAAAAGATAGCCTCTTCAACAAATGGTGCTGGGAAAACTGGAAGTCCATATGCAACAAAATAAAATTAAACCCCTCTCTCTCACCATGCACAAAACTCAACTCAAAAGTGGATCAAGGACCTAGGAATTAAACCAGAAACCCTGCGTCTAATAGTAGAAAAAGTAGGCTGTAAATCTCCAACATGTTGGATTAGGCCCCAACTTCCTTAATAAAACACCTATAGAACAAGAACTAAAATTAAGAATCAATAAAGGGGATGAATTCAAACTAAAAAGTTTCTTCTCAGCAAAAGAAACAATCAGGTGAATAGAGACCCTACATCATGGGAGCAAATTTTTACTCCTCACCCATCAAATAGAGCACTAATCTCTAGGGTATACAAAGAACTCAAAAATATAAACACAAAAAAACCCCCCAAATAATCCAGTTAATAAATGGGCAAAGGACCTGAACAGACACTTCTCAGATGATGATATATAATCAATCATACATTGATAATCAATCATGTGCAAGTACATGAAAAAAATGTCCAACATCAGCCTGTGTGGTGGCGCACGCCTGTAATCCCAGCAGTTGGGAGGCTGAGGCAGGAGGATCGCGAGTTCAAAGCCAGCCTCAGCAATGGCGAAGCACTTAGCAACTCAGTGAGACCCTGTCTCTAATAAAATACAAAAAAGGGCTGGAGGGGATGGGGCTGGGATTGTGGCTCAGCGGTAGAGCACTAGACTACCAAGTGCGCGGCCTGGGTTCGATCCTCAGCACCACGTAAAAATAAAGAAAGGCATTGTGTACAACTAAAGCAAATAAATAAACATTTAAAAAAAAAAAAAGGGGCTGGGGCTGTGGCCCAGTGGTCGAGTGCCCCTGACTGAGTTCAATCCCCGGTACCAAAAAAAAAAAAGGTCAACATCTCTAGCAATTAGAGAAATGCAAATCAAAACTACTCTAAGATTTCATCTCACTCCAGTCAGAATGCAGCTATTGAGAATACAAACAACAATAAATGTTGGAGAGGATGTGGGGAAAAATGCATACTCATACCTTGCTGGTGGGACTGCAAATTGGTGCAGTCAATATGGAAAGCAGTATGGAAATTCCTTGGAAAACTGGGAATGGAATCACCATTTGACCCAGCTATCCCATTCCTTGATCTATACCCAAAGGACTTAAAAACAGCATACTACAGGGACACAGCCACATCAATGTTTATAGCAACACAATTCACAATAGCTAAACTGTGGAAACAACCTAGATGCTCTTCAGTAGATGAATGGATAAAGAAAATGTGGTATATATACACAATGAAATATTACTCAGCAATAAAAGAGAATAAAATCATGGCATTTGCAGGTAAATGAATGAAGCTGGAGAATATAATGCTAAGTGAAGTTAGCCAATATCAAAAAACCAATGCCAAATCTCTTCTCTGATATAAGGAAGCCGGGTAGGGAAGGGGAGCAAGGGAGGAATAGATGAACTTTAGGCAGGGCAGAGGGGTGGGAGGGAAAGGGTGGGGGCAGGGGGTTAGAAATGATGGTAGAATTAGATGGACGTCATTATCCAAAGCACATGTATGAAGACGTGAATAGAGTGAATATACTTTGTATACAACCAGAGATATGAAAAAATGTGGCCTGTATGTGTAATATGAATTGTAATACATTCTGCTGTCATATGTAACAAATTAGAATAAAAAAATTCTATGATTAAAAAAATGTGTGAGTATCTTAATTTGAGCATATTGAATATAGAGATCAATTTTGGTAAAATTCTACGTTATTAAGTAATTGAGTTTTCTCAAAAAATTGTCATGGAACATTTAGCTCTTGATGTCTTGCAGAGTGTCATATATGTATGTATATATATGTATATGCATGCATATATATGTATACATACATGTATGTATGTGTGTATACATGTGTGTATGTATACATATACATATATACATATGCGTGTGTATATATATATACATATGTGTGTGTGTGTGTATATATATATATATATATATATATATATAGTTGTTGTTAAACTCTTGCACATAGATCCCTTAAATTTATTTCTAGGTTCCTCATACTTTGGTGCCATTATATATTGTTACTTAAATAACATGAAATTATAATAATAGAATTAATTATAATATAATTATGGTATAACATAATTGTAATTACATTAATTATATACATATGTAATTACACATATGATTGAGCATATGAAGATGTCTGTGAAGCATATGAAGATGAGCATATGAAGTTGCTACTTTTGTATTTCAAAAGTGGTCAAATGCCAGGCGCGGTGGTGCACGCCTGTAATCCCAGCACTTTGGGAGGCTGAGGCAGGAGGATCGCAAGTTCAAAGCCAGCCTCAGCAATGGCGAGGCACTTAGCAACTCAGTGAGACCCTGTCTCTAAATAAAAAATACAAAAAAGGGCTGGGGATGTAACCCAGTGGTCAAGTGCCCCTGAGTTCAATCCCCGGTACCACACACACAAAAAAAAAAAAAAAGTGGTCAAACACTGGCAATTTCATATAGTTCAACATATTAACTATGTGATACTGGAATATAGAAATAGTTTTTATACTGATTTTAGATCCAGCAGTCTTATTAAAAACTGTTAACTTCATTTATCTGAGGTTATCTTGGGTTCTCTAATGTATATATAATCACATAGTCCTCTGTGAATAATGAGAATTGTTTTTTCTCTTTTATAATATTTATATCATTTACTTATTTCTTGCTTTACTGGGTTGTCTAGGACCTCCAGGGCAATAGTAACTAGGAGTAGGGAAGTGGGAACCTTTATCTTGTTCCCAGTGTCATCTTGGGTTTGCTGTAGGCTTTTTGTTGATAACCTTTATCAGGTTGAGGAAGTCCTTATCTACTCCAGTTTAACCAAAAGACTAGTTTTTAAATAATCCAGTGGTAATTGAATTTTATCAAAAGCTTTTCCTGCATGTGTCTTGTGATTTTTCTTGTTTAATTTTTTAATTTAATGGTTACATTTATTGATTTTCTAATATTACTCCAACCTTGGTCTTGATGTTATGATTTCTATATAGTAAGTTAGAATATTGTTTATGTTATAGTCTGTTTATACTCGATAAATCTAAAATAGTGAAATTGTATGTATATTCTCGGAATATATAGAAAAATATAATTATTGCATATAAATGTGTGTATGTGTGTGTTTAATTTTCCTGTTGACATGTGAGTGAAGCTGGCTTGTATTTTATTTTCTCATCTGTCCTTATTAGATTTTGGTATGAAAATTATGCTAGGCTCAGAAAAATGTTGGGGTTGTTCCTTCTTTTTCTGATCTCTGGAGGAGTTTGTATAGATTGGAAAGAGTCTTGAATGCTCACTGATTCTTGACCTCACTGATGAAGAAATCTGATTTATACTTATGTTTGTGGGAAGATTTCTGATTGCTAATAAATATCATTTATGAATATAGGACTATTAAGTTTTTCTGGTTTTAATAAGTCCATTTTGATAAGTTAATTTTTAGAAGTGTATTCATTTCTAATTTTTCACATTTGTTGGCATAAAGCTGTTCATGTTATTAACTACTTAATGCTTGTAGCATTTATAATGATGTCTTTCTTGATACTTGGTATTTGTACTTATTTTCTCTTTTTATGAATTTTGTTATCTTTTCAAATAACCAGTTTGAGAATTAATAATCTGTTTTCTGTTTAATTTTTTCTTATCATTTTTTCTTTATTTTTTAACATTTTAGTGTGTCCTCATTTTCAGCATTTTTTTCTTATATTTAAATGTATGTATTCATTATTGTTTAACTAATATATTTTCTGATTTTCAATACTTTTAAAAAAATCTAGATGTTATTTAGCAGTTTATTTCTTAATTATCTGGGTTTCTTAGTTCCTAAACACATGGGTTTTCTCTGATTATCTTTTTGTGACTGATATTTGTGTTACTGATTTCAAGCTTAGTTGCCTTATGAACATATAGGTGATTTAGGTCTTTGGACATTTGATGGGACTTGTTTCTGACCCTGGCAAATCGATGATTTTTATAAATGTTCTGTGTACGTTTGAAAAGAATGTTCTATTCTACAGTTGCTGAGTACAATGTGCTATTTATGGCCAGTTAATGATGTTTTATGTTATTCAAATAGAATCTACAGATTTTTGCTTTTAGTACTCTTATTCTGTTGTTTACTACAAGTATTAAAATCTTCCACTATGATTGTGGAATTGCTTATTCTTTTTGTAATTCTGTTTAGTTATTGCTTTTTGAGTACAAGTTTTTTAAGTAGTTGTCTTTCTAATGAATTGAATTTTTTGCCATTATAAAATGACCTTTTATTAATGAAAATAAATTCATATGGCTATTCCAGCTTTTTTTTAAAGCTTGTTTGTTTTGTTTTTTGTCTTTTTTATCTTACACCTTTTTGTATTTTTTAAAATATGTTTAGCTGGAGCATTTAATATCATTAGATTTAATAGAGTTCAGTTCCTTGTCTTTTGAATTGATTATTTTGTATTCTACTTTTTTTGGTTAGTATAGAAATTGTGCAGTTTGTCATTTGCTGGTTACTCAAAACTAAAGTTAGTCTCTTTTCCTTTCCCCACCCCACTTCATCCCTACAGAACTGAGAGAAGATGGTTTCCAGCCTCAGACTTATCTAGTACAGGGAGTGAAAGCACTGCATACTGCTTTAAAATTATGGATGAAAAAAGATGTAAGTCACTACAGTTGTTTTTATGTGGAAAGGTCAAGAAGACAGAGTACTTTTGCTGTTTTTGCAGCATTTGCATTTGCCAGTGGTAGAGGGAATGGAAATTATGTTTTAAATACAGCCTATATTTTATTATACATATATATAAATGTACTTGTATCAGGTTATATTTATAATAAGAAAGTACTTAGGTATTTCTTTAGTCTTTAATCTGGAAAATAAAGCATTTCAAGTACATTTAAGATATTGACTAAGAGATGAACATGTAGCTTTAGATACAATAACATTGAGCTCTTATAGTATGCTAAGCACTGTGCTTTGTCTTTATGTGCATGATCTCATTTAATCCACAAAGCAACTGTATGAGGTCCATTGCTGTTGGTACCCCATTTAAGTAACTAACCCAAGAGAACTGGTGGAGCTAAGAACACAGAGCTAGTCTCTAGGATTGTGAGCCTCCGCTCTTTTCTACTCTGTTAAACTTATGTAAAAATGAGGGAAAGGAGGTGGTAATGTTCAAGAATGAGCTCTTCATTTTCACTAAATTGTGGCCCAGTTGTACTTGAAACCCTCTACCTTCAAGAGGTCATTCCACATCTCTGTTTAGAATTGATGTTTCCTTCCCTTATGCCTCTAGAGCATTTATTTCTTGTGCCAGTGGACTTAAAATTAATCTGTAGAGAGAGAGAGAGAGAGAAACTTAAAACTCATCTGTAGAGAGTAATGTATCCATTTTTCCTTTCACTAGGTTTATGAACTCTTGAAGAATAAGCTTCATCTTTCTCATTTTTATTTCAATTCCATGGACCTTTGCACATAATGCTTTAATAAGTGATAAATAATGTGAGCTAATGAAAATACATTTCCATGTTAATTTCTTGAATGTCCACTTGAAATTAAAATTCTACTCTTAAGAGATATTGGGAGACAATAATTAATAAGTTATGATAGTTCCAGTAAATTTTTTTTTTTTTTTTTTTTTTTTTTTGTGGTACTAGGGATTGAACTCAGGGGCACTTGTCCACTGGGTCACATCCCCAGCCCTTTTTTGTATTTTATTAGAGACAGGGTCTCACTGAGTTGCTAAGTGCCTCGCCATTGCTGAGGCTGGCTTTGAACTCGCGATCCTCCTGCCTCAGCCTCCCAAAGTGCTGGGATTACAGGCGTGCGCCACCGTGCCCGGCTAGTCCCAGTAATTTTAATACTTCCTTTCACTTTATTATCATTGTTATATATCCACAGAGAAAGGCACTATGGAAACATTCAGAAAATAAAAATCATGTCCTCCACCATCAAAGACTTCATCATCTAGATAATAAGTAAATGAACAACTACCTGACGTGATAAAAACAAAAATCAGGCATATATGTTTTTAAAACTGTGGAATCTGTTTCCTGCTGGAGGATTTAGATGAGTGGTTCTCAAATATGTGTATTTATCAGCATTGTCTATAGAGCTTTTTAAAAACAAAACCTCTAAGCCGGGCCGGGCGCGGTGGCGCACACCTGTAATCCCAGCACTTTGGGAGGCTGAGGCAGGAGGATCACGAGTTCAAAGCCAGCCTCAGCAATGGCGAGGCACTTAGCAACTCGGTGAGACCCTGTCTCTAATAAAATACAAAAAAGGGCTGGGGATGTGACCCAGTGGTCGAGTGCCCCTGAGTTCAATCCCCGGTACCACAACCACAAAAAAAAAACAAAACAAAACAAAACAAAACCTCTGGATTCTTCTCTAGAGATTCTAGTTTAGTAGATCTGAGGTGGGTCTGAACCCAAAAACCTCATAGGTGATTTCAGTGCATAGTAAAAATTTGTTATCGTGAGTAATGCTAAATTTGCTCTGAGATGAGAGGCAGCTTACTGGTTAAGAGCTTGAATTTTTTTTTTTTTGGAACCAGAGATTGAACTCAGGGGCACCCGACCACTGGGCGACATCCCCAGCCCTTTTTTGTATTTTATTAGAGACAGGGTCTCACCGAGTTTCTAAGTGCCTCGCCATTGCTGAGGCTGGCTTTGAACTCGCAATCCTCCTGCCTCAGCCTCCCAAGTGCTGGGATTACAGGCGTGCGCCACCGCGCCCGGCAAGAGCTTGAATTTTTAGAATCAGATATTTGGATTCAAATCTCAGTTTAGGGAGGGAGGGAGTAAGGGGGGGGTTGGAAAAAAATTGGTGGTTGAATGAGATGGATATCATTATCCTAAATGCATGATTGAAGATCTGAATGGTACTTATATACTTTGTATACAAGCAGTTGTATGTAAAAAGATACTATACTTGTGCATGATGAATAAGTAAATAAATAATAAAAAAATTAAAAAAAAAAAAAAACAAATCTCAGTTTAGCTGCTAATAAAATCTCAGTTTAGCTGCTAATAAACTATGTGACTCAGGGCACATTACCTAACCTCTGTGCCTTAGTTCCCTTGGTTGCAAAATGGGAATAATTTACGGGTTGAACATCCCTAATCTAAAAATTTGAAATCTGAAGTGCTTCAGAATCAAAACACTTTTGATATTAAGCATTTCAGACAAGGAATACTCATCCAATAGTATCTGTGTCATACAGTTATTGAAGGGATTAAATGAGTTAATGCTTATAAATTACTTAACAGCATGAAAGCACAAGTACTATGTTAATACTACTATTGTTATCAGTTCGTTTCAGTAAATTATGCTAAAACCAAGTAGAGGGCACAAAGCAAAAGTGGAAATTCCACTATATTGAATGTGTCTAAAAAATCAGAATGTTCTTATATATAGAGAGTAATATATGGAAATAGGCATAAAAATAATAACACTAGTTTGCAGTATAGTAAATGTGGTGACTCACCAATTAATTTTTTTTTCTATTGATGGGGTCTTTCCCCCATTTTGCTTTTAACTATTAAATGGAAAAAAGTTTACCAAAATTTATTCAAATTAGATTTCCATGAGACACCAGGATTATTTAAGTGCCTGTGTTCCCCATAAAATTCCTTATGTATTGTCAATTAAATGTTAGGCTTAATTATTGTTTTAGCGATTAGTATCTGTAATAGTAACTGTAGTTAGAATTACAGCAGGATTTGAGGTGTAGAGTACAATGTTACTACTCAATATAAAACAAAATATAGGCCAGGCGCGGTGGCGCATGCCTGTAATCCCAGCACTTGGGAGGCTGAGGCAGGAGGATCGCGAGTTCCAAGCCAGCCTCAGCAATGGCGAGGCACTTAGCAACTCAGTGAGACCCTGTCTCTAAATAAAAATACAAAAAAAGGGCTGGGGATGTGGCCCAGTGGTTGAGTACCCCTGAGTTCAATCCCTGGTACCACAAAAAGAAAAAAAAAAAAACCACTCAAACAAGTCTGTTTTTAATTCAGTTTGAGGATTTTATATGATGATAAAATACAAAATGATGATGAGGATCTCCTTAGAAGGTATTATACTAACTACATGATCTCTGAGACTGGGCTTATTGTTACTGGCTATGTCTGTAAAATCTAGAGAACCCAAAAATAAAGTCAGTAAATTAGTTTTTAATTAATAAAGTGTAAGTAACTTTGGTGTTTTTATCTTTGTTAATCCAAATACAGCTTGTATCTGAACATGCCTTTGAAATTCCAGACAATGTTAGACCTGGACATCTTATTAAGGAACTTTCTAAAGTAATTCGAGCAATAGAGGTAAGGATGGAAACGGTCATCTAAATGCTTGGTTACTCTGTTTTGAGAAGCAAATGGATCTACTACTATTGTGGGGTGACCAGCACCCCACCAGGGTATGTTCCTGCTCAGGAGGTGTGAGCTGCCTGGAAAAGAAAAAGTCTGAGGGCTGGGGTGTGGCTCAGTGGTAGAGCGCTTGCCTAGCATGTGTGAGGCACTGGGTTCGAATCTTAGCACCACATATATAAATAGGTAAATAAAATAAAGGTCCATCAACAACTAATAAAAATATATTAAAAAAAAAAAAGAAAAAAGAAAAAGTCTGAAATAATTAATAAGAAATAGAGACAGAGACAGAAATCAAAAAGTGGGGTGGGTCCCAGCACTTGGGAGTCTGAGGCAGGAGGATCTCGAGTTCAAAGCCAGCCTCAGCCGTGGCGAGGCACTTAGCAACTCAATGAGACCCTGTCTCTAATAAAATACAAAAAAGGGCTGGGGATGTGGCCCAGTGGTCGAGTGCCCCTGAGTTCAATCCCCGGTACCAAAAAAAAAAAAAAAAAAAGTGGGGTGGGTACCTGATAGGTCTTCCAATCCTGATAGGAGCGGGAACTGAACAAGTGAAAAATGGCCCCAATTCTTTCTTTTTAATTTTTTTTTTTTTTTTGTTGTAGATGGACACAATATCTTTATTTTTTTTATTTTTATGTGGTGCTGAGGAGGGAACCCAGTGCCTCACACATGCTGGGCAAGCACTCCACCACTGAGCCACAACCCCAACTGCTACCCACCCCCATTCTTTATTTAAGGGGGAGTACATAAAAATCAGGGATAAGGTTTTAAGCTTTCAGAGGGAGGAGTCTTGCTTCTTGGTGTGGCAGGGGTCTTGCTGTAAATATGTTGATTGGCATTTTGGCAAGCCATGCCCATCTCCAAGAGGCTGTGTGGCTCCAGCAGGTCACCCCATCTCTGATGATGCTGTGCTAAACTTGTAGGTAGGAAGTCGCATGAATTGGGCATTCTCAAATTAGCAGGGTTGCTGCTTGGGAGTCCCCAATACCAGACTTACCTGCCTTATGCCTTCCATGTCCTTGTAGTTTACGCACAGTTCACAGATGGCTCATGGATGGCTTCCGGCATACCATCTGATGCAAACATTTGAAAGTACTTACATAGGGGCTGGGGGTGTAGCTCAGTGATAGAATGCTTGCCTACCACATGTGAGGCCCTGGGTTCTATCTCCAGTATAAGAAAAAGGAAGGAAGGAAGGGAGGGAGGGAGGGAAGAAGGGAGGGAAGAAAATAAAAGAAAATGAAGCCTAAAGCACTTACACACTTAGAAGAAATAGAATGAGCTGAGTCTTGGACAGAGTCTCAAGATTTCTAAAATCCTAGAGAGAAATTTGGAATATTGTATTGCAATGAAGTAATGAAATAATGAGGAAGCAGTTACCAGGTTACCTCAGGTTCTGGAGGTTACTCCAGAAAATTAACAAAACAAAACAAAACATAGTGATCAGTACAACTTTCAGATCCAATTAATTTCAGCCACCCAGAAATGAATGCATGTTAAATAATCAGAGCAAAAGAAACAAAAACAAAACAAAACAAAACAAAAACCTAAGGTAAGTGAGTAAAGCTAGGTGAAACTGGGTTGGAATGAGGGGTGACTAGTGGGTTGGGCAAGGCAATTCACTTGAGGGAAAATACGAGAGCAGCCGGTGAAGTAAATACGTTTGATAAAAACCCTTAAATATGTGATTAGGTATTTTATTAATTAAGAGATATTCTAGGTATTTAAGAAAGGGGGTTTTAATTAAAATAATTCTTCAGGAAAGTGATTGTTCTAGTATATAGCTTGAATTAAGAGGAAATTAAGTGGAGGATGGAGGTCAACTGGTAAATTAACATCTTACATCAGGGCTGTTTTAAGGAATGAAAAGAGGTACACATCCAAGAAATATTAAAGTGCTAGGTTTAAGGTAGAATAAGAATACTTCATGTATTTCTAAGTATGTTCAATTGTAGTAGAAAAATCTCTTAAAAGAGTGATAGTAATTGCATATAAATGGATTTAGCATCAAAAACATATTTCTAATTTTATATAAATGTGTGTGTATCATACACAATAGCAAAGCTAAGAATCAACTCAAGAATAAAGGTGTGAGTCTACATGAAAACAAGCAATAAACAACCCTGTAAACATTTACTAAGGAAAGTAAAATAATAGTTCAGTAAATGGAAATGTCATTTCCAAAACTTTGTCAATTCCAAATTAATATTAGAAATTTAAGTGGTAAGATACACCTGAAAGAATAATTGGACCGTTCTAGAGAACTACCAGTTTAGGATAGATCAAGAGAATGAAAGACTCTGTATTTGTTTATCTGAAATTTAAGTTTAACTGGATGTCTTACACTTTATCTGGCAATTCTATCCAGGAGGGATGTCTTCAAAGAAAAATATAAAACTGATAGATTACCTAATATGTTTGAATGTTTTTACTCTTCTGGTGGAGAATTTGGGGATCAGTTAGTGCTAAATACGCAGAAAACAAAAAAGAAGGAAAGTGAGGCAAGGAAAATCAAAGGAAGTAAAAAAGAGAAAATGTGAAAGTATGTTGCATGGCACTGGGTTATCAATTTTTACCGAGTCCTGTTTAAATTCTAAATGTTGAAGAAAAGGGAAGTATGTATAGGTTTAGGAAGTAGTATATGAGGATTAAAACTTTATCTTGCATAGTAGGAATTCAGTAATAGTTAAAGCTGAAATCAGTATAAACATGTTATTTAGAAAGTTAGAGACAAATAACTGGAGGGAAAATAGTTGTAAGAATTGCAGGTTTTAGCTGTGTACTCAGAAGAATTGAAAGCAGGGACTTGAACAGATATGTTTGTACCACATTCACAGCAGCATTAGTCACAATAGCCAAAAGGAAGGAACAACCCAAGAGTCCATCAATGGATGAGTGAACAAACTGGTACATAGAGTATATAAAATAGAATATTCTGACACATGCTACAACATAGATGAACTTTGAAGGTATTTTGCTAAGTGAAATAAACCAGTCACAAAAGGACAAGTTGATCCTATTTATATGAAGTTCCTAGAGTTGTCAAATTCATAGCGACAGAAAGCAGATTAATGACTGTCAGGAGCTGGGGAAAAGGGAGAATGGGAAGTTAGTGTTTAATGGGGGCAGATGAAAAAGTTCTGGAGGTGAATGGTGGTGCTGATTGCACAGCAGTGTAACTACTGAATGCCACTGAATTATACACTTAAAAGTGGTTAAGATGGCAAATTTTATGTAATGTAAGTGGTTGCCTTTAAAAAATGGGTATCAGGGACGGGAAAGAGTGGACTGCTGCTTTTCATGATATTCTTATTTAATTTTTTTTTTTTTTTTTTTTTTACCGGGGATTGAACTCAGGGGCACTCGTCCACTGGGTCACATCCCCAGCCCTTTTTTGTATTTTATTTGGAGACAGGGTCTCACTGAGTTGCTAAGTGCCTCGCCACTGCTGAGGCTGGCTTTGAACTTGCGATCCTCCTGCCTCAGCCTCCCAAAGTGCTGGGATTACAGGCGTGAGCCACCGCGCCCGGCTTCTTATTTAATTTTTAAAAAACTACATAGATGTGTGGTCCATAAGAGATTACCAGGAGGAAAAAGTACCAAACTCAAGAACCATTGCATAACTCAGTGGGACCCTGTCTCGAAAAAGAGCTGGGGATGTGGCCCAGTGGTAGAGTGCCCCTGAGTTCAACTCCCAATACCAAAAAAAAAAAAAAAAGAACCACCGCATAGATACTCCTTAGAGAAGATAGCTTTAGCTTAGTTAGGGTAGAGCCAAGGTTCCCATGTGGCAGTCGGAGTTAAGGTGAAAGAAAAGAAAGGCAGAAGAGTTAATATAGTGAGATAGGAGAAAAAAAATTTTCCTTTGTTTTCACATTATCAGGGTGGGTTTTGAATCATTCAAAATCTTTTAATAAAATGTTTAAAATATTAACTAAATTGTGTCTACCCATTATTCTAGAAGGCTGTAACATTTCATTATTGTATCTGGATCTTTAGTCCTTTTGCTGTCATACACTTTCTTTAATAAATTTAACATGAAAAAAACATAAGGAAAAAAAGCTGCAAAAATGTGTGACTTTGATTTTTAATTTTTTTTTATAGTTGTAGGTGGACAGCATACCTTTATTTTATTTATTTTTATGTGGTGCTGAGGATCAAACCCAGTGCCTCACTCATGCTAGGCAAGCACTGTGCCACTGAGCTACAGCTCCAGCCCTGTGACTTTGATTTAAAAAGTGAATATTTGGCTGGGGTTGTGGTTCAGTGGTAGATTGCTTGTCTAGCATGTGTAAGGCACTGGGTTTAATCCTCAGCACTGCATATAAATAAATAAAGGTTCATCAAAAACTATGTGTATAGTTTTTGATATATATATATATATATATATATATCATATATATAAGTAAATATTGATTTAAACAAATATGTATGTAAAAAGAATTTTTATCATAGAAAAAGAACTGGAAACAGCCTAAGTAGCTACCTACCAATAAGTATTAGGTCAGTAAATCATGATACACTCCTACACAGCTTTTAGTATAATATTGAAAATCAAGGGAATGTGTTCACAGTATATTGTGTAGAGAAAAGATGGGAAACCAAGGCTTTGATTTGGTCTTTTTTCTTTTCTATGATTAAATGGAATAGTTTTTGTTATCTAAAGTATTCTTATGGCTGAATAGACAAGTCTATATATAGTAGCCTTTGTCTTAAAATACATTCTGAATTTAATTCTTGAAGGAAGAAAATGGCAAACCAGTTAAATCTCAGGGAATTCCTACTGTGTGTCCAGTTTCACGATCCTCAAATGAAGCAACTTCTCCATACCATTCCCGACGAAAAATGAGGAAACTTCGAGATCATAATAATATTCGAACTCCTTCTAACCTAGACATCTTAGAGCTCCACACAAGGGAAGTTCTTAAAAGATTAGAGATGTGTCCATGGGAAGAGGTAAGTATTTACACTTCGTGATGAGAAAAAGAAACTCAGTTGTTCCTTGAAGTTCTTTAAAGGGGTAATAAACTTTACATTATGACCATTCTTGTTATGCTTTGCTATAGAATTGTAGCGGTCAACCAATATTTTTGTCTGGGCCAGGGCGGGGTACCTAATCTTTCTAGGCATCAGTGTCAAGTTAGGATGAATAGACCTCATTCATTTGCTGACATGTTTATTGAGTGTTTACCAATTACCCTGTACTCTCTTAGGTTCTAGAGAAGTTGTCAGAGAAAGCAAAAATCAAGTCCCTGTCCTTATGAAACTTTCATCAGAGTTCAAATACAAAAATTGGGAGATAGAAATAGATACTAAAATAATATAGTTTCAGATGCTAAGTGTTTTGAAGGAACCCAGAACAGTAGAGCAATAGAATAAGTAGGCATGGTGACTAGCTGCTTTAGCTGGTATGGTCAGAGAGCCTCTGAGGTGGAGATGTTTGAACTGACACCTGATTAATAGGAAGATGTCACTGAATACACAGATTTGGGGAATAGTATTGCAGATAAAGGAAGAGCAAATGTCCAAGCCTGTCCTTGAGCCAACTTCATCAGCCTGGATGGCTATCAGACTGGGAGATTGTTAGAATAAACCCTTTAAAGTCAGAGAAATGCTGGCCTACTGGACAGAAGGGAGAGTGAGAGACAGTAATGAGATTATTGCAGCACCATTGTAAAAAACGGTAAGGAAGCCGGGAGCAGTGGCGCATGCCTGTAGTCCCAGCACTTGGGAGGCTGAGGCAGGAGGATCTTGAGCTCAAAGCCAGCCTCAGCAATGGCGAGGCACTTGGCAACTCAGTGAGACCCTGTCTCTAATAAAATACAAAAAAAAGGGCTGGGAATATGGCCCAGTGGTTGAGTGCCCAAGTGCCCCTGAGTTCAATCCCTGGTGCCATAAAAAAACAAAACAAAACAAAACGGTAATGAGTTTGTGATGAGATCTGTGTCATCTATAATTTTATATCTTAAGTATAGGATAGGTAGTAATCCACAATGAATAGGTAGAGGAATTGTTAGATTAAAACATTAAAAGAAGTTACATACAAGTTATAACTTTCTTAAATATTTTAAATTGGACATAATTACATTTTTTTTTTTTTTTTTTTGGTGGTACCGGGGATTGAACTCAGGGGTACTCGACCACTGGGTCACATCCCCAGACCTTTTTTGTATTTTATTTAGAGACAGGGTCTCACTGAGTTGCTAAGTGCCTCGCTATTGCTGAGGCTGGCTTTGAACTTGCAATCCTCCTGCCTCAGCCTCCAAAAGTGCTGGGATTATAGGCGTGTGCCACCGCACCCAGCTAATTACATTGTTTTAAGAGTATACTGTTCCAAGCCAGGCACAGTGGCATACATCTGTAATACCAGGGGCTTGGGAGGCTCAGTGGTTAAGTGCCTCTGAGTTCAATCCCCAGTATCAAAAAACAAACAAGCAACAAACAACAGTGTATTGTTCTAAACCAACTTAAGCCATAACCCTCTGGGGGAAGTTTTAGCTTATTACAAAAGGTTCTGCTTATTTTTAAGGATAAATATCTTAGAAAGGAAGTAATATTTATACATTAAAAACAAGCTACTGGGGCTGGGGTTGTGGCTCCATGGGATAGCACTTGCTTAGCATGTGTGAGGCACTGGGTTCAATTCTCAGCACCACATATAAGTGAATAAAGGTCCATTGACAACTAAAATATGTATATGTATATTTATATATAAAACAAGCTACCGTTGTGTCTTTCTTCACATTATGGCCTCTGTGCCTGGTGATAATGGTGTGGTTGCTGATAGTGCAGGTATGAGGTCAAGGTCAGGGTATGTGGGAAGGCCCAGCAGCTGTACTTCAGCAGGAAGAAGCAGAAGAGAATAAAAATATCTAAGACAGTATTGCTCCTTCTTTTCAGCTTCTGCAGGAGTGAACTGTCTTTGGATTTGGTTTATGTATATTTTACATTCTGCTTTATGGAATGTATTTTCTTGTTAATGGCCCTCCCAAAAGATGAGCCATCCTCATGCTTTAACTTGAAGAACTCTGGAGTGTGGGGTTGTTGCATGTTCCCAAATCCAAGCACTCTGCATGGCAGGGCCATGGGGAAACAGCACCTGCTGTCTTCCTTCAGTGGAGCAGGTGTGCCTGAGGTTAATTCAGTTCTGTTTTTATACTTTAAGGACATTTTGAGCTCTAAACTTAATGGAAAATTCAACAAACATCTCCAACCATCTTCCACGGTACCTGAATGGAGAGCAAAAGATAATGATCTACGATTGCTGCTGACAAATGGAAGAATAATTAAGTATGTACAATAGATCATGTATCAAACAGAAAATTTTCATTGGATTCCCTTTGTTCTTGGACTGCCTCATCCATACTGTTGGAGTTGACTATAGTATGGGGAAAGTGTCTCAGTTCTCTACTCTGTAAATGAAGTGGGAGGGAATACATAGTCTTGCACTATTCTGATTTGTTTTTCCCCAATGATACAGAGATGAAAGACAGCCCTTCGCAGATCAGAGTCTTTACACAGCAGATAGTGAAAATGAAGAGGATAAGAGAAGGACAAAAAAGACCATTATGAAGACAGAAGAGAGTTCAGGAATAGAAAGGACAGAAAGTGAAGAATCTCGAAAACCACTTAACAGTATGTTTGCTGTAATAGTCATGTTAAAGTTCTCTTTATTGATGTGACAATAGATAAAGAAACTTACTAATGTTAAAGTTCTTAAGTTTGTAATAGGATTGAAACTGTGTTCCTCATACTGTCCTGAAAAATCAGAAGTATTTCTGAGTAGGGAAGTGCTGAATGTGAATGCCAGTGAGGTATAGTGGCCAGGGATGTATCAGTGAAGGGGTTCGTGTGGGTAAGTGAGACCCACGTCTTGTCAGTTTTTAAAGTCACGTGAAAGCTCATATGTTTTATGAGTCTTTACATATAGTTTTCAGAGTTAGTATACATATATGATTGGCTGAACTGAAGCTACTTGGAATCCTTGTTCTGTGGTTTTATTTTATTGCCTGTTGACAGGAAGGCCTCTACTCGGTTGTTAATTGATTATCATCAAATAAAATAGCATTATCAGATGCCAAAGTAACACCTCAAAAAACAACAACAAAAAACAAGTAACACCTCCTTCTCCTTCCTTGAATAAAGTTCATTTCTCAACATTTGCCAAGACTTCCATATGCCCTTCTATTTTAAAAAGTGCAGTAAAAAAAAAAAAAAAAAAAAAAGTAGCAGTATTTTAGTACTTGGTATAGATACAGTTGTTGACTTTGCCTTTGTTCACATGCCAGTGAAAAGGCAGCTGATGAACAGGAATAGAAGAAACAATGCTATGTGACAGTCCCTCCTGGGAGAGAAAGGCAGTGGGAAAGCCCTGTTTATAAGCTTGTTAAATTCACAGTCTATGTGAATGCATTTTAGAATTATGAGAGTTATCTTTTTGTTTTCTGTTGAGAGAACTAATGCAGAAGGAGAAGTAAAGGTTTCTTACAGCTTATTTTAGTTTTGAATGTTGTTTTCTAGAAAGAAATGCAGTTAACTAACTCAAGTAAGGAATATATAATCATGTTCAATAAATACCAAACATTTTAAGACATATCTTGGTCAATTATGCATAAAGATGGGAGAGATGTGGAGAAAATGAAAGTAGAGAAAAAGTAGGCTAGGGCAGGAGAGACCAAGTGGTATTGTGAAGCAAGGTAGACTTCGGAAACTACCTGCCACCTTGTTCATAAAGTTCTAATGACTTTTTTTTTTCCTTCCATCCTTTGCTGCCTTCATCAGGGTTTTTTACAAGTGTGAAATCAGAACTCAGGAATAGATCCTCAGAATATTCTGATATTTCTGATTCAGAAGACTCTGGAGCTGATTGCACTGCACTGGTATGCTCAAAACCCTGTGACTTATGTCATTTGATGAGAGATAAGCATCCATGGATCTTCACCTAGGAGGAAGTCAAATGACAGCTCTTCCCAAAGCTTGTCTGTCTGACCTGTGCAGTACAGGGTCTTCCTGTAGTTATTTTATACACACATTATTCTGTGACTGTCCAGCTTTTGTCCAGTTTTGAAACGGGTAGAAGACTTTGCTGCCTATACTATTCTTAGGTTGTTTGTGTTTCTCATAAATATATTTTATATTTTATTATACCTTGAAGATTGTATGTTACCATAGTTACTAGAGATTTCACTTTTTCATACAAAACATAGAAGTAATTCTATGATAATCAAGATTCTGACTTTCTCCAGATGGATAAAATCTTTTTTGATTATTTTTGTACAACTTTGATCAATTTCTTATATATCTTTATTTCCATTTAATTATTCATGATTTCAGAAAATTAATTTTACCACTGAAGAGTCCGAAAGTTCAGGTGATGAAAAGAAACAAGAAATAACATCAAATTTTAAGGAGGAATCTAATGTAATGAGGACCTTTCTACAGAAGAGTCAGAAGCCATCTAGAAGTGAAATTCCAATTAAAAGGTGGGCTTGCCGATGATAGTATTTGTTTTACATTGTGATGTAAATGTAATGAAAACTTTTTTTTAAGTTTTTTTTTTTTTTTAACTTAAATATCTGATCAGAAAACATATTCTTTTCTCTTTGGATGGCCTTCTCCTTAGGGAATGTCCTACCTCGACAAGCACAGAGGAGGAAGCTATTCAGGGCATGCTGTCCATGGCAGGGTTGCGCTACTCCACGTGTTTACAAAGGCAGATGCAAAGCACAGGCGGTGGTGGTGAGAAGAACTCTCTCCAGGATCCTAACAGCTGCCACAGCAGTGACCATGAGGTTAGGCAGTTGTATCGCTATGATAAACCAGTGGAATATGGTAAGAAACATAAATCATTAGGTCTCTGAAAATATATGATCCCCAACTTAATAGCTCTATAATCCTAGTTTAGGTTAGAGATTATATGAATAAAGACTATTTGTTACACATCTTTAATTGGAAATGGTGTTAAGAAAATTCACTAAAAAAAATCTACAGCACTGACAAATCATGTAACATGTGAGCAGAAGAACACAAAATGTGAATGACCCAGGACTGAGAATTGTGTTCACTGGCACAGTTCTGCCATTGCTCTTGCAAGACTGTGGTTTCCTTTTTACCACTGTTAGGTTGACCAGCTGGAAGGAATGTTTTGGCTTCTTGAATGGTCTGCTTAACTCAAACAGTCAACCTTTTCTTCCTTTTATGAGAGGGAAAGCAAGTTTTGACCTGTTTCTAATTGAGGATATTCTTTCTCCTCCTCGAAAAGAAAGAATTAGGAAAGGGTAGACTCAGTGGCATGTCAGTGATGCCACCTGGTGTTTTCTTCTCTGTGCCTACAGAGAAAAATTTTGTTTGCCAAAAAGTCTGAGAAGGATTGGGGAGAACACAGTACTGCATTAAGATTGAATGCCCTGGGGCTGGGGTTGTGGCTCAGTGGTAGAGCGCTTGCCTAGCATGTGTGAGGCACTGGGTTCGATTCTCAGCACCACATATAAATAAATGAATAAAATAGGGGTAATCGATGGCTAAAATTAAAAAAAAAAAAAAAGATTGAATGCCCACCATTGTGTTTAATTGCAAATAAGTAAGGGTCAGCCATGGACCAGGAGCTTGATATTCATTTCATTTATAGAATAGGTAATATCTTTCTCATTTTACAGGGAAAAGAAATAAGACTTAGTGAAGTTACTTGTTTGTGTGTGGTATTGGGAATTGAAATCAGGGATGCTCTACCACTGAGCTATATCCCTAACCCTTCTAATTTTTTATTTTAAGACAGGGTCTCACAAAGTTGCCCAGGCTGGCCTTGAACTATTGCCTTATCCTCCCAAGTAACTGGGATTGGGCTGCGGGTGTAGTTCAGTGGTAGAACACTTGTCTAACACGCATGAAGCCCTGGGTTTTTCCCCAGTCCTGACAAAACAAAAAGTAAAAGTAAAACAGATCAAATCTGGAATTACAGGCATGCACCACTGTACCTGCCTTAGTGAATTTATTCTAACTTGCCCACACTTTACATAGATAACTATTATTCAGACTATTATAATTTGAACTTAGTATTATCTGATCCCAAAGTCTTTGCTTCTTAGGTGAAAGGAAACTGAAATTTATAAAGGTTAAGTAGCTTGCCTAAAGTTTATTTGGTAATGGAAAAACTCAAATTTAAATCTGGGTTTGTCTGTCCTTCTGCTACTCCATTTTTGTGTTCTTATAATCTGTTTGGTCCTTCAAAAAGAAAGCTCTTTTTATGGAAATAATTACAAAGTTCAAGCAAATATGTGCCTTTAATTCTGTGTGGGAAAACATGCCATTTTTTGAGAGTATATTACATTTGGTTTTACATCAACAATATATGGTCATAGTTGTTCCAGCATCTGACATAAAACCTATCATATGAAGAGTCTTTGAGAGAACTGAAAAAAGTAGCAAGTTTGGTTGTAAGCTGGTAACTTAGGGAAAGAAGTATAGTGAAAGTGAAGGTATATGGAGGCTGGGGTTGTGGCTCAGCGGCAGAGCGCTCGCCTCGCGCGTGCGCGGCCCGGGTTCGATCCTCAGCACCACGTAAACATAAATGGATTGCATTGTATACAACTAAAGTAAATAAAATAAATATTAAAAAAATTTTTTAAAAAGTGAAGGTATGTGAATAAATATCTAAAGAGTTAACAAAATGTCAACATTAATTTTAAATGGTAAGCTAATTTTGTTCTTTAAGATCAAGTTTGTACAAAGATAATTCAGTTGAAACTTCTCTCTAGGATACCACGTCAAGACTGAAGATCAAGACTTGAGGACTTCTTCCTGGGTTAAACAATTTGATAGAACTTCCAAATTTAATCCTCAGGTATATTTTAAGGTTGAAATATTAAAAGGAGATTTAAAATCATCAATTTGATTTCTTTTGTAAAACTGTAACTGGTTATTAACTACTAGTTCTAGGAGGCCAAAGAATGACAGTTAAATGCATATTTGAACAGCTGTCCATTTTTAGTGATTCTGATGTGATGCCTGATTGCAAGGCTTAAAGACAGAATGTGATATGGAAAAGAGTAACTTTTTCAACAAAGAGTTGAAACCATTGGCAGCAACCACCTGTAAGGTTTTATCTGGTTAGAGTGAAAAATGAGGAAAAGAGCATCTCTTCTTCATCTCTGATATTGTCTCTTGAACATTTTAGATACTAAATTTCTTTCAGGATTTGATGAAAGTTACAGATTATCTTTCCCAAAAAAATATTCATCATAAATCCTAACTGACTTTTGCTTACATTAGCTAAATGGTGCATGCTGCCTTCACCAGATCTCCACTGACTACAAATGAAAAACCTCTGCTCTAAGACAAGAAACGAGATGTTTTAGGATCCCAGCATATCTGTGCTTATATCACACAGAATGAACCCAAAACAGCATTTTAAAAAAACTAAACCTACAGCAGCACCAAACAAGGAAAATGATAAGAACTTTTGCTGCAAGCCTTAGAAAATGGCAGCCAGAGAAAGGATCAATGTTCTCATGTACAGAGTGGGGCCCCTAAAACTCCCCAACCCCAAGCATACTTAAGAAGGAAAGTAAATCAAGCAAATGCAGAAACACTGTCACTTCTCTCATCTAAAAAAGCACTTTGAGGGGGAGTGGTGAGAGGAGGAGACGTGAAGAAAACGTGAAGGGAGACTCTCATGAATAAAGATGAATGTTGTACTGAAAGACCTTGGCAGAACTGGAAGTGGCCTCTGGGGGATCTGTCTTCCAGAGCCTCGGGTTGAGCTGGAGGCGTGAACTTAAACTCTCAGAGGGGGAGATGTATGTGTGTGCACAGAAAAGGCAGTAAGACTCTGCCTCCATGTATTAAATATTTTTGATCTCTGAGTAGAGGAATTATGGGTGGTTTTCTTTTCTTGGCTTGGCTTATCTGGATTTTCTAAATTTTAGCACCTTTGCAATAAGAAAAAATTGTTTTTTTTTTTTTGTTAGTTTTTTTTTTTTTTTTTTTGTGGTGCTAGGCCTTGCACATGCTAGGCAAAAGTGCTGTACCTCAAGTTGTTTTTTTTTTTTTTTTTTTTTTTTTTTTTTAAAACAAGGCTTTGTACGATCAAGTTCTTTGAGCAGAAGGATGTGCTCCAGAGTCAAAGGTCAAGTAAGAAATTTCTTACTGGTTACAGTTCACTTTTTCAGTGTATGATTTTTTGTAGTGCCTTACTGTGACTGGGTATATGGTTTATTAATTACTAAAATCAGAGGGATTTAGAATTTAAAAAATTAAAAATAAGCTTTTAAAAAGTAAAAGTAAGCTATTATTTTAATCTGGCTTTTGTGTTTTGTAATTGTCTTTGAAAATAAATGAAGAAGCAGAGGGCAGATGATTAGCAAGATCACAGCACAGAAAATCAAATATCTTTTGCCTATAATCTAAAGAGGTATTATAATGGCATATTAAGGCATAGCATTATGCTCCAGAATATTTGTTAGACTAATTTATAACAATTCTGTATTTAATACTACTTCTGAAACTTATTTGATTACGACAAAGTCAGATGTATTTCACATCTCTCATACACATGTGTGCATAATTAAAGCTAGTTTCTCAAACATCACACTGCAGGGTACTCTTTGCATGGCCAGTCTATTTTTTTCTCCAGCTGGTCATGACCTTCTCGGTTAATTTCAAGACTCAATCAGTTAGTAACATCCATCCCCTTGAAGGTTAACTCAATAGGCTTGAGAGACTGAAAGAGGAGTTGTAGTCAAATAGAAAACAGGCTTGGGGTTCTGGAATTAGGGATTTTTCTAGCAAACAGATACAATGTAGGTGAACCTTACGGAAGTTAAGTTCCTTTTTTTTTGTACGGGGGATTGAACTCAGGAGCACTTGAAATTAAGTTCCAAAAATATAGCACATTACATCATGAGACTTTCGTGGAAGCTGTGATGTGCTAAGGAAATGGTTAGGTCTGTGTGTCGCATCATGTGTTACCCCATGGCTCATGGAATGGCAGGCAGAACACCTCTGTTTTCCCTTCTTCCCTCCCCCTCTTTTTGACTTAGTTATGATGCAACTTCAAGACCTGGATTCTTCTGAAGTACTAGGTTTATCATGGATGAGATGACCATCTTGAAGGGTGGTCATCTGTAGCTAATACATTAAGAAAACCAAAATTCACTAGTTTGTTTCTTCTCTCTCTCTCGACTTTGCTAATGCATAGAGTTTGAATATCTACCTCACTTATCATAAACCCTAAAAATTCAGCTTTGTTTCCTTCTTTTTCAGGACCTAAGCAGAAGCCAGAAATGCATCAAAAAGGAAGGTTCATCAGAAATCAGTCAGAAGGTGCAAAGTAGGAATTGTATGGAGAGCAGTGGCTCAAGTCTTCAGAATGGAAAGTACACACAGAATTCCGGCTTGCTTTCAGGGGCATGCCAGATGAGTAATGGCAGCCTAAGCCCAGAAAGGCCAGTTGGTGAAACTTCCTTTTCAGTGCCCCTTCACCCCACCAAGAGACCTGCATCAAATCCACCACCTATCAGCAACCAGGCAACAAAAGGTAAATTTTAAATATTTGCAGATTAAGCATATTTCTGAGTGTGATCGGCAGTAGTGGCAGTGCTATAGTCTCTTAATTCAAGCTGCTCACCATCTCATGAATTTTGACAGCTCTGTAATAGTATGCTCAAGCTACTGTGGGAACAAAGAAAGAAGTTACCTGGCCAACCCTGAGGATCAGGAATGGCTTTCTGATGAACAGGAAAAGGCAGATCCTAAAAGTAGATGATAAGGAGTTAACCAAGATGAATTGGGGAATAGACAGACAGAAAGGCCAAGGAGAGAGCATGACCTAAGGTACACAGGGAAGAACAGTTGGTGGGGTTTTGATGAAATTGTAGTACATTTTGTTGCGGAAAAGCATAGTTTAGAAAGAGGTTAGCCTTTACCCCAGCATGATGAGGGGGAAGAATTTTAAAACAGTGTAAGTCCATGGGCTGGGGTTGTGGCTCAGTGGTAAAGCATTTGCCTAGCACACGTGAGGCACTGAGTTCCATCCCTGGCACCACATTAAAAAAAGAAAAAGTGGAAGTCCAAAAATGTTACTTGGTGTGGTCAAAATACCTAATGGGCTTGCTTACTATAAAACTCTCATTAAGTCTTTCTGTGCTGTCTGGTGAGTATGGTTTTCATTATTGTTGGTGTTTTATAGGTAAACGTCCTAAAAAAGGAATGGCAACAGCCAAACAACGTCTTGGAAAGATCCTTAAGTTGAACAGAAATGGCCACGCACGTTTCTTTGTGTGACAGAGCCACTGTTGCAGCCACTCTTCACTTTGGAGACCAGTCTTGGGGTGCAGGAGCCTGGAGCTTCCACCACCCTCTGCCTGGAACATTTGTGTGTACAGTAAGAACACTGCCCGAAGAACAGAATGAACCTGATGCTGCATTTTCACTGTGCCACACCCACTCAGCAATAACCCTTTGGACCTGGTGGGGGAGAGGAAGAAGGAGGGTAGAACCTTAAAAAGAGACCTTGAACTGGAAAGGGTCTCTTGTCAGGGCTTGAATTTCATTTTGTTGTTGGTAGTGTCTTGATTTATTTTCAGTAGTAGGGTAAAGAATTATCAATAATTTATTTAACAGATTTTTTTTTAAAGTTAACAGCTTTTAAATTCTTTCTTTTTTAAAGCTATTTATTTGGAAGATTTCTGGAGAAATATCTCACTAATTTAGATTTAAGAATGTGAAGGTTTTTAAATTATTTTTGATAGTGTGTGTGTTACATGTGGGGAAGAGCCACAGTAACAGTAACTAGTCTGGACTCTTAAATTTGATATTCAGGTTAAAGTCTTAAACAGGGATTTGATGCATTAATTATTTTAAATTAAGATGTATATGAAAATCATTTTATTTTATATATTTCATGTGTTTTTTATAAGCTATTAGCTTCGCTTTTGCTAACATTCAAGGTGCATACTGTTATCCAGGTTGATTCCCTTACACCCCACCTTCCCTCTGCACTCCCCTGTCATTTTGTGATGACTCTTCAAGACTCTTCTCTTTGCAGGGAAATACTTCCATAGCCAATGTGTAAGAATTTCATAAAAGATCCCTCATTTCTCATTTCCTTTGGCATTGTGGTTTTCTTCTAAATATAAAGAAATAGGCTTTTTGCATTTTCATTTCTGCTAATGATATCTGGGTCCCAAAGAGAACAGCTTTAATATCTTTTTCCTACTTGTGCGGAAAGTATTATAAGTTTGGTTAAATTGTCATGTTTGTATTTTTTCCAAATACATTTGTAACTACAGAGGGCCTTCTTCCTACTGTTGGTGTTGGGGGACAGGGCCAACGCCTGCTGCAAGGTTATATCTCATGATGCTTTTATTCTTTACACCTAATTTGTTGAAAAGTATGAATTGATGTAGGATATACAAATCTGCATAATAAGCCGTAATATAATAGGATTATACTATATTAAGTTGTATAGATGCAAGCATGTTGGACTAGATCATGTATGTGTGTGTGTGTTTACTTTTTTTTAACCTTCTGCAGAATTATTTCATATATGGATTTGGAGTAAAATGGGTGCTTCTTTTTGCAGTTTCTTCCATCTATCTTAACCAGTGCATACTTAGGTTAAGTATCTGGTTGAACTTTAAGGTAATCATTTATCTCCTTTATGTACAATTTTTACTAGATATTATTTTTCAGTTGCTTATCAGAGTTTCTGGTCCCCCTACCCATGGTATAAAAATAAATGATAGCTGGGGGTGAAGTGGAACTATTTCCAAATCTGATGATACAGCATTTTACAAATTCCTACAAAGACGATATAGGCAAATAGGCTGAAATTTATTTTTATGGAGAAGAAATATGGCCATACTATGAATTTGTCTTTTTTTTTTTATAAGCAAGGAAGCAGGACTTTTCCTTCTGTATTAAATATCACAAGCCTATAGCATTATCTCTCATGTTTGCATTCAAATGTGTATTTCCAAAGAGAAATATTTCTTACTCTGTCTCCATTCCAGTATTTCATGGGATAACTATGAAATAGCTTCTGAGTTGGCCTTTTTGGTCCAGAGTATCTGGACCAGAGTCTGAATCTTATCTGGATATCCAGGAAAAGAATTTTCATGGAAATCCTTAAAATCTGTAAACAACCTACTTAAAACCCTGTCCATACTATGCCTAACTAGTGGAGAGATGGCTGCAGTCAACCATTGGCTGGTCATCATGTCTCAAGACGCAAAAATCTAGGTTTGGTTGATTCCCTCACCTTCCTCCACTGTATATCTCTATACACTTTTTTGTCATGGTTTTCTGTAGACCCTGTTTTGATATTACAGCATACATATTTTATTTTGGTTTAAGAAATAAGGACTATAATTTATTTTTAATGAACAAAAATCGTGGCCACTATCCACCCTGTGTCCTTAGGTCAATAAACACTAATTCTGAGTAGCAAATATATGGAATTTTTAAGAGAAAGTACTGTGGATTTGTTTTTTGGCAGTTTTAGCCCACTAACTGGCTAAGTTACAGAACTTTCAGCAAGGTCATATAACCACTATAAGAGAATACATGTATCTTTTTTTCTGAATTGGTAAAACCTCAGCCACCCATCCAGTGACTTTTCTAATCTTATAAAGTTACTGGCTATGATGCATCCCTTTTTCTCTTAGAACTGACTGAACTTTGAGGTAATGACTGCCAGTTTCTGGGCTCAACAGTAATATAAGTAACCTTTAGTCTTTCCCTTAGTTTTGTTTATGATCAGTAAGCCACAGTTTAGACAGGAAAACAGCATTTAGCTAGTTGTAAGCAAATACAAATATGTAAAATCAAGAATTAATGATTTAATGTATGCAACTTAACAGTAGTAGTAATTTTCTTATATTGATAGTAATTTTCATATGTTGATTCTTAATCTGGGATCCATTTTACTGTATTTCACAACATCATACAATATTATGCTCCCCAGTACTGATGAGTAATGTAAACAATACAAAGCTGGCAGTTTATAGTAGTTCAGCATCCTAGGAATACATTTGAACTTCATAAGTATCAGTTCATATTTGAAGCATACAAAATTGAACATTCTGACTGAAATCATAAACTCAGAGAGGAAACAAGGCCATCTTTATCACTAGTTAAATACTTAGCTTGAATGTTCTATTTTTAACAACCCTAATTATTGCCTTTTTATTGTACTCTACTGTATTTATTCATATGGGATTAGCAGGTATTTATCAAACATTTACTGTATGCCTCGCACTACTTAGTATGGTAGGGGAATATCAAGTTGCAGTTGTAGTGTTTGCCCAAGAAATTGTCTTCCCCAGGAACTTAGCAGTACTATTTTCACTTTTAGGCAAACTTCAACAAAAGAGGGCTCATTCGTAAAAAGCAGCTTATCTCTATTAGTTTCAACTGAGATATCCCACTGTAGAAGTAAAATCAACCTGAGTTCTTTAAAATTTAAGAAACATTTCAAAAGTTAGTTAATAATGTTGGTAACACTAAGATGTGAAATGGTGTGGAGAAGAAAGCAAAAGTCCTGAGTTTTGGTCTAAGTTCTGCCTTTTATGTGTTAGCTCTTTCTAGTCTTAGTTGTCTTATTTGTAAATTTGGATGAAAATGCTTATTATAATAATTAGTGAAGAAAAACATTCCTTAATCTATTAATACTTCATATTTACAGAGAATTGATCATGATTTAAGTTACAACCCATAACAAATCCATCTTTATATACATTTTTAAATGAAAACTATTGTTTCTTATCAAATATATGCTATCTAAAAAAATCCGAAGACTCTCTAATAAGGTGCTGAATTAAAGTTAGATCCTGTGCTTAAAGTGAAAGAAAAAGAGCTGAGCTAATTTATGGATAAAAGTGAGAGAGTTTATTCTCAAGTTCATGAAGATGATGTAAAATGGTTAAAAGATGCCTTTAGATTTTAGTACTACTTCCCAGATTTGGCATATTTTTGAGGTACTAGAGAAAAATGAAACAAGTTATGGCATTAAAATGATCTAGCAACTACCCTTGGGACTGGTAGAAAGATTGTTAAGGTGGTGAGAAAGATGGAACTCCACAGAAAGCTGCAGGTTGGGTGACAGTTGCCTGGGTAAATAAAGAAATCTTTGGAGTAGTGCAAGAAAGGAGACTGACTATGTCTTCTACAGAAAATAATCTGCTTGTTTCAAAAGACGCTCTCTATAGTGGTAAGGCTACTTCCGAGAGTTGATGGGAGTAATTGCATGGCCCAGTATGCTACTGATAGTAACTATTACAGCAAATAAGCATTTTTAGTTTTTGCATGGGAGAGACAAGGGCTTTCATAATATAAATCTAAACATCTTTCAAAAATTCATCATTCTCATTAAATATTGACCTAATTTCTCCTTATATACAGAAAAGATCTTGCCAAGTATGTGCAAGGCTCTTGGTTAGATCCCCTGCACTGCAAAAGAGAGACAAGTGAAGTCTCCCTGGTCCTTTCCTTGATGTCCTACACCTTCATCCAAAGCTATCTTGAGGGTGAGCATCACATATCTTTAGCCTAGGGAAAGCCAGTGAATAAAGGAGACCAATGTACACCTGATAGGGCAGTGATTTGCCTGGGGACACAGGGGGGATCTACTTGGGTCCTTTAGAATAAAACCTTGCCTCCTAAAACAGCTCCTGTTCTGTGACACTGCAGCCTCTACTTGCCTTGCGGTAGATGACGTTCATATGCTTGAGATCAGATGGAAAGGAAGGGGAGAAATCACTGTACTTACGAAATTGCTGTTGAGCGTGATGTCGACTTAGTACTATAGCCTTACTAAAAACCCTTCCCTTATTTTAAGTTGTTTCTCAGTGAACATGCCATAAGTCAAAGAAGTATTTGATATCCTTTACATAAACAGTTTTTAAAAATTAAGATCATTAAGAACAAATGCGTATTTCCAAAGCAGTTAGTTTATTGTGATGGACTGGTTTTATTCTTCTGTAGAAATTTTTCCTTCTTTAGTTGGGGGGAGAAAATAACACTGAGTTGAGAGACCCTTAGATTCTCCCTCTTGCCTTTGATGCCCCTTCTTATGTCTTAAGGCTTTGTCTTAACAAATGCAACATTATGTTTTTGTTAAAACCTTTTGAAACTGTATTCAATGATTCTTCCAACAAGTTTATCTGCTCTGCACTATTTCACTAATAAACCCTGGCTACCACGTAGCCCTTGACCTCCAAGTAGTTTACCTATGCAAAACCCATGACCTTCTGAATTCACTTTTCTTTATTTCAGAAAGCAGTCATAAACAGAACTTCCTTATTAAAAAAAACTTATTTTCAACCAGTTTTATTTTGGCCATTTCTTTTCCAAAATGTAAGCTATTTCCCACTAAGGTTTTTCACCAAAACAATGGTCATTAAGTGCTAGAATATATAATATTTTACAGTAATAAAATAACCCAGACATACTCTTATATTTCTTTGGTGGATTTTGGTTGGTAAAAATTACCAGCATTAAATGTAATATATAATGAGGAGTTGATTCCTTGCCTAGAATCATTTCTTCCCTCTAAGATTCAAAAGTAACCTTTTATTTTTTACAAAGCATACATATAACTTCCACATTATAGTCAGGGACCTGAGGTGTAACTTGCTAAGTGAACGCCAAGGTTATTTATCTTGTAAAAGAAACCTAAACCAAACTAAGGGCCTTACAGTTTATGGTTAGACTGAATCAAAAGCTACAGCCTCAGTTTTTCCACAAACAGCTTCTGGCTGCAAAGCAAGTCGTGCAGTTATTAGACATGGAGTAGCACCGATCAGGAAACGCACGAGCATCTTTGCAGACTGTATTTCCTTCGGAAAAGACTTTTCTACTTTTAATATAAATTAAGCCATAACAGTTTCATGCTGTGGAAAGAGGGTGAAAAGGTTCATTTTAAGAGATTATATAGTATGAATTTTCACATTTACTGTGAAATGTCTAACTTTGCCAGTGCTTCAGCAAGTTTTCTTTTGGGGGGATGTTGGAGGGCGGTGATGGGGAGGGGTAGTATTGGTTTTGGGGGTTTTAACTCTGTGAAATTTGAAAAGGGGACAGTTGTTGGCTATGGTACTTACTAGTTTTGTAGTAACGTTTTGCTAGCCTGACTGACTTTCCTTACTGGCTTTTATGTCCACGGTCCCAGGTGACTGTTACCCTTCTTGTTTCGAGTGTCTGCGGAGTAGTGTCTTGTCTATGTGTGTAGGCAGCCAGTGTGTGTGCACATGTGTGTCCTTGGAATACAGAAGCACACTGTGTGACAGTGAAACGGGGTGTGGCTGGGGAGTGGGATGCGGAAGCTTTAAGAGCATTTTTTTTTTTTCGATTCATAACAGTATTTCCCATCTTTTGCCTGCAGGCAGGGAAAGTGTACAGTATTTATTTTGTTTCTGTTTTACTCTGAATTTGTAAGTCTTTAAGTAGCTTACATTGATTATTATAGGGAAGCAGTGACTTGTTTAAAGTTGTATTTGGTATTCTTACTTTCCAATTTCTGTATTTTAAAATATTAAAATTAAAATTGTATTACTTCTGTTTTGATTTTTTAGCACTCGGTGTATTTTTTGCTCATTTTGTTTGAAAGTATAAATTCCAAAAGTTGTATAAAATATGTCTCTGAAAGAAAAAAAATCCAAATTCTATATCCAATTCTGACTTTCTGTTCCCTTTTTCTTATTGAAATCTCAGGAAAGTATTCAAGAATGTGAAAAACTGTTCCTTACTTTCTCCAAAAATGTAAATGCAGAAAGTAGTGTGTTTTATTATTTTATTAGATGTTTTTCTGGGGCATTGTGATGGCTGAAAGAGAAGCATGATTGGCAAGATGAGGCTGAGATGCAGAGATGGATATGGGTATTTATGGATGAACACTTCTGAGCTCTCATTGTCCCCAGCCTAGGCACCTGTAGTGTACCAGGCACTGCTCTAGCACTTGTGCTACAGGAACAAGCATAACAAACCCAGGCCTTGTGTGAAATGGAAATGGCAAAGGACAACCAAGAGCCATGGTGGCCTGGCTGCCTCGCCAAGGGGAGAGTGTAAGTGTAGGTGCAGCGAGGAGGAGGACTTCAGTTTTGGATCTAAGGCCTGAGAGAGATCAGGGATGGCATGAGTGGGGATAAGCTCTCACCTTGCAGGGAGTGAGAGAAGCCATGGGCTTAGGGGGAAGGAATGCTGGGGCAGCACTTCACGGGCAGCAGGGAAGCCTTGGATGAAAACAGGAAGTGGGCAGCAGAAGCACCAGAGACTATGGCTCCCCTTCTCCCTACTACCAAAAAATAGGGATGCCAGAGCACAGTAGCTGCTGTCTTTGTCGTCATACCAAAAGCAGTTTGTGCTGCCTCTTTCTTGACTGACCTGCTTTTATACAACTGGTGGGAGCCTAAACTGAGCAAATCTGCTCTTTTTGAGAAATTCCACATGCACTATTTTAGATCTGTGGGATGTTTACTCTTTAAGCTTACCTGTTACTCATTAGCACCCACTCTCTTTAGACTCTTAGCCTGGTTTTGTGTTTCCACCAGTGGGGCTAAGAAATACCTCATTGTGGGCTGTCCGTGTTAACACCCCTCTTGTTTTAGAGTAGGAAGAATCATGTGCTTTGCTTCAGACAGGCTTGGACTAGAACCCTCATTATCTTATTCCACTGGAGTACTTTCTATGTACAAAGAATATTTGTGTTCTTCCTTAGTATCCCAGTGAAGTCAGCACTACTGCTAGGTGAAACTAAGGTGCAGAGAAGGTAAATAACATGTCCAGGGCTGCTGGGGCTGGGGCTCAATGGTATAGCGCTTGCCTTGCATGCATGAGGCACTGGGTTCGATCCTCAGCACCACATAAAAATAAATAAATAAAAGATATGTGTTCATCTGCAACTAAAAAAAAAAAAAAAAAAAAAATGTCCAGGTTCATCTACTAAGTAAAACAGATTTTTTTTTTTTTTTTTTTTTTTTTGTGGTACCAGGGATTGAACTCAGGGGCACTCGTCCACTGGGTCACATCCCCAGCCCTTTTGTATTTTATTTAGAGACAGGGTCTCACTGAGTCGGTAAGTGCCTCGCCACTGCTGAGGCTGGCTTTGAACTCAAGATCCTCCTGCCTCAGCCTCCCAAAAGTAAAACAGATTTTAATTGGAAGTCTTGTCTAGCTCCTGGACAAGAAATTTTGCTCTTCCCTTTTTGGACCAGTTGTAGCTTCGACCTCTTATCCACACCCTCCCACATCCCCCTGGGCATCAACTAGACAGCTTCTGACAGGGGAGGGAGGGGGCCTCTGGCTGGCCAAGTTCCTGCATATCCCTGTGGCATCTGACCCTGAACTGTGTGTGCTCTTACGGTGTACTTTGGGTTACCCCAAGACCTCCCAGGTCTTGTATGCAAGGCACTGCTCAGTTCCCTCTCCATACTCTTGTACACTGGCAGCAAGGTGGGGGCAAGCAGGACTTGATTGTGACAAGCCCTGGGCTCTTATGGGACTCTCATTCTCACCTGCTAGGCTCCACTGCATAGTAAGGCTAAGAGCACAGGCTGAAGCCCAGTTAAATGGGTGAATCCTGGCTCTGCCATTTACTAACTGGTCTCAAGGCACTTGCTGTGCCTCAGTTTACTCTTTTGTGACACACTTCCCTTCCTCACTAAGTTGTGGAGGGGATTAAATAAATGAAGACCAGCTGAGCACTCAGGACAGTGCCAGGCATGAGCAGACACCAACTGTTAGCCATCAGAACAACCTCTGGTTTCTGAGCCAGTGGTGCTGTATACAGTGCCACGGAGTTTGACCAGGTGCCACCTGCTCTACTGACCAGAGTTACTGCCCTGAGTGAAAGAGATTAGACTACAAGCAAGGCATGCACAAAAGTGAGGAGGGGACAGAATCCTACTGGGGTAGGAAGCCTGAGCCCAAACAGGCCATGGAAATGTGCAGAAATGCCAGGACATGGGCGAGGGAGCTGAAACACGTTTCAGTTTCTAGAAAAATGCATCCCAGGTTGTTAACGGTGACTGGTTACCTCTGGCGGGGACGGCAGCAGGGTAGAGGAGATCATTAAGGTGCAGACTTTCACCCTGGAGTTGCTTTTTTTTTTTAAATTCAAACAACATGGCAACTTTGTAATTTAAAAGCAAGTGTGAGCCGGGTGTGGTGGCGCACGCCTGTAATCCCAGCACTTTGGGAGGCTGAGGCAGGAGGATCGTGAGTTCAAAGCCAGCCTCAGCAATGGCGAGGCACTTAGCAACTCAGTAAATACAAAAAAGGGCTGGGGATGTGACCCAGTGGTCGAGTGCCCCTGAGTTCAATCCCTGGTACCACAAAAAAAAAAAAAAAAAAAAAAAGCAAGTGTGCTGTGTGGGTTGTAGGTCAGCAGCCCCAAGACACACTAGTTCCGCCATGATACCTTACATGTGCAGTCCCTGAGAAATCCAGCTCTCCTACTCCCACAAGGGCAGCCTGGTAGGCACTGACCATGGGACACAGGCCATCACAGAGAGCCTTGCTGAGCCCCCCTGCTCCCACTGCTGTGTGTGCTTTCACAGCTGCTTTTCTCACTGTTTGCTTTTCTGTTTCAATTGGTTTTCCTATCAGCCTGAGTTTAGGGCTAGGACTCTTGTGGCGCTATCATCAGCACCTCTGGCAGATTTGGGGCAAATCTTATTAAAAATAGCAAACACATGAACAAATAGTTGTACCTCATGGTCCTGACCTCCATCCCCTCCCTGCCCCCACAAAATGGCTTCTGTTGATTGCCACCACCAAGACAGCCTCACTCTGTCATTGAAGCTCTTAGGACCAATACCAAACTTCTTGATATGGTACATTAATCAGAGAGGGATTCAGCTGCCAGGGATAGAAAACCCAAAGCACAAATGCCTTAAAGATAGAAGGCTGGAGATAGGCCCTCCAGGACTGGAAGACTTCACAAAATTGCCAGGGATTCAGATCCATTTATTTTGCTGGCCTGTCACCCTCAACATATGGCTTCCACCTCATGACCCAAGATGGCTGCTTGGATCTTCCAGCCAGTAGTGGGAGGAAGGTGAAATCTAATCACTTCATGATTTTTTTTCTTAGTACTGAGGATTGAACCCACAATCTTGTGCATGCTGAACATGTGCTATACCACTGAGTAGACTCCTATCCCCAAGTTATTTATTTGGGGGGAGTTACTGGGTGTTGAACCCAGGGGTGGTTTACCATTGAGCTACATCTACAGCCTATTTATTTATTTATCTATTTATTTATTTTATACCAGGGATTGAGCCCTGGGGTGCTTAACCACTGGGCCACATCCCCAGCCCTTTTTATGTTTTATTTTGAGACAGGGTCTCACTAAGTTGCTTAGAGCCTCACCAAGTTGCTGAAACTGGCTTTGAACTTGAAATCCTCCTGCCTCAGCCTCCTGAGCGGCTGGGCTTACAGGGCTGTGCCATTACGCATGACCTTGTTATTCTTTTTCTGAGTCTCTAATCTTTTCTTATTAATCAAAATAACCACGAGGGCAGGGACCAAAAGCACCTTACTCTTAATATTTGTCACTACAGTGTCAACTTCCTTCCCCGAAGCTTCACTGGGCTGTGGTTTATCTGGGTTGAAGATGTCTGTCTCACATCCACAACTGAGTCGCCCTTCGGCAGGTGCTCCCTGTAGTTCAGTGGTATGTGAGGCAGGAGTAAGGCCCCGGGGTAGATCCCCAGCACCACACACACACACACACACACACAGAGAGAGAGAGAGAGAGAGAGAGAGAGAGAGATCAAGAATGCACCTACTACCAGACCCTCTGGATGAATTCTAAGAATCTTAAGGGTATTTTCCACAGCACCCTGACATACAGGCCAAAGTAGAGAAGGACTGTCTCCTGTCTCAGAGATTTGTGGATGTGGCTTTTCCATAATGGAGTGCATCATGATTTGATGCACTGAAAACCTACAAAACTGTACCAGCTTGGAAAAGAAAGGATAGAGACAGTTCCAGAGTGAAAAGTCTTGTTGGCCCTCAATCTTCTGTGGACAGGAAGCAGGTTGAGAAAATGACTCAGTGGCCAATATGAGCCATTTCTTGTAGGAAAGGATGACTTTTTTTTTTTTTTTTTTTTTTTTTGGTACCGGGGATTGAACTCAGCAGCACTAGACCACTGGGCCACATCCCCAGCCCTTTTTTTGTATTTTATTAGAGACAGGGTCTCACTGAGTTGCTAAGTGCCTCGCCATTGCTGAGGCTGGTTTTGAACTCACGATCCTCCTGCCTCAGCCTCCCAAAGTGCTGGGATTACAGGCGTGCGCCACCGCGCCCGGCTGGAAAGGATGACTTTAAGGGCAGAACCAAGAGCTCCTATGAAAAATAGAGAACCTGGATGTTTTAGTTGGCTTTTTTTTGCTGCTGTAAGCAAAAGATCTGACAAGAACAATTTTAGAGGAGGAAAAGTTTATTTGGGAGCTCATGGTTTAGAGGTGTCAGTCCACAGAAGGCCGGATCTATTCCTTGGGGTTCCAGGTGAGGCAGAACATCATAGCAGAAGGGTGTGGCAGAGGAAGGAGGCTCAGGACATCACATCAGGAAATACAGAGCAAGCTCCACTCTTCAGGGACAAGATATGTACCCCAAAAGGCACACCCCCAAGCCCACCTCCTCCAGCCAAACCCTATCTGCCTTCAGACACCACTCAGTTAATCCTATCAGGGGAGTAATTCACTGATTGGATTAAAGCTCTCCTAACCCAATCATTTCTAAACCTCTAAACCTTGCATTGTTTCACACATGAGCTTTTGGGGACACTACATATCTGAACCACAACACCTTGATAACCAGGACACTCTAAATAAGCTCAGGCTAAACTAAATGATGAGAGCCACATGGGGTATACCCTGAAGAAAGAGGGCCCTTCTTGGATTTTCTGATCCCAGCATAAAGGAACTTATGCTGCATGGACCACGAAGGGCAGAAAAACTACCAAGCTGAGCCCCATCAACTCACAGAATCATGAAACAAAGCTTTTTTTTTTTTTTTTTTTTTTAGCTACTAAGTTTCCAGGTGGGTGTGCAGCAGTAGACAAAACATGTCTGTATCCTCTTTTACTCAGTCTTTTGATAGCACTCAATGTAGTTGACCATCCCTTCTTAATTTAGATATTTGGCTGGGTGCAGTGTTGTACACTTGTAATACCAGCTACTTGGGAGGCTGAGGCAGGAGCATTGCAAGTTCTAGGCCAGCCTGGGTGATTTAGTGAGACCCTGTCTCAAAATAGAAAGGGTTGGGGGTATAGCTCTGTGGTAGAGCATGCCTGGGGGATTTAACCCAGAGTATCACACAAAAAAATAATGATTTTAAAAAGATATTTGGCTTTTCCAGGACCAGATGGATTCTCAGCTGAGTTCTACCAGACCTTTAAAGAAGAACTAACACCAATCCTCAAATTATTCCATGAAATAGAAAAGGAGGGAGCACTGCTAAACTCATTCTATGAATCCAGTTATCTTGATATCAAAAAACTAGACAAAGAAACATCAAGAAAAGAAAACTTCAGACCAATATCCTTGATGAATGTAGATGCAAAAGAATCTTAATAAAATATTGGAAAGCCACATATAAAACACATTAAAAAGATAGTGCACCATGATCAAGTGAGTGTCATCCCCTGGATGCATTAATATATGGAAATCAGTAAATGTGAACTCACCACATGAATAGACTTAAGGACAAGAATCACCTGATTATCTCAATAGATGCAGTAAAAGCATTTGACAAAGTATAGCATCCATTTGTGTTTAAAACACTAGAAAAACTAGGGATAGAAGGAACTTACCTCAATATTGTAAAGGTTATATATGACAAACCCAAGGCAACCTTATACTGAATAGAGAAAAACTGAAAGCATTTCCTTAAAAAACAGGAACAAAACAGGGATGCCCTCTTTCACCACTCCTATTCAACATAGTTCTTGAAACTCTGGTCAGAGCCATCATGCAAGAGAAGGAAATCAAAGGGATAAAAATAGGAAAAGAAGAGCTCAAATGATTTCTGTTTGCTGACGACATGATTGTATATTTAAAAGACCCAAAAAACTCCACCAGAAAAATTCTAGAGCTCATAAATGAATGTATCAGCAAAGTATCAGGGTACAAGATCAGCACCCACAAATCAATTGCATGTCTATATTCCAATAATCAATCTGCTGAAAAAGAAATTAGGAAAAATAATCCATTTGCAATAGCCTCAAAAACAAACAAAACCTTGAGAATCAATATAACAGAACAGGTGAAGGACCTCTATAATAAAAACCATAGAACTATAAGAAAAGCAGTTGAAGGACCTTAGAAGATGGAAAGACCTCCCATGTTCTTAGATAGGCAGAATTAATATTGTCAAAATAGTTATACTACCAAAAGCACTATATAGATTCAATGTAATTCTCATGGTGTTCTTCACAGAATTAGAAAAAGCAGTTATGAAATTCATTTAGAAAAATAATAGACCCAGAAGCCAAAGTAATCTTTAGCAAAAAAAGTGAAGCAGGAGGCATCACAACACCAGATCTCAATTATACTACAAAAACAGCATGGTACTGGCACTGAAACAGACATGAAGGCCAATGGAATATAATTTAAGACAGAGACAAACCTACATAAATATAGTTATCTGATACTAGACAAAGGTGTAAAAAATATATATTGGAGAAAAGATAGCCTCTTTTAACATACGGTGCTTGGAAAACAGGAAATCCATATATAGAAGAATGAAATATGGCCCCTGTCTCTCATCCTGCACAAACATCAACACAAAGTGGGTCAAAGACATGGGAATTAGACCAGAAACCCTGCGACTGCCAGAAGAAAATGTAGGCTCAACACTCCAACATGTTATCACAAGAACTGACTTCCTTGACAAGAAATAAAATAAAAATAAATGGGATCGGGGTTGGGGTTGTAGTTCAGTGGAAGAGCACTTGCCTACTATGTATGAGGCGCTGGGTTTGATTCTCAAATAAAATAAAGGTCCATCAATAATTAAAAAATAAAATAAAATGAATGGCATCAAATTAAAAAGCTTCCTCAGCCGGGCGCGGTGGCGCACGCCTGTAATCCCAGCACTATGGGAGGCTGAGGTAGGAGGATCGTGAGTTCAAAGCCAGCCTCAGCAATGTGGAGGCACTTAGCAACTCAGTGAGACCCTGTCTCTAAATAAAATACAAAAAAAAAAAAAAGGACTGGGGATGTGACCCAGTGGTTAAGTGCCCTTGAGTTCAATCCCTGGTACCACAAAAAAAAAAAAAAAAAAAAAAAAAAGCTTCCTCATAGCAAAGGAAACAATTTAGAGCATGAAGAGAGCCTACAGAATGGGAGAGATCTTTACCACCTACTCCTCAGATAGGGAGTTAATATCCAGGATATACAAAGAACTCAAAAAGCTTAACACTAAAACAAACAAACAAACAAACCCAATCAATAAACGGGCAAAGGAACTAAACAGTCACTTCTCAAAAGAAAAAATATAGTCAACAAATATATAAAAAATATTCAACATATCTAGCAATTAGAGCAATGCAAATTAAAACTACATTGAGATTTCATCTCACTCTAGTCAGAATGGCATTTATCAATGATACTAATAACAATAAATATTGACGGGGCTGGGGCTATGGCTCAGCAGTAAAAACGCTCTTCTCACATGTGTGAGACCCTGGGTTCGAGCCTCAGAACCACATAAATAAAAGGTGTCCACCTACAGCTAAAAAAAATATTTTAAAAAATAATAAATATTGGTGAGGATGTGGGGAAAAGGTACACTTATACATTGTTGGTGGGGACAGCAAATTAGCACAACCACTCTGGAAAGCAGTATGGAGATTCCTCAAAAAGCTAGGAATGGAACTACTATATGACCCAGCTATCCCACTCTTCAGTATATACCCAAAGGACTTAAAATCAGCATACTACAGTGACGCAACCACATATCAATGTTTATAGCAGCACAATTCACAATAGCCAAATGATGCAGCTAATCTAGGTACATTTCAACAGATGGCTGAATAAAGAAAATGTGATACACACACACACACACACACACACACACATACACAATGGAGTATTACTCAGCAAAAAGAATGATATTATGGTGTTTGCTGGTAAATGGATGGAACTGGAGACTGTCATGCTAAGTGTAATAAGCCAATCCCCAAAAAACAAAGGTTAATTTTTTTTCTGATATGCAGAAGGCAATCCAAAATAAGGGGGAGGGGTTAAAAATAGAAGAAAGATCAGTAGAGTAGAAAGGGAATGAAGGGAAGGGAGGAGGGAGGGGATAGGGAAAGACAGTGAAATGAATATGACCTTGATAGATGGGCAGGAACCAATAGGCTTAAAGGTGGCCAAAAGTTCACCCTGTTCCACAGGCAAAGGGTCAAAAGTTCACCCTGTTCCACATGCAGAGGGCCAAAAGGTTGCTCTACTCTCTGGGCAGGATGTTTCATCATCCCCAGGCAGTAGCCAATAGGCTTCAAGGCTGTCCTCACCCCATGGACAGGAGCTAATAGGCTTTCAGGTCATCAAAAGTTCACCCTGTTCCGCCGGGCGCGGTGGTGCACGCCTGTAATCCCAGCACTATGGGAGGCTGAGGTAGGAGGATCACGAGTTCAAAGCCAGCCTCAGCAATGGTGGAGGCACTTAGCAACTCAGTGAGACCCTGTCTCTAAATAAAATACAAAAAAAAGGACTGGGGATGTGACCCAGTGGTTAAGTGCCCTGAGTTCAATCCCTGGTACCACAAAAAAAAAAAAAAAAAAAAAAAAAAAAAGCTTCCTCATAGCAAAGGAAACAATTTAGAGCATGAAGAGAGCCTACAGAATGGGAGAGATCTTTACCACCTACTCCTCAGATAGGGAGTTAATATCCAGGATATACAAAGAACTCAAAAAGCTTAACACTAAAACAAACAAACAAACAAACCCAATCAATAAACGGGCAAAGGAACTAAACAGTCACTTCTCAAAAGAAAAAATATAGTCAACAAATATATAAAAAATATTCAACATATCTAGCAATTAGAGCAATGCAAATTAAAACTACATTGAGATTTCATCTCACTCTAGTCAGAATGGCATTTATCAATGATACTAATAACAATAAATATTGACGGGGCTGGGGCTATGGCTCAGCAGTAAAAACGCTCTTCTCACATGTGTGAGACCCTGGGTTCGAGCCTCAGAACCACATAAATAAAAGGTGTCCACCTACAGCTAAAAAAAATATTTTAAAAAATAATAAATATTGGTGAGGATGTGGGGGAAAAGGTACACTTATACATTGTTGGTGGGGACAGCAAATTAGCACAACCACTCTGGAAAGCAGTATGGAGATTCCTCAAAAAGCTAGGAATGGAACTACTATATGACCCAGCTATCCCACTCTTCAGTATATACCCAAAGGACTTAAAATCAGCATACTACAGTGACGCAACCACATATCAATGTTTATAGCAGCACAATTCACAATAGCCAAATGATGCAGCTAATCTAGGTACATTTCAACAGATGGCTGAATAAAGAAAATGTGATACACACACACACACACACACACACACACATACACAATGGAGTATTACTCAGCAAAGAAGAATGATATTATGGTGTTTGCTGGTAAATGGATGGAACTGGAGACTGTCATGCTAAGTGTAATAAGCCAATCCCCAAAAAACAAAGGTTAATTTTTTTTCTGATATGCAGAAGGCAATCCAAAATAAGGGGGAGGGGTTAAAAATAGAAGAAAGATCAGTAGAGTAGAAAGGGAATGAAGGGAAGGGAGGAGGGAGGGGATAGGGAAAGACAGTGAAATGAATATGACCTTGATAGATGGGCAGGAACCAATAGGCTTAAAGGTGGCCAAAAGTTCACCCTGTTCCACAGGCAAAGGGTCAAAAGTTCACCCTGTTCCACATGCAGAGGGCCAAAAGGTTGCTCTACTCTCTGGGCAGGATGTTTCATCATCCCCAGGCAGTAGCCAATAGGCTTCAAGGCTGTCCTCACCCCATGGACAGGAGCTAATAGGCTTTCAGGTCATCAAAAGTTCACCCTGTTCCGCCGGGCGCGGTGGTGCACGCCTGTAATCCCAGCACTTTGGGAGGCTGAGGCAGGCGGATCACGAGTTCAAAGCCAGCCTCAGCAATGGTGAGGCACTTAGCAACTCAGTGAGACCTTGTCTCTAAATAAAATACAAGAAAGGTCTGGGGATGTGACCCAGTGGTCGAGTGTCCCTGAGTTCAATCCCTGGTACCACAAAAAAAAAAAAAAAAAAAAAAAAGTTCACCCTGTTCCACAGGCAGAGGGTCAAAAGTTCTCTCTGTTCTCTGGGCAGGATGTTTCATCGTCTCAGGGGAAGGGGCCAATAGGCTTAAAGTTCGCTCTGGTACCCCCCCCACACCAGTAATCCCTATATAAACTCCCATCCATTCAAAGTTTGAGAGCCAGACACGGATGGAGAGCCAGCGACATGGAGAGCCAGAGAGATGACAAGCAAGTGAGACTACTAGAAGAGAGACATGACGAGAAGAGGGAGACAATGAGACAGAAGATGACAGAGACAGAGAAGAGGCAGCCACTGCACCAGCCTTAGACCGACCGTCTCCAGCCCAATGGCAGCTGCCCCAGCCGATAGCTCCAGAGACCACAGCCGGACCAGACTCCCACCTTCCATTCAGAGCTTGCACACTCTTCCACCAGAGCTTGCACACTTCCTGAGCTTGCACACTTCCCTCTCCCTGACCCCTCTCCCCATTCCTTTTCTACCCTTAACTAGCCATAAAGGCCAGTTAATAAATCCCTTGGCTGCATGGCCATCCCCGGTGTGATTTTTGCCCTTCAGACCTAAGTTTCCTATGTATATATATAAATATACTACAGTGAATCCCATCATCATGTGTATATACAAGATGCTAATTTAAAAAATTAAAAAACTAAGTAAATAGCAGAAATCTCAGTAGAGTAGAGGGAAAGGAATGGGGTGAGGGAGGAGGGAAGGAAAAGGGGATGTACTGGGGACTGAATTAGAATAAATTATATTCCATGCTTTTATAATTATGTCAAAATGAATCCTAATGTTATATAGAAGTAAAAAGAATCAATAAAAAAAAAAAAGATATTTGGCTTCTTTTTTTTTTTTTGGTACCGGGGATTGGACTCGGGGGCACTCGACCACTGGGCCACATCCCAGCCCTTTTTTGTATTTTATTAGAGACAGGGTCTCACTGAGTTGCTAAGTGCCTCGCCATTGCTGAGGCTGGCTTTGAACTCGCGATCTTCCTGCCTCAGACTCCCAGATATTTGGCTTCTTTGACTCCATATTCTTCTGGCTTATCTCTTATCCTACTGGCTTCTCATCCTTAGTTCTATTAGAGAGGTAGGTCCTTGGAATCCTTCCCTCTTTTTTAGGATGGTCTTATCCAGCCCTGTGGGTTCAAATCCATTTGAATGTCCATGACCTTAGTACTGACTCTTCTTTTAATGCCAGATTCAGATCCAAGCATCTGCTAGGCATTTTTGCTTGGGTATTTTATAGCCATCCTCTATTCTATCTTAAAAGCCTTCATAATCTGTGTCTTAGAAGGTACCCAGGATTCATTTTAACTAATACGCCAAGACTCACAGACAGATGACAGTCATGAAGGAAGATTTTATACTCACAGATCTCTAGAAATAGAAGGGACAACAAGCCACTCAGGGCCACACAGGGAGGCAGACAGAGCAAGGGGGAACTTTGGGCAAGAATCTTCATTGTGGCTTCTATAGTAAGGAAGGGTGAGCGAGCTTAGGGTAGGCTAGCCTGAATAATTTCAGCAGCCTCTGAGGCATATAGAGACTGTTCTCAGTAGCCTGAGACCCTGGGTCTGTAGTAAATAGGGAAGTGGAACAAGGGCCCACAGTGTGGGAGCTCCAGGAAGGAGCTGGTTGCAGGTATGGACTCTGGCTCAGCTGGTTTGCACTGCAAGGCAGTTCATATGTGAGTTGTTTGCTAGCCCTAGAAATTAGCCAGCCCTGGGAAGAGCAGTATTTCCGGTGTCAGCAAGGACTAAGATGTCAAACACCAAACACAGGAACTAGAAAATGTGGTTATTTCTTCTTGTATTCCTGTTTTATTGCTGTAAGGTCAGTATCTATGACCCCTCTTTTATACATGTTTTAAATTTTATATTTATTTTTTGTGGGATTGAAACCAAAGGTGCTTTACCACTGAGCTACAGCCCCAACCCTTTTAATATTTTTATTTTGGAACAGAGTCTTGCTAAGTTGCCCAAACTGGCCTCAGAATTTGTGATCCTCCTGCCTCAGCCTCTGGAGTCACTGGGATTACATGCATATCACACTAATTCAGGCTATGACCCCTCTTTTATTTCTGCTATTAGTAATTTTAGTCTTCTATTTTCTCTTTGTCAGTCTAGGTAAAGATTTGCCCCCCACTCTGTCAAAGAACCAGCTTTTGGTTTTATTGATCCTTTGTATTCTTTTTCTGTTCTTTTTTTTTTGGGGGGGGGTACTGGGGATTGAACTCAGGGGCACTCACCCATTGGGCCACATCTCCAGCCCTTTTTTGTATTTTATTTAGAGGAAGGGCCTCACTGAGTTGCTAAGTGCCTCACCATTGCTGAGGCTGGCTTTGAACTCTCAATCCTCCTGCCTCAGCCTCCCAAGTGCTGGGATTATAGGTGTGCACCACCGTGCCTGGCTCTTCTTTTCTCTATTGTGTTTATTTCTACTTAATCTTTTTACTTCCTTCTTTTGGGACTTGAGTTTGCTCTTTTTTTCCCTCTTTAGTTTCTAAGGTGGAATGTTAGGTTGTTGATTTGAGATCTTCTTTTTAATGTAGAATACATATTGACAGTTACAAATTTCCCTTTAAACATTACTTTCACTATATCTTATAAGTTTGTTTTCACTTTTGTTTATCTCAAAATATTTTCAAATTTCCTTTGTGATTTCTTCGTGGACTTATTATTTAGAAGGCTGTTTGTTATTCCACATACTTGTGAATTTCCTTCTGTTGTTCATTTTTAGTTTTATTCCGTTATGGTCAGAGAACATATTCACGTGATTTATAATTATAGCATTATGTAGTTGTCTTATTTTAATATTTATTTTTTAGTTATAGGTAGACACAATACCTTCATTTTATTTATTTTTTTAATGTGGTGCTGAGGATCGAACCGAGTGCCTCAAGCATGCTAGGCGAGCGCTCTTCCTCTGAGCCACAACCCAATCCCTATGCAGTTGTCTTTTAAATCAGATATGGGAAAAGAGTTGCAAACAAAAAAAATACATTAATACTATATTTTTCATTTACCGATGTAGTTACCTTTACTGATGCTTTTTAGTTCTTCATGAGGGTTTGCATTATTGTTTAGTGTCCTTAGTTTCAGCCTAAAAGACTCTTCAGTAATTTCTTTTAGTGCTAGCAACTAATTCTTTCAGTTTTTGTTTATCTGGGAATGCCTTAATTTATACTTCACGTTTGAAAGATGGTTATGCTGGATATAGAAATCTTGGTGGTTGGTTTTTTTTTTTCTTTTTGCACTTCAAATATGTCATTCCGCTTCTTTCTAATAAGGTTGCTAGTGAAAACAAACAAAAAACAAAACAAAACAAAAAAAGCCAAACAGTTGTTAATTTTATAGAGGATCCCTTGTGCATGATGAGTTGCTTCACTTTTACTTGGATATTTTGTCTTTCAGTGGTTTAGTTATGACATGTTTAGGTGTGGATCTTCTTGAGTTTATCTTTCTGGAGTTCAATGAGTTACTTGGATGTATAGATCAGTATTTTTCATAAATTTGGAGTTTTGGCTACAATTTTTTTTTTTTTTTTTTTTGTGGTACCGGGGATTGAACTCAGGGGCACTCGACCACTGGGTCACATCCCCAGCCCTTTTTTGTATTTTATTTAGAGACAGGGTCTCACTGAGTTGCTGAGTGCCTCGCCATTGCTGAGGCTGGCTTTGAACTCGTGATCCTCCTGCCTCAGCCTCCCAAAGTGCTGGGATTACAGGCGTGCGCCACCGCGCCCGGCTTGGCTACAATTTATTCAAACTTTCTTCCCTCTCTTTCTCTCTTCTTTTTTTTTCTCCTAGTACTTGGTGTCCAGAATGGGTCTGAGGATCTGCTCATTTTGCTTCATTCTTTTTTTGCTTGTTTTGCTCCATGGACCAGATAATCTCAATTGACCTATCTTCAAATTTGCTGACTCTTTTGCCTGCTCAAATCTGTTATTGAATCCTAGTGAATTTTCCATTTCAATTATTGTTCTTTTTGGCTCCAGAATTTCTACTCAGGTCCTTTTTATAATCTTATATTGATATTTTTCTTATGAGATATCATTCTCACAATTTCCTTTAATTTTTTTAGAGAGAATGTCCTTTAGCTCCTTTGATATATGTAAAACAGCAGACTTGTTTATCTGGGAATGACTTAATTTATATTTCACGTTTGAAAGATGGTTATGCTGGATATAGAAATCTTGGTGGTTGTTTGTTTTTTTCCTTTTTGCACTTTGAATGTCATTCCACTTCTTTCTAATTAGTAAGGTTGCTAATAAAAAAAAAAAGTTGCTAATTTTATGGAGGATTCCTTGTGTATGAATTGCTTCTCTTTTAACTTTGAAATTTTATTTGTCTTTCAGTATAATCATTTGTCTACAAAGTCCAACATCTGGGCTTCCTCAGAGACCATTTCTATTGGTTACTCTTATTTACTTTGTATAGGTCATAATTCCTTATTTCCTTACATGTCTTATAATTTTTGGTTGAAAATTGGACATTTCAAATAATGTGGCAATTCTCAAAGTCAGATTCTCCCCTCTTCAGGGTTCGTTGTTGCTGCTCATTGTGATAGTTGCTGCTTCTTTAAGTGACTTTTCCAAATTAACTTTGTAAAGTGTGTATCTGCATTGTATGTGACTTTGAGCCTCTAGTTGGTTAGCTTACCGAATGGAGTTTTCCTTAAACACTTGGAAATAGTCTCCTAGCCTTTGCCAAGGGGCTCTGTGTGCATTTTGGTGCAGGGAACTTCAGTGTCAGCTAGTTGTGAAAGGTTAAGGGGTTTTCGAGTGTTTCCTGAGCTGGAGATTTTCAAACTCCCTACAGACATCTAATTCTTCAGCTTTTTGGTTAGTTTATTGTTTTCCGCAACTGTTATCCATTACCTTAGCTAGTCATATTACTAAAGCTTTTGTCAAGACCTAGGCTAGTTCTAATGAGACCAGATAAAGGCAAACCTTTTCATGGGGTCTCTCGGGGAACCGCTAAATAGGTCAAATAATGACTTCCTTGGGAATGAACCTTTGAAAGGGCTCCAGTACTGTCCATTCTCTCAGATACAGGTACTGGGAATGTGGGCTATTAGTTTTCAAGGTTGCCATGGGACTGCAGGTGGGAGAAGACTAGGGTAAGTTAAAATGCTACAAAGATTGCTGCTCCTAGTGAGATTCAGCTGTTTTTTCTTGAGTAAATGCTAAATAAGTTACTGAAAACCTTTGTTAATTGCCATAGCTCTGAAAAAGTCCACAATTTTTGCCAGTTTTTTTTTTCCTTCACTGCTTTAATGGAAGTTTTTTTTTTCATTACTTCTTGAGGTCTTAACCCACTAATTTCACTGCTATCAACCTTTCCTTTCAAAAATTTTATTCCAAAATAATATCAAAAACCACAACTAAAATTAAAAATTAAATGCTTAAATTAAAAATATTTATACAATTAAAAAATTGAAATCACAAAATCCAACAGAATTGCTCTTCATTCCATTCCCCAATTAATCCATATTCGTTTGTCCATATTACTATCTAGTTTTTCTCACACTTAATAATTTTATACTTTTGGGGGGTGGTGCTGGGGATTCAACCTAGGGCTTCATGCTTCATCTGCTCTACCACTAAGTTGCACCCCCAGTCCCATTTTTGTGGTAATTCTACAATTAATGTAATAAGGGTTCACCCCCATCTTCTTGCCCCTCTTCTTCCCTTTTCCATTTTCTTAGTACCTACAGTCTACATCCTACAACCACAGCTTCCTCCAATGCTCAAATATATCCTGCTTAATACACACACAAGTAGGGTCTCTTTTTCTTATTTAGACATTTCTATTATGGTGACTTTTTTCTCAACACTTCATGGCCAACAGATTTAAGGTATGCTTGATAAATGCCTTCGCCATCAAAATGCTTGAGTACGTGACTCCGGTCCCTTCTACATCTGGTTCCCGGAAGGAAGACTGCGGGGTCAAGAACCAAGCTCAACTTAAATTTTAATACCCCTCCCCCACTACCCGGAGGACTTTTAACAACTCACACAGCAACACAAGAGAGTCCTTGGCTCTGAAGGGCCTTCCAGCTCTGTTCGGGCTTTATTTAGAAGCGGTGGGGAGAAACGGGCTTTGTTTTTAAAGAACAAAACCTTTTTTTTGGTTTCCATTACGCGATCCACTACATGGATTCCAAGGGCCAAGGAAACAGGCCCGTTTGTAATCGGGAGTGATTGTTTCCACTTGTTCCGGGGGGTGGAACCCACATCCGTTGTCCCGCTTCTTTTTGTGTGTGGCACTGGGGATTGAACCCAGGGCTACAAACACCGGGGAAGTGCTCCGCCACCGAGCCACGTCCCGGGGCCCAGGCTGGCCTCGAACTTGAGACCCTCCTGCCTCAGCCTCCCGAGAGGCTGGGGTTACAGGCGAGCGCCACCGCAACGCCCATCGTCCCTGCTTCTGTTGGGCCGTCCAGGAAGCGGGGCCGTGGCCTGCGCGACGCCTGAGCTCCTTTAACGCGCCGAGAGACGGACGGGCGTCCCCAGCTGCGCCGCCGACGCCAACCGGCCGCCGCAGGGCAGGATGGCGGAGGAGTGAGCTCGCCGCCGGGGTGAAGGCGCGGAGCCCCGCCAGCGCGGCCCGGAGGAAGGGGCTGCTGCTCCCCAGCGCCGGGCGACGCCGCCTGCGGGCCCCGGTTTGGAGCCCCCGCGGCTGCAGGAGGCGGGTCAGCGCCGCGCCGCAGTCGAGCCGCGGCGCCCAGCTGGGAGCGCTGAGGCGAGGCCGCCGGCCCAGCTGCGGCCCGGGGGCGTGGCGAGGCCGCACAGGTTCTGTTTTCCGCCGCCCGGCCCGCTTTCGGTTTCGTTTCCCGCCAGCCTCTCCGCCCCGCAGGAGCCGCCCAGCCGGCCCATGTCCCTCGTCGCCGGCGTCGCGCCAGCCCGCGGTCCGACGGCCATGGCCCAGGCCGCCGCCGTCGTGGTGGGCGAGGTGACCCAGGTGCTGTGCGCTGCCGGCGGCGCCCTAGAGCTGGTGGAGCTGCGGCGCCGCTTGCGGACGAGCGTGGGCGCCGACGCGCTGGAGCGGCTGCTGCGGGAGCGCGGGCGCTTCGTGGTGGCGGCGCGGGCGGGCGCGGGCGGCGCGGCGGCCGCGGCCCCCGAGCGCGTGGTGCTGGCCGCCTCGCCGCTGCGCCTGTGCCGCGCGCACCACGGCCCCAAGCCCGGCTGCGTGGGGCTCTGCGCGCAGCTGCACCTCTGCAAGTTCATGGTCTGCGGCGCCTGCAAGTTCCTGAGGGCCGGGTAAGCAGGCCGCGGGCGTCCGCCCGGCCCCAGAGGGTCCGGGGCACAGGTGGGCGTTTCGTGGCTCGCCGTCCTCGTTCACCCAAGCAGACCTCTGCCGAGCGCCGGGAGAGGGACTCGGGGCCACGCAGCGTCCGCCTGTCCCGAGGGCGTAGAAAACCGAGTGGCGTCGACCTTGCGGGTTGCCAGGAGGGACACCCTGGGTGCGGCGGTGTTGGGTAGGGAAGAGAAATGGTGGCCGTCCCAGGGCTAGAGCTGCCCAGGAGGGCCAGCGGGAAGGAGTCTTTTGAGAACCACTCAACTCTCTACCTGCTTAGAAGCCCAAGTCCCTCCCATTGCCCTCCTGGTCCTTAGGGAACTGGTTCCTGCCCACCCTTCAGGTGTCCTTATTATGGGGAACACGGCCACCCAGGTGGCCACCCAGCCGAGGCTCATCTGGTTGCCTTTCTCTGTCTGGAAGGCCCTTTCTGGTTAATGCCTCAGCCCTCAACTCAAAGACCACTTCCTTTGGAGCTCTTTCCCCTTATTCATCGCATCTAGGTGTTTAATTTCCTCGCAATGCCCAGTCTCCTCGCCCCCAGGAAAGTGCTGTAAGGACAAAGGCCCTAGCCATCTTGGCCCTGGCTGGCTGTCTGCTCAGTGTCTAGCACCTGTGCTCTGCCCCCTGGCAGGTGGTCAGTGAGATGTGTGGAGTGGATTGCTGAAGTTTATGCGAAAAGAATTTGGACCTCATCCCATCAAGTGGCAAGAGAGAGCAGCCATCAAGTTTGCATTTTAGAAGAGGTCTTAGGTAATGGTGAGGATGTTGATTTAGAGGAAGACATCTTGAGGACCTGCTTGGAAGCTAGCCCAGTTATCTAGAATTATTTCCTCCCTTCTTTTGTCCTTCCCTACTCTTTTGTTTTGTGTCAACACAGTAGATATATTTCTTCCTCATGTCAGGTCTGATAGTCTGAGGCAGGGACTTTGATCCATGCAGTCATTCAGGGACTAAGGCTGACTGACCTAAGCTCTGCCCTCCTCAGTACGTGGCTCTTGGGGCCATTCTCGGTATCTAGTTGTAGAGGTAGATAGAAAAGATGAACATGGGACATTTTCATGGGCCAGGTGTAGAAGTGGTAGACTCCCATTGAGTAGAAGCTGTCTCAAGACCCTACTTAGATACAAGAGCACTAAGAAATGTCTCTAGGAGCCAGCTGTCCAGAAGTATCCAGATTAGAAAACTTCTGGGCTATTTTAATATTCCAAGGGGTACATATGTGAGGATTTGGGGAAGTTTAGGAGTTGGTGACAGTGTGGAGAGAGGCTATGGAGAACTGACAACTCTTGGGTTTCTGCTCCTACTGTGGACTGAGAGCAGGAGAGGATTTTAGTTCTATCTGAAGCTTGGGAGGAAGGCTGGGCTTCCCAAGATGCTGATATGGAAAATTTTGGGTGGTGAGTGCTTGCCGCTCCAGTTGCTGGAGGGGATCAGATTTAGAGAGGAGCCTGAAGCTTGTAAAGAGGTTGAAGGTGGAACCCTGGGAAATCTGCCCTGCAGGAATGAGCCACCTCAGGGAAAAATGGAGCAGTTTCCTAGAGGAAGAAGACACACAATAAGTGGTGTCTGGACGGGGCCAGTGATGGGGATCACTGGTGAATCTTTAATGTGTGTAGTTAGCAAAATAAAGACGACTTTTTCACTCTTCTGCTAGTTCCCAAAATTTAGGGTCAAATCTTACTTGTGTTGGAAATCTGAACATCCGATGTTTATTGGTCTAAATGACTTGAGTCTTTTCTTCATTCCTCACTTTTCTCATTTCCCTGTTTTACATGAGGAAGTTTCTTGAACCATCCTTCTCTGACTCACTCAAGGGAGAATGGGTGTGGTTGACTACAATTTCTATGTTTTATCTGTGATTTGTCTTCCTGGTCACAAGATCAGGTCTATGGGAAACAGGCCATCAGTCCTGCTGCAGAGCTGGAAAGGAGTTCTGGTCCCTGACTCCCAATCCTGTGCTCAGGAGGTGGGGGTCGATTCAACGCAGCAGCTCTGCTCCTTGGCTGGTGGCCTTGGGCAAGTGGCTTTATATGCGAACCTCAGTTCCCTCATCTGTGAAATGGGGACGATAATATTACTTACCTCACAGCCTTGTTGAGAATTGAGTTAACTCATGAAACATTTAGGCAATCCTTGCTATATATGCTCAATAAGTTTTAGTTGTTATCATTGTCATCATTAATCATCATCATTACAATAATTAAGTTCTGGCAGCACCAAACTACTTGCTCCTCTCCCTGTGATGTTCTGTCTTTCTCTCTTTGCCTGGTTCTTCCTTGTCTTTTCTGTGTTTGGCTTAAGGCTCTACACCTTCCAGCACCCTCTTGTGATTTCTTCCTTCATCTTCTCCCTATCCCAGACTGGGATGCTTCTTCCCTCTGTGCTGCTGTGTTCTCCCTGCATCTGACCTTGCACTTTCTACTCTATATTTGATCATCTCTGTTTCTGTTTCCTTCACTGAAGAGGAAAAGAGAGGAGTCAAGAATGACCTTGAGGTTTTTGGTCCATGTGGTTGAAGGAGGGATGTTGCCTTTGACTGAGGTGGAGGAGACAGTGGAAGGTGCAGGTTTGGAGGGTAGATCAGGAGTTCGGTTTTCTTTTGAGGTGCTTATTATAAGCATGGCCTATGTGGAATGGCAGTATCTGGATTGAACAAATGCTATCTGCCTGACTCTTCCTGGTCTTGGTGACCCAGGCCATCATTTGAAGGTTTATCTTTGGGTCCTCAGGATGGGGTACCAGGTCCTGTCACCTAGTTCATGTTCCGTTTGAGGATTGAAAGTATGGAGGAAGGGAGCTGAAGAAAGGGCTGGGTTCAGGTGGGGTGTGTGTGCATGTGTATACATATACCTGCGTTACCATAAGGCACCCTGACCACTAATTCAGCCCATGTTTAAAAGTGCTTACTGATAGCCAGTGTGCTGTGAGGCCTTTTTGGATGTTGACCCTGTCATTCACTTTGAATAACCTCAGAGAGGTGTTGTCCTGGGCCTCAGACATTGCATAGTCCCATCTCTTTCTTGGTAAATAAACATTGGTTTTGTTACATAGACATGCTGGTTTTCCTCTGGTGCTTATAAGCACTGTCAGGAAGGTTCCTGAAAAATCATCATGAAGATTAATTTCACTGGCTATGTTAAGTTTGCCAGGGCTGCTGTAGTAAAATGCCATATATTGGGTGGCTGAACCAACTGAAATTTATTTTCTCACAATTCTGCAGTAAGATGTTGCAGGGTTGGTTTCTTTGGAGGCCGCTGCTTTCCATGGGTGGCTTCTCACATGGTCTCTTCTCTATGTATGTCTGTGTCCTCTCTTTTCTAAGGACAGCAGCTATACTGGATTAGGGCCCATTCTAATGACCTCATTTTAATTTAATTACTTCTTTTAAGACCCTTTCTCCAAATGCAGTCACATTCTAAGGTTCTAGGAGTTAGGACTCCAGCATAAGAGTTTGGGGGAGACATAACATAGCTTGTAACACCATCTCTGCTTCTTTGCAGGAAGAACTGTAGGAATGGTCACAGCTTGATGACTGATCACAACCTGAGTGTGCTGAGATCTCATGGCGTTGACCACCTCACCTATAGTGAGCTGTGCCAACTCTTGTTTCAGAATGACCCCTGGCTTTTGCCTGAAGTGAGTGCCAGTAAGGGGAAGGGTGGTCCCTGCATGGAATATGGAAAAGACTGGATGGTTGGAAAATATGGAAATATTATAGTTGAAGAGAAGCCAAGGACTCCATCCTGACCAAAGGCCAACTGCACAGTGGAGACCTGGATTTAATTTTCAGTTCTGATGATTTCTAGACCTGTAACTTTGGGCCAGCCTTGCACCTCTTGAAACTTTTCATTCCTTATCAATTGGGCTGGTACCTTACTCACAGGGCTTCATGAGGTTGGGGAGGTCTGTTTGGCTAGTACCTCCAATAAGTGTTTCTTACATAGAGCTGAGAGGAATAAGAGATGTCAGCAGCTCATTCCTGTGTAGCAGGAATTGGGTATCACTGGACCCAGGTGGTCTGGGACGAAGCCTTCCATAGCTGCTATAGAGAGCCACACGATGCTCTCTATACTCACTATACCCAGAGAATTTTGAAAATAAGCTGATGTGAATTCTCAGATTGAGTAAAGCTCCCTGCACTGGTTCTGTGATAGTTGGTGGGAGGGTGGGGATTAGAATTATGAGAAATTAATTGGGGTAGGGAACTGGAGAGGGTGGGACCGAACCTTCAGATAGCAGTGAGGCAGGTCTGACATTCATAACAGGAGACAGGGAAAGACAGGGCTGGGTAGGAAGACTGACTGCAGCATCTTTCCAAGAAAGATTACACCAGGCCCTCAGGCAGCACTGGAGCTATAGTGGCTGTAAGAGGTGTCCTGTGACTCACCAGACTGGGCCTGCTTTAGGATCAGTGTGTGCCATCATAGGCTGGGCAAGGCCCCCAGTGTGAATAAGGCAGTGGCTCTAGGGCAGCAGCTGGGCATTGTTTCTCTTGAGCTACACATTCCTGTGGCCAGCACAGGTTACATGGGATGCTTTGGTACTGTTTCTGATTTGAGGTAACAGAGATTGGCATATTTTAATGAAAATGCTTTCATATTCAACGAAAGTCACCCATTTGAGAAGGTGCTAGCATAGCATTGTGACTAGCACATAATAGATGTTAACTTTTTTCTTTTGCCTTTTGAAAATTAATGTTGATTTCATTAAGCTCAACTTTCTGAAAATCCACTGTGGGTTAGGATGGGGATTAGGAGATAAAAGGTTCTGCTCTGCCTTTCCAGGAGACACATTGAATAGTGAGACAGGTAGGATGCGCAAGGCTTTGTCTGAGATGTCCTGGAAGAGCCCATGTATTGGAGTCTGGGGACTGGGGAAGGTATCCTGGAATAGAAGATGCCTATTCTGAGTATTGAAGGATGAGTGAGGAGAAAAGAGGGGACTGTGAGGCAGATTTAGGGAGAGGAGCTGTGTTCTCTGAGACTGTCCCAGAGAGGAGGGAACTGGCATAGTCAGGGGCTTGTGGCTCAGTGTGACCTGAAGAAGGAGAAATGGGTGGACAGAGGCTTCTTTTTTTTTGGTACCGGGGATTGAATTCAGGAGCACTCGACTACTGGGCCACATCCCCAGCCCTTTTTTGTATTTTACTAGAGACAGGGTCTCACTGAGTTGCTAAGTGCCTTGCCATTGCTGAGGCTGCCTTTGAACTTGAGATCCTCCTGCCTCAGCCTCCCAAGTGCTGAGATTACAGGCGTGCACCACCGTGCCCGGCTGGACAGAGGCTTCTTGATGCAGGCATTCTGTATGCTGGGAAGGAGTATGTGGCATGGTGTTTGGAGAGAGGACATTAACATTTGGGAGAGATCATCTTGTCTGTAGTATGAGTAGTAAATCAGAAGAAGGTGACCAATGGATGACGAGTTATGTAGTAGCCCTTTTCTGCTTGGGTGGGCAGGTTGGCTGAGAACACCCTGCCAGTGCATTGGAGCTGAGACCTGAATGTGACTGAGATGCAATGTGGCTGTCCTGCCAGGACTTCTGCTCTTGGTTTAGTCCTTACCAGATGACCAGCTGGGGGTGGCCACTGTGAATTAGGCACCCAGCACATGCAGGCATCGTATTGGTCCTTTCACATTTCCTATTTAGTCCTCACAACAACCCTGTGATGTAGGTGGCATTATTTCCATTTTAGGGATTACAAAACGAAATCCCAGAGCTGATGAGTGGCTGGCCCAAAGGCAGCTTGTAAGTGGCAGAATGGATGTCAGGGCTGAGCCCTTTGGCTTTTTCCCTTGGGGCTTTCATCCCCAGAGTGGGGGACCTAGCTGATAGTACCTGGAGTTCCACAGCCCTCTGGGGTGTTCCAGCATCTTGTGAAATGTAATGCCTGTGAATTGAGTAGGTGGGCCCCTGGTGGTCTCTGGCCTGGTTCCCATTCTCAGGGATTTGGAATGTAGAGGAGAAGGAACAGTTGAAGTTCAAGCAGCAGGTTTGCCAACAACCCACTTCAACAAAGGTGCTGTGGATCCTGTGTGATTGGGGCCAGCTGTTGAATTTCTCTGAGTCTGTCAGCTCCCTTGAGAAATGAAGGAGTGGTATTTGGCTTTCTCTAAGATGCTTTAACCCTCAGAGCCTCTCTTATCCTAAATTGTAGAAGGGAGAGTTGAGAGAAACTGGGGCCTGGTAGGGGAAAATTGGTGAGGCTCTGGGTTGAGTGTAGGTGGTTGGGAGTCATCAGGCGGCTGCCATTGGTTCAACATAAAATGCTGCCTCATGTGAAGGGAGCAGCTCTGGTCACTCTGAAGTCTTTGGCTCTTCCCAGTGGAGGAGCTGCTTCTATGCAGTCTGCTTTCCACCTGGTTCCCATTTTAGCCGAGAACATGTACTGGCAGCCCTCATCGTGAATGAGTGATGATCCACGTGGGCGATGGAATCACACCTTGGCTTCCAGGTCCCTTACCAGATGACCAGCTGGGAGTGGCCACTGTGAATGGGTGGGGAGGTGTGTGGTGGGAGGCCTTCCTAGACTGATGTCTATTTCTCTCTTTGTCAACAGATCTGCCTACATTACAACAAAGGAGATGGACCCTTTGGCTCTTGTTCCTTTCAGAAGCAATGTGTCAAACTCCATATCTGCCAGTACTTTTTACAGGGGGAGTGCAAATTTGGTGATAGCTGTAAGAGATCCCATGATTTCTCTCATTCGGAGAATCTGGAGAAATTGGAGAAATTGGGCATGAGCTCTGACCTGGTGAACAGGCTACCTTCCATTTACAGAAATGCATATGATATCAAGAATAAGAGTTCTGCCCCCAACAAAGGGCACCCTCCTCCTGCAGGCCCTCCAGGGACTTCTGGTAAGGCTGGTGGCAAGTGCTACAGGCCCAGGGATGGGGGTCCTGGATTCCATTGGTCAGCAAATAGAATGTGTGATGAACTGAATCTGGGTTTCTTTTGGGAAAATGGAGTTGATATACTTTCCTAAGGGTGTGTTGTGAGGATAAGCTGGAATCATAGACACGGTCAAACAAGGTGTCAGTGGCGATCTGAATTCTAGAGGACCCTGTTTTGCACTGAAGTGGGAGCCTCAGCGCTTCCCCCTATGCAGTCTTCTATGTCCTGCCTGCTGGAGAGCTGGCCTTTCAGAGAGGGACCCCAGAGTGAGAATGCCATGCTCAAAGCTCTAGGGTCATCTTTTGTATTATCTTCTGTTTTGATTTTACAAAATGAGTGAAAGAAACACATTTTAACTTTGGCCTTGGCCATCCTCCTGATACAAAAAGTGAAATTTTTTCCTTGTTTGTAAATTTGTCTGTCTTGTTTGTTCTCTGCGCCTCTCCAGCACTTAGACTATATCCAACTCACGATAACTGTTCAAATTTGTTCAATGAAATATATGTGCTAGGATACTTTTTTTTTTTTTTTTAAGGAATGTCAGATGTAGTGACAGGTAAAGAGGGGAATTTTGAGCAGTTGTTGTTTTTTTTTTTTTTTTTTTTTTTTTTTTTTTTTTTTAGGTGAATTCTAATGCTGAGATCTGAGGCCATCCTGGGCAGAGATTAACAAAATGTAAGTGAAGAAAATGTAAAGAAAATGCTGCCCAGGCTGGCCTTGAATTTCTGGGATCAAGTGATCATTCTGGCTTAGTCATTTCAGTAACTGGGACTATAGGCATTTGCTTCCGTTGTATTTATTAAGTATTTTATTTAGTAAGTATTTTTTGAGTACCTGTTATGTTGCAGATGAATAATGTGGTCCCTCAGGGAGCTTATGAGACATTGGTGTCCTTTGGGTTTTACTATAGGGATTGTTGGCTGGCCACACTGGTTCTCCATTCTTTCACCTAGCAACTTGGTCTTTGAGTGCTTGTCATGTTCTGGACACTGTCCTGGGCTCTTCTTATACCTTGGGGCATGTGAGACATGCCTACCCTCAGGGCACATAATCAGACCCACTGGTTGAGCTGTAGAGTAGCTACACTTTCAATAGGTCGCTTCCTAAAATACCAGGTGAGTGCCTGGACTACCAATCTTTTTTTTTTTTTTTTTTTTTTTTGTGGTACCGGGAATTGAACTCAGGGGCACTCGACCACTGGGTCACATCCCCAGCCCTTTTTTGTATTTTATTTAGAGACAGGGTCTCACTGAGTTGCTAAGTGCCTCACCATTGCTGAGGCTGGCTTTGAACTCGAGATCCTCCTGCCTCAGCCTCCCAAAGTGCTGGGATTACAAGCGTGCGCCACCACGCCCGCCTTGGACTACCAATCTTATCTGATTTTTCTGCTCAAAAATTGTCTTTGCTGTATATGTTTTTTCTTTACATTTTCTTCACTTAGTTTTGTTAACCTCATACAACTTTAGGAAGCCCAGAAATAGACAGATTTTGCTTTAAATGGATGTTTAAGAGTGTCCGTTGTATTATGACCTTGCTAGAAAGGGAGGGAGGATATACTGCTGAGTAAGGTCAGGTCCCAAGGGCAGTCGCCACACTGGGGAAGAGAGGGAGGTGACCTACTGGGCCAGGATTTTGAGGTCCAGCCTCAAGGCTTGTAATGAGAAAAGGGAAGATGAATAACAAAATGATAAATGATACTAAACAGGGAGAGGTCACAAATGAATTTTAAATGCTTATTTAGGGGTAAGTGGGTAGTGGTAAATGTAATAGATTTACTACACTCACTGGAGTGGTACTGGGAAAGGTAAACTCTGAAAACACTTGCATACCCTTTTTATATTAAGAGCTTTATAATTAGCATAACATTAATTTAAAAGGTTTCATTTGGAGGTATAAACTTTCTATATATTTTTCTTGATTTTTTTTAAATATGCAATTCTAAGAGTTCATTAATAAGTATTTGTTATATAGAATCAAACCTTGTTTATGGAAAGCAGCCCTCCATTTGTCCTGTCCTAGTGACTTGGGTGGACAGCCAGGTGACTGGGTGTCCTTGGTTTTGTAAGCAGCTGTGTGGCCTTGAACTCCTGGCTTCTCACTAAATAGTAGAGTGCCTGCCTGTGTGTCTGGTGTGCTTTCATCGCTAACAGGGCTAACAGGTTAGGGTCTGTCAACTTGCCTGCTCCGTTTCTGTTTTGTGCAGAGAAATGAATGAATTTTCTTTTTTGCCCTTTGTACTTTAACTACTGTAACCCTACATTGCTGGAAAGTGACACATCTTTGTGGTGTTTCTTTGTAGAAAGAAGAGACAGTTCAGGTTCTGTGTCCCCAAACACTCCTACACAGGAGGAGAGCGATCAGATCTGCTTGTACCATATTCGGAAAAGTTGTAGCTTTCAAGGTAAGCTGGAGGAGAGCCTTTCTTTTCTTGGGAGGGGTAACTGCTTCTTTGTTCCTGGAGCTGTGCTCTGAGGCATCTCTAGAGAGAGGAGGGGGGCCTGGCACTTTAGCCAAACCAGTTCTGAAGCTCCTTTTGTTTGGGGGGTTGAGGATAGCAGGAATTCTTGGAATTTCTAAAATTGAAACTTTAGATGAGTTTTAGGAACATAATTATTTGATCTGTAGTAAATAAATGCCCAGTGTTGACCCTTGGTCAGCTCGGGAGGGGGCTACAGACCTGCTTGAGACTGAAATGCTTAGTCCTTAGCAAAATCCAAGGTAAGTGTCACTTCTAAAGGATAACAATAGACCTACAGGGAGTGTTAGAAACTGGAAGGGAGGAGACACTTGTGTTAATTCTTGGAGGATTAGTTAAGTTAGATTGTTTCCTCTGTATTGATCCAGTGAAGCCTAACTTAGTCCCTCTTTTATCAGAAGTAGCAGTGTGTGTGTTATTTTCACTAAACCTTTGTTTTCTTCTTAACTGCTAACATGGCTTTTGACTGAAGCAAAATTTCATCTCAAATTCAGTGATTCCCCTTTAAAAGCAACCACCAAAACTTCTTGTTTCATTTTCAGTCTTTAAAAGTTACCCAAGGGATTCATGAATACTTTCACTTTGTGAAAGAGTCAGATAATACTGAGTAAAGCAGGAAGTCCTTCTTCATCCCTCCCCAAAGGTAAACACTTGCTGTGTGGTTGTGATATTTGCTTTACATATTTTTAAACAGACAGGAGCTTGTGAAAACATACTATTCAACCTGCATCTTTATGTAATGGTGTGTTTGGAGATTTTTTTTCCATGTTAGCATGTGTAAGTCCACCTCATTTTTAAAGCAACTGTCTAGTATTCAATTAGTAATGTTTCATTAAGCATGCAAGTATACATGTGTCTTTTCATGGATTGATTCCTAGCACTAGGTCAAAGAGTGTGCTGTATATATGTATATATTTATATTTTAAAATCAAATTTATTAAAATATAATTTACACATGATAAGATGCATCAATTTAAAATACATAATTCTGGGCTGGGACTCATGGTATCGCCTAGCGCGTGGGCGACCCGGGTTTGATCCTCAGCACCATGTACAAATAAAATGCATTCAATAAAACACATTGTGTACAACTAAAGGCAAATAAATAAAAAATAAAAAAAAAAATAAAATACATGAGTTTTGATAAATGTACATGATACCATCTGTATAAACAGCACGTGGAATAGTTCCTTCACTACAAAATGTCCTTTTACATTTAATCCTTACCCCACAATTCATCAACTCCAGAAATTCTTGATCTAATTTTTAACACTGTTGGTTAGATTTACCTTTTCCAGAATTTCATGTGAATGGAATCATATAGTATGTATTCTCTATATTTTCTTGTGCCTGGCTTATCTCTTTCTCAGCATGTTTTTAGGATTGGCATGCTGTCATATTAATAGTTTGTGCCTTTTTACTGCTGAGTAGTATTCCGTTGCATGGATTCACTGCCGTTTGCTTACCCATTCATATGTTGATGAACATTTGGGTTGTTGCCAGTTTTTGACTTTTATAAATAAAACTATAATTTCTCATGTAAATGGTTTTCATTTCTCTTGGCTAAAGACCTGGAAGTGGAAGTACTGGGTCATGAGGCATGCTTAACCTTATAAGAAGCTGTCAAATTGTCTTCCAAAATGGATATAGTATTTTAAATTCCCAACAGCAATGTATAAAATTCCAGTTGCTCTACATCCTTGCCAATGCTTGGTATTGATAGCCTTAAGGTTTAGCCTAGAAGTGAACAGTGGTATCTCATTGTGGTTTTAATTTGCATTTCTTTCATGATTAATGGTGGTTAACATTTATTTTCACATGCTTATCTTCTATGAAATATCTGTCAAATCTTTTGTATTTTTTTGTTTTATTAAAATAGTGAATGTCACAAGCCACACAATTAATCCATTTAGTACTTTTTAGTTTAGTAATGGAATTGTGCAACCATCATCATGGTCAATATTGGGACGTTTTCATTACCCCTAAAGAAACCATATCATTTAGTCACTCCTCATTCCTTCCCCCCACCCTCAGGTCCTGGCAACTATAGATGTCCGTCTTTCTCTATGGATTTGCCTGGATATTTCATATAAACAGAATCATACAGTATTGATCTTTTGTGACATTTTGCCGTTTTTATTGAGTCATTTGATCTCTCGTTATTGAGTTGGAAGAGTTTTTTATGTTATCTATGTTGAAAATCCATTCTCCAAGACTCTTTCATGTTCATTTTCTTTATGTCTTCTCAAGAATAGATGTTTTAACATTAATGTCCATTTTAATACCTTTCTTCTTTTGGTATTTTTGTAATCTAAAAATATTTGCCTATTCCAAGACAAATATTCTCCCATTTGATTTTTTTTCCTAGAAATTGCAAAGGTATAACCTTGATGTTTATGTGTGGCTGTCACCACGGATCTGTTTGATAGTTACTTCCCCGGGGAGTGCTTCTCCTGTGTGGGCTTGCTGCCTCTCTCCACTATTTTCCCTCATATGTTAGGTCATTCTTGGCTGTCTGTCACATTGCAGTTTCACAAGCCCATTTGTCTGTCTACCTGGTTGATTCCAGGGGACTGATTGTGATTCCATCACAGAGAATTTGTCTCAGGGATGACAGGTAGAGGCTGCATGTCTTGCCATGGCATGGGCTGCTGGCATGTAGCCAGGGACTCAAGGAGACTTGCTGGCTGTCGCAAGTGATTTTCTCTCTTTGCAGCCCTATGTCCACACTTACACAATCACCTCGGAAGCAGATAGCAAGGTTGAGCAGTCCAAATCAAGTGGGGGAGTCCCACTCCAGTGAGTCCCCTTTTTTGCATTGTGATGGGCCTAAGAGTTTCATTTGACCCTGAGTCTGTGAAGTCCCTGAGAGAGTCTTCCTCAGTTTATGGAATCTTCTGTGTATTTTGCTGAGTTTTTCTCTTTTTGTGTTAGTTTGGTTCTGTCTGCAGCATGGTTTAGGAATTCTTCAACAAGTCTGGTCTTTTGATGGTTCTTTTTATTGCTTTCCTGTGCTTTTGGGTTGGTTCTTCTATCTGGCCTGTTATTTAAAGGGATGTAGTGAGGTGAAGGTGGGTGCTTTGCCTGCCCCATTGATTTGATTTCTGTGACTCATTCTCTAGAAAGCCTAGACTCTGGAATACCCCAGTAAAGTGGGGAATGTTAGAAGGAGGGAAAGGAAGTAGAGAAGGGGACAGAGGATCAAGGAAGATGAGGACAAGGGAAAGGGCCTCGTGCCTTTACCTCTGTGCCAGAATGTTCACCAGCCATGTGGTTGCAGTGACATTTCCCAGGTGACTTCCAGCTATGAGCAGTGTGGCCCTTCATGCCTGCTCCTGAGTCTACTGTTTGACCACAGTGCTTTCCCCAGGCGCTTGGGTCTTTCTGGAGGAAGCATCCATCTGGCAGGTCACGGCAGGATGCACCTTCCTGAGGGTGTGCTTTCTTGCGGGAAGTTCTTCAGGCTGCCCAGGATTCACCTGGAATTTGTAGAGGCAGCCTCTCAATATTGGGGTTCTCTGGGGAGGCCTCTCTGCTCTTATCCCTGACCATTCCTTAGTCCCCTTCAGGGAGGGAACAGGAACTTTTAGGTGATCATGACCTCTGCACCATAGCCCTTTATTATCCATTGTGTGCACTCCTTGTCAAGAGTCCAGGAGGTCACTTGGCCTGCGGTGACCTGTCCATGCTCAAACTATGGATGAGTTAGGGGGTCTAATGTGCCTCATGTCATTGTGTCCCTCTTTATTGAGCTTAGAGGTGTCCTCATGGAGTACCAGCAGCTTGACCCTGAGCCTTCTCAGCCAAGTGCTCTTTTTTGCCCTGTCTGTCCAGCCTCAGGCCTGGTCTTTGATAGCCCTCACACCGTCCCCCTGCTCCTCCATGGTACTCCCCCGACCCCACTGCAGTGCCCTTTGGCAGAATCTGGGAAAGAACTGGCATTGAAATGTGCCTGAAGGAATGCATATGATTTTAGAAAATGTTGATTTTTTTCAAGTGTCAAATTAGCCAAACTTTATTAGTATTATTTTAAAATATGAATAAAAAATGTACAAAGGACAGTAAGAAATAACTCTTCCTTACACCTGTTTTCCTTTGCACCCAGGCCCTTGCCATGATTACCCAGTCTTTAAATATCCATTTAGAAAGATGTCATCTGTGTACAAGTGTATGTCTATTCAGTTTTATTCTTACACAGGTGCACTGGCAGACTTGTGCCTTCTTCACTTAACTGGATATTAAACTTTTTGGAATATATAATATATTCTTGTGTTTCAAAATTCAAAGTGTACAAATATGACAAAACTTTCCTTATAACTTTGTCTCTAGTCACCCAGATCCCTTCCGCAAGAAATAACATCTGCATAGATGTGGAGTTAGAGTATCTCTAATCTCCCCCCATCTTCTGTCTGGCAGCATTCTGCACCATGTCCTGTATCTTTCTCCCTTATAGCATGCATCTTGGCTGTGGCTCTCTGTCAGAGTGCAGGGAGCCTCCTGATCCTTTCCTTTCTCCCTGTCCTCTCCAACGATCCTCTGTGGCTGTCGCAGAATCTCTCAGAGGCAGGGAGTGGGTGTAGGCTGTGTTCCAGTGGCAGGGCTGGTAAGAGCAAAGTTCAGGCAGGCAGCGTGTCCTCAGAGTGACAAGGCAGAGATGTGGCTGCCCAGGAGGCAGGGGGTGGTGGAGGGGAGGAACTTGAATATTGGTAAGGCAGAGCAGTGAGTGTGAGGGGGGGTTGAGGGAGGGGCAAGTCTGTTGGAGCCAGAAGATATCCCAGCAGCCGGAACTGCTCTGCTGAGCCACCATCTGTCTCACACTTTGGGGTTGGAATGGGTTTGTGGTAGAGATGAATCTGGCTTTGTCTCTGACCTTTGCCCATCCACGTGCCACATGTATAGAAATATTGAGCAGTTAGATAGCCCTTCTTCAGGGACTCTTGTGGAGACAGGGTCTTGCTGCATTTCCTAGGCTGTCCTTAAACTTGCAACCCTTCCATCTGAGCCTCCCAAGTAGCTAGATTACTGGTACGTACCACTGTACCCAGCCTGTGATCAGCTTCTTTATAATCATGAAATGAAATTCATAGATGATGTAACCCACCAATGTATATATGTTTAAAAATCAATGCAAGGTCTTATTAAAACATACAAAGTATTTCAGTATCTAATGCTAAGTATGACTGCACTAAGAAAACAAAGACTTCCCACAACTTGGCAGAATATTCTCAGGCCAGCATGCAGCACTACACCCATTGACAGCCGCAGGGCGTGGCCAAACCCTGTTTTGCCAGGCTGTCTTACCACTTTGTTTCTGTTTTAGATAAGTGCTATAGAGTTCATTTCCATTTGCCATATCGATGGCAGTTCTTGGATGGAGGCAAATGGAAGGATTTGGACAAAATGGAGCTTATCGAAGAGGCATATAGCAATCCCAGGAAAGACAGGTAGGAAATATGTCCCTTGTCTCTGTTTTATGCCTGGACCTCTGTGTGTAGTGTTGGAAGTTTAGTTTAAATAGCAGTATTTTGTTTTGATGGTTTTCACATGCACACACAGACCCCTTACATACTCTAAGCAGCCTGGTCTGGAGGTGGAAGCTGAGCTAGAATTTGGAAGTTCACATTCATACTGGCAATTTGGTGGCTCTGTTCTCCCATCTTTCAGGGAGGAGTTATGGGGAAAGGAGAAGATGGTACCATGACCAAATGAGTTCTCAATGTTTTCCTGCTGTAATTGATCACATGCATTAATTCATTTGTTATTGCAGAAAAGTGAGAGGTGATAATTTGTGATGTTTTAGCCTTTTCTGTGAAGTTGTATAACTGAACTACTGTTTATTGTTTAGCATTTAACTTTTTTTATTTTTCTAAACTTGTCCCAGTATTTTCATTCAGTGAACTCATAGTAAATGGGAAAGTATCAGGTAGCTTTATTTTCAAATACTTAAAATTGTTTGGGTTAAACTTGCTAGAATATGGTGCCAAGAAGAGAATCTTAGCCTACCATTTGAGTAATTTTGCAAATTGCTGTTGGTTAAATATGTGAAACAAATTACTCTCCTTAGGAGGATTAAATGGTTCACATATTACCCATAATCTTTCTTTTTGAGGCAAAATTTATACACAGTGATGTGCACAGATATTTAAGCATGCACCTCAGTGAGTTTTGATGAATACATATACTCACGTAACCAAAACTGATTGAGACATAGGGCATTTCATCACCCCAGAGGTCCCTCATGTCCCTCCCAGTCAACCTCAACCCACTAGGCCACTACTGTTATGACTTCTTTATCATAGATTAGTTTTGCTAGTTCTTGAACCATATGGTATGTACTGGTGTCTTGGTGTCTTTTTCTGAGCACTTTGAGACTTATCCATGTTGTGCTAGTCTCCTGTGCACACCTGAGTTTCTGTGGGGTGGATATCCAGGAGGAGCACTGCTAGCAGGTGGGCTGCATACATGCTCAGCTCTGCCAGGTGATGCCAGACTGTTTTCAAGACAACTGTATGACTTTCCTCCCCCATTAGCAGTCTCTAGTGACTTATCCCCCCCGACACCTACACTTTTCCTGGTCTAGAGTGTAAATATGATCTCTGTTTGAATATCCCTGATTCCTGGTGAGGAACAGCTCATCTCCACATGTCCACTGGCCATTTTTGCTTCCTCTGCTTTGAAATATCTATCCCGTTTTGCTTGTTTTGGGGGGCTGGGGACATTTTTTTAAAAAAATTCTATTTGTTCATTTTGAGGACTTCACTACATTTCCAGATGCTAAATATGATTTAAATACATAAATAAATTCTTCTGATCAATTTATTGTATCTTTTTAAAATTAAAAAAATTATTCTTTTTTAGATAGACATGACAGTAGAGTATATTTTGACATATTTTACATACATGAAGTATAACTTCCCATTCTTGTGGTTGTACATGTGGAGTGACACTGGTCATGTGTTTATATATGAACATAGCAAAGTTATGTCAGATTCATTCTGCTGTCTTTTCCTATCTTCCTTTTCCTTCATTCCCCTTTGTCTAATCCAATAAACATATTTTTCCCTCCCCACCCCTTATTGTCAGTTAGCATCTGCATATCAAAGAACATTCAGCCTTTGGTTTTTTTGGGATTGACTTATTTCACTCACCTGCAAATGCCATAATTTCATTCTTCTTTATGACTGAGTAATATTCCATTGTGTGTGTGTGTGTATACACCACATTTTTTTTATAACTTATGGTATCTTTTAATGCAAAGATGTATTTATCTATATTTTCCTTTGTGGCTTTCTTTTTGGTATCTTAAGAAAATCCTCCCTAAGCCCATAAAGAAATTCTCCTCAGTTTTTTTGTCAAAGTCCTACTATTTTCAGTGTAGTACTATATTTAATCTCTCCCTTTATGTGGGTAAAGGTTGAGCCCAGTTTCATTCTTATGCAAATGAATTACCAGTTTTGCCAAAAACTACTTTAAAAATGTACCTAATCTTTTTGTTGTGATAAAGCATACATAACATAATTAAAATTTACTATCCTAACCATTTTAAGTGTATTGCTCAGTGGCATTAAGTGCATTCACATTGTTGTGACCATCATCATTGTCCATTTCCAGAAGTTAGTTTGTTTATTTATTATTAAATATTTATTTGTTTGCTTTAGTTGTACACAATGCGTTTATTTTTACATGGTGCTGAGGATCGAACCTGGGCCGCGCACGTGCTAGGCGAGTGCTCTACTGCTGAGCCACAACCCCAGCCCCGTTAGTTTATTTTTAAATCCATAGAAAGAGAGCCACACTTGGCAAAATGTTATAACATGTCTCAGCTCATTTTTAGATCAGGAGTCAAATGTCACTTTTTGAAAGAGACCATCCTTCTTTTTACCTGTCTTCAGTATCATCTGTGTTGGCACTGCATTCACACATTCATGCTCGCCAGTGTCTGACCTGGTCACTGTTCGTCTCTATCAATACCACACTGTCTTTCTTGTTAGAGCTCTCTATATAGTGTGTCCTGGCATCTGATAATGCAAGCCCCCACCTCCTTCCTTCAAATTGTCTTGGTCCTTGGCATTTTGTTCCTTAAGAAATTTAGAAATCTCTTCAGCTTTCACAGAAAACTCCATTGTGTTTTTAAATTGAAATTGCGAGAATTGACAGCTTTGTGTCATTGATACCTTCTATTTATGTACATGATGATAGCTTTCTGGGCTCTCAGCCTTGATCTCTGTTAGTGTTGCTTTTCTGGATTTCTGATTAGACATATGTTGAGATTTCTTCACTTTATCTTTTATGTCTCCAAACTTCTCTTTCATTCTTTTTCTTTCACTGCTGCATCCAGGGGAATTTCTTCTCTTTCTTCCCAGTTTACAAGTTCAGGCTTATTTGAAATGCAGTGTGCCCCATTTAATTGTGATTTTAAAGTTTCTACTATTTTTTACTTCTAAACATTCTGGGTTTTTTTCTTCAAATTTACCTGGTCATATTTTTGCAGTATCTTAATCCTTACTGAAACTTTCAATATTCAGTTCATTTTTTAAAACACTTTATATATATTTGCATCTGAGAATGCTAGTTTGTAGCCCTTGGTGGTCTGATTGTATTTGTTAACTAAATTTTCTCATGCTGTCTTGTTTCCACATGTCTTTTCATTTGCTTTTTTTTTTCCTTTGGTTTAAACTTATGTTTGATGAAGCTTTTATTCATGGAAATTCTTTTGAGGCCTCAATTGAAGGTGAATTCCTCCAGAGAGGATTTGTGTTTGCTTCTTTGGGAACCACACCTTTAAAGCTCACTCTCACACAGAAATGTGAACTAGCCTAAAGGCTGTATGAGGCTTGAGTGGCTCAAGAGTTCATGGGGGAGTTTTTTCTTCTTCCATCCAGATCCAGCATGAACGCAGACAATTTTTCTTGCTGATTGCCTTGCCAAGGCAGGTCCCCTTCCCATGCCCTGTTACTAAGGATGCATAGTCTTTCAGGGCCTTGGCTTTATGCAGAAGTGTCTCTCTAAATTGAACCTCCCTCCTACCTTCCTTAGACCCTGCATTTGTTTCCTTTTCCCCCCTTGACTGCTAAAACCAGTGTCAGTGGTCATTACTCACTGACACTGCCTGTGGACAGCTGCTGGCCTCAGCCCTCACTTACCTCTCTGGTTTTGTACCTCCCTCAGTCTTTGGGCAGTATTAAGAAGGGAAACCTGTTCTGATGGCCAAGCATGCTTCCCTTTAACCCTGCCTACCAGCTCTTTGCTTTGGGATGTGTTTCTTAGCCTTCCCGAGTTCCTGTTTCCCATCTGTGACATGGAGGTAATAGCCTCACCTGATAGGGTTATGAAAACTTAACCTCCTAATGTATATATGGTAATATGGTACTTAATATGGGGCTGGCTCACATGGTAATTAATCACTCTGTATATGTTAACTCTTGTTGCCTTCTAAGAATGTCTCTTCCTTAATTGTAAGCAATGAATTTTATTTTTTAATGAACTCAAGATAGGTCCTCTATATGAGGCAAATCTCTTGCCACTGTATTACATCTGCAGTCCCAGTGTATTTTGGAAAAAAAAAAAATTTTTGTTCTAGGAATTGAACCCAGGGCCATTTAACACTGAGCTACATCCCCAACCCTTTTTATTTTGAGATGGGGTCTCCTTTCACTAGGGATCTTACTGAGTTGCTGAGGCTGTCCTTGACTTGTAATCCTCCTGATTTTGCCTCCCAAGTTACGTTACAGGCATGCACCATCACAACCGGCATTGAAAAAGAATGTCTTAATCAGCATTTTCTGTGTTTTGTAATGAGAGGAATTTTCATAACTAGTCTTCTGTATTGCCCTGATTTTATTATTATTATTATTATTATTTTGCATAACAGACTTGAACTTAAAAAACAGTTTCCTCATCTCTGGAAACACTTCTAAAAAATGTGCATGGAACATTTAATATTTGTGTCTACCAGCTGTATAATCTCCTAGCAGGAAGCTGAGGGACCTGTGTTTGTTTGGATGGTGCAGTTTTCAGTCTGCCTATTGTTTTCTTTTGCAGGATCCTATGTGCTGAGTCAGCCAGTAGCTTTCACTTTGATACTCTGAATTTTGACACTATGAGGTTCGGCACTGCCCAGGCTCGTCGCCTTTCCACAGCCTCCTCAGTCACCAAACCCCCACACTTCATCCTCACCACTGAATGGGTTTGGTACTGGATGGATGAGTTTGGTTCTTGGCAGGAATATGGAAGACAAGTAAGTGTGATGGAAGGAGGATGAATATTTTTTTCCAGGGTGGAGAAGCCATTGAATACATGAGCACAAGGATTGTTAGGGAGCATTCTTGATAGAGTCAAGGATCCCCAGATAGATTCCTGAATGACTCAGTGGTATGGGGGCACAAACTAGGTAATGGCAGGACAAGATAATGTGGAGTTCGTGTATACAAGTTTTGCATCTTTGACCAATTAGACATCCCTTGGCTCATGAGGAATGCATGACCAAAAAACTGTAGTGAGATCAACTTTATTGATTGGTTTTGTTAAATGGGGTAGACCAATGCTTCTCTTACTTGTTAACAGAAAACTCCAGAGCTGGTTCCTGGGCATGTAGGTGTGTTCGTGTAGCTGCAGTATAAAGCTTAAGGCTTTTCGAACTGCTTTTCTTGCCTATTTCTGTGACTTTCCAGAAGATAGCCATCTATAAGAAAATTGATTCATATCAGAAATTGATTTGGGGTCTAGATCAAACTACTGTCACTGTCAATTATTTGAAGGTGTTTATGAATGAATGAGATTGAAGAGAGTCTCTGATCACTTGGAGAAGTGTAAGAATAGGGAGAGACCATTTATATAGGGATCCTTCTCCTCAATGAAAGTGAGCTGTGGAGCCTGATAATCTGGAATGTAGGAGGCTGTATTGGCATTTTGGCTTCTTTTTAAAAAATTTTTTTTAAAACTTAAAAAAAAAGTTATTTTTGGTACTAGGGATTGAATCCAGAGGTATTTTACCAGTGAGCTACACCCCATCTTTTTTTTATTTTTTGTTTTGAGACAGAGTCTCATTAAGTTGCTTAGTGCCTAAGTTGCTGGGGCTGGCCTCAAACTTTTGATTCTCATGCCTCAGCCTCCTGAATCACTGGGATTACAGGTGTACACCACCATGCCCGGCTGGCTTTTCTTCTTCTTCTTTTTCTTTTTTTTTAATATTTATTCTCTAGTTGTAGTCGTACACAGTACCTTTATTTATTTATTTTTACGTGGTGCTGAGGCTCGAACCCAGGTCCTCACACGTGCTAGGCGAGCACTCTACCGTTGAGCCACAGTCCCAGCCCCCTGCTGGTTTCTTGCTTTTTTTTTTTTTTTTTTTTTTTTTTTTTGTGGTACCAGGGATTGAACTCAGGGGCACTAGACCACTGGGCCACATCCCCAGACCTTTTTTGTATTTTATTAGAGACAGGGTCTCACTGAGTGGCTAAGTGCCTCGCCATTGCTGAGGCTGGCTTTGAACTCGCAATCCTCCTGCCTCAGCCTCCCAAAGTGCTGGGATTACAGGCGTGCGCCACCACACCCAGCTGGTTTCTTGTTTTTAACTGCACTCAGAATGTTGTTTTCTCTGGCCTCACTTGGATATCAGCTGCATGGGGGCAAGGAGTTTTTTCTTTTGCCACTGAAGTCAATTCCCTATGCCTGGAATGATGACTAGCAGGTCCTCTGGAAATAGACACTGGCCAACTAAAGGAGGATACATGCTGCCCCGTCTGTCGATCTGTTGGGGCTGATCACTTACCAGTATACCCTTCATTGTTTCTTTAGCACAGCATCTCCTCAACTGCTGATCTGCCTGCCTCTCTTTTCCCCCTGGCTTTCTCCCCTCTCCAGCCTTCCTGGGACTCATTACCTGTGTGGGGAGCCTTGTTCAGACAGGTTCTCCAGCGTTGGTCAAGAGCATGAGGGGGAATAGGCTGGGGCTGACAGGGAGGAGGGGGGAAGGACGCTCCACTGATTATGCTTCATGAATCCCTCCTGCCTGCTGACAAGTAGGTTCCCCGGGTGGCTTGTCAAACTTGAGTTGTTACAACTCAGTGGGTCAGAAACCCTTATTCTCCCAAACAACCTGCCCTTTCCTGTGTTCTTACTCCTTTACTGCACTGCATAGACTTGTTGAGGAGAGCTCAGGAGTCCTGGGAATGAGTTGCACATGGATGTTATCGATATACCAGGTGCTAGTGGGGCATGGAGGCACAGGTGCAGACTTGGTGGTTTCACCTGCATGGTCGTCTTTTGTGCCATTAGCTGGACAGCCTCAGGACCATCGGTCCATTTTTACCCCATGTGTTTCTAGGGTAACTCTATATTGGGTTTCTTCAGTTTTCTGCTTATTGCCAGTTCAAGACAATTTTCCTCTTGATTCTTAGAAAAGCTAGGTTGTTTTCTGTCTGAGCTCAGGATGTACCTCAAAATTTCATGTCAGAATCAGATACTTGCTGGTCCTGTCTCAAGATCTGTGGAAACCTGTTCTTTCTACACCTCACTAATACTTCCAGGTACTGAAGTTGGGCTTCCTCAGTTTAAAGTTGGCTTCTCCTTCCAGATCCTGTTCTTATAGGCACCGCTATAAGAACATAAAGTAGGACGTTACTTAAAAAATCATCTACCTAGTGCGCTCTCTGTTGATGGTCCTCCTGGAGCCAGCTCATTCTCACTCCTCAGGCTCAGGCCTTGGCTCACCTGTCTTTTTCCTCCAGGAAACCCTTTCTGCTCCTCCACCCCGCCTAATCTTGATTGTTGTCATAAAGTCCCTTTAGCTCCTGTTGTACTCCATGCAGACCTGTGTGGGACCTTGAGCACAACACATGGATATGTCTGATTGCTTTTGTTTCTCCCTCCTTTCTTGATGGGCTGAATTGCCCAGAGGCAGGGGAAGATCTTTTTAAATTTATTGTTCTGTCCATAAAGCGTAGATCTTGTGGCCTAAGAGGAACAGGGGGAGTAGGAAAAGCTACAGGGACAGAGGGGTTATAGGTTAGGTAATTTTAATTTTAGTTATCAGTGTATTAACTATAGTAAGAATAATGAAGCAGAAAGTGGTAGTCCATGCCTATAATCTCAGCAGCTTGAGAATGGAGATAGGAGGATCACAAGTTCAAAACCAGCCTCAGGATTTTATTGAGTCCCTAAACAACTTAGTGAGACCCTGTCTCAAAAAGGGCTGGGGATAGCTCAGTGGTTAAGTGCCCCTTGGTTCAGTTCCTGGTTCCAAAAAATGATGACAGTGATAAGTAACATTTTTTTTTGGTACCGGGGATTGAACTCAGCGGCACTAGACTACTGGGCCACATCCCCAGCCCTTTTTTTGTATTTTATTAGAGACAGGGTCTCACTGAGTTGCTAAGTGCCTCGCCATTGCTGAGGCTGGCTTTGAACTCGCGATCCTCCTGACTCAGCCTCCCAAAGTTGCTGGGATTACAGGCGTGCGCCACCGTGCCCGGCTAATAAGTAACATTTATTGACAACTTTTTCCATGCATTGTGCTAAGTGTAGGTACTACCCTGTGAGGGTAGTATAGTTTTATCATATAATGGGATGAGTATGCATAAGTATGATAATTATTCTTGCTATACTCTTGAAATAATGGTGACTCAGAGAGTTTAAACTAACTTGCCAAAATATGGAGTCTTCAAATTTGGGAGTGAATTAGTTAATTTAAAGTTGGCTTCTCCTTCCAGAATCTTAATTTTATTTTGCTATAATAAAATACCAGAGGTTGGGTACTTTATAAAAAAAGAGGTTTGGTTAGCTCATAGGTGGCTGAAAGGTAGCTCCATTTGTTCAGCTTCTAGTGAGGGCTCTCTTGGCTGGGGTCACAACATGGTAGAGAAGCAGCAAGGGAACTAGCTATGTGCAGAAAGGACCAAGTGTATGGTCCTTTATAACAACCATTTCATAACAACCACTCTTAAGAGAACTCACTCATTAAGACCAGCATCAGTCCTTTCTGAAGGCAGTGTCCCCAATGACCTAAGCATCTCCTCCTAAGCCCCACCTATTAAAGGTTCCACCCCCTTAACATCAAAACACTGGGGACCAACCTGCCAGAGCATGAACCCTTGGAGAACAAACCACGTCAGTCCAGAGCAGGGAGTCAGAATTCAAACTCAGTGCAGCCCCAGATGTGAGCCGTCCTGTGGTGGATGGAATGAGGGTTTGAGATGGACAACTGGAAAAATCAAAGAGTTTTCCAAGGGACCAGAAAAACAAAGCTACAAAGAGGAGGACTGAAGTTGGATTAAAGATGGCGGGAATGGGAATAGCTGGAGAAGAGGCAGCACTGCTTGGCTGTCAGTCCAGCTGCATTGGAGAATTCACTGTTGATGTTCACTGTCATTTGAGTGGCCACATCATCCTTTCTGAGGAATTCCAGCACACTCTCTCCTGTTGCTCCCCTTCCCTTACCTACTCAGCAGGACCTGTCCTTCTTGTCTTCCATTTATTTACCAGGGAAACTTCAGGAGAGTTGTGTTGCTTCCCTTGTGAGCATCCTTCCCCTGCCACACTCTGCTCCTTGGCACCTCCCTCCTTCCTCATGATAGGACTGTCCTTGCAGGCACGTCTTGAAAGTGGTATGGATGCCACCACCATCTTTCTTTTTTTTTTTTTTTTTTTTGGTACTGGGGATTGAACTCAGGGGCACTTGACCACTGGGCCACATCCCCAGCCCTTTTTGTATTTTATTAGAAGCAAGGTCTCACTGAGTTACTAAGTGCCTCACCATTGCTGAGGCTGGCTTTGAACTCGCAATCCTCCTGCCTCAGCCTCCCAAAGTGCTGGGATTACAGGCGTGCGCCACCGCGCCCGGCCACCACCATCTTTCTTCTCACCTAGGTTCTTGCTTTCATGAAGTCTCTGGCTTTCCCCTCATAGGGCACAGTGCACCCTGTGACCACCATCAGTAGCAGTGATGTGGAGAAGGCCTACCTGGCATTCTGCACCCCAGGGACTGATTCCCAGGCACCCACCCTGAAGTTCCAGGCTGGAAAACACAACTACGAATTAGACTTCAAAGGTAACCCCGCCCCCGGCAGAGCCTGGCTTGTGTGGGGGCAGCCTTTCCACATTAACCCAGGACCTGGGCTGGTGTGGGAAAGAAAAGGAGGCTCGTTCATCCTGAAGTGGAGGCAGATCTGTCTGCGGATGGTGCTGGCACCACGGGGCTGAGATGTGTGTGGGAGATGTGAGGAGAAAGGACCTGAGCAGGGGCAGGAGCCAGAGTGCAGAGGTGTAGGCAAGTCAGTGAGTGCAGTGCAGCTGTCCTGGGGGCTGTGGCGTGTCCCTGACAGGGCCCGAGTGTCTCTGGTGTGCAGTGCTGCTGTGCCTGCTTTCTGGTAGGCCCCTGTGGCCTAGGTGGGATGCCAGCCAGGTTCAATATGTGGTAGAATCTGCTTTAAGTAACAGTTCCTGAAACAGGGGCCTGAATAATTTGTTCCAGTTACTTTACTCAACAGAAGCAGGTCGAACACTTTGACCACTTTCTTCACGGACCAACCAGTTTTGTAAGATTTCTTTTTAAGTTTTAGTTTTTTAAAAAAAAAAAATTTTAAACATTTAGTTTTTAGTTGTAGGTGGATATAATACCTTTATTTTATTTTTACACGGTGCTAAGGATTGAACCCAGTGCCTCACGCATGCTAGGCAAGCACTCTACCTCTGAGCCACAACCCCAGTTCCTTAAGTTTTAGTTTTGCTATAGCTTCTCTTATGCCATTTACACATGAATGTAGCAGTCCAGCTGTTAAGTTCAGTGTTGCCCGTGTTTCACATTTTAGACTTGGAGTCCTGAGTATTCAGTATTGAAAAGGGAATATCAGGACCTTGTTCCCCAAACAGTTAGCTTTTGCTATTTTTAAAATATTTTTAGTTGTAGGTGGGCACAATACCTTTATTTTGTTTATTTTTTGTGTGATGCTGAGGCTTGAACCCAGTGCCTCACACGTGCTAGGCAAGCACTTTACCACTGAGCCGCAACCCCAACCCCTGCTTTTGCTATTTTTGTGGACCTTTGTTCTGTGTGGAGGGCAGCAGGGGGTGTCTGGTAAAGTATCTTAAAACTGCTTTGGCTGCTTGCTTTTGGCCAGTTGGTTTTGTAGCACTTTGGTTTTGCTTAAGGCAGAGCCCATGCGGCTCAGACTACCCCTTCAGATAAGTCTCTTCTGCTCTCTAGTGGGATCAGCTCTGTTGGAGGATGCTGGTGTAGGTGATGTGGTTTGTAAGTACCTGGAAAATATCAAACAGATACAAGAAAAATGTCAGGTGCAAAGTTCATTCTTCTCAACCTAGACCTCACTGCCAGGGATATAACAGTCCATGAAGACAGGGTGGGAAAGAGCCCATGCAGGCAGTTAGAAAAAGCACAACTGCAGCCTGGCATAAGTTCATTTGGGTGGGCATAGTTTTTCTTTCTTTTATTTTTTGGTAGATGATAGCATCCACAAAAGAAGTTTGGGGTGGTTGGCTTTGCCCTCAAAGTCTCAATACTACGTATAATGAGTCTCAGAACAAACTCTTGATGCAAACACAAACACAATTTTAAACTCTTTATTAGGAAGCAAGTTTATTTAAGATGTACACACAACAGTCCAAGTCACTACTTGTTTTGTAGGTTTAGGAAGACTCAGCTCAGTCCTTTTAGGGATGCTTACCATAGATTCACTCAAGGCAAAAGCTAAGATTTCAGAGGCAGAATTCTGACATCCTGTTAGCTTAGCTGGCTCCAAACAGACAGAACTCCCCAAATTAGGGCTCGTTTAGGGACATAGTCTAGTGTATCCTTTGCAAGGGCAAATTAGGGAAAAGGCCTCACTTTGTCCACGGAAGAATAGAGAAGGTATCGAATACATATTTAGTCAGCCGACATTTCTTGAATAACTTTTAATCTCATCAGTGGAAGCTCATTTAAAATTCATCACAAAATGGTTAAAAGGCCAATTAAAAAAAACCATTAAGTGCACCAATGAGCAAAGCATCAATGAAAGGTTGAATTCTAGGTATCAGAAGGGAACATGGAAACTGCATGTGGGTGGTGTACTCTGAATGAGAATGTGGGTGGCTGTGGTATAAAGGATATCCCTTGGGTTATCTGTCCAGTATGTGCTCAAGCTCAGTAAGGGAAATTCTAGACATGTGATTTTTAATACTAGGGTGTTTTTAAAATGAAAACAAATTTGTTTTTGTACTGTAAGAGTGGAAAGCAGGACTTGACAGGGTTTTCCTGGTGGGTGGGATATATGCTCTAACTTTTAGGTATTCATCATTTTTCAAATCAGGCATTTATTGGTGCTGTAACTAAAGGCAATAGGTGTTTCCTCTACCCCCATCCTCAGAATGAGTAGGAGATTCTTGAAGCTGAGTCAGCTGGACTTTTGTTTATTAAAGATGATACACATGTAAAAAAGTCGATAAACATTGCTACAGTGTTAGCTTAATCAAACTAAAAAAAGTTGCAAGTAAAATTATTGTATTAACTCTAAATCCTACTAATTCAAGACATGGTAATTTGGTCTCAGAATGGGTTGAAGCTGTTTTATATTCAAGCTGGGAAAAATTGCTAAGCAAAATAATAGTTTAAACAAGATTGGAAGGAACAATTTAAAAGCACTCATGTATAATTGATACGTCAATTACTAATCATTCCTCTATTCATTAAACCCAGTCTCCCAAAGATACCTATTTTCTTTACAAATATTTGAAATGTATGAAACTACCTTATTTTTAAGCCTGGTTCGAGGCTTTACACATTTGGATTATTTCCCATCCCATTTAATTTGTGTTTATAAAACATTGCTGTCCTCTCATTGGCTGTTTTTTTTTTTTTTTTCCCAGTCTTTGTTCAGAAAAACCTGGTCTATGGCACCATCAGAAAAGTTTGCCGCAGACCCAAATATGTGTCTCCCCAGGACGTGAAGACGAAGCAAACCTGGTAGGTTGCACAGGGGCCCCCTACTTGGTTGGCATGTGCTTTCAGTGCACTGTGCTGTGAGTAACAGAGGCGTGAAAGAGCACTTACTGGTGTTGACTCAAGGCTCTAGCACTCGAGCCAGCCTTTAAACCCACTAGTTGGGGAAGTCTTTGAGCCTGGGTTAGCGTTATCTTGTGGGTAGAATCTTCATCACACGTCAATGCCAGGGCTGCCTGTTGGGATGTGCAAGCCAGGCTGGACTTGAAGCCAGCCCAGCAGTTTGTCTTTTCAGTGTAACAATCAAATTATAGACCTGAATTTTATAAAATGTTTACATAATGAAATAATGATGGAATTACACTAATAAAACCTGTGTATTTTAGTCTTGACTATCAAGGAATACCAAATTACCAAAATCTGGCATTACAGTACTAATGGGCCTCATCTTCAGGGTAGGTTTATTTATGTCACAGGATGGGTACTAGGAACCCCTAGATGAACCCCTCTCCTTGTGAGCACAGTGGTGGAGGAGAAAGACCTACAGCTGATGGGGGGGATTGACGCTGATCAGATCCCCCTTGAAACAAGATTTAAGGCTGGTGCAGGTTGATGAGATTGGAGTTAGGTGGGGAGGGACAGGGGAAGCTTGCCTAGATGGTGGTACCACGGTGCCCCTTACAGTTTGGGTTTGCCACAGCCCATGTTGGGACTTTGGCCATTGCTGTTGTCAGCTAGGTACAGCTTCTTTTCTTCAGGCTCATTTGTGTTTCGTTGGAGATAGTAAAGTAGATTTCGGTGTTGTCTTTGTGAAACGTAGAAAAGTCATTGAAAACAGAATTTGTGGGACTGGGGATGTGGCTTAGTGGCAGAGTGCTTGCCTAGCATGAATTGTCAAACTCTTGGATTTTTGTTGTTTTCACAGGTGCAAAAGGGTGTGTCTGTACTTTCGCTTGTTTTATCAGTGAGGTTGAAATTTTTTTCCTAATGTGTAAATGCTATTTCTTCCCTCCCCATCTTGTTTTTCCTGTGGACTATTTGTCTTTCTATCCATTTTTCTATCAACTTTTTGGTGTTTTTCTTAAATACTGAGAACCTTTATCTGTTAGGGAGATTAGCCCTTGATTACATAAATCGCAAGTATTTTCTCTTGGTTTTTAAACTTTGCTTATGAAGGATTTTACCATACAGAAATACTTACTTTTTATTTTACTTTTTTGTTAAACGTATCAGTCTCTTTATTGCTTCTGGATTTGAAGTTTTGGTTGATTACTACTTTCCTCCAGCTAGAAGTCATTTTTTATTCTTTCCCTATCCAGACCCTGCCCTAGGCAGTTTGGAAAAGTTTGTCTCCTTCCTGAGACTGGCTATCTTGTGTCGTCATTGTAATTTATGTTTTCAGGAGGGTCACAAGCAGATACCAAGTGTTAGAAATAAAAATGATCATTTTGGTCAAACACAGACTCAAGATGTGAGTGATCCAGCCTCTCTCTCTCTCTGGAGGCGGAGTGCCACACGCTGCTTATTCGGGTGAAGTGCCTGGTTCTTCTCAGCCTGTGTGATGGTAGCTGGTTGTTGTTAACTCCATTGGGAAAGGCTGCTGGGGCCTCCATGGCCTGCTGGGACTCTCAGGTGGACCACATTCAGAAACACTGCTGCATCTACAGTTAACAGAGGCACAAAATGTGATCTCTATATTCAGAAGTTATAATACAGGAGTATCATTTACTGCAAATTTTGAAACAGCATTTGTACACATCAAGTGTGTCTGGTTTAGTTCTTTACTTCCCATTTTCCTGAAAAATATTTTATTCATGTGATTTCTGTTGGATTTTTTTTTTTTTTTTTTTTTTTATCATTTCACTTTTCCCCTTCTACTAGTTTGGAAGTTTTATGCTTACAACTTCTTAAAAAAGACTATTCTAGAAGCTACATTAGAATCACATTTTTACCATTTCTTTGTCCTCTCACATTTCCTTAGAGGAAGGTCTGTTGAGAAATCTTTTGTTTTGGGTTTGTCTGAACTCAGGGGCACTGGACCACTGAGCCACATCCCCAGCCCTATTTTTCATTTTATTTAGAGACAGGGTCTCACTGAGTTGCTTAGCGCCTCAGCTTCCCAAGCTGCTAGGATTACAGGCGTGCACCACTGCGCCTGGCTGAATGTTTTTGTCCTTAATCTTTTTTTAAAAAAATATTTATTTGCTTTAGTTGTACACAATGTGTTTATTTGTACGTGCTGCTGAGGACCGAACCCGGGCCGTGCAAGTGCTAGGCAAGCGCTTTACCGCTGAGCCACAACCCCCAGCCCTTTGTCCTTAATCTTGAAAGACGTTTTCACTGAGTATAGAATTTTTGATTGCAGTTATTTTCTTTTGGAACATTGGAGATCCCGTTTCACTGTCTTCTGGCTTACATTGTTGCTTTTGAAAAAGAAGTTGGCTCTTGGTCTAACTGGCATTTCTTTCACAGTAGTCACTTCTTTTTCCTCTGACTGACTTTAAGGACTCCTGTCTGTCTTGGTGCTCTGCACCCTCACTACACCGTGTCCAGTGTGTGTCTGTATTTTTGCTGCCTGAGATTCTGGGCTTCTTGTTCAGTATGTCAAGTCAGTTCTGCTCTGTCCTTCCTGTGTGCAGCTTCCTTCAGGTTCTGACCAGATTCTGGCAAGGCCTTCTCACTCTGTTCTTTATGTCTCAGTTTCTTCCCCAATTTATTTCATGTATCTTTCAACTTATTGCTTCTCTCTTCTCGTTTGCTGCTGGGCCTGTCCATTGAGCTATCATTGTCAGGGAGTCTACTTTTCCTTTCTAGAAATTCTGTTTGGTTCTTTTGTAGATGTTCCAGGTCTTTTAATGGTTTCCTTGCATATGTTTTAAAAGTTTGCCTTTAATTTCTTTAAACATAGGAAGAATAACTGTTGTTTTATGATCTGATAATTTCATCATCTTAAGTCTTTGTGTGTCTGTTTCTGGCTGATGCTTGCTGGTGGGACCTTGATTAGTTATTTTTAAACTGTGCCATTTTCCTAGGAAGGTTATTTGTGGGAGTTCTTGAGGCTTAGAATGAAGGGACATGTCTCATGCCAGCAGAAACAGAAGGTGGATCTGCTGTGGGAAGTACAGTGCATTCTGAAACTTACGGGGAATGATTTGGAATCAAAGTTTCACAGTTTTGTTCCTAATCCCTTTGGTCCATATGTCTTTTAGAACTGCTTTTATTTATCTATTTTTATTTTTAGAAAGGTAATGTGCCTCTATTATGTGACACCCTATAATTTAGCACATTGATATTTCTGCAGTAAAGAATATGTATTGTCACTTTAAGAAGGATGAATACAAACCACAGAGTCTCTTACCAGTTCAGTTAAATTTCTGCTGCCAAGTAAGTTTTGGTGTCAATTTTAAGTTTTTTTAAAAAAATGTTTTAATGTCAGTTACACATCATTGAGGCTTTCTAAAGAAAGGTCTTTAAATTTCAAGACTGGATAAAGGCTGTGGCCTATATGTGCTGCTTTACTCATGTGCTCTGTCCCTTTTGTGTGGTTATTGGGACACAGGTGAGAAGTGTATCTCTCAGGACTGATTGTTCTCGGTTTGGTCACATAGACAAAGATAAAAGTACTCTCACAGCATGAATATTGTGTTATGTGCTTCCTTGAGTTGGGCTGGCTTTAAAATATGCTGAGACTCAAAACTGGTGATGTTGGTAGTGGAGACCACCTATGATGGATTTGGTTGCTGAAGGATAAGATGTCTAAATGGTTTTGTTTACATGTTGTAGCAGTGTGAAGTTTCAAGGCCCGAAGAGCATCCCGGACTACTGGGACCCCTCAGCTCTGCCGGACCCAGGCTTTAAGGTATGGACTCACCTGGGGCTGGAGAGGAGGGTTCTACAGAGAGGGTGAGTGTGGCCAGATTGCACTGCAAAGCTGTGGCTCCTGAGAGCGGGAGGGCAGAGATACAGATAGGTTTTGGATTTTGCAGGTCTTGGGGGTTTTAAGGCCAAGTGACTACCCAGGAGATGGCTGTGGCCCTGAGGGGAGAGGGTACAGGGTAGAGGGAGGAGAATGAGCTGTGCAGTTTGTTAGGAAGGGCAGAAATAAGGAGTTGTCCTTGGCCAATAAAAATCAGTTTTACTAAGGAAGAAAAAGAAAAATTGAGGGGGCTGGGGTTGTGGCTCAGCGGTAGAGCATGTGGCCCGGGTTTGGTCCTCGGCACCATGTACAAATAAATGCATAGTGTACAACTAAAGCAAATAAATAAATATTTTTTTTAAAAAAAGAAAAATTGAGGGGAAGATTTGAGGGACATTTATTTATTTTTGGTACTGGGGATTGAACCCAGGGTTCCTTAACCACTGAGCCACATCCCCAGCCCTTTTTTGTATTTTATTTTGAGGCATGGTCTCACTAAGTTGCTTAGGGCCTCACTAAGTGCTGAGGCTGGCTTTGAATTTGTGATCCTCCTGTCTCAAGTCTCCCAAGCTCTGGGGATTACAGGTGTGTTCTACCACGTCTGGCTGATGAGGGGGCATTTAAAGGGGAAAAGCACTAGAGGCTAGAAAATAGGAGAATGGACAGTTCAGTAGCTCAATATAGGCCTGCGTTCTGATGGGAGCAGTGCTGAACACAGTGGAGTACTCAGACTAATGCCCTACACTGCCCCATCTACGTGGGACCCTTGAGCTGACCTCTGACAGCTAAGTAAATGGGCTTTTCCAACATGGTGAGCTCTGTCCTGGGAGGACTTCTCTCTTGGAGCTTACACAAAGCACAGGCAAACACCAGCAAGTGCAGGCAGTGTGTGGAAGGAGGAGTTCAGACACCTTTATTGACACCAGCTCTTGTAGGTTGCGTAGTCCATCCATTGTCTCTGGCCTGCGTGGGATATAGAGGAAGGGCAGGGCCATCCTGGGTATACGCAGAGTGGCTGGCTTAGGCAACATGTGCCTGTCCTTCAGGCTGGTCTCACAGTGAACAAGAGGGAAATGACTGTAATTTGCAACTATCTCAGGCCTGGAGAGATCCCTTCCCAAGGGAAGGGAGTATAGTTGCCACTATCTGGCTGACTTGCTTCTGCTGTTCTTACACCCCAGCAGTCTTAGGAGGGGATTCAACTGTATTTTGCACTTTGACAATAACATATTAAAATATTGTCTCTTGCAGAGGATCGTCCTGAGTTCTTCCTCAGAAGAGTATCAAAAGGTCTGGAACCTCTTCAACCGCACGCTACCTTTCTACTTTGTTCAGAAGATCGAACGAGTCCAGAACCTGGCCCTGTGGGAAGTCTACCAGTGGTGTGTTGGGCTTACAGTTGGTGGGCTGGTGGCTCTGTCCCATCACCCTGCTAGCTTCTTAGCAACAGCATTTTCCTGAGTCTCCAGGAAAATCAGTAGCACTGCTTACCCAGCAGTGCTGGGTATCTTTGTCTCCTTCTTACCCTCAGACTGTGTGGGGGTATGGCCCACTGTGGAACTGAGGAGACTGAGGTTTCCCAAGCTTAGGTTTTGTTCTTCTCATAACTGGTAGTAAAGGATGCTTCCGCCCTTGCCCATTCTGCCACCCTGAAGATTGGTGGGATGTGATAGGACAGCCCACCCCTATTCGCAGTCCCAGAAACTTAAATTTATGGCTACAAAGCAGGGACCTCATTTTCCACACGAGGGCTGGTATGTTCTTGGGCACCCGGCACTTCCCTGTGTGATATGAAATTCCACAGGGGGTCTCCCTAGAAGGTTGGGGCATGTGGATCTGTCCCCATATGGGTCAGGGACAGTGTCATCTACACCCTGCACAGTGGGTCATGGTAGATGGGAGAGGATTGGACCCCAACTGATGAACCATCTCCCAGCTTTCCTCCACTTCCCAGCTTCCTAAGCTCAGCTCTGCTCAGGATCAGGGTGGCCCTCCTTTCCTGGGTGATCTGCTTCTGGAGCCTGGAACTGTTGACGGAGGGGAGAGCTTTCCTTTTGCTCTTTGCTAGGGGCTATTCCACCTTCTTTCCCATTCCCTGGCCTGTGGCAGGAGCCTCCGGGGCCTGGCCAGGGAAACCCACAACTAATCTGGTCGCATGAGGCTTCTATTATCTTGGCAAATGCATTTCCAGGGGTTTAGTAGACTATATTTGGTGACTAGGACCCTCTGCCCCAACATGCATCCTTCTGCAATTTTAGGCAAAAAGGGCAAATGCAGAAGCGAAATGAAGGGAAGGAGGTGGATGAGAGGCAGCTGTTCCATGGCACCAGCACCAACTTCGTGGATGCCATCTGCCAGCAGAACTTTGACTGGCGGGTCTGTGGTCTTCACGGAACATCCTATGGCAAGGGTAAGGCGAGGGCGGCCTCCACTGCAGCGTGCCTCGCCTCGTCTCGGGGCTGGCTGTGGGAGGGCAGGAGGGGAGCAAGCCCAGGCTGATGAGCTGGTCTATCCAGTGAGCAGTGGCCACTACCTGAGGGAGTGTCCCTGACTTCTGTGGGGATACCCTGGCCTTCTGTGGGGAGGCTCTCCCCTGCCCTACAGCATCCTGTCACTCCTCTGTGTGTAGCTCAAGAGCTCAACCCAAGATGTGGCAGGGCAGCTCTCCCTACTGGGATGTTGCTTCCCTGTGGAGTGGAGGCCCTGGGAGGTAGTGACAAAGTCAGAAGAGGAAAGGGGACACCTTTTTATCCTGATGAGGTCACTGGACTGTGCTTTCATGATGTCATAGAAACCTGAAAACCTTAGGTGCACTCATGTAAACATTATTTGAGCTATTGCACGAAATATCTGTTTTCCTATTATTAGTTATTTTTTAAACTCTATTTGGAAACTCAGGAAGGTTGCAAGAAAAAAATGCAATAATATGTACACACATACATTATGTGTGTGTGTGTGTGTGTGTGTGTGTATACATATATCTTGTATATATTTCACCTACTTTTAACATTTTGCCATGTTGGTTTTGTCATCTCCTACTCTTTTTTTTTTTTTTAACTATTTTCAAGTAGGTGGCATATATCGTATTCCTTTAACACTTCCTAAGAGCAAGAAGGCTTGTCTTCCAGAACACAGTGTGGTTACCAAATTTAGAAGTGTAATAACCTACAGTTCATATTTCATTCCCATTGGTTATCCCTCAGGAAACTTCATTCTGATGTGGTGACTGTTGTGGGGCTAAGGTGGACAAGGGCCAGGGGTGGGTTTGTGAATCCCAAAGTAGAGGTGGCAGCTTCCAGTCCAGGTTCCCATTTGACAAGGTTCATAGTCGTATATGTTGGGCTGCTGGTAGCCACAGAATGGCTCATCAATTGGATCTCATTCACTTTCCCCACAAACCCTGTGAGGTTGGGGGGACAGCCCCATTTTACAGCTGAGGAAACAGGTTCAGGAGTTAAGTAGAGTGATGGGCTTAGAGATTGTTAAGTTTTTGATGGCTTCAGAACTGAAAGGAGTTTTCTTTCTGAGTTAAGTGAGCCCCCTGATGCCTTGCCATATGGAAGGGCATTGACATGTTGATGCATGTCCCTTCATGAGGGGAAAGGTGGAGAGCTGGAAGAAGTGGCGGGGAGAGAGGGTGTCCAGAGAGCAGAGGCTCCTGGCATTGCCCATTCCCACAGTGACATCTACCAGCAGGTTTCTACCTCTTCCCTTCTTGACTGTGGGCCTGTCCTCCCAGTGCCCAGCAGGGCCCATGTGTGTCATTTCAGGGAGCTACTTTGCCCGAGATGCTGCATATTCTCACCACTACAGCAAATCTGCCACGCAGACCCACACGATGTTCCTGGCCCGGGTGCTGGTCGGCGACTTCGTCAGGGGTAATGCCTCCTTCGTCCGTCCCCCGGCCAAGGAAGGCCAGAACAATGCTTTCTATGACAGCTGTGTGAATAGCATGTCTGACCCAACCATCTTCGTGGTCTTCGAGAAGCACCAGGTCTACCCTGAGTACCTCATCCAGTACTCCAGTTCCTCCAAGCCCCCTGCCACCGGCTCCTTCCTCGTTGCCCTGGGCTCTCTGTTTGGCAGCCGGCAGTGAGGGCGGCTGGGGTGCTCCAGGCCTTTTCAAAAGGCTCATCTGCCTTGGAAGAGCTGTTCCGGATGTTTTTCTTTTTAAACAAAACTTTTAATGAACTGTTTTTTCATGTTGGCTTCTCAATGAAGTTAGATTCTTAATCCCTTGCTGGAAACAGTTTTCCCTTTTAGTTCACTTTTGGACTTGTTTGTGAATTCGCCAGAAGTGACTGTTGGTGAGCCCAGTTTTGCTTTTTAATAATGTGTTAATGTTGTATTTGTTACTCTGCTGACTTTGCTGCTTATTGGCATCAGACACAGAGTTTATAGATACTGTTTTATGGATTCGTTTTAATTGTTAAGGGTTTCTGTCTCTATAGTGATTCCATTTCTCAGGGTCTCATGATCTCTGTTTTGCCTTTCATCAGAGGCACTGTAGCTGTGTGGGGACAAATGGAGTGTGTGTGGGGACCCAGGACAGGCCTGGTGCAGCTCTGTCAACATCTGCCTTATGATCTGGCACCAGCCCAGGCAGCTCTGTGGCTGCTGCTCCTGGGCTCTGTTGTTGGTTGAGCTGTGTCATGTGGTCAGAGCAAGTGGCTCCTGTGTGGTGTCAAGTGCCTGCTGGTTTCCCCTTGTCTTGATGGGGTCAGCAGTCATCCAGAGGAAATGCGGCCACCTGGCAGGAGATGTGGATGAGTACCCCTGACCCCTGGGCCTGGCCTGTGAGTGCGCATATCTGTATCCCTTAAGCACCTCCAAGTGTAGGTTTTATGTCCCTATGAGGTTGAATACCTGTGCTGCAAATGTCACGTAAGAGTATGGAAATAAAAGACTATTTATCTGAACTGGGTGAAGATTGGAGCTTATTCTTCAGTGTCTATTTATTGAACATCTGCTGGGTACCAGTTTCTTTTTTCTGAATACCAGGGATTGTTTTAGTCCTTTGGACTTCTGTAATAAAGCTCCATAGACTGGGTGGTTTATAAACAACAGACATTTATTGCTCACAACTAGAGGCTGCAAGTCTAAGGTTAAGGTGCCTACAGATTTGGTGTCTGGTGAGAACTCATTTCTCGTAGGTGGCACCCTCTCACTGTAACCTGGCATGGTGGAAGGGTCTCTCAGGCCTTTTATTATAAAGGGCACTAATTCCATTCATAAGCACTCCACCCTCAGAACCTAATCACTTCTTAGACCCCCACTGCCCAATACCATCACCTTAGGTGTGAGGGTTTCATGTGTGGATTTTGGGGAAGAAACAAAATTTAGTCCTTAGCTGGGTATGGCAGAACTGTCGTTGGCCTCAGAAGGGCTGTGTGTGGACTTACTCACAAAGCTGAAGACTTGCACTTCTCCCTTGCTTGAACCCTTCCAAGGCCTTAGGAGGGCCCTAGCAATATAGTCACATGATTGTATGTTTTGGTAAAGTTTGCAAAAGTCACATATTTGTATTCCTTTATTTCCTCCACTCACAGAAAGTTTGAGCCCCACAAAACCCAGGTTTACAGCCGGGCGCGGTGGCACACGCCTGTAATCCCAGCACTTTGGGAGGCTGAGGCAGGAGGATCTCGAGTTCAAAGCCAGCCTCAGCAATGGCGAGGCACTTAGCAACTCAGTGCGACCCTGTCTCTAATAAAATACAAAAAAGGGCTGGGGATGTGGCCCAGTGGTCGAGTGCCCCTGAGTTCAATCCCTGATACAAAATAAAAAAAAAAAAAAAAAAATCCCAGGTTCACTGTTGATCCCATGCATCATGGACACAGAGCATGCTGTGGTGTCTGGGCGTTGGCTGGTTTTGGCCCATTTGGCCCAGGGGCTGGCAGCCTCCTAAGAGTTCATTCCTGACTTGGTACTTACGCTTTAGTTGATTTGTCCCATGGTGTTCAGATCTAAGGCTAACTAGTTTCCCCATCTTTGCAGTGTTGCAGTGATCTGAAACCTGACACAGGTAATAGATCAAGCCAGAGAAGAGCTGAGTTCAGGGACCAGAAAAATGACCAGCAACTCAGCCTTACCCACCAGCAGGGCCAGCCATGTGGCTACATGTGGTATGATTTTCAGAGCCCCCAATGTCATTCCCCCACAGCCTGACGAATCCTGCATTGCTTTTTGACTGAGTCATTGGTTACTGAGTCTTTGTTGCAGTAGTGGGGGAGGGGGCCGTAGCGAAGCACCAGATCAGGCGCTTGCCTTGAACATAAAGGCTTGAGGGTAAAGGAAGCTCCTGTGCTCCTTAACCATCTGGCTGTCCACAACCCCAGGGGTGACTGGAAGCAGGAATGGCTCACGTGGGAGTGTGGGTGGAAGAGTGGCCAGAGGAGCAAGGTGGGCGGCGGTCATGTGCTCCAGGAAAGTAAGTGAGCTATAAAGAACAGAGAGGCCTTAGATTTGATGACCTTTGAGAAAGCAAGTTAGAAAGAGTGACTACTTGGACTATCAACCTTGAGAAGGGTGAGGTCCATGTAGACAGCCTGGTGGGTTCAGGGGAGCTGTTTCCGTGGGTGCACGAAGGGGTGGGCATTATGATGGAAAGGAGCCAGAATAACTGCAACTCTGAAGGTGTCTGGTGCTAAGGTGTATGAGTGGATCATGGTGTCTGTGAGGACTCAGTTGGGGTACAATAAAAGGTTCCATGGAGAACCCAACCAGTGCAGACCCTGCCGTTTTGCCCCATGATAGATGGTGGTCATGAACTGAGGGATTTAAGCAGGCAGGGCCAAGGATTATGGGGTTCAAACAGCGTAAAGTTGGGAGTCCAGTGATTCTAGCACACTCCCTGTGTGTGCAGATGGTGACCACCTGGATGTGGAAGGTGAGGGAGGCCAGATGGAGTTGATGGGCTGGGGCGCAGGGCCAGAGTTGCAGATGTAGGGGCTGCACTCCCAGGAGGAAGCTCGGTGCTCAGTTGGGCTGATCTGCAGGTTGAGGTTCTGAGGTGGCAGTGGGGTGCTTAGCGATTGGGGGACCAGGCAGCACAGTGAGGGAGGCAGATGGGTCCTCAGGAATTTATGGTTTTCTCCAGTGAGTCTGAGTCCCAGGCCCAGGCATTGTAAAGTCTGGGTGACCCAGAAGAAGTGGTGACAACAAGGGTATAGAGAGGGTCACGTGGGCAGTCTGGCCTGGACCTCCCAGAATTGGGGTGGTTGAGGCAGTGTTGGCTTATAGGGTTGGGGCAGCAAAGAGAACAGATCTGCCTTCCTTTTTTTTGGTACTGGGAATCAAACCCAGTACAAAAGCTCCATCCCCAGCCCTTTTTATATTTTGTTTTGAGACAGTGTCTCGCCTTGTTGCTTAGGGTCTCAAGTTGCTGAGGCTGGCTTTGAACTTGCGGTCCTCCTGCCTCAGCCTCCTGAGCTGTTGGGATTACAGGTGTGTGCTACTGTGCCTGGCTTTAAGGCTGCCTTCCTTTCTTTATGGAGGCCAGAGAGAAGGGGTGTCCTCCAAGGAAGCTTGGAGGGACACACGAGGGGCTCTCAGTTCCTGCCAAGACTGTCCTCTGTCTCATGTTCAGCCCCTCCAAGCTGCTCAGATGTTGAATAGAGGGGCTTCCCTGTTTGGTAAGTGAGGAGACTGAGGCTCGGGGAGGGGGAAAGTCCAGCAGCCAGGACCATGCACCTTCTGAGGGCAGAGCTGGGGTTCAACTGGGAAGTGCTTTGCTGAACGTGACCTCACTAACTCAGTCATTACTTTACTAAAATTCACCTCTAGGGCTGGGCGTGGTGGCACACAGGCCTGTAATCCCAGCACTTGTGAGGCTGAGGCAGGAGGATCTCGAGTTCAAAGCCAGCCTCAGCAATGGCGGGGCACTTAGCAACTCAGTGCAACCCTGTCTCTAATAAAATACAAGAAAGGGCTGGGGATGTGGCCCAGTGGTCGAGTGCCCCTGAGTTCTATCCGTGGTACAATAAATAAATAAATAAATAAGTAAGTAAGTAAGCAAATAAATAAAATTCACCTCTGTATTTTGATTTCTTGATTGAAATTAAGAAAAGATTTGATGCCCATTAAGAGAGAAAGGACATTTCAGCCCACATTGTTTTTGTATCTGTAAAAGCTTGTAATAAAGTTGTATGACCCTACCCAGAAAAGTCAAAGCATAATAGAGCTTCAGAGCGCTTTGGAATTTGAGTATATGTGAATATTATTCACTCTCCAAAACTGCACAATGCACGAGAAACTGAAAAAGCCCTGTACTAGTGCCATCAGGACAGGCTCACCTGAGGGTCCGTGTGTTCCCTGCACTGTAGAATCCTTCCTGTCCGAGGCCAGGACTTCCTTTAAAACACCACATTTTCAGTCATTTTGCCAAAACTATGCTTTCACTTATTTATCCACAATCTTCATTTAAATCAGTGGTTTAAACCCCATCAGCAGCATCAAAACCAAGTACAACAAATATTTATTAAGCATGTAGGAAATGCCTCATAAATAACCTCCTTTACACTTGCATACCAGGCACCCTTCTCAGTCATGCCAGATGTGTTTTAAAACACTGGCATTTCCACGGGAGGGTTTTCTTAGAACTTAGGGGTACCCTTATAAAACACCAGTTTGCCGACACTGTAGCCATGAGATCCTCCCTCCTTCCCCAGGCACCTTCTGTGTCAGCGGGACACAATCTTGATGTAGACTCCATTTTTGGGGCCCAAGGCAGATTTGGATTCTAGCTGCAGTGGAACCTAAAATAGAGGAAATTAAAATATTTGTCAAAGTTAACTGTAAGCCGGAAAACTTTCTTGGAACTGGGCCAGAGGCAGGGCCTGTGAGGTTTCCTTGAGATTAACACATCTGCCCCTCATGGCCTGGCATGGGCCCCAGCAGCACACCACTAATAAAAATTTTAAAACACCCCTTTTTCCTAGTGAATAAAATGCCACAAATGACGAGCATATCAGGCCCTGAACTTATCCACCCAAGAAATCTGGTTCAAGTGTAGTAATATCTCACTTTCCAAATGAAGAAACAGTTTCAGGGATGCCAAGCAACTTGTCCACGGTCACACGACTAGAACATGGAGAGTAGAGTCCTCCACTATTGCCATCCCTGCTGTTCCCTCACATCTCACTGCCCTCTTTGGGGATAGTGGCTTCAGGTTGTTCTCTGCTCAGCCATGCTGCAGTCCCTGATGTTCATAAAACTTTGCTATGTCTAACTTCAAAGGCAGAGGCCATGGTGGATTGGGGTTTTGAAACCCAAAGAACTACTAAAGAAGCCAGTTTACACACCCCTGGAGTGTGTGTGAAGTGATGATTCAGTGGCTGATGTGAACCTCAGAGCAAAGAAAGATCCCGGCTAGGCCTATTCAGATGCCTTCGAGGGTTGTGTCAGACTGGAGAGGGTATATGCCAGGAAACAAGAGGGTATGCACCTGGGCAGTGACCACACAAAATATGGTCCTGCAAGGAACCAAGGTTTTGATTTGATTCAAATAATTAGATCGTAAATAGCCACATGTGGCTAGAGACACAGCACTGGTCTAGACGAACTTGAAACAGGAGTTCCAAAAATGGAGAGGTGGGTTGAGGCTGGCAAAATCAGAGAGAGCTTCCTAGAGGAACTGCGTGGGGCTGCGAAGGCGAAGGTGAAGGCATGTGAGTGGGACCTGTTAGAGGAGGTAGGAGGGATTATGTTCAAGGTCGGCAGCAGTCTGAGCAGACAAAGCAGAGGGCAAAACCCTCTTGGAGTGGAAAGTTGGGGCGGGAAGTTGCAGGGTGGGCTCAGGCTCCCCTTTAGTTCAGAGTGAGAATGGGTTCAGAATGGATCCAGCAGGCCCTGGGGTCTTATGGCTGGTGGTGGTTCTTTTTTTTAGTATTTAAAAAGTTTTTCTTTTTGTTGTTGATGGACCTTTATTTTGTTTATTTATTTATATGCAGTCCCGAGAATCAAACCCAGTGCCTCACACATGCCAGGCAAGTGCTCTACCTCTGAGCCACAGCCACAGCCCTCGTGGCTGGTTCTTGAGCTGAGGGGTGCTGGCGGAAGTAGCATTTTTGGACCTTGGTCTGGACATTTGGGTCTGAAAAGCCCCCAAAAGGAAGTAATTGGCCCTGGAATACTGAGACCATCAGAGGCCCTGTTCCTCTCTGTCCTTCCTCTCAGTTTGACCCCTCGATTGTTCCACACTGCAGCGCCTCAGTCTTTGTGTACCCCAGCCAAGCCCCTCTTCCCCCAGGACTAGCCTAGTCTGTTTGTCAGAGGCACTGCGGGGTCTCCAAATCTGGAATCATCATTGCCTGTCCCGTGTCCTTATCGGTCCCCTCACGCCCTGTTCAGGTCTGCAGCTGCACAGAGGGTTTCCTGGTGGCAGGACCACACATGCTGAGAGTGACAGTCGGCTGTGCGCGGGGGCAGCCTGATGCCATGCTGGAGGACTTGGGAGTGAGAAGGATCTGGGTTTCAACCACCACCTTTTTGGCCAGTCACACGTTTGTTATTAACATTTTTTGGATGAATGAGTGACACCGCCACGGCCTGTCATTAAGCTGGATACTGGCAAACCCAACAATGAGCACAGTAGGGTTGTTCCCTGCCCTTACTGAGTCTGCAGTCCAATTGTGTGACCTCAGGAAAGTTACTTAACCTCTCTGAACTTGGTTCCACATTTAAAGAATAGGAATAATAAAACCTACCACAAAAGGTGGTGACTTAAACTTCCTGGCCTACCTCTGGGCCTAGAGTGCGTGGTGCGAGAGGGAGGCAGGGACAGGAAGGGAGGGGCAGGGGTGGCAAGGTCCCAGATGAGTGAGGGCAGTATCTTTGAGCCTCGCTGGTACTTCAGGAGTGAAGGTATATGTTGTCGGGGAATGTGTGTCACCACATGTGACAGACTGAGCCGAGGCAAGGGGGTCAGGAGAGTGACCATCTGTACAATGAAGAGGAGAGCATCCTTCAAGGAACCAAAGCCCCTCTGCTTCCCATCCATGCAGAGAGGCCTGTACAGGGTCAGGGGGACCCAGAGAAGGAGAGTCCCCTGCTTCTGCAGGACAAGCCACGCACCCCAAACCCTCCGGAGGTGGCACGTTTCACCATGCACATTGTCATCTGGCTTCTCTGCTGAGGAGGGAAGGGCTGCAGCAACACGAGGCCCAGCCTGGTGTGCAGAGCAGTGATCACAGGGCTCACACATGGGGCCACTGCGGGCCAGGCTTTTGTGCAAGCCCAAGTGTGAACTCTCACATCCTCACTTGGAGAGGTGGAGTGTATTTTTCTCTCATCATCCCCTTTTACGGATCAAGAAACTGAGGCCAGGGAGTTAAGGAGCCAGCCCCAGCCCTCACGCAGCCCGAGGCTGCCCTGGCCGACTAGCTGTGGTGCAGAGAACTGGAGTGACACCCCCTCCCCAGAACAGCGGCCCTCACCTGAGTCTCAGGGCAGGCTTCGAAGCGGAACTTGCTCAGGACGTGGAGCAGTGTCAGCTTGACCTCCAGAAGCCCCAGGCGCACCCCAAGGCAGCTCCGGGGGCCGGCCCCGAAGGGCAGGTATGTGAAGGGCTGCCGCTGCCTCTGGGCCTCTGCCGTGAACCTGAAGGTCAGAATGAAGGTCAGTGTTGGCCTGAATGCCTGCTCCCTTCCATCTGAAGTCCCTCCTCCTGGCTGAGCAGCCCTTCATCTCAGCCCTCCTCACCCCAAGTGGCATGACCCCTGCATGGTTTCCTGCAGGACTGTCCCTAAGGCTCTGGGAACTAAATGAAATCCAGGTGGTAATCCCCAGCCCCAGGGCTTGCCAATGATCACAGCCCTGACCTGAGCAAGAGGATGACGAGCCATCACCCATCTCCTTCCTCAGTTAAGTCCCTGGACACCAGGGCCACCCTGCTCCCTACAGCCCTCCCAGGGACTGTCCTGCTGTCTTAGCTGCCTCCCCCACCCACACTGGCTCTGCTGGCCTGGGCACCTGAGACTTGAATCACTGGGAGTTAGGATATTTGGACAGCGGAGGTCCTTCCTTGGAATTGCTGAGTCTGCTACCAAATCCAGCGTTTGCCAGGTGTGTTGTGCCCGTGGGGCCAGGGGCCCATCGCATTTTGTAACAGCCAGCTTGCTTATTACTACCTCTGCACTTGGGTGCTGTGGTATTTCTTGGTCTTGAACTGTATTTCCAGGACCTTCTAAGCAGTGGGACATAATTTCTCTAGATCCCACTGCCCCGGGTTTCCCAGTGGCCCTGCTCTACAGCTGGGCTGGGTTCAGCTAGAGCCACTGAAGGTGAAGACACATGGCTGCCTGGCCAGCTCTGCCCCTGCAGACGGCAGAGGGAAGACTAGGGATCCATTCTGATGTGGGGCAGGGAGTGGGCACCTGCTCGGGGGCATTTTAAATCGCAGAGTCTAGAAGAGAAATTAGGTCATGGACCAAATCCATGTCAGCGACAGGAGGAGGATCCAGGTCTCATGGATTCAGATGGCGGGGAAGTCTAGCGACACTGTAGGATGGAGGTGAAGTGACTGTTGCCTTCCAGGGCACACTCGAAACACAACCCCGCATCCTGTGTCCCACTTGAACAAATAGAAGATGTTGTTGTTTCCGTGCATCACTGCTGAATGCCAAGTCTCTGGATTCAACTTGGGACATTTTAAAATGGTACCAATGATGTCTGAGTTGTCATGACCTTTGACTTTTGGGGGGACAACTGCCTGAACTTTCCTGCACTGTCACCTCCACTGAGGAATCTCAGTCCCACACACACTGCTCAGGGCCATTTAACAGGGCAGCGCTCACCTTTCAGGGTCAAAAGTCTCCGGGTCTGGCCAGTGCTCGGGGTCATGGTGCAGGGCGCCCACCGCTGTCTCCAGCACGGTGCCTGCGGGGATGCGCTGCCCCAGCACCTTGCAGTCCTGCGCCGCCTCCCGCGTGAACCTGCAGACAGGCGAGAGAGCTTGCAGGTGGGCGGGCTGCAGCAGATGGCGTGGCCCAATGTGGGGTGTGGAATGAGGCAGGGGAAGGAGGCCCAGCCCTCACCCCATGAGCCTCTACTGCCCAGGCCTCTAGTCCCCAGGCTCCTTAGATGTGCCTGCCCTTTGCTGCAAATGCCCGCAGCCACCCCTCTGTCCATCCATCAAGGAAGCAGTGGAGCACCCTCTGGTGTCGGGGGTGCAAAGGTGCCTTCCAGGGGCTCCTTCCTGGCAGAGGCTTGCCAGTTCCTCCCTTTCTCATCTTCCCTCTCAGCTTCTTCAGACTGCCCTCGCTCACCCTCTCTCTTCCTCTACTCCCGTTTCATTGCCTAGCCCTACTGTCCAGCTTCTGTCCCCACCCCCAGACAGTCTTCATGCAGAGGTCACCAAAGACCATTTGATGGGATGACCCTCCAGGCTTCCTCTGCTTTGGCCTACTGTGCCACTCTTTCCTTGCACCTTCCTTCCTTCCTTCCTTCCTCCCTCCCTCCCTCCTTCCTTCCTTCCTTCCTTCCTTCCTTCCTTCCTTCCTTCCTTCCTCCCTCCTTCCTTCCTTCCTCCCTCCTTCCTTCTTTTTTTTTAAATATTTTTTAAGATGTTGATGGATCTTTATTTTATTCATTTATTTCTATGTGGTGCTGAGAATCAAACCCAGGGCCTCGCACATGCTAGGCAAGCGCTCTACCACTGAGCCACAATCCCAGTCCCCTTGCACCTTTCTTTGCTTTGGTTTTGTTTTTCTTTGGAAATGATTTTGAACTTACAGAACAGTTGAAGAATAAGCTTCTTCCTCCTCCTCCTCTTCCTCCCCTTCTCCTTCCCATCCTCCTCCTTCTCTTCCTCCTCTTCCTCCTCCTTCTCCTTCCTTTTCCTCTCCATCTCCTTCTACTTCTTGATTTTTAACGACATTACCTGCTTTGGTTTCCCCCCTGCGTGGCTGGAGTTCCCTCCCCTCACTCTCACTAGTAGGTTCCTCTGTATCTTACATCTGGTGGCTCCCAGGATGTCACCCACACTCATGGCTTCTGCTATATCCTGAGGCCCCCTCCCCCAGCCCCAAATCAAACCTCAGGTTCCTATTTCCAGCGCAGATTAGACCTCTCCCCTGGGCTGCTCCACAGGCTCAAAGCTCAGGTGAGCAGAGCAGTGACAACAGTCGCCCACCTCCTCCTCCTCCTGTCTCTCACCCGGGCGTTCTGGCCTCTGCCCTTTCTGCACATTGGCCATGAGGCTTCCTTAGTGGACTCTCTCATTTTACTGCCTCTTCCTTGACTGAGAGCCTGGTCTTTTCTCTTCTAATCCAGTCTTCTGGCAGCAACCAGAGTGGTCTCTGTGGCATGTCAATCTTGTTAGGAGCGAGCCCTGGAGCTGGGCAGGGGTCCTGGGTGTCTGAGGCTGTGTGGCCCCAAAGGGGAGACTGGAGCCAAAGTTAGTGCCTAGCTAATGTCAGTTCAGTGGGTGTAATGGAGCCAGGAATAGGAGACAGAAGCAGGAGATCAGCATTCAAGAAGACTGGGAGCAGTTTGGGGTGCAGTGAGAGCCTGTTGGGGAGCATTTGGGATTAAGGCCTGAAGTAGGTTGGGGCATTGGCGCTGCTTCAAGCTACATGGAGGGCTGAGACAAGGGCCTGTGTACACAGCTCCTGGGGCTGGTGAGACCATGCCCCAATGTGACTGCTGAAGCCAGTGTGGCTTCTGAGCCACCTTCCAGTTCCTGAGCTCAGGCCTCCTCCTTGAGCCTGCCTGGGAAGGCCCTTCCTGGATCCTGGAGGGTTCTAGCGTCCTTATCTCACCTCAGCTTCTTACGATGACGAGCGCCCGTTACCCAAGAACACTGGAGCACGTCCGCACCTGGCAGCTTGAAAACCTAGCACAGCTCTCACGGAAGCTGGGCCTTGCTGGACACGGACCAGAGACGCACCGAGGAATGCAGCCTACGATTCTGCAGCAGCGTCACTTTCCTCTTGGGGCTGAGCATTGCCACCACTTGGGTCAAAGTGGCTTTCTGCCTCTTCCAGAAAATTCTTGCCCAGAAAGATAAGACACTAAACTAAGAAATAACTCCACTGTTTGCTTTAGAAAGTAAAGCAAGCTAATTTATCTGGGCAAACAGCTTTCCTATCAGAACAATAGATTGCTCGCTTGAGATAAAACAGGAGTGTCAACTATCAAGCCTCCCTTTAAGACCCTCGCGTTCCTATAGCCACCAGCCCCTAAACTGTTGTGTCCTAGACTCACCCCCATTTCAATCATCTCCACCTTAAGCCTCTGGAGCCCTGACTTTAGACCCTATAAAATGCCCCCATTCTGAGGTCCTATTAAATGAACATGCTGTTACACTTTAGATCTAGAAGCAATCTCCTAGAAACAAAAGTAAAGACGAAAAGCTGAAGAACCTCTCATTTCCTCAGTTTGGGTCACAACAATGCAGAATTCTGGGTTTTTAGTTTAGCACCAGCTTCCAAGAGTTCTGACCATAGTTCTTCTGGAATTTTAAAAGATGGGACGAAGCCTTTAGGACAAGGGCAGAGTCACAGCCACTAGCTTCTCTGTATCACTGTCCCCCTTCCCACCTGCCCACCCTCTTCCCAGCCACTTCTGGGACTATGGTGTTAGCGGTTTCTTTCTGATTTCAACACCAGCCCCCTTACCAGGTCTGCACCACAGTAAGGAAACAAAGCCCACCTCCTCACCTTGGGGGTTTCTTCACAGGAGGGCTAGTGAGGGTGCCAGTCACAGCCCGTCACAGCCCATGTCAAGGCTTGGTCTCCAAAACACCTCCCCTTGTAGAAAAGGCCTGTTCCCCAACCTGACTGGAATCCCAGGGAAGCACCCCCCCACAGCCTACCCCTGCTCATTTCTGTACCACCCCAGTCCCCCAAGTGCCTAGAATCAATGGGAAATCTTCTGCATATTAATCCCTAACACAGGGCATGAGGGTGTCTGACTAGAACAGCCTCAAAGCACCATCAGCTATGATAATTCTAGAATATTCTAATATCAGAACTGACCCTGGTGAGGTTAGATTCACTCATTTATTTACTTAGTATTTGATTGTAAAATATACATAACATAAAACCTATCATTTGAACCATTTTTTAAGTGCACAGTTCTGTGGCCTTAAGTACTTGTATATTGGGCCACCATTACTGCCAGATCTTTTTCACTTTCCCTGAGGGAGACACTGTCCCCATTAACTACTGACCTCCTCCCCCTCCCCCTGTCCCTGGACTCCACCTTCATACTTTCTGTCTCTGTGAACTGGACAGCTCTAGATAAGTCCTGTGAGGTTTTACCTAAAGGAAATTTGGGTTCTCCATTGTCTGCCTCTCTGGGGTAACTGCTTCTACTGGAGAGGAGGCCTGGTCAGGTTATGCCTGATGGCAACGGCACAATGCCATTTGTTTGATTTTTAGAGTAGACTACTTAAGTTTACATATGAACCTAACATTTCTGGAAGAATGCCTCAACTTGTACCATCGTCTTCTCAGGGGATTTGGACTCGGGCAAAGGCCAGGGGGGCCCTTACCTTTGGATCTTTCTTTATTTCTATTTTTTTTAAGTATAAGCAAGTAATTCTGGTAATATAATCACTTCAAAATTAAAAATAATTCTATGCTGGCTTTTACTTCAAGTTCCCCTACCCCCAGCCCTTTTTACTTTTTTGAGACAGGATCTAAGTGACTGAAACTGGCCTTGAATTTGGAACCCTCCGGCCTCAGCCTCCTGAGTACCTGGGATTATAGGTGTGCACCATTGTGCCCTGAAGCTTCCCTAAATACTTAGAGGAAACGTAATTATTACGCTGGTTATGTTGATACCCTGCTCCTGCTCACAAAAGAAACTAAAGCAAATTCAAGGCTCCTGTCTCTGTTCTCCTCTGTTTTAAGTTTTCCTGTAAGACTGGAACAGTTAAGAGGCAGAGCCTGACCTACTCATGCACAAGCATGTGCCTAGGATGGTAGCCACCAGCCACGCGAAGACCCGGACAGGGGCTTGGGAAGCTGTAACCCACCCCAAAGGGGCAAAAGAGGCCATCCCCTGGCACCTGTGCTTTTTCATCTTTACCAGAATCAACTTTGACCCCTGGAGGATAGCAGGTAAGGCCTGCCTTTCCACGTGGCTGGGTCTCCTGCCTGGCTAGACTAGGCCTCACGAGAGGCCTACAAAGTCGTCTGAGTTGTACTGTGTGGATTCCTTCATAACACTGACCAAGAATTTCACTCTTCTTTAAAGCTGAGTGATATTCCAGTGAGCATACATACCACATTTTCTTTATCCATTCATCTATTGAGGGACACCTAGGTTGGTTCCATAGGCTAGCTATTGTGAATTGAGCTGCTATAAACATTGATGTGGCTGTGTCACTATAGTTTGCTGATTTTAAGTCCTTTGGGTATAAACCAAGGAGTGGAATAGCTGGGTCAAATGGTGGTGCCATTCCCAGTTTTTTCAGCTTTAAAGAAGAGTGAAATTATGGCATTCGCTAGTAAATGGTGGAAGCTGGAGAATCTCATGCTAAGTGAAATTAGCCAGTCCCACAAAACCAAAGGCTGAATGTTCTCTCTAAGATGTGGATGCTAATTCACAATAAGGCAGGAGGGGGGTGGGGTGGGGTGGGAACTAGGGAAAAATAGCATTAGATTAGGTAGCGGGAAGAGAAGGGAGGGGAGGGAGGGGATGTGGGGATGGGAAAGAGAGTGGAATGACACAGACATTATTACTGTATGTGTATGTGTGACTACATGGCCAATATGATTCTGCAACATATAAACTTTGAAAAATGAGAAATTATATCCCATCTATGCATGATATATCATGGTGCATAAATGCATTCTACTGTCATGTATAACTAATTAAAACAAATTAAAAATTTTTTTAAAAAAGGAATTGTAACATTTCCTGCACAGGCCATTCTGAGTTTCTTCTATGGGTAAGTCAAGCTGTGGCAGTGCTCGGTAGAAGTCACCATGTATTTCTGGGAGAAAGTAAAATTAACAAAATGCTCACTGCCCCTATATCCCCTTAAACCCTTAGGCTGGGCTGGTGCTGGGCCTCTGGGTGTCACGCTGCCCCGCCCCTCACATCTGCTGTGTGGTGGAGGTTGAAGGCCGGGAGTGAGCGCCACCTCAGAGCTGCCTAAGAGCTGGCGGGGACCAAGCCCAGCGCCTGGTCCTCTAGGCTCATGCTGTGGCCGCCTAGAGGGTGCTTCCAGGTCTATTTTCCTGGAGTCTCCCTGAACTTCTGAGGGGCCAGCGGAGCAGGTGTCGTGGGAAAGAGAAGCCCGGAGCCAGTGTGGCGCTTTCCCAAGATCCCACAGTGGACCCCACGTGGCGCTGGGGCTTCCTTGGCGCTCCCGCTAGGCCTGTCTTAGGCTGTACCCGAGCCCAGGCCCTGGGTGCGCTTTTATGGGGGAACTTCAGTCAATCCACCCAGATTCTCTAGGTCCTGTCCTGTCCTCAATTGAGATCATGGGCAAGCTGGTCCCCAGAGCAGTGACTGTACCAAGTGACTCTTTATTAAGGGGTCGCCAAGAGAACTGACCACAGCATTTGTGGGCTGCTGCGCCTGTCCAGGTTGGTTTCTATTTTAGAGGCCGTTCACTTTGTTCTTCTTAATGGGGTCTAGGTCATGCCACCTAGACGAGCGCTCATGGGGTGAGTTCCTGACAGAGTTTAGATCCAGGAAATAGCGTGTCATTGGATCAGTTTGCAACATTCCTCCCACTGGGGGGCACACTGTTTGACTCAGCTGGTTCTGCTCTCTGCCAGCAACTTCAGCCACCGCAGAGATCTGACCCTAGTTAGCAGCCATCTCTGAGCCCAGTAAGGGCCCTTTAAGCAGAATTATTCAGTTTTATCACTGACTGTTTTGTTTTGAACTTCATTTTAATGTGCGTACTGTTGGATTCCCGGCAGGGAGGTAGCAGGCCACACCTCCCCAGGTAAAAGACTACATTTCCCAGGGGCCTCAGCCTGGCCAGCAGGTGCCCTCCCACTGCCTCCTGACCTCCAGCAGCCTAAGGAGACACTCGCCCCCAGGGGTCTCCCTGACCACCAGTCCGCTATTTAAGCCTTCCCCAGACTGAAACTGGCCCTTCTTTTCCCTTCTTCTTCTTCCTTCCTGTTCTCCCTTCCCTACCCCCCTTCCCTTCCCTTCCTTTCCCTACCCTTCCCCACGTGGCACCCCAATAAACCCTTTTATTTCACTAACACGGTGTTCCCGGCTAAGTTAACTTTGTTCAGCATTTTCTAACACATGCCACTGCCCCAAGTCCCCTTGGAAGAAAGCTGGATATAAATCATGAAGAAGGAGGGAGAGGGGGGGAAGGAGGAGGAAGAGGAGGGGAGGTTGGAAAGCAGTTTGTTTGAGGCCCCCAAGGAAATCAAGAAAGGGCCACAGAATCAGGTCTTGATGCTGGTGTCAGGAGAGCCCCTGAGTTTCTGGCTTCTCTGTGCCAAGGCACCTGCCATGCATACCACTGTGATTTCCGTATTTGCTTCTGAACTTGAACATCTTGCATAATCTCTACAGTCACACTCTTTGTAATGCTTTTGGTTTGAAATATCATTTTGAGATACCCTCAAATCTTTCACATTTTCTCTTTAAAAATGGCAAAAGGTATCTCCATATGGTCTCTGTGGTAATGTTGATTCGTGGCAGTGCTGACTGGAATTCATGAGATACATACAATTAAATGCCTTGTGCTGCTTCTGTTTCTAGAACCCGAAACCTAGCACAGTTTTGCTGCTGTTGAGAGCCTGTGGACCCGGGTTAAGGTGCCCTTCTCTCAGGGGAGCCCCATTTGGGGAAAATTGAAAGAAACAGATTTGATTTCTACTCTCAGGGCACTTGCAGGTTGGTGTGACTGACTGTACATTAGTGACATGTTGTGGGGTGGTAAAAATGTGTCAAAGAGTATAATATGAAGCACCGTTACTGCTAAAAGTGCTGGGAGGGCAGGTGGGGCAACAGGTGAGGTGTGCCAAGTCAAATGTCCTTGGCTGGGGACTCTTGCATAGGAGCTCTGAGGAAGTGACTGGTAGGACAGACACCAGGGGAGGAACATCCCCAGCCCTGTATGATCCCCTATTAAATGTTGTCTCAAGGGCAGAAACTTTGATCTGCTTTGTACACAGGCTGATTTCCCAGTGCTTGGCAAAGTAGATGCTTAATAAACAGTTGCTGAATGAGTGAGTGATTAGGCAGGGGCAGTGGCAGACTCCATCAAAGGCAGGGGCCCAAGGAGATTGGCTTGAGTTGGGGAGGAAGACCACATTAAGGAAAGACTGGTGATGCTTAGAGAAAGTGGTTAACCCATAGCAGAATGGGCCAAACATCCGGGGCATTGTGCCTGGTGCCCCGGGATGCAAAGAACCCAGGACTCAGACTTGGTCATGGAGGAAGACCTGTGATAACACAGGTCACAGGCTGGGGACCACTGAGGGCTCCAAACTGCAGTGCTGAAGGGGCCCAGAGGTGCAGGGCAGGGTGGGGGTCGTGTGCATACCTGAATGCCGGTGGGTACATCCTCAGGGTCTCTGCGATCACCATGTCCAGATAGGGCAGGCCTTCCTGGAGGCTGCGGTACTCAGGGGCCCTCTAATGCAGGGTAGGAACAATGGAAGAAGGTCATGTTAACTGGAGCCTCACGGCACTGTGTCTTTTTCATGAACTTCAGAGTTCTGCTCCAACCTTAGCAAACATTCAAGTGAAAAACCCACAAGATGAAAAGCAGGTGCCACTCAGCTGGCATCAGACCAGCCCTCCACGTGTTCTGTGGCGCTGAATTTCACAGCGCTAGACGTTATCAAAGATGAGCAGATGCAGCCTTGGACTTGGGGGTCTTTACGTGTAAGAGAGAGAAATTTTGTTCCAAAACTGCAGCAGCGGTTGCATTTATTGAGATCTGATGATGGGGCTGACCGGGTTCTGCACATCAATTACCCCCTTCAGTCCTCCCAGCAGACCAATGAGGAAGCTGTTTTCCCATTTCTTAGATGAGAAAACTGAGGCTGAGAGGCTGTCACATGGGTGGAAATTGGTACCTCACGTTAGAAGACAAATAATGAAATGGGTAAAGAAGAAAAAAACGTTTCAACATCGATAAAGCATTAATAGTAACAAAAACCCAGAGAACTATTATAAATCAGTAAGAAAAGAACTCACTAGGAAGCTGTGGAAAAGTTGCGCAGAGCCAAACCGAGGAACTACCGGTGGTGGTGGTGGTGGTGGTGGTGGTGGTGGTGGTGGTGGTGGTGAGAAACCAAAGCAAAGCAGTGAGATCCCAATTTTCATACAGCAGATTAGGGCAAGCTGGGAACTACTGGTCAGATTTTGGGGGGTTCAGGCATCACTCCCTGACTCTCACCCACAGTCGAAGAGGAGGGACATATCGCAGGTGGGTGGTGAGCAGGAAGGGGGCACGCCCGTGGGTGGGGCGGGTCAGGGTGGAGGCACCGGAAGTGTATTCACTGCTCAGCGCACTCACTGCTGGTTTCTGCAAGGGAGGGATTCCCCAGACACCCCCAGCCTCTCCCCACACTGAGGGCAAAGAGGGCTGTTGGTTGGCAGGTCAATTAGCTAACACCAATCCAGGAAGGATCCCCATGGTGTGGGGGAGGGGCTTTCTTATGTCCCCTCCCCTCCCTGGAGCACCAGGAGAGAGTCCTCCTGGGTAAGTCCATCCTGCTGTGCTGCTTCCACCGTTTGGTTGGGGGCGGCCTGGCCTCCCTTGCAGGGGGAGCCACTCACAACCTGGGAGCCACCATGTAGCTTGATCTCCCGGTGACTTCCCTGGGGCAGCAGCAGCACTGTTGCCTGGGAACCTGCTAGAAATGCAGAGAAGGCAGAAGGGACAGAGGTGGCAGATGGGGCAGGGCCAGGACGCACGGGGTCCTGAAGTCCATGGTAAATATTTTAGCTAATCTATGCCGGCACAGCTGTTCAGTATAGCGCATCTGCTCTTAATGCCCCTGAGTCAAGTAGCAGCATACATGTAGTTTAATCCCAGGTCTGTGTGTTCGTGAATTGAAAGATAAGTGAGGTAATGGCGCTTTGTTATAAATAATAATAATAATAATAATAATAATAATAATAATAATAATAATGTTTGGCTTTCCCAGTGCTCTCTCATCTCATTTCTGGGTGCTGTTCCTTCGTTAGGGTCTCACACCTTCACCCCACGCTTCCCACTTCCCTTGCAGGCCATTGGGGCTGCCAGAGGAGCTCTGAGCAGTGGGAAGGGCCCTGTGCTTGGGGCTTGGGGCTGATGCTCTGTGGGTGCTGTCTTAGAGTCCTAATAACTTGATTTTTTTTGGTACCAGGAATTGAACCCAGGGATGCTTAACCACTGAGCCACATCTCCAGCCCTTTTTATATTTTATTTAGTAAGACTCTGTCTCACTAAGTTGCTTAGGGCCTTGCTAAATTGCTGAGGCTAGTTTTGAACTCATGATCTTCCTGCCTCAGCCTCCTGAGCCGCTGGAATCATGGGCATGCGACACCACGGCCAGCATAGCTTTATCTTTGAGTCTGTGTTTTGGAAGGAGAGTGGGAAGGGACACTGGAATATGTGCTGGGGCTTGGATGGTCCCACCACTTGCTGCCTCTCCTGGATGAGTTCTTGGGGGCCTGCTCTCTCCAGCACCTTGGACTCCTCAGCCCAGCCTCCCCGTCCCTGCCCTACCCTGTGACCACTGTTGAGCTCAACCCCCAGCAGGGGCCTGGGCACAGGCACAGAGAGAGTTGGGACAGGGCTCATGCACCTTGCATTGTCTTGAAGTGGCGTGGCTGTGGTTGTCCCTGCCCCAGGCTGGCAGAGCACTGTGTATGTGGCAGGACTGACCAGAAACCACGTCTTGGGGAAGCAAGACTCTGCCCAGCTGTGATCTGGGAACCAAGTATGTCACATCACATAGATTTAAATATCCTTGGAGGTTGCAATCTGCTGCAGCTGGAGAGGGCTATGGGAAGGGGAGGCTCCTGGGTTCACTTTCCTAGACTGTCCCCCAGCTGGCCTTGGTGCATGGGCGTGGCGATTGGCAGGACCCTCCAATCCCTGTGAGGGTCTGGACTCCACCAGCCCAGCCAGTTTGCCCAGGCTTGAAGGAGCACCCCTTGGGTGGCATGAGGCCACCCTCTCTTCCTTTTTCCATCTACATGAGTTTGGTTGGTGTTTGTGTCTTTGAGCCAGCAAGTTCACAAAATACAAATTGTGTAATTTCAATAATTCTGCATGTGACTTACGCACTCTGGATGAATTTACATTGAAAACTGGCTTTGCGTGATATAAAGATGAATGGTAAAATGCATGCATATAATTTAAAATGTAGATTTTTCTTTACTTTAAATAGCATTAAATAGAAAATAAAGCCCGTGATCCCAGCTGCACGGGAGGCTGAGGTAGGAGGATCACGAGTTCAAAGCCAGCCTCTGCAACAGTGAGGTGCTAAGCAACTCAGTGAGACCTGTCTGTAAATAAAATACAAAATAGGGCTGGGGATGTGGCTTAGTGGTTAAGTTCCCCTGAGTTCAATCCCCAGTATCCACCCCCCCCCCAAAAAAAAAAGAAAAGCAAAACCACTGTAATAAGTGGATAAAGAGACCACAGAAGAAAGGGAGAAAGTTTATATGTACCGTTAGTGGCACTTCCTCCTGCTTTTTGAAGATAAGCCCTCAGGTTTCCACTTTGCTTTGGGTTCACAAATTATAAAGTCAGCCTTGCAGACTGTGACAGGCCAAGGAGAAAAGAAAAAAGGAGCTTTTCTCTAGCAGGCAGAAGTTGAACATGGGTTGAACATGAGCTGTTGGTGGCCACCTTCTGCCTTGTGGATTAATGAACAGAAAACAACAGTTGGCCTGAGAAAGAAGTCACAAATTAGACAAACGGAGGGAAGCAGAGGCAGAGGACAGAGAGACTATTTCCTGGTGTCTTCAGGAGCTCTGGTTCCCCTTGGCCATCTGCTTTCGGCAAGTAGCCTGGGGGTAGCATCTCAGCACTCTTCCAGCAAATTCTCACTTGTGGCCAAAGTTAGCATCTGAATTCTGTTATCTGCAACCAAAGGAGTCTTAACAAATGCAAGAATGTACAAGAAAGAAGAAAAGGAGGGAAGGAGGGAAGGAAGGAAGGAAAGAAGGGCCAAAAGAGAAAAGAAATGAAGTGAAACAACACTGGACCTGGGAGCCATGTTTCCAGCAGGTAAATAGTGTAGATTCCCCAATGAAAAATACAAGCTGTCAGGATTTATCAAAGAAAAGTTATTAAGACAGGCCAAAATCGGTATTATGAAATCAAAGTCTTCACCATTCTTCTTCTGGACTGGCTTTCTGCTGTTTCTAGCTTTCTACTCAAGGTTCACACGTGATCATCATCTTGGCCCAGCGGGTCTGGCTGTGGCTGCACATCAGAACCAGCTGGATGGTCCCACTCCTTAGAGATTAGACGCTTGGCCCGGGTTGGGGACTGGGCACCAGTTCTTTTAAAGCTTGTCTGGGCCGGGCGCGGTGGCGCACGCCTGTAATCCCAGCACTTGGGAGGCTGAGGCAGGAGGATCGCGAGCTCAAAGCCAGCCTCAGCAATGGCGAGGTACTTAGCAACTCAGTGAGACCCTGTCTCTAAGAAAATACATAAAAAAAAGGGCTGGGGATGTGGCCCAGTGGTCGAGTGCTCCTGAGTTCAATCTCCGGTACCAAAAAAAAAAAAAAGCTTGTCTGGGACCTAAGTGCCTCCACGTGGGAGGAGTGGAGCCCCCACCACCTTTTAGTCTAATCCAAGCAAGGCAACAGAGTTCCAGTCCCTATCCCAGGTGCAGACCATCCACCCTTCCCTATTTGCTTGCTCTGTAGTTCTTGCTGGGAACCTCTGGGATTCAGGGTTCTGAGCCAGTCATGCCAGCAGAGGGCAGCACGCGTATGGGAAATGAGGGTTCCCCATTCCGGAAAAGGACCTCAGGACTCATCGCATCCAGCTTCTTCATGATAGAGTTGAGAAAAAAAAGGAGACTCAGAGAGGGACGCCTGGGACCCCGAATCTCACGGAGAGAAAGCTCCTTTCCTTCAGCACTCCCTCAGCGGACCCCTCATGCCAGTCAGGTGCTGGGTTCTGTGCCAGGGATCCAGACATGAGGAGGCCCCTGCCCCTTGGGGAAACACACTTCCCAGCAAATCATGGTACTGGATGTGTAAAGTTTTCTAGAATGGGCTTTGGAGGAGTGCAAGGTTAGATCTTCTTGGGAGACCATTCATTTACCCATTCAGGAATTTGTATGGAGCCGGCGCATACTACTGAGCAGGCACTGTGTTAGGCCCAGGAGGTGTGACTAACAACACTGGCTCTTCCACCCCCTTGGGAGTCTCTTACTCTATTGGATGCAAACCAGTGGACGAGGAGAATGGAGAACAGGTGACAAGCACGCACACCAGACATTTGGGACCCTGGAGGCCAGGATGGGAGGACAGGGACCAAGGTCTACACTGAGACCTTTCTGAGGAAAAGTGGGTGGGCTTGTTTTGATGCATGTTCAAACAAACCGATGTAAAACAAATACCATGGATCAATCAGGAGACTTTGAACCCAGCTGGATATTTGATCCTTTAAAAAAAAAAAAAGTTATGGCCCGTTTTGTTTTTAGTGTAACGATGGCTTTGTGGTCATGGTTTAGGAAGGAGTTCTCATTTTAAAGACACATATGCTGAAATATTTACAGATGACTGGATGTATGTCTGGAATATTTTTAAGAGTTGGAGGTGGAGGAAGAGTGTGGAAATCAATGAAGCTGGGTGGCTCCAAGCAGATGCCTGTTGAGGTGGGTGACAGGTAGATAGCCTCCTAATTTACATATGCCAACACTCTCCATAATAAAAAGGTAAATAGATACATAAATAAATAATAAAAGCTGCCGGGCGTGGTGGCGCACGCCTGTAATCCCAGCACTTTGGGAGGCTGGGACAGGAGGATCGCGAGTTCAAAGCCAGCCTCAGCAATGGCGAGGCACTTAGCAACTCAGTGAGACCCTGTCTCTAAATAAAATACAAAAAAAAAAAAAAAGGGCTGGGGATGTGGCCCAGTGGTCGAGTGCCCCTGAGTTCAATCCCCAGTACCAAAAAAAAAATTAAAAATAAAAAAAAAAATAAAAGCTGAAGTGACAATAGTGAACGGAACACCTACGCAGAAAACCTGAGGCGTGTGTGAAGAGTGAAGGCGGTTCTGTCAGGCTGGCCCAGTGGGCCAGGTGCCATCGCAAGCTGACCCTGGAGAGTGGTAGTTTGCCGGGCAGAGGAGCAGAGAGGCATCCCATGAGGGCAACCGCTTGGGCCGGGCCTGAAGATGCTGGAGAACACAGGTGTGGCCCTGGGTGGGACGCCGTGGCACATGGGGGGTCATGACTGCCGAGAGAGGAAACTGGGACGCTAGCTGGTACGGATGCTGGGTATTTTTTTTTTTTTTTTGGCATCTGGAAACATCGTAACAAAAAACTGTGGTGGGATCTAACTTACTTGCGTGAAGAAGGGAGAGGAAGGAAGCTGAGTGAAGGAAGTGCTTTTCCTTGGAAGAAAAGGCTGGCGACTCACTCAGCCTGTTGAAGACGGAAGCCAGGCCACGGGAGGACGGGAGCTCCGGGCTCCACATGCCCAGGCCCCTGCCAGCAGAACCCAGCAGATGCCTTACGGACAGCGAGTCAGGGCTGAGGTAGGTCTGCAAGGCCTGGAGGACCAGCAAAACTTGGGGGACTGAGCAGAATATTCTATTCCAAGCCAGGCAGCCTGCTAAACTTCAGTGCTTCCAAGAGATAATGTTAAAAGTCACCCCCCATCCCCGGGATCTCCCTGACTCCTGCCGCAAAGGCCAAATGACTCAGAATTTGAGTTGGGAAGAATCCGCGGCCTCTCGCCCTGACCCGGGCTGTGCCTGGGGAAGCCACCTGATCTGGCCAGCGCAGGCAGGGTTCAGGTCCGGGTGGATCACCTATCCACTGGGGCCTTGGGCCAGTCACCAGGGCAACACGGACAGGTCACCACGGCTGCCAGTTAGGATCATGATGTTGTCCCTCCCATCTTGCAGGTTAGGGCAAAGGAGAAGACAAAGCCGAAAGTCCCTGGAAAGTGTAATGGACCCGGCCAGCAGGGGATACTTCTGTTGGACATGCTCAGTGGCAGGAGCTCATTCCCTCTGGAGGCCTTCTGTCTTCCGTATTGAATCACTCCATAAAGATGTGTTAGGAAGAAAGCAATTTAAAGTCCTATTGAATTCATTTCAACTGGGACTTATTTTATAAAATAAATGTGCCCTTAGAAGGTTGAAAATTAAATATTGGGAAAAACAGAAAATAAAGAAGTAAGTGGCATCTTTGCCTCATGGTTTACATTCTCAAAACAGAGGTCCTTTATTTTCAGGGACACTGATTTGTATTTAATCTTCAATAGGCACTAACTTCTAACTTTATTTCTAAGGTTCTTGGTCTCCTAGACTTGCTATCACATAGCATAAGATCTCTAAGCCAATGTTGAAATGCAATAGAGAGACCTACTGGTTAAGGAACTTTGTGGAAAATCTATTGATAAATCCTTTTAAGCAGGAAATAACACCACCCTCTCCTATCAATTTTGCATTTCTACACTTAGGGTTTTTATTTTTCAGTGCTGGGGATTCAACCCAGAGGTGCTCTACCACTGAGCTACATCCTCGGCCCTATTTATTTATTTTTGGTACTGGGGATTGAACTCAGGGGCACTCAACCACTGGGCCACATCCACAGCCCTTTTTTGTATTTTATTAGAAACAGGGTCTCACTGAGTTGCTAAGTGCCTCGCCATTGCTGAGGCTGGCTTTGAGCTCGCAATCCTCCTGCCTCAGCCTCCCAAGTGCTGGGATTGCAGGCGTGCGCCACCACACCTGGCTTTATTTTTTATTTTGAGACAGGGTCTTAAAATTACCAGGTTAGCCTTGAACTTGTGATACTCCTGCTTTGGCTTCCCAAGTGACTGGGATTACAGGCTTGCACCATGCCACATTTAGATTTTTGTGTATTATTCTCTCTGAAAGCGACACACACACACACACACACACACACACACACACACACACACACACGAGTCACTCATGTACCTACACATATTCTACACACTGATGTGACCTGGAGTGTAAATGAGAAAAAGAAAAGAAAAATGTCACTGCTTCCATAAAGATTTTTTCCGGAACAGAAAAATTCTTTCCTATTTTGCCAAAGGAATCAGAAGCAGGGGCGCCTTCAGGATTGTTCTTGCAAAACAGTAGCCACAGCAGCATCAAATGCATGTATAAGGGCCCTCCCATGCCTCACTGGCCTGGGTACCTTGCAGAGGGACCAAGTGGGGCCAGCCCTTGCTCTCTGGAAGCAGGGAACTAGAAACCCCTGAAGCATGGGGACAGCTAGGGGCAACACATCTTTATGAAGAAGAAAGATTTCCATGCGCTCTGATTCTCTGGGGGAACGTAAGACTACAACATGAAACCCATCCATGGAAAATGTGGTGACCTCAGCTTTGCCCTTTTGACCACAAAATGAGAAGCGAAACCCCTTCCTGGCAACCTGAGTTTTCCTGGCCAGCTGAGGGAGGGCTGGTGGCCTCCTGACTGATTCTCTGACTTGGGAGGCCCAGATCCTCACAGCTCTGACAGTTCGTCTTTGAGATTCCATAGATCTGTCATTGGAGGTCAGCGGTGCCCAGCGAGCTGTTTCAGGCGGGGAGTGAGAGGCCACTGAGGGTTTGGTTTTGAGGGGAAGGTGTGAAGAGTCTCCTGTCAATATCACTGGCAATGCTCAGAAAGGCCTATGGGCTAAAGAATTTGGCAGATTTAGAAATGTGCCTAAACCTTAGACAAGCATCTGGGATAGTGTGCAGAGCAACTGTTTACATCTCCTTAAGAAGAAAAGAGACAGAACCCATCTCACACAAACACGGGGATTCTTCCAGGTGCTCCTGGACATTGAGGGATTAGGTGTAGAGATGTAATAAATGGCCGTGGCCAACCTGCACTGCTGCACACGCACCCCATGGGGTGTCAGTCCTCTGCCCATGGCCCTGGGTGGAGCGTCGTCCATCCTGCTGCCCTGCTTCAGGATTCCTGTCTTCAGAGGTCTGTGACAATTACAGAGCCTTGCCTTGTGCAGGGCTGTGTTTCTCACTGAATTGTACGTCTATTCCATTTGGTTCTCACAACCGCACTGCGAGGTAGGTAGGGCGACTTTTGTTGTCTATTTTATAAATGAAAAAAGCCAGAGATGCAGACAGGCTAAGTGGGCTCACCCAAGGTCACATAGCTTAGTGAAGGCAGAGCTGAAACTGAATCCAAGTCTTCAAGTGCCAAGCCTTTCCCACTCTGCCCTCCACCCAGGCCCATCTTTGTTCCCTCCTACCTCTCTATCTCCTTTCCCTCCCTTTTGTACATTCTGTGGAGGAATAACATACATGTGGAAAAATATAGCACAAACAGAAGTGTAGAGCTCAACGAGTTTTCACAAGGTAAACACACCGGTGTAACCACTGTCCAAGACAGAACATTCCGGAACATTGCAGTACCCCCCAGGACCCCTTCACGAGTAACCTGGCTTCTGACACACAGAAGACTTTTGCATTTTCCCCTTGAGCGCTCTATCAATGGAATATCCAGTGGGCAGTGAGATTCTTAGTGAGATTCTTCCATGTGTGGTAGGTAGCTGTGGTTGTGTGTAGCTGTAGTTGTTGTGTGTTCATTCTTGTTGTGTGGTGCTCTGCTGTGCGCTGCCACCATGGAAGCATGTATTCATCCTTTCAACTGTCAGGGACATTTGAGACACTCCCAGTTTGGGGACCATTTCAAATAAAGCAGATGTGGGGCTGGGGTTGTAACTAAGTGGTAGAGTGCTCGCCTAGCACGTGCGCAGCCCAGGTTCGATCCTCAGCACCACGTAAAAAAAGAAGACATTGTGTACAACTAAAACAAATAAATAAATATTAAAAACAAAAGCAGATGTGAACATTCTGGAATACATTTTTTTGGTGAACATATGCATGAGTTTCTTCTAGGTATATACCCAGGAGTGGAACTGCTGGGTCGTAAGAGATGTGTATTTCCAGTTTTAGCAGATATTTCAAACAGTTTTACAAACTGGTTGTTCATACTGTCTACATTGTAAGGATGAATTCTAAAGCAGCGTGTTGACATCTAGTTCCCTCTGTTTATTCTGTGGGTTCCTCTTCCTTTCCTCTCTCAGCCCCCCTCCAGTCCTCTGAAGTCACCATTATCTCTGTTCCAGGAAAGAGTTGAGAGAAAGAAATAGGGCACTATTTTGGGAGCTGAGTTATTTATTCCTATAATGTGTGTGTGTGTGTGGGGGGGGTGTTGGGGGGTACGGACAAATAAGATACATCTAATTACCTAATTTGCAAGAATTGTCCCAATTATCAGATGCAAGCCCTCATAAGCAAAAATGCATTCCAACACCAAGTAGATTTGAGTCTTCGAATGATCTGTTGTTTGGTAATATTTAGGATTCTGTTCTCTTCCATTAGCATGGATCATTCACAGTTGATTGTTTTTGATGCTTAGAGAAATAAGTCCCTAAGTAAATGACAGTTAAATCACCCAGGCTGCTTTCTGTGCTTTGGGAGGGGGAAGAGCGGACTGCACTTAATTTGAAGAGAAAATGTGCTGCGGCCCAGAGAGGCTCTGTTTCCCCGCCTGTGGTGGGGGCGGGGAAGGGTAGGTGAGCTGTGACCCCAGAGCAGGCAGAACTTGCTGTGTGTTTGGGAGACCACTTAATTGTTCATTCGATGATGTGTTATTCTGGTGGAGCCGCGGAGGGCTTCGATGAGTAGAGGTGACATACTGAAAATGTTCCTTGTGCTCTGACAAGGACACGGTGGAACGGCTAGAAGGGAGAGTAGGGAAGCGGGTCAGTAAGACGCGGGCCATTGCCACAGTCTAGCTCCAGTTACCTGCTAGCGACACGTCCCAGCTGTCCCGCTGTCGCTGGGGCTCCACCGCCAAACATTCTGATTTAATTGGTCTGGATGTGGCTTGGGACTCGGTATCGTTTAGTCCGAGCTCCCCGGGGGACTAGGATGTGTGGCCTGGATACCGTGATCGTTGCTATAAACCAAGACTCACAGGGAGAGGGGCCAGCAGAGGAAGGGAGAGAAGAGCCATTTCCAGGCTGCTTTCCTGGGAGGCTGAAAGACGGGCGGGCCGAGGCGGGCCTGCGCAGGCACAGGAGGAGCTCGGTGGTGGCAGGGTCCGCTGGAGGCCCTGGGGGGGAGACAGCGGCTCACGCCCAAAGTGGAAAAATGACAGTGTCCAGCTCGGCCACACAGAGGTGGACGAGCCCTTGGGGATGGGGCTGAGGAAGAAAAGCGCAGAGCCGGACCTTCAGTGCTCCTGGAAAGTAAGGGACCCTGGACTCAGATCATCCCCTGGGTGGGCCGGGGGATCTGGGACGAGGAGAGGCTGGTGTGTTGTCCACTGGGGGCGAGGGGAGGCCAGAGTGGGTACCAGTGGGGTCAAGGGGTGAGCAGCAGGGGGGGATGGAGCACTGAGGAGCAAGGTGACAAAGACAGGCCACTCTCCCAGGTCCTCTGAAAGGACCAGGGGACAGAGCAGACCCCTGGGGAGACAAGCGCATCCCTGGGTGTCTGTGGGGCAGCGCGTGGCAGGAAAGTCCACGCGGCTCCGGGTAGTTGCCGAGAGTGGAACCAGGCCACTCGCATCAGGCCCAGAAAAAGACCCTGTCAACGCAAGGCAAGGATTTTTCAAGTGACCACGACTTAGCCACCGAGCCTCTGCTCACTGGGGATTTTCAAAACCAGTGACAGAGCACGCAAAAAGGTCACTGAAAGATCTTAATAGGCCCCTCGTCAATAGTCACTTGACATGGGTGACCTCACGGTGCCTTCTATTTCTGGGTTGTTCTGAAACATCACAGCCATACCTCATCCACCCGGGGACAGCCTTGTGACTTTAGCAGATCCTGGCCCCTCTATCAGGCCAAAAAAAGGTCATGGGAAGGCAGCGAGGGTCAAGGAGCTCTATCTACGCCCCCCTCCCAGGCATGTCCACCCCTCCTTCCTGCGTGAATCTCCATGATAATTCAGCCTGAGAGTCACAGTGCGGGCCACTCACTGTTTGGGGAAACGGTAAACAAAGATAAGAGTGTTAAGCGCTGGAATTTATTTTTTATCCACTTGGCCTAAAAGCAACTGCGTGTTAAATTTAGAAAGCCGGTTCCAGACCCCTCCTGCTTCCTGCCCCGTCTCCACTGCCCATGCTCAGATCGTGCTCTCCGCTGACCGTGGAATATGAAATGTGTTTGTAAAGCCCAGGAGCTTTTCGCGGCTGCCTGTCTGGATGTTTATAAAAATGTATCATCGGAGGGCCTGGGAGACAGGGGCCATTTCCTCCGGTCCAGGCTCCCTCTCCCCAATCCAGCAGTAGCCAGTGCTGCCCAAATATTTACCCAACTGTCCTCCCAGGCAGGGCCCCGGGCTCTTCTGTCTCACGCTGTCATTAGGTGGGACGAGCCCCAAGGGAAGTGGCAGCAACTCCAGCAAACCATGGTAGGTTTGTTGACAAGGTCTCCCCGACACCCAGAATCCACCACCGACACCCAGAATCCACCACCGAGAGCTCTTTTTCCTATGTGCGGGTTAAATCCCTTTGCAATCAACTCAAAGAACCTGGAGAATCCCTTTCGTTGACCTGGAATTCTGTTGTTTTGCATATGCTTTGAAACGGATGAGCCATTGTCTGGGCTCAGGATTTTTCTGCTTGGAAAGAGATCTCCACCGCGATGCAATTTATTGTAGCAGGATTTTTTTTTTTTTCCTTCTTTTCAGTTCATCTTCAATTCCCTGTTGCCCACTCTGTCCGTTTTCACAGCTCAGGATATAAGTGGGGAAAGCTAAGCCCAAGCTGGAAAGGAAACAGAAACGAAAAAACTCTCCTTTGCCCAAGAGTGATGGCCAGATGCCCAAATGGCATCGGGTACCAGATTTTAATGATTGCTGGGAGTGAGGTGGGTTTGTGTGGCCAGCTGAAGAGAAAAGAGTTGAACCAGTGCTCTCGGCTGGCACTGGTGATCAGTCATGAGACAGGGAAAAGAAAAGAGCAGAAGAGACTTGGTGATTACAGGAGTTCAGCACTACCATTGTGTGAGTGAGGAACCACTGCCCAGAGAGGCCAAGTGATTGACCCAAGCTGCACAGCAAGTAAGGGCCAGAGGCAGTACTGGAGCACAGGACTCTCAGTTCTGGTCCAGTGCTGTGCTTCGGCCACATTACACTAGAGAGAGAAGGTGGAACCACAGGAACCAGGATTTAAAAAAATAATAACAACCAGGATACTATAGCAGATGGTGTGTATTCAGTGTTTCATGTCTAAGAAATTACTGAGCATGCTTCTTGGGTCACTGTATGAAATCCCAAGGAAGGCAAAGGACTCGTGGGAGGAGTGGGGTCTATTTTAGACCAAGGCAGCCGGAGGTGAACTTGGGTGGTATGATTTTGTATTTCTTAATACTGTGTTCACAGGGTACCTCGATTCATCCAGCCCAAGGGACTTTGCATACAATTGAGTAATATGGGCTTGCCAAATAAAATATAGGATGCCCAGTGAAATTTGAATCTTAGATACCTTATGCAAAGGAATGAATATCTGCCTCCCTTCTCCCCCTGATGTTGAAGCCCTCACACTGTTGTGACGGCATTTGGAGGTGAGGCCTTTGGGAGGGAGTTAGGGTTAGGTGAACTGTGAGGGTGAGGCTCCTGCGATGAGGTGAATGCCCGTATAAACCCAGGAAGAGGCACAAGCTTGCTCTCTGTTTTTCTGTCTGCCTTTCTGTCTCTGCCTCTCTCTTCTCTGGGCAAGCGCTGAAGAAAGGCCCTGTGAGTGCACAGTGGTGACCATCTGCAACCCAGGAAGTGAGCCCTTACCAGGAGCTGAATCTACCAACACCTTGACCCTGGACTTCCAGCTTCCAGAACTGAGCATCCAGAAATAAATACCTGTTGTTGGAGGCACCAGTCAGTGGTGGCTTTGTGATAGCAGCCCCAACTGCTAAGAAATTAGAAAAACATATGAGTATGTCCCAAATATTGCTCCATACATATTTATGCTATAAAAACATCATTCATTTTTTATCCGAAATCCAAATTTAATTGGATGTCCTTTATTCTTGTTTACTAAATCTGGCAGCTCTAGGTGGTGGTACTGTTTGTGCTGCATTGAAAGAGTAGTGATCGGACCAGTGCTCCCAGTGCCCGTGACGGGGAGGCCAGTCAGAGAGCGAGAGTAGAGAGGCGGAAGGGCTGAGTTTACGTGGGTCCAACCCCCCCATACTTTGGATCTGGAGCCATAGCCCAGAGAGGCAAAATGGCTTGTCCTCACGTTGGCTCACACAGAAACTCTCGTTTGTTTCTTTTTTTTTAAAAAAACAAATCTATCAAATCAATGAACCCAACTCTAGTTAAGGATAAGTTTTTAGGTTAAAAAAAAAAAAAAAGTCTAGGGAGTCATTCATTGTTTTTCTCTTTTATACTGAACTCTTGAAGGTTTGCATTTCATGATTGGCAGGCAGGACGGTACACTGAAGAGCAGAGGGGGATGGGTCTAGCAGGTCCAGCTGGAAGCCGGTGGGCCAGTGACCGGGCCTCACCAAGACTGCTTGCTCTGTAAACTGGGGAGAAGTCACACTCCAGGGTCAGGGTGAGACTCCCCTGTTGCGGGGTGGGTGTTGTTAAGAGGCACTGTTTGTGACTGTTTTTCTTTGGGACATATAACCAAATTTGTATCTGAAAGGGCTGTTTCTGACCCTGGGAGTCCATGAAGCAGATGTCATCCAAGCACAGGCAGGTGACAGCCGTGCCAGAGAATTGAGCCCCCCACTTCAGGGGGCCACCTAGGGTGAGACGCCTCAAGAAGGCCCCTGCTCTGTTGGCGGAAGGTGAAAGGTACTATAGGGTAAATCCTACAGGATGTGGCTGGGCTGCCACTGAGCCTGCCAGAAGCAGGCCCAACCCCATAACTGGACCCAGTAGGGGTGGCCAGGGAGGGCTGTCTGGGAACCCCCTGCATCACCCAGCTCAGCACCCCCGTCAGTGGGCACCTGCTGGCAGGCCTGAGCCTGGTTCCTGCAGGTGAGGGAGCAGGGCAGCCACATGCTGCAGCTCTGGTCGGCCTGGGCCTTGGCTGTGGCCTACAGGCCCCTTCAGGAAGCAGGCGCTGCAGGGGGCCTGCCTGGGCCAGACTCTGCTCTGGCAGCTAGGAGGGAAGAGCCATGGTCCTGGGCTTCTCCAGCGTCCTTGTTTCAGTGTTCTTCTGACTAACTTGGTGTTAACTTCGTGCCCTCAAGGGTGAGGTCCCCCCTTGAACATGTCCTGTGAGAGGAGCCAACGGCAGGGCCATGGCCAGCAGAGGCTTCTCATAACCACGCCTGGTAAGGGCTGGTTGCCCCGGCCTGCTTGCTCTTCCTAATCCCAGTTTCCGAGGACACGTGTGGCGTCCTCCTTGCCCTCTGTGGCTCTGGGTAAACCTCTGGGTCTGTGCAGGGCTAATGACTCCCTGGGCCAAGGGTCTTCTCACGTTGCACGAGAGGAAATGGTGGCTCAGAGCTGAGGTGGCAATGGGAGGGCTGAGGGCTATGGCTGAGGGCCCCGGCTGCATCCAGGCCTATCCCCAGGGCTGCCTCAGACCCTTCCTGGTTACTGCCACCCGCCTCTTCCACCTGAGACCATTTTCTGCAGCTGGTGGCTTTCAGTGAAAGGGCCTTCTTGCTAAGAAGAGTGGCCTCTACACTGGAGAACTAAGTGAAGACGGGCCCCAGAGAGATGGCTACTGCGAGCCCCCCAAGCCTGGGTGTTATGGTTGAGGTATTAGGTGTGAGCCAATGCAAGGAGGTTCAGAGAAGAAATGCTGGGTTAGGAAGGCCTTAACTCAACCAGTGACTTCATCACCTGATGGGATTAACTGAGTGGTAACTGAAGGCAGGTGGGGTGTGGCTGGAGGAGGTGGGAATTGGGGGCGTGGGTTTGGGGTCTATATTTGCATCTGGTGAGTGGAGACCTTTCTCTCTGCTTTCTGATCATTGTGTGAGCCACCTCCCTCCACCACACTTTCCGCCATGATGTCCTCCCTCACCCGAAGCCCTTAGGAATGGAGGCAGTTGTTTGTGGATTGAGACCTCTGAAACTGTGCGCCCCCATAAACTTTCCCTCCTCTGCAGTTGTGCTGGTTGGGTCTTTCAGTCACAGCAGCAACAGAGCTCACTAAAACAGTGGGCCCCCCTCTCTTCAGAGCTGAGGGCGAATGGGTGAGTCAGAATGAGGCTCTTGGGGAGAAAAGGGTTTTTACAGATTAAATTTAAGGGTGGAAGGGGACTTAGTAAATTACAGACAGCACACGCCTCAGAGCCTGGAGAGCTGCTTTCTTACTTTCCATAGACCTGGAATTAGCATGATTGCTCAGTCGCTGCAGGGCTGAGGCCCCCCCCTGGCCTGCTGTTGGCAGGTTCAGCGGCAGGTGAAGGGGGCTGCCTCTCAAGAGGGGCCCAGCAGACCCGCCCCTCATACCAGATCACCAGAACAGACTTGGGGGACGTGGTGGAAGAGCTACAGGCTGCTCCCCACATCCCCGTCCTGCCCACGTGTGCCCTGACATAGCTCCTACAGGTGTGGGAGAGGGGTCCCAGGGTCTCAGCCAGGCTCCCCTGCAAGTGAGAGCCACACCCCATCTTTCATGGAATGGAGTCTTCCCTCTCCTTCTGTGCCTGGGCCAGGCGCTGCGTGCTCCCAGCTGAAGCCCTCCTCATCTGCCTGGCGCTGGCCTGCAGCACCCCAAGACTTCCCACAGGGATTTACTTTGGGGTTCACCCTTTGCAGGTAGCTTTTCCTGTGGGCAGGGCTGCCCAGCGGTCCAGGGCTTCAGCCCAGTCCCAACTCTGGGCCCTACTTTAGTTTGGGTTTTCTTATCTTTGCTGTTGGACTGTTCTAATTGGGATTAAAGCCCGAGAGAGCGAGCCTTCACTCCCTACCCAGGAAGAAGGGTTCTGTGTAGTTCCTGTCTTTATGACTTTTATTTATTGATAGTTTTTTTTTTTTTGAGAAACCAACACTCTTTTATCTCATAAGAATTTTATCTGTCCTACAAGGATCCCCTTGGCACCTGCACGACTCCCTCGATGTTGATAAGCTGCCTCGGCCATCACCTTGACCCTTGTTCTACGGGGGTGCATCGCCTGGTGCCTGCTGTATACCCTGAATTGTTCTAGGGACGGGTTGGAGATGGGCAATGCACGGTCCCTGGGAGGGAGGAACCTGGGGACATCCTGGCAGGTGGAGGAGGTGTGGGCACTGTGGCGCCATGGAGGCCTGGGGGGGTGGGCATCGCTGTGGCCAGGACCTGCGCAGGGTGGGGTCTGGAGGGGGTCGGCAGAATGACTTCCCAGAGATGAGGCTGATGCCGAGGCAGTTTTCAAAAAAGCATTTGTGTTCTCTCACACAGAAACAATAAAAGCACTTCAACAAGGTTTTGGAACAACACTGTAACGAGTTCCATAGCCGCTGCTCCGTTTATTGCCATTTTATTGGAGCGTGCGCTCTGCGGTTTCTGCCTGGCTCCGACCGCGTCCCAGCCCGGAGACGGTGGCAGTGGCTCATGTTAATGATGGCGATTTGCTTTGGCCACGGATCTATGGAACCCTGTTTCTTTTGTCCCGGGCTCTGCGGCCCCAGGACTGTGCTTCGTGCTCATGTGGACCCTTGGCCACGCCCAGTCCCACTTCACCCCCACGGTGCTGGGGCTTCTCAAAGGGACTTAGCCTGAAGGTGGGGAGATTGGGTTCCCTCCAGGTGTCAGAGGTGATGGTCGCACCAGGGAGGCCCTGGGTGGGCCGGGGAACTGGATGGAGGGATGTTGCAGGATCATAGTTCCCAGCTGCCAGGAGCAGAGGTCAAGTCCGCGGCCACAGACCCAGGAGACCCGGTGGGGTGGTACTTAGGGAAGGGAGGAAGCACTGTGGGGGAGGGGGTGCAGTTGGGGAGAGGCCGCCACAGCAGCCCTGATGGAGTGGGCATGGCTGAGCTGGCCCTGTAGACATGAGAAGTGGCCATGAGGAGCCTGGGCTCCCTGGAAGACACCAAGGTGATGTGCCACCAGACAGGAAGTGGGTCTGGGAGGCTGGCCACTGCACAGCCCAGTGACAATGAACGCCTCCAGCTGTCCACCCTCGAGGTGTCCAGTTCCACCGGCTGCTGGCACTTTCATGGTGGACAGACCCACGTGCCAGTGGATAAGCCACCCACTGGCTGCCAGCTGGGCTGTCCTGGAAGATGCTCTCAGGATCTCCCCTAGATCTCGCTGGGGCAGCCAGATGTGGGTGTGAGGCGGGGCCAGAGAGAAAAAGCCCAGCAGGGGGAGGGGCAGGAGCGGCCCCAGGGATGTCATTTATAAATGAGAAGGGCTCCTCCTGAGCCACCGTGCTCTGCCTTGCTGACCATGTCCTGCAGGGCAGGCACGGGGCGAGTTTTGCCAGTGTCATTTCATCGAGGTTTATTTTACAGATTAGAAAACTGAGGCTTAGAGCCAAGTTCATGTGTAAGGTCAGCAGGCGGGAGACGGTGGAGCCGGGCTCAGAGTGGGGCTCATCGTTTGGAGTGAATAAAAACCCGAGTCTGCTGATTCCAGAGCCCGTGACAATGACAAGAAAGAGGCACAGGAAGGGGTTGGGTCCTCCTCGTCAAGCAGGACAGGCAGGGCTGTGCTTGGCACCCTGACTATTGTGTGACCACAGCCTGCGGGAGGCTGAAGGAACGATCTAGGGCGTATGAAACGGGTCCTCCCAGAACGAGACAATTTAGGAACGGGGTTCCTGGGGTGACTGGGAGAAGGACTGTGGGCCAGGAGAGGGGGGGATGCTGTGGGGCCCCTGCTCAGTGCATGTGGGAGAAACCCTTGCAAAGACCTGGGGGGTGCCCCTCTGCACCTGGTGGAGAGCATGTCACCAGCTGTATCTCATCCCAGGTGGGCACAGGGCTGGGGCAGCTTCTTGGCAAGGGACAGGAAGTCACTCAGGAATTCTGCAGCCCCTGCTCAGGGTGTGGCTATCTATGAAGAGTTTTGACCTTTTCATCTTCTTTGGCCTTGGCCTTCAGCTCTCTGGGGACTTGTGGAGCTCTCTGGCACTGGGCCCACACAAAAGGTGACGACCCTCCTTACTACAGACTAATTTGGGAGTGGGGGCACCCCAGTCCAATTTATTTATTTATTTATTTTTGGTACCAGGGATTGAACCCCGGGGCACTCGACCACTGGGCCACATCCCCAGCCCTTTATTGTATTTTATTAGAGACAGGGTCTCACTGAGTTGCTAAGTGCCTCGCCATTGCTGAGGCTGCCTTTGAACTCGCAATCCTCCTGCCTCAGCCTCCCAAGTGCTGGGATTACAGGCGTGTGCCACCGCGCCCGGCTCCCAGTCCAATTTTTTTTTTTTTGCCCCTTTCTCTGACCCTGGCTGGCACTGTCTTCTCAGATGAAGAGCAGTAGCTCAGAGACTACCTTGGGGCCAACAGGCTCACTCTCGAGGACCTGGCCAGATTCACAAGTCCATTGGGAGGTTTACTGACGACAGTGGTGTGCGCAGCTGTCTTCACTCCTGCTGAAAGCAGGGCCAGCGGAAATGGGCCTCAACGAGAGCAGGAGAGGGACACCAGTGTCCTCTAAGGGCTCCTTCACCCTGGAACATGCTGTCTCCTTCCTGGAGGCCCTGGAGTGCTCTCCTTTTGGGCCGGCTCTGGTGGTCTCCCTGCCTGGGCAAACCCCCCTCTCTCCACGGCCAGCCAGACCAGCAGGGATGTTTGCATAGGGCCCTCCACACATGCCCTTGACCAAGGACATCCCTGTTAAGTTCTGTCCACTGAGCCTTCTGCCCTCTGGATTGGACTCCAGGTTCGTGAGCTGGTGGCTTGGGATCTGGAGTTAATGGTAGGTGCAGTGGTACCACCAGTGCAGAATGCTTTGTGAATCATGACCAAGAAAGCACCATGCTGTAATCCCAGCGGCTCAGGAGGCTGAGGCAGGAGGATCGTGAGTTCAAAGCCAGCCTCAGCAATGGCGAGGCACTTAGCAACTCAGTGAGACCCTGTCTCTAAAGAAAATACAAAAAGGGCTGGGATGTGGCTCAGTGGTTGAGTGCCCCTGAGTTCAATCCTCAACACCAAAAAATAAATAAATAAGAAAGAAAAAGGAAGCACCACACACATCCTACAAGTCACCACAGCCCAGGCTGAGGGTCCAAAGAAGCTGTGAAGGGTCCAGGCAGCCGAGGCGAGTGGAGGTGACTGGTCTGCAGTATGGAAAGGCTGGAAGGAGAAGCAGCAGAGGAGCAGTCCTGCGAGTCAGAATGCAAAAACAAGGAGTGTGGGGCCAGGCAGAGAGCCAAGGGCGTGGAGCTCGGGTGGTGATGCAAACCCCCGGCCCACGGGGCCACAGTGCCCACCCGAGTTGGTGGGCTGAGGGGCAGGAGTGTGATGGGGGAAGGGCCACGGTGCCTGGGCTTTGACGTAGGGTGGAGGCACGTGCTTGGCTGGTGCTGCTGTGGGGTGACTTGGGTGGCCTGAGCTTCCACTATTTTCAAGAAAAGCTAGAATCTAGAATTTTGTAGAATTCTCCTGCTTTTTATATTTGGGCAATTAATGCAACTTTAAAAAGCAAATCAAAACCTCTGCAGCTACGCTCAGCTTGTGGGCTGCCTCTTTCTGCCCCCGTCCCCTGGCATGCTGCTGGAACAGGCCCCTGTGGGTTGGACAGCCCCCTGTGTGATTATTTGAACGTCTGCCCACTTTGGCCCAACCCATAGGATGCTGCTATTTTTTTATTTTTTTTTCTCAATTAGCTAAGAAAAGAGACTCTTTTCCCCCAAAAAGTATGCTAATGGCTGGCAGGGTTGGATTTCTAGTTTGGGAGTTGAATTTTGTAAAACTGGTAACCTGTCAATAGGAAAATGCCATCCCTTCCTGGAGGTGTCACTACCCTCTAGGGTCTGGGATGTCCCCGTGACCCCCAAGGTCTCTCAGGCCGAGATAAGGGTGACCGGGTCAACTGCTCTGATCTTTAAGACTCCCAGACTACTCAGTATCTCAATGTATTTTTTTTTTTTTAAAGTAAATTAAAACTAGGGCCAGGATCATACAGATTGAAGGCAAAAGCGTCTGGAACTAATTTCAGAAAGCTCTTAACATCCCGGGGAATTACTTTTCTTTCTGCTGAGCAGTCTTAGTGGGAGAAATCTGTTGTAACCAAACATGTGTTTTCTAATTAGGTGACTGTTTTAGGTTTCATGGCGAACGGAGGCAGGAACACGGGGTGAGACTGGACACACACCTCATTCCTGGGCATCCCATCAGCTTCGCGGGCAGGCGAGTTGAGAAGAGCGGGACGCCGTCAAACCCCAATGCCAGGCGGTCTGGGGCCCGGGGCCTGGGAACCCCCCGTCACTCCCAGCTGGTCCACGCTTGCTCTGCCCCGCCCACCCCGCCTCTCCTTCAGTGTGTGTGTGAATCTGAAATTCCAGCCTTGGTTAGGGAGTAGGAACGAGCCTCCAGCTCTGCGTCGCCCAGCCCCCGAGCTCTGCTAGGTAGCAAAGAGCAGCTTCCTTCTGTGTTTCAGTTCCTAGCTCGAATGTGCCTGTGGAGTCATCAGGGAGCTTGTGAATACCCGGATGTCCAGGCCATCCTTCAGACCGAGGACACCTTCTGCAGGTATTAAGCTCCCCAGGGTGATTCCTGAGTGCAGCCAAGGTTGAGAAGGCCACTTAGAGACCCTGGCTGATGTGGGCCCACGGCTTCTGTGTCATACCAAGTCTAGCTCTTACAGACAGCCGGGGAATTCATCCAGGGCTATTTCCTACACGCTACTTCAAATTCCCACCTTGGGGGGCTGGGGTTGCGGCTCAGCGGTAGAGCGCTCTCGCCTAGCACGTGTGCGGCCCGGGTTTGATCCTCAGCACCACGTACAAACAAACACATTGTGTACAACTAAAGAAAATGAATAAATATTAAAAAAAAATTCCCACCTTGGGAGCCAATACTGCATAGCAGTTAGAAGCATACAGCAGTCACGCTGCCCAAATTTGTATCATCACTGACCTGTGGTGTGGCCTTAGCCAACTTGTGCAGCTTTAGTGTCACACCAGAAAAATAGGGAGAACCCTCGTCCTGCTCTATAAAGTTGTGGTCAGGGGGGCTGGGGTTGTGGCTCAGCGGTAGAGCGCTTGCCTAGCGCTTGCATGTGCGCGGCCCGGGTTCGATTCTCAGCACCACATAAAAACAAAAGGCATTGTATACAACTGAAATAAATAAATAAATATTAAAAAAAAAAAGTTGTGGTCAGTACAAAGCATGGTTCTCTGACAGCATTAAGATCAATGCCTGTAAATGGATGAAGTTGGAGAATATAATGCTAAGTGAAATTAGTCAATCTCAAAAATCCAAATACCGAATGTTTTCTCTGATATAAGGAGGCTAGTTCACAGTGTTGTTGGATGGGGGTACATAGGATTAGAGGAACACTAGAATGGTCAAAGGAAAGGGAGGGGAAGGGAGGGAGCAAGGGGGGGGGGAAGAAAAAAAATTGGTGGTTGAATGAGATGGATATCATTATGCTAAATGCATGATTGAAGATCTGAATGGTACATATATACTTTGTATACAAGCAGTTGTATGTAAAAAGATGCTATACTTGTGCATTATGAATAAGTAAATAAATAGCTAAATTAAAAAAATAAAAATAAATTTAAAAAAAGATCAATGCCTGTGCAGGCAGGAGCTCAATGGGTACTCACTCCTCCTGCAAGTAAAGACCTGCGTGGTTCCTGTATCCATCCATGGGGTTCCTCCGCTCAGACCAGCCTGTCTGGATGGGCTGCTTCTCTGGGGGACCTGATCACCTCTCTGATTTGCTTTCTGTCTCTGAAGATGCTCACTGAATGCTCACGTTGCATCTCACGCCACACCTGGAGACTGGACCCTGTCCTGAGGCTGTGCAGGGAGCAGGTTCCTGCAAGGTAGTCCAACGGACGCCTCAGGTAGGACCCCCAATTGTCCAGCTCACAGTGGGAAGTGTGTGGATGAGTGGAAGTGAGATGATCATCTGTAAGGGGGGTCCACGCACACATCACCAGGGCACCCGTGGTGGCCCAGATAGTGTACTGGGCACGGGGATGCTTGGGTGGGCTTGGCTGGGTCCCTCCCTACGTGGGACCTTCAGGTCAGTGGAGGAGACAGACTTTCCAATCAATGCCTGTGAAGTCACCAATACTAAGGGTTTTGAAGAAAAGATGTGAGGAGGGTAAAATGGGAAGTTGTTCACCAAACCCCAGAATAATTGAAAGAGTTAATTTGGGGGGGCCAAAGAAAGGGACATACGTTTTATATCCAGTGTCTTATAAATTAATGGGGCCGGTCACTGCACAGGGTCACAATAATTGAGATGATCTAGGTACTTCTGGGATGATGATTTGATAATGAGTTATGGACAGGGCCACCCTGGCCTTTGGAAATGAACATCGCGGAGGCAGCACCAAGCTCCACCCACACCGTCACCCAACATGGGGTCTGCTGTGTTCTGAGTAGGGCACCCTCCAGAGAGGCATGGACAGTCAGCTGGAGGGGGACAAGGAGGGGTAGGAGACAGTGAAGTCTTGCGATATGGAGACAAGTTGCAGACACCAGAGGGTATAGACTTCCACTTCTGAGACGAGTCTGAGCTGCGGGTGTGGGCTATGCGGAGGCGGGCTAGTGGAGGGACACTGGTCTGCTCCAGCCGTGTGCAGTGCAGCCCCTGAAGGAGAGCCGAGCCCCTCATTCCCTGTACGATGGGCTGAGCGATTCCCAGCAGAGACCTGAGAAAGGACATTCGGACCTTGGTTACTGGGATCCACTAATGAGCACCGGAATCCTTCTGGCTTCTCAGAACCTGGCCATTTGATCATGATTCTGTCAGGTTTTCTGTGAAAACAGCATGTCAAAAATGTGAATTTGGCTGGAAGAGTAGGAGGCTAGAAAAAGATCTCAGGGAAAAGGAGGGCACAACCTCAAGTGGCAGGGAAGTGACCCTGGTCACCAAGGGTGTGGAACACGGAGGCCCTGTGGGGACAGAGGCTTGGGGGCAAGGCAGGAGAGATATGATTTGGAAATGGCTATAAAATGGAAATGACAGGGAGGGCTGGAAGATTGGACAACAGTAGCAAAACAAAAAACAATGTAGGTGCCTGCTCTGTGCCAGGTACTTTATGTACGTCAGCCCACGCGTCATCAGCCCTTAACTGATGGGCAGATGCCATTATTACCCACTTTCAGCAGGTGGGGACCTGGGGCTCAGGGAGGATCTGTTTTGTCAGGGGTCCAGCCCGGCTTTGAGTAAGGGATTGGCCCTTGGAGTCTGTGCCCTGAGCCATCAGCCCACCCCAGCACAGGGTGGGTGAAGATGAATCTAGCACAGGGCCTGGAAAATGCTGTTCGTGAGTCTAGCTGGGAGCACCCTGGCTTCCCTTTGCTCAGCCCTGCGGGGTCTGCTGGTAGCTCGTACAGTAGCTGCTGGGCCGAGAGGAACCAATCGCAAAGTGTCTCCCGTGGGATGGGAGGGGCGTGCCAAATCCATTTCTCCCTGTAAATTGATCGGTGAACTAATAAAAAGATTGGAAGAAACCCTGGATCTGGATTCTGCAAACCAAGATGACCCATGGGACAGTTGCAGGAGGAGGAATAGACTAAAGTGCTCTGCAGACAAGGATTTCTTTGGAATTTGTCTGAATAAAGAGGTGGTGCAGGTACCCCACAGAGAGAATCCAGAGGATGGTATCTGAGTGGTGGCACAATTCTGGAGTTCTGTGTGTGGTTTGAAAACCTAGACTTGAGTAGGTGAGAAAAATAAAACATACATGGATATTTCTTGCTTTGCTGTTTTTTTTTTTTTTTTCTTCCCTTCTAGTTTACTTGTTTGCGATTACCTCTGCTCAGTAACCCCTGTCCTGATGACAGAGCTAAGAGTTGGAGCAAGATAACCGGGATTCTGGATTTGCTGTGTGACTGGGGAGAAACACTTAACCTTTCTGAGCTTCTGTTTATTCAACTGTAAAAGGAAATACTTTCCGTAGATACCCTGCCTACTTCATAGAGTAGGGAGGACAAATAGTAGCAAATAATAGTTACTGTGTTTTTCTTATGTTACCCACTCGTGCTAATCCCAGTTAATGCACATGGGAGTTTGGCGGCCAAGATCTCCTGAGCGTGGAAATAGTGAGATGAGATTTTAGCAGTAAGATGCTAAAGATCAAAGGGTAAGAACCACATGAATGAGTTTACATGTTGACCTAAGTCGGGTGGATGCCAAAAGCAACAGTGCAGCCAGTTCAGACCAGGAATGATACGAAGCTTGGAAAATTGAGAAGAAAACAAGGTGATAAGAAAATGGTCACAAGTCACATGATGGTGTAGAATAAGGTGAAAGTGGACCCCAGACTGTGTGAAATAACTTGAAGACCAGGAAAGTGGATTCTAGAAAGAGTGGAGAAACCAAAAACACAGGCTTGGGAGTTGGGAGACCTAAGTTTTATTCCTTGTTTGGTCAGAAATGAGCAAAACCGGACTGGGCGAGTCTTTTAACTGGTTCAACACATTTCTTCCTTTGTAAAGTGGATTTTTAAAAGATCTCATTCACCTTCTGGAATTGTGATGCTCTAACCCAGTGTTTTTCAAAATGGGGGCTGTGATCCTTTGGGGGGGGGTCTGTGAATCCAATTCAGAGGGTCAAGACCAGCATTAGAACAGATAGAACAGAATAGAACAGACCACGGGGGCCGCACACCCTTTCGTAAAACGCTTGTTTCAATCACACAGTTCTGCGTGCACCGGATTGAATTATAAATTATATTTCTCATGATGAAATTGTCGTCAGAACAGTTGGTAAGACAAGGCTGCCACACACCCAGTGCTGCCGGGAGGGCCCAGGTGCGTTCCCTGCCTCAGTCTCCCCCTTCCCGTCAGCACCTCTGGGGTCGATCCCCTCGACCCTGTGAGTGTCCTAGGAGAGCCAGTCACCCCACGGCGCGCAGATACCAAGTCCCAGCACTCAGTGTCTCCCCTGCACGACAGTCCCCTGCGTCCGGCCAGCAAAGGGTCAGGAAGGGGCAAGCTTCTCACGATATCCAGCGCAGAGTCACTGGATTGATCGGACAAAAACATAAGCCCCCTTTAAATGTGAATTTCAGACAGATGATGACTAATTTTTTTTAGTATATCCCAAATATTGCATGAGGTATACTAAAGAATTAGCCATCGTTTATCTGGGATGCAAATTTAACCAGCCGCCTATATTTTATCTGGCAACCCTCGGTAAGTAATAAAGAGCGGACAGGAGGGAAAGTTTCAGAAGATTAAGACTTTTAAACGCCTCGAACTACAAAACTTTGTGTTTTAATATGATCATAAATTAACAGCTGTATTGTATTATGCAAATTTATGTTAAGTTATTCACTCTCTGTCATCACGCTCCAATAAAAATTGTATATATGACATTTAGGGAAAAAATGACATCTTCTGATAAGAGTTTTGTTCTGCATCTGGCGGCAGCCGCGGCTCACCTTTCGCTCTGTCTGCATGCGGCTGCCCGGCGGATGGCACCAGGCCCTTTGTGAGTGACTCACTGAATTACTCACGGTCTGTTTAAAATCCTCAGGAGCAATCCTGGGAGTGGCCAGTGACTGCCCTCCCTCCATTTTAATGCCTTTCAGGAGAAACGCAGCTTGGCGTGGAATAACGGGGAGAGCGGCCCTGCCTTCTGTGGGAGGTGGGCGCCTCCTGTCAGCTAACCCCCAGCCACGTGCAGGCGGGCATCATGGCCACGGAGGGGTTAAATGATTCCATCTCTAGTCTCTGGGGCGTCCTGATTCTTGGGATCACACACACAGGCAAAAAGCCCTCTCTGCCGTTTCCCTCTCTACGCACAGTGAAGTCCACCCGTTGGCAAATTTAAAATTCAGAGCATTCATAAGCCCGCCTTAGGAAGGGTTGCTTGATCGTCTCACTGACGGCTGTCATCCTCCTGAAGCGTCCTGGTACACACCCGGCATCTTTGTTTTAGCTTTTATGATTTTTTTTTTTTTTTTTTTAAATTGAGTGCAGCTGGTGGGAAGAAGTGCCCGTGTCTGTCCCGGAAGGGAGGGGTCGAATCTCGCTAAGGGCATGTGACAGCCCCAAACTGTCAGGGAGTGGTGCCTGGAGAAGGACAGAGAGCCAGATGGCCTCAAGGAATCTTTGAAGAAAGCCAGGCCAGGCTTGGAAAACAGGCTGCTCGTTGGCAGACGCTCTGGGAAGAAGGCAGGGAGGCCTCCACAGGTGACCGGGGACCTTCATGTGGAACAGGAAATAGAGCCAGCGAGGAGCAGTCCCCAGGGGGCGTTTGGGGGTTGCACCTTGGGTGCCCCTGACAAGTGCAGACCCACCCTGCTGCAAAGGTGGATGGGCAGAGGAAAGGGCACCATTGCCTCCACCCAGCCTCATAAGAGAAGTTGCTGGACTCCTCAGATACGCAGAGAGATGAGCATGGGCATGGGCGCCCGAAGCCACACCAACACAGGGTGATCAGGGCCTCTCCCAACATCCTTTGTCCCAGTTTCCTCATCTACAGAATGAAGGCTTTGCATCAATGACCTCTAAGCTTCTTTAATTTCAACGTCCTGTTATTCAACCAATATCGAGCACGCACTGGATGTGTCTGGATGGGAGGACAAAGAGGACCCTACATTCCTGGTGCCTACAGTTGGAGTGTCCAGGGGTCAGCGAGCAGAAGTGTCCTCCTGTCTGTGAGAAGGAGTAGAGAGAAGAGGAGGGAGCGGGAAGCAGGAGGAGGGGAAGGCAGGAGGGGGAGGATGCCCTGTGATGGGAGACTCCTTCTAAAGTGGGTGGCGTCCAACTCTGTGAAATGACTATAGAAGATCAATGCCAAGAGGGAATTGGCAGCTGCTTTCTTGGTCACTTGTTCTCCCAGCCACGGAGACACAGTCTGCGCCCATACATGGACCATGGGGAGGTGCTGGTTTCTAGAAGAGTATTTCCAAGTGGAGTGGACCACTTACCACTTCAGCTATTTCACATGCAAATGAATGAACTGGTCAGAAGAAACCTGCCCCTCATCTCCAAAGCCTTTGGTATTTGATACAGAGAAAAGATTGGGAGGAGCTGGGCATGGTGGCGCATGCCTGTAATCCCAGCACTTGGGAGGCTGAGGCAGGAGGATCGCAAGTTCAAAGCCAGCCTCAGCAATGGCGAGGCACTTAGCAACTCAGTGAGACCCTGTCTCTAAGAAAATACAAAAAAGGGCTGGGGATGTGGCCCAGAGGTCAAGTGCCCCTTGAGTTCAATCCTTGGTACCAAAAAAAAAAAAAAAAAAAAAAAAAAAAAGTCTGGGAGGCATGGGTGATGTTTTCATCCCTTCTGCAGTAATGGACCTCAACTTTGGAAAAGAAAAGTAAGGAGATGTAACAGGATAGTGTTTAGATGCCAGCCATGGGAAGGATTTGTTTTGCTAAATTATAGCCTGCAACACCAGAAATCTCATGGAGCCCGAGAAGGACACCCACAGACCTTATTAAGTGGGCTTTAAGTAAATTTTGAGGGACAGGGAGAAAAATGCTACAAGATACAGTGATAAATGACAGGTTTGACATATGAATTATTCCTGAGGGAAGAAACTGTCTGTCTGAAACTCCAGAGACAGGAAGACTAGAGGAATTCCTGATGTGGTAGATTTTACATAGGCAAAAACCCCAATGTTACATGGAAGCATTGATAGAATTTTATTTTAAGGCACTCAAGGGCAGACAAGGAGAATGAAAATTGGTCAAATGTTAAGTGAAAAGAAACAGTGTACTTCTCAGCTTAGGTTTTTTCTTTGCTATGTATTTTAATATTTGATCTGTTTATTGGCTATTGATGTAAATTACTTTTTTTTTTTTTTTTTTTGTACCAGGGATTGAACTCAGGGGCACTGGGCCACATCCCCAGCCCTTTTTTTGTATTTTATTAGAGACAGGGTCTCACTGAGTTGCTAAGTGCCTTGCCACTGCTGAGGCTGGCTTTGAACTCGCGATCCTCCTGCCTCAGCCTCCCAAGTGCTGGGATTACAGGCATGTGCCAGTGCGCCCGGCTCCGTAAATTACATTTTTTATGGTGAAGACAGATGCGTCTTGACTTACTAGGATTTCTTAGTTGCCTAAAGCTGAAGATCCATGTGCTAGCCACTTTGGACAATCATCCACTTTCAATCTACCACAGAGCTCGTGGTCATTCCCAAGATCTGGCATTAGTAGATCTGGGTTCAAATTCATGCTTTGCCTCGAAGTTGGCCTAGTCACTCAACTCAATCTCTGAGTCTCAATTTCATTTTAATCTGAAAATACAGAATTGGTTGCTAGAATTGTCTGGCCCAGTTCCAAGCACAGAGCATGTGTTCATTATATGGTATTCCTTGCTGTCATCCTCATCCTTCACCACCATCCTCATCATCATTATTTTTGATGGTGCTAGGACTCCAACCCAGGGCCTCATCACTCTATCACTGAAATACACTCCCAGCCCCCATCATTATTATCAATATTATTAATATTGAACACTTGGGGCTGGGGTTGTGGCTCAGCGGTAGAGCGCTCGCCTAGCACATGAGTGGCCCGGGTTCGATCCCAGCACCACGTAAACATAAATGCATTGCATTGTGTACAACTAAAACAAATAAATAAATATTTTTTTTTAAAAAAGGTATTGTGTACAACTAAAATAAATATTAAAAAAATATTGAACACTTGATCCCAAAGGGTCACTCCTTGATAAAAACAGGTCAGAAACAAGGTATTTCCATAGCAGACGCATAGCATAGACACTAGAGGACTACAATTGGCCACGGGCCACAGAGAGAACTGGAAAGATGGACAGCACCCCCTGAAATTGTTCAAGAGTCCACAGTGAATGAAGTCCAGAAACAAAATCACCAAATGGTACATGCATTATGGTAGATGCTTCTAGGAGACTTCAATTTGTCCAGGATGCTTGGTTAGCAGAGCCTAGTTCTTTAGAGGAAGGTCATATTTATGTAACACATAAAAATTATTATGAATAATTATGGTGCCCCATAAATGTTTACTATTATGGGGGTGACGATCACTGTCATTAGTATCTTTCAGGTCTACAAATTTCTAATTTGCAGCCAGACTGGGGAATAATTAAATGAGATTTTCAAAGAAATGTGAAAAATGAAAGAGAGAGAAAGAGAGAGAATGAATACTGCTTACCCCACCACCCCACAGCAAAATACACCTTGTCTTAATTCTGAGCCAAGTGGTGGCCTGTGCTGGGATGTCCTTGATCTTCAGTGGCCTTGTTGGTAGGATGGAGATGTCGCCCTTCACAGTCCTAGAGTGGGCATGGACCAGATGCCCCCCGCCCCGGGGTGGGTTGGTAAATCTATGAGAAGCTTTCAAACAGGCTTGTTAGCCGAATGCTGCCGGAGAACCATCTCGTGGGTCTCGCCAGGGATTTGGTTTCTTGGCTCTCTGGACAGGCCGGATGTGGCCACAGCATGATCACAGAAAGCCTGCTACTTCCTAATAACCTATGAGGAACTTTACTAAAAGCAAACAATAGTTCCAGCCGAGCATTTACAAGCCAGTCCTGTCGTTAGTAATGCAGGTCGCTGCTAAAGTTAAGTTGGCATTGATTCCTTGTGGCACCATGGCAAAGGATCTTCACCTGGGTGTGCCCCAGAAACCCCAGGGGTTTTGAAGAAGCCCAGGCCACACTTCAGACCAACCACACCAGAAATCTCCAGGGGTGGATCCCAAGCATGGCTGTTTTGTTTTGATACTGGGGATTGAACTCAGGGGCACACGACCACTGGGCCACCTCCCCAGCCCTTTTTTGTATTTTTCTTAGAGACAGGGTCTCACTGAGTTGCTAAGTGCCTCGCCATTGCTGAGGCTGGCTTTGAACTCACGATCCTCCTGCCTCAGCCTCCCAAGTGCTGGGATTATAGGCGTGCGCCACCGCGCGCCCGGCCAGCATGGCTGTTTTTAAAGTTCTTGAGGAGGTATGTGCAGATACCTGGCTGCTCTTAGGCCTTGCTTGCAGGCGAGCCCTTGGCCCGGCTGGTGACATGAGCAGGTGTACAGGGGCCTGGAACTGTCATAGCATCTCTAGTTATCTGAAGTCAGATTGTTCTAGGGACAGCCTGGGGACAGCTCCACAACCTCGTGTTGAAGCTCTGTGTAAAGCAGGCCTCTCTTGCTACAGTAAAATAATCAGGGGACTCAGTGAGGGTTGGAGGTCTGGTTTCCTTCTGGGAGGAAAGGTGGGGGGCACCTGCACAGTCTCAAGATGCCAGGCTGGTCCTCCCCTGCCAGCCAGAACTCCCAGGACTCCCTGAGATAGATGAAAATGACATTTGGTGGCAGGCACGGGCAGGCGGGCTGGTGACAGAATCCACCCGACCTCCTACAGATCCTAGGACTGGGACTGTTATGGTGAGGGGGTCCCCCAAAAGCTCACGTGTGAGACAACGCAAGAAGGTTCAGAGGAGAAATGGTTGGGTTATAAGAGTCTTAACCCAATCAATCAGTGAATTTATCCCCTGATAGGGATTAACTGAGTGGCAACTGAAGTGGTGGGGTGTGGCTGGAGGAGGGGGGCGTCGGGGGTGTGGCTTTGGGGTATATATTTGTGTCTGGCAAGTGGGACGTATGGACATGTGAGCTGCCTCCCTCTGCCACACTCTCCCGCCGCGATGTCCTGCCACACCCGGCCTCTGAGGAAAGGAGCCTACTGTCTGTGGACTGAGACCTCTAAACCCTCAGCCCCCAAATGAACTTTTCCTCCCCTACAGTTGTCCTGGCCGGGTCCGCGAGTCACAGAGGTGACCTAGCTGACTAAGACGGGGGCAGTGCTAACGCTGTGCAGAGGCAGCCCAGCAGGGGAAAGAGGGACGTTCCAGACGGCAAGGGGGCTGCCAGACCGAGGTCCAGGTGCTCCACGAATGTCCTTTAACAACGAACATGGTGACAACCAACTCCACGGAAGTGCAGCTGGGGAAAAGGTCCGGTGGGGTGGAGCCCACAGAGCAGGCCTGGGAGGGCCCCCGAGCCCCCGACAGCAATGAGACGCGATCATTCACACACGAAGTCTCCATTTCAGGACCGTCCTTGCCACGTGGATGAACATTCAGGGACCCAGAAACTTCCAGGGAGAAGCCGCCTCTTCCAGGGGCTCAGTGGCCCGTGTGCGATTCATTCTGCACCACGTGGGCCACCGAGAAAGAATCCTTAAACATGGATGTTGACAACGCCCGTGGCATGAGGACAAGGCCACGGCCAGACCAGGACCTTCCAGGAAACCTTACCCCTGGGGCAGAGAAAGAGGAGGATGGGTCCAAGATGGAGCTGGTGAGGACCACCGATGAGGGGGCGCGTGCCCTTGAGGCAGGCAGGCACGGAGGTCGGCATTTCCCTGGTGCTGCCAAAGTGTGGTGCAAACACAGTTCCAAGCTCCCCCACCAGAAGGTGGCCCTGAAGCCCCCCCTTTATGGAACTGGTGGGGCCACTATTGCCCAGCTGGTTGGACGGGAGTAAGTACTGTGGCACTGAGGAGTGGCCTCAGGATCCCTGCACACTAGAGACCGTGATGAGAAGAACAGACTTGGTACTGTGGTGGACAGGGTTGTGCCAAGCCCCTTCCTGATACATCCCTCATCTTCTCAAGTTATTCATCTTCCCCAAGCCCCTGATGTGCTCAGTCTTCGCGTCCACCTAGTTAGGTGACAGCATCCAGTAATTTAATCAAACGTGAACCTCTGCGTCGCTGCGAAGGTGTCCTGCTGGTATAGTTAACATCTACATTCAGCTGACTTTAAGTAAAGGAAGTTACCCTCCATAATGCCGGTGGGCCTCTTCCAATCAGCTGAGGGCCTTAAGAGCAAAAGCTAGGTTTCCAGCAGGAGGAGAAATTCTGTCTCAAGACTAGAGCATCACCTCCTGCCTGTGTTTCCAAAGTGCCATCCTGCCCCACAGATTTCAGACTTTTCAGCCCCACAATCGCATCAGCCGAATCCTTAAAATAAACCTCTCTCTCCTCTTGGTTCTGTTCCTCTGCAGATCTCTTTCCCCACCAATGAAGTGGGCTTCTCGATCAGTCCTACTCCATAGTGATTGCAGAGATGCAGTTAACTCGTATGTAAAGTCCTTGGCTTAGGGCCTGCCATAGAACCATTCCATCATCATCCTTGACAGTAGAGAGCTAGTCCAATCCCTTCCTCGTACAGACAAGGAAACTGAGGCACAGAGAGGGGGATGATAGGACGAACCCGGATGTGACGTCAGTACTGTTCCAAACCTCCGACGAGTGTGAACTCACTTTATCTCTGCAACAACCTCATGAGCCACGTAGTGTTACTATCCCCCTTTGAAAGACAGGAGAACTAGGGAAGAAAGTGATTATGTCAGTACCCAGGAAGTACTGCCCATGAGTGACAGCTTGGTGCCCCGTGCACTCTGCCAGTGCGGGTCTCAGGGCTCCTCCTGCTCAGGGGGCCTGCTCCATGGTCAAGTCTAGGTTTGGTGGAGTGCGATTGGGAGCCCGTCTCTCACACAAGCCTCTTTGCTCTGGTGCCAGCTGAGTCTCAGGCACAGCCCCAGCCCCCGTGGGGTGAGAACCGCTGTAAGCAGTGGGATCCCAAATGCAGTGACTTAACAGGGGCGCCAGGGTCTCTAGCTTTGCCATGTTCATTAAAAGGTTTTCATTGTAAAGAACCCCCCTCCCTGTTGCTGCCTGAAGCGATGGCCGCTTGGAGCAACGAAGCCACGGGAAGAAGTTTAGAGGCAAACTGGAGACAAACAGCTTTTTATTCTGATAACTTTTCTCTCTGGCTCTAACAACGACTAACCCGCGCCGCACACACCACCAAAATGGCGCTGACCCGATCAGCAATCTCGGCCAAGTCTCGTGAGACTACGGAAGGCGACAATGCCCAAATCTCCGTGGCCCATAGTCAACCGCAATTCAAGCCATCTCCCCAAACAGGGCTCCTGCACCTCCCGGTTGGTCAGCCACTGAGGGCAATTACTCTCCAAGTTGACGTTCTTGCCGAGAGCTATGTAGGTGAGGACTTTGTCCTCTTTCCTGTCCCAAATTACTAATTATAATGTCTCAGAGAGGGGCCATTGCAGGGAGAGTCGGGGTGCCTTTCTAGCCCTTCCAGCTGACAGCCGGGGAGGCTGGCCCAGGAACCCCTTGCAGGGTGTCTGTTGTGGGCTCCCCACAGCTCTGGACCCCACTCTCAACAGGGGAGGCCAGTGGAGTTCAGTTACATTCTTCCTATACAGAACTTTCAAGGAATGAGGCTTTGAAAAACAACTTGTGCTACCAAAAGGAAGGGGAAAAAAAAATTAAATTAAGTGGGTGAGAAACAGCCATTGCCTCTTGTGTCCTAGGGACCCAATCTAAATATTTAAATTTTAAAGACAGATTTCTGAATGCTTAACTTCATCCACCTTACGTGTGGCAATTCATCGGGGAGTCGAACCTCCCTTCTGATGTGGAACAGTCCTCTGCCTGGACTGACAGGCTGAGGGAGTTGGTCTTTTCACACATTCTGTACGCAGTCGTAAAACTTCATCTGAAAAAAAGCCCAAACCGTGAAACCAAACAGAATTCTGCCCGCAGTCCTGGGGCAGAACTGGCCTACTGGGAAGTCTGGGCCTCAAGTGAACGCTTCTGGGAAAGCTCCCCAGTTCTCTGCTTGATTCCCCACCTTCCCTCCTTGGCTCTGAGATGCCCAGTGGCTGGAACAAGCATGGAGGAGCCCTGGGCAGGTGCCAGGAGTTTTCAGACTTCTGGTCGATTCCCCAACACCATGGAGCCCAAAGGGAGCAGAGCGGAGGCCGCGGGCAGGCAGACAGGCAGCGGAGGCGGGTGGTAGCAGTGGGCCCCTTGTTCCTGGAGCATTCAAGCCCAGCTGTGAGGTCTCTTAGATGTCAGTCCTGGGTGGGCAGCCGCCCTAGGTGGCCCCTAAGTCCCCTGGGAACTAAGGGCCTGTTCCCTCCCTCCCTTCCTCCCTCCCTTCCTTCCTTCCTTCCTTCCTTCCTTCCTTCCTTCCTTCCTTTCTTTCTTTCTTTCTCTCTGCCTCTCTCTCTCTCTGCCCCCCTCTCTCTCTCTCTTTCTTTCTTGTCCGGGGGTTGAACTCAGGGGCACTCGACCACTGGGCCACATCCCCAGTCCTTTTTTTTTGTATTTTATTAGAGACAGGGTCTCACTGAGTTGCTAAGTGCCTCGCCATTGCTGAGGCTGGCTTTGAACTTGTGATCCTCCTGCCTCAGCCTCCCAAGTACTGGGATTACAGGCGTGCGCCACCGCGCTGGGCTGTTCCCTGCCTTTCTTGCCTTGACACGTGGTGGGCGTCAACTTGTGGGTCTGTGTGGTACCCATCAACTGTCGGGCTGTGGGGACCACCTGCCATGGCCCTTCAGCCTGCCTCCATCTCCCTCAGCAGTGGCCCCTTTGACCTGGGTCAACTCCTTCCTCCCAGGAAGCAGGAACCCACACGCTTCACCCAGAGTGCCCCCTGCCTGTCCCCCTCTAACCGGCGCTCACCCCCCCACCCCCGTTAGAGAAGGGAGACCTTCGGCCCCTCCCCATGCCTATTTCTCACCAGCCCTCCATGTGCCAGACACTGCTCTGGGCTCCGGGGTCGACCAGGAGGCCCAGCAGGTGCAGCCAGAGTGGCTCCCGGCTCCCAAATAAAGGCCCCCATAAAGGTGACATTTTCAACCTAATGATGGGTTGAGGGAGAAGGTTTGTGTAGACACCGGGAGTCTTTAAATTCTTACCACATGACACCATTTTGAAGTTCCTGCTCTCTAAAAGCGGCTTTGGTCAATAGTGTACAGGGAAGTCAAAATGAAGGAGTGTGTTTATTGTTTTATTTCAAAAGCTAAGTGTGGGAAATAAACCCATTCTTCTGATGTGCTAAAAGCCCGTCGTGTGCTCAATAGTTAAATAAATGAGCCATTCCGTCACCCCGTAACTCAATGCCAAGTGTACCCACAGGGCGCCGAGCCTCACCTGAGGAGCTACAGGCCCAGGGGGTTCAGTGCCTGCTTTCCTAGGTTACTGGAAACCCCGCCCGCCAGCTTCTTTACTTAGCAAACGCTGGTCCCTCCAGAGACCCAGAGATGGGATATAGGACACTCCCAGTTGCCACACGAGGAGCCCCACATCCATGCTGACTGGTGTGGTCCGTTCCCAGGAGGGACCTCTCTTTGCGGGTCACCTCTCCCTCGGCTCTGCAGGGACTTCGTGGGGAAGGGGCGCTTGGAGCTTGAGCTGCTAAAAGTGCTACACCTGAGAAGCCGTTGGCCCAGAAAAGCCACTTAGGCGTCCTTCCTGCCCCTCTCTCTGCCTCCCGCCTTGGCACCTTTCTGTGCGCGACCACGGGCTTCTGGGCCACCCAGGGCTCCCCAGTGGGCAGTGAGCCAGGAGGTGGAGCAGGGAAGAGTCTGGGTCTCCCTGGATCTGGGGAGAAGAACTAGAACAGGAATGAGAGAAAGGAAGAGGGAAGGAGCCCAAGTGGCGGGGAGAAACACTGAGGAAGGAGGAAGGAGAGAAAGCAGCGTGGGGCGGGAGGAGGTGGGGGGAGAGAGGAACAGGAAGGGGAGCCACAGGGCACGAGGCCAGGGCACACGCTGCTGTTGCTGAAGCTCCTGGGGGCAGGTCACGGTCAGGGTGGGTCAGTTTTCCCAGGGGTCACTGCGGGCACGGGCTTTGGATGCCGGCAGCCTGGGAATGTGGAGGTGCTTGGAGCCCTGGGGACCGGCAGCAGAAGGTCTTGGCACTGAGCAACATCCATTCACAGCCCCACAAATGTCCCCACGAAGAGAAAGGGCAGATGACCTGGGTCATTAAGACCCTTCTGTCTGTATAATAATCATGGGTAATTTCTCTGTTGCCAGACTGGTCACTCTGCTTTGGGGACTTTTGTGTTTTTGAGTGATGGGTCTCAGAAGTGCCTTCCATCCTGTCTTTCTTCCGGGAGCTGGTGCTTTGGCAGCAGTGGTCACAAACCACAGCTTGCAAGATAGAGTTCCAGGCACGCACCCAGAGAGGCCTCGCTCCATAGGCTGTGAGCACTTCCCTGCCCTGGTACTGGTCAGGATGCTGGCCAGACGTTTCCAGAAAGAACAGGAAGTGGGCACATCGGATACATTTCCAAGCCCCACCCAACCTCACAACTCTTGCTCCTAAAGTGAAAATAGTGCAGATTTTAATGGAGGCCACCAGAGAGATGGTGTCAGGGGAAGTGCCTTTTGGCCACAATACTTTGACATGGCTCTCCCAGGAGTCCGAAGCTCCAGGACACACCAAGAAGTTCTTGGGGGAGTTATGGGCAAGATGAAACTCCCTGACCAAGAGGGTTGGCCTGGTGGGTGTGTGTCCGATGTGGCTGGTCCCCAGTCTACACAAGTACCCTGAGAGAAGCCTCTGGGTGACAACGTCATCTGCTTTGAAAATGACTTTAAATCAACTCAGAAGCACCCCCTGACTTCTTGCCATGGAGAAGTTATTTAAGGAAGCAAGATTTTTAGAATTAATTTAGAAAGATTTATAGACTTCTAAAGTCTATTAGCTTGAGTAATTCCTCCATCAGTTTATCTCCCACTCAATAAAGCAAGTGGCATCAACTTATTGGAACACTTTTGAAGCCTTTCAGATGTGTTAACAAAAGGTAAACCATTGCAGACCAGTGGCCTCTCTGTCATCAGGGATAAATACTGCTTCCCACATCATAGTAAAGATAGAGGCAGGCTTTAGGGTTCAGAATTTGCTCTTCATTGTGGGCTGGGAGCTGACAGGAATGCAGACGCTCAGGCTCCACCCCAGACCCTGCAAATCAGAATCCGCAGTTTTAACAAGATCCCTAGGGGATCACCACCCACGATGAACTCTGAGATGCTCCAGCTGGTGGCTGTGCTGCAGGCTGTGGCCTGCTCCACACTGCTTCTGCCCCGGTTCTTTGTGTTGCAGTTGGACATTAGGGCTCTAAGTTGTTCTTTGTTCCTACCTCTCTCCTTCTGCCTTGTGGCTTCGTGTCTATCTCGCTGCTGTGGCATCTGAAGGAAAGGGAGGGATTCTGAAGAGCTCTTAAAGCCTGTGTGGCTGGGTTTGAGCTGGTAGGGAACACCTGAGTTCTCTTCCAGTGACACCCCTGCAGACCTGGGCAAAGGGGAGGGGACCTTCCCAATGGGGAGAACCCATTTCCAGCTTTTCACTTGATCTCAAAGTTGACTGTCTTACTGCCTGTGTGAAGACTGACCCTGGGAAAGATCCCAACTGGGACACAATTTTCTCCATAGTGAGCATGAATTTATGTTAAGCTATTCGCATATTTTTTCTCCGGACTCTCCCCCTGTGACAAAGGACATATATTAATGAAATAGCTGGTTGAGGGTAAAATGGTTATATACATAAATTTTTGTAGCCATGGAATATGCTTCTTTCCCTTTGAGATCTTCCCTTGGCTGCTTCGAGAACTAATTCCCAACCTTGCTCATTGTGAGCCAATCAGCTGAAATAACCAGCTTGGAATGTTCCTCTACCCTTAAGAGAAAAAGGAAGAGTCTGTTGTGTTTTAATTAGGTATTTATAATGGGGACACAGCAGCTATTCAAGAGAAGTTTTAAGAATCTGGCCTTCCTTCCCAGGCATAACTGTGTTCAAGTTATCCTAAAGAGAGACTGTATATCAATCCAATCCAGTTTGTGATAAATTTACAACTGGATTCTATGCCGCAGATTTATATCAACAATTAAGCAGAAGGAAAATGGGCCATAAATTTTGGCTGGCACAGTCCGGCACCAAAGAGAAGAAAAGAGAATGGTTTAGCTAGATCAAAAGTCAATAATTTCAACACAAATTGCTAAAACTATAACAAAAATTACTGATGTGGGAAGAGATTGTTTTCCCCCCCTCTCATCCTTTTATATATTAGAAGACAAGATGAAGTGTCCAAACAACAAGGTCTTATTAGAAAATTCGTGTGGTTTTTTTAATTTGGCAGGAGTACAATGCATAAATGCTTCTCTGCTCCTTTGCTATTGAATTTAATGGAAGTACCTCCTCTTCAACATGACTAGGGCAACATGGGGACGAGAGTGTCCTCAAGATTGGGTGACTTGAGAGCTGGGGCTGTGGCTCAGTGGTAGAGCACTTGCCTAGCACATGTGAGGCCCTGGGTTCAATCCTCGGCACCACATAAAAATAAATAAATAACATAAAGGTATTAAAAATAGCTTTTAAAAAAAGATTGGGTGACTTGAGAAAGGGAATTCTATGGTTTGATTGTCCCCAGAATTCAGGGGTTGGAAACTTAATCTCCCAGTCATATGTTTGATGGTATTTGGAAGTAGGGACATTGGGAGGTGGGGAGGTTTAGAAGAGGTCATGAGGGTAGGGTCCCTATGATGTCATTAGTGACCTTATAAGAGAAAGAGACCTGGGTGGGCTGGCATGCTTGCTGTGTCTCAGGGTGTGATGGCCTCCTCCACATTATGATGCAGCAAGAAGGCCCTTGTCAGATGCCAACAGATCAGATGCTGGCAGCATGCTCTTGGGCTTCCTAGCCTCCAAGAACTATGAGAAAAATCAGTATCTATTCTTTAAAAATTAAAGAATAGACATACCTAGTCTAGAATAAAATACCTGGTCTCAAGTATTTTGTTACAGTAACAGAAATGGACTAAGAAGTTTCTAAATTGATGGGGTTTTTTTGTTTGATTTTGGTACCAGGGATTGAACCCAGGGGTGCTTAACCACTGAGCCACACATCCCCACCCCTTTTTCTATTTTATTTAGAGACAGGGTTTTGCTGACTTGCTTAGGGCCTCACTAAGTTGCTGAGGCTGGCTTTGAACTCATGATCCTCATGCCTCAGCCTCCCAAGCTGCTGTGCACTACCATGCCCGGTCCAAAATTGATTTTTGATGGTGGGACAAGAGGAGGGGAGGCTAAACAAAATTCCTAAATCAGATGAAGTGGAAGAAAATTTATGTGGCCTAGAAAGAAGCAGCCTGGATGCATGGTTTATTAAGTGGTTAAAACTGTGTTATAGGGGCTGGGGTTGTGGCTCAGCGGTAGAGCACTCACCTAGCATGTGCGCGACCCGGGTTCGATCCTCAGCACCACATAAAGACAACTAAAGCAAATAAATAAATTCTTTTTTTTTTTTTTTTTTTAAAAAAAAAAACTGTGTTATATACTGGAACAGAAGCCCATCCCTTGAAAGGAGAAAGGCAATCAAGGTCATTTGGTTCAAAGTAGCTGGTAAGGATGGGATATTGCCAGATAGAGGTGTGGGCGAAACACATGTACAAGATTTTCCCCAATAGTGAAGGAAGGTCCTAAGGTGTCCTTCTTGTGCCAGAGTTTGGTCTGCTGAAAATACAGCATCTGAGTTACTGACCTTCATGGCTGCCACTTCACTTCTGGAATGGTTAAGTGTGCAGTCAGGCAAACTGCCAGCCTCGTCTTTAACCATTAGGAAGGATCGACTGGCCCCATGCCACAGGCAGTATGAAGTGGCCGCATCATTTGTAAGACATCACAAGAGAGGCTGTCCCAGGCCTTGTTGGAATTTGGAAAGCTGGTGGTTCAAAGTTCAGAAAGAAGGGGGACATGACTGCATAACAAGAAACTGGAAAATGGGAGGTTCTAATCTGGGGACCATGGAGTCTAGGCATGACTTATGGAGGGGAGGGCAGCCCGCGAGCCTGGCCTTCTGTTCTCCTTGGTCATCTGCACAATGCAGCAGAATTGCTGATTCGCCCTCTCACTTTTTTTTTTTTTTCTTTTCTTTTCTTTTTGTACCAGGGATTGAACTCAGGGGCACTCGACCACTGGGCTACACCCCCTCAGCCCTTTTTTTGTGTTTTATTTAGAGACAGGGTCTCACTGAGTTGCTAAGTGCCTTGTCATTGCTGAGGCTGGCTTTGAACTCGCGATCCTCCTGCCTCAGCCTCCCAAGTGCTGGGATTCCAGGCGTGCACCACTGCGCCCAGCTCCAAATTTATTTTTTTAAAAGACATCGACTGGGGCTGGGGCTGTAGCTCAGTGGTAGAGCACTTGCCTCGCATGTGTGGGGCACTGGGTTTTTAATCCTCAGCACACATAAAAAAATAAAGATATTTTTGTGTCTCCATCTACAACTGAAAATATATTTTAAAATAAATAAATAAATAAAAGACAACAACTAGTTATTCCCATTTGTCAAAGACCATCCCAAATATTGCCTGAGGAAAGAATATGATCTACGGAGTGGAGTTGTGTGGCTGGGGCAGGGTGTTGGATACTGTTTTTTTTTTTTTTTTGGAAAAGGGGATCTGGGCCCTAAGAACCTAAGATGACATTCTCAAAGTGGAACCAGTGTCCCCACCTGAGGGTGTTTATTAAAAATACATGTTCCTAGCCAGGCGCGGTGGCGCTTGCCTGTAATCCCAGCACTTGGGAGGCTGAGGCAGGAGGATCACAAGTTCAAAGCCAGCCTCAGCAATAGCAAGGCACTTAGCAACTCAGTGAGACCCTGTCTCTAATAAAATACAAAAAAAAAAAAAAAGGGCTGGGGATGTGGCCCAGTGGTCGAGTGCCCCTGAGTTCAATCCCCGGTACCAAAAAATAAAAAATAAAAAAACCAAAACAACATGTTCCTGGGCCCCAGTCCAGACTTATGGAATCAGAACCTCTGACTCCGGGGCCCTGGAATATGCATTTTATACTGTCTTATCAGATGGTTTTGCATGCACTTCTTTGAAAACCTTTCCCTGCTATAATCAGTGTATTTGTCCAGGTGTGCAATCTCTGGAGTGCCTTGGGCAATTTGGCACAACCCAGGGGAGATGGCCTTGGAAAGGAGGCCTGATCCTAGGCTGGGAGATTGAAGGAAGCAGTGGGCTGAGGCAGTGTGGTTCTCCTCAAGGTCAAGGCCAGTTCAGGCCATGCCAGAGGATAAGCAGCTGTGTGCGTGAGGGCTTTGGATGGAAGCTCACCCTATGTCCCCTTGTACTACCACACACAGGCCTGACGGTGGTCTTAGCTCACGTGACAGGCAGGTTCCTAGGGTTCTGTAGCTCTCCAAATGACGCCACATTCTAGAATCATTCTTTGTCGCCTTTTGTTGCCCTGGAAGGTTTAATGTGGAAGGGAGATGTCCTTTAAAAGATGTAACTTAATCGTTCCTCAATTGGCCTTTAAGTTCACTCATGACTTCTACCTCTCGGAGCTCCGCCCCCTCCCCAAGCCTCTGTCACCTCTACGTGCTGCTGGCCACCTCCTCCTGATTTTTTTGGGACTTGGGGCTGGCCTTCCCGCTGCTGCCTTCCCGGGATAGCACCTTAGGCTTTCTTCAGGAAGTCCTTCTCCCAAGTTCTCAGCCAAATGACCTGAGTGGAACTGACCTGGGGCTGGGGTCTGATTGGGACCCCATTCTCTGACCATAAAAATGGGGTCCAGAATGGGCAGTGACCTTAGCATTCCCATCAGAGTGCCCTTCCTGACTCTTGCTGGGAATTTGAGGCCAAGACCCTCTTCACGGGGGAGGGTCAAGGAAGTATGAGGTCCCAGAGATTCCTGGCGGGCTTTCTGGGGCTTCCAGAGGACAGCATGACCCAGCATGGGGCCTATCTAAGGACGCACAGCCAGGAACTGGGCAGAAGGTATGAGCACATCTTTTGAGACCTGGTTAGAGATTTTCCTGAAGCAACATCTATCCCTGAGCTGTGTGATTATTTGCACTCCTAGATATAAATTTGTGAGCTTGTTTGTGTTTTTGTTAAGATCGGTTTGAGTTGAGGTTCTGTTACCTACAACCAAAGGTCCCTATAGGGAAGCCTTCCAGCTCCCCTGGTTTCTCTAGCAGTAATGTGCTCCAACTGTCTTTGGTCCCTCCACCCCCCTCCTCAATTTAAACCAAATATTAAATAAGTACCTATAAAACAGGATGAGAGCGGTGGTAGGGTTATTTGGATTCGCAATTTGTTGAGACTCCATGCCCGAAGAATATTGATTAATGGATCAATGTCAATCTGGAGGGAGCCCTGTCCTGTTCAACATTTTAATCAATGACTGAGATGAAATAGGAGACATGCTTAGCAAGTCTCAGATGACACAAAGCTGGAGGAACTGCTAACATGACAGATGGCAGAATCAAGATTCAAAATTATTTTGACTGACTTGAACAGTAATAAGAATAAATACAAACTCTTGCATCGAGGCTCAAAAGATCAATTGTATAAGCAGGGGACTGGGAGACCCGGCTTGGCAGTTGTCATAACAACACAGAACTTGAAGTGGACCATAAGCTCACATTGAACCCAAAATTCAGAGAATTAATCACACAGCTACTCAGTTCTCGAATGCTTAAAAGCTGCCAGCGGAGAAGAAAGACAAACTTCGCCTCTACCTCCCCAGTAGGATAGAGAAGTGGAATTTTCCGGGAATTAGTTTTTAGCTTATTATTACACAAAATTTTTTTCTAATGATTCCAATAAGTGAACAAGCCACCTTCCAAAATGGTGAGGGTAACAATAATGACATCGGAATGTAATGGAAAGGATGCCATTTGAAAGAAAAGATTTTTTTTTTTTAAATGAATCCATTTAATAACTCACAGGTCAAAGCCACACACACACACACACACACACACACACACACACACACACAAAGCATCCAGAAAACACAGGAGGTGAAAGTAGTAGACTCGCCTTGCTGATAGATAGGCTTGGGCCGATGGGCCACCTCCCCCATGGAAATTTCCATGAGAAGCAACCTGGTTTCATTTTCCCCCGAGCAGGAGCCAATCGGCTTAAAGGTCACCCTGTTCCCTGGGCAAAGAGCCAATAGCGTTAAAGGTCGCTCTGGTACACCCCCTACCAGAAATCCCTACTTAAATCCCTGCCTGCCCGGAGCTCAGTCACAACAGCTCGTCCCTGCTGAGAGGAGGCAGCCACTGTGACAGTTCCAGACTCACCGTCTCCAGCCCAACGGCAGCTGCCCCAGCCAACAGCTCCAGAGACCACAGCCAGCACGACCAGGCACCCACCCTCCATCCAGAGCTCGCACACTCCCCTCTCCCTGACTCCTCTCTCCTCGTACTTCTTCTGCCTCTGACCAGCCATAAAGCTGGTGAATAAACCTCTTGGCTGCACGGTTGTCTCCGGTGTGATTTTTGCCCTTCACTTGCCAGCCACCTGCCACTTCCCTCCGCCTGTGGCCCTCCTCAGCTCAGCCCGTCTTCATTCTGGCCACAGCTGGGCCTGCGTCCACACCTGTCCTGTACCACGGCTGCCTTTTCTGGTTCACACGTGTCCCCACAGTGTGGCACAGCCACACCTCCTTCCCAACTGCTGCCCTTGGACCCCCACACCTTCCTGGGACTCTGCAGGTCCCCTGGCCAGCTTTGTGGGTGGCCCCCGACAGGGAAGGTACATGCACCATCTGCCTTTTTTTCCTTCTGTTTTTCTGAACACTCCATTTTATTTTCTGGACCAGAAAGACGGAGAAGGCCAGCAATGGCCCGATTTCATCTTATGAACTTGGGGTGTGAGTGGAGCAAGTTATTAAAACACGTTTCGCTTCCAGGAACACAAAGTCGGTCACCTGTGGACATCACCCTGGGCCCCACTTGTACTCACGTGTTGCTCCTTGAAGAGGTCCACCTCGCTCAGCAGCCTCCGTTGGCAGTCGGGGTGGGTGGCCAGCAGGTAGGTGGCGAAGGACAGCGTGTTGGCGACTATCTCGTAGCCCGCGATGAGGAAGAGCACGGCCTGGCCCGCAATCTCATCCACCGTCAAAGGCTTGGACAAGGCTCGGGGCTGCTGCCTCTGGGGAGGGCCTGCTGTGCCCTCGCTAGAGGGTGGAACCTCTTTGGCAAAGTCAAAGTTCTCCACGCCCACGGAGCTCGGGGACTGTCGCGCATCCAGCACTGCTTGGAGGAAGTCTCTCCGCCTCTAAGGACCAGAGCAAAATGCACATGTTGACCTTAGAGTCACAGAACGAGGGTTCTTGGAGGACAAAGGAAGGAGACACATGGACTAAGGTTTTTTCTTTCTTTCTTTCTTTCTTTTTTTTTTTTTTAATGGTACTGGGGATTGAACTCAGGGGCATTGGACCATCCCCAGCCCTTTTTTGTATTTTATTAGAGACAGGGTCTCACTGAGTTGCTGAGTGGCTCGCCATTGCTGAGGCTGGCTTTGAACTCGCGATCCTCCTGCCTCAGCCTCCCAAGTGCTGGGATTATAAGCGTGCACCACCGCGCCCGGCTTGGACTAAGTTTTGAAGAGCTCGGTAGTAACAGGATCCTTGCCACTGGGGTATCTGAGATGCCAGAACCTGGAGACGACCTCATCATTCCACAGACTGGGGCAGCAGCGGGCAGACTGTGATGCTGCCAGTCAACAAGACAAGGCTGACTGAGGTGGGGCCCAGTGGCTCAGAGCGCGCCTGGCATGCACGAGGCCCTGGGCTGCATCCCCAGCACCGCAAAAAAAAAAAAAAAAAAAAAAAAAAAAGCCATTTTTTTTTCCTAATTGCACTTATTTATGGGGCATAGTGTGATAATGTATTTAATGTGTAATGGTCGAATCAGAATACGTAGCATTTCCATCTCCTTAAATATTCATCATTTCTTTGTGTTGGGAACTTTCAAACCTATTGTTTGTTTCTCTACAAAATGTGAAATAAGCTACTGTAAACTATGGCCACCCTACTGTGCTACAGAACGCTGGAACTTAATCCTTTTATCTAATTGGATTTGGTACTATTATTCAATAGCCCTCTAGCCTCTCCTTTCCTCACATCCTTCCCAGCTTCTAATGACATGATTCTACTTTCTACTTCTATGAAATCCACTTTATTAGTTTCCACATGGGGCAGAGAACATGCTGCATTTGTCTTTCTGAGTCTGGCTTATTTCACCTAACATAATGGCCTCCGGTTTCCATCTATGTTGTAGCAAAAGACATGATTTCATTCTTTTTTATGGCTGAATAATATTCCACGGGGTTATACACTACACTTACTTTACCCATTCCAGATGAGGCCATTCTATTCTATCTGGGCTGATATGGAAAGGTGTGGAGTCATTTTGTTAAGAAAAAAAAAAGTTGCAGAGCAGTATGCATCGAATCCGATTTCTGTAAAAACAGTAAGTACACAATATGTGTAATTATGTGTATACATCTGTGCATGGAAAACGTTGAGCAATGTCCACACTTAACAGTTCCTAGTGTTAGAATTTATTAGGACAAGAAGTTACTCCGGAACGCCATGGTAGAAAGGGATGGTTTTATTTGGGGTACCACATGGCGTGGTAGGGGACAAAAGGACAAGGGAAAGGGAAGGGAGGACAAGGACAGGAACAAGCACGAACAGAGAGTGATTTCAGTCCGGGGGTGGCTTAAATAGAGTGGGGGGTCAGAGAGCCCCCCTGGAGTGAGTCCTTGCCTTATAGGCTACCAGAGGTCAGGAGGTAGTGGCCAGGGAACCTGCTGGTCACAAAGCACCTGGGGAGGTGTGGCCTTCTTCCTGGAGGCGCAGCTTCTGCCTGGACTCCAACATTCCCCCCTTTTTGATTTCTTAGGAAGCGGGGCGTCGTGTTTCAATCTGGCTGCTTCAGAGCTGAAGTGGGGCGACGTGGGGTAGTTTTGAGGGGGGAGATGTGGGCAGGCAGGTCCAGCTGGAGGGTGGAAAAAATTTCCAGGAGATAGGCGTGGAAAAGATGAATCTGTCCAGGTATGGGATGGATGAAGTTTCTTTGAAGCCATATGTCGGTGAGGGTGTCAAACCAGGCTTCTGCAGAAAGTCACTGAGGAAGTCAGCCGGAGAGCATGTAGAAATTGTGGGTCTTGCGAGTTTGCAGGTAACACTATTATGGAAGCAACAAAGGGAAAGAAGGTGAGATGGATTATTTTCCATAGGCCTGTGTTCCACCAGGTGGGACTTACGGTGAAGAGGCCAATGGAGAGTGCGAAACACATCACAATGAGCATCAGGTGGCAGCATAAGGGCAGGACTCAGCAGGGCTCTCTGGTTGGAAAGTCATCCGTTGATTTTTTTAACAGTTGATTGTCCCTGAGAAAAACTGGTTAGAGGTTTAAAACAAGAAAAACAGAGAAGATTATTTTGAGTTGGTATTGGGGACACGAGAGAAACGAATTTTTAAGGGATCAGTGGGACTGGAAGAGCAAGTATATTGAGGTAGTTGTTTGTCTTCTTTTTGTGGATCTTCAGTTGGTTGAGCAGCTGGTTTTAGTCTGGAAATATGAATCCAAGAAGTTAAATTTCCTGAGGTTTCACGAAGCTTAGCAGCTGTGGGTGTGCACAGCACAACCTGGAAGGGGCCTGTCCACTTTGGGACAAGGGAGACCGATTTTGTGTCTTGTGGAGGGGAGAAATATACCCAAGAACTGGGTGTTAATGGGAATGAAGCAGTGAGTCTACCTGGGTCAGGTAGAATGAAATCTTGGCATGTCCATATCTGATGTCTGATGAAGGATAAGAGAGGAGAAGAGAGATCTTTGGGTAAGGGTCCCTGAGTTGGGGAAACTCCAGGTGGAAGAACTGGTCGCCCAAACATAACCTCAAAAGGGGATAATAAGGAAGGTTTCTTTGGGAGGACTCGAAGCCTGAAGAGCGCAAGGGGAAGTAATTTGACCCAGTCTAAGCGAAGTTCTAGGGAGAGTTTAATCAGAATATTTTTAAGAGTTCTGTTGGTCCTCTCTACCTTTCCTGAAGACTTGGGGTGATATGGGATGTGAAAGCGCCAAGGAATGTTGAGAGAAGTAGAAACACTTTGGGTAACAGAAGAGACAAATTCAGGCCCGTTGTCAGACTGGATGGACACGGGCAACCCAAAGCAAGGAAGAATTTCTGAGACTAGAATAGAAGCTACTGTGGAGGCCCTTTTGTTGGAAGTAGGGAAGGCCTCCACCCATCCAGAGAAGGTGTCTACCAAGACCAGGAGATATTTATGTCTCCGGACAGTTGGCATGTTGGTGAAGTCTATCTGCCAATCGGCTCCTGGAAGTTGACCTCGAGCTTGGTGAGAAGGAAATGTTCCTGGTTTAAGGGGGGTATATGGGTTAGTGCGCTGACATGCTGTGCACGTGGAGGTGAGTTGATGGAGAAACTGTGTGTCCTCTGGAGTCAGGGTGAGGAAAGAGGTAGCAAAAGTTTTGAGGGCCTGGGGGTTAGGATGGAATAGAGAATGGAGATAGGAGAGGATTGACTGTACTGAAGGAGACGTGGAGGTTTGAGTAGTGGATTGGACTGGAGCTAGGAGAGAAGGAGAAGATAGTGCTGCTTTCCTTGCTTCCCTATCAGCCTTCGTGTTTCCCTGAACTATGGGAGAGTCTCCACTTTGGTGTGAAGGACAATGGGAAATTCCTATTAATTTGGGCAGAAGAGAGGCTTGTAAAAGTTTTGATATTAATTTAGAATTAGTAACTGTAGACCCTTTTGTGGTCAGGAGCCCTCGTTCCTTCCAAATTGCTGAATGGGAAAGCAAAATATGGTAAACATATTTTGAGTCTGTGTAAAGGGTGAGGTTTTGGTCAGCTGCTAATTCAAAGGCACGACTAACAGCTGTTAGTTCAGCCTGTTGATTCGTAGTGTTGGAAGGGAGGGGGGCTGCCTCAATGACCTCTGATAGGGAGACTACAGCGTAACCGGCAAAACGTTGCCCATCCTTAAAGAAAGAGCTGCCATCTGTGAACCAAATTAGGGAAGAGTCAGGAAGTGGTCCCTCTTGGATGTGTGAGGGGTGAGGGATTAGGGCCTCAAGCATCTCTATACAATCATGCTCTGGGGGTTTTGAGGAGACTGGGAGGAGGGAAGCTGGGTGTAAAGAGGAACAGGGTTGGAAAGAGATTGAAGAGTCGTTTAGAAAGGAAACAAGGAGAGAGAGAACACGACAGGGTGGGAGAGTTTGAAGGCTCTTATAGGTTAGTAAATCTTTTAAATGGTGAGGAGAGGCAATAGTGATATGAGCACCAAAGGTCAGCTTTTTTGATTCCTGTAGGAGTAGGTAAGTAGCAGCCAGAGCCCGTAGACAGGGGGCCCATCCGCGAACAGTGGGGTCAAGTTGTTTAGAGAGATAGGCAACTGGGGCAAAGGTGGGGCCCTTGAATTGTCCTAGAACACCGAGAGCTAAGCCCTTCATTTCATGGACATAAAGGGTGAATGGCTGGAGAAGGTCTGGGAGATGAAGGGCTGGGGCCTGTGACAGTGCCCGCTGTAGATGTTTAAACTCAGCCTGAATGTTTTTGGGGAGGAACTTTTCCTCTATCTCTTTAGCTGCCTCATATAGGGGCTTTGCATAAAGAGAAAAATTGGGTATCCAGGCACGAAAATATCCCGCTAGGCCTAGGAAGGAAAGAATCTCTTCCTTAGTCTTGGGACACGGGAGCTCTTTGATGAGAGCCTTTCTGTCTATAGTAATGGCCTTTGACTGATGGGAAATCTGAACTCCTAGGTAAATTACCTGGGTCTGAGCAAGTTGCACTTTAGATGGGGAAACACGATACCCACGAGAGGAGAGAAAGTTTAAAAGAGTGAAAGAGTCTTCACGAGCTGTGAAAAAGGAGGGGCTGCAAAGGAGAAGATCATCTACGTACTGTAGGAGAGTGGAGTCAGAGAATTTAAGGTCTTTGAGGTCAGCAGCCAGTGTCTGTCCAAAGATGTGAGGGCTGTCTCGAAAACCTTGAGGAAGGACTGTCCAAGTCAGTTGTTGGGACCGTTGCGTGTCAGGGTCAGTCCAGGTGAAGGCGAAGAGGTCTTGTGACTCCTGGGCTAAAGGGACCGTGAAAAACGCATCTTTAAGGTCAATAACTGAAAAATAGGTAGATGTAGAAGGAATTAGGGAAAGAATAGTATAAGGATTTGGGACTACGGGGTGTTTGGCCATTATGTCTCGGCCCAGTAGAGGCACAGGACATTGAGGTATTACTAAGAATTGATGGGTGAATAGGTGGTGATGAAGCCAGCAAGACAGCATAGGAGTCTTGCGGGGGCAAATAGCATTTCCCTCTACCCCGACAATAGGGGATGGTGCTATAGTAGTGGGGGCCCCAGAACTCCTTCAAGACTGAGGAAGTGGCTCCTGTGTCTAGCAGGAAGTTTATGGGGCGGCCATCAACAAGGAGGGTAACCCTGGGCTCTTGTATGGCGATGTCAATGGTCGGGAAAGGAGTCCCTGGGCCCCGTCAGTCCTCTGTAGCCAGTGCCAGCAAGTTGGGGTTTGTGTCTGGTCCAGCCCCCCTGCGGGGATTGGGGCAGTCAACACCCCAGTGTCCCATCTCGGAACATTTAGGGCATGGACGTTTAGGGACCCTGGGATTAGGGCAGGCTCTTGCCCAATGTCCTTCCTTCCCGCACCTGTAGCAAGGCCCTGGGGGTTCCCCTTGTATGGACTTATGAGCCCCTGTTCTCGAGGCCTGAGCATCAGAGCTCCGAAGGGCCTGAGCCAGCATTTTGAAGGTCATGCTTCTGAAACTTGCGACGTTCCATCTCTTCTTCTCTATTATGAAATGCCTTAAAGGCTGTAGCCAAAATCTCAGTCTGAGGAGTTGCAGGCCCCTGTTCTAGCTTCTTTAACTTAGCCCTTATGTCGGGGTAACTCTGGGATATGAAATAAGTCATAAGGACTTGACGCCCTCCTTGAGATTCTGGATCTAAATTTGTAAAACGTTGGAGGGTTTTCGTGAGCCGATCAAGAAACTCAGAGGGAGTTTCTTCCCTTTTTTGAAAAATTTCCCGTAGCTTATCAAAATTGACAGGTTTTTGAGCTGCTCGCCTAAGGCCCGCAACTATGCACGTGATAAACTGGTCCCTTAAGGTTATGCCCCTTGACGAATTATAGTCCCAATTCGGTTTTCCCTCGGGCACTACTTCGGGACCAATGGGAAAGTCTGGATTAGTTCTATTATTCTCATCTGCATAGCCTCGTGCCTGTTCCCAGACTCATCTGCGTTCTTCTGGGAGTAAGGTATTTGCTAAAATGACATATGCATCATTAAATGTAAGGTCATATGTTTGAGTGACCCATTGGAATTCCTTTAAGTATGTTGTGGGATCTGTCGTATAAGAACCCAGCCGTTTTTCAACCTGCGATAAGTCTGTCATTGAAAACGGGACATGAACTTTAATTACTCCCTCTGCCCCTGCTACCTCCCGCAAAGGCGCTATGGTCTGTGTCATCTGTTCTGTCTGTTTTTTTGAACGGGTGATACGGGGACTGAAGTTGGGATTAGACGGCGTGATAGCCTGTGGGTTTGGAATTGGCTCTGAAACTGCACTGGGAAAAGTTGCAGGAGCGGCGGAGGAATCAGGAAGTATAGTCGGCGCGGAATTCGCGAGGGGAGGGGGTGAATCCGTCGCAGGGGATGACGTAGGAGGAGGAGACGGAAGAGGAGGGTCTAAAGGCATGGTCGGGGCGGAAGAAGATGGCGGATCTATGAGGGGCGGAGCCGAGGGCGGAGTAGGGTCTCGGATGGAGAGGGTCGGGGCGGAAGAAGATGGTGGATCTATGAGAGGCGGCGCGGAGGGTGTAATGGGGTTTTTAGGTTGGTGGTAAGGAGGCGGCCGAACCTCTAACCCTGGGTCGAAGTCCGGGTCATCTGGGGATGGCTCCTTGGGTCGGCATGGGAGGAGGGCTGAAGCATTGCCGGCGCGAGCATTGAGGGAGGGGTTTCGACTGAGGAGCAGAAACGCGTCAGCGTAAGGTAACTCCTCCCACCGTCTCGATTGCCGGCAGAAATCAAACAGCTGTTGTAAAGCATCTGGGTCCACTGAACCCATGCAAGGCCATCGATCTGTCAAAGGATATTTTGGCCAATCGTGAGTGCATAGTGTAACTAATTTTTGTGGTTTTATTTCAGAACTCAGGCCTAGATTGATCAAATTATCTAGGAGAAGCTGTAGCGGGCAGTCAGTTGGGCGCGAGTGGGATGAAAAGAGCCATGACCAATAGCGACTGACTGCTAAGCTGAAGAGTAAAATTACCATCAGGGTAGAAAATAAAGTAATTAAGTTACACTCAATTGATATAGGCTGTCTTAATTCTTCTAGAAGGGACGAAGGGGTTTCGGTTTCGGTTTGGGGTACTGACGAGAGAAGCGTGCCCATATTGTGAGCCGCGGAGTGGGGGTCTGGCCTGCGCATGTAGGGACGCTAGGCTAAGAAGATCTGAGGAGGCTAGCATCGGGACCAGGCTGGGAAAGTGTTGTAGCCGCGGCTTTGGCGGCAGAAGTGTGTGTGTGTGTGTGTGGGGGGTAGGCCGCAGACGTGCAGCCGGGACCTAAACTGACCGGGTAATCGGAAATTTAACTGGAAAGGGAGGTGGAGAGAGCTCTATGAGGTCCACTTTCAACCTTGAAGGTTTAGGTGGGGTGCGATCCTCCCCTCGTGAGCCAGCGGGTGGGGCTGCCGGACGTTCAACGGTCAGCTTCCACCGTGTGTGGCCCCTCGGGTTTAGAGCTCTTAAAATGGAAGGGGCTTACCCATTTGGCGACTTGGCGATGGAAGGTCAACGGCGGTTGGGGGATGGGTGTAAGGGTTGTCCACGGAGGTAGCTTATTGTCCTCTGAATTCTGACGTGCCCCGCGTGGGCGCCAAAATGTTAGAATTTATTAGGACAAGAAGTTACTCCGGAACGCCATGGTAGAAAGGGATGGTTTTATTTGGGGTACCACATGGCGTGGTAGGGGACAAAAGGACAAGGGAAAGGGAAGGGAGGACAAGGACAGGAACAAGCACGAACAGAGAGTGATTTCAGTCCGGGGGTGGCTTAAATAGAGTGGGGGGTCAGAGAGCCCCCCTGGAGTGAGTCCTTGCCTTATAGGCTACCAGAGGTCAGGAGGTAGTGGCCAGGGAACCTGCTGGTCACAAAGCACCTGGGGAGGTGTGGCCTTCTTCCTGGAGGCGCAGCTTCTGCCTGGACTCCAACACCTAGTGAGCTGGAGGAGGTGGGAAACCAGGAGGGCATTTACTTTTTACTTTGACAGGCTTGTACTGTTGGTTGTTTTCACAATAAGAGCACAAGAAAGCTTCTTATAGATTTAAAAATAGAGCCGGAGCTCAGTTGCTCACTCATGCACAATTTAGGGCTCCTCTGGGCAGTCAGAAGTTTTCTCACACGGTGGAAAGTCAACAGAACTGACAGATGGAGCATGTCTTCAAAGCCCCCAGACCTAGCTTTCTGCTTCCTCTCCGGTCGCTTTTGTTCTCAGTGAATCCCCACCCCCACTTAAGTGGTTAGCTCTTTCTTATCAGTCATTTGCATATTCTTTGTATTTTTTAGGACCACTAATTTTAACCATAGGAGTGTTTACATATCGCTTTAGCATTAGCAAAGTGTATGCTTGGTGCATCTCTTCTTTGAAATGCCCTTTAATGTGATGAATGACAACCAAGATGTTGTTCCTTTCTGAAGTTTATGGAATTAAAACAGCAAAAGAAGAGTATCAGAACCCCCACCAGGAAGATATTTTAATTTCAAAGTACTTTGCTAGTTGCAGCCTTTTCTCAATCCATTGACTTCTGAATTTCTATTGCATGAATAATCCATGCCCCGCACATTAGCATGTAATGCCATCTTTAAAAAAAATGTGATTCTACTTTTAAGATTGTTGTCATTTCGTGTGTGGGTGCCTTTTCTGCTCCATAAGGTTATAAGCATCCCCAGGGCAGGCCCCTCTACCCAGTCCCCATCCGTGCCTAGTACGGTGCTGAACAAGAAAAATAATTCCACAAATCAAAATGTAAAGCCATCAACACACTTTGAGGAAGGGTGGGCTGGGTTTGGTAACAACTGCAAGTTATTTAGAGCAGGAGGCATCTCTGCTTTGTGACCTTGGGGGTGTCTGATGAGAGCCTAGCTCAGGGCTAAGGCTGTGGGCGTCATGTGTGGCGAGGCTAAAAGGCGAGCCCGCTGCTTCCGGCTCAGACTAACAGCCAAGGAAATGGCCAGGGGTCAGCGAGAGTCGGCCTCTTCATTCCGCCCTGACCCTGCTCCTGCCCATGTCCCAATGGCATCCTTGAGGGCTGGCATTCCCAGGCATCTCTTCTGCTGTTTGGCTAACATCTGGTGGCCTCTGCAGTCCTACTGCTGTCCCTGTGAATGCAGAGCAGAACCAAGCTGGGGCAGAGCTTCTAGGGGGTGATGTGGGGGGGGGGAAATGAGCACCACTGCTCCCCTTGCCAGCGGGGTCCCCAGAGCATCACGGACCTCTCAGGTGGTCCATTTGAACCTCCTCAGGGTGTGACACAGTTGTGGTCCCTGACTTGATTGTGGCTTTGCAGGGGTGGGGTGGGGATGATGACAAAAGGGAGGGCACAGGGGGCTGGGGTTGTGGCTCAGCGGCAGAGCGCTCGCCTAGCACGTGCGCAGCCCGGGTTCGATCCTCAGCACCACGTAAACATAAAGGCATTGTGTACAACTAACACAAATAAATAAATATTTTTTAAAAAGAGGGAGGGCACAGGCACGCCCACACCATGTGTTTTCCAGGGGCAGGCTGCAGCTGCCGTTCTTTCCTCTCACCCCAGCTCAGCCAGGCTGCTAAGGGGCCAGCAGAGCCCTGCAGAAATGCGCCTTCACCTCCCGCTAATGAGGCTGGGGGAAAGGGCTGCTCTCCCGGGCTTGCGCGCTGCAGAGGAACATTAGTGTGGACGGTTCCTATTATTCACACGGCATCATGGAGGCTATCTGAACACTACCCATTTAGGACCGAAACAGTGCTGGTTTATAGTTATATCCAAGAAAAATACGCGTCCTGATAGATGTAGGTGTCTAATCCACCCAACGGCTAGAGCTTAGAAAAATATTTACCTTTTAACATCTGTGCGGCATTTTCTCTGCGCAAACACACATCTGCTTGATGGAATGTATACGGAGTTCAGATGGCTTTCAAGTAAGTTTTCTTAGTAACCTTATAGCTCAGTCCTGACGCGGGCAGTCCTGGATTTGTGGTCGGGAGGTTTCTCTCAGATCAACTCATTGTTTGAAACAAATAGCTTTAGAGTTTATAAAAGGAAAAGCTCTAGGCAATCCCAGTAATCGGATCTTTAAAAACCTCTCACCTCTTAGTAAGTCACTCAGTGAAGCAGTTTTTAAAATTTTCAGCTTGATTCCACAACCAGTGGGTTTCAGGCTAGGAGTGTAGAGTGTGGGGAGTGTGTGTGTGTGTGTGTGTGTGTGTGTGTGTGTGTGTGTATGTGTGTGTATGAGAGAGAGAGAGAGAAGGCTTCTTACATAGGACAGTCCTTCACAGTGCTACTAAGGTTTGAAATTTTTCTTTTCTTTTTTTTTTTAATATTTAATTTTTAGTTGTGGTTGGACACAATATCTTTATTTATTTGTTTGTTTTTATGTGGTGCTGAGGATCGAACCCAGGGCCTCTCACGTGCTACGCGAGTGATCTGCCTCTGAGCCACAACCCAGCCCTGACGTTTTTCTTTATCCCTCCTCCCTCAGTCTGCTTCCTCACTTCCAAGAAGAAAGCACCTAGATAGGAGCACCCTCTCCTTCAGGCTGCAGAGTCGGGCTAGGTAGACGGTTAGCTGATTCCTCCCACAGCTCCACGCACATTCAAGTTGAGTTTACAGTGCTGTGGGCCAAGGGGCCAAGAGCTTGTATAAACCTCCCCATGTCTTATGGATCCAGACGCACTCCCTATACGGTCCCCAGGGTATGAAGCTGAGAGGACAAGGCTGCCGCCCAAGGCTGCTCTCTGCATCCAGCCACTAATCGACTCTGATTTCATTCTAGGCCAATGCTTTAACCATTGGCCCTCACGAATCCCTCTGAGCCACTCAGTCTTTGAGAAAACCCTTTTAAAGCTCCATCTTGTACAAGTCAGTTAAGGAAAAGCCCTTTCAGCCTTGTTTTTCCTTTTAGTAACTTTAATGCAACGAGGCCCTTCAAGAACAGCATTTATGCATGCATGAGCATATCCGGTATTGAAATGATCTTCCTTCACACTGAAAGTTCTTATTTCTATTCTTAGCCGAGTTCAATCAACAAATATTTACTTGCTTCCCACTATGTGCCCAGCAGAGTGCAAGTCTGTAAGGAGGAAAGAAAGCTCTAGCTCTCAGAAGATGAAGCCTGCTAAAGAGACCAGAAGGCACTCAACCACAGATTTTGTAGCAACATCGTCTACCCTGAAAGGGATCGTGGGATTGATTGACAGTTGCACAAACTTCTCTCTAATATTTATGCTATTCATGCTATGAAACTCCGTCTTGCCATTTTTCAATAAAAAGAATACGCTCATGAAAATTACATGGGGCACATTTACCTAGAGAATTCTTTGGGGCTTCTATAACCTGTGCTTGGGGTGATGTTTGAGCTGAAGAGGCAGTTTTCCTTTTGCTGGGGGGGGGGGGGGGTAGCAGCGTTCACTGTAGTCCCCACATCAGGGGAGGGGCCCATTGCTCAGGGCTTTTCCTCCTACGGTCCTTTCCCACCCCCCTCCTTCCCCTTTCTCAATGACCTTCCAGTTCCTTCTGCTTTGCTTTCCACTGTCCCTTAGACAGCTCAGGGTGGCCGATTGCTGGAGGACAGCATGGCGTGATGTGTGGGGTTGGGAGGGAAGAGAGAGAAAAGAGGGCGATGGCAAATGAGGTTCCGTTCTGTTTCCAGGCTCTATCCTATTAAAATACTTCACCTCTTCTGCTGCTTGCTGGTCCCGCGAGGCAATCACATTCCTAATGAGTTTGTTAAAAAAGCCATTCAGTTCATCTCGGTTCTTATTGGGCAGAATCCGGGCCAGTGGGACCATTATGGATGGAAATGACACTTGAAAGAGAAAAACAAAAGTGGCATTGAAAGGAGGGGCATGATAACCCGTGGCTATTAAGATGCCTGTTACTAGGAAGCAAGTGCCCGCCTTGAATCGGAGTCATTCGGAAGGCCTGTCCCCCCACCCCAGGGAATCACTGCTCCTCAGGGCTGGGTTATGTCTGGCTCCATCTCTGCCCCTGTCACCATTCCTTGCACATAGTAAGCACTCAATAAACGTCTCTATGATTAACTGAGTCCTCACAGCCAGGTGGCCCTCCACAGGCAGGTCTCCAGCTTGTAAATTAATGGTTCAGGTTCTAGATATTCAGACTGAGGTCTTTCTATTTCATCAAGAGAGCAGAAGCTCATTTACTTTCTTAACTTTCTGGTCATTTGCATTTCTTTCTCTGAATAACTGTCCCTAGAGCCATCACCTGAATTGTCTCTAAGAGCCACTGCTACAAGGCTGACAAGAGTTCTGGCCCCATCCACCATGGGCTCCTCCCTTGCGTGCCAGGTAAACCCGAGTCCTTGATGCTGTCTGTGCCCTTGGGATAGGGTTCCCTGGGTCAGTGCCACTTCATCCCTCCTGGAATGTGGTTCTGGGCCCAGGTGCCGAGGCCTGACCACAGGCGAGCTCAGCTCCATGGTGGGCCCACTGCACACAGGGTTCTGGGCTGGAGCTGGGCTGGAGAGGACAGCTCTGGACACTCAGGGGTCTCAGAACACTCTGCCCAGTGAGAGGCAGAGTGATCAGGGGAAGCAGGGACGAGACAACAGAGCCACCATCCCACTGGACAGAGGATGTGTCCTGTAATTGAAAGGACAGGGCAGACGCAGCTGGAGTCGGGTGTAAGGATGGAAGGCAGAGACTGCTAGACCCCACACTGACATCTACAATTTCAGCGTAGAGATGATGGGAGCGACAGGGCCTCCCACTGAAACTGGCTAAGGAATGAATAGAATCTACCAGCCCAGCAGAATGGCTGGAAATCAGGGCCAGTTCACTGACAGCAATAAGAACCCTTCAATGCTTCCATAAAGGCAAGAAGATGCCAGAGTTAGCCAGAGGGCAAAAACTCATCTGTAAAATAAAAAGGAAGCCAATGGACTTGTCTCTGTAGCCTTAGGCCGTCTCCTAGTTACCCATCCAGCAATTTCTATGTTTACTATGCAGCTGCAAACAATTCTGTGCTCTACAATTTCATAGTTTACCAGGCATGGGCTTCCAGTGGAGAAGTCTTCTGAGGAGTATGTTGCTGGAGGGGAGAAAAATGTGCTGGAAAATGAAAGGTTTGGGGTTCTAGTCTCGGCTCTGCCTTTTCAAGCCTCCATTTTTTTTTCATCTGGAAAGTGGGGACAAGAATCTCTTTCTCGTAGGCAGAATGGCAGAATGCTCAGCACAGTGTTACTGCCATTCTCATCTCCACGGTGGTGACAGGAGCCAGGGCTATCTGTGTTGGTGATAAACGGCCTCAGGCTGTGACAAGAGCACCCTGGTGACTCCAGGAAGACCGCATCCCTGCAGGGAAGCTCTCAGAGACCCCCCCAGTGTCCTTTTCTAACAGCACGGACAGAGCCTGAAAGTGGCCCCAGGTCTAGTCTTACCATCCGGGGCAGGAGCGGTACTTACAGATTAAGACCAGGAGAGGCCTGGGGACGCAGAACGCAAAGAAACGCCTGCAGGCTTCCACAAAGGGGTCCTCGGGAACCTTCCGGGAGTCCACCTGGGTGCCGAAGGCGACACTGGCCACCAAGTCTGTGGTGTAGTAGCAGTAGCACCTAGGGAGAGGGGCATGTTTGAATTTGCCAGGCTGCTGGTCTTGGCCTACCCACAATGCACCGCTGCCCACAAAGCGAGGCTCCAGGGGCTACGTGGGAGATCCTCGCCCTGCAGAGGGACTTGAGACAGGCGCTTCCTGCAGCTGGGGGTGAGGTGGTGGGAGAGGAGCTGCTGGGACGTGCAGCCGCAAGCAGAGTGTGGGAGCACGCGTGAGGCCCCCAGCGAGCTCACAGAGGCAAAGACAGGGAGGGCATTGCTAACTCAACCCCAGGTCCAGGTGGCCCCGACCAAGCAGAGCAGAGCCAGCTACCAAGAGGCACATTGCATGTCCTCCGGCCTCTGGAGGAGGTCACACTGGAGCCCCAGAGCCTACAGCTTTGTCTCACGGCTGTGGCAAAGGTGCGAAGGTCAGAATCCAGTGATTAATTGGTGTCTGTCAAATTGTCATTAAGGAACACACAAACTGATGATCTAGTTTTATTAACTTTTCCCTCCTTTTCTTCCTAATGGTTTTATAGTTTTTTTTAGAGAACAACAAACAAAAAAATGAGGACTCTTCACACTCAAATACCAGACGAACTTTAGGACAGGCTTCATGATCTTATGTATGTTATTACAGAAAACACACTTTGCACTTTAGAAACAAACAGAAGGAAAGTATCTGGCAGTAGCTCCAGAAAATTTAACCTCTTAGGCCATAGGAAGCCTGTCTCCCAAAAGGCCATTTTAAACTAGAATTATCTGCTTTTTTCCCTTTTTGCTTTCTTCCGGGAGTAGTGAGCTTAAGTTCTTTTTAAGAAGACTAACAACCGAGTTATTAATATCCTGGTATAATTACAAGGTCTATTTCTGTCCTGGATGTGGGCACACATTTAGTGCCTCTTCTACGTCAGTTTCATAGCCACCGTTTATTAAGGAGTAAATGACATTTCCAGATGACTTTAGAATTTTGACTGCTTCCATTGGAAACGCTTTCACCACTGATTACACATTTGCCAGTCCTAGTAAAAACAAAACTGAGGCTACTGAATGTGGCTCCATCTGATCCTAATGGCTGGAGATCTAAGGGTTTTAAGAGTTATTTACATTGCTTTCATAGGTGACTTGGCCACCTTGTCTTCAGCCACTTCCTGCATCCTATAATCAGAGGGAATGTGGTGGAGAAGGCCTTGGGGGCAACAGGGTGCCAGGTAAATGTTGGTGATGATGATGTGATTTTATTAGCACTGGTGATCATGAGTCAGCTTCCCGGGTGAACTGCTGGAAGCCATGATTTGGCATCACACAACTAAAGGTTTCTAGGATGAAAGCCAGACAAGCAGTCACTAAGTGTGATGTCCACGCCGTGGTTTCTGTACGGAGGTGCTGCACTATTTTTCTTGATGTGAAAATCCGCAGACTTTCCCCCAGGTCCCCGTCCCTTCTGCCCAGTCCTGCCCTTCCCACCCTGGGTCTGCAGAAGGAGGAAGACAATCCAACTGTGGCCCTCTTCAGCAAGCCACGCCCCCTCACTTCTGTGTCATGGTTTAAGTGGGTTTCATCTTTTCTCATGAATCAGTCCATCCATACTTTTATGAGCTTCTAGTATTTCTACAGTTTGTTAGTCCCAAGGTAATTGTCCCCCGATTATGTACAGTTACAAGAAGCAGCTGTTCAAAACTGTGGCTTCTCATCTATCACATAGCATCCTTACCTCTGGATGTCAAATGCGTCCCCAGATTCTGCATAGCTCTTTAAATGATCCAGGAGAAGGTCACAGGCTTGGCTGATGAGGGGCATCATCTGATAATGGACAATAAGGTGTCATTAGGGCATCAGGCAGGCAGCAAGCCTAAATTGGCTCAGATGATGAGGTTAGGAAGGGTGCTTTCTGGGAAAATGGATTTTGTTTTGAAGGTAGTTTTTAAGATTAAGGAGGTAGCTCCAAAATTCATAAACATTTATAAAATACAGTAACTGTAAACATCTATTTTGGCTTAAGGAAGCTTTTTGGGAGAAAAGCAAAAAAGAAGAAAGGATTTAAAGCAAATATGGCAAAATAATTATGAAAGTGATCATGAAGTGCGTAGGATCTGCGTTCAGTTTCATGGTGTAGTTAGCAAGGAAGTAAACACACAGCACTCCAGGTGTCCTGATCTGGAATTAACCCAGGTCCCGGTTTTCTTGCTCCAATTATACCTTAGATCTTCCACTAGAACATAGACTGTGTATCCAAAGGGACCTAAGGTCATCCATTTCAACTTCTTAATTAACACAGAAGTTATTTTTAGAGCATCTCTGATGAGCGGTTATTCATTTGTGCTTAAGCTGCTTAAGACTTTGAAAACAATGTGGCTCTTGACTTCAAGGGGCCTCCTCTCTCACACAAGGCAATGGTTGGTTTCTTTTCTTTCTTTTTTTTTTTTTTTTTTGGTACCGGGGGTTGAACTCAGCAGCACTTGACCACTGGGTCACATCCCCAGCCCTTTTTTGTATTTTATTAGAGACAGGGTCTCACTGAGTTGCTAAGTGCCTCGCCATTGCTGAGGCTGGCTTTGAACTCGCGATCCTCCTGTCTCAGCCTCCCAAAGTGCTGGGATTACAGGCGTGCGCCACCGCGCCCGGCTTCTTTTTTTTTTTTTTTTTTTTTTGGTTCTGGGGATTGAACTCAGGGGCACTCGACCACTGGGCCACATCCCCAGCCCTTTTTTTGTATTTTATTAGAGACAGGGTCTCACTGAGTTGCTAAGTGCCTCGCCATTGCTGAGGCTGGCTTTGAACTCGCGATCCTCCTGCCTCAGCCTCCCAAAGTGCTGGGATTACAGGCGTGCGCCACCGCACCCGGCTTGGTTTCTTTTTTTAATATGAAAATATTTCCATCATGGAAAATTTCCCACAGAAAAGGTGAAGAGAATGGTATCATGTAGCCATCACCCCGTTTCAAAAAATTTACATATTGGATTTGGTGGACTACCCGACAGGCTTGTTGGGTGGGTGGAATTCTGTGGGGCTGGATGGGCATCTTCAGGAAATGGATTCTCTCCCATGTGTCTGAATGGCCAAGCTGCAAGTGTTTAGGGGAATCATTTTAACCAGTGCATGTTCTAGAACAGCACCATAGCTAAAGCAATATGCTCTCCGCCATTGCTCTGAACACTTCTTATAGAAACCATGTTTTGAAATGTTACCTTAGGTTTAGATTTTACTATTGTGACACTTGACTGTTAAGTTCCTGAGAGCAGGGGAAGTTTTGCCTGTTCATTTTTGTATCCCCAGAACTCAGAACAGGGTCTGACACATAGTAATCACTTGTCAAATGAATGAATGAATTTTAATGATTACACCATACTCACTCTGTGCTCTTAAAATACGGAAGTCTTGGGAAAAGGTATAAAATGTCAATCTACTTGCCAGAAGGTATGCTATTGTGCTGAGGCAAAATCTGACTCCTGCTATTGTTTGGATCTTAAAGTGTCCCCCAAGTTCGTATGCTCAAAGGCCTGCTCCAAAGAGTGGTGCTACTGGGAGGTAGTGGAACCTTCAGGAGGTGGGACCTAACAGAAGGCCTTTAAGCCATTGGGGGTGTGCTATTGAAGGGAGTTTTGGGACACCAGTCTCTTCCTCACTCTCCCTTTCACTTCCAGCATGAAGTAAACGGTTTCGCTCTGCCGTGTGAGCCCTCGCCATGACGTGCTACCACACATCAAAGCAATGGGACCAACACATCATGGACTGAAACCTCTAAACCTATGAGCCAAAATAAACCTTTTCTCTTTATAAGTTGATTATCGCAGCTATTTGTTATAGTGACAGAGAGCTGATCATCACGCCCTCTAACGACCTCTCTTTGGTTTCATTTCTAGCTACTTCTGTATGACAGTGCACCCAACACTCAGACGACTGTATTCATCTGCTCCTCTCCTTCTGTGACACAGTTGTTCCCTTGCCTTCTATGACTCCTCTTACCACATGGTTTGCACCTATCTCTCTAATCTTACTGCTCCTCCCTTTCCCCCCCATCAAATAGGGTCACTCCTAAAAGGCAGCCCCATAAATGGAACATAGTGCTATTTTAGGTGTGATCCAGTAAATGGTAAATGAATCACTTCCTGTGATCTGTACCCGGCACGTCAATCTCAAGGCCAGGTTCATGTTGACTTTTCAGACAGTGATAATACAGACAAATATTGAGGTTCAGGTTAATGAAAACCACAAGGTCTTCTTCATGAATCATAGCCATGAGCAACGTATTTTTTGACCCTTTAGCATTCATTCATTAGAAAGGCTTCACATATATATTGCTTTCATTTCTGTAAAAAGTTGCTAGAACTGTATTATGAGCAAAACAACCTCTGAGCTACCCTAAGGCATTCAGGTGATGGAGAAGCCAGGTAGGGTGGGGCAATTTGGGCCACTGGTGGCGGGATGTTGGTGGGGAGCACATGGCTTTGCTAAAACCCTCCCTCTGCCAACTCCCTGCAAGCCAGCGCCACATGCTCTGTGGTGTAAGGAAAAGACTCGGTCACCAGTGTCCCCTTGGCTCCCTGCTGTGCTCTGTTCTCCTCTCTGAAGGAGCTGGTCCTGAGACACCCTGGGGGCACTCCTGTGGAGTGAGAGTGGGACACGGGCTCTTCCTCTTTGTCTCGTCTAGCATTTGCTAAGTGTGTCTTCTAAGTCTTCCTTCCGTTTGTGGCTTTGGAGACAGGTTCAAGAGCAGAGTCCTGTGACCCTCACTACAAAGCTGTTTTTAGAAAGTTGCAGAATTTTCCACAATCCTTTGGTCAGCCACATACAAACTAAGTAAACATTGCACCAGGCCCCATCTTAACCAACGATTGGCTGCGGTAGACTTTGTCAAATGATTGATTGAGGCAGAAATGTAATTCACCTCCACAACCCATCCTGAAGTCCACTCTGGGCTGACCCTTTATGACGACTGCAGTCTTTTCTAAATTCTCACAAACCATCAATTTGATAACCCACCAGTACAAAAGTGGTGTGATTGGCCCCTTATATGGCCTCATTTCCAAGATGCAGTTGACCTCCTTAATGTTTGGAGAACTCAGTACTATCAAAGCCATATTTCTATGACTAACTTCCCTGGCTATATTCCTTCAATTATTTTGATAAACTTAGTGGTATGAATGCATGCTATTTTAATAAAATCCCAGATATCGAAATATCTTTAAAGATGTATTTCAGAGGAAGAGTAACATGGTAAAGAGCTGTTTGAAAGGAAGTCTCTTTAGATACCAGGCTCAAAGCTTCCTTAGGGTAACAAAAGAGATGCAGTATAAAATCTGATTTACACACAACTCTTCAGAAGTACGTCCTGTGTGTTGAGAGAGATCCACTCAGACTGGATCCAAGCATAGGCCTGGACAATGCAGAAGGGAGCCGGACCAGCTGCCTACCATCGGCTCTTCATGTGCTTTCGACTAGAATGCTTTGTTCCTGGCTGACGTGACTGTAATTTTCTACTATACTCTGCCTGCTGTCTGTCGAACGGAATGGATAATGACATTTTTATTTGGGTTAATGTGATATGAGATGGGGCATGTAATATGAAAAATGTTTTTAAAAGCAATGTGGAGAAAATATTGTAAGACAGCAGAGCATGATCTGTATCTTAGCCAGTAACCATCGTTTCAGGTTTTCTTCCTTGCTTATGTGCAGCAGTTATGGAATATTTACTCTTACATGAGTTGCATGCAAACAAAAGCTCTTTGATGGGCTTGCATAATCTTTATACAAACTCCACAGTTCTTCCCCTAGGTTTTTGGACAAGCAGCCAGTGTGGCATGTGCACACACGCGTGAACAGATGAATATATGATGCTATTATCACTCGGATCTTAATGGAAGGCTCACGTTTGCGGTCATTATGTTTCATCTTCTTCATAGGATGAGTGATTTTCATTTTTGTTTTATTCTATATTTTTCACAATGCACATCTATTGTATTTATAATCACATAAAATATTAATGCTATTAGGTTTTTAAAAAATTTTTTTTAGTTGTAGTTGGACACAATATCTTTATTTATTTATTTATTTATATGTGGTGCTGAGGATTGAACCCAGTGCCTCACACATGTGAGGTAGGTGCTCTACCACTGAGCTATAGCTCCAGACCTGCTATTAGGTTTTTAAAAGTGGTTTCTTCCTGAGAGTTGTTTTGGACTGAATGTTCATATCCTCTCCCCAAATTCCTGTGTTGTTGTTCTGATTCCCAGGGTAGCTGTATTTAGATATGGGGCTCAGGAAATCATTAAAGTTAAATTAGGTCAAAAGAGTAGGGCCCTGACCTGAGAATAGTGTTTCCATAAGCAGAGGCACCAGAGGAGGGAAGTGTTAGGACAAATATTGGCCAAATTATATTGTTTTATTGTGAGAGTGTAATATATAACAACAAAAGTATAAGGAAAACAAATACCACTATTATGTACAACTATAATGCACCAATAAAACAATGTAGAGGAAAAAAAGGACTCCAGTGCACCCCCCCCCATCCCCCACCTATGCACAAAGAGTAGCACACAGCAAGATGGCGGCCATCTTCCAACCACGAAAGAGGCCTAACTGGAAACCAACAATGCCGGCACCCTGGTGTCCAACTTCCAGGCTCCAAGACTGTGTGAGAATACATGTCTGTGCTCTTTTGCCAAGGCAGCCTGAGCTGACTACGGCCAGGGACTGCATTCCAGCAGCCAAGTCAGTTTTCCATTCTGTTTCTCTCATCTTTCGCATTGGTTGTCCCTATTGGAGATGGCTCTGAGTGGATGGCTGGACCACTATTTGGTAGCTAGCAGTAATCACTGAGGGTAAAACACCATCCTCAGCCTGGGAAGGAAATTCCCCAAAGAATTTCCCGCTTAACCTGAAGTTTATTATTTAAGCTTCCATTTTTGTTTTGCTTTGTAAAGGACTGTACCAATGGTGTCTAAGGAATTCTGATCAAGGGGCAGACAGAGGGCAAGAGAGTGGACTCCAAAAGGTGGGAAGGCTTTATGAATAGATGAAAGAGATCTTACAGAGTAATGCCAAGAAGGCTGATAAACTGTCCTGCTCAAAGCAGAACTTGGAGATGATCCCCAGAATTTCACCATGGGAGGAAGTGCCCTTCCTCGAGGGTAAGAGTTTGGCCTTCTAAGGGTACACTTCCCTGGGAGAGCAAACACTCTAAGCCATTATCAGTGGTTAGGTTTCCTCTCCCTGGCACTTTCTAGTTGTGTGACCTGGTGCTGGTTCCTTAGCCTCACTGAGTTTCTTTCTTTCTAAAATAGTTTTTTAGTTATTGATGGACCTTTATTTTATTTATATGTGGTGCTAAGAATTGAACCCAGTGCCTCACACATGCTAGGCAAGCGCTCTACCACTGAGCCACAACCCCAGGTCCCTGAGTTTCTTTCTTTATCTGCAAAATGGAAATAATAATATTTCCCTTGAAGAGTTGTGACAAAAATTAGAAAAATTAGAATCAAAATATTCAAAACACATAGAACTAGGTGGTGGGTGGTCTTCTGGAGAATCCCATACTCCAGACTGGTTAGGACATTAGGAATCCTTTCCTCTTGTTCCTCACAGACGACCCCCACTGGACCCACCTGTTCTGGTCTCGTTATGTCAATGTTGCTTCCTTTCTTTCATCTGTCCCTTTGTCTTTATCTCCCTGCTCACCCTCTAATTCAGGCTTTGCCACCTGTCACCCGTAATTGGGCTGTCATCCTGCTTCTTGAGAGCAAAGACTATAGCATAAGCATTTTTGTGGTCTTAGTGTAGTGCCTGACACATAGGTGTACTGAAAAATGATTTTCAAAAGAGCCTCTAGCTTTTTCAATTTCCAATCCATCCTATACTCAGTCACGATTGGTCCTCTGAAAATACTTGTTTTCTGAAACTCTCTGGAGATCCCCCACTGACTAAAGGAATGACACACACTTTCATCCTGTCTTCCAAAGCCCTTTGGGAACGGAATTCTGCCAATAACCACACGAGTCATTCTTGAAGCAGATCGTCCCTGGTTCAGCCTTCAGATGAGTCCACAGGTGAAGCCGCCAACTTGACTCTGAGCTTGATCCTAAGCCAGTGGCACCTAAGCCACAGAAACAAGGAGCTAACCAATTGTCATTTGGGGTACGTGTCAGGGCAATCTTGTTACAGAACGATAACATACTCTCAATGTGACTTCCTTGGCCAGCTCGTAGTTGCCGTCCACGATTGGAGATTTGGGGGTATGTTTCATGTCAGGAATGAGCGCCGTGGTCCTCATTCAGTCAGTTTTGCAGGCGCGTCTGTGTGATGACTGGCGGAACGTTCCCTCAGAGTGCTGAGGTAGCGGGCCCCGTGACAACAGTAGATTTAGGGATTCTTTCCATCTTAGCGTGAATATGAGGTAGTTTGCTGAAAACCTGCCCTGAACGAAAGCCCCGAGATCCTCTTACTTTGGGCGTGACATTTGAACCTTTCCGAACTCGGGGTTCTTGCTCCAAATGAGGGGCTAATTGAAATGTGCTGTATCGTCCCTCTCCACCGTCATCCTAGGTATCCAAGGAAGCCATGGAGTCTCAGGTTGAGACATTCACATGGGACCTTGGGAAAAACAGCCAACTTCCAAGATCAGGACTGGGCCTATCTACTCGCAGTGACCACATCTCATCACTAAGAGAGCTTTTGTCCTCTCTTTAAGGCTTTGACTTCAGAATTACACGAAGACCTAAAGAGAGGAAACTGATTACTTTTGTGTTCAAATAATTTTGTGAACGTGAGAATCAGAACTCCAGCCTGTCCGACGCTGGCTTGTCGCTTTCCCACCAAAATCAAGGCCCATGTTCCCTTTACCCTTCAATTCATTCACTTCTAGGTTATAGTTTCTCTGCATGCAGATCTGGCGCCATGACCTTGAGAAAGAAACCAACGAGCCCCCCACCCTGTAAAAGCCTTTGGAACCCTTGGGTGTTTGGAGAACGGAGAATCTCCGAGTGCTGAGGGAGACATATTTCCTGTGTAGGGAGAGGGAAGGAGAGGATGTGTCACCTCACATTCCTAACCTAAGAAGGTCCCCATAAGTTGATGTGTGTCACCCAAGTGAGTCATTGATCCATGCATGAAGAGGGACTCAGAAAAAAAGGCACCAAACATGACCCCTGGTTGCCTGGCCACCTTGGGGGGCTACTGTAAAGAGGAGACCCCAGAGGCACAATCTGCAGATCCCCGCGTCTGCTCCAGAGAGTTTGCCCCCTGGGTGCAGGGAACGTCTGGCATCTTGGAGGCTAAGCAGCTGAAGTGGAATTCTTTTTCCTGCAGGAGAATTCTGAGCAAGTCACTCCGCCATTTCAAGTATTTAATAGCTCCTGGCTCTCTAGTGAAGTACCCACCAAACACTCCCCCGTCCCAGAATGGCCGCCTCTACGTGCTTCAACCTATTTTCCCAGTTCTCTCTCACTAATCCCTCCCATGCATGCTGTGTTCCAGCTGTCCCCTGAACACGCCCTGCCCGGTCCGTCCAGGTGACTCTGTTGCCGCAGCACATCCACCTGTAGCACACCTTCTGCCGCCAATCCAAACTCAGCAGTCTCCTCCAGGGTCAGCTCCAAGGCCACTCCCTTCCCCCTGAGGTGGTTTCTGATCCTTAAAACAGCACATGAGCTCTGTCACCACCTCCTCCGACTTGGTCATAATGCAGTAATGTATGTACCTTGCTGCCCTTCTACATTATACACCCCTTAAAGACAGGAACTAATAAATATCTGTAATCTGTGAACTTCACATTTCTTCCTATTTGATGCTCAGTAAGTGCTGCTATTTGGATTTGGAATGTCTCCCAAAGGCCCATGGGTTAAAGGTCTCCAGCCTGAAAGGTGGGCCCCAGTGGAGGCCTTTAGGTCATGGGGTTGCTGTTGAAGGAGACTGTGGGCCCCTGGCCCCTTCCTCTTCCTGTCTTTTGCTTTCTGGCCCTGAGGGGAGTGGTTTTGCTATACCAAGTTCTCCCACTATGATGCTGCCCCCCAACCCCCAGCAGAGGTCTAAAAGCAATGTGTCAATTGCTCATGGTCTGAGACCTCCAAAACCGTGGGCCATAATAAGACTTTTCTCTCTGTTAGTTGATCATCTTGGATATTTGTTATAGTGACGGAAAGCCGACTAATACAGTAGGACTGTGGCCAATGTTGGTTTGGAACTGATGTCAAAAGGGAATTTTCTAAATAAATAAGGGTGAGCTAATAAGGGTGGGACAAAGTATTTAAACATACTGTTGGTCCAAAAAATAGAAAATGAATACCTCAAAGTGCCCTAATCTGGTGACTAACAAATGAAAAAATTAATTCCAGCTAATGAAACTTATCACTTCCTTCTTCCACTACACCATTGCTAAAAGCCACCCAGATATTAAAAAACATCCGTGACTCATTTTTATGCAAAATTTCCTGCTGATAAGTATCAGCTCTAGCCATCGAGGTGAATAATCAAGTGTCGTTTCTAATGTGTCAGTGACTCCTGTCAAGAGTTGTGACCAATTAGAACTCACCCTGGTGAGGAGGTGGCGGCTGGCGTTGCCAGGCAACGGCCAAGCTTTGAGGCATTTCGATGCTCTTTTAGATTTAACCAGCAGCAAGTCGGAGTGACATTATGATTCTGGCAAAGGGAAGCCAAATTATAACCCAGGATGGGGTAGCCGTGACGAGGAGTGTGTTTTCTTTTAAATGCAAATGGAAAAGGAACATTTTAACTAGAATTTAAACAGTCCATCATTATACCGATTTTAATTAGGAGATTAGGTGTCAGTGGAATACCACTGTGCCGCAGGATAATGGTCTCTTGCTGCTAGATAAATACCCAGACATTCTGGAAAATGGGCAACTGGTCAGGCAGGGACAATGTATTTATTTTTGGACTCTGAAGTATTTATTGCCACAGCCACACTTGGTTATAATGACTTTCATTTTTATTGTTCGGAAGGATTAAGAAATAAAAGCAAATATTAAAAATAGACTGCTGCAGGCCCATGCCGCCTAGAGAAAGCGGCTGGCTCCAACATTATTGGAAAACCGTGTTCTGCCTTAGAAGCCCCCGTACGTGCCTGTCTGACGCATTTACGGTGGACACTGTGACAGTGACTGTAATTCTGCAAAGACTTTTGCTCTGAAACGGTCGCAGCTCTGCATTTACTCGTCAGCTGGCTATATCAACTTAAATTTTTTTGAAAATGGTCGTCATTCCCGAGTAACACGTCTCCTCCACGGCAGGAGAGGCCTGGAGGGGATCATGGCCCCATCTGCCTCTGCCTCTAACACTCGACCGTGCCTTCCTGGCAGGAAACATCTGGATGAAAAGTGAAAAATTAGGCAGAGAGCCGGATTCTCAGTGCTGTGCAAGATGCCCGCCGTCCCTGTTTGGGTGACTTTTTAAACACTGGGTCCCCGTGCACAGCCGCGTGTTTGGCTCTGGAGCGACACGGGGGCATCCTCAGGCTCTCGTTTATTAAGAAGTTGCCTGGCCGCCCTGACCCTGGGTGAATGGAGAATGACCACCATTTATATTGTTTTTTTTTTTTTTTGTTGTTGTTGTTGTTTTGTTTTGTTTTGTTGTACTGGGGATTGATCTCAGGGGCACTCGACCACTGGGCCACATCCCCAGCCCTTTTTTTTTTTTTTTTTTTGTATTTTATTAGAGACAGGGTCTCACTGAGTTGCTAAGTGCCTTGCCATTGCTGAGGCTGGCTTTGAACTCATGATCCTCCTGCCTCAGCCTCCCAAGTGCTAGGATTACAGGCGTGCGCCACCGCGACCAGCTTATGTTGGGTTTTAAGGACTGAGAATACACAAGCTGTCTGTGATGATTTGGACATTGAGTGACCCCCGCCCCCAGAGGTCCACATGTAAAGGCTTGGACCTCAGGGTGGTTATTGGGAGGTGCTGGACCTTTAAGGGGTAGGGCCTTGTGGGAGGTCCTGAGGTCATTAGGAGCATGCCTCAAAAGGCGCTGTGGGACTCTTCACCCTCACTGGAGGCCCAACCAGTAGGGCCATTTAATTTTGTACTTTGAACCTGAAAAACTTCAAGCTAAATAACCTTTTCTCTTTATAAGTTAGCTGCCTGAGTACTTCATTATAGTAACATAAAGCTGATTAATATGCTGCCATATTAGGTTGGATCCATGGTCCCTTCAATTTGGGACTTGGCCCTTGCTAGAGGCACTCGAAAATGAGGTTCACCATGGAAGCTGCCTGCAAAGGCTTGGGGGCCCAATAGCCTTGTTTCTTTCATAAGCCAATGATGAAGTTAATTACCCAGGTTTTCACTGTTTGAAAATTTATTTAAGCCCAGAATAAACAAGAGTTAAGCAGATTTATTTACTAAAGATTTTTCTCAAGTCTTTAATGTGTTAAAGTACATGGTGAATCCCAAAGAAGATGGTTTACAATTATTTCACCAAATTATTTGGCCATGGGGACCTTTTCATTCTCAATGATTTCAAATTCTTTTCCTTGGGAGTTGTGTTAGCTTTCCATCACTATCACAAAATACTTGAGATAATTAGCTTATAAAGAGAAAAGGTTCATTATGCTCCATAGTTTTGGATATTCCAGTCTATGATCAGTTAGCTCTGTTGCCTTGTGTCTGTGAGGCAGCACGTTATGGTTGGAATATATGGCAGAGCAAAACCTCTCACCTCATGGCCAGGGAGAAAAACTGAGGAAGAAGGGGTACAATCCTGCAATCTCTACAAGGACACACTTCCAATCACCTGAAGACCTCCCGCCAGGCCTACCTTTCACAGATCCTACTACCTCCCAATAGCGCCACCTGGGGACCAAACCTTAAACACAGGGAACTTTGGGGGACATTCCAAGGTCTAAGTCATAGCAGCAGTAGTTCGGAACTTGAAGTTCCTTATTATAGCAGTACAGTTCAGATGATTTTCTCCTTAATGTATTCTTTTTTTTTCTGTTTATGACTGAAGGTTACCTGCCATTTTTATGCTGACCACACAATCTTAGAAGAGTCTCCGGAAGTTATTCTTACAGACTGAATATTTTTCAAATCAGAAGAGCTTAGAAGACTATTACAAATGTGTGGACTTCACTGCATTCTCCCTCTTTCAGAAGAGTTGCAAAATTTAAAAATAAAAACTTGTGCTGACCTGGGTCCCTAGGGGCTCTTGTTTTTACATTTCCCCCTCAAAGAAATATGAATTTAGCTTTGATTTTTATTTTCTGAAATAAAATTTATTTACTACCTGATCCATAGAAAAGTTTTACCCACCCGCAGGATTACTTACTCAGTCTTTGACAAGGGGTCTAGCAAAAAGACTACAAAAAGCCGAGCGCGGTGGCGCATGCCTATAATCCCAGCACTTGGGAGGCTGAGGCAGGAGGATCGCGAGTTCAAAGCCAGCCTCAGCAATGGCGAGGCACTTAGCAACTCAGTGAGACCCTGTCTCTAATAAAATACACAAAAGGGCTGGGGATGTGGCCCAGTGGTCGAGTGCCCCTGAGTTCAATCCCTGGTACCAAAAAAAAAAAAAAAAAAAAAGACTGCAAAAATCTAAATAAATCTCTTTGTTGCCCGTTTCAAAGCATTAATCCTTGGGTGGGGGTGGGTGGAAGCTCTGGCAGGTTAATCAGGCAGAATGATCCCTAACAAAAAAAAAATCAGTTGTTTCCCCAGCAATGCTCAGCTGTGCTTTCATCCAAATCCCAATAACTCATCTGTCATCTGAATCAGGTCGGCACCAATCACATTTTCAGAGCTAGCTTCCCTAGCTCTACATATTATCCCCAGTAAAACTGGAGCCCAAACCCAGTTTAATTTTAACTAAAAATACGGTGTAATGATATAAAGCTGATTTTGAAGTAACTCCCATCATCACTGATGGAGGCGAACTAATACCCACGTAAGTAAAGATGGGGCCATTTAGAGTCTTTGATGCTAATGTCACAGACACGGGTGGACAAGGATATAGCTGCCACAGTTCTAAAGAAAAAGCCTCAGAATTTCAAGGGAAGATGAGCCTCTATCCCAAGAATAAACTCTGAAGTTTGATGACTAAAGTCCAAAAACAACATACGTACTCAGAAAGGACGAAAGAGGCCGATATTTCACAGCTGATTCTGAGAAGACTGACTCAGGTACCCACAGCTGAGTACCCATGGCTCAGCCTCTCTGAGCTGCCTCCTATCTCCTTGCCTCATTCTCTTTGTGTCTCTGTGACCTGCTTTCTCTATTTTTATATGTATACGCTTGTGACTCTCCAAAGAGAAAGCCAATAATTTGCCACATCCTCTTCTGTAACTTTTTCTTGATAAAATGATTTCCCTTTTATTTTTTATCGTAGTCCTGTCATATGCCAGTAGTTCGGATAGGTAAAAAGCTTCTTGGTTCTTTGATTTATCATCCATCCATTCCGCAATCATTACGGAGTACCTATTATGTACCTATTGTGGGCAGTTAATAGTAAAGAAAAAAAAGAAAGAAGAGGAAAACCGTTGTCTTCCTGAAGCATACATCTAGCAGGATGAGACACACAATAAGAAAGCAATAAATAACTGAACTAAATGGATTGTTAGTGCCACAGGGAAAATAAAACAGGTGAGGGGCGGGGAGGCTGGGGCTGGCACCTTGAGCCTGGAGAAGCAGAGGGTGTGAGACGGTGACACAGGGACAGAGAGGATGGCTCTTATAGCAGGACTCGTGCGGGGGACCTATGAAACGCACAGGACCTCGGTCACCTTTAGACATGTCGGTTCCGTAGGGCTTGGGGTGGCTGCCGTTATATATTTTTAAAAAAGCTGATCCTGATCCGGCCCTTGGTCCCACAGTGGGATCCAGTGACCTACAGTCCAACGGCAGCTGGCAGACTCGCATGTGTTGGTGAGTGAGGTTGTCAGGGTTTGCAGACGAGGTGCCCCCCAAAAGCTCCTTTCTTAGTGTACGAATAGCCAGAGGTGAGGCGATTGGATTATGAGAGTCGTAACCGGATCACTCCATCCCGGTCTGAATGGATTAACCGGGTGGTAACTGCAGGCAGGTGGGGAGGGGCTGGAGGAGGTGGGTCACCAGGGGGTGCCCTGGAAGGGAGTCTCTTCCCTGAGGCCCCTTCCCCATCCTTCTCTCTCCACTTCTTGGCAGCCAAGAGCTGCCAGCTTCCCTCTGCCACACCCCTCCGCCATGTTGTTCTGGCTCACCTCAGGCCCAGAGCAAGAGTCGGCCAACCTCTGACGCCGTGGCCCCAAATGAACCTTCCTTCCTCCAGGTTGTTCACGTCAGGTATTGTGGTCACAGTGACAAAAAGCTGCCTACTACAGAGGTTGTCGAGAGGTTGGGGTGCTCCCCTCCCTTTTGTTTCCCACCCACCTACCTTCTGAGGCGAGAAGCCACTTCCCGGTGCGATTCTGCCTCCTGTCTACACATGGCTTAGAAAGACTGTTTTAGTCAGCTTTCTCGCTGCTGCAACTCGAAGACCCACCCGAACAATTGTAGAGGAGGAGAAGTTTATTTGGGGGGCTCATGGTTTCAGAGATCTTAGTCCATATAAGACTGGCTCCATTCCCTGGGGCTGGAGGTGAGGCAGGGCATCATGGTGGCGGTGGGTGGTGGAGAGCAGCGGCTCGCTGACTTCATGATCAGGAAGCAGAGAACGACTCTGCTCTCCAGATACAAATCTATATCCTGGGGCCCATCGGGCTCAGACCAAAGTCCCTCGACCAGGGCCAGGTGTTAATGAATCGGATGAGAGGCTGCTCAGAGCCCGGCCTTTGGATGCAGGGCTGGTAGGGAAGGGCAGCACTGGACTGGGGAAGGAGAGCACCCAGGGCTCTACAGAGCTGGCAGCACCTTGTAGAGTCCACTTGCCCCTCTGTCTTGGCCTTGAGGGCTACCCTGGCGTGGCTGCCCATCTCCATCCTCCTGCCCCAGACTCCATGGCCCTCACCGCCCTAGGATGTGGTTCAGCACTCGCCTTTGACTCAGGCTCTGTCTACTTCCTTGCTCTGTGAAGTGCGGTTGCTGTTCGCTGGGGATTGGGCTCTTTGAAGCCACACGCTGTCCCCCAGACCTCCTGAAGCAGAACGTGCACGGTAACAGGCCCCGGGGGTCCACTGCACGTGGGGGTGTGAGGAGCCCTGGTCCAGGGTTCTCCTGGAATGCCTCCAGCAGGGTCTGGGACACAGCCCGAGCGCCCTAGCACTCACAGCTCACGGTCACTTGATGGATTTATGGCAGCTGGGGATGCCAGAGGCTGGGGAGGGGGAAGAACTCAGCACGGTGTCCTGCACTTTCTCACGAAAGAGGGGCACGAAGGCCCCAGTGAGCAGGGCATCTTGATGTGCCACCTGGGCCAGCGATGCAACCTGATTGGGCTCTCTACTACGTGGAGGGAGAAACCCGCTCCTCAAGGGACGAGAGGGGCATTTCCTGTGTCTTACCTCGTTCAGCTTTGCAGGACTGAAAGCAGGAGTCAGGACGCCTCTGACCTCTTCCCATCTTTTGTCACGTAAGAACAGAATGCTGTTGGCCACCAACTTGGGCTCCAAACCTGTGGCCTGTTGGGAAGCAACGAGCAGAGGGTGAGGACCCAGGGAGTCAAAGCCACCTTGGTGGCAATACAAGTTCACGATCACACGCCGGTTATGATTCATCCGTGACCAAAGCTTAGGAGGTTTCCCTGGCAGGGATACAGAAGACAACTCTAAGTGCGCGTGGACGATGATCTAAGATCAGGGGGAGCAGGTGGCCCAGAGTTGACAGACTCATGTGTCTGGATCCTTGGGGAATGGATGAGGGAAGCGGGGAGGGGAGGGGAGGAAGGAGGGTCTCTCAGAAACATGTCTGCCACAGGGTGTCTGTGTTCTTTCATTGATTCATTCGTTTCCTAAGTCAACAAACACCTGTTGAATGCCTACCGTGTGTTATAGGCTGAATTGCGTCCCCCACAAAAAAAATCTCACATATCGAAGTCCTGATCCCCAGAACCTTCGAATGAGACTGTGTTTGGACATGGGGCCTTTAAAAAGGTAATGGAAGTAAGATAATTAGGGTGGGTCCTAATCCAATATAAGATCCTTCTAAGAAGAGAAAATTAGGGCGTGGACATGCACAGAGGGAAGCTATGGAGGGCACAGGGAGAAGGTGGCCATCCACAAGTCAAGGAGAGAAGTCACCGATGACACCAACCCTGCCCACACCCAGCCTCCAGAATTGTGAGTCCCCCAAGGCCGTCTGTGGGAGTCTGTTCTGGCCTCGCTAGCAAACTCGTACCAGCGTCCAGAAGCTGCGTAGACGGTGCTGAGCGAAAAAAGACGTTGCTCTGGCCCTTGTGGGGCGGGGGGTCTAGTGGAGAAGTAGAGAGAAAGCTCCTAAACCAACAAATAGATATTGTTACAGTCGACGAGAAAGTGGACGTTATGAAGGAAGGAGGGTGTGGTGGGAAGCAGGGCCAGGAAGGCTCCTCTGAGCAGGAAACATGGAAGCTAACGCCCCACGCATACCTAGGGGTCTGGGTACGCCTTGTCCAACTTCTTCCCAGGCCATTCATTCCTTGCTAAAGCCAGCCGCCTCCCAAGTGGTCACAGACGGAGGCCCCACAGTTGCTGGAGTTGCCCCAGCCCAGGGGCTGCAGGGGAACTGCAGGCCCAAGCCCTCTTCAGGACCACGTGGTGCCCTACGGTTCCGCTATTTCTTTCCACTGTTTTAATTATCGTTGAAACATGAAGCCAGCCATCATAATTCAAAAGCCTTGTAAAAACTCCTATTTAGAGGAAAATTATAATTTTCTGATAAAATATGAACACTCAAAATAAGCCATAAAACATAACTGCAAAGTATCTAGAGGATTTAATTATATATTAGAACCAAGTTGCTGGGATATTTTTCTGCAGAGGAATACCTCTCTATATTTAGAATGAGATTCTTTAGGAGTGCTGTGGCCACTAAATTATGGTTTTATGGAATTTTTGGAACCTAATCTGTTTGTTTAGGTTCCAGAGTCAAAGGAGGAAATCAGACATCATGTGTATTTATGGAGTGGCGGAACCCCCTCCTGCCACACTGCGAAGACATTTCACTGGAAGGAAGGCGGATGGGGGTTTATGTGGCTCCGAGGAGACAGAATAAATTAGAGATAAGAGTCAAGATTGATTGGATTTGGATCCGTCCTTAACACCTGGGGATTGGATCCGTGCTATTTTTTATCCTGCACCTGAAGGACAAATCTCACCCTCTGTGTGATATGTCATCACGCCCCTCAGACATCTCCCTCACCAGCCTGCCATGGCGCGGCTCCCTCCTGGCCTAGAGGCTCCGATAGAATCCCCCATTTTTTGCAAAGTTTGGGGACAGTGATTATAGTAATGCTTCATTTCTAGATGTCATACTGGAAGAAGGAGACCAGCAATTTGGTCATTTCCAAAAGGCTATCAATCAGATGGCAAGAGGACATTCAATAATGTAGAATCTGTGTGTGTGTGTGTGTGTGTGTGTGTGTGTGTCTGTGTGTGTCTGTGTGAGAGAGAGAGAGAGAGAGAGAGAGGGAGAGGAGAGAGTGAGAGTGTGTTTATTTATTTATTGAATGCATGGAAGAAGGAATTTTGGTTGCTGGGTGACCCTGAGGGGGAGAATTGGGTTTACTAGCGGAAGCTGGTAGGGGGTGGGGGGATGATAGCTCATCTAGAGAACTGTCCCACTAGTCAAAAGCCAGAATTAAGCCAGGCGCAGTGGCACACGCCTGTAATCCCAACAATTGGGAGGCTGAGGCAGGAGGATTGCGAGTTCAAAGCCAGCCTCAGCAATGGCGAGGCACTTAGCAACTCAGTGAGACCCTGTCTCTAATGAAATACAAAAAAAGGGCTGGGGATGTGGCTCAGTGGTCAAGTGCCCCTCAGTTCAATCCCTGGTTTCCCCCCCCCCCCCCCAAAAAAAAAAGAAAAGCCAGAATTATTCATAGAGAAGCCACCTGTCTTGTGCAATGGCTACCAAGGCCATGCACCACTCATTAACACCAGGAAGCTCAAGCTTTGGAGGGGTTTAATTGAGGTGATCTTTCAGAACTCTTCCACCCAGACACTTCATCTCCAGAACACCATACCAGACATTTTAAAGAATCACTTTGCTTACACATAGTTTTAAACAATTGTGCCCAATGTGGTAGAGCACACCTGTAATCCCAGAAACTTGGGAGGCTGAGTCAGGAGGATCGCAAGTTCAAGGCCAGCTATTTAGTGAGACTGTGTCTCAAAATAGAAAAATAAAAAGTGCTGGGGCTGTAGCTCCATGGTAGAGTTCAATCCACAGTACCGCAAAAAGAAAAAAAAAATTGTGGCAAAATATACATAACGTAGAATTTACTATCTTAACCATTTTCTTAGCGTGCAGCTCAGTAGTATAAAGTGCATTCACATTTTGGTGCAGCCGTCACTGCTATCCGTTTATGGAGTTCTTTTCGTCTTGCAAGTCTGAGACTCTGTACCTAGGAGACAACCCTTCCTCCCCTCTGCCAAGCCCTGTCTCCTTATGCGCTTTGATTAGGTGTGCTAAGCAATGCCTCGAGAGGTACCCGGAGCTTTCCCTGCAGGAGCGAGGAGCAGACTGGGGAGTTTGACAGGGCAGGACTGAGTGCTGGGCACCGGGGGGGGGCTCTGGGTCTTGTGAAAAGAGAGCCAGGGACTCAGGGCTTTCTAGACCCGCCTGTCAGCCTGACCTGGTGTGTTCCTGTCTCAGCGAAGGTGCCTCCATGACAGGGCAGTACCTGTCATGAGATCCGTGTAGAGTGGCCACTAGCACTTGAAAATGAAAATAAAGAAATAAGAAATGGAGTAGAAAATATAAGACTGGGAGTGTAGCTCTGTGGTGGAGTGTTTGTGCTTTCATTGGTAAGCACATTTAACATGCGCACACGTGTGTGTGTGTGTGTGTGTGTGTGTGTGTGTGTTCTGTTACTCTGCATCAACATGGGAGATATTGTTCTTCTAGTAAGTCACGGTTGAAATGTTTGAAAAACCCATTCTAACCCAGACCCCACACCCATGAGTCATCCCCTCTCAACTGAAATCCTGTCAGTCACAGCTCTGAAATCTCTGATGGGCTAGCTGCCGCAGCCGAGGTCACCATTAACTGAGCCCCTGATTTCCCTGCCTCCAGCCTTATCCCACCCATCCACCCTCCGCATTGTAGGGGATCCCTCCTTTTTCTTTGGTACCGGGGATTAAACTCTGGGGCACTCAGCCACTGAGCCAGATACCCACCCTTTTTTATTTATTTTGAGACAGGACCTCACTAAGTTGTTTAGGGCCTTGCTAAGTTGCTGAGGCTGGCTTTGAACTTGTGATCCTCCCGCCTTAGCCTCCTGAGGCACTGGAATTACAGGCATGTGCGACCACTCCCAGCTATCTCTCTAGAGCAGGAAAGTTGATCTCATGGAAGTTGAGAGGGGAATGGTGGCTTCAGGAGGCTGGGGTAGGAGAGGGGAGGTAGGGATGGGAGAGGTTGATCAGTGGGTGCTGGGTTACAGTTAGGAGCAAGAAGCTCTGGGGTGCTATTGCATGATTGGGTGAACTTAGATAACCATTCTGGACAGTGTATCTCAAAAAGCTAGAAGAAATGATAGTAAATACTTCCACTGTGGAGAAATGCCAAATATTTGAGGAAACAGACCCATTGAACTTGGTTTAAATATTAGACAGTGAGCCGGGCGCGGTGGCGCACGCCTGTAATCCCAGCACGTTGGGAGGCTGAGGCAGGAGGATCGCGAGTTCAAAGCCAGCCTCAGCAATGGCCAGGCACTTAGTAACTCAGTGAGACCCTGCTTCTAATAAAATACAAAAAAGGGCTGGGGATGTGGCCCAGTGGTCAAGTGCCCATGAGTTCAATCCCCAGTACCAAAAAAAAAAAAAAAAAAAATATTAGACAGTGTATTCATGTACAAAATATCACATGGTACCTCATTATTATGCAAATTTTTAACGAATCTTTTGAAAGATAAAAATACAAATCTAGCCCTGGTACCATCTCCTTGTGCAAATTCCCTAATTGGGTTTATAAGGCCCGGCATGCTCTTGCCAATTCCTCACCCTCTCCAAGCACAACACAGACTCAGTCCTTTATAGTAGTAGTCTGGAGACATAGTGTAGAACTTTCTGGAAGCCCAGGCTGTACTTTCTACCCAGGCTTGATCAGGATAAGGCAGAAGAAACAACAGGCCTAGATTCAGACCCGGGGGTTCAAGTCTTGGCTCTGTGTGACCTTTAAAACTGACCTTTCTGGGCTCAGTTTCCCAATCTGTAGCTTGGAGATGATAACGTGCCCACCTCTCAGGATGATTGTGAGGCTTCTCACTTACAAATATTTATTGAGAGCCTGGTATGTGCCAGGCCCTGATATTGGTACTTTGGATACATTTGTGAACATGATAAAGATTTTTGTCCTCACTAATTCTATTGGGAAAAGGCAGAGAGATTCAGAAGAAGTCACCTGAAGGGTCAGGTGTGGCATTAAAGGGAAAGGTCAGCACCGGGCTCTTGGAGGAGGTGAGATGTGAGCCAATGCTGTAAGGAGCTGGTGGAGGGAAGCCCAGGTCCAGGCAGGGGCCTTTACGGCAAAGATACTAAGGCATATTTAAGGAACTCAAGGAGCCCGTGTAGCTGGAATGGAGAGGTTGACAGGGATGGAGAGGTCACAGGGGCTGTGTGTGGAGGGCCTCGGGGCCCAGGGAGAGCTTTTACTCTACTCTGAACGACACAGGAGGCACAGCAGAGTTTGGAACAGAGGGGCCTCTCGAGTGGACTTGTATTTTAAGGAATCACTCGGCTTCCATGTGGAGAACAGTCTGTGGGGACCCAGGATGGAGGTGGGTACAGCCATTCAGAGGCGCATGATGGTCAGGACAGAGAGGATGGTGGCTCAGCCCCGGGTGCTGGCTGTGGATGGGGGTTGGGGGAAGCAGGTGGATTTGGCAAGCGTCAGAAGGTAGGATTTCCTGATGGATCGGGCGTGGGGTGAGAGAACAACGGGAGTCAAGGGTGACCCCATGAGTTTTGAGCAAGGCAAGGTTGAGGTCTTACATTTGAAGCTTTCAGAGCCATCCCTGGTGCACAGGTCTGAGCTAGCTTCCTAGTATTCTGTTGGTACCTCGACCACACTGTCTCCTCTCTAGGGTCTGCGCCTCCTCGCGAGCTGCTGTTCTCTGTACCTGGGGTTCTCCATCCCTCTGACCCCCTTCCTCCTTTGCCTGCTGACTCCTATTTACATTATGAAACGTCGCAGGAAACACCTCTGAGGGAAGCCCCGTGGCCTGGACCTCACTGCCAAGCCCTGTACAAAAAGCATCTCACTGTCATTTTCCAAAGATTATTTTTAAAAAGTGGTTTTTAGGAGTCAGTGCGAGTTCACTAACAGCAAGTAGTGCCAAAGTAACCTCATTCTTTTTTCTTTCATGGAGCGACAGATCTATAGATGTGGGAAAGAAAACATTTTATGATTTCCAAGGACATTCTTATGGAGAAGGAGGAGAAATAATGGGTGGGTAAATAACTCCTTTGGGTGGTTTCATGGCTGGTAGAATAACCAAAGACAAATAAAACTATCAATCTGGAAACAAATGGAGAACCACAGGCTTCTACACTTAGCTCAGTCCAATCGAATATTTTATTTGTTATTTTCATAGTAAACTTCTGATTTGCAGAAATCACAGCTGGAAGATTAACACTCCCTGGATCACAATTTAACATGAAACTGGACAAAATCTGACAAAGGCTTATAAGAAAGAAAAATTATAGGTCAATGTTTCTCATGAACATAGATGCAAAAATTCTAAAGAAAATATTAGCTAATGTAATTCAGTGATCTGTTAACAGAGTCATTCGCCCAGATCCCGTGGGACTCGTTTCAGGAATGCAACTTTTGAAAAGCAATCAATGCAACTAGCTGCATTAATAGTAAAAGAGAAAACATCATCTCAACAGATGCAGAAAAGATGTTTGAAAAAATTCAACACCTATTCACAATAATGACTCTTGGTGGATAATGAATATAAGTGAACTTTCCCAACCTAATAAATGACATTCACAAAACAAATGCCAGCTAATGTCACACTCAGTAGGGAAACACCCAACACTTCCGAAGTTTGGAAACAAGACAAGCGTGTCCCTTATCACACTTCTAGTTGACGTTATAGAAATGCAAGAAGGCAAGAAAAAGATAAGAAGTATGTAAACATTGGAGTGGAAATAATAAAGCTAGTTATTATAGATGACATGATTGTATAACATGGAAGACCCAAGAACTAACTACAAGTAAACATTATGATTAATATTGAGATTAATAAGATTGTTGAGTACAAGTTCTGTTTTTTATTTTTTAATTTTTGGTACCAGGGATTGAACTCAGGGGCACTCAACCACTGAGCCACATCCACAGCCCTATTTCATATTTTATTTAGAGACAGGGTCTCGCTGAGTTGCTTAGCACCTCGCCATTGTTGAGGCTGGCTTTGATCTCATGATCCTCCTGCCTCAGCCTCCTGAGCCACTGGGATTACAGGCATGGGCCACCGTGCCCGGCTACAAGTTCCGTTTTATTTCTACACATGGAAAACGAAATTGGAGCACAGAAGATACTGTGTGTATCTTCATGAGTTGTGGTCACGTGAATGCTGCATCTACAAAGTACATTGAGTTCAGCACTCAAGATTCGTGTATGGGGGTTATCTCAATTTAAAAACAATACTAAACCCTAACCCTTCATTTGGATGGACTTGAATGCTGGATGAACACCAACAAGATGAAAATCAACAGACGTAACTAGAAGGCTTCATGATCAGGTTTAGAATTTTTAGTTGTTCAGAACATGGGATGACTTTTCACATTAAAAAGATCTGGGAACGTTAACTGACCACAAGCTTGTTGGGCTGTGTTGGGATATCCATGCCAGGAATAGAGGGAGCCTGGCCTACTGCATTGACAGGACAGTGCCCGGTCTCAGGGAGAAGCGTCCTTTGGTGACATGTGATAGAATTAGACCGCATTGTCTAGACGATGGTTTTCAGGCATGCACTGCATTTTAAAAGGAAAGGGAAGGCGAACAGAGGGAATGATAAGTCCCCGGGAGTGGTAGCGGGGAGGCTAGGGAGGTGAGTGTGGTCACAAGGTCTTTCCCTCTGCTGATGGGAGTGGAGTTAGAGCTGGCAGTGGGAGGGGATAGAAAACCCAGCAGAAGGACCACTCCACTCTGTCTTCACTTGCTCGGATCCAAATTGCCATGCCTGGGCTGGGGCTGGGGCTCAGTGGTCGAGCGCTTGCCTAGCGTGTGTGAGGCTCTGGGTTCGAATCTCAGCACCACATATAAATAAATGAACAAAATAAAGTTTCAAATGGCCATGCCATGGACATCTAGAAAGACGAATGTCTAGAAGACGTGGATGAGCTTCACAACTGAAACCCTGGAGACTGCAGCCTCTGGTGCTCCCTGGCCATCGCAGTCACAGCTGGACAGCTGCCACTTTCAACAGGAGCTCGCCAAGGCCTTGGAAACCCATACCATCACCAAGGCAGCCAAAGCCCTTGAGCTGGGTTTGCTGCATTTTATATTTGGTAGTTTGTAAGTTCAGCTCTGAATGGTGTCAGTCTGTTATCAAGCTGTGGACATTAATGGAGTCCTACTATCCCCAGAAGCTGGCACCGAGTAGGGCTCAAGACAGAGAATGGAAACTCACAGTTCCCTTGCAGGGAGTGGGGTGGTTTATGACCAACACTTGTCAATCTTGCAGCTCACCGAGTGCTTTTACCTTATTGCGTCAACTCTTGGGTCTGCATCGATTAGGAAACACTAGCCTGATAAAGAGCTTAGTCGTGGCCCCACGGCCCAACTTCTAAGATTCCCTTGGACAGATAAACATGTTTGTCCTTTCAATTAAGATCTCCATTTTCTTATTAGGCCAGCCAAGGATAAACTTTCAACTTTGAAGAGTCACAAATTCCCAAGGAGCAAATTATTATTATTATTTTTTTTTAATTTTTTTAATTTATAATTTTTAATATGTACAACTCATAGTGCATGTATTTAGCATCTTTTTACATACAATTGTTTGCATATAGAGTATATTCGTACACTTCAGGTCTTCAATCATGCATTTAGGAAAATGATATCCATCTCATTCAAACACCTTTTCTTTTCTTTTTCCTTTTCTCCCTCTCCCTCCCCCCCTTGCTCCTCCCTTACTCTCCCTTCCCTTTGACCATTCTAGTGTTCTTCTAGTCCTCGTATGTACCCCCCCATCCAACAATACTATGAACTAGCCTCCTTATATAAGAGAGAACATTTGGTACTTGGATTTTTGAGACTGACTAACTTCACTTAGCATTATGTCTTCCAACTTCATCCATTTACCTGCAAATGCCATTAATTTATTTTCTTTTATTGCTGAGTAAAATTCCATTGTGCGTATGTACCACATTTTCTTAATCCACTCATTTACTGAGGGACATCTAGGTTGGTTCCACAACCTAGCTATTGTGAATTGCGCAGCTACAAACATTGAGATAGCTGTGTCACTGTAATATGCTGTTTTTAAGTCCTTTGGGAATAGACCCAGGAGTGGGATGGCTGGGTCATAGGGTGGCTCCATTCCCAGTTTTCCAAGAAATCTCCATACTGCTTTCCATAATGGTTGCACCATTTTGCATTCCCACCAGCAATGTATGAGTGTGCCTTTTTCCCCACATCCTCTCCAACATTTATTGTTGCTTGTGTTCTTGATAGCTGCCATTCTGACTGGAGTGAAGTGAAATCTTAGAGTAGTTTTGATTTGCATTTCTCTAATTGCCAGCGATGTTGAACATTTTTTCATGTATTTGTTAATTAATCGTGTATCTTCTTCTGAGAGGTGTCTTCTCAATTCCTTAGCCCATTTATTGATTGGGTTATTTGTTTTTTTGGTGTAAAGTTTTTTGAGTTCTTTATATATTCTAGAGATCAGTGCTCTGTCTGATGTGCATGTACTAAATATTTGTTCCCAATTAGTTGGCTCTCTATTCACCTCACTGATTGTTTCTGTTGTCGCCGGAAAAGAATTGCAGCCTGGAACGGCAGCGCCGCGGGAAGGAGTCCGGAGACAGGATGGAGACGAAAATATTCTTTAATCTTACAAGAAACTACAATATATCTACACAATAGCGATAACCCTGTCTTTTCTCCCTCTGGTCTCTTCCCATGCGCCCGAGCAGCAATGGCGCTCGCTCGATCTGCTGAGTCACCGTTCAAATCTCTCGAGAGCCTCGACCAAGTCCCGCGAGATCACGTGAGACTACGGAAAGCGGAAATGCCCAAAAAGTCTATGGCCAATAGTCAACCGCAATCTTAGCTATCTCCGCAAACAGGGCTCCTGCATGTTTCTTTTGCTGAGAAGAAGCTTTTTAGCTTAAATCTATCCCATTCATTAATTCTTGGTAGTAATTCTTGCGCTACAGGATTCTTATTAAGGAACTTGGGGCCTAATCCGACATGTTGGAAATTGGAGCTTACTTTTTCTTCTATTAGGCGTATTGTCTCTGTTCTAATTCCTAGGTCCTTGATCCATTTTGAATTGAGTTTTGTGCATGGTGAGAGAAAAGGATTTAATTTCAATTTGTTGCGTATGGATTTCCAGTTTTCCCAGCACCATTTGTTGAAGAGGCTATCCTTTCTCCACTGTACATTTTTGGCACCTTTGTCTAATATAAGATAGCTGAAATTATTTGTATTAGTTTCTGTGTCCTCAATTCTGTACCATTGGTCCACCAGTCTGTTTTGGTGCCAATACCATGCTGTTTTTGTTACTATTGCCCAAGGAGCAAATTATTAAGGAAAACCCACACCTTGCACTGCGCTTGCACGAAGATCACTTCGGGGGTTTATGGGCTAAGCTGGCGCCCCTCAGCTGGCCTGGCACGGCTGCACAAGACCCAAACTCTCCCCAGAGTGCACAGGATGCATCACTGCGGTTCTGCTCTAATTCAGGATCCATATTATCATGGCCAAGGTCAAGGGGCAACATGGATTATTGGAACTGTAGCCAGAAACAGTTTCCTCGTCTTCTAGAACATGCGAGAACCTTTCCTCGAGACCTGGATGACCTCCAGGATGCATTGACAAGGTGGAGGACAGTTCTCCAATGACACATAGAACTGAGGGTACCAGGAAAGCAAAACAAGGGACTCTGTGACACTGATTCGTTAACTCCTTCATTGTTAAGTTTGTCAGTTCAGCCACAGACGTGTTGGTATCAGACTGTAGATCCGTGATCTCAGAAACCGTGCCCCTCTGTTCTAATGTCCTTTCTGATTCCCACACAGCCCTGCACACCCGAGGAAGCCACCGTGCAGCCTGCCTCCTCCTCACCCAGGCATACGAAGCAGCTGGCACTGCCCCTCACTAGATTATGACCAATTAAATCTCAGAGTGATGTCACTTGCAGTATCCTAAATTCTGTACTTGAGGCTATTTTCAATGTACAACTGTTGCTACCTGGCTGTACCAAGATTCGAATCCAGTAGGGCTTATATTTTGGTGCTTTGAAATAACAAAGATGCTCCTTTTACTAAAAATGACGCAAACACTTAAAAATAAAACACTAAAACTAAAAATAGTGAAGGTCTCCCTCTGCTATCACACCGGATAATTTTCATTCATTCTCCATGCCAATAGAAAATGGTCCCAGAAGTTACATCATCTGCTTTCAACTGTGACCCCCAAAAGAGCAGCCGCTGAGTCAGTTGTGAGGTGTGTCCACAGCTCAAGGGGACAGCCCCGTGGCCGGTAAAAAGCAAGCTCGGGCTCCCTCTGCCAAGGTGGCTCCAGCCCATGGAAGGGGCCTCTCGTATGTAGCCGCCTGAAGCGATGGCCACTTGGAGCAAAGAAGCCGCGGGAAGAAGTTTAGAGACGAACTGGAAACAAACAGCCCTTTATTCTGATAACTTTTCTCTCTGGCTCTAACTACACCCCGACACGCCGTCCACGCTCCTCTAACCTCCAAAATGGCGCAGACCTCATCCGCAATCTCGCTCAAGTCCCTCGAGATCTCCGGCCAAGTCTCGCAAGATCCCGGGCCAAGTCCCGTGAGACTACGGAAGGCGCCAATGCCCAAACATGTCCAAAGCCCGTAGTCAACCGCAATTTAAGCCATCTCCCCAAACAGGGCTCCTGCACTTGTAATTTGGAAGAGGCACAGGACAGACGATGAGGCCGCCCTTCCTGACGGTTCCTTGTTTTCTAGGAAACCAGACACTCGGAGTTTCTGTGAGACCCACGCTGCCAGTGAGCGCCCTTCCTGAGGGGGTGAGCTGGGGGGAGTCAGGGGCTCATTAACTCTTCTGTGGAAACCCTTCAACAGATCTTGGTAGAGCGCTCGGCTCTGCATTTGAAGCTTCAAATGGCTCCCTGGGACGCTGGTGAGACGCTGGTGAGACGCTGGTGACCTGTCAGCGCTGACTGCCGCATGCCACACGGTCAGGGGGCCAAACTGACCTCAGTGAGTAGCTAGCCTCATACTCATGTTTCACACGGGAGGAAAGTGAGGCTCAGAGAGGTGAAGGGACTGGTTGAAGGTCACACAGGTAATCATAGGTAGCAAATGTACACTCTGATTTAATTCCTTGAAGGCTGTTCACCATACTGCTGGGTCCAGGGTTAGAAGAAGAGAAAATAGAAAGAAAAGGGATGTTACATAAAGGAGACTGGGGCAGGGAAGAGGGAGGGATGGGACTTGCTGGCACAGTGACTTGACATTCATGGAATGTTCAGGAACACAACCACTTTGAGACCAGTATTACTTCTGTGGCTTATTTATTATTCTCACTCCAAACTCTAGATATTAATCTCCTGGTGTACATACTTATTTCTACTTCTGCCACCACAAGTTAAGGCAAGAAGACATAAACGTAAGAACAAGATTTTACTTATTCCTTTCTTTAAAAAATGTAAAGTTGACTTCCCGCTGAACCAAGAGCCTAGTAAGACATAAACATATGAAATCATTTTCAACAAGCTTTTTAAATTAAGAAAAAAAGTTCTGCAAGGCAGAGAGGAGAACACCTGAACATTCAGAATCAATACCACTTAGCACCATTCATTCCTGCGGTCCCGCGGCTTCACAAGGCACTCGGTTCCTTTCAAGCCCGTTCAAGTTCAGACCTACCTATCATGTTGAAAACTCAGCTCAGTGGGTTTTACAGATCAAATGCAATCCCACGGATCTGACTTCTCCAGGACTAACCACATTCAGATGTGAGCAAAGCAGGCAAAAGAGGAGGCCCACAGGCAGGCGACAGGCGTCCCATCGTGGCTGACACCTGGGACTTGCAATGGGCAACCCATCCTGGGACCAGAAACTTCCTGCTCAGGCTGGAGAGTTTCCTGTGCACCACAAAACATTTCACATAGATCAGAAAGATCTGCCTCAAAGGGCGGTGGTACACCTGCAATCCCAGATGATCAGGAGGCTGAGGTAGGAGGACCCAAGTTCAAGGCCACCCTGGTTAGACCCTGTCTCAAAATAAAAACATTTAAAAAGGGATGAGGATGTAGCCCAGTGGCAGAGTGCTTGCCCAGCAAGTGTATGGCCCCACATTCAATCCCCAGTCCAACAAAAGAAAGAGGGGAAGGGTGGGGGGAGATATGGGGGTGGGGGTCAGGCAAATGACAGTTCAGTTTTTCCTGCCCTCTGCTGACTGGCAGAACTTCCAGGGAGAATTCCTGCCTCGTTTAGAGCTGCAGACCTAGAACCTGGGTTGACCTTTGTCAAAGAACACACCATCCAAAAAAAGCTTTCCAGATTTGCTTGGAGTTCCAAGAGCTTCCGTAGATCATGCACAAAAATCTTCTCACGTCCTAAATCTTATGGCACATGTTTGAACATCTGAATGTCTTCATTTACTCACTGTTTCAGTTAGAGGAAAGGGGAACAGGAACTCTAGATGGTGCCAGTTAAAACAGGCACAGGGACAAGTTACAGCAAACCTGCTGATGTCTCGTCTCTTCTCGGCAGACGCCAGCAGGCAGGTCCCTGAGGCCCCAGCACAAGTGGACCTGACCCACCCATTGCTCTGAATAGGACTTTTCCTTATTGGTTAAGCCCCTGTGCTTCTCTGGACCAGGATGATGCTGCGGCAGGTGCACAGGGTAACAAGGTCTCCAGTGACTCATTTGCCTCCTAACTTTAGCCATCTTTGCCGGGGCCAAGGGGGTTGTGGTTCCACAGTGACTCATCCTCCTGATTCTGACAGTCACGTGGTGAGTGGATACCGCAGTCCTTTGACAGGCTAACATAGGGCATCCAGGCCCCTGGGTTCTTATGGCTTTGGATAAAGCCACTCACCAAACCCATCACATGGCTTTAGATGTGACACTTGTGAGTAATGGGCCCAAGCCTGAAGAAATGACCTCTGTGTTGTGGATAAGGACCCAAGAGCTTGTACTCACCCACCCCTCCGCACACACACACACCCTACCCTCTCCTTCCATATCCACCCCCATCCAAGCAGGTGATCCACTTTCCATGCCGCCATTTTGGACCAGAGCTCCTAGCCCCAAGGCAGCAGTTCTCATGATTGGACAGGTACATCGCTTCCATGTCCCCCAACCCCATCCAAGTAGAGCAAACAACCATGCACTAAAGACCAGCCAACCCCCTATCATCCTTCCCACAGCTTCCCCAACTCCAGGCCTTGATGAGAGGCCAAGAATAGGGTGCGCTGCTCCTGGTTATGACTGTTTTGCTGAGTCACATGGGCTTCCATTCCAGTTTCCACAGATATTTAAACAAAAATAACAACAGCAACAAAAATACCCTCAGGACTTCCAGTACCTGATAGCAAAAAAAGAGCTAATTAGAAACATCCAAGTAAAAATATTCAAGTCCTGAGGTGCTGGGTCAACTGAGGTTCTATGACGCTGAGAAGATGGACTTGGGTTTAATGATAAACTGCAGTTGGAAGAATACATGGAGCAAATTTCAGGAAGCACCCAGGGCACCAACAGAGGAGAAGGGGCAAGATGGAATGGACGCACTACCCAGGCGCAAGTGCCTCAGAAAGTGTGAACTGGAACCTCAGACATGACAAGTGCCACCCTGGGTCCTACCCTGCTCTGTTCAGTGTTGTGGAGTTTGAAAAAGAATATTTCATTCAATGATTTTGGAATTCCAGTATGTGCTGGATGCTGACATGGGGGCTTCCCTCCTCTAGTCACTCCTCCTCTATGCTCCGTGGGTCCCTCAGGGGATGCCCACAGCTCACATGAAATTTCAGAGCTAAGCCCAGCTTCGCACATCACCGCCATTCTCCACCAGGCTGCCCAGGGACACGCATAACTCAAGCCTGGATCTGTGAGCAGAGACGGGCTCTCGCTGTTGGAAAATGAAAACTCTGCGTTATTTAAGTTCCTTTTCACTTAATGCATCAAACTAATATGCCGGAGTATTTCTGTATCACAGGGGACCGTTTGGTGGAAGCTTGCATAGAGCAAGCGTTTAATGTTTACTGAGCGAATGTCTAATAAGGCTGAGTCGCTGAACACTTAAGTAAACATGCCTTATTAGGGAGAAGGCAGCCTGGTGTCAGGAAGGAGAAATCACGCCTCACTAATCTCCTTGAGTTCTTTGAGCAGATAAATAAGCATATGGATAAGAGGGAGCCACAGATCCCCAGTTTAATTTGACTTTCAAAAACCTGTGAGAAAAATCCCACTCTAACGACTGTTTTTAAAAAAATTGAGTCACTAAGGGTTGTTTTATCATGAATATGGAACTGGCTTAAAGACCATAAACAAAGATAAAGATAAGAGGAGAGGTCCCAGATGGAAAATGATAAATGCTAGGGTTTCCTGGAGATCTAATCTACACTGGGTCTTTGATGGGTCTTTTTTTTTTTTTTCTTTTTTTTTTTTTTTTTTTTTTTTTTTTCTCTTTTTTTTTTCAATGTGTTTGTGAATGTCCTTGATGGAGTAGTGCGTATTGAATCTCTAGGTTCAGATAATGCTTCATTCTTCTGGGGAGGTGGTCATGTTGGTGGAGATTCATTTTAATTTGCACAAAAATATACTGGGTTCTGAATAGTCCTTATGTGTTTGGGTCATGGAGTCCAGAAAAGAAGGAGAAAATATGATTCCTAGCCTTAAAGGACTAAAGATCAAGTGAGGAGCTGGGCGCGGTGGCACAGGCCTGTAATCCCAGCACTTGGGAAGCTGAGGCAGGAGGATTGCGAGTTCATAGCAGCCTCAGCAATGGCAAGGCACTTAGCAATTCAGTGAGACCCTGTCTCTAATAAAATACAAAAAAGGGCTGGGGATGTGGCCCAGTGGTCGAGTGCCCCTGAGTTCAATCCTCAGTACCAAAAAAAAAAAAAAAAAAAAAAAAAAAAAAAAAGATCAAGTGAGGGCAAAAGCCACACCTCCTTTGCTGTAAATAGTAGAGGGCACGGTGGGATCTATTGCAAAAATGAGTGGTGCAGATAAGCGAAGGCCTACGAGTCCAGGGAAAGGGAAGAGAGAATGTAGGTTGAGGCAGGGAAGGCTTCCTGGAGGAGGCAGAATCTGAAGGGAGTCTTGAAGACTAGCCAGGTTCGGATGGGGGAGGAGGAGGTGGAGTTTTTCTTGCTAAACGCAACTCATGTGCCATGATTGCTTGCCTTGCCTGCCAAGCACTGAAGCTCACCTGCACGATGCCATTTAGCATCACTCCCCATTTTCCACAGGAGGAACAAGCGGCTTAATGAAGTGAAGAAGTTGCTCAAGCTCACGCGGCTGTTGAGCACGAAGCCTCCTGTTCCGCTGCCTCCCCTGCTATGGGGCTGTCAGCGAGAGATCCAGGCTAGGGAGAGGATGGAGGGTCCCTGCCGGCGGGAGGGACAGCTTGCACAGGGGAGAAGGGAGAGATCAGGTTGGAGCATGTGGAATGGGTCTAAGTTACAGGGGCCTTTAAATCTTGTCTGGGGGACTCGAACTTCATGCTGAAGGCTTGATCTTGTGTTGAGTGGAAGAGGAAGGAAATTAGAACCATACTCTGGAGTTTGGGGTCTAGGACCTACAGACTTCAGTCTGGGGGTGGAAGAAATTAGGGAGGCCTGCACATGGGTTGGAGGAGAAACTGACCAAGGTCAGAGGCCTTTGGTACGCCCCCCTCAAACACATGTGTTGAATCTGTCTACTCCTAGCAGACCCAGCAGAAGGGGCCTCTTCCAGGTCGCTCTCAGGGTCTTGTGCCCCAGGGGACACGTGAAGCCATATGGAAACACACAGCTGCTACGTCCACCTCACTGCTTGGGGGGGGGGGGTCAGGAATCACGGCGGGCCCCTGGGCAGCCTTCCCGGCCTGCTCAGACGGGTCGTGGTGGCCCAGGTGCTTTGATGCGCGGGCTCCCTGGCTTCTATACTCCACACCCCTTGCTGAGTTGATGGAGCAGCGATCTACACTTGAACCATCTGACTCAGTCTGTAAGATCCCAGCAGGACAAAGGCCGACCGGGGTGTCCGAGCAGCTGGGTGACGACAGTGCGGGGAAGAGAAACTAGAAGCAGTTAAACCTCTGCGATTTCTTTGGCCATTCCAAGATGATGGAGACAGAAGCCAGGCGGTCACCCCCTTCCAGTGGTCATGTGGTGTCCGGCACTGGGCATGATGCTCTGGGTATGAACACATTTTGGATAAGGGACCAATTATTCCCTTAAACCTTGACACCCAGAAATGTCCCCTGAGGCAGCCATTGTACTAGTGCAGTAAAAGAGAGCTCTGGACTTGCCTCGGGAGGTGGTACACAAATCTCTGCTCTTCCCTCCGGTAGTCATGTGAACTGGGTTGGTCATTTAACCTCTCTGCACCTGTGTTTTCCTGGCTGTGAAACGGAGCGGATAATTGCACCAATCTCATAAATTTTGTGAGGACAAAAAAAAAAAAAAAAAAAAAAAAAAAAAAATCATACTCTGATGGCTCTACTACTACAGAATGCAGGAAGGCTCTGGATAGTTCCTTTAAGATGCAGCCCCGGGGATCCCACAGCCACAAGCTCTCCCCTGTCCGCAGCCTGGATGGCCCTGAGTTTCCCACTGCGGGAGCTCTTGCCTCACTGGGCTGTGCTGGTCTCCACTGGCCTGCCTCCCTCACTAAACTGAGCCCCGTGAGAACAAGACTAGGGCTTCTCCCTCTTTATAATCAGCACCTAGACCATGCCTGGCCCGTGGCCAAATAATCAACAAAAGAATATAATAAGCAGCACAATTCGCAATAGCTAAATTGTGGAACCAACCCAGATGCCCTTCAGTAGATGAATGGATAGGGAAACTTTGGTGTATATACACAGTGGAACACTACTCAGCGCAGACAGAGAATAAAATCATGGCATTTGCAGGTAAATGGATGGAGTTGGAGAAAATAATGCTAAGTGAAGTTAGCCAATCCCAAAAAACCAAAAGGCTGAATGATTTCTTTGATATGAGGATGCTGAGTCACAATGTGGGGGAGCATGGGAGGAATGAAGGAACTTTAAATAGAACACAGGGGAGGGAGGGGAAGAGAGGGGGCAAAGGGGTAGGAATGGTGGTGGAATGAGTTAGACATCATTACCCTAAGTACATGTATGAAGACATGAATGGTGTGAAAATACTTTGTGTAGAACCAGTGACTTGAAAAATTGTGCTCTATATGTGTAATATAAAATGAATTGCATTATGCAAGCATGTATAACAAATTCAAATCAATAAATAATTAAAAAAAAAGAACAGAATAAGCCCATTACCCACTATCCATGGAAAATGAGACTTAATTGGACATCCGCCCACCCCCCAAAATGATTGGCAGGGGATTGTTTGAATTCTCGCAAGCGTCTGTTTATCAAGTCACTTTAGACATTTTTTATGAAAGCAAAATTGCTATGAAAAAGTCTAGACGGAATTCCTGCTAGACTTTCTATGAAAAAGTCTAAAGGGTACAGCCTGTAATCCCAACAGGTCAGGAGGCTGAGGCAGGAGGATCTCAGGTTTGAAGCCAGCCTCAGCAACTTAGCAAGGCCGTAAGCAACCTGAGATATGGATAGCACTAACCTCTGTCATTTTCTGTCACCTCTCCCAATTTTTGAGATTTTTTTCATCGAAGATAAAAAGTAGAATAGGTGATCTCCAAAAAAAGGGCAGGGGGAGGGGCAGTGCATCCTTCAGTTGGTTGGAGACTTGAACTAATGGGAAGAGCTCTCTTACAGGCTCCTCCTCCTACTTGGGGACAAATTTCCCTATCAATGCTGTTTGCCTTTCCTTTCTGGCCTTAACACTTTCATGCTTTCTAGCAAAGATATAAACATAAAACCTTCGCCGGGCGCGGTGGCGCATGCCTGTAATCATTTGGGAGGCTGAGGCAGGAGGATGCTCCCATCAGCTGATACTTAGCAACTCAGTGAAACCCTGTCTCTAGCCTTGCTCAGTGTTCAATAAGATGACATTCGGCTGATATTATTAGCCTGCTCAGAGTGCCGGCTGTGGATTCCTCTGGCTTCCAACACAGCTTTAGAAAACTCTCCTGCTTTAGTATTTTTCTTAGCCTCAACTCTTCTCAAGCTTTGGTTTTCTTGAAGAGGTTCACAAATGTAAATGCCATCTTTTTTTGTAGCAGTCCGATGCATCTCTTTCTAGAACGGGAGTTCCCTGGGGAGCTGTTTTCTAGTGGAACTGACCTAAGCCCCGCAAGAGGCCCATGGTATCCCTATTAGATTGGCCATGCAGTCCTTGCATCTTACAATGTCCTTGTCCCTCCACGTGCAGAGAGAAAACTACATACCGCTCTGTTGGAAAAGTTACTGAAGTTCTCAACCAACACCTGCCGGATCATGTCTGGCTCAGAAATAACAATGTACATCCGACGACCAAGATAGTACCTGCAAGGAATAAAAAAATTACATTAAAACGTATGGCCTTAAGCCAGGCGCAGTGGCGCACGCCTGTAATGCCAGCACTTGGGAGGCTGAGGCAGGAGGATCATGAGTTCAAAGCCAGCCTCTGCAATGGTGAGGCACTTAGCAACTCAGTGAGACCCTGTCTCTAATAAAATACAAAAAAGGGCTGGGGATGTGGCCCAGTGGTCGAGTGCCCCTGAGTTCAATCCTTGGTACCCCCCCCCCAAAAAAAATGTAGCCTTAGTCTACCCATTTACCCATTTCTCTTTCCCAAAAAGAATTCATGGTGGATTAGAGGAAAGAATGAAAGTAAGTAGGAAGTAAAGATGTGGGAAAGACGAGGAAATGCATGTTCCAATCATGAGCATCAGTAGGGCTGTGATGGCCTGATCAATTTCTTTTCACCAATATTTTTGGGAAGCTACCTTGTGCCAGTTCCTGGAGGGTCCCTGCCTCAAGGAGCTCATAAAGAGGAAAGACAGATCTGTAAATGTAAATGCAATAATAAGGCATTCATTCATAAGATCCACTAGGAAGACAAAGGAGGAAAGTGGCAGAGATCAATGTCGTGTGCATTTTCCAAAACTGGGGAGGTAGGCCTTCTGCAAAAGACCAGTAACCTTTACACTGATTCTTGAAAAAAGTCTAAAGCAAATGAATAAACAGATACTTGTGAGAATTCTGAAGAGATGGAGCCTGCTGGGGAAGGGCTGAACACCTGGTTTCCATGCCTTTATATGAAGAAGCTCAACAGATACTGATGGCATTCAGGAGGAAATGGAGAAAAGACTCCTCCAGGCAGCCGCTGGGGGACTCTGACTGGAGGCAGTGCCCACGTGCATGTCTTGTACTTAAGAAAGTCCCGGAGACACCAAGCAACCAAGGCCCAGTCACAGACTTCAGGTATCTCAGCGTCTGATGGGCGGGACAGCCAGGGAATCAGCCTATAGGGTGACATTCTGGCAGGCAAAGTGACAATGGAGGAATATTTAACAGTGCTTATAGAGGAGAGAAAGAAGGCTTCCTGGTGGTGGTGTTCCCCAACCCAAGTCCTGGAGATGAGCCATCTGGGCCCCGGGCTGCCTGGGGACACTGTGAGTGCCCAATGGCCAGCTGTGTGACGCAAAGCAGAGTGGCAACAAAGGGCCACTATGTAATGTATGTGCTAGTGCACAAAATTGTACTTTCAGGGTCGTAACTTGATCACTGGTGTATCCAGCTCAGAGCAGTAAGGAACAGATTTTTTTTTTATATACCTTTATTTTATTTATTTATTTTTATGTGGTGCTGAGGATTGAACCCAGTGCCTCACATGTGCTAGGCAAGGGCTCGACCACTGAGTCACAACTCTGGCTCTAGGAACAGATTGTAAAGGGGAAAGTTTCATGCCCAAGCAGCCAAGTTAATTCCAGCATTCTTAACTCAGAACTTTTCACAACCCAAAAGCAAATTAATTTTTTTTAACTCTTTTCCTTCTCACTGTCTGGGAAGAAAAATATTTCTTTGGCACATATTAAACACTCGGAAAATATTCACCTAAGTGACCATATTTTTCAAAACTGTTGGGAAAACCTTTGGACCACAGGATTTCAACAAATGCAATACAAGGAAAGAAAGGACACCAACTAGTTTCTTACCAGTTTCTTAGTGGTTTTAACCAAGAAAATGAAAATAACCTGATAAGACCTTAAACCAATGCTTTTACAAAACTTATTGCAAGTATCAGAGACTTGTCTGAGAATCTAGTGAAAGATGTAGATACCCTTCTATGAGAAATGAACACCTTGCAGTAGTTTGTGTATAATTTGAAGGGCTCTTGGACCCATGAACCCTACTCCAGAGCAGTGTTTCTTAAACTTAAAATATGCTTAAAGTCACTTTACTTTGAAGAAATAACAGTTGAAAATTATTCCAATCTGGCAAGAGACAAATTTACAGATTCAAGAAGCTGAGTGAACTTCAAATAGGGTGAATCTGATGAAATCCATGCCAAGACACATTATAATTGAACTTCTGAAAATGAAGAGAAAGAAAGAGTCTTGAAAGCAAAAACAATGACATCGATGGGAAACAACTAAGGACGGCAGATTTATTGTCAGAAACCATGGAGACCGGAAGGAAGTGGCGCATTTCCCAAGTCCTGAAAGAAAAGAATTGTCCACCCAAGTTGTCTATCTTTTTTTTTTTTTTTTTATGGTGAATGGGGCACTCAACCACTTTCAGGAAAGAAGTCGAGATAAAAATCCTCATTCCGACCGATGAAGAAACTAAGAGAGATTTGTCAGTAGTCAATCTACCCTTAAAGAATGACTGATGCAAGTTTTCCAGCAGAAGGGAAATGATAACAGAAGGACGTGTGGAACTTCAGAAAGGAAAGAATAATGGATTGGGTAGAAACTATTAGACTGTCCTACTTCTCATGAGTTTCTTAAATATACTTGATGGCTGAAGCAAAAATTATAACACCATCTGATGGGATAAATGTACTTAGAGGGAATACTGGGGACAAATATATTTTAAGAGTAAGAAGAGTAAAGGGACCACAGTGGAGTAAGGTCACTTGAAGTGGTGAGGCATCATAGACTGTGATGAATTATGTATGCATACTTATGTAACCACTAGGAAAACTATGCAAAATGACATAAAAATTTTTAATATGTTAAAAACAAATGTTAAATAATGTTCAAAAAACCCACAAGAATTCAAGAAAAGTGAAACATGAAATGAGTGAACAAACAAAAATAAATATATTACTATATTATAAATATAATGTAATAATTAGATAACAGCATATTAAAATATGGGTTGAAGCTAAAGCAGAGACAAAAGAGAAATTCATAGGACTAAATGCTACCTTAGAAAACAGGAAAGATCTTAAGTGAATTATGTATGTTTCTACCCCAAGAAAATTGAAAAAGAAGAGAAAAAAACTAAATTATGCAAAAAAGAAGGAAATAATAATGATAAGAGCAAAGGCAATAAAGTGGAAAACAAAACAATAAAAAATTAATGAAACAAAAAGTGCCAATTCTTTTAAAAAAATCAATAAAATGAATAAACCCCTTAGCAAAACTAACAAAGATGAAAAAAGAGAAGACACAAATAATTAATATCAGGAACCAAAGAGATTATCACCATAGATATTGCAGTCATTAAAATGTAAGGGAGCCAGATAGGGTGGTGCACACCTGTAATTCCAGCTATTTGGGAGACTGAGGTGGGAGGATCACAAGTTCAAGTCCAGCCTGAGCAACTTAAGGAGACCCTGGCTCAAAAAACAAACAAACAAATAAACAAACCCACTGGGGATGTTGCTCAGTGATAGAGCTCTTGCCTATCATGTGGGAGGCCCTGGGTTCAATCCCCAGTACTGCATGCATAACAAAACAAAAGAATAAGCAACTATAACAAATAATTTTAGACTGATGATTTTTAAAAATGAGGAAATGGACCCATTCCTTGAAAACCACAAACTACTAAAATTCAACCAAGATGAATGAAACAATCTGAATAATCCTATTAGCATAGAGAAAATTGAAATCATAATTTTAAATTTCCTGAAAAAGTCATCTCCGGGCCCAGATGGTTTCAATGGAAATTTCTACCAAATATTTAAAGAAGAACAACAATAACTGTACATAATCTCTTCCAGAAGTTAAAAGAGGTGGGAATATTTCCCAACTCAATTCATAAAGACAGCATTACCCTGATACAAAAAAACAGATGAAGACAGTACCAAAAAGAGAACAAAACAAAACTATACCCCAGAATCTCTCACATCTTAGACACAAAAATCTTCAACAAAGCAAATCTAGCAATGTGCAGAAAGAATTAAATACTACAAGTGGTATTTATTCTAGGTATACAAAGCTGGTTCAATATTTTAAAATCATTCAATACAATCCACCATATTAACAGCCTTAAAAAGAAAATATGTGATCATATCAGTTAACATGAAAAAAAAATTTGACAAAATTCAGCACTTGTGCATAATGAAATCTCAGGAATAGAGAGAAATTTCCTCAACTTGAAAAAGGAACATTTATAAAAATCCTAAAATTGACATCATACTTAATGGTGAAAGACTGAATGCTTTCACTAAGATCAGGAACAAGAGAAGACTATCTACTCCTGTTACTCTTCTACACAGTAGCCAGTACAATAAGGCAAGAAAAATAAATAGGAAGTGTATAGACTGGAAAGAAATGAAGAAAATTATTTTCAGTTGATTTGATTGTCCATAGATAAAAATGCTAAAAACAAACAATAAAAAGTTCGCAGGATTCAAGAGCAATGTAAAAAAAACCAGTGGCATGTCTATATGCTAACAATGAACATGTAGAAAGAAGACCCACGTAAATGGAGAGACTTATCATTCTCATGGACTGGAAGACACAAGATATCAGTTCTACCAAAAGTTGTCGAATAGGTTTACTGCAATACCAAACTCCAAGCAATGCATATGGAAAAACCAAGGACTTAGAATAACTGAATCAATTTTTTTTTTTTTTTTTTTTTTGTACCGGGGATTGAACTCAGGGGCACTGGACCACTGGAACACATCCCCAGCCCTTTTTTTGTATTTTGTCAGAGACAGGGTTTTACTGAGTTGCTAAGTGCCTCGCCATTGCTGAGGCTGGCTTTGAACTCGTGATCCTCCTGCTTCAGCTTCCCAAAGAAGAATGAAGTGAGAGGAATCAGTGTATCAGATCCCAAGTTTAACTATAGTAGTCAAGACTTTGCACCACGGAAGAGTAGTGGACAGATACATAGTAACACACTTGATACCCTACACACACACACACACACACACACACACACACACACACACACCTGACAACATAGAAACCTGGATAAAATCTGAATAATATGCTATACTTATGGAAGAGGTTATCACTGGGAGAAGCTGAGAAAAGGTACACAGTATGGGGCCGTGGCTGTGGCTCAGTGGTAGAGGTCTTGCCTGGCATGCACAACACCCAGGCTTCCAACCTCAGCGTGCAACGCATGCACACACACACAAGTACACAGACCCTCCTTCCCTGCACGTATTTCCAACTTCCTGTGAATCTATAATTATTGCAAAATAAAAAGTTTTAACAAGTCACCTGGAAGCTTAATAAACTATAAAGTTGCAGCTCTGCTCACCACCAAACCTGATCCACCAGGCCTGGGTGCCACTCAGAAATCTGTATTTGAACCATCTCTCAGATTCTGATGCAACAGGACTGCAACATACTCTGAGAAACCTTGTCCTGGGACAGCGGTGTGCAGCTGTGCTGGGTGGCCAAAATCTACTGTGGAGCATTTAGAAAATAAGAAGGCCTGGCCCCACCCAGACCTACCACACCTGAGTTTCTGGTGTGGAACCAGTCACCTCTTATTTTAACAAGCTCCCAGGGGACCCTGACATGATTGACAGTAAACAGATTGGGGACCCAAGTTAAAAAACGCTTAAAGTTCACACCCATTCTCATTTCCCTAGTTCCTTAGCTGTAAAAGGCAAGCAGTCACACCCTGGGGTGCACACATATTTTGGTAATATATTTTATTGATTTCATTATTATCAAAATAATTTTGCACATAATCTGGACTTAAAAAATGCTTCTACATTCCAATGAAAGTCGTCCTTTCAAGTAGTCACCTTGGGAGTCTTTCTGATTTTTTCTAGTAATATTGCTAATGCTAAAAACAATTTTCGAACAATTCCTTTAGAATTGCTTCAGAGCTGGTTTATGAACCTCATGAGGGAACTGGCCCCATTCTACATGTAAATTGTGTAATCTTGTGAATTTATATTTATAAAAATGCTCATCTGTAGTTTGAGGAGCTCCTGGAAAAATATCGAATAGAGAAAAATGTAAGTGGAGCTCGTCTGAAGCAAGCACAGCCTTCCTTCTTGAATGGTTGCTCTGTTTTTGTCTGCCTACCGCTCCTTGGAGAGCAGCCTCCCCATTCCACAGAGCTATGAAGGAGCTGTGAATTATGGAACCTTGTCCCTGAGGTCAAGGGGATGGACTCATCATCTAGCATGGCCAATCACAGTATCCCATCTCCTTAGCAACCACGACTGGACCAGCTGGTGGGCATATGACCCAACCAGCCATGGTCAGAATACTTCCTCAGGATTTCTTTCTTTTTCTTTTTTTTCTTTTCTTCCTTCCTTCCTTCCTTCCTTCCTTCCTTTCTTCCTTTTTTTGGTACCGGGGATTGAACTCAGGGGCACTCGACCACTGGGCCACATCCCAGCCTCCTTTGTTTTTTGTATTTTATTAGAGACGGGGTCTCACTGAGTTGCTAAGTGCCTCACCATTGCTGAGGCTGGCTCTGAACTCGCGATCCTCCTGCCTCAGCCTCCCAAGTGCTGGGATTACAGGCGTGCACCACCACACCCAGCCTCTTCCTCAGGATTTCTGCATGGTGCTGGGTTGGCATGCTCAGTCTTTCTCCTAAAGCTGCTAAACTGGGAATATATGAGGTTAGGGCTGTTGATGACCATTTTCTGCCGTACTGAGACAATCCGTCTGCAGAAAGAACTGAAAGAGCCCAGCTGAGATTTATGAGAGATGTGCAGGAAGTACAAAGTCAATCCAAGTCTGTGCCCACAGCAGCTCTTGGTTGGATTCTCCAAGGTTAGGTCAGCTAGTTGGGGCTAAGGCAGGTTTGACTTGGGTTTTCATCAGGTATAACCATGAAGCCTAACTGGTATGGTGCCTGCTTAGCTTTTCTACCTTGTAGATACCTGGGCCATTCTGCCTATCAAAACTCACTTCCCTAAAAGCTTCTGATCTTTGGTTTGTACTTGGGTATGTGCTAGGGTTTGAATGACCCCACCAAACTTCTTGTTGCAATTTAATCCTCTTGTGAGGTACTATAAAGTAGGCCCCAGTGGGATATTTAAGAGGTAATTAGGTATTAAGGGCTCTGCCACATGAATGAATTCATCCATTCATGGGCTAATGGAGTCGGGTTTGAGAATGGGTTTGTTATGAAAGCCATCTTGGCTCTGTCACTTGGATGCACCCTAGAACCATAACATGCCCTGTGCCACCTTAGGACTCTGTAAAGAATGTCCACCAGCAAGAATATCACCAGATGCAGCCCCTCAACTTTGGGCCTCCCAGCTTATGGAAAGATGAGCTAGACAAACCCTTCTTCTTTATAAATTACCCAGTTTGTGGTATCCAGTCATAGCAGCAGAAAATGAACTAAGACAGCATGAATGTGTAGCAGTGTCTTCTTGCTTCCTGAGATGGCTTTGTTCTAAGTATATTTGCTTTATTATCTCATGTAATCCCTAGGAAATGGATGAGGTAATTATTAAACCCACTTTTCAGAATATGAAATTGAGACTTAGTGTGGCTAAGCAATTTGTCCAAGGTAGGGACTTGACCCCGGTATTGGAGCTGTCCTTGTCATGAGCAGGCCACCATCGCCTCTTCTCCCAGGCTGGCCTTGTCTGCAGAACAGCTCCAGTGCAAGTAGGTGGGTGAGAGGAAACAGGCAGGCTCCCAGCTGTGCAGACCGGGGCTTTTACAGGTAGAGATTTAGGGCAGATTCTTGCTTAATAGACCAGAAAACCCCCAGCCCAATTAAGGAGGTTAGGTCTTGCTCCCCTCTAATCCAAAGTTGTACATCTGGCAGGTATAGATTCCATTAGGGGCAAGGAATTTGTAACCAATTATTCATTTATACCTCTTTATGCACATAATAATTTGCTCATTCAACTCCAAAGCACCTGGGTGGAGAGAAAAATGTAGCAAATCTGTGAAGTATTATGCAGACAAAAACAACACCTGTTTGACTTGCTTCATTAGTGATTCTCTTATTTTAGGAAAAACTGACCAGTCAGTTCAACCCAAATAACACAGCTGCATTCTGGGGCTGAAGGAAGAGAGAAGCTTGGTGTTTTCCTGGGGGCTGCCTGGCTCTGTTCCAGAAAGCCTGTCCCTGTCAGAGTGACCAAGGTATGACAGGGTCACCCACAGGCACTGACTCGGAAAGGTGTCCAAGTTACCCAGCTGAACAGAAAAGCATGTTGTCAAACAGTGTGGAGGACTCTATTAATAACTAATCGTCGATCTTGGGATTAATCAGACTGTCCAGGGAGTGTTCACTGAGCACAGGCAACTGCTGGGTCCTGATGACAAATTCCTAAAAGTCTGGAGGGAGATGGATGGGCCAACTAACAGCACGTGCATCAGGGCAGGGAATTATGGGCACTTTCACTTTCTATGTTAAGGGTACGTATTTCTTTACTATTCCCGTATTTTATATTAAGTGTGTGTGACCTTTGGCGTAGGGAAAGGGGAGGGGCTGTCACCGGGTGGTCCCCTGAAGCTGTCAGGAGGAAGACGGGGTTGGCAGTGCTGAGGCTGGCGTCTCAGGGACTCCTGCAAGACCTTGTTCTGGGACCTCACATCCGTGTCCCCTGGAGCCCACTTGGCCTTCATGAACCTGTTTCTCTGCTGGGAGGCTCGCAGGAAGGCCGGCTGGGATGTCCGCTGGCCTGAAGCTGTGCGAGACGTGGGCCCCGGGGACCAACCGGCCTGAGGGGAGGGGCCCGCAAGCCCCAGTGGGCGGGGCACACCTGCAAGAGCCCTGTTTGGGGAGATGGCTATGATTGCGGTTGACTTCGGGCCATGGAGTTTTGGACATTGCCGCCTTCCGTAGTCTCAGGAGACTTGGCCCGAGCTCGGAGCAGGTCGGGGCCATTTTGGTTGTTGGTTGTCTGCTGGTGTGTGGTGCGTGTTAGAGTTGTTAGAGCCAGAGAGAGAAACTGACAGAATAAAGATCCTGTTTGTTTCCAGTCTGCCTCTAAACTTATTCCATGGCTTTGCTGCTCCAAGCGGCCATCGCTTCAGGCGATAACACACACCCTGTTGGTGCCCCCCGGGGATCAGGAGGCTCCTGATGGGAGCCCAGCACCCCAGGAGACAGGCGGAATGCGGACGCACCCACACACAATCCATGGGGCCTCGGCGTCTCTGACCACTGCCAAACACTGAACATCTGCGGAACTGTGGCCTCACAGAAGCTGCGGCAGCCCCAGCAGGTTGAAGATGCTAACAGGGGGCGCCCGCCGGTCATCCCAGCCCTTGGGAGGCTGAGGCAGGAGGATCGCGAGTTCAAAGCCAGCCTCAGCAATGGCGAGGCACTTAGCAACTCAGAGGGACCTTGTCTCTAAATAAAATACAAAAAAGGGCTGGGGATGTGGCCCAGTGGTCGAGTGCCCTGAGTTCAATCCTCTGTACCCCCCCCCCCACACACACACACAAAGAGGCTAACAGGGAACCAGTGTCCTGGCCTCAAGTTTGGCCCTTTGACCATAAATATGGGAGCATCAGGACGTTTAGTGGGGCAAGGTGGGCACACACGGCTGGAGACTCGCGACCTCTGGAATCTGAGAGAAAGCTACAGAGAGGCGCCGCGCTGCTGGCGCAGCCGGGTGCTGGGCTCACAGCGGCTCCTCTGGCCGGGTGGCCCCACAGTGCCGTGGAGTGGCCGTGGCCTGGGGCTCTGTCCCTGCTTGGCTCATGGGAGCATCGGTCCCGTTTACTTGGCGACCCCATCTGTCGTCAGGGCCAGAGATGGAGTTGGCCGGGTGGCCGAGCAGACTCGTCACCGGACACCGCTCCAGGAGCCGGGGACAGTCAGAGCCTTGGAGTCCACCCGCCTGTCCCTGTGGCCGGGCTGCCCGTCACCTGCCCCCGGGACCTCAGGGTGCTCAGGGAGTCTCCGCGGAGACTGACAGGCAGAGCGGGCCCTTGCCAGGCCGTCCCCCCGCGGGTGGCTGGCCCGTCGGCTCTCTCCTGCTTCTTCATGCTGCTGACCCCCGTCCCTCACCGTGGCCAGGCCTTGGCCTCCCGCTCAGCCTCGCCCCGCAGCGCTGTGGTGGTCTTTCTGGCACCCTGTCTACGCCGGAGCCCTGGCTTCTCCACTTTCTCCCCCCCCAGGACTTTGTGAAGTGCAGACCTGACAAGGCGACTCCTTGACTGGAACCCCTCAAGGTTTTGTCAAGGTCAAGCCCTCTGGGGGTCTTCGCACGTGGCACCCTGCATCCTGCACCACACGGCCCTGCCTTGCTTTTTGGCCTTAGCTCTCCACATTTCCCACCACCACAAAAAGCCACTACTGACAACCAACCTGCATCTCCCAGACCCTCCACAATCTCTCACTTCTGGGCCTTCATACATGCTGTTCCCACCTTGCAGGGAACAGCATTCCCTTTTCTTGCCTGGTTAACTCCTAGTGGTTCTCTACTGACTGACTATCATTTGTTTTTCCTTGACCATCTTTCCATGTGATTTCAAGTGCTTTAAACACAGGGACCTTGTCTTATTTATCCTTGATGTCTAGGATTTACTACAGTGTTAGGTATGCAATAGGAGCTCTATAATGCTCATGGAGAGTGCTGGATTCTTGTTTCAACCTGTAATCCCAGCTGTGTTTGGACCCTGCCTCTCTCACTTAGACCACGACAGGAGCTCCCTTTAGGGCTCTCTCTCCAAACCAACCCTCCCATCAAGGTCAAATCCTTTGTGAAACAGAAGCTGATCATGTGATTCCACTCCCTGTAAATCTCTCCATGCTTCTCAGCTTTTTTTTTTTTTGGTACCAGGGATTGAACTCAGGGGCACTCGACCACTGGGCCACATCCCCAGCCCTTATTTATTTATTTTTTTTAAATTTTATTAGAGACAGGGTCTCACTGGGTTGGTAAGTGCCTCGCCATTGCTGAGGCTGGCTTTGAACTCGCGATCCTCCTGCCTCAGCCTCACAAGGGCTGGGATGACAGGCGTGTGCCGCCGCGCCGGGCAGAAGTGAACTTTTTGAGCCCTAGGAGATCCCTGTGTCCTCCTAAGTCCTGTTTCGGCTCTGGGAGGATTTCCAGGTGGATGTGAAGCCTCAGGACTTGCTTCCTTTCCTCACAGTTCTCCTGCATTCCCGAAGGCTCCTGGTGCCTGGGGGCCGCTCTTCCTGCCTCCCTCTCTCCACACGGAGGGGTGCCCCCTGTGGACCTGCACTGTCACCTCTGCACAAATCTCAGGTCTGGGCATCACCCACTGGGGACCAAACATGCAGAACCCCCAGAGTGCCCTCACCCCGGCCTCCCTTCAGGGATGCTTCCCACCCAGTGCAGGGACAGCCATCAGCTGCTTCAGCGTGGGCCCGAGCACCCGGCACCCCGTTACTTGAGAGCACCCCTTCCTGAGAAAGCCTGCTCACAGCGACTGAGCTGGGCTGGAGCCGGGGGTCTGGCCACTTCATCCTGCAGGGGAAGAGTGACAGCCCCTCTTCCTTCCCTTCACAGGAGAGAATTCCTGGTGAACATCTCGCACCCCAAACCCATCTCGCCGTCAGCTCCAGAAACCAGCCTGCGCGACATGGGGTTAACCAGCTCAACAGCTATTAGCCCAGAGGATAATGACAAGTGTCCTCAGCCTGGTCACGAAGGCTGTCCGTCACGGTGGGCACCGGCCTGGCCCATCTCTGCCTTCTCCGACTTCCCTCCCCACAACTCCTCCCAACTCTAGGTCTTTCCTCTACTGTTCTCCTCCGTCTCCTCCAAGGCCAAGTTCAAGTTCCACCTCCCCCTGGAAGCCTTTTCTGCCTTCATTGGCCTGTGATCCTACCAGTCGTAGCTCCTGCCTGTCCTCCCCTGATAGTGGCCGTCCGCGTCCTCTCTGGCGGTCACGTGCAATTGAGCTCATGTCTGAGTTTGTTTTCTAAACTAGATGTCCACTTTCTCTGGGAAAAGAGACATGACTGATTCCCTCCACCCCCACCACCCCCCGAGTGGAAGGGTGGTCTTTGCCAGTGCCAATGGCTCCCTCCTATGCACAAAGATTGAGACAGCTATGGAGGGGACCGTGTCCAGAGTGGGCAAAGGTCATAGCGAGGGGAGGGGGACACCCCCTCCCAGAGCGAGCAGAGGATTGATGGGCATGGTATTTGGAGTCACAGTCTAGTGACACGAGCCAGTCCCTTGGGTGTCTGGGTGACTCTCTCTACACCTGGTGGATTTCCCAAGTGTCAGGTTCAAAGGCAGTTTCACGCCCTTCATTAGCTGCCCTCTTGCCTCCTGCTGGGGATGTGTGTGGCTGGTCCCTAAGTGGTGACCGCAGGGCTTTAGTGAGGGCTTGGGTTCCATATCACACAGGCAGCCTTGAAGAGGCCAGAGGACTGTAGCTCTACCGGGGGAGTCCCCAAGGAAGAAGACACTCCACAGTGATTTCCTCTGCCCTTTCTGGGCCTCACACCATCTTCTGCACACTTTCCTAACCACCCCAGCCCAGCCCTCCCGTGGAAAACAGGCACAGTGACCGCTCGGTGAAGGACAGGGCCCGCCCGTGGCTCAGTGCGAGTGGTGGCAGGGACCTGCAGGAGGCCTCGCAGCCAGGAGATGCGAGGGTCCACACAACATGCTGCTTCTCCTGCGTCTCCCATGCTGATTGTTTGGAAGTCGGCAGGAAGATAGCCTCCCCTCTGGCCCTCGGAGTCTTCATCGGTAAGATGAAGTGGTCCTTCTCATCCGGGTAAGTTAACGGCTATGTGAAGCTACAGGAAAGCTTTCTCCAGAACAGAGCTATGGCTACCAGAGAGAATTGGGCAGCAAGAGGGAAAAATATCTGAAAGAAACCTATAACGATAAACCTCCCTCCCCTCTTGGATACACCCGCCCATCTAATTTATTCAGTTAATAAAACTTATTCCCCAGAGGGGAAGAGGCAGAGGTAAGCTACAAACCAATCTGCCTGTGTGAGCAGGGGTGTGCATGTATAACTCATAATAATGATAAAAAAAAAAGAGTAATTAAGAGATGTATTGAAGTATGTAGAAATCCTGAAGGACACCGGAGATTCCAATTCAAGTTACTGTCCTTGGCGCAAATTTAATTCCACGGGGAACAGATAAATAAAAATAAAGAAAAAACAAATTCAGAACAGATGTTAGGCAAGCAATTTTTTTCACAGTAAGAATCATAAACATGAAGAACAGCCTATAAGGCAAAGTTGTTGATGCAAACAGCATCGAGCTACTAAATAAATAGTTGGATGGCACCGCAGGGACAAAGACACATTAAAATAGTCATTTGTCTGTCCCTGAGTATTTTTGCCCACACGTCATGCCCAGGCATGTATATTCCAGGGCACTGGAGGGAGGTGTGTGTGTGTGTGTGTGTGTGTGTGTGTGTGTGTGTGTGCGAGCGCGCGCGCACGTGTGTGTCCTGTTACCTAGAATACGTGCAGGAAATGCATTTTTGTGAGTGTGTAGCAAAATCGGCTCTCCCCCAAGGATGCGCGGACTCAGAATATGAATAGAGGGCTCGGTAAATAGAGGGCTTGGTATCATTTCTGCATAGACAATGAGGCCAGGGGAGGAAGCCCAGTGCCCGGGGAAGAATGTGCCGTCCTGAGCAAGGTCTTAGAAAGCCCAGATGTGGGACACTGAAGGAAAGGGAAATTTAATGGCAGAAGAATTTCAGACCGAGCTGGGGGCGGGGGGGGGGGGTAACAAGAGGCTGGGAAAAGAAATTACAATGAAAGCCCAGACCACAGGACTTCAGGGAGGAATAGCAGCTCCCAGATGATTCTAGCCCAACCCCTGCCCTCTCACAGCCAGGGAATAAGGTGCAAATGACTGGTTGGCATGCGCCATCTCCTGAGAGCCACCTCTCACCCAGGAGGACCCTGGAGGGAGGCACCAGGGCGGGGATTCCCTAGAGGCATGGAGGCGAGAGGTCCTGTGACCAGGAGCTCGGAGAATTCACCCAGAACTGGCTGGAGAAGGGGCTCCTAAAGTGAGGGGTCGCCCCAAGATGCCGCTGACTGCAAGAAGGCCTTCCAGACCCAGGCCAGAGGAGCAGAGGAATCAGTCAGGATCTCTGCTGCCTGGACGGTCTACACCAAGGGAGCTCGGAGTTCCTTCGATTCTCACTGATCAGACCTGTGAGGTAGGTAGGCACTCAGGGTTGTTTTTGTTTTGGTACCGGGGATTGAACTCAGGAGCACTCGACCCCTGGGCCACATCCCCAGCCCTTTTTTTTTGTATTTTATTAGAGACAGGGTCTCACTGAGTTGCTAAGTGCCTCACCATGGCTGAGGCTGGCTTTGAACTCGCGATCCTCCTGCCTCAGCCTCCCAAAGTGCTGGGATCACAGGCGTGCGCCACCGCGCCCGGCTGGCACTCCGTAATTTTTTAAAGGTAAGGAAGATGGTTGAGTGACTCATTCTGGTCCCAGGGTTAGGAAGACCTGAGCTAAGACCAGAAGCCATATCTGGCTTCAAATTTAGTTTTCTGGTTCCCTAGGTTGATCCCCCAACAATAGGCTATTAGGAAATGACCCCTTGGAAGTGGGGCATGAGAGATCCAATAATGACTTGGGTGAGTGGAGCCCAGTGGGTACCATCAGAGTGGATCCTTCACCTTGTCTCTTTAATCCTTTGGGTCCCAAGCTGGCCATTCATGGTAGAAATCCATTTTGTACTTTGATAAGCTAAGGATTGATGAGAATGATTAGGGACCTCCCCCATTTGATTTTAAATCACTACTTTCCCCTACTTCTTTCATGTTCTCTGAGAAAATAACACCCATTATCAAATTATCAAAGTAACAAGATCTTCTGTTTGAGGTTTCCTTGGGAAAGATCTGTTATAAAAGACATGCATAAGAGGCAATTCATTTAGTCAATCAACAAACATTCACTGAGCATCTATTAGGTGTTGGGCACTGTACTAGGCACTGGGGATATCAGTAGGAACAAGACACAAAGTTCCTGTCCTTGTGGAGTTTGCACTCTATCAGGAGGACAGGACAATAAACGATTATATCACCTCTTCAAGCAGGGTGTTAGAGTACCTGAGGTACAAGAAGAGACAGTGGAATAGGAGAGGTTGGGTGAAGAAGGAGAACCCACACCACCCAGCCTGCTCCTCTTGCCAACCATGTGCCCTTCTCAGTTTAGAGCCACACATTTCTGTATAAGTTGAGGATCAAATGATCAGCCCACACAAACTCCAAGAGTTGTCGGGATGGTCACGTGAGGCACTCTATTGGAAGGATATGATCTATCCTGGAGAACCATTAAGGATCGACATTTGATATGGAAAAGGACCCAGGGAACAAAGAGATGTCTTTCTTGCAGTTTTAAATGCAAGATAGACAGCTCATAGAGCTCTCACAGGTCCATGAAGGGCCCCACTGCAGGACTGTTTGCCAGAAGCCACTGGTGTCTCCCTCTGGGACAGGGGACAGGCAAGATGCACTCAGGTGTCAGGCAGCAGTTAGAAGCAACAGACTTAATGGGAACACAGCAATGTTCTGGATCTTGAAAGTATAATGCAAATGAGGAACCAGGGCATAGCATGAAGTGGACACATTACCATTGGCACACACTAAAACCAAGATGGCGACACACAGTTTGTAAGGATAGGCAAAACAGCACACATTAAGTACCAGGGGGATGGGAAAGGGAACGAGAGGGAGGCATGGGGTGTGCATAAGCCAGCACAGCACGCAGCAGCGCCTCCCCAGCTCTCCATCATAGCACAGAATAAACGCTCCCCAGATGAACTTGAAATGGAGGCAGTTAGTAATTATTGGTTGTAATGTTGGAAATTCACAATGGTGAACTAACTGCTTTTATCAATGGCTGTTTTCCCACGTGGAATTCTTTAGGAGTAAATGTTGCTATCTGTTAGAACCATGCTTTCTCTCACAGCCTGTTCTCCATATTCCAGTCCCAAGAGGTGTTCTGGAAAACAAAATCAGGCCTGGGGTCAAATAAACACACACGCCAGATTCCTCACCTGGACACTTTCCAAGCACATTGTTACATGAAAGGTGCTGAGCTGTCCTATGATAAACAGACCTGTGTTCTTTGACTAACCCTGTGTTTCCACCATTTGACTGAGGGGGACTCCCCGCTTTTATTTTCCATGTAACAATTATTATTGGTGATGGAAATGGTCCAAAGGACACACACTAGATTGTTGAACTAGGAGGTAGAAGATTCTAGATTCCAAGCACACCGGGAACTCTCATGCCTCATGCAGCTGGGTGATCCTTAGCACGCTTCCTCTCAATGTCTCAGCAGCTCTGCTATGATCTGAGTGTCTGTGACACGCCCCACCCCCACCCCAGTTCATATGCTGACCTAATCCCTAAGGTGGTGGTATCTGAAGGAAGAGCCTTGGGGGGCTGTTCAGGTCAGGGCAGAGCCCTCTTGAAAGGGATTAGTTCCCTTATAAGAGTCCCAAAGGGGCTGGGGCCTTTGCCTCTTTCCTCATTTGAGGACACAGGGAAGGTGCTACCTCTGAACCAGAAAGCAGACCCTCTCTAGACATTGAGTCTACTGGAGTCTTCCCATCCTCCATGACTGTGAGCAAGACGTTTCTGTTGTTTATAAGTTACCCAGTTTGTGGCATTTTGTTATAGCAGCCCGAATGAACTAAGACAAGCTCCAACTGACTACAGCAAAAATGAACTTATTTTCCCCTCCATCACATTCAACCCCTTTTGTCTTTGGAACTGAAAGCCAGAGCCAGGGATTCCTGTTGACTCATCTTTGTCCTTACGACAATCAATGACTTGCTCAATTCTGCATTTTTTCCTCCAGGACATTTCTTATGCAAAATTCTCCCTCTTTTCCTTCCATTTCTGATGATCCAGAACCCTGTTGTTACAACTGGATGGATGGAATGTTCTATGTTGGGCTGGGGATGTGGCTCAGTGGCAGAGGGCTTGCCTAGAATGTGCTTTGTTTATTTTATTTTATTTTTGAATTCTATTCTTCCCTGCACCCCTCGTCTTTCTTCGCTCTGCTCAGAGCAGAGCACACATTTCAGACAACGCACCTCCTTAGGTCCATCTCATCGCTGGTCAATGACGTGTCTGTCCTCTCTATTGCTGTCCCAACCATTACCCTTTCCTGGCACACCCTCAGCTTCTGGTCTCCTTCCTATCTCAGCCCAAACCTCCACACCTCCTCCCAAGCCTGTGTGCCTGGCACTCTCCTCACAGCCCGCTGCCATCTCTCCTGTATTTAGATGCTGAGGGACCAGCGCACCTTTCTCAGTGAGCTTGCTCTCCAAGCAGGGTACAGAAGGGGAATCCAGCATGTCTCCTCCAGCAAAGGGTCACATGTGCCTATGAAATAGCTAAGAGTCTGTGAAAGGAAACTGACAGGCTTGGGCCGAGGGGCCACCTCCCCCATGGAAATTTCCATGAGAAGCAACTTGGTTTCATTTTCCCCAGGCAGGAGCCAATCGGCTTAAAGGTCACTCTGTTCCCCAAGCAGGAGCCAATCAGCTTAAAGGTTGCTCTGTTCCCTGGGCAAAGAGCCAATAGTATTAAAGGTCGCTCTGGTACACCCCCCACCGAAATCCCTACTTAAGTCCCTGCCTGCCCGGAGCTCAGACACAACAGCTCCTCCCTGCTGAGAGGAGGCAGCCACTGCAACAGCTCCAGACCTCACCATCTCCAGCCCGAGGGCAGCTGCCCCAGCCAACAGCCCCAGAGACCACAGCCAGCACGACCAGGCACCCACCCTCCGTCCAGAGCTTGCACACTCCCCTCTCCCTGACTCCTCTCTCCCCATACTTCTACCTCAGACCAGCCATAAAGGCTGGTGAGTAAATCTCTTGGCTGCACTGTTGTCTCCGGTGTGATTTTTGCCTTTCAAAAAACAGATTAATGAGTAAGCTACCAAGGGCAGGGACATGATCTCTACAAGTTCCTTGCAATAGGAAGCCCTGAGATGGAAGGGCTGGTTCCAGGGATAGAAGGAGAAGTGGCGAGCCCGCGAGCAAGGAAGCAGAAGTCAGCAACAGAAGACGGAATTGATGTGAAACACAAGGGTCGCAGGGAGCCCGTGGGAGAGAGGAAACGTGGAGGCAGTAAAGGCAGAATGGAAAAGCAGATACGTAAATTGTAAAGGTTTGGCAGAAGGGGGTGAGACAAGAGGAGGAGGAGCTCTGGGTGGAGACTGCTGGGAATTTATTAAAACGAACTGAATTTATGGTGCAGGCCAAGCATTTGTTGATAATGGGCTAGTTTGGTAAAAAAAAAAAAAAAAAAAAAAAGCTCATGGCTCACAGCCAACAGGAAGTTGGAGGCACGATCACTGGGGTTGTACATTCCAATCAGAAATGCATGGTTCTAATTGACTGGTTGGGTTCCAAAGTGCAAAGATGGGCATAAATTTCCTCTGGAGTTCACTCTTGAGGTTTGAAAACAGAAATAATGGCCACCTAATCATGGTGAAAAGGGAACTATAAAGCACTGCTATAAAGAAAGGGTCCTCCAAATGTAACGTGATGGGGGTCACTATGGAAAACAGTAGAGCAGTTCCTCAGAAAAAATAAAAAAAAATAGAATTGCTACATGATACAGCAACCCCCACTTCTGGGTAGACACCCGAAAGAACTGAAACTAGGGACTTGAGAAAAAAAAAAAAATCTGCACACCCACAATCATGGCTGCTTTCACAGAAGCTAGAAACAACCCAAGTGTCCACCAACAGACCAAATCAGAAACAAAACATGGAATATCCATGCATGTGGCGGAATTCATTAGGCCTGTAAGGAAACTCTGACACATGCTGCAAGGTGCATGAGACATGAAGACAGCACTCTGTGGGATGAGGAAGACATGGCGGCCATCCCTGGACATGAGATCTCTAGACAGAAAGCAGAGTGGTAGTTGCCAGGGGCTGGGGAAAAGGAGAATTGAGAATGACAGCTTAATGGGGACAAACTTTCTGTTTTGCAAGATGAAAGCAGTTCTGGTTAGGAATGGTGGAGATGGCCGCCCGGTCATGAGACTGTGCCTAATGCCCACTGAACTTAGGCTGACAAATGGTTCGGATGATGAATTTTATGTTATGTATATTTTCCCACAATATAAAAAAATGTCAGGGAAATGTCCTTCATGCTGTCCTGAATATACCTGGATTAGACTTAAGAACCTCAAGAATTTAATAAGTTTATGCAATTTTTGAGATTGTCCATGCAAAGGAGTTCTTGACAAAAGTTATATGCATAAAAGGGAACAGAAAAGAGAATATATACAGAAAAGAGAACTTGAAAAGTAACAACCTTCACAGGAAAGTGGACAGTGTGTTCAACAACATCCCTCTTGGTTCATATGGACCAGGCCCTGCACATAGCCACAGAGAAGATGCATGCGGGGGGACCACCCCAGGAGGAGCTGGATTTCCTGTGTTAATTCAACACCTGGATGTCCACTTCCCCTGTGGCCTGAGTCGCATCTGGAGGTGCTGACAGGTGTTGTAGCATCAAAGACCACAATCACCAGGTCCACCTAACAAGTGAAGTGTGGCCACCCACCAGCCATAGATTCAGGGCAAAAGTTGGTCATTTCCTCTTTAAGCACAGGCAAATGTAGAATCACCTACTAAAAATGTCTCCTTAGTGGTTAACGTGGGTGTCCTGGAGAATATGTCAGAGACTCAAACCTTCATCAATTGGCCAATAAACCGAGAACTATACCCAGGGTAGAAAAACTTCATATTGTGGGTTGCAGAATTCTTGCAGTTTAAGGGGAAGAACAGGGAGACATTGTTAAGAACATGGTCTTAAGATGCAAGGGATAATCAAGGAACTTATTTTAGTAGTTCTGCTTCTATTATCTGCCCCAGGCATGTAGGCATCATAAAACTTGGCAACGCCTTGCTAGGGAATTACTTAGCTATAGAAATGTTACACATAGGACTGATCAGGAATAATTGGAATACATAGTAAATGACTCACACTCTGAAAGATTTAAGAGACCTAAGGAAGAAAGGAGAATGTGTTCTAGTTTAAAGATGAACTTCAATTATTCAGAATTTAGTAGAATTTCAAACGTGCATGTGTGACATATGATGTTTTATTTTGATGTGTATGCTAATATCTGGAGTTAATTATGATGGAAACATTTAGATGCTGTAGGCTTACCTTTTGCCCTATGTGAGGAATAAGATTTAGAACTGGTATTTTAATCATTCAAGGGTTCTGAGAACTTAAAATGTTTTTTTTTTCTCATAAAAATGTGATCAAAAAGGAACTTTAAGCTCTATGTGATTGAGAGTGCATTGCTTCTTTGAGTTTAGTGATGATTTTTTTTAAAATTATGAAATCAAAGCTGGCATATCATTCTTCTTTTTAGAGAGAAGAGGAATGCTTTTTGCATTCTCAATTAATTAGACTTAAGAGTCACAAGAATTGAGTAAGTTTGTGCGATTTTTGAGATTGTCTGTGCAAAGGAGTACTTGACAGCAGATATATGCATAAAGCCATGTGCTATCAGGACTTAACTTCCAGAAGGGAGAATGCCTGACAGATGTCACAATGATTCATGACCATGTGATGTAACTCCATTATGCACTTTTGAGTTGAGCAACTTGGATTTGTTGCAGGTACAATTCAATTAAATATAGAATTTATTATTTGAACTTATTAGCTAGAGATAAAGCTTTCATGCAACTTTAATTTGAGACATTCTATTGTTTGGGAACACATCTGTGCAGGTTGTCACTTGGGGGATAAAGAAGTTATTGATGTCATCTTCTATTGTCACTGATAGAGCGAGAGCTCCCTCCCACCTTGAACCTGAGATCCTATAGCCTGTGGCAGATTCGGGATGTGAACATCAAGGAGTGCAAAGGGAAAGCTGTGGCTTGTTCTCCAGCTTCCGCAACCTTTCAGTGTTCCCTGCTAGGTGCTCTCTCCCCACCTTCAGTGGGCCCCAGCCCTGGGCCAGAAGACGCCCAGCAGTGCTTCCTCTTGAGACCTGACTTCCCCCTCCGGGGTCTATTCCAGCCAGAGTGGCCCTTTCCTCTGTAAGTGATGCTGGGACCTGGGTGGGTTCCTGAACCCTGGGCTCACATCATGGTCTAAGTCTTAGAACTGAGTGTCTATACCGGATTCGTCCCCAGGCCCCTGCTTGCATTCCCACCAGACTCCCTTTTTGGAGGCTTTCCCGGTTCCTGAACCCCCTCCTAGCAGGGCCCAAGTGCCCAAGGCAGCCTCTCTGGTTGGCTGCTCTACTGAACACCTGACTCGCCTGGCTGACACCTCCAAGGGCAGCTTCCTCCCGGACTCTCCGCGTGGCCAGCGTTTGCTAGAATGGAGAGTTGTCAACTCATACTGCCCCATCAATTGGACCAGCTGTCTGCAGTCTGGTCCTTTTCCATACCTAGTCCACCCCAGTACATGGGGGCAGTTTCTAGGCCTTTCCATCCTGCTGCTCCAACCCGCCGGGAGTAAATATTCAGCAGGCCAGACCTCTCTGATGCAGGAGAGTCACACGAATTCCTTAGAATACACTCAATGCAAAAACCTTGCAGAGAGGTGTTTTAAATTGTTAATATAGTTTCACAAGCTTCTTAGCCTGAAAAATTCCGGGCTAAGGTTGGGGAACAGTTTCCACAATGGTTGAACTTGTGATTTTTAAAGAATAAGAAGTTGTTATTGGGCAGGAGGTGCCCGCCCCGTCCAAACGCTTCCATCTCTGAGGAAGCATTTCAGGTTGGATTCTGCTGCCGCTGTCAACAGTGGGCTTTGACTGATTTTTTCAGTGGTTTCTCAATCTTAAATCTCAAGAGGTGATAAAGCAGCTTATAATAATCTCCTAATGTAGACTGGCAGGGGTTGAGTTGTTGGCTTGGAATTATCTAGTTTATAACTGGGAAAGACTTGGGATATCCCTTGGTCCTTTGGTTTTCCAATTGCTGATCTTGACTCGCTAATGGTTATGAGATCCATTGAGAGCGTCATGTCCAGCTTGCACTCACTTTATTTTTCTTTTTCTTTTTCCTTTTTTTTTTTTTTTTTTGGTACTGGGGATTGAACTCAGAGGCACCAGACCACTGGGCCACATCCTCAGCCCTTTTTTGTATTTTATTAGAGACAGGGTCTCACTGAGTTGCTAAGTGCCTTGCCATTGCTGAGGCTGGCTTTGAACTCGTGATCCTCCTGCCTCAGCCTCCCAAGTGCTGGGATTACAGGCATGCACCACCGTGTCCGGCTCATTTTATTTTTAATGAATAGAATGGAATAGATCAAAGTGGTACTTACATAGTAGATAAGGTGTTGTTTTGTGAAATATTGATTTCAAGTATGCATGTGGACACTGGATTGCAACAGTCAATCTTTTATTTACTGAGGCTTATAATCAAACAGGGGTCAAGGTCACTGATTTAGTCCAAATTGCTCATTTATGTCTAAGTAAACTGATGCTGGAGAGGGAAAGTGATTGGCCTAAGTCCACTAAGCTAACAAGCGGTAGATAGAGAATGGGAACTGGAATTTGTAACCCCAGCTTTCAATCATGCTCTGTTGGAGGTTTCTACCCAAAGAGGAGGGAATTATTATAGACTCTCCATCTCCAGCCGGGTGGGTCACAAGACTTGGATGGCAGTAGTCATTAACTATCTAGCAGCCCTCACTTGGTGTTCTCATAGAAAGAGTAGGGGTGGTCTGAGAAAAATGGGGTGAAAGAAGAATCAGAAGTTCAGGAATGTAAGTGAACTTCAGAGAGGTCTTTGCACCAAGACTAGGAAACAAGGTGGTCTTAACCATAAGGACACTTAGTGGCCGTTCACCATTAGGTATGACGAGAGGTCATGACCACGGCAGGAAGATGAAAGAGTGAAAGAAAGAGTCATTCAAGAGAAGCGTGACTCTAGGCCGGGCACAGTGGCGCACACATGTAATCCCAGCACTCGGGAGGCTGAGGCAGGAGGATCGCGAGTTCAAAGCCAGCCTCAGCAATGGTGAGGCACTTAGCAACTCACTGAGACCCTGTCTCTAATAAAATACAAAAAAGGGGGGGGGGGCTGGGGATGTGGCCCAGTGGTCGAGTGTCCCTGAGTTCAATCCCCGGTAACAAAAAAAAAAAAAAAAAAAAAAAAGAGAGAAGCGTAACTCTAGAAGAGTTCCTCTGTCTCTTATGGTCTAAGACACTTATTTATCTGAGAACAATTTTTCCATTGGATAATTCTGTCTGTCGGGCCATGCGTTTGGACTGGGGATGGTCTTTCCTTTGGTAGCTTTTTTCCTATTCTCCAAGTCCTCCTGTTGTGTCAGGGTATTCACTGTTATAACATAATGGCTCCCATAAAATGCAATAACAGTTTAATAAATTCCATTCATTTGAAAATGTGTACCTACAGGCTCCCTGTTAGTAACTGATCTATTTTTATTGGTAAGAATGTTGATACTTAAGCTGGGTGTGGTGGTGCACGCCTGTAATCCCAGCACTTGGGAGGCTGAGACAGGAGGATCGCGAGTTCAAAGCCAGCCTCAGCAATGGTGAGGCACTTAGCAACTCAGTGAGATCCTGTCTCTAATAAAATACAAAAAAGGTCTGGGGATGTGGCCCAGTGGTCAGGTGCCCTTGAGTTCAATCCCTAGTACCAAAAAAAAAAAAAAAGAATATTGATACTTAACTCGTTGAATGACTCCCAATAACTAGGGCACACAGACCACTAGGTGTCACGTTAATCTTGGTTCCGGACTCACACGACCTGAGACTGGTCATTCCCAGCTTCCCTTTCACCACTGTCATGAAAGACGACGTTGACCATGCTGGGGTGCTGGTGTCCACACAGTGCCCACAGTTTGGCCTCGTGGTCAGAAATGTGAGGATAACTTAGAATTTCTGGGCTTACTTCCACGGCTTCAAGGATACTGTGTTCTCTCCTTGACTGAAATATATTTTCATTGTCATCATTTCCTCTGGAAACTGAGCCACATTTTGGGGTTAAACACTTAGCCCCCCCTGAGGCCTGCACTCCAGCAGCAGAGACTTAAAGTTTAAGCTTAAGGTTTCCTGAGCATTTGTGTCTGTGAAGCTCTTCTGCAATCATAGCCTGAATTCTTCCCTTCTTCAACACGTGATTCTACAGAGCTCAGTCCAGTGTAAAAACAGGTATAAGCTCCAGGCGTCAGGCGCCCCATTTGAGTGTGAATATTGTGTTTCCTCAAACAAATTAGCAATTAATTTCCATCCTGCCCCAAACTTGGGCACATTTTTAAGCCCTATGTATTCAGGTGTCTCGTGTCTTGTGAGTCAACTATCACGTGACACAGTAGACTGTGTTGCATCCTTCAGAGCACTTTGATCCCCAGAGTTCTGATCTGTGACAGTAGGCTGAGAAAGTCTCCCACAAGCTGACGACCCAGCCATCGGACTGCATTAAGTGAGCCGTCTCTCAGCTGCTCTCCACCCTCACCTAAAGGGTACAGAGCATGGTGCTTGAGAGCACTTACATAAGAAAATTCTCACACCCCGGTCACTTCCAGAGCACAAGCTCTCCTAATAGATGGCACCATGGAATTGGAGCTCAAAAAAGTGTTGAAATGACCTTATTATTTTCATAGCTGATGCCACATGTTTTTCAGACGTATGAGAAAGTCCTCAACTTTCTTCCTGCCTGGTGACAAAGTGCTGGTAGTTCATGCATGCTAGCTAATTAAAAAATGGTGCTAAAAGCCTCCAAGTTGGAGGCATATGAGGCACTTTCCCTTCCTGTGGCATGAACTTTGACACTAAGTGTCAGTCCTTTTCACCGGAGGTTTATTTGCTCCCTAAAACTAATTTTTTAAGCACGAGGAACCATGGTTCCCTGGCAGGTGGATTGCTTCAGGTTATGACACCTACTACGATGCTCTTGGGATATCCTGCTACTGCAGATATAAAAAGCTACACAAATGATATATTCAAATAGAGTATTAGGTGTGGCATGTGGTTAGGCATTGCAACGAAAGAGAGAAGTTGGAAATAGAAAGAGAGAAGTTAACAAATGATTAAAGTGACAATTGATAAAAGTAACATTTCAAACCAGTTAGAAAAGGATGAATTTCCAGATGGTATACTATCATCTGAAAAACGCATTAGTCATTAATGCATTAGCATTATAATAATTCATGTTTACCTGATCGATCACAACTAATGTGCTAAGGGGAATTAATTATAGATAATAATGCAGTATTATCTATAATTAATGATCCAGCATTAACCAACTTTCTGCCATTACAACAAAATACCTGAGATAACTAACTTATAAAGAGAAAAGGTTTATTTGGGCTTACAGTTTCAAGAGAGTTTGGTCCATGATCAAGCTGATCCATTGCTTTGGGCCTCACGTGGGGATGCCTAATGACAATAGCAGGGAGCATGTGGCAGAGCCAACTATCACCTCATGGTCAGGAAGCAAAAGAAGAAGATGAAGGGTCTGGGGCCCCCATAAACCCCATTGAGGGCACAACCCCAGTGGCCTAAGGACTTCCCACTAGGCCCTCCCTCCTGAAGGCTCCACCATCCCCAAAAGTACCATCCTGGGGACCAAGCCTTTAACAAATGGGCCTTTGGGGTATCAACATCCAAATCCTAGCAGATCCCTACCTCAACCCTTCCCCTCACATAAATTCCTGATATGTCAAACATCCTATTTTGTGTGTGTGTGTGTGTGTGTGTTGTGAAGGATTGAGCCCAAGGTGTCATGCATGCTATGCAAGCTCTCTGCCACTGAGTTATGTCCCCAGCACGAACATCCTAAGTTTTTTAAATGAAATTCTGAAATCCTAGATAAATGAATTTTTTTTGGGGGGGGGTCGGGTAATATCCTTGATTAAGAGAGCCTTTCTAAGACATAATATACAGACATTGTTAAAATTAAGTTCATTAACACCAAAATGTTTTCCTATTAGAAAAAAATGCACAATAAAGTCAAAGACAAATGATAACAAGAAGAAAATATTTGCAACACATATTAAAGATAAAGGGTTACTTTGGTTAATATGTTAAAGAGTTTTTACAAATTAATTGGAAAAATATTAACAACCCAAAAGAAAAGTAGCAACAGATTCCTCAGTAAACAGAATATAAAGGGTTTGAAACATATGAAAAAATGCTCAAACTTGTTCATCATTAGAAAAGTGCAAATTAGAACTACAGCTATAATTGTGACCACTTATTTTAACTGTAGACATGTAAGGGAACTGCCACTCTCCTATGCTTATTTATGGGGTGTAAATTGATATAATCCCTAGAAAGAGAAATTTAGTAATACTTATCCAAATAAAGCAATGTAGATAATCTTTACCTAATAATTCCATTTCTAGGCATGTTCCCTACAGACACACCTAGGCAGAGAGCAATGATGTATGTATGGGAATATTTACTGCACTATTATCTATAAAAGCAAAAGATAATCAACAAATGAGAACTTATTTAAAAATCAGGATGTATCCATACAGTCAAATCCTTAATAAAAATAGAATAGCATTTCACAAGAATGAATGTATTGAAATAAGACAAAATTTCCAAATGCTATTTTTTTTTTTTTTTTTTTTTTTTTTTTTTGGTACTGGGGATTGAACTCAGGGGCACTCGACCACTGGGCTACATCCCCAGCCCTTTTTTGTATTTAATTAGAGACAGGATCTCACTGAGTTGCTAAGTGCCTCGCCATTGCTGAGGCTGGCTTTGAACTCATGATCCTCCTGCCTCAGCCTCCCAAATGCTGGGAGTACAGGCGTGCACCACCGCGCCCGGCTTCCAAATGCTATTAATGAACAAAACAAGATAAAGAACGGTGTGTATCGTATATGACCCAACTGAGTGTGGAGAGATGGGTAGCAGAAGTGGCTGAGGGTTTGGGGCAGGAACAGGTGTACTTTCCTGTATTCTCATTTGCACTTTATGGATTGTGTATGATATTCATGTTTACCTGCTCACAACTAATGTGCTCAGGGGAATGTAGGTCATGCAACAGAGCTGACTTCCTGGAGGGACCCAGGGACACGTGTGCCACTTACTAAAACAGAGAGGCGTAGGGAATGGGTGTCAGGAGCCATCAAAGTCAAGTTCAACAAGAGGAAGCTGAGTGTACACTGGTGATCAAAACCCAAGTGATGTGGAGACAAGAAGAAGCTGGGATGAGGCAAATAAAAGCAGAACAGCAGAGCCAGCGCTTCAAAGATGGACGAGATAAAGGAAGAGGAGCCTTCAGTTGTCACTGAGGAGCCCGACTTGGGTCTCTGCGTAAGTAATTAATAGCAACAGCTTAAGAAAGGTTTGTTCTCCACTGGATTACAAAGTCAATTACAAATTGGTGGGGGCATAATCTCTATCCTGTTTATGTCTAATCACCAATGCATGATGATTATGTTGAAATCGTCCTTATCGGGTTTGGGAAAGAATATAAATCCAATTTGCACTCATCCTTCCCTGAAAGAGGCAACAGGTAATCACGACCTGACGGGAGGCTAGCCAGAGCCGTCACGTGGCCTACAGTATTGCTGTGCGACTCAGAAGTGGTCTTGTCAAGTACCACGAATAAAAAAAGAAAAGAAAAGAAAGAAAGCCATGTAGGTGCGCACCAGACCCTGGTTTCACGTTCAAGTTCAGAGCAGGCAGAGGTCCCGGGTGTGGTGTTATTTACACAGAGCCTGGCAAAGCAGGATATGTGGATAGATGCTTGGTAAAGACATTTGTTCTCAGTGCTGGTGGCGGTGATGGTGGTGATGATGACCACTGATGTCACTCCCTCTTGACAGAATCCTTCCCCCGCCAGGTCTTCCCACATAGCCCTGAGTGGGAGGGGAAAGGGGGCAGAGCTTGTTTCTACTTGTGATCCCTGACTGCTGACCCAGCAGCTTTGACCACCAGATCATAGGCACAGACAGTCATCATGTTTGGCTGTCAGGTCCAGAGCAGTGAGGACATCCTTGCTGCCCACATTCCTCTGTGGGCAAAGGGCTGTGCCACCATCTAAGGGCCCAGTGTTCTCTGGACGGTGCCCACAGGTGGTGGTGGGGTTTCACTGGCCAAATGAGGAATCAATCTATTATCTCAAGTTTTAAGAGGACAAGCTGGGATTCTATTTCCTAATAATAAAAGTAGTCTAAAAATCAATGTCATTTAAACCACATTGTTTCCTAAAAGAAGGTTCTTTGCTGTCCATTGAATGTAGTCCTCCCTCTTTGACATTCCCAATCAATGAAACCCTTTTGCTAAAATTTAAGCAGTAAGAAAGTAATATTTAGAGTGAGAGAGGAGCCTAGATACAGCCTCATTCAACTCTGCCACTTTTGCCTGAACCCCAGATTGCTGGAGATCTGGGAGAGGACCCATTTACAAAGAAGTCGGCATCTTATGGGTTTTCTTCTTCTTTATTTAAAGGAGAAAAAAGTTGTTGGCTTTGTATGAAGAAATTATGCCATTGCCTTTCTTTTTCACCAGACGTCGGAACAAAGAGTGGAGATGATACTGCAATTTTGTTCTCTGCAACCTCATTTGAAATCATTCTCTATGATTTACGTTTTCTTGAAATGAGAAGGATAAATTGTGTGAACTTAGGTAAAGTTGGGGGAAAAAGTTGATTGGACATCCTGTTGTCAAGGAAACCAATTCACTCCACCTGTCTCCCTACCCCTCACACACACACATACATCAGTTAGTACAGTGCTTTTTAAACTTTTCATCTGACATTTTGAATTATTTAAAAATATCCAGAGTTCCTACTCTGGAAATCTGTATAAGAAGTACTCAAGGGAGGTGATTCCTTATATTCAAACCCAGGAAGGACTTTTTCTAATTCTGGTGAAGACACCATCATTCTGAGTCTGTGCTCTAATTCAGACACATAGGAGACGGCCCCCAAGTTCAGGGTCGAGTCGAATGTAGAATGAAACGATTGGAAGGAGAGAGCCGGAATGAGAACTTTTAAAAAGCCATAGAAAGCACAAGAGTAAGAGGAAGGTAAACAGTTCAGTCCCTTGAGACTTGATGGAGTACCTATCCGGGGTAAAGCCAGAAGCTGGACACAAAAAAGAAAGCTAAGCTGGGGATAGTGGCGCACACCTGTAATCCCAGTGGCTCAGGTGGGCTGAAGCAGGAGGATGGCAAGTTCAAAGCCAGCCTCAGCAACTTGGTGAGGCCCTGAGCAACTTAGCAAGACCATGTCTCAAAATAAAAAATTTTTAAAAAGTGCTGGGCATCAATGTTCATAGCAGCACAATTCACAATAGCTGGATTGTGGAAACAACCTTGATGCCCATCAATAGATGAATGGATAGGGAAACTTTGGTATATATACACAATGGAACACCACTCAGCACTAAAAGAGAATAAAATCATGTCATTTGCAGGTAAATGGATGGAGTTGGAGAAAATAATGCTAAGTGAAGTCAGCCAATCCCAGAAAGCTAAAGGTCGATTGATTCCTTTGCTATAATGATACTGAATTATGGTGGCAAGGGAGGGTGGAGGAGAGGAATGAGGGAATGTTAAATAGAAAAAAGGGGGAAGGGGAGGGCAAGGGGCAAGGGGATAGAGACAATGGCAGAAGAAGTTGGACATCAATATACCAAGTGCATGTATAAAAACTCAAATGGTATGAAAATACTTTGTGTAAAACCAATGACGTGGAAAACTGTGCTCTTTATATGTAAAATGAAAGGAATTGCACTCTAAAAGCATGTGTAACAAATTAAATGAAATTTAAAAATCTAAAAATAAATAAATAATTTTTTTTTTTAAAGTGCTGGGGATGTGGCTTGATGGTAAAGTGCTTCTGGGTCCAGTCCTTGTCACCAAAAAAAAAAAAAAAAAAAAAAAAAAAAAAAAAGAAAGAAAGAAAGGAAAGGAAGTGAAGTCCAAGTTGAAAGCACTCCTGGGGCGAGGTAGAGTTGCTTCTTATTTAAAGATGTGCACTGCTTCCACATGCCATCAAACGTCACTGCTCCATTAATATCCGGGTTGGCAAAAGGACTTGCCGTGGCCTCACGGGGCCACACTCTGCCTCCACCCTTGACTTTGGGTTTGGCCATGTAACTTCATTCAACTGACAGGATGTTAGTTGACACGATGAAACAGTGCTTTGTGCTCTCTCGAGTCTTGTCCTTCACCATGAGAAGACCCTGCCCTGATGAGCCTGCTCTTTATGGAGGAGGAGAGGATGAGGAGCAGACTCGGGATAGGTCCCCTCCCCAGCAGACCCACCAGGAAGTCCGGAGGGGCCTTCCTGCCAAGCAGGGCTCAGAACTGGCCAACTCCATCCAATGCTGAGACACAGATAATAAACTGTGGTTTATGCCACTGGGTTTTCTTTTGGAGAAGGGTGTGTTATGCGGAAATGACAAACTAATAGAGAATAGCTAATATAGCATCTTAATTTATTAATTTTTCAGAATCATAAAAAATAAAAATCAAGGAGTAGATAGAAACGCTTGGTCAGAACTGTGGGTCTCTCGGGGACAGCCATCTCCACAGGGGAGAAGCCAATCCTTTGCAAAAACAAGTGCCAAGAGAACAGACGTCCTGAGTCCTACCCGAAGAAAGGCTTACAAACCACTGGACCCTGTTAGGCTGTTCAGTAGCCTCAGATCAGAACGTAAATGCCCTGAAACAGTTTCCACTGACCTGGGGATCAGGAAAAGGCCACTAGCAATGACCCGGTGACCAAGGAGAAACTATTTAAAGAAAGGACTCTGGAATGGAAGAACAGTTGAAGACCAGTATGATTGACACCTGTCAATCTTGAATAGAGAAAGAGGCCTGAGCGTGGGCTTGTGCACCAGATTTGGACTTTTAGAAACAGAAGAGCACACTCTGAGGCATTAAAAGAGAAGATTCAGGAAAAGCAAAGGGAAGAGCTGTGGTATTCCACACAGGGCCATATTGCCCAGTGTTTTCAGGAAAGTCTTGGTTTTACACCATTATCCTAAGCAATTACCAAGAACATTTCATTTCACTCTCCAAAGTTTTCTGGACTGGACGACAAATTGTATGATAATTGTCTTGTTGGCAGTGTGCTGTAGCCATAGGGTTGAATCATCCAGGTTCAAGTAAGATTTTGGTGAGTTCATGGGGCAAGACCCACCCTGGCCATCAAGGCAAATTGGCCTTCTTGCTCTGAGGCCTGGAGGGCCACCTTGTCCCAGTGTATCCTTCTCACAGTGGTAGGAAAATGCAGATGGAGGAGCCCAGTCCAGCAAGCTTTGAAGGCTTGGAAGTGCATCTCACGCTTGCACAGTGCTCCCCGCAAGGGTCTTCTTTAGGAACCTTGTCTATACTGCCAGGGACCCTCTTTGTGGACCCTCGGAAAATAGAAATATGTGTAGCATGCCTATTCTCGACATTACTTCTCCATCAGTTCAGCATGCAGAAACCAAAATAGATAGAAAAATTGAGCTTCCTTCTTACCCACACAGAGGTCCATAGCGTTTTCTGAGCTCCATTTGGCTCTCCCAGAAACCCTGAGGAAAACACAGCACTCGAGTGAGAAGAAGATTAAGCAACATTTCAATTATTCAAACTTATTCAGAAACAAAAAGATTTGGAACAGCAAGAACACAGTTACATAAACAATAATAAAAAAAAAAGAATTGAAGTTATATTGCTTTCAAGTACTGTGGGATATTGGATAAACGAATGGCTTTTTACAAAATACTGCCAAGTAAAACTCTCAGGCAGTTCTGCGTTAATGGACAGAAGAGATCATCAGGACTTAAACTATTTGTGGATAATTGCAGCTAAAATATTTGAAACGGTTTGCTTTCTCAACTATAATGTTCCCCTCTGAGATTCGGTTCATATTCTTGTCATTTCTTGGCCAAGTTCCTCTTCATGGCCCTATAAATGTAAACTGCCACTACATCTGTCTGATTTATTACATATTTGGAATTCTTGTGATCCAAGTGAGTTTGTAACTAAAACCATCATATTCAGCACATAAGAACCTTCGAGTAACTTTATGTAGGATGAAACTCGAGGTACAACTCACGGTGGGGTGCACCAATGGCGAGCTGGGTGGAGATCTGATGACCCTAGACCCTCTGTGCTGTAGGAATAGGGCCGTGTGATGGAGATGGGTGTGTGCACAGGCACAGGGGGTGGGGTCCCCTGGGTTGGGGTGGGAATATGTCAGATGTGGTGGAAGTGAAGTGTACTCGAAAATATTCCTGGGCTGCGTGGGCGTGGGTGGAAAATTCTAGATGTGGTGTGGTCATGTAGTATGTGAGCAGACAGATGCACAGGACTGGAGTAGAGAGTCAAGGGTTAGAAATGGAGAATTCTCTGGGCTGGGGTTGTGGCTCAGTGGTAGAGCACTCGCCTAGCATGTGCAAAGGCCCTGGGTTCGATCCTCAGCACCACATAAAAATAAATAAATAAAATAAAGGTATTGTGTCCAACTACAACTAAAAAATAAATATTAAAAAAAAAAAAAAAAAGAATGGAGAGTTCCTTTCCTGAATAGACGCATGCTCTCTTCTCATTAACTCCACTGAATTTCAAAGTGCAGGACGGCTCTCTATCAAGGAAAGCTCACGTGAATGTAAAAGCAGGCCGTGCCGTGAGTACGTTCTAGAAAGCGCTTGGCAGGCTCTGTACCTACGGAGGCGATGGCTGCAAAGGAGCATATGTGGGAATCATCCAGAGGCAGCGGCTCCGTGTTCTCCTCACATCACAGTTAATACTGTCTCCCCCCAAATGCTAACACCGGATTAATGACTCAATGGAACACAGTGGGTCCATCATTTCCGCCCAGCTACGTGCGAAGTCTCTTTTCTTTCCATTTCCTGTCTGGTTTGTTGCTCTATTTGGACACTTTTAAATGTCTTCACACTTGCTGCGCGGACCCACGGGGAGCCTCCGTGAGGGAGCCGTCTGTGGGGTGAGACCTGTGACCCGGTCACCCCGGAGAGAGCCGTGAGAGAGGAAGGTGTTTAAAACACACAAGAAGAGAGAAACGGCACCCCGTGGAGGGCAGAGAAAGAGACAGAGAGGACTGGGAAAGAAACGGGGAGGAAAAGGGACAGGAAGAGCTGTGGTCATTTTCTATCGAGTGCCAAGGGCCAGACTTTCCCGGGTAGGGACAGGGGATGTGGCCAAGAGGGTTAAAGGGTTATTATCAGGGTTAACCCAAATTCGTCCTTCCTGCTTCTGTGTGGCTCTTCACACTCTGGACCTGTGGGCTCCTGATGTTGGGGTGTCAGTGTCGCCTGAGTTACAGAATAAACCAGCAGGCCTCTGAGAAAATCCAATGTGAGGGAAAAGAAAAAAACTGTGGGAGATCGAGACCTGGGCCTGTATCTAGAAATAGCCACAGCCATTTCCCCTCACAGGTCACTCTGGTAGATCAAAGGTGACATACTTACAATAAAGCATGCTTTCTTGCTGCACCAGCTACCCCCAGCCTTCCCTTGTGGTCACCCCAAGGTGACCCAAGGTGGTCTCTGCATTGCCAGCATCAAGACTTACGCTGGCCCAGCACTTGGGAGGCTGAGGCAGGAGGATCTTGAGTTCAAAGCCAGCCTCAGCAATGGCGAGGCACTTAGCAACTCAATGAGACCCTGTCTCTAATAAAATACAAAAAAAAAAAGGGTGGGGGGGCTGGGGATGTGGTCCAGTGGTCGAGTGGCCCTGAGTCCAATCCCCAGTACCAAAAAAAAAAAAAAAAAAAAAAAGACGCTGATGTTTGACTCCTCTTACCTTCAATCCTCTGTACCTTACTGGTCACCAGAGTCCTTGATTTTGCCCCCGTGTTCTTTTCTGTTGGATGTCATCCCCACCCCCCGCGCCAAGCCCTCTCCCCCTCAGCTTTGATGGCAGCGACACTTAGATTCTGAATTCTTGTCCCTTGAGACTGTTCTATTTTGATGTCCCTCTACCACCCAGAGATGGCGGTAGATGACTAATTCTTTGCTTGCCCTCCTGGCCTGAGCCATGTAGCCTGCCTCTCTCACACGCAGCCTCCTTCCTCAGCCTCCTTCCTCAGCCTCCTTCCCTGATCTTTGGCTTCTAGGTGCTCCAGGCAGCTGGTAGCCTTTGCCATGCCCTCCTATTGCATTGTCCCCACACCAAGGCTCCCCACCTGGCATGGGTATCCTTGTCCCTGGCACCCTCAGGATCCCGTTCTCTAGGAACTCCCCCAGGATGATTCTGCCCTGACAAGTTTCCTTCTCCTCCAAAGCAGAACCAGCCTAGCCCCGGGCACAGCCCACCTGGCGTTGGACACCACTGTGTGGTGGTGCACGCACTTGAGGGTGTGAGTTCCACGGCTGTGTCTGGGGTCTGGCGTATTTCCATGCTCAGTGGATAGGGTTTGGGGTGAACGAATGAATGACAGAACTTCCCTGGCTTCAGCAAGTCGGTGCCTTACCTGGCGGAAGAATGCCAAGTTGCCGATAAAAGGAGAAGGCTTGGGATGTCGGATGCCCAACTCCTCCAGCCTGGAGAACGCTGATGTGGAATACCTGCAGGGAAAGCCAAGTTCAAACACTAAGAAACTGAAGTTTGCAGTCATGCCTTTGACCCTGTTAGGAATCAGAAATTTTGAGTTCTGTGGAAGGAAGGACAGGAGAGTAAGCGTGGAGTTAACACGTCTAAGGGCTGAGGGACAGAGTCCTGTGGTAGGACAAGAACTCAGCAGTTCCTCTTGCTTGAGTGGCAGGCTAAAGAGCAAAGGATCCAAAAAACCTCAGAGCTGGGAACTGCTTAGGAATGAGGGGGTCCAACCGCCCTCCCTCCCTGAGAATCCCATCAATAAACTCCCCCAAAGGAACCTCACCCTGTTCAGTTCCTCTGCCTATAAATCTGGGGTTGTGGCTCAGTGGTAGAGCGCTTGCCTAGCACGTGTGAGGCACTGGGTTCGATTTTCAGCACCACATAAAAATAAAATAAAGATAGTGTGTCCATCTACAACTAAAAATATTTTTTAAAAAATCTATTGTGAGCTTGGAAAGCAAGGTGAAAACCTAACAAAGGCAGAAAACAATTTTCCTGTGCCTCTGCTTATTTTGTTGGGTCAAGACTGACTTCCCTTCCATACATAAGCTGTCCCTCGTCACATGAAAAAGAAAGAGGGAGGCCAGCCTTAGAGAGGAGACCCTATCACCAACCACTTAGGGCCTCTCTGCGTCTTTGTTTTCCTGGCCCGAGACCATATGGAAAGTAGATTTTCTTAACCAAAAATCAGGAGGTGTGGTCCGACAGATTTCTGAGCCACTTCCCAGGAGAGAGCGGCAGTCTGAGGGGAGCAGCGTGGCTGTCAAAACATCGGAATTATCAGGATAGTTTAGCAGTTTATGGGAACAGAGGGAGAACACAGCTACAGTCAGAACTGGCTTGGAAAACCCTGGCCATACGGCTTGGATCCATCACCAGCCAGCCAGTTAGGTCGAAAGTTCAGCTGGTTCAGAAAAATCCATGAGTCAAAACTGGGTGTTTAGCATCATGCAGTGATCAGCCAAATCACAATTTAGGGGCAAGGAAAAATAACAGGGAATGACACTGTTATCTGACTTCCTAGAAGCACAAAGCTCAAAAACCAGGGCCAGAAGAGTCGCTCGCTTATGGGAAGGATGGAATATTTGCTATATTTTTTGACCTTTTCCACCTGTAGTCTGATAAGGGACGCTTATGAACATTTCAGCAAATACTCAAATATTCGGGGAAAGGATGTCATAACTTAGGTGTGAGTTTGCATTATCCTGAATAAGGGCTCCATTTTAAAGTGGCTGCAAAAATAAATAAATAAATAAATAAAGTGGCTACAGAGGAGACCCAAGCAAGGTGAAGGGGAGGGCTCTTCTCCTCCCAGCTCTCCTACGATTTCCATCTGGGGCATTATTAGATTTGAATGAATTCCCAGGACACCACATTTAAGTCCATGTTCAAGTGTAATTAGAAACCCCCCTCCAGAGCCACAGTGAATTACACGGATTAGTCATGCCAATATTCCTCTTCATTAGTGTGTGTACCAAAGGTTGACGCAGAGCTGGTAAAAGTTCTTCTTTCAAGGAGGTGATGATGTTTTAAGCAGCTGCCCTTGCACCTAAGGGGAAAGATCACTGAACGTTTTCTTTAACATCCTCAGATCGGGACTCTATGTTGATTCCTTCATCAAATTTTTTTGTGTGTGTGTGAATTATCTTCTAAATGTAATCTCCGATGGTGGGAAGAACTATGAAGATCTTGGGCCACGTAATTACATCTTAATTTTGTAATTAGATGTCTTGATTGTCTAATTAAAGGACAAGAAGTCTGTGCCTAATCACACATGCTAATTATTATGCAAGTCCATGCCCTAATTATGTAACTGCACTCACAAGAACACTGCCCGTGTGTCTGTGCACAAAATTTAGACATTTTCAAACATATGGCATCAAGCAGAGAGTGTCCTGGCCGTAACCATAAACTTCACTCTGCAGCCTGGATTCAAGTGCAGACTGTGAGCGTCTTGGGCTGGGGATTGTCCCAATACCACCGCCATCAGTAATCAGAGTCCTTGCACCCGAATCTGCAGGGGAGAAGTCTGCCACCAAAATTATGGCAGAATTGCAAAGCAAATTCCATTTGTCTTGTTCTCACTTCCTTCTCTGCATTCTTGTCTCCTGCTGTCTGGCCCCAGGGTCCACACATTGCCTTCTGGCTCTATCACTGTATACCCAAGACATGGACTCCACACGTGATGGGGTTGATAAGTTCAAGAAGTCAAGTTGAAGTCCTACCTCCAGGACGTCAGAGAGTGACTTTATGGGAAGTAGGGTCATTGCAAACATCATTAGTTAAGACGAGGTCATACTGAAGTAGACCTAATCCAAATGCTGGGGCTCCTTAGAAGAAGATGGCCATGGGCCGGGTGCGGTGGTGCACGCCTGTAATCCCAGCTCTTGGGAGGCTGAGGCAGGAGGATGGCGAGTTCAAAGCCAGCCCCAGCAATGGTGAGGCACTTAGCAACTCAGCAACTCAGTGAGACCCTGTCTCTAAATAAAATGCAAAAAGGGGCTGGGGATGTGGCCCAGTGGTCGAGTGCTCCTGAGTTCAATCCCTGCTACCAAAAAAAAAAAAAAAAAAAAAAAAACAGAAGAAGATGGCCATGGGGGGACAGAGTCACACACCACCAAATGACAATGAGGGGGAGACTAGGGAGATGCAGGGCATGGCAAACATCATCAGCAAACAGAAGGCAGGAAAGATTTTTCCCCAACAGGTTTCAGAGGGAGCACAGCTCTGCCAACACCTTACGTTCAGATTTCCAGCTCCCAGTCCTGTGAGACCATAAATTTCTGGGTTTTTTGTTGTTGTTGTTTTGTACTGGGGATTGAAGTCAGGGGCACTTGACCACTGGGCCACATCCCCAGCCCTTTTTTGTATTTTATTAGAGACAGGGTCTCACTGAGTTGCTAAGTGCCTCGCCATTGCTGAGGCTGGCTTTGAACTCGCGATCCTCCTGCCTCAGCCTCCCAAGTGCTGGGATTACAGGCCTGCGCCACCGCGCCTGGCACTTTTCTGGTGTTTTAAGGCACCCAGTTTGGGGTACTGTGATATGGCAGCACCCTAGGAAAGCAGTACGCCAGGAATACCAACGAATGAATTTTAGAGAGTTGATGGAAAGATTTTTTTTTTAAATTTCCTCTTGTTACTTTAAAACTTGTCATTGTAAAAGAAATTTCTTTTATTTTCAAATTGTGCCATTAAGTCCTGTGCCATCCAAAAAAGTACAGGTGGCCTGGGATGCTACTGTGAAAAGCAGGTAATGTGCCATCCCCGTGTTGTGACATTTAGAACAGCTTTCGTGTGACAGGAATTAATGCAAATGTGTCCCACAGTGACGATTATGGACATCTGTCATTGTTTACATTAAGGATACTTAAGTTGGAAAATGATAACTGCAAGTATAGCTAGCCCTAGATAGCATTCTTTGGTTTGATTTTCACCACTAAAGCAGGCATTAAATGCTGCAGGACTTGTGTCCTGCGGTCCTGGTTGTTACACTTATCCTGTCCCTTCTCGAAATGCGCTGAACCATAGGATCACTTTCAGAATCAAGTTCAGATTTTGAAGGTCAAAGATTTTCCTCAAGACAATGTCATCTCTTAATGCATTCAACGTAGGTGTGGGGCCCTTGGTGTAGCGACAGAGCCACTCACGATAAACTGGGGGGATGTTTTTGATGAATCAAAAAGAGCAAAGGATTCCTGTTTGTCGAGCTGTTTTTGCAGACTGCAGAGACTGTGGATGTCTTTGAAAGAGCGAAAGAGTTCTCTTTGGCAGATAACACTTCTCCTGGGATTAAAAATAGTGATGGTCTTAGACTAAATGAAGTCAGGGATGCCAGGTAACCCCCATCCCACTCTGTGGAGAAGAAAAGCCCTTTGTCATGGTGTCAGGAAGAAAACATACTGTCGTTTCATTATGATTCTTTCTAGTTCTTTCCTCTGTGAAAGTTTATATGTTTGAGATTATATTCTATATTTTTTTCTATTTTTATTTATCCATATGTCTATCTTTGTTCATGTAACATAAGCAAAAAAGAGCCATTTTATTAAACCTCTATGAATATTATCTTCATGACTATATAGTATTCCTCTTGTGGGCATTTCATGATTAACTAAATTATATGTATTGTTAAATGCTTATAGTGCTTTCAATACTTTTGTCTACTTTAAGTCATGCTACAATAATGAATATTTCATTATTATTCGTCAATATTTCTGGGTTTTCCAGCATTTTGTGTATAAAGATGTTCCAGACCTGAAATCCACGAATCACTGGTTTTCAACATTGATACATAATACCAAATTATTATAATGCCAACTCTCTGGAGAGTTTTCCCCTATTGATCTCATTGTCCCATTCCCATTTCCTCAAATGCTTTCATAGAAATTCTTTCCTCATTTAGTAGACCCATCAATATGCCTTTCTTTCTTTCACTATTAGGAAAAAAATATTTTGCTATTGCTTCTTTTCTGAGTTCACAAATATTTCCCAACTTTGAAATCCTTCCTCCCTCCCTCCCTGCCCCCTCTCTTTCCTCTCCTTTCTTTTTCCTTCCCATTCCCACTGTGGCTTGTCTGGGTGGCAGGCAGAATTGTCCTCCCCCAACTGATTAAAGGATTGGTTAGAAGATAAGCCATCACTGATAGGTGACCACAAGCTGACTCCACACATGCGTGGGCACAGAGAGGAAGATGGGTAGATTAATGCTGAACAGCTTCCTTGCATTTAGAGAAGAACGATCTACAATCTTGTTGGTTGAGGTTATATTCCTTTGCTTCTCTTTTCTCTGCCCACCCCCCATCCTCCCTCACACGCACAAGAGAGAAACTCTAAGGGACAGATGTTCCTGGGGGAACCACTGAGATCTAGTTTGTGTGTGAGCCTCTCAGGTCCCCTTTCAGCACTGGTGTTGATAGATAGGCTTGGGCCGATGGGCCACCTCCCCCATGGAAATTTCCATGAGAAGCAACCTGGTTTCATTTTCCCCAGGCAGGAGCCAATCAGCTTAATGGTTGCTCTGTTCCCCAGGCAGAAGCCAATTGGCTTAAAGGTCTCCCTGTCCCCTGGGCAAAGAGCCAATAGCATTAAAGGTCGCTCTGGTACACCCCCTACCAGAAATCCCTACTTAAGTCCCTGCCTGCCCAGAGCTCAGACACAACAGCTCCTCCCTGCTGAGAGGAAGCAGCCACAGCTGTGACAGCTCCAGACTCACTGTCTCCAGCCTGACGGCAGCTGCCCCAGCCAACAGCCCCAGAGACCACAGCCAGCACGACCAGGCACCCACCCTCCATCCAGAGATCACACACTCTCCTTTCCCTGACTCCTCTCTCCCTGTACTTCTTCTACCTCCGACCAGCCATAAAGGCTGGTGAGTAAATCTCTTGGCTGCACGGTTGTCTCCGGTGTGATTTTTGCCCTTCAGATGTCTGTTCTGACACGTTCGTTGCCATTTTCGGATCCCATGTCCTTCCCTCCATACCTTGCTCTTGGCTTTCTCCAGGGCTAGGAATCATTTGGAGCACATCTGCTCCTATGTCAGTAGCAGCTGGATGACCCCTTAAGCCACCACCTGCAAAAATGAATGTTCATTTACTGAACTATAATGGTAGGTATTTCCCCCTAGGAATAAAATCCTGGTATCTCTTGCTCAGGGGACCTCCTTCCCAGCTCCTGGAGAAGAGAAATCAACATCAGAAGGAATGCTGAGACAGGGTCTACCAGGAGAGGTGGCCCATCAGGAAGTTCCCTTCCTGGGATCCTGGCTAAATGATCCTGCCCCAGCCCCGGGGCTGGCAAAGGGACCGTGTGCTTGCTGCCCACCCCCCTTTCCCTCTTGTGTATAATGCCACCTGTTACGCACCTCGGTGGAGTGGGTGCATTGGGTCTCTTCTGATCCTTTCTCTAACTTATGCCAATGCCTCACTGTTTTAGTTATTATAACTCGAAAACATTTTTACATCTTACTTTCTTGTATTAATTTTAGAGTGAATTAGTCTAGTTAGATTTAAAAAAAAAAAAAAACCTGTTGGCATTTTTCTTGGAATTGCACTAAATTTATAAATTGATTTAGAGAATATCAACATTATTATAACATAAAGAAAGTTGTAGAGGATATGATCTCAAACATATAAAAATGTAAAGAGGGGAAAATCTAGAAAGAATGATAATAAGACAGGTTTTCTTTCTCACAGTTTTAGCTTTTTTGCTCAAATTTCTGTCTCTTTTCATCTATAAATGTTTAATCTCTCTGTTGAGCCTATTTTCTCTGTCCTTCAGTAACACTTTATTATTTTGTGCATAAAGAGTATTTTTTTGCCATTTATTTATTTATTTATTTTAAACCTTTGTTTTTTAGTTGTAGGTGGACACAATACCTTTATTTTATTTTTATGTGGTGCTAACGATCAAACCCAGTACCTCACACATACTAGGCAAGTGCTCATCCTCTGAGCCACAACCCCAGCTCTGTTTTTGCTATTTACATATATTTGCTATGGGTGTAGTTAATGTGTAGGAACACCATTTTTTAATACCAATTTTGTTAGTCAGTGATCGTTCTAAACTTTCTTTTATTTCTAGTGGTTTACATGTAGAAACGTTTTTATTTCCTACATTGACAGTTCTATTTTATGCAAACAATATCAATTTATCTCTTTCTTTTTAATGCCTTTGCTTCACTTTTCATTTTCTTTTCTTATTACATTGGCTGGTGTCTTTAGTACAATATTAAAAAGGATGCAGTAAGAGTGAGTCTCTTGTTCCTGATTTACAGGAATACATCTACTGCTTCAAAAGTAAGTGTGAGGTTTCGCTGTAGATTTTTGATAGGTATCCTTTATTGAGGTCATGACAGTTCCTTCAAGTTTGCTATAGGTTTGTTGTTTTATTAATCTTGTCAAATACCAATTTTTTCTTTTGTGGATCATTTCTAACTTTGTATGTTTTTCTAACTCATTAATTTATGTTCATATTTTGATTGTGGCCTTCCTTCTATTTTTCTCTGGGTTTGACTTTGTTGATTTTTTTTCTTTTAGTTTATTCATTATTTAGGTCACTTATTTTGAATGGATACATTTAAAGCTATAACTCTTCCTCTAAGTATTTCTTTAGCTTCATCCCACATATTTCAAAGTGTTAAATTTCATCGTGGTCTGATAATCTCACTCTCATAGGGAATTTCTAAATATAAAATGTGCTATAAGATATGCACAAAAAAGGAATAAATATTTTGGAGTTGCAAGAACTTCCTATTGTTTTCCAATTCTGTCCAAACCTGTACAAAAGATTTAGTGACAGTCATTATAATTTGTCCCCAAAAGTTCAGAAACAGGTGGCAGTTCATGATCTTCACTACTCAGGGGGAAAAATAGAGGACTACTAAATAAATATATAAGAATTTGGCTGGTGTGAGTTCTTTCTTCGGTAGTGTAAGTGCCACAAAAACATAGCCAGTGCAATCATGAGCCTTAAAACAACCCTGTCATTGCACAAGAAAAACAATCCTACATTTATACAGACATACGAGTTATGTAATCATTAGGGTTTCGGTATTCCGTATGTCCCAGGTACTGTGGTGAAGTTCTTCTTAAGCCCCATCTTGTGTGAACCTTCTGTTAGCCTTATAAAAGGAGAAATAGTCTCCTACTACTGCTTGGGAGATTAAAGCGTGGAGGTTAAATAAAGACCCAGGTGACAGCACTGCATCAGAGGTAAAGCCAGGTTGGCCACATTTCAAAAAGGTGCTGTTGTCCACTCGTCCCACTAGCCCGTTCCTTCCTCTCCTCTAGGCTGGGACTTGTGGATAACCCCCCCCCCCAAAAACACGCAGCAAGTCTATGGAGAACAAAGGCCGCTTGCTCAGAAACCAAAGGCGTGATCACAGCGGACACTAGTGAACAGAGAGGAAGAGAGAGAGTCTCCGTCTCTCTAAAGCCAACCCCTTTCTGTTCTCTGCCCACCTGTTACTCAATTATTCTTTTCCTGGTGCACTGGTTTCTTCCGCTCTATTTGATCATCCTCCACCTGTTCCAGCAGGTGCTTCTGAGCCTGCAGCTTCCCTGGGGTGCCCTGGTCAAGTTCATTGATGGTTTTGATCTTACCAATCCCAGGATTTCCTGCTAGTCTTTTTCACTTGACCTCTTGGTAGCACTTGGACAGAGCTGACTGAGTTCCCCCACCTTGCAACACTCCTCTCTATCTCCATGACGTCACCCCTCCCGCCCCAGGCACTGCCCCTCAAGTCCCTGTGGCTCCTAGCCTTCCACTAGTCACATAGCTGTAGGTGCCTCCCCGCAGGAGTCAGTGACCCTGCATTTCTGCCTCTGACTCCGTTCTCTCCACTGAGTTCTCCTTCTTTACCCAACTTTCAGCTTAACCGCAGCCTTTTAATGTCTACGGGGCACTTTAAAATTTAAATATCTAATCTGATTTCAATTTTCCCTCTAAATCTGTTGTTCCTCAGCCACCTGCACAACACCATTGTCACCACAGTTCACTGATTGCTCAAGCCAGAAACCCTGGGATGCAGTAAAGTATATAATTGCTTAAAATACGACTCCCCGCCCAGATGGAAGATCTCACCCCACACACACTCACTTCAGGGAAGGTAGGGGCAGAGATCCAAATAATGTGGCCACGAACCAGAAACCAAGCATCAGATACTCCCCTGGAATCTGCAGGACAGACCTGCTAACTCCTTGACTTTACCCCGGCAAGACTTGGACAGTTCCATCCCTAAAATAATAATTGCAATGGACGGAAACACACCAAATACATTGGAATCCATGAATTCAAATGTTACAAAAATATCACGTGTCACCATTGTGAAATGTTGTGCAACTACTATTTGATACTTCAGCCATGTGGATGCCTGTTAGAAATAAACTGATTTTGAAATTTGTTAATCAAGTTGTTTGTAACTAGAGTTACTTTAAATGTATAGTGATGTAGTGTATAAAAGATTGCTATGGTACGTCTTGCCAGAAATGGAAGGTATTTTTTAAAGTCAGCTCATTTTCCCCAACTGTATTAGTTTCCTATTGCTGCTGTAACAAAGAACCACAAACATAGTGATTTAAAACAACACAAATTTATTCCCTTACAGTTCTGGAGGTCAGAAGTCCCAAATCAGTCTCACTGGTGTCAAGTCAACAGACTGTTCCTTCTGGGTCCCCCTTGACTTGTGACCGGGGCAGTTCAATCCCTGCCCCTAGTCAATGCTCTGCCTTCTCTCACACGGTACCCCTGCATCCCTTTAACAAGGACCCTGTGATTATACTTGGAGCCCACCCAGATAATCCAGGATATTCTCCCTTCCTCAAGATTCTCAACATCATCATGTCTTTAGAATTCCTTTTGTCATTTAGGGTGACATTCACTGGACATCTTCGGGGGAGGGGGGCGTCATTCAGCCATCTCACCAACTTCTAATGTGCACAGATTCAGATTTTATTTGGGGTGTGCCTGAAAAGGAGAAATGCCCTGGTGAGCACCGCAGGTCGCCTTGGGCTTCTGTTTGGACGGGGCTGGATGGTGACGCGTCTGGGAAGAGGGAGGAGGCGAGCCTGCAGCTCGCACACCCAGGTCCACGGCAGGCAGCGCCTTCTTGCTTTGGTAGCCACACCCGCTCAAAGCCAAGTAGATGAGAACTCCACAGAAAAAATTCCAACTTCAAAAATAAGTTATCCCATTGGTGATTATTGCAGTGCAGAGAGTTAACAAACTTTCCCATTTTTATGTTAAGTTTTCAGGGCAAGAAAGTCAATGGAAGTCCTTTAGTCTCCAGGAGTCTAAGATCTAAATCTTCTAAAGCCAGTCCTCTGTAGAACGCCTTGGCCGTTTGGCCTTGTCTGGAAATGGCATGAACTTTTGCCTACTTCCCAGTTTCCTTTAAATAAATGCATTTATTTGAAAAGGAAACTCCATGTGATGAGCCTAAGTGAAAACCGGTTCCCCTTCCATAAGTAAAAACTGATGGTGAAACCAAACACTTTACAACGGACGATCTCTAGCCGGTGTGCCCCTGATACTGATCTCATCCGCCATCCACGGTCCGCGGACCATTGCTAGGCAATGGAGATCCTCCAGGTAGTTCCAAGCGAGCCCTGGCAGAAAACGAGGGCTGTTTACTTAGGTTCTGTGGCCTGACGGATAATTGGACACCGTGGCCAGAGAATGACAAAGGAAATCTCAGCCCATTCTCAGAGTACACACGGAGGATTGGTCCAAATGAATCTCATATCCCCAGAACTGCGGAGAGCTGCTCTGTGTTTGATGTTGGATTTGTTCCAAACTACGATGGGGGTTTCCCCGTAGGAAGGGGAGAAGTCTTAGTAGCGGTCCTTGGCAGTGTGTGTGTGGGGGGGCTGGTGCTGATCGATGTGTTAACAAGAAAGGAAACCGTGGGGCCCGCAGGTATTCATTCAGCCCACGCCTCCTACGTGCCAGCACGGCGCTGGGTGCTGGGTGCCAGGATGCCAACGACCTTGACCTGTCCACTTACAGCCTCTGAGCCAGACAGACATCTAACAGTGCATGGCAAATGGTTAATCGAGCATTTACATGGTGATCATCTCTAGGATCCTCACAGCAAAGAAGTCACCTGCCACAGGTACACCCACTCAAATCCACAACTTCTCTTTGGATTATCCTTCTGACTATTGCAGCGCCATATTTGTTGAACACCACCCACCCCCAAATGGTGAAGGTCCTGGTGCTCACTGTTTCCCGCCAAAACTAGTTTGTAAACAAAAAAAAAAAAAAAAAAAATGCAGGGAACTCCAGAGAGGACCATTTCCCAGAAAACCATCAAACAGAGGCCTGGAGCTGGGGGTGGGAGCGCGGGCTTCCTTCCTGGTTCTCTGCCACAGGACATAGGGGGCCACCAAAGGATGCTGGGAGTGTCCTGCCCTTTTGTCCCGATGAGAAAAAGAATGACAGAGACACGTGGTGTCCCAACGTGAACACACATGCAACCTTGGCTTCCACATCAAAAATAGAACAAGCCAGGTGCGGGGGTGCAGGGCTGTCATCCCAGCACTTGGGAGGCTGAGGCAGGAGGATCATGTGTTTAAAGCCAGCCTCAGGGGGCTGGGGTTGTGGCTCAGCAGTAGAGCGTTCGCCTAGCACGTGCGTGGCCTGGGGTCGATCCTCAGCACCACGTAAACATAAATGCATTGCATTATGTACAAATAAAAGCAAATAAATAAATATTTAAAAAAATAAATGTCCATCAACAACTTAAAAAAAAAAAAAAAAAGAAAAAGCCAGCCTCAGCAATGGTGAGGCACTTAGCAACTCAGTGAGACCCTGTCTCTAATAAAACACAAAAAAAGGGCTGGGGATGTGGCCCAGTGGCCCAGTGCCCCTGAGTTCGATCCCTGGTACAAAAAAAAAAAAAAAAAAAAAATAGAACAAAGCCATTGATATGCATTGTAAAGCCAGTTGAGTGGCCCGGTATTTATGAAATACTTTTTTGTTTGTTTGTTTTTTTAAGTATTGGTTATTTGAATTTAACCAGATCGAGCTCTTCCGCCTGCTGCCAGAAAAGTCAATGCTATCTAGAGAAGCAGCGTGAACCCCACGCCAAAGAATGGCCTCCAGGATGGAGAGGGGGAGACACTGAGCATGAACATTTCAATATGTTTGGAAACTTTCAAAGCTGCCTCTTGTACCCGCGCAGCTTCGCACCAGGAGACCAGAAACCCAGATGTGGCATCCAGGGACACAAGTCACGAAGCTGTGTTTTGCAGAGGTGGAAAAATAATTCAGTTGCCCCAGATCCGCAGGAGCATGCTACAATGTAAAGGACTCTTGTTCCTCTGAGAACAGGTCGGGTTGCGGCCACAGCCCTGGGGTTCCTGTCCCTCTGTCTGCCAGTTAGCAGGCTGGGCCTCCCTGATGATCATGCTCTTGGGTGGTGGCTTGTTTGAGTAATTGATGATGTGGTTCTCATTGGGGAATCTCAGCACATCAAAAGCCGTGGAGAAACCAAAACTCACCTAGAGTCTGAATTAATCATTTTGTCAAGCACAACAAAGACTCGCTTGCTTTGCTATTAATCCCAGATGAGGTAGCAGCCCTCAGTTAAGTAAGGAAACTGTGGTGCCTTTAATTAATGTTTCAAAGAGCACCGGCTGGCTCTTTCACTGGTTTTATATTCATGAAAATGATGGGACATACACACAGAACAGGTATCTTTCATCCTTCTCCAGTGCAGGGAGAGTGAGGCCAGACTTCACTGAAGTTTATAGAAAACGATCTGGGGAACTTAGTTGACCACAAGGTCGGTATGTTGCCTGGGTCAGAGGAAGTTAGTCCCAGTGTATGACTCCAAATGCTACCCTGTGGCCTTAGCACTTCTGCCTGTCCCGGGCTTGGCTTGTGAGACACCCCCTAAGAGTTCCCTTTTCCCAGAACACAGCTGAATCAGCCTTCCTGAGCTGAGCTGTCGGCAGCCTGCGCCCCAGCTGACTTCCGGATCCCAGGTCATCTCTCCGGAGACTCCTCCGCCAACCACCGCAGCTCCCCGGCCTCCTGACAGCGCCTCTGTGCCCCCACCTCCGAGAGCCACAGGCCAGCCGTGTCCTTTGCCTGGCGTCTGGTCACACGGTGGGGGGCCAGATCAGAAGCCCAGGGTGCTGCACGTCCAGAGGGGAGCAAGGGACATGAGCAGTGCAGGTCTGACCCCAGCTGCACACTCGGACACCCCAAGGCCAGCTAGAAGCCAAGGGGCTGGACGGCAAGGGGTCTGAAAGCCCCTAATCCAGCTCAACCGCACTTCACAGAGCGTGGACACCACGCAGAGCATGACTAGACACCCACCTGCTGAGGGGCGGGAGTGACCTTGGACGCGGGGAAGCCATGGTCACTGTCCTCACGTGCTTCTTATCCTGCTGGCTAACTCTCCACGGCCTCTAAATAAGTTAGCATTTACAAACCTCAACGTCATCTTCAACTGTCTTTTCTTTTTTTTTTTTTTTTTTTTTTTTTTTTTTTTTTGGTACCAGGGATTGAACTCAGGGGCACTCGACCACTGGGCCACATCCCCAGCACTTTTTTGTATTTTATTAGAGACAGGGTCTCACTGAGTTGCTGAGTGCCTCCCCATTGCTGAGGCTGGCTTTGAACTCGCGATCCTCCTCCCTCAGCCTCCCAAGTGCTGGGATTGCAGGTGTGCGCCACCGCACCCAGCTTCGACTGTCTTTTAAAACTGTCTGTGTTAGGGCCTGGGGTTGTGGCTCAGCAGCAGAGCGCTCGCCTCGCATATGCGCGGCCTGGGTTCGATCCTCCACACTACGTAAATATAAATGCATTGCATTGTGTACAACTAAAGTAAATAAATTAATATTTTTTAAAAAACTGTCTGCGTTAGTGTTTCATAGTTACACACAATACTGAGGTTTTGTTTTGACACAACCATACACACAAGGAATAGAATTTCAGTCTCCAGTCCTTCCTGTCTCCCTCCCATTCTCCTTCCTCCCTATTCCCCTTCCTGTACTCTACTGGTCTTCCTTCTACTTATTTATAGTTCTTTATAAATAGACTTAAAGCCAGGCGGCAGTGGCGCACACCTGTAATCCCAGCACTTGGGAGGCCGAGGCAGGAGGATCGCGAGTTCAAAGCCAGCCTCAGCAATGGCGAGGCACTTAGCACTTCAGTGAGACCCTGTCTCTAATAAAATCCAAAAAAGGGCTAGGGACATGGCCCAGTGGTCACGTGCCCTTGAGTTCGATCCCCGGTACCAAAATAAATAAACGAATAAATAAATAAATAAATAGACATAAAGTGAATTCCCTGTGATATATTAATATATGTACGTAGCATAATCTGGTCAATTCATTCCACCTTTGCTCTCTTTTTCTGTCCCTCATCCCTCTTCCTCTACCCCCTCCATTCATTTCCCTTCTATTTTCATGGGATCTCTCCCACGGCTCCACTCCACCCCCCTTATTTTGGTCTATTTTCCACATACGAGAGGAAACATTTGGCCCTTTGTAGGAGCCCTAATTAAGGAGATAGCTAAGATTGCGGTTAGCTGAGAGCCATAAGAGATGTTCAAGTTTCACCTGATATTCATGCATTCATCTAAGAATCTTTGTATGCCCGTGAACACTGTGTGACGCACCTGTAAGCTCGAGCTGTAAGCACTTGTTCTTGTTAAAGCAAAATGTATTTAACCGGGTGAGGGTTAGTGGCTAGTGGTTGGAGTTAGAGTGTGATAGTGGTTGGAGTTGGAGAGGTTGCTGGAGCTGGAGAGAGAAGTTAGAAGAGAGAAGAATAAAAGAACTTTTTCATTTCCATCCTGCCTCCGAATTTTCTCCCGCAGCGTCGTTGCTCCAAGTGGCAATCACTCCAGGCAGCAACAACCCTTGACTTTTTTTTTTGGTACCAGGTATTGAACCCAGGAGTGCTTAACGACCGAGCCACATCCCCAGCCCTTTTTATTATTTTTTTTTGTTTGTTTAGAGACAAGGTCTCACTAAGTTTCTTAGGGCCTTGCTAAGTTGCTGAGGCTGGACTTGAACTTGTGATCTTCCTGCTTCAGCCTCCTGAGCTTATGGGCATGCACCACCGTGCCCAGCGACCCTTGACTTTCTGAACCTGACTTTTTCACTCAGCATGATAGTCTCCAATTCCATTCATTTGCCAGCAAATGCCATAACTTCATTCTTCTTTATGACCCAGTAAAACTCCGTTGTGCATACACACCACACCGTCTTTTTCCAGGTATCTCTTCATGAGCACTTGGGCTGGTTCTGTAACTCAGCTATTGTGAATTATGCTGCTCTAAACATTAATGTACCTGTATGATGAGTTCTTTAGGATAAATACCAAGGGGTGAGGTAGCTGGGTCATATGGTGGCTCCACTCCTAGTCTTTTTTTTTTTTTTTTTTTTTGGTACTGGGGATTGAACTCAGGGGCACTTGACCACTGGGCCACATCCCCATCACTTTTTTGTATTTTATTAGAGACAGGGTCTCACTGAGTTGCTAAGTGCCTCGCCATTGCTGAGGCTGGCTTTGAACTCGCAATCCTCCTGCCTCAGCCTCCCAAGTGCTGGGATTACAGGTGTGCACCACCGCGCCCGGCTCACTCCTAGTCTTTTGAGGAATCTCCATACTGTTTTCCAAAGTAGTTGTACTAATTTGCAGCCTCGCTAACAATGTATGAAAGCACCTTTTCTCCACATCCTCACCAGCATTTATTATTGTTTGTATTCTTGATGATCACCATTCTAACTAGAGTGATAAGCTTTCAATGTAGTTTTGAATTGCATTTCCATGATGGCTAGGGATGTGGGGTATATTTGTTGGCCTTTGTATTTCTTCTTTTGAGAAGCATCTGAAGGAGCCTATAATCAAGGAGATAGCTAAAGATTGTGGTTAGCTGAGAGCCATAAAAGATGTTCTAGTTTCCACCTGATAGTAATACATTATCCAAAGAATCTTTGTATGCCCGTGAACACTGCGTGACGCACCTGTAAGCTCGAGCTGTAAGCACGTGTCCTTGTTAAAGCTATATGTATATAACTGGGTGAGTTTAGTTAGTGTGTGTGGGAAGAAGAAGAAGGTGGTGGTTGGAGTTAGAGCGTTTGGAGTGATTGCTGGAGCCGGAGAGAGAAGAAGAATAAAAGACCTTTTTTCATTTTCATCCTGCCTCCGAATTTTCCTGCGGCGTTCGTTGCTCCAAGCGGTTTCCGCTTCAGGCAGCAACAAGCATCTGTTTATTTCATTTACCCATTTATTGATTGGGGTTTTCTTTTTTTGGTGTTAAGTATTTTGAGTTAGTTATATAATCTGTATATGAATCCCCGTCAGAACAGCAGCTGGCAAAGATTTTCTCCCACTCTGTGGGCTCTTTCTCTGTGCTCTTAATTGTTTTCTTTGCTGTGCAGAATATCTTTAATTTGAGGCCATCCCACTTATTGATTCTTGGTTTTATTTCTTGAGCTTTAGGGGTCTTGTTAAGGAAGCCAATGCTTGTACCAATATGTTGGAGTATTGAGCCTGTTTTCTTCTAGCAGTTGCAGAGTTTCTGGTCTATTTTCTGGGTCTTTGATCCACTTTGAGTTGACTTCTTCTATTCAGGTGAAACACAGGAATCTAGTTTCATTCTTCTACATGTGGATATCCGATTTTCCCAGCACCATTTGTTAAACAGGCTGACTTTTCTCCAACGTATGTTTTTGGCACCTTTATCAAGTACCCAATGACTGCACGTGGATTTGTCTGGGTCTCCTATTCTATTCCATTCATCTTCGTGTCCGCTTTGATGCCAGTACCATGTCATTTTTGTTACTATAGATCTGTAGTATAATTTGAGATCAGGTAGTCACAGTACCTCAGTAAAATAAAATAATTGGGAATAAATCTAATGAGGGATTTCTACAATGAAGGCTACAGGACACTGAAAAAGAAGTTGAAGAAGACCTTAGAATATAGAAAGGCTTCCGTGTTCTCCAATAGGCAGAATTAATATTGGTAAAATGGCCATGCGACCAAAAGCAATATACAAATTCAGTGGAATCCCCATCAAAATACCAATGACATTCTTTACAGAACTAGGAAGGAAAAAAAAAAAGTCCTAAAGTTCATTTGGAAGAATGAGAGACCCAAAATAGCCAAAGTCTTGATTCTTTCTTTTAATCTCTGTCTTCGGCCAGTTACCAAGCACCATGGCTCTGCCTCCGACCTCTCTTGAGTGAGGTCTTCACAAGCATTCCCGACGGCCCTGCCCTGTCCCAACCATCATTCTCTCTCCTTTGGACTCTTCAGTCGAGTCCTTAACTGGCTACTCAGCCTCCAGTTCCTCCTCCTATCCACCCATCAGCCCTCTACACTAGCTCCAAAAGAACGTGCTAATATGTAAATCTGAGTATGTTGTGGGTCTGCTCAGAATTCTTTGTCGGCTCCTTGTCACTTTCAGACTGAGGATTCACCTCCTTTATTTGGTGTAGAGGGCCTTTGATGATCTGCCCCCAGCTGGACTCCAGCCTCCCAGTAAGTTGTCTTTGTGCCCCGTTTAGACTCCAGAAAGTGTGCACATTTCTCCTTATGCCTAATTGTTTCAGGCTTCTGGGCTTTGGCCTGTGCTCTTCTCCAAGGTCAGGACTAGGGGGGCAGGCTGGGTGTCCAGGGCACAGCACCTCAGGAGGCCCTCCCTCTCAGGGGTGTGCAAGCACCCAGCCTGCCCTTGCACGACCTGAAGGTGGCATCCTGCTGCCCTCCCTCACCCGGTGCCAGCCGACCCGGCTCTCCCCTGTGCGCCCACCTGCAGGAGCCCTGTTTGGGGAGATAGCTAAGATTGCGGTTGACTACGGGCCATAGACATTTTTGGGCATTTCCACCTTCCGTAGTCTCACGGGACTTGGCCTGGGATCTCGCGGGACTTGGCTCAGGATCTCGAGAGATTTGAGCCGTGACTCGGCAGATCGAGCTAGCGCCATTCCTGCTCGGGTGCATGGGATGAGACCTGAGAGAAAACGGACAGGGTTATCGCTATTGTATAGATATATTGTAGTTTCTTGTAAGCGTAGGTGCCTTGGTTTCTTGTGAGAGTGTGTATGTGGTGTTAGAAATTACAAGAGACAGAGAGAGAAAGATTAAATAATTTTTTTGTCTCCATCCTGTCTCCGGACTCCTTCCCACGACGCTGCTGTTCCAGGCTGCAATCCCTTTCCGGCGACAACACCCACCCTCTCTCTACCTGGCAAGTCCTGCTCGTTCCTAGGTTTCTCTGTAAGGCTGCCTCCTCCAGGAGCCCACCCAGACCATCCTGGGCCCACGGGGACATTTTTTCTTGGCCACTCAAAGAGTCTGACCGCATCCCTACCGGGGAGGGTTGCCAGTAGGTTATAGGAGGACACGGGGGTTTGTCTGTAGGAGTACAACCCGGCCCAGTTCACCGTTTCCTGTACCTAGGTCTGTTTCCATGCTGATGGTTTACTCATCAGGAGGTAATCCTTTGTTTGTCTGAAGTCCTCAAAGAGCCCTGGAGACTCTGGAAAAGAGTAGCATCTGCCTTGGGTGAACCCCAACAGACAACTGAATTAAAAGCCCAGAGAGGACACCCGGGCTGCTCCTGCCTGTGTCCTGCGTGGTACGAAGGACCGGTTGCTGAGTCTGTCCTGTGGGCCAAGAGCCCTTCTGAGGGTTGTGCACAGAGGAGCTCATTTCTCTCTCCCCTCCTCTGGGGCACACAGCATCACTACCTTCATTTTGCAGATGGGACAACCGAGACTCAGAGCAATGAAATAACTGGCCTCAGGTCACACAGCTAGTGAGTAGCAGAGATATGAACCCAAGTTGCCTGTCTCTGAGTCCGTGCCCCTCTCTAGCAGCCTTGCCTGTTCCTCATTTGGTGTTTGCAAAACACCAAATTGCCTAGAAGCCAACTCATCTGGAAAAGATGGGGTGCAGAGAGCCTTACTTGGTTTCCTTTCTGGGATAGGGACCTGGTGAGAAGGCAAATGCCATTTCACAGGACCCTACCACCCCCAGGTTTCAGATCATTTGGAGTGCTTTGCAGGGCTCGAGATTGAGACGGATCAAGCCAAGTCCTGACTGGTGAGAGGAATACAGGGTGGTTTCTTTGGCCAATGGAGGTTAGTTATCTCTGAGTAGCCAAGGTTGGTACAACTGGCAGTGGGTATTTGTAACGGGTCCACGGAATGATTCCAAGTTCTTTCGCATCTAGCCGAGCAGGCATTCAAACAATATTTGCCAATTGGATTAGAGGTCACGCTTCCACAGACAGAGCCAATGCTTCCCTCTTTCCACTGCACTGTGAAATGCCGATTTGCCTGGAAGAGGCCTGGGAACCCAGTTCTGATGCCCAGCTTGGCACATGGCTTACAACACTTAGGCAACTCAAACGCACAAAAGAAGATTGTGAGTGGTTCCAAAAATAATTATAATCCTATCGCATCTTGTTGGTACTATAATCCCCAAATCTTTGTCTTGACCTAATTCTTGGCAAGTTCACCCACTGGCCTTCGAAGATCTCTTAGCTAGCTTGGTCAGCTGTGAGTCCAACTGGAAACTGTATTATAGAAGAGCAAAAGGCAACAGCTCCAACCCAAGATCACTGAGTCTTGGTCCCTGTTGCTCATCATTGTGGTTGGTTCTAACTCTCACCACTCTGGGCTTTGGACCAAATGCTCAGACCCACAGAACCTGTCTGACCCTTCCTCATGGCCAACCCATCTGGGTTTGGGCTCTTCTCTGCCTCTTGAACCTTGAAATTCCTTCTATTTTTATAATCTTGTCCTAATCCCAACCCCCTAGTCATTCTTATCTCATCACCTGTATTAGTTGGCTAGTGCTGTGTAACAAATGAACCCCAGACTTAAAGTGACTTAAAACTGTTGTTATCTCAGAGTATCTGAGAGTCAGGAATCTGGAAGCAGATTACTGGGTGGTTTGGGGTCAGGTGTCCCAGACAGTCACAGTCAAGTTGAACAAAGCATGCCCATGCTCTCGCACTTGCTGTACCATCTGGGCATCTGTAGGGCTGCTCAGCTGGCTTCCCCCAACCCAGGCAGAGAGTGCAAGGGTCTGAGATGGAAGCTCCAGTCTTCCATAACTTAAATCCTGAAAGTGATATCCTGTCACCTCTGCTGACCAGCCCAGGTACAGTGGGAGAGGAGACTCTGTGAGGCTGTGAATTCCAGAGCAGGATCGCTTGGGGGACATTTTGTAGCTGGCTACCACATCATCTGGGTCCCAGTGTGGGCAGATTCAAGAAGGTGACATCCTCCTCCTGAAGTTTCACCTTGGATTTTTTCACACACGTTCCTCAGCCTTATCACGCCTCTGAGCCCTCTCCTCCTAAGATGAGGTGTTAAGACAAGATGTGACGGTTCCACCCTTTGGGACGCATTTGTTGCTTACTCTGTGCTGGGTGTCATCCCAAGTGCCACTGAACATCCTGAGAGGCTTTCACGGTAAAAGAAATTCAGGGACCTTTAATCCCAGCACTTGGGAGGCTGAGGCACGAGGATTGCGAGTTCAAAGCCAGCCTCAGCAATGGTGAGGCACTTAGCAACTCACTGAGACCCTGTCTCTAATAAAATACAAAAAAGGGGTGGGGATGGGATGTGGCCCAGTGGTCAAGTGCCCCTGAATTCAATCCCCAGTACAAAAAAAAAAAAAAAAAAAAAAAAAAAGGAAAGGAAGAAAGGAAGGAAGAAAGAAAGAAATCCAGGGAAACTTCCAATTGGAGTGGATAAAATGGACTTAAAGTCTTCAGAAAACAGCAAGGGTGATAACAGCTGACATTTACTGGGCACTTGGCATGAGTCAGATGCCTTATAAAAACTGACTTATAAAACAGAATTACAAAAACGTTTTGTAAACATTGGGCCCTTTAATCTCCACCAACACCCTTGTTAGGCCCATTAGACAGATGGGGATACTGAGCCTTAGAGTCTGACCACAGGCTTGGGCCCGTGATGGGCAGCTAGGCCGCCAGCCCAGCCCAGGGCCTCACCCTCAAGTCAGGCCTCTGCCTCACCCATCCCGGCTCAGCGGTCAGGCGATGAGGGTGAGGGGCTGGATCCGCCCCTCAATCAAACTGCACAAGCTGGGCGGCTTCAGGCAACAGACATCCATTCCCCCAGGACCCGGAGGCCGGACGTCCGAGATCACGGTGGCAGCCAGGCCGTGTTTCTGTGAAGACGCCAAGGAGGATCCTTCCCTGTCCCTCTCTAGCTTCTGAAAGGGGCCGGCCACCCTGGGTGTCCCTCGGCTCACAGAGGCACCCCCAGCCTCTGCCTCCGTCTTGGCACGATGTCCCCCTGCGTGACTAGGCCTTCATCTCGTCATCCACAGACGCACGTTTGTGTCCAGATTTACGAGGGCCCAAGTCACGGGATTGGGGGCCACCCTGTTGCGGTATGACCTCGTTCGGGTTCCCCTGTTCAAATCTGCAGGGACCCTACTTCCAGTGGAGGCACATTCCGAGGTTCCGAGGGGCACTCCAACTGGTAGCAGCCCCTGGGAAGGGCCTGAGGGGGAAACCCTCAGGTGTGTATGGGTGGGGAGGGAGCACCCTTCATCCTAGGGACCCAAAGTGGGGGGTGGGCTGCCTCTGATGAGATGAGACGCTCTTTATCAAACCGTCCCCCCACCCCTTCCAAAAGTCCTGCTTTGTTTTTCTGCTTTCTTTTGTGTTTGCTACACATTATTATGATGCTAACTCATCTATACTTTAGCCAGCGCACCCTTTCTATAGGAAGAAAGGCAATTAGACTCCACGCCTGCTTCTGGACCCCAGGCATACCCGCCCCCCAGGGGTAGATGTGGAAGAGTGACAAGAGTCTCTTCTCCTCTTTCAAACCCCAAGTTAAGTTCACGGTGTGCCACGGGCCAAGGGCTAGGGGAAGACTCCCCTTTCTTCTTTCAGCCACTAGCAGCACCAAGGGGGCTCTTTCTGGAAGGACAAAAAAAATGAACATATTTTTTTTCCTTAATAACCCAGTAGGGCTCCAGGGCCCGCGAGAATATTTAAAACAATTCTGGAGCTATTTGTTTTCAGCCATAGCCATTTCTTGGCGGAACGACATGCATCAATTTACTGCCCAGCGCAGAACAATGAATTTGTCCTAAACAATACAGCTCACGGGCTGCGAGGCTGTCCCTGGGCTGCTGTATTTCAGGACCTGGAGAGCAAGCCCTGCTTTCTACACCCAGGTTTTCTCTGGTCTTCTGGCCTTCAGACCTGCCCGGCCCTCCCCAGAGCATCCCCTGAGTCAATCATTTGCTCTTCTTAGAATATGTTCCAGATCCTTCATCAGTCAACCCTGACGTTCATCACTTATTTGGCTAGAAATTTCTAGGCACATCCCCAGGCTCCACCCAGGTCTGACTGGGGCCCTGCACCGAGTCCTGAGCCCTGCGTTAGCCACTCCTGGTGCCAGCTCATCACCTCACAGCCAAGACCCACCTGGACCCACGTGTTGGGGTCTCGGGGGGGGGGGGGGGGCAAATCCCTCATCCATGTTATTGTTTTCATGTATAATAAAGCGTCAAATGTCCATTCGTTTAAAGTTTTGTGTTTGTTTTTATTTTTTTTTATGATTGTTTTATTTTGTCTTCTCACTTGTGGCCATTTTCTCTTTGCCAGAGGTCAGAATCCAGATGTGTGACCTTGCAGCCTGTGGCAGGTTGATTCGTTGCCCCTGTATCGAAAGTCTACATCAACGTCCTTTGCTGCATAACATTGCAATACCTCTTACTCCATGAGGAGAGTCTTCTTTCTCACCTTGTTAATGTTAGGTGTGGGCGTGTGGCTACTTAGCCCGTGGAAATTGGGTAGAAATGAACTTAAGGCATTGCTGGGACAAAACCCCAAAGACATTGCTATTTCTGCTTACATTTCTTGCATTCCTGTGGTTCGTCCACACGATAGCTGCCCCCCCCCCCCCCTTCCTGCCCCAAGTAACCTCTTTAGTCTGGGCCCCATTACAAATATGTGGAGCAGATCTGAACTCCACCCTTAGCCTGGAACAGAGCTATCACAGCCAACCCAAGGAGCACGGGTGTCATTTGCCAATGAGTTTGGGGTGATTTGTTACACAGCATTATTGTAGCAATAGCTGACCAATACAGGTCCATTCACTTAACTTCTCTGGACCTTCATTCTGCATCTGTAAAATGAGACCTTTGGATTATCATCAACTACACAACTAATGGCTATGACAGATAATCAACAACAACAGAGACTAAACATACCAAACTCAAATATTTCAAAATACTAAAGAAAGGTGGATTGGGAAATATTCATTCAGGTTAGGAACTGGGGACTTTGTCGTGGCCAGCAGTGGGTTATTTCAGTGGAAAATGGAGGAGAAGTCCCAATGCAGAGTGGAAGGGTAAATGAGAGGTGGCAAACATGTGGTCCTCTCTCAAGCCACCTTGCTAGGGAGGGAAGGATGAACGGAGGGGCAGGGGAGTAGAGCATACATAAAGGAGAGGTAGTCTGCTGTGCGCAGTGGTGCATGTCTATAGTATCAGTGACTCGTGAGGCTGAGGCAGGAGGATTGCAAGTTTGAGCCCAGCCTCAGCAACTTAGCAAGACCCTGTCTCAATAAAAAATAAAAAAACTCAGTAGGAAAGTGCCCCTGGGTTCGATTCCCAGTACTGAGACTAGAAGAAGAAGAAGAAGTAGAGGTGATTATTTGGTTGGCTGGCCGGCTTACTTGTTTGTCCTGAGACAGAAGAGAACTGAACCTGCAGAGAAACATTTGCAATGACACAGTTGAGCGTGTTGCAGCGGGGCTTGGGCCAGAATGAGAGGAAACAAAACGTCTGGTCCAGAGAGAGAGGAGAGCAAGGCTTGGCCGCATTCCCTGGTTGATTTGCTATACGTCATTTACACTTCAAGTTCTCAAACCCAAGGGCAAGGCAGGTGTCAATCAATGAAGGAAGACCAAACGAGAAAAGGGCTTGTGCCATTTAAATAAGATGATAACTGTCAATTTTGACATGGATTTTTTTTTTTTTTTTTTTTTTTTTGGTACCGGGGATTGAACTCAGGGGCACTCGACCACTGAGCCACATCCCCAGCCCTATTTTGTATTTTACTTAGAGATAGGGTCTCACTGAGTTGCTTAGTGCCAAGCCATTGCTGAGGCTGGCTTTGAACTTGCAATCCTCCTGCCTCAGCCTCCCAAGTGCTGGGATTACAGGCGTATGCCACTGTACCTGGCGACATGGAGATTTTTGAAAAATTTCCGGAAAGATAATTAAATTCCAAGTTTGATTTATAGAGTGCTTTTAAAAAATAGATTTTCTTCAATTTTTTTTTTTTTTTTTTTTTTTTTTTGTGGTACCAGGGATTGAACTCAGGGGCACTCGACCACTGGGCCACATCCCCAGCCCTTTTTTGTATTTTATTAGAGGCAGGGTCTCACTGTGTTGCTAAGTGCCTCGCCATTGCTGAGGCTGGCTTTGAACTCGCGATCCTCCTGCCTCAGCCTCCCAAAGTGCTGGGATTACAGGCGTGCGCCACCGCGCCTGGCTAGATTTTCTTCAATTTTTAAACACCTATAACTAAGAGGTCATGGGGAATAAAAGTGGCCATCAAGAGATTAATAACAATATATGCTAATGCTGGGTTTGCCATTCACAAGGTCCCTGCACTTGCTTTCAAAGAGACAGAGAAGAGATGGGCACTTCCGCTTCACCACTCAGGAGGTGGTAAGGCTCAGAGAGGTGGCTGACATCCCCCTATGTCTCTGGCCTCTTTGGAAGGAATGCCACAGTGCCCTCAACACCCTCCTTCCCAAACACTATAAATCTGCTGTATTCTGACTTCAGTCCCCGCCACACTACAGATTGTCCCTGTGTCATCCCCTAAGACTCATAAGTTGCCAAGTCCCATGGGCATTTTATAAACCTTGTCTCAGTTGTCCAAGGTCAAAAGCCACTTAGTGGTAGGAGTTCAGGAGCAATTCAAAGGAGGCCAGTTGCTTGGAATACAGCGCTCCCGGCTTTCCCATGCAATGCATCCCTGGGGATCATGTGAGAAATCAGGATGATGTTTTAAAAATCAAGAAATAGCTGGGTGCGGTGGCGCATGCCTGTAATCCCAGCACTTGGGAGGTTGAGGCAGGAGGATCGCGGGTTCAAAGCCAGCCTCAGCAATGGCAAGACACTTAGCAACTCAGTGAGACCCTGTCTCTAATAAAATACAAAAAAGGGCTGGGGATGTGGCCCAGTGGTCAAGTGCCCCTGAGTTCAATCCCTGGTACCAATAATAATAATAATAATAATAATAATAATCAAGAAATAAAAGCCACAATCTGCCCACCCAGTACATGCACGATTACTGTTGACTATGTCTGCAGCCACCAGGTCACACTAACAGCCAGCATTAACTGGACACTAACAGTGCCAGGCACTGCTCCAAGGCCAGCCACGATCCAGCACATGCCGTCCTCCCCCATGCCAGGAGGGATACCATCATTATCCTTATTTTACACAGGGAAAACTGAGATATAGCAACCTTACCTAACTTGCTTTCGGTTCCCAAGGTCAGCCAGAATCTGACCCCAAGAGCTCTGATTCCAAAGCCCAAGCCCTGGACCATTATGAGTGGGGAACAGGGTTGCCAAGGTGGCGTTGAGCTGGCGAGCTGCTGGAAATCTTGAGAGCAGCCTATTTTCCTAAATAGGTTCAGCTGTCACGTTAGCACTATGATCATGTGTTGCGATCCTTACTTTGCAAATATCATAGAAATGAACTTCAACCCTCAGCCCGGTCCAGCCTGAACTATAAAGACGAGAGCTTTTATTAAAGATCCGGATCTCAACGCAGTGAAGTTTTGGAGTATATCAAGGGAGGCGGGGTGGGGGCTGGTTGCAGTGGGATGCAGTCAGAACCAACTGGACACACTCTACGGGGACGTTCATGGTGACCAAGAACAATTCACTCGCACGCCTGGGCGTCCACATACACCAAGCACGTGCCACACCAAGTCCCATAGGTCGCCTCTTCGCCCTCCGTTTGCTCGACCGAATCAACGAGTGCCTTTTGCCAGAGAGAGCTGTGCGAGTGCGCATGCGCAATGAAGGCCCTTGGCCGACGTGGAGGAAGACCCAGCGCTGCCCTCGGGAAGCTCACCTTCCAATGAGGCCAGGTCGCTGATCAGGGAGCGAGAGAGGGGGGCAGGTGCCGTGAGGCAAGAGCCGGGGGTGCCAAAGAGGCTCCTGGGGCAGCTCCCTGAGCGAAGGGGCGGCCATCCCGTGGCGGGGAGGAACTCGGTGGCGAGCGGTGCTGTGTGGCGGGCGGTGAGCACCGAGGGCGAGAGCCAGGTGAGAGCTGAGAAGGGGCGCGCCACAGAGGGGACAGGGTGAGGTCAGAAAGAGCCCCGGAGCCGAGCCAGGAGGACCAGGGGAAGGTGTTTTCACACAGAGGAGCATGGAGCTACTGGAGCAGCAGAGGCGGGACGAATTCCCGGAACCCAGGACAGGAGGCGGGGAAACCAGATGGGGCGATTTCCAGCCCGGAGGGTTTTTTTTTTTTTTTTTTTTTTTAATTTAATTTAATTTGTTATACATGCTTTTAGAGTGTAATTTCTTTCGTATTACATATAAAGAGCACAGTTTTCCAAGTCACTGGTTTTACACACAGTATTTTCATACCATTTGAGTTTTTATACATGCCTTTAGTATATTGACGTCCAACTCCTTCTGCCATTGTCTCTATCCCCTTGCCCCTTTCCCTTCCCCCCTTTTTCTATTTAACATTCCTTCATTCCTCTCATCCCCCCTCCCTTGCCACCATAATTCAGTATCATCATAGCGAAGGAATCAATCGACCTTTGGTTTTCTGGGAATGGCTGACTTCACTTAGCATTATTTTCTCCAACTCCATCCATTTACCTGCGAATGCCATGATTTATTCTCTTTTAGTGCTGAGTAGTGTTCCACTGTGTAAGTCCTGACTGGGTGGAAACACGTGCCTATGCTCAGAGCCGGTCCTCCTGGTCCTCTCTTAGGAAACTAGCTAGCGAGTGTGGACGACTTGCCCAAGGTCTCAGAGCAGAAGCAGCGCGTCTGCCCCTGTAAAGTGTAAAGGCCTGGCTGATTTCCCAATGCCTCGCTTCCAGAAACTTCCAATGACCTCCCTCCACAGTCCTCCATGTCAGGAGGTGATGTGAGCAATTCTGTCCACTCTTGTGTACAGAGAGGGTTAAAAACCTGCAGTGTGCAGCCGTCTGCCTCCCTTTCAGTGTGTTGGTGGTTGCAGCCTGGGGGCCTCTGCTGCCTATTGATTTGGGAAGGTGGGAAGGCGCAGGAGGTTTCCAACATCTCAGAGAGCCTAATGTAAATTGTGCATTTGTTGACAGTGAGAGGGTGCAGGTGAGCTCAAATGTCAAGTCTCTTTGCTTTGGAGTGGAATTACAACTTGGTACCCGCGTGCTGGTTATCTCATTGATCAGCCCTTCTCATTGGCAGAGCTTCCGATCTGCTTGCCTTGGATTAATTAAGACGGGGGATTCAATCGATCATTACTTAAATATACGTTGTGGTTGGGACGATAGAACCCAGGACCTGTGGGGAAGGTGACAGAAACAGTGGCTGTTGGTGAAAACTTAGATGCCACTGCTTTGACCTGTGGGGACTGCCGTTCAGCAGGATAGTAAAGTGTCCTTGGCTGCCTCTGGGGCATCCTACGTCCACTGGTAGCAAGTGCCCCATTGAGACCCTGAGTGCTCTGTGGCACTCCCACATACCACATCTGCTGAATGGCTGTGTCCCCTTCTTTGGCAGTCTTGCTCTGCAGTGTCTAATGTGACAATCACTTAATCTATCTGGATTCATGAGAATGTTATCCTCAGCATGTCAGCGAAGTGGACCAGCACACGCCTAGGAGGCCCCCAGCACCGATGAGTGCAGGAACTAGGAAGGAATTTATTTATTCTCTCAATAAGCCAAGTGCAAGGCATCCCTCCAGGAACCATTAGTGCAAGTTGGAGAGAGATTGATCCTACCCTCCTCCACATGTGCAAGCACACACACGCACACCTGTGCACACACACTTTGTAACCGTGATCATTTGGAAGCAGTTTTCTATCTCTGTTACTTGTGGTCTGATCATGATCCTTCACATTTATTGAGCAGCTACTATGAACAAGGCGCTCAGGGGCTTAAGATTCAGGCCCTCCTGCCCTTTTGGGTACATAGGCAGGTGAATACACAAGAAAATAATGTAGTGAGTGCCAAGAGAGAGACAGAGAGTCCTAAGGGGGCAGGGATCATTGGGGGCTGGCCTGATAGCAGAGATTTTCACCAGCAGAGGGATGTAAGGACGAACTTTTGAAAGAGGGGCTGGACTTGGGGAAGCAGGAGGTGTTCCGGCAGCGGCAGCGCAGGCTGAGTGTGTGACATGGGGAGAGAAGGTGGGAGGGCAGAGGCAGGAGGATCTAATGAGAACGTGGAGGTGGCTGCTGGTTTGGGTGCAGGATGCTGGCTTCCCCCAGGGAGTCTACATGTAGTGCTTGGGAAGACAGGATCGTGGTAGGAGCCACCATTAGAGGCTGGCTTGTTTTGCGAACTGTCTCTGATGTCTTTTTTTTTTTTTTTTTTTTTTTTGGTACTGGGGATTGAATTCAGGGGCATTCGACCACTGGGCCACATCCCTAGCCCTTTTCTGTATTTTATTAGAGACAGGGTCTCACTGAGTTGCTAAGTGCCTCACCATTGCTGAGGCTGGCTTTGAACTCGCGATCCTCCTGCCTCAGCCTCCCAAGTGCTGGGATTATAGGCGTGCGCCACCGCGCCCGGCTCTGATGTCATCTTTACAGATACTTTCAGGGTGGGGGAGGAATAATGTGGTCCCCTTTCTGGAACTGTGTTCAGGAATTGGCAGCCCACCAAAGTGAACCCCGAGAAGCACACCTTTGCAAGCACACACAGGAGGTGTGGGTGACCCTGTGTGACTCTGTGTTGAGGCTGAAGACAACCTAATAAAGCTGAGGGCTCCTGGGGAGCTCCAGGATCTGCCCGTACCACCTCCTTAGCCCAGCCTCTAGGAAGCTGTGTGACATCACATATTTCTGACAAACCAGGACCGAGGTGGTGCTTAATAATTGAAGCACCCATCAACAGCAGTGTAAGCATCTTCCCCGTGTCTCCGTCCCCAAAGTCTCAACCCTACGTCTAGATGCACATTGTTCCTGCAAGCAGAGACAAGTCCCTCTAATGCTACTGAGGTTCCCAAAGACAGTGGCAATGGCAGGCAACAGCCATTAGGTCTATCCTCACGGCATTTGGGGGTAGGAGAAGGAGTCATCCAACAGCTTGATTCCTGGGAAAACCACTTCCTCCCAGGAAAAGAAGCACCAACCATGTACTCAAGCAGCTCAGTAAGGGACAAACAAACCTGATGGTTTGCTTTGTTTATGTGACAAATGAGATTCTTCTTCCATTTCTGCCCAAAGAATAGATGCTCCCAGAAATCTGAATTCCTTACTGGATAAGAGACTCTATGACCGTAAGTAGTGAGAGTATTGCTATTGTTTTCTTAAATGAAACAAATGAACAAAACAAAACAGAAAAAACGACTCAGGAGCCCCCTGAAAGTGACCCTTCTGCAGGATCTGCCAGCTTTCAGAGGGTGCGTCCCCCTCTTGAACAAACAACTGGAAGTCTCATTGTTTTATAATCATATTTCATTTTGGATTGCAGATCATGTGGCCTGGTTTAATCACTTACTTGCCCCCCCCCCCAAAAAAATGGGCTCTTTAAAAAACTCAATCCACTTTCAACCAAGATTTGTCGCCTCGAGGGCTTTACAGAGGCTGGATCTAGACACCAGGCACCGCCCTCTCAGAGAAGTCCTGAGGCTGTGTCCTCTGATAGTGGCCAGTCTGCAGGGAGGGTTCCCGCCATCAGGACGATGTCTTTGAAGGTCACGAAATTCATTTGGCTGTATAAGTTCTGGTGTGTATGCTAAAATAATCAGTCACGTTACTTTATAGTCACACCTCGTACTCTTGCTCTGGAAAATCAATAAAGCGAAGAGAAGGACAGGGATATGGTGTATAACTATTTAAAAGAGAGAAAACAAAAAAACAATATTCTGTGGAAATGGTCCTGGAGGAAGTGCAGACCTAGTTTTCATAAGCAGGCTCAATTTTATCTCCAAGCTCATCACTGAGTTATTAAACCGAAGTACCCAACATATCCTAGGCAAAAATACAAAAAAAAAAAAAATTAAAATAAAAAAGGGGAAATAACACGCATCTTTCTCTAGGTGCTGGGAGGCATTGGGAATTATCCACAGCCTTTAAAATGAATTTCTAAACTGTGTCCATTATTCACACCCTGAATGTTTTGTTCCACCCAATGTCACAAATCCTAATGTTGCTGTGCCTGAGAAATTTCCCTACTTAAAGTGTTCCCTCCTCTCCTCTGCCACCTGCATTCCAAGCCCCAGCCCAAGACCCTTCCCAAAGTCATGCCCCACTGGCTAGTGACACAGAAAGGACTAGGGGCTAGGGCGAGACGAGGAGAAATGAGTCAGGCATGAGGCTCCTTCTAGGGAACATCACTAGCTGGGAGACACCCCGTCAGCCCCAGGACCTGTCGCCAAGGATGACTAAGGCACCGGGGCAGAAGAAGGAGTGGTCATTAATGGATCACTGTGTCATATCTGACTTCCTTTGCATGAGCAACTGCTGGTGTCAGCACAGACCTGCCTGTGCTACAGCCTCCACCAACCAACACTGATGCCATCCATCCAGCTCTAGAAGTTTCCATGGCCATTTGTATCAACCTCCCACATTACACAGCCAGTGCTTTGGTGACATTCCTGAGGGACGTGGAGGGACACTGACAATCCGCCAAGGCGCATCCCAGCCACCTGGCCAGACAGCTATATTTTCTCTTTTTCTCAGATGCTGAACTCGGAACCAGTCCCACCCACTGGCCCTACTTTTGCCTCTAGACTTCATCCCCTCCTGGTCCTGAAGTTAACAAGACACCAACCCTTGGAAGCTCAGAGTCTGCAAAAGGGTCATTTTAATGTTTCACTCCTCTCTTGAGGAGCCCCTCCATTCCCAGCAGGCCACAAACACAACTGACCTCCCTTTCCAGGGCTGTCACAGCTAGTCCTCTTTGCCCCTCCCATAATGGCCAGGTGCAGCATCACTCGATCAAGTAAGCATGGTTCACCAGCATTAAACAGGTTTCTTTACTGCAGAGACCTTCAGGGCCTTTGACCTGCTCTGAATCTCCAAGAAGGGCTCATATGGACACCTGATGCACCCAACATCTTGGAGACTAGAATGAGGAACGTGGCAGCCACATTTGGTCTGCAAATTCCCACATTCCAAGACTGGACGCCTCTCCCTTCCACCCCTGGTTGTGCCAGAGAACTCAGCCACCCCTTGGTATTACAGGGCTTTGGCACCACGACCCCCCAAACCTGAGGATGCTCAATCTCCTCATGTAAAACAGGGAAGTATTTGCACATGACCTTCACACATCCTCCTCTACACTTCAAACGTCTCTGATTACTTACAATCCCCGGCGCAGTGGAAGTGCTGCGTAGATAGCTGCTACACTGCACTGAAGCCGGAAAGAGGTGGGGAGAGGCCTGTCTGTGCTCAGGGCAGCTGCAGGCATCACAGACCTAACTACATACGGTGCCCAACAAGCTCGAAGGAGTCTGGGACAGAGATCCAGGCGTGAATGTGGGAAGTTGCAGCAGGAATTCATGCGTCATTCATTCTGGTGGCTTCAGGGAGATGCTTGGTACGTGGCCAATTCAAGTTTTGCTCTGTGGTGTTTTCTAGGATTTTCTTTCCCCCCAAATATTTCAGTCTGCATTTGGTTGAACCCAGCCATGCAGACTCTGCAGACACAAAGGGCACTGTCCCTTAAATGCCTTCCTGCTCGGATGAGTTCACGATTTCTCCTGTGGCTCCCCTATACCAACCACCCCAGGGGTTTCTTTTAAATTGGCCAAGGAGTCTATGTGGGTCTAGAATTGGAATTCAGTTCTCCCACAGACAGAGCAAGTTTCTCTTCTGAGAGAGAAACTTCCAGCTACAGTGGTGGACTTTTCTGTGACCATGTTAAGTCTTTCTTTAAAAAAAAAAAAAAAATTTTTTTCCATTGTAGATGGACACAATACCTTCATTTTACTTACTTATTTATTTGTTTGTTTTTATGTGGTGCTGAGGATCGAGCCCAATGCCTCACACATGCTAGGCAACCACTGAGCTACCCCATCTTAAGTCTTAATCATCCCCATTCATGTTTTTAATTTAAACATGTCTTAGAAGGAGCTTGACCAGAGTGCTACCTCACTCTGATCCCTACTTTAGCAATTTGTACCTCTGGGTCTTGGTACCTGAACTCCAAATGCAGCCTGGCACTAAAAGCCCTTCTATCTTTCTGAGATAGCTCTTCTCCTCCATGTTCCTGTAGCTGCTTAGACGGCTACGCTGCCTGGCTCTCGGCCTTGTCAGCCAAAATGCCCCATTACCCCAAGTTCCCTGGACATTCTACTCCCCTGGTAGAAACTGTGAAACCTACACCCCGAAAACTCCACGCCCAAAGCATGACGCTGCTTTCCTCTTCATCACTAGAAAGGAACAATTCCCCATTCTTTAGTAAAATCACTTGTTCTTTCCTAAGTATGCATACTCATTAAAGAAATATGAAAGAGCCGGGCGCGGTGGCGCACGCCTGTAATCCCAGCACTTTGGGAGGCTGAGGCAGGAGGATCGCGAGTTCAAAGCCAGCCTCAGCAATGGCGAGGCACTTAGCAACTCAGTGAGACCCTGTCTCTAATAAAATACAAAAAAGGGCTGGGGATGTGGCCCAGTGGCCCAGTGGTCAAGTGCCCCTGAGTTCAATCCCTGGTACCACAAAAAAAAAAAAAAAAAGAAAAGAAAAAAAAAAGAAATATGAAAGATGCAGAAAGACTAAGAAAAAGAAAAAAATCAACCATAACTTCACCACTGAAAGAAACCTACTATTACTATTTGAGCTATTTCCTTACACTCTTTCTCAAAGAATAAAGAAATCTTTATCCTCCAAACAGGAATCCAGCTGCCAGTTCTTAGGCATTGCTTTGAAAGTTTAAACACACTAGTAGTTAAGGTCGCCTTGAGCAACATTCAAGTCATGCAACTCATTTCTTGGAGTAAGAATTTCAAATCATTTTATACAGAAAAATGGGAGGATTTCTTTTGTTTGTTTGTTTTCTGTTTTAGCCTGGTGCTGGGAATCAAAGCCAAGGTCTCATGCATTCCAGGCGAGTGCTCTACCGCTGAGCTATACCACAGCTGGAAAATGAGTTTTAAAATATTTTACCTGGCATGTCAATCACTTAGCATATGCTTCGTGTCCTTCTAGCGGACATAATCTACGTCCCCAGCTCCAGCTCCAACCCCAGGGGTGTGGCCCTGAGCACCTGACACCCCAGGTCCCTCGCTCAGCCAGGCGTCTGTCAATTTAGACCATCCTCACTGAATAATGGCACCAAACTCAATCTGGGGGGAACTATCAAAATATGCCACACCTAGTTTATAACAGTCTCTTTTTTATGGAAATGAACTTATTTTGTCTTCTTCCCAAATCCATGCATACAATTAATAATGAAGGTTTATGAAGGGCATGGCATGGTCTGTGTGCTACAAGGTGAGTGGGCTCACAAAAGACAGGCTGTCTGCAACAGTTAGAAAAGCAGACAGCAAGTCGGCTCACACTGAAAACACACGAGGCTTTCAGAAAGGGGGTGAGTCATGTGGCAAGAGATTTAAGATCCGTATGGAACTGCAAAGGCCAACAGAAGACCAGAGGAAGAAAGCACGGCAGAGACCAGGGGCAGGAAGGGGCCCTCAGCCAGCATTCACTGGGTGCCAACTATGTGCCAAACATTGTGAGAGGAAGAGATAGGACGAGAAATCTGATAAAAAGCAGTGCTGAGAAGGGATTTATAGGTGCCTTTGGGAAACAGGAAACACGTCCCTGGGGAAAAGCTCCCATGTTAGCAGTTGAAGGAAAGAGCAGGGGACAGACACAGGGGACAGCCCTGTGACTGTGGCTTCGCTGCTCACAGTTCAGCATGACCACAGCACAGGATGGGGAGGAGGCAGGGGAAGGGCCTTCCTGAGGCCACCCTGGGAGTCCTCCTGGGCTGCTGGATGGGGACTTCTTGACTTCATCAGCCAAAGGCTAACGGGGCCTCTGTGCCATGGGCTTGAAGCTTCCAGAGTTCTAACGGTCGAGGGGACCCTGCCCATACCTTGAAAGAACTCACAGGCTGGGGCTGGGGCTGGGGCTGGAGCTCAGCGGTAGCGCACTTGCCTGGCATGTGTGAGGCACTAGGTTCGAGTCTCGGCACCGCACATAAATAAAGGTCAACAACTAAACAATATATTTAAAAAATAAATAAATAAAACCTCACAGGCTGCGGGGACAAAGTGAAACCTGGGTGTCCCTGATGATTCTACCTTCCCAGTTCTCCATGGTGGTCTCACCTGGCCCCACGGCACGTGTAGAGGAAGGACTAGTGTGCCTGACCACTTAGAACACTCGGCAGGCACAATGTCCCCTCAATGCCAGACGGCCGCCAGCGTCTCCACCCTCCAGGTCCTTGCCTGTGAACCCTCTCACTGGAGTCAAAGCCCCCCCCCCCCCCGCCAGCGCCCCACTCCCCCAAAGCCTGCTGCTCGGTGGCTTCCTGGAACGTTGTCTGGAAGCGGCCCGTGGAGAGCCCAAGGATGGTTACCTCTGTGCTGGATCACGGGGGGGACCCAGGAGCACCAGAGCCAGGTGCTCTCCAGAAGCCCCCCCGCTTCAGCATTAGCCTCTCCAGACGTCGAGGTCACCCCAGAGCCTCCACATCTCCCCTGCCCTGGGCATCTGACCTGATCTCCTGTTCCCTGACCTTGCACGGGGGCCTCTCACCTCGCCTGGCACACATTAACAGGTCAATAAATATCTGTGTGATAACAAATGGAAGCCAGCTCCCACCCCCTGCTCACCACCCGGGCTTCGTGCCGCTATCTTAATCTCTGCGTCTTTGAACCCAGTTATTAATTTGGCCCTGAGAGTAGATTACACACGCACAGCTGCCTTGCCGAGCGGCGTGGGGTCCGTGAGTAGCTGCTGGAGCCGATTGTAAACACCCCCTCTCGGCAGCTTATCAGTCGGGCCACAGGCCCCTTTGCGTGATCACAGCAACGTTAATCTATGCCATCCAGTCACCCGCTCACCAAACAAACATTGATCGAGGCCATCCGGTATGGCCGGCGAAGACAGAAAGAAAAAGCCACAATGAAGTGGAGAAAAGGGGACAATATAAACATTGAGACCACCCGGAGGACTCGGGTGGAACAGCGTTTGAGAATCACAAAGAAGAGCCATTGATGAAAAACTAATATCAATAAGCACATTTAGGGGCTGGGGTTGTGGCTCAGCGGTAGAGCGCTCGCCTAGCACGTGCGCAGCCTGGGTTCGATCCTCAGCACCACGTAAAAGTAAAGGCATTGTGTACAACTAAAAACAAATAAATAATTTTTAAAAAAAAGCACACTTAGCAAGAAATTAAAAATAAACCTATAAACCTAAACCACTAAAGATGGGGGCAACCTCTGGGGATGGAACCCAGGACCTCACAGATGCCAGGCAGGCACTCTACCACTGAGCCATACCCCTAGCCCCAAGACATACATTCCTTCACTTTTAGGTTGCATAGGTGATAGTTAATTTATGGTAGCCAACAACTACGATGCGCCTACTGCATGCCATGCCTTGTGTGTCGGGCTCTGCTAAGCATAGAACCATGCGGAGCTGGATTCTTGGGCCTGGGAGAGCCAGGGCTAACCCTCTGCTCTTGGTTTTGCGTGTGGCTGGTTTCAGCGCTACAGACAGATAAGCTAAAGATAGAAAAGTTCAAAAGATAATTAGACCAGTTAAAAAGCAAAACAGCACTGGAACCGAAGCCAGGCTTCCGAGCCAATTTCCAAGAAGTAATTTCATCATCATAGAACATCAAACGTGGCTTCTACTTTCAGCTATGCAAATTCCAAAAGAATAATACCTCCTATTTGCATAATGTTTGATGCTTTTCAAAGTGCTTTCTCCGTTATTAATCTACAGGAGGCTTTATTACCACCGGAAATATAAATCAAAATTCTGTTCAAACTCCATTATTTTTTCCACTTTCCCCTCAAAACCCAGAGCCTCCTAAATCCAGGTGCTTTCTATTGAGTGGGTAACTCTAATATATGTAACTGACAGGGAGGATATGCACGGATGTAGCATATTGTGAGGTCTTCAATCTCCTGACATCACAGATCCAGGCTTAAGAAAATCTGTCGTTGAATTAACAAGACCACAGGGGAGCAACTGGTAGTTCAAGTTCAAGATTCTTTCAGGGTCTCAGACTTCGTGGGAGCTGCACATGTTCTTTGGAATTTATTCCCTTCTATTAGATATTAGGAATTTAGTTCTCCCAATTTCTCCTCAAGCCCCAGAAATCCACATCAACAACTTTCCACAAACTGGCCCACATTTGCCAAACAGATTCCCTGTCTTTTCTGGTTTTATTGCAATAGGAACCAAGAGGCTGAATCTGCTGTAAACCCAACAGGGAGGATCGTGGAAAAAAAGAGGTGAGACTATATGACAGGGTATGAGGATAGACTTCTCCCCAAATCAAATGCCTTTCCAATTTGTTTCTTTTTCCGTCTCTTTCGAACTTAATTATGTGTGGCGTTCCCAGCCACTGAATCACCAGTGTTTCCTGACACTTCAATCTCATGCATTTTAGCAAAAGATTAACCTGTCTGTTTGCTTTTAATTCCGAAGCTGTGTTAATACTCAACTCCCTCTAGATTAGGAAAGAAGAAAAACACACTCCCACGTATCCCACCCTGGCACCAGCGAGGCTCCAGGGCTGACACTTCGACCAACGTCGCCGTCCCTGGGGTTGGCTGCACTTACCATTTCAGGAGGGCCAGGAGAACCACCAGCAGGGCCACCGTCACCAGGGGGCCACCCGCTTCCAGTTTCAGAAATCCCAAGGCTTCCATCATTCGTCTGAGACACCGGGTTGGTGGGGGGCTCCTCCAGACAAAAGAGGGGGCTGATATCCCTGCCCTAACAGGAGCCCTGAGCTGTAGGTAGAGGAGGAGGAAACAGGCACCCCAAAACACGTCACGCCAGTGGGTCCCCAAAGTGTGCTCTTTCTCAGAGAACCTCTTAATAAAGAGGAAGGAAGAGGAGGGGAAAACAAAGGGTTTGAGGGTAAGGCAGTGAATCAGCAGCTTGATCTTCTTGATGACTATACTGTCAACAAACATTTATGCTCACTTCCTTGAGAGGCAATAGCAACAGCCAAGAAACGAGACGGTGGCAGCCATAGGCTGATGCTCTCCCAAGCAGCCCTCCAAGAAAGACTCTCCTCCGGAATATGCGTCTCGATGCTTCTTTAAAATTCATAAGGAAGATATGAATCAGGAGATTATGAGGGTCCTAGAAAAATCTGGCGCCCGACATCAGCCTGATGGAAAATGCTCCCTGCTTGAGGCCAGCCACCCCACGAGGCTCCCTAGTTCCTGGGCCTGGTGAGCCCTCCTGGCTGGGAGGGTCCTGGGCGTCTGGGTGTCTGGACCTCGGGTCAGCCAGCGCTCTTAGCGTGAGTTGGGAAGTTTCTCGAATGTCGAAAAGAACACCCACGGGCTGGTGTGTGGCTCCTTGGTTCAGCTCTGAGCCCTCTGACTAACGTAGACAGCATCCTTCTCAATTAGTCAGCGTAGTCCCCCTGTGGTGACGGGAAGGGCGGGTCAGAGAGGAAGCACAGGGCACGACACCCTCCCCTCGTCCAACCTGGGGGCACCGGGCCGCGTTCACAGGGCTGGTACCAGACCCCGGAAGAGACGGGCAACAAAACAGGGAGATCTGGGTGACTGGCAGGTGGAGAACAGGGGGCTCGGAGTGACCCACGGCAGGGCGTGGCCCCAGACGCCGGTCTCCATAGGACAGCTTCCAGCCTCGACGTGTCCTGGTCCGTGGAGGAGTAGTTCATCCTGTGAAGAGCCATCAGCAGAGCCTCAGGGGACATGCGTGAAGGTCCCAGGGTGGTGAAGAACACCACCTCTCTGTCCGCACTGCAGAGAGGCCCGTGCCAGAGGGCCAGCTGGGCGGGGTGGCTGGGAAGAAGAGCTGAGGTCCCCAGAGGCCAGATGTCCACTGGGGACGCTGTCAGAAGCTTGAGCTTCCTTTTTTGAGTCACCTCAGGGTTTAGCGCGGCCACATTTATACTTATTCCAGAGCACTTGGGCTGGACAGAAGAATTCATTGGGATGCAAAAGCAAAGAGACCTTCCAGAAGTCTAGTGCCTCATCCAGACACAAGGAGGCTCGGGCCGCAGTGCGGGAGAGGTGGGAAGGACGAGATGGAGGGAAGGGATGTTGGGGGACTCCACGGAATTCACAGTGGAGCCGTGTGGAGGAGCACCACATCTGACCTCCGGACTCCTGACTTGAGCTCTAGGTGTGGAGGAAGCCATTTATGAAGACCGGGAAGATGGAGTGTGTTGGGAAAAATCACGAGTTCTATCTCGATCCTGTTAAACTTGAGGTGCCTGGGAGAGGGCTGAGTGGAGCGGTCAAGTCAGAGAGGAATCTCAGCCAAAAACATAAATATTAACCATGACTAATCATTGTGACCCCAGTTACGGAGCCCCCGCCCCACGTGCTAGTTAGTGGCTGCTCTCTGAGCTTTGGTGTGTTCATTGAATCCTCATGAATGAGTCTGTGAGGTGAAGCTTGTGCGTTAGTTAGCCACATCTTACAGAAGAAGAAACTGAGGCCTGGGCTGTGTGGCTCCAAGGCCCTTTCCTTCCTCAAAGATCATATTCAAGCCTGGACGTCATCCATGTAATTGTGATATTCAAACCCAGAGAAACGCCTGAGTTCCAGCCATAAGGAAGACAGTGACCCACTCAGGCGCCAAGCACCCCCCTTCCTCCCAGGCTGCCCTGCCCCTCTGTTTTGTCTGCTGGCTCAGTGCCCCCCGCTGCAGCTCCCCATCTGGACAGGTGTCCCAGACTGCAGCCCAGCTCTCTTGGATCCCCCCCGCGCCTCCGTCTGGTCCAACCAACACAACGGACCAGTGTTCTCTCTCAGGGCAGGGCCTGTGCTGTGTCAAGCTGGGCATGGTGGCACACGCCTGTAATCCCAGCACTTGGGAGGCTGAGGCAGGAGGATCGTGAGTTCAAAGCCAGCCTCAGCAACTCAGTGAGACCCTGTCTCTAATAAAATACAAAAAATAATAAAATACAAAAAAGGGGTGGGGATGTGGCCCAGTGGTCGAGTGCCCCTGAGTTCAATCCCCGATACCAAAAAAAAAAAAAAAAAAAAAAAAAAAAAAAGGGAAGTGTCTGGGATGAGGTTCTGTCTGTCTGGTGACAGGGGCCAGGTCTCCAACCCCCTTCTCAGGCTCCTTATCTAGACCACGCCCCTCACGTCTCCCTGTGGACATGCTCCTGCCCACCTGGCCCTGGTCCCTCCTGTTCATGGAGATGTCTTGGCACGCTGGTGGCTGGCCCAGAGATGTCCAGCTTTCTTGAGAGGTTGCCAGCTCCCCAGAGGGCACTGAGTTCACTCTGCCATCCTCTGACTGCATGCCTGGAGCCCCTCCCAGGTGACTCGGGATTTGCAGAGACTGCGGATGCCGTGGAGAGGCTTCCAACCCCTTTCCGTGCCTGCTGCAGAGTAGAGATAATACTCAGAATCATGGATGGTGAATTAACCCAGGTGGAGTGCAAGGGTCAGGAATGAGAGCTCTAAGGCATTTTCATCAGGAATGTCACGTGGATAAGGACGTATTGCAATTTTAATATCTGCGGTGTGGTGCAGGGACGGTCTGGGTGGGATCTTTCCAGGACAAAAGACAGACTATTGCCATGATACATCCCATCATTAAACATTAGGCCTTTAACTACTTTATGGACATTTCTATTTTAACAATATGTGTACCAAAAACAATCAACTCGAGGGCTGGTTTTGTAGCTCAGTTGTAGAGCACTTGCCTAGCATGTGTGAGGCACTGGTTTGATTCTCAGCACTGCATATAAATAAATAAAATAAAAGATCCATTGGCAACTAAATAAATATTTAAAAAACCAATCAACTCAACAGAACTGTATGGGAAATATCCTATGATCCCAACTCCCACAAACAAACCCCATTGACAAATTGGTGGACACCCGTGTGTGGTTTTTCCACGCAAGTGCAAATGTGTATCTTTTTAGTTTTTGTGGAAACAGGATCATGGTATCCGTGCTGTTCTGCAATTGTCTTTTTTTTTTTTTTTTTTTTTTTTTTTTTGGTACTGGGGATTGAACTCAGGGGCACTCAACCACTGGGCCACATCCCCAGCCCTTTTTTGTATTTTATTAGAGACAGGGTCTCACTGAGTTGCTAAGTGCCTCGCCATTGCTGAGGCTGGCTTTGAACTCGCGATCCTCCTGCCTCAGCCTGCCAAGTGCTGGGATTATAGGCGTGCGCCACCGCACCCAGCCTCTGCAACTCATCTTTTAACTTACTGTGTCATGAGCATCTTGCCATGTTCACACCTAGAAAAGCATACCATTTATTATGCAAGACTCCGATCTACACATGGGTTATAATTCACTTAGTGCATCCTCTGTCCTGTGGCATTTGAAGTGTGTCTACATTTTTCCCAACTTCCAATGGATTCTTAGAAGTGGAATTGCTGGACCCAAATGCATGTGTTCCAAAAATTCTGATAGGCCAAGTGTGGTAGTGCATACCCTATAATCCCAACAACCTGAGAGGCTGAGGTCGGAGGATCACAAGTTGGAGGCCAGCCTGAGCAACTTATAGAGGTCCTAAGCAACTTAGGGAGGTCCTAAGCAACTTTAGTGAGACCTTGTGTCAAAATAAAAAATAGAAAGGGCTGGGGATATGGCTCAGTGGTAGATTATCCTTGGGTTCTATCCCCAATATTACAAAAAAAAAAAAAAAAAAAAAAAAAGTGCTGGTATGTTCTAACCGCACACGGGCAGTACGGCTGTCCCTCCCTGAGTGTGTGCGGGGCCACTGACCCCACTAGAGGGCCCACCCCACAGAGCCATTCTGCAAGAGCCCTGTTTGGGGAGATGGCTAAGATTGCGGTTGACTACGGGCTATGGAGATGTTTGGGCATTGCCGCCTTCCATAGTCTCACGGGACTTGGCCCGGGATCTCGCAGGCGGGACTTGGCCTGGGATCTCGCGGGACTTGAGCTGAGATTGCTGAGCGGGTCGGCGTCATTTGGTTGTTGGTTGTTTGGTGGTGTGTGTAGTACGTGTTAAAGTCATTGTTAGAGCCAGAGAGAGAAGTTATCAGAATAAAAAGCCTGTTTGTTTCCAGTTCGCCTCTGAACTTCTTCCCGCGACTTTGTTGCTCCAAGCCGCAGTGGCTTCGGACAACAACACCGTTCTCTTCCATCTCCACCCACCCCGAGTCTATCTTTTTCTCCTCCTACCTCCAGGCAGACATCTCCCCAGAGTGGAGTCAACTGTTTTGACTTAAGTCTTGTGTTTCTTTTTAAAGCTTTCACTCCATAAATTCCATGGCATTTCCTCCACGTTCCCTGTGTTTAGAAACTGCCCGTGCAGATGCCGCGGAGGGCCTCCCTCCCCGGTGGAAGATTCCCAGCTGCTCGGCCCTGGGCTTGACGTCTCTGACGAGGAGTGAGGCAGAGGCGGACAGAGGCCCCGCAGGGCCCTGGGCAGAGACGACACTGTGTCCTGGGCACCCCTGGGGACACACAGCTGTGACGTGTCACCTCATTTCCGCCTCAGAGCGCCCCGGGGAGGAGCTGAGCAGCACGTTTCATTCCTGGGTGCCAAGCTGAAGAAATTGGACGTCTCATGACATCACGGGACGTGCCATGCCGTCTGCTATCGGACGCCTGGTACATTCTAGAAGCCAGATTCAAACCCAGTCTTCCTGCTTCAAACCCAGCGTTTTCTCCAATAACTCAAAAGTCACACCTCAGCTTAGAATACCTACAGGTCACCTCGCCAGTCCAGGGCTGTGACGCAGCGTACTGATGCCCGCTGCCCCAGGCCGCGGAGGGGCACAGTAAGGGACGACAGAGGCTGGCGTGGGCCTGTGGGCTGCTTCACTCCCTCGCGGTCACCAGGGCCCCTTTGGGTAAGGCAGAACACCTCAGCTGCCCCCATTCGCTTCAGTGTTGCCCAGTGTCTTAGGAACTCTGTCCGATTGGGGGGGACGTGAGGTCAGGTTAGGAGGACTCCCTGTCCCTTCATTCCTCTAGTAGACAAACACTGGACGAGGAGCTGGGCACTGGGAGTAGGGTCCTAGCGTGTAAGACCCAGGTCTCACCCACGAGGGGCTCAGCTTCCAGCACAGGGAAACAGACACGAAAACACCCGAGCGCCATCTGCCATGGCTGTGATAGCACAGAAATGTACAGGGCTCGGAGGGGACAAAAATCAGAGAACAGAGCCAGGCACGGTGGCGCACGCCTGGAATCCCAGCACTTGGGAGGCTGAGGCAGGAGGATCGCGAGTTCAAAGCCAGCCTCAGCCATGGCGAGGCACTCAGCAACTCAGTGAGACCCTGTCTCTAATAAAATACAAAAAAGGGCTGGGGATGTGGCCCAGTGGTTGATTGCCTCTGAGTTCAATCGCCGGTACCAAAAAAAAAAAAAAAAATTCAGAGAAGAGGAGATGGGTAAAGGGTTTGGAATAAATACACCTGAGCTTAGACTGGACAGATGAACCCGGCAACAGAGGAGAGCAGCATAGATGTGCCTGGCACAGCTGAGATCACTTCCCATTGGGAGCTGGGGGCAGGTGGGAGATGGGGACACGCCCCCCAGGACAGATCATGCAGGACATTGCGGGCCGGGCTGGGGAGTTCACATTTATTCTAGGGTCAGAGGGAACTCAGAACAGGAGCTGAAGTCGGGCGGCAATGGGCTCAGCTTGGCTTCTAGAAATGTCCTCAGGAGGCAGCTTTGGTGGTCTACACCTGAGGAGGCTGCAGACCATGTGGGCAGGAGATGGTGGCCTAAATAAGGCAGTGAACACGGAATGGTGGGGGGTCTGGCTTCGAGATCACGGAAAGCAGAATGACGGTATTTGGTCGCTGATTGAGTGTGGGGAGGAGAGGAGGGAAGTCGAGGATGATTCCTGAATTTCTGGTGGCATCGAGCCCATGTGGTGTCAGAGAGCACAGTGGTGACTTGGGGAAGGACCACGTGTGGGAAATAATAGTGGCTTCAGCGTGGCGTGCCGAGACACTCGTTTAGTGCATAAGATCTCTTTTAGTGCTTGAGGGCGTAGCTTTTTGTTTTCCAATGACCCAAGTTCAGAGCCTGCTGCTTCCGTAGTTCAGATGGTCTTAGAAAGCTGCACAACCCCTTCAAACCCCAGTGTCACACTGAATTCCGGGGAAATCAAGGTACTCCGGGTAGGCGTCTTAGGGCTCCGACGCACAGTAAGCTCTTACTACATGTGGGCTGTGATCATTGTCACCAACGCTGCCACAGGACAGTGGCCAAAGCAGGAAGGGCCCAGGGACGTTAAATGTTCCGGGAAGGAAGACCAAGTCAGGTGGCTACGGAAGCGTGGGGATTTGGCAAACTGGTCATGACGGCCACCCCCGCGATGGCTTTGAGGGCGGCGTGTGTGGAGAGAGAGCAAAGGGGATTTAGAAGGCGCTGACGCGTCCCCACGTTTGGGTGCCAAGATTGAGACATGGGGAAGGGGCAGGCTTGGGCTGGTTGGAGCAGTAGCATTTCCAGGTGCTGCTATTTGTAGATCCCCCATGAAGTGAGAACGTCCCCTGCATTGGGGGACTTGTGAGAGACAGCAGCCATCTGTGTGCATCCCCTGCCTGTGATAAGGGCAGAGCTCTCGCTTCCCTCTGTGGTTGCTATGGAGACGTGGATGGGTGCATAAACAGCTCTGAGGTCCATGTCACATCTTGATTTGTATTGGTTGTGAGGGCAGGGACCATATTTCATACATCATTGTACCACCACACCGCCTGTCGCCTTGCGATCTCTTCTTCTTGCTTGGTTCTCTTTAACATACGCAGGCTGATGGCTCCCCAACCCATTCTCTCCAGCCCAACTCCCATTCCCGAGTTGCAAACCAATATGCCCAGCTGCGCCCTGCGCCTCCTCTGAGGACTGACCCACAAATGCTACAGAACCGAAATCTCTAAAACTAGGTCTTTCCTCCATTGACCTCATCCCATGTTCTTTTTTTTTTTTTTTTTTTTTTTTTTGTGGTACTGGGGATTGAACTCAGGGGCACTTGACCACTGGGCCACATCCCCAGCCCTGTTTTGTGTTTTATTAGAGACAGGGTCTCACGCCATTGCTGAGGCTGGCTTTGAACTCGCGGTCCTCCTGCCTCAGCCTCCCAAGTCCTGGAATTACAGGCGAGCGCCACCACCGCCCCGGCTCATCCCATGTCCTTTATCTTGCTAAATGGTGCCTCCCTTCACTCAGCCCCCTGGGGATGGAAACCTGGGCTCATCTGGACTCTCCCTTCTTTCTCAGCCCCAGCCTCACCCCCAAGCCCTGTTGGTTCTGCCTACCAAGTCTCCTGCTGGCCAGTACTCCCTTTGTCCAGTCACTCCAGTTCATTCCACTGGTTCAACCAATGCACTGGCCACTCCTCAGCGTCGGCACCATTCCAGGCAATGAGAACACACAGCGACAGCAACAGAGCAAGGTCCCTGGTCTCCCAGAGCCTGCACCTAGAGAGGCATCCACTCACCCACCACCGAATCTCCGCTCCACGATCTCTCTCAGGATGGCGGGCCTCCTAAGGGGCCTCCCAGCCTCTCGTCCGTCCGTTCGTTCATTCATTGAGTTGGTGCTGGATGCTGGCTCAGTGCTGGGTATGCCTGGAGAAAGTAGAAAAGACTGGCGTGGCTGGGAGGAGTCAAGATCAGACAGGACGATGCAGGAGAGGTGAGCAGGGGGTGGGATCATCCAAGTGAAAATGTCCCACCGCCTTCCAAAGGGGGAAGGCAGCCGCTGAGGGACTGTAAGCAGGTGAGTGATGTGGTGCTATTGAGGCCAAGTGGGCCTCATCTGCTTTCACTATTAAAATACCTATGGAGCTCATCGGACCCATCCACCTCATCGGGGTGCCCTCGTCACAGGCTGGTGGAGCTGCGGCGACATGACCCTTCAGACCTTGGCCCTAGGTGTTCTCAGCGGGCGGAGACAGTGCTGTGGACGGCAGCCGGGGCTCCACGCTGCTGCAGCCCACCCCGTCTCCCTCACACTGCAGCCTCTCTCTCAACGTATGTCACCCGTCATCTCAGCTCGTCGGATGTGGACACTCTCTAAATTGTCATCGAATCTTTTCTGGCACTCCTCACGGCTGAATATGGTCACATGTCGGTGATGAGCCATGGGACCTGGCTCCTCGTGTGAACATGGACTTGGTGCTGGCCTGGTGGCCTGGAGGCACATCTGGGAGCTTTCAGTGACCCAGCAGCGCCTGGAACAGTCACTTTACACTGGGTTGGGCTAGGCATGGAGGGGACAGACCGCATAGCCCAGAGAACAGAATTCAGCGCAGTCTGAGAGCAAGAGAGCACGAGCGTTATTCCTCAAGTTGTCAGCACCAGAATGTCCCACCACAGAGTAAAGAGAGCACTGTGACATCTATGTAGAGGGCCAATAATAAGGGTCATAAAGCAGAAGATTGGTTGTCAATCAGAAGTTTGGGCAACAGCTGCCCAAACATCCCTGGGTAGTAGGACTCCTCCACCTTCCACCAGGACTGGCAATACAGGAGTAGGAATTGAGTCTGGGGGAGGAACGGAGGGAGGAGTGTTTGTAGCAAGGAGCTCCTGAGTCTCGAGGGCTTAATATCACAGATGTGTGTTTCTCATCGAAAGTTCAGAGGTGGGCGCCCAGTGGTAGATTCCACACAGTGACTCAGGGATTCAGGATCCTTCCTTCTGTGACCTCATCATCTGCTAGGAGCATCCAAAACCAGTTGGCAAATGGGGAAAAGAGAAGAGGGTGATGTGAGGAAGTGTCTTACGGTCGGGCCTGGAAGCCTATAAACCTTCCCACCTTCTTTGCCTTGGCCAGAAGTCAGACATGTGCCCACGCCTAATGGCAAGGAAGGCTGGGAATGGAGTGGGCGCAGGGGGGGAAGAAACAGGTTGGGCGAACATGGAGCATTCCTGTCACAGGTAGGGACCCGTCCTGGGTGTGTTCTAAGCCACTAGAGCAGGGTGGAGCGTGGCAGTGGAGGCCCCTATCAGCCAATGTTCCGGAGCCGGTCAAAGGATCACGGATGAAGAAAGGGCAGCTTTCTAGAGGATGAGGGGTTGACGTGTGGCCTGTCTCCCAGGAGACTGTGCTGCGAGCCGGGGGTCTGCTCTGTCTTGTTGCCAGAAGGCTGCCTACGGCCCTGTGAAGCTTCTGCAGCTGTCCGTGTGTTTGATGCTCATCTCTAGCCACCCACAGACCCTCCGGAATATAGTGCCTCCTTGAACCAAGTCTCGGTTCTCCACACCCCAAAGAACAATGCAAATCAGAAATATTTACCCTGCTTGGAAAAGTCAACCTTGAACCAAGAACGTTTGGCCCAGCGCCTGTCGTTACAGGGCCTAGTTCCCTCCCTGTCTGCACTGAGGTCCCAGACTGCCTTGTACCTGTGTCCGCCTGATTTGGGACAGGCTCTGTCATCCTGTATCCTCACCTGCCTGTAACAGACCAGGCTCCTTCCTCCTACTTTGGGAATTCAGAGTAGATACCACCTCAAGGCAGCTATCCAAGGGATGAGATTGTCAATCCATGTCCTGCCACAGCACCCTAAGCCTCTATTCGCACTCTAGACGTAAGCTTTTTTGAGAAGAGAAACAATATCTGATTCAGCACTATATCCCCAGCAGTCAGGAGAATGCCTGCTTGTCAATCAGTAAATGTTCAGGAAGTGTTTGTTGAATGAATGAATGAACGCACTTCTGACTGTATTTTAGGTAGTTGCCACCAGATGGCGACAGCGCTCTTTGGATGCTGAAGGCAGGTGCACTGCCCACTCTAGAACACCTGTAATAAATTGAGGTTTATTCCCATAATTGGAGCACCTGGTTAATTCTCCTACAAAATATATCAGTTTATTGACGTGGTCACAAAATCATTCCTCAAACTAGATTTTCTAAGAAAAGACATGACTAATGAAACGCCACAAGGAAAGGAAGTGACAAAGAACGCACCATCGAGTCCTTGAGGTGTGGGTGATTTTCTCCAAGGAAAGTCATTGTCATTCCATTGAACTCAAAGATCCACGCGTGTCCCTTCAGACCCTGAGCGCAGGAAGTTTCTGCAGCTGTCCCAGCCTGACACCCTTGTGGCTGCCCAACCTGTTCCGGGGTCATTGTCTCTAATTTGACTAGCTTATCTTATCAAGGTTATTACCAGTGGGCCAGGTTGGCCGGAGGCAGGCTTAGGCAAGAAGGCTGGTGAAAGATAAGGCTGGGCGGGGGAGGTGCCAGTGGATGGGCCAGCTCTGGACGTGTGGACTTTACCCTACAGGCAGCAGGATGTGCTGGTGACGGTTTTGGTGAGCGACTCACATGTGCTCGCGTGTGTGGGCAGGTGCACACGCAGGCGTTGGAGCCCAGGTGGAAGCAGGTGGAATAGGGAGGGAGGGGCAGGTCCCAGTGACGTTGAGAAAGGCATGCTGGGGGCCGGGGACTCGTGCCAGGAGACCCTCTAGGAGACCACAGCAGGAGTCTGGGAAGCAGGGCTGAGGTCTGAGACAAGAGAGGGGATGGGAGGTGAGCAGCCGCGCGGATGCAGAGGAAGTTCCCGAGAGAGAACTGGGGGGCTGGGAAGGAGTCCGGGAGAAGGGAGTCCAGGAAGGAGCCCGAGATCTGGATAAGGGCTGACTTTGTGCAAATTAGGTAGAGGCGGCCCTTCCCCAAGACACTCCCCTTTTACCTGCTGGAAGTGTCCACTCAGCTCAGAGGTGAGCGGGGCTTTGGAGCTGAGCCCTGCCCTCCAGCTCCACCTAGCTCCACAGGAAGGCTCCAAGTTTTCAAGGCTGGGTGAGCCACCACGGTCGGGGTTTCTGAGAGATGGGGGGGAGGTGGAGGTGGAGGGCCAGTGATTTTTTTGTTTTTCTTTTTGTGGTTGTAGATGGACACAATGCCTTTATTTTATATGTTTTGTTTTGTTTTGGTACTAGGGATTGGACTCAGGGGCACTCGACCACTGGGCCACATCCCCAGCCCTTCTTGTATTTTATTAGAGACAGGGTCTCACTGAGGTGCTAAGTGCCTCGCCATTGCTGAGGCTGGCTTTGAACTCGTGATCCTCCTGCCTCAGCCTCCCAAGTGCTGGCATGCGCCACTGTGCCTGGCTTATATGTTCATTTTTATGTGGTGCTGAGGATCGAACACCAGTGCCTCACGCATCCTAGGCAAGTGCTCTGCCGCTGAGCTACAGCCCCAGCCCTAGAGGCCAGTGATTTTTAAGAGACGGAGCAGCCGTTTCCCCCACCCTGCATGAGCAGCAGATGCATGGTGACAGCTAGTTAAACAGACAGCTGGGCCCCGGGTCACAGTTTCTGACTCAGTAGATCAGGGCTGGGACCTGAGAATTTGCATTTTGAGCAAATTCCCAGGTGCTGCTGCTGGCTTAGCTGCACTGTAAGATCAGGGAGCTTCTCAGCCCTACCTGTGCTGTAGATGCTCCAGGGGAGATATTTTTTAAATCCTGAAGTCCCAAGCCCTACTCGGACCAACAAATCAGAATCTGGGTGAAAGAACCTCACCTAGAGGACTCCCTTCTGTCTGCACCTCAGCCTCGAGACAGCTCCTCTAGGGGCATCGCAGGTCGGTCTGAAGAAGCTGCAGTATATTAGCGAATTCTTTGGTTTCTATGAATGGAATCCTCCCTATTCTGTCTCTAGAGGACTCCGCTGCCCTCCAGGAGAGACCCTGGCTTCCCATTTTTTCCCAACACCTAAACTAAACTGTCCAGGAGTGTCTGCCCTCCCTGAGAATTGATTTGAACTGTTTCAAACTTGGTTCTTTTTGCAGTAAGCACTCCTCACTTTATTTCTCCAAGTTCTTATTCCAGAAACATCTATTCGGGGGTTCCTGTGTCTGGGTTGGGCTTATTTCCTGCTCCCCTGTTGAATAAGGGCTGAAGTGACCTCCTACCAAGCCCTGGGCTCACCCCTGTCCTAAACTGCCCCCAACCGTGGGGAGTCTATGTCTCCCTCATCTCCCACTGGGATTATTTGAGGATCTGCCAGAGGAACCCAGAAGCTGTCCTCTCCCTCCCGTGGAAGTGGAGGTAACATAAGGTGTGTGTGGGATGGGAGTAAACATGGCTCTGGAATCCTCCCTAACTGCATGATGGAGAGGTGTTGCCAAGGTAAATTAATAAGAAAACAGTTGGGTGATGTTTACCAACAAAATCAGTTTGGGGTGTGTTAACTCACTGTACTTGTGCTGCCGAATAAGCTGCTGATTAGAATAATACATTTCAAACGAAGTAGCCTCTCCATGGAATTGACCAAACTGCAAAGAAGAAATAATGCCATCTGAACAGCTGAGTACTTCCTCCAGGCAAGACGGGGATCAGAGAAATCACTGGGCAAGGGAGACATCAAAGCCACACGAACCACCCAGAAGAAACCCCAGCCACCAACAGGCTGGTGGCCAAGACTTTTGCTTTTGTTGAGTAGGGAGGAGGTAGAACCTTCACCCCACTCATCCTGGCTGCTTTGGAGACTGGGCCTCAAATGTCATCACTCTGGTTTGCACCTGCTTTTTGCAGAAAAAGAGGTAGATTCTATGTCTGCGTTATGGAACCTAGCATTTGTCAGCGTTTAACACTGTTATAAAGGAAATCTGAGCTAGGCATGGTGACGTACATTTATAATCCCAGCAACTCGGATGACTGAGGCAGGAGAATCACAAGTTTGAAGCCAGAAAGGGCAACTTAGTGACACCCTGTCTCAAAAAGAAAAGGGGGCTGGTTGCAGTGGAAAATGCCTGTGATCCCAGCGGCTTGGGAGGCTGAGGCAGGAGGATTGCGAGTTCAAAGCCGGCCTCAGCAATGGCGAGGCACTTAGCAACTCAGTGAGACCCTGTCTCTAGTAAAATACAAAAAAGGGCTGGGGATGTGGCCCAGTGGTCGAGTGCCCCTGAGTTCAATCCCCAGTACTAAAAAACAAAACAAAAGAAAGAATACTGGGGCTCTCCATCTTTCCCACCAAAACTTGGAATGGGAGAGAGGAGAAATGAATATTTTCCACCTCTGCTTCTTGCATGTCCCTCCTACTCGTTGTGTCCCTCTGACACATGTCCTGCTCTTCTAGGTGTCTAAGAAGAACATTATCTTCTTTTAAGCACCCCAAATGCAAAACAGGACAAAGGGCACCTGGGCATGTATAAACAGCGAAAGCAAAATAAATTGTTTTCCTTACATTTAAAATTCCTAAAGTCTAGAATAAACATGTATCACTTTTACAATAGGAAAAAAAAAAAAAAAGTCGTGGAGAATCTTTTGGCCTGGGTCAAAGCACCTGATACGAGGATTATCATGTGCTGTGGGTATTTGTTCCCTCCATCAGTGACAGAGAATGTGGGGTCAATATCATCTCCCTGCATTTGTGCATATTTGCTCAATAGGAATTCAGCCTTGACCACAGTGTGGGACATTTTGGCCTAATTTCCTTTGCTCTGGGAAGAACTTCCATCTAGCCTTCATAGCGCACAGGGGAAAGAAAGCCGTTTTAACATTCCTACACGTTGCTGCTCTTCAAGGATGGTAATAAGAAAAAAAGAGTGTAAGACACTGAATTGCCACCTGTAGAAGACTATTCTACAACAGGAATGCCAGTTGTGCCAAGGTCAGCATTTGAGAGCCTTGGATTTGGGGGCTGGAAGCCACTGAGCCCAGATTTATGACCATTCCTATGTGTTGACCATCTGCTCCAGGCACAGGCCTGAAATTTATTGAAATGCGATGGCTCAGAAGGATACAGGCCAGCAAGTGCAAGGATGAAAAACCCCACTTCACCAGAGGCACTGTCCTGTGGGCTCATTGCAGACTTTGCTCATGTAAAGGTGTGTTTCCCGCTCACAGCAGAGTATATTCCATGCCACTGGAAGCCATATAAAGCAGTTAGATCCTGCTTTAAATGTCCAGAAAATACCCCCGCCAAAGGTCATGGGCGATTTTCCATCTTTAGAGTTAACTACTCGTGTGGTTCTTGTCCGAGTGGAAAAGTTCTTTCTGGTTTTCTGTTTTGTTTCATTTTTTTTCTTTTAAGTTTGCTGTGGAGTCCTTAGGCCACGTCTAGACTTTGATTCCCTAAGTTAGTTCCACGGTGTCCTTTCCCAGGAGACCTAGTGATGCCATGAAATCGTTTCTAGGCTGGAACCATTGAGTACAGTCACAGACAATCCTCCTGAGCTACGTCTTTTCACAGGCAGGCCAAGAGCCTGCTTGCGCCATCTTGTCCTTCTCTAGTGGGGGCCGCTGGGCTCTCAGAGGGTTGGGAAGGGCTGCTCTCTTTGGAAAGGTCCTCGGCAACAGCAAGCCGCTCATCACTCTTTCCTCCGCCACACCTTTGCTCAGGAACCTTAGACCCTTGGGAAACATCTGCCCACCACAAATGTGACCCACGATCAGATGTGACACAGTGAGCGACATGCAGAGAATGAGCAGACTCATCCCCGATGTAAGCAAGAGACACTGTTTCCCTGGAAAAACGGATTTTGAGAAATTCTCAACACAGTCCAGGTCGAGTCCAGCCCCAAAGTAAGTTCTTTCAAATTCTACTTGCTCACATTTGAATTAAATCCCAGTGACCTCAGTCTTTGGATTTTTCTTTTCAGATAAAATCTTAAAGGCCCCAAACTTTTCTTTAGGGAGAGAGTAAAATCTCTCTCGGGTTTCAGGAACACCCAATTTCTCCAAGACATGCACCCAGACTAACTGGCACAGTTTGAGGATATGCGATATTGCTGGTTTTAGCTCTGTTATGACTTACTTTTAAATATTTATTTGTGAAATATAAATCTTGCCGAGATTGAAATCTGCTCGGCAGTAGTGATGACTACTTTTGCTGTTGCTTAATGGAACTGTTGAATCTTCTTGGAAAAACAAAACGATTCTGTTATATAAACAAGCCATCCGTGTGAAGTATAACAGAATTCTAGAGAGCGCACCACACACTCACTCCGAGTGAGACTTGAGCTAGAGTTCTGTAGATGCATGGAAATTGGGTGCTCTAAGACAACAGCCTATGCAGCTAATTGGCTACAGAACTGTGAGTCACTCTAAAAAGGCTTAGAGTTAGAGTCTATGTCAGTAAAATGACAAGCATCCCATTGAAAAACTCAAAAAATATCCTCAGTGCATTCACACATTCCTTTCCATCGATCCAACCCCATGGCTAATACAGCACCTGTCACGCGATGTTCAATCACTGTTTTGTTCTATCCAACAGATAACTCTTCCTAGTGGGCTCCTCTGATTTTCTGTCAGTCAGAATGATGACCTTGAATGTTAATTTTCATTCAGTAAAAAAGTCCAGGCCAGGGTTTAGGATGCTGCAGAACATCAAATGTGTAACTGCCTTGCTGGGCGCGGTGGCGCACGCCTGTAATCCCAGCACTTGGGAGGCTGAGGCAGGAGGATCGCGAGTTCAAAGTCAGCCTCAGCAATGGCGAGGCACTTAGCAACTCAGTGAGACCCTGTCTCTAATAAAATACAAAAAAGGGGCTGGGGATGTGGCCCAGTGGTCAAGTGCCCCTAAGTTCAACCCCTGGTACCAAAAAAAAAAAAAAAAAAAAAAAAAAAGAAAAAGAAAAAAAAGTGTAACTGCCTTAAATGGTCTTTGGGATGGTGAATTTGAGATGTCAACTTGACTGGACTGAGGGAGAGCAAGGTAGCTGGCAAAGCATTATTTCTGGGCATGGCTCCGCGGGTGTTTCCAGACGTGTTATGTTTTGGATGTGAGGTGTCCCCCAAAAGCTCACATGTGAAACAATGTAAGAATGTTTGGAGGAAGCCAGGCTCGATACGGCATGCCTATAATCCCAGCAGCTTGGGAGGCTGAGACAGGAGGATTTCGAGTTCAGAGCCAGCCTCAGCAACCATGAGGCTGCTAAGCAACTCAGCATGACCCTGTCTCTAAATAAAAATACAAAATAGGGCTGGGGATGTGGCTCAGTGGTCAAGTGCCTCCAAGTTCAATCTCTGGTACCAGAGAAGAAGAAAAAGGAGGAGGAGGAGGAGGAGGAGGGAGAGGGGGAGGAGGAGGGGGGGAGATTTGGAGGAGAAATGATCAGGTTGTTGCCTTAACCTAATCAGTGAATTGATCCCTGATGGGATGAACTGAGTGGTAACTGGAGGCAGGTGGGTGTGGCTGGAGGAGGTCGTCCGTCGGGGGCGTGGCTGTGGGGCATGGATTCTGTCTCTGGTCGGGGGCGTGGCTGTGGGGCATGGATTCTGTCTCTGGTGAGTGCAGTCTCTCTGCTTCCTGATCTCCAGGTGAGCTGCTTCCCTCTGCCACACTCTTCTGCCATGATGTTCAGCCTCACCTTGAGCCCCAAGTCCTTCTGTGGACTAAGACCTCTGAAACCGTGAGCCCCTAAATACGCTTTTCCTCCTCTACAGTTGTGCTGGTCGGGTCATTTAGTCCCAGCAGCAAAAAAAAAAACTGACTAAAACAAGAGATTGGCATGTGAGCGCGTGACCTAGTGACGTGGGGTGGGCACCCCCATGCAGCCCGCTGGGGGCCCGGATAGAACAAAGGGCAGAGGGAAGGCAAATGATCCTCTCCCTCCTGGGGCTGGGATGTCCTTTCCCTCCTGCCCTTGGACATCAGAACTCCAAGCTCTTTGGCCTTTGAACTCTGACCCTGAACCTCCCCCACAACAACCCAGTTCCCGGGCCTCTGGCTGTGGACCCAAAGCCACCACATGGGCCCTGGTCCTGAGGCTTCCAGACTTGGGCAGTGCCACGCCACTGGGACTGCAGGTGACACAGAGCCCATCACAGGGCTCCTCGACCTCCATGATCAGGTGAGCCGATTCCCCTCGTAAGCCTCCTTCATCCGTCCATCTCTCTGTTCATCCACCCATCCACCCGTCCTATTGCTTCTGTCTCTCTGGAGAGCCCTGGCTAATAGAACTGTGAATGGAAAAGTCGATCGCTTTCTCACAGTTCATGAATGTGCACTCCATGGACACTGTCAGCATGAGCCATTGTAGGCATGGGCATGGAGACACCAGGTCTGGGAGCCAACGGAGAGGGCACGCTTTTTTTTTTTTTCTACCCCAAATAAACACGAGTAAACTCTTCATGCTCGCAAATGCTCTAGTTGCTTGGTCAGTTCGTCCAATCAAAAAGCATCTTGTTTTTACTGAGCCTGTTCCATCACGCAGCCAATCTCCCAAAGCGACCGGGAATGGAGACAGAGGAGAAGAGAACGGTGCCCACAGAAAGGAGGCTTCAATTCTTTTTTTTTTTTTTTCCCCGGTACTGGAGATTGAACCCAGAGCCTCACACATGCTACCACTAAGCTATATCCCCGTCCATTTTTATTTTGAGCTAGGGGCTGGTTGAGTTGCCCGGGTTGGCCTTAAAGGTGTGACCTTCCTCCCTCAGCCTCCTGAGTAGCGGGGATTCCAGCCACGCGCCACCTCACCAGCTCACTCCTTGAATAGTCCTCTGTCTGGGAGGTGTCCCAGGCACTGTCCTGGGTTACAAAGAAGAATGGGACATGGCCTCTGCCCTCGAGAAATGGTGGCATAGGAGAAAGAGAGAGGAATCAACAGATCTTTGTGGTGGTGAGAGCTGTGGTGGAGCGGAAGAGGGGCACCTTCCCCAAGCGGGCAGAGCTGACTTAAGGGAAGAGAAAGTGTTGACAGGATGCTGGTGGAGAGGAGGGATCCCCGGGAGTGGGGGGAGCTGCCCAGAGGAGCTGCCTCAATGGCCTCCGGAGGCCAGTTGCTAAAATGTTTGGGAATCTTGCCAGTTGGTTGTTAAAGGCAATCCTTATTAAAAAATTAAATTATATAAGTTTATAATTAAATGAATTCTATTAAAAATCGAGGTAATAAATAATAAAAGTGTATCACTACCTGTATTTCTGCCCTTGAAGGTTTTATTTATTTATTTAGTTAGTTTTATCGTATCTACATGGTCGAACACTATCCAACGGTGACAACTACACATCTCTTCCAACTCCACCTTCAATGAAGTCAGCAAAAGCTGCAAATTAGGGATTATTCCCCCCCATCACAGAAGACCATTTAGCAGCGGACAGACACAAGGCCATGCAAGACAGAAACAGGAACCCCCAGGATGTGCAGAAAGTCGGGAGCAGAGTGCATCTAGAAGCAGGGATAGATGAAGTCAAGGGAGACCACACTGATGGCTTTTGAGTCCCCATTCAGGACCAGCAGCTCAGAGAACTTTCAAGAGAGAAGCAGTGAGGGCTGTTTTACCGGAGAATGGAGATGAGTCCCAGGTTAGATGGATTCACTAACCACGCAGGAGACACGGCCTGTGAGAAGAGGTGGCTCGGGTGTATGTCCATCAGCTTTCTGTCACTGTGACAAACTACTGGAGAAAATCTACTTCAAGGAGGAAAGATTTATTTTGGCTTGCAGTGTCGGAGGCTTCAGTCCATGGTGAATTGGCTCCACTGTTCCAGGCTGGTGGAGAGGTGGAGATCATCATGGCAGAAGGGCCTGGCAGAGGAGAGCTATTCCCCTCGTGGCTGCTAGGAAAGGGGAAGAGGAGGGGGAAGGAGAAAGGAAGGAGCCAGGGACAAGAAATACCCACAGTGACCTACTTCCTCTCACCACACCCCCACTGCCTACAGTCTCACCACCTCCATTCAGCTCTCAATGGATTAATCCACTCTGAGGTCAGAGCCTCATAATCCGTTCACTTCCCCAAAGCCCCCCTCTTCTAGATATTGCTGCGCTGGGGACCAGGCCTTCAACCTGAGACTTTGGGGTATGTTCCAAATGCAAGTTATAATAACCGGGTGGCTTTCAACGTGGTGAGTTCATGGGTCTGCTCTCTGAGACCTTTGAGCGTAAGTCTCCTGCAGACAGTTGGGTGGTTGGAGGCAGCCTCAGAACCAGCTAGGTGGGGTCCTGGGCCTGGTAGAACAGGGAGAGGCCAGAGGAGCTGTGAAGAGGGCGGAGCCCTGTAGAGACAAAGGGGAGGGTGTATCAGGAAGCAGGAGAGGGAGAGGGACTCAGAAACTTTCTAAAACTGTTTCTGAAGTGACTTTGAATAACAAAAACAATCAACAAGAAGAAGTTGAATACAGGGAAGAAATACACTGGAGTGATAAAATATAGTGGGGTAGGTATTAACTATTCCTATGGCTGGTTTGTGTTAGAAGTGGAAGAAAGATAGCACTGAGTCAAAGAGGGTATTTTTATTTATTTATTTAATTATTTTTGGTACTGGGGATTGAACTCAGGGGCACTCGACCACTGAGCCACATCCCCAGCCCTTTTTCGTATTTTATTTAGAGACAGGGTTTCACCGAGTTGCTAAGTGCCTCACGCCATTGCTGAGGCTGGCTTTGAACTTGAGATCCTCCTGCCTCAGCCTCCCAAGTGCTGGGATTACAGGCATGTGCCGCCGCGCCCGGCTGTTTTTTTTTTTTTTTTTTTTTAATGAAAATAAATTAAACAATCAATAGGGAAAGCATAAACATTGGGGACAGTCAGGATGCCAGCTGGAGGGAGCCCCAGAGGAGATGGGAGAAGAGACAAAAGGACACCTGAGAGGGAGGGACATTGCATCTGGAGACTTTGGAATTATCAAGAGATAACACCAACAGTAAGGCAGCAAACACAACAGCTGATGGACACGGAGCCTTGACCTGGGAGCTGGAGAAGCAATGGTTAAGATGACGTAAACTTGGTCTTGACCTTGAGAGTCCAGTGGGGGGAAGAGGACACCAGGAACAACAAAGTCATTGCAAATGGGGTTAAAGTACACGAAGGAATTGAAGACGGTGGGAAACAGGGGTGAGATTATTTAAGAAAGTCCAGAAGGGCTTTTCTGAAGATACTGAAGCCAAGACCAGAGAAGCGAGGACTGGCTGCTGGCCAAGAAGCAGAGGAGAGGGTAGGCAATGAACGCTTCTGGCTGAGAGCCTGGCACAGGTGGGAAACAGCAGGAGAAACCAGCAGGGCCCTGTGAGTGGAGGTCCGGTGGAGGAAGGCTGCAGTTAGGCCATGCAGGACTTGGAGGCTGGGATTTTATCCCCAAGTGCCATGACAAACCTTTGGTGCGACGGCCTGATGAGGTTCACAGTTTTGAGGATCATTTCTGGGCCACCGTGTGGAGAGCGGATTGGAGGGGGCGGGGAGGACAGGGGGCAGAGAGTTGCCATCTCCACAGGGGCGGGGTTGGCTGAAGGAGCGTGGTGACCGTGGAGATGAAGAGTGGCGGGTAGGTTAATGTTTGGGGGTACAATCTGCAGGAACGACTGCTGGGTGGTTTGAAGGAGAGAGGGGAACACAGGAGGATCTTGACTGAGGACGTAGAAGGGATGCTCCCCACCACAGTGTTAGAAAATGCTGAATAAAGTTAACTTAGCCGGGAACACCGTGTTAGTGAAATAAAAGGGTTTATTGGGGTGCCACGTGGGGAAGGGTAGGGATAGGAAGGGTAGGGAAGGGAGAACAGGAAGGAAGAAGAAGGGCCGGTTTCAGTCTGGAGCAGGCTTAAATAGCGAACTGGTCGTCAGGGAGACCCCTGGGGCGAGTGTCTCCATAGGCTGCTGGAGGTCAGGAGGCAGTGGCAGGGCACCTGCTGGCCAGGCTGAGGCACCTGGGAAATGTAGTCTTTTCACAAAGTACCTGTGGAGGTGTGGCCTGCTACCTCCCTGCCTGGAATCCAACACACAGCAGGTGTGGTGAGGGGGTTGGTGGGAAATCAGTAGATGAAGATCGATGATGAGTTGTGTGGGGTGGGCCAGGTTTGCAGCCATACGGAACAGGTAGATCTTATAAGTTCTAGGGCTGGGGCCATGTGAATGCCAGGTTGAGGAGATTGCTCCAGGGCACAGGTGCTGCTGAGACAGACGTAGAGAGGGAGGTCGGTAGAGGAGGACCTAGGCCAGCGAGAAGGGACTAAAAGATATTTTGAGGTAGCTGGGCGCGGTGGCGCACGCCTGTAATCCCAGCACTTGGGAGGCTGAGGCAGGAGGATCGCGAGTTCAAAGCCAGCCTCAGCAATGGCGAGGCACTTAGCAACTCAGTGAGACCCTGTCTCTAATAAAATACAAAAAAGGGCTGGGGGTGTGGCCCAGTGGTCGAGTGCTCCCTTTTCCATGTGGATTGGCGATCTTCAAAAAGTGAGAATACAGTAACATTCCCTTGACATTTAAGCTCCAGTCACAAGTCAAACCACACTCGGCATAACAAATCTTCCCTTGAAAACTGAGATGTTTCCTCTAGGTTTTTCTCGGGCTTCAGGGTCACCGCTGGGAACAGGAATTATTGCTGATGCCAAAGAACTTTACCTAAAACAGAACTACTGGGGCTGGGGTTGTGGCTCAGAGGTGGAGCGCTCGCCTACTACGCATGAGGCACTGGGTTCGATCCTCAGCACCACATAAAAATAAAGATATTGTGTCCACCTATAACTAAAAAATAAATATTAAAAAAAAAAAAAAAAAGCTAAGGTTTTGGAATGAAGACCCTCTGGGAGCTTTGATATATGAAAGGTCCAAAGTCACTGATATCCTGCGTAGAAGGTCCCTGATCGCCCGGGTCCCAGAATTCACAGAGATGATGATTTTTCAGTGTCAGTGCCACTGGCTGGCATTTTGCTTTCTGCCTTCGCCTTCCTGTGCACCTCAGAAGCCATCTGGTAGGCGACTGATAATGTGGTTAGAGGAGCAAGACACCAGCTTCCTGCACCAGGCCACAGGGCTGCACCCGCAAATCTCCCTAGGGTGAAAGATCTCCTCCTGCTCGCTTGCCCCTAGCTTCCAGTCCTCTCTTTCTCCCCTTTGATGCTTTTTTTCCTTCTTGCCACCCCGATTTCCTTCTTTCTCTTCTGGTTTGCTTGTCTTCTTTCTCAGTCTTCCAGTACCACCCATCTTCTCGCCTACAGAGCTCAGAGATTCAGAACAGCACCTGCTTGACTCTCACTGTCTGAGCAGTGGCTGCCCTCCCTGACTTCTGTCTGTTTAAAAAAAAAAAAAAAAAAAAAAAAAAAAAATAATTCTTGTCATCGGAGCTTCGCTTCACGACTGCCTGGATTTTTGATAAACTAAGATTTATTGTGTGTACACAATGGCGACCCCCAGGCTAAGCGCTTGGAATGCATATCATGAATGCAAGCATCTCTTTGTTTTATTTGGTTAACATTTTCTTTATAATTATTCTAGAAGGTAATCATGGAATTGAATGAATGCTTTGTGTGGCAGGTCAACAGTTGGGGTCTGGGTGAGTCATGGCCCCTTTTGGGGGGTTTGAATTCTCTCTCCTTGGTTGTGAGTGGACACTTCAGAATGGCCAGTAGTGCCCCCTACCCACAAGTCTTTGTTTACTGACCCCTCACCTGACTTCTATCTCCCGTCCTCACCCGATCTCTAGAGTTCATAAGAAGGTAAAGAGTTGGTCAGAGTTGTTTGTTTGGGATAGGAAAGGTTGGCAGAAGGAGGGGGAAAACATTCCTTTCCCATCTCATAATGAAGAACTTTCTAGCAACCAGGTTGGTTAATTTACTTGTCAAAATGGACAGAATAAGCTGGGCATGGTAGCGCACGCCTGTAATCCCAGCACTTGGGAGGCTGAGGCAGGAGGATCGCGAGTTCAAAGCCAGCCTCAGCAATGGTGAGGCACTTAGCAACTCAATGAGACCCTGCCTCTAATAAAATACAAAAAAGGGCTGGGGATGTGGCCCAGTGGTTGAGTGCCCCTGAATTCAATCCCTGGTTCCAAAAAAAAAAAAAAAAAAAAAATGGACAGAATAATGGACTTTGGAATGATTCTGACCACCAATTCAGCCATTTTAATAATCCAAAGAGATGGTATTATGTGAGGATCTATGTGGGACCAAATCCCTGCCTGACCTCAGAATAGTCCTCCATTGATATTCTGGGGGAGTGGTTCCAGGATCCCACAAATCTGCAGATGTCCAAGTAACTTATAAAATGGCTTAGTGTTTGCATAGAACATGAACACATCTTCCCTTACGTTTTAAATCATCTTTAGACTGCTTATAATACCTCGTCCAATGCCAATGCTATACAAATCGTCGTCACCTGTATTGCCAAGGGGATTATGACAAGAAGAAAGTCTGTTTTTAGAATATTTTTGGTCCTCCATTGGTTGAGTCTGCAGGTGTGGACCCCGTGGCCATGGAGGGCTGACTGTAAGCAGGTCAGATGTGACCACAGGGAGGGGTTCCTTGGATCAGTCACCCGAACTGTATTCTTTCAAAGTTGAAAATAAAACACTGAACCTGGCATTGTTACTCACTAGGATGATTTTCTGTGGCTCCAAATATTCGTTTCATTCTAGGTAGATATGGCTTTTCCTCAACACTTTGGTTAATAATAATAATAATAATAATAAATAATAATAATAAAACAGACCAAGAAGAAAGAACTCTTTCAAATGGCAGCCTGTCTAGGTAGGCCTTCTTTGTACTTAGGGTAAGACTCACTAATTATATTTTCATGGATTTTTTTCATGTTGAAATTCATAAAGTAAATGTTGAGTCTTTCCTTGACATTAGGATTGGACTGAGTCTGTATAATGAAAACGTATCTTACTGATTCAGTTAGTTCATTTTAAAATTCTAGATATTGTGTCAATATGATGTTGAGTAGCAAGTTTCACTGAGATCAACAACAATGGCAGCAACCTTGGAAAAGCTAAAATATGTGCATTTCATTAATATGTTGCATATTTTTTGTTCCAGGATCATTAGAACCTACAGTCAAATTCTCTATTTTTAAGTTGGACTTTTTTTTTTTTTAAGAGTAGTCTTAGGTTTTTGGAAAAATGGACAGAAAACCAAGTTCCATATACGCCCTTGTTCCCCTTCCCCTCTCCAGTTTCTCTGATCATTAACATCTAGCCATACATTTGCTGGATGAGCCAACACTGACGCATTATCATTAACTGAAATCTGTGATTTAGATGAGGGCTCACTGTGTCCTTCATTCTGAGTTTTGACAGATGCACAGTGACATGTATCCATTACAACAAGAAGACAGCATAGTTTCACTGCCCTAAAAGTCCTCTATGCTCTACCAATTCATTTCTTTCACTTGCACTGCCCCCAACCCTTCTCCTGGCAGCCACTGACCTCAGCGTCTCCATTGTCCGGCCTTTTCTGGAATGTCACACAGTCCAGCACCGTGCAGTGGGGGCCTTTCACATGGGCTTCTTTCACTTAGCTGTATGCATTTGTGTTCCTTTCGTGCCTTTGTGTGGCTTGATATCTCCTTTATTTTTTGTCCCTAAATGATATTCTATCACATGGATGTGCCATTTAAAAAAAATACCCGCTGTGATCCACATTCTACCAGGTTCTATAAGGCATATGAAAATTTTCTAAAATGGCATTATCCTCAAGGTTAGTCTAATTAGGAAGATACAATTTAGATAAAGTAATAGAAAAGTATATTTTAAAGCATTGAACTACATGGTGTGTACCAAACAACTGTGATCTAGAAAAGCAATGTTTTTAGGGGAACACAAGTCACCCAAAATTGTACACGTTTGTTTTGTGTCTGTGTGTCTGGGGCCCAGGGAGCTCCTCACCTTCTCAGAATTTATAGCTGGAGGGCAGCTTATGGAGGAGGAAGGGTTTGGCCTGAGGACTAAAGGGTAGGTGGGCATGGGACCCATTAGATACACAGAGGAACAAACAGCCCAGGACATGAACAGGGACAACGAATAGATTTATTTTGAGTGGGGAAGGAATGGGAAACCAGGTGGCTAGGAAAGGGAGTCCTCCAAGACCGGGAGATAGTTTATCTGGGATTACAAACCACAATATGTCTTGTTTATTCCAGACAGAAAATGTCTTGTGCCAACTGTTCACAGGCATGTATGCGCACGTGCGTGTGCACACACACACACACACACACACACACACACACGACATAAGTTTGATTATTTTCTTTCAGAAATACATCCTTTTGGCTCTCTTTGCCACTTCTTTGTAGAGAAATCCCCCTATAGGAGAGCTTTGGGTTAACAAGTTGATGTGAACCCAGGAACCTGATGAAGAAGTAGACAGGAGAGATGGGAAGCGGGGATGATGGCTTCCTGCTGTAGTCAGATGGCCTCGGCCCTTGGCTCAGCAAAGCCTGGCCCATTTTCACCTCTGTTTTTGTGGTTGACAAAGCTCTGCAAACTGCAAAACACGGTGCAAATGCCCCCTCGTATTATGCTCCCTGTCCCAGGCAAGGTATGCTTCCTTTTTCTTTCTGCTTTTCTAGATCAAGCCAGGTGTGATGGCTCACGCCTGTAATCCCATCACTTGGGAGGCTGAGGCAGGAGGATCATGAGTTCAAAGCCAGCCTCAGCAATGGCGAGGCACTTCGCAACTCAGTGAGACCCTGTCTCTAAATAAAATACAAAAAAGGGCTGGGGATGTGGCTCAGTGGTCGAGTGCCCCTGAGTTCAATCCCCAGAACCAAAAAGACAAAAACAAACAAAAAATCCCCCTCTAAATCAAGTCCATGTCTGGGTCAAAATTGCAGCTTTCCTCCATGATTTCAGGAGGCTAAAATCCCTCTCCATCCCCCAGAGTCAATAGAGTTCGTAATAAGAATCTTTCATACGGCCCAGTTATCACACACTGCACTTATTTGTTTTCTGGGCCTCCATTTTCCTTTTACTACAAGATTGCGAGACAAAGGCGTTCAATGAAGTGTGCCCCAGACTAACATGCTGTCTGCACATAGCAGGTGCTCAAGAAATACTTTTTTTTTTTTTTTTTGATAAAGTGTATTTTTATTTCTTCAATAATAAATTAACCTTGGCTAATTGTAACTTTTTTACTTTATACACTTTTTTAAAAAAACTTTTTGATTCTTTTGTAAAAACATTTAGCTTAAGAAAGAAACACATTGGGCAGCTATACAAAAGTATTTTCTTTGTTTCTTTTTTCTTTCTTTTTCTTTTCTCTTTTTCTTTTTTTGGTATCAGGATTTGGACTCAGGGGCACTCGACCACTGGGCCACCTCCCCAGTCCTTTTTTGTATTTTATTAGAGACAGGGTCTCACTGAGTTGCTAAGTGCCTCGCCATTGCTGAGGCTGGCTTTGAACTCGCGATCCTCCTGCCTCAGCCTCCCAAGTGCTGGGATTACAGGTGTGCGCCACTGTGCCCGGCTTCTCTTTCTTTCTTTCTTTTTTTTAATATTTTTTTTTAAATCATAGATGACACGATACCTTTAATTAATGTGGTGCTGAGGATCGAACCCAGTGCCTCACACATGAGGCACAGCTCCAGCCCCAGCCCCAGTATTTTCTTTCTTAGTGTCTTCATTCTAGAAACTCTTTTCTATTAATTTTTTAACACCTTTTAAATGTTTTTTTGTTCAAAACTAAGACACACACGAGCCCAGCGCTACGCAGGGTTAAGGACCTTCAGTATTACTGTCTTTTGCCTCCACGCTCTGCCCCACTGGAAGGTGGACGGGGGCAACAGCACACGCGGAGCTGTCCTTCCTGACAGCAATGCCTTCTCCTGGAACTCCGCCTGAAGGACCTGTCGGAGGCTCGAGAAATCCTTTTAAAACTGCACGAAGGACTACAGGATTCCTGAAGCAATGTTTTATGGTATTTTCTACCATTTTTTACTTTATGCCTCGTGCCTAGTAAATAGCCTTTCAGTTGCATATTTAGAAACCTGTGGTCTGGTCTGTCATCTTGCCTAGTTAGCTACGACTCGGCGGACTGCCAACAAAGAGCCCACATGACCCTTCCACAGTGGGTCAGATCAGGTCTCCTACCTTTGCCTCCCTCTTCCTTTCCTTGACCGTTTCGCCTTGTGTCCCCCTTGATCTTCCCTTATCCGGGCCTCAATGCTGAACAATGCTTACCACTTGAAAAGTGCAGCTTCCCAAACACCTCTTTTTGAGGAGAAGATGAAACTCGATCCTTCCTGCCCCCATCCTTCATCCTCCACAGCAGAGTTGACTGAGGAACCAAAGCTCTAAGAGCCAACTCAGGCGCCTGTGACTGTCCAGACAGAAAAAGCGTCTGATTTTCGTCACTGGGACATCCCTGGCTCCTGAAGGGGCCTGGCTCACGATTCACCTGACTCTGATTGACACATCCCTCGGGAACAACCACCTGGATCCCATCACTGTTTTGACTGATTGTTTTTATTGTCCAGACGCTATTCTCAGATGTTGGGCCAACTTCTATAGGAAATGGACTAAAGTGCAGGGTTTTCAACCTCTGATACCTGCAGAGAATATAGACAAGCAAACAGGTAATAACATAAGCCGGAAAACAAACCACGGAACAGAGTGTGATTGAGGCTGATTGGCCCTTTCAGCCTCTGAGGGTTGGATCTTGGAAGGATCTCTGTGGACCCAGGGATCTAGGTCTCAGTCTTGCGCTTCCGGTAAGCACATGACATCAACTCCCCCGAGAGCCATCAGGATCTGATGGACTGATCCATGCCAACTGTTTTGGTTTGGATCTAGAAGGTTCCCCCAAAGCCTCAGGTGCTGGAGGACTGGTCCCCAACGTGGCAATGCTTGGAGTTGGGGATTCAGGAAAGTGATTGGATCCTGAGGGCTCTGACCTCACTGGGAGATTCATAGCTGAATGGCTTTTTGGAGGCAGTAGACACTTGAGAGGTGAAACCTAGTTAAAGGAAATGGGTGTTTGGAGAACACCCTTGGGAGCTCCATCTTTTCCTCCAGCCCCCTTCTCTCTGCTTCCTGGCTACAGTGAGGTGAGCATCTCTGTCTAACCACACCCTCTCTGGCTTGACTCTGTCCTCACTATAGTCCATAGTGAGAGAGCCAGCCAAATTTTGAAACCTCAGCACCTGTGAACCCAAATAATCCTTTCCTCCTTTATGTTGTTTTTGTCAGGTATTTTGTCACAGCAACAAAAACTGACTGATACACCAACTAAATCACAGACTAGATTTGTTTTTTTCCCCCAAACCAGTATCTTAATGTATTAATTTAAGGAGAGAGATATATTTTTCCAGGGACTAAATGTTTAAGTCCAGGGCATTTACTTACCTTTTGATATGCATGAAACTGAATAATCTCTAATGAGGAGCTAACGTGCTAAGCATGGGATCAGCACCCTGAGGTGCATTTTCTAGGGGGTGTCGTATGTCCTAACAGACACATACACCCTGTTCCACTTTGAAAAATGGCTTCCCCAAGAAACAAATATTGCAGACACATTTTTTCTCTTCACTTCTTTTTTCTAATTTTCATAGGGACTATCACCCATTTACATGTGTCATTCTGAAATCCTTCTTTATTTTCTATTTTAACATGATACTTACATTTTTTTAAATTCCAAAATAAGCCTGTGATCATGACTGGAAATGAAAAACCAGGTGTAAAGAAAAAGTTAATAGTGTCAAATCTGCCAACATCTCCATTCCCAGCCCGTGTGTCAATAGGTAGAGCCTGGAGCGTGCCAACCTTCTGCACCTTTTACCAGGATTATATAGAGATACACACAGCCTGATTAGGAATATCACATTTCCTATATAAGTATTATAAGATGCACCTTATTCTGAAACTTACTCTTCTCAATTACTAATGCATCATGGACACTTTCCCTTGACCTGTGGATACAATGCAAACACAATATTTTCAGGCGCTGTATCATAGTTGGTCGTTCCCCAGCCCCTTTGTAGTCAGATGAGGCCACATCACTGAGTGTTGCCCATGGAGTGTGGACAGAAGATAGGACACCACTCCTGTACTAGCCTATGGAAACTGCCCATTGGGGAGCCTCCATTCCTTACTCCGATCTTCCACCTAGATGTGAAGGACTTCAAGGCCACCTGTGAGTGGGACTCACTGCAAGGAAGGCCACCTACCAAACACCCACTCTGTACTGTTCTGAAAACAAGAAACCATGCGTTAGTCATGATCTGTCACTACCGCTTAGGCTACTTAACAGAGGCCAAGGCCTGTACTATTCTAGACAGAAACTATAATGTTTCTTGTTTTTTTTTTTTTTTTTTAATGGATAACCAGATATAAAAATCCAGAATGTATAGTTATAAATTGTTCCATTGCTTGTCATTCAATCTCTTAATATCCATTAATTCATAGAAATTTAATTTGGAGTCTAGAAACCTAACTTGGACATTAGGATGAATACATAGGAATAAGAAAAAAAAATCACCTGACATTCATATTTTTATTTATTACTATGTAATTTCATTTAGTTTGATCACAGTGCAAACTTGATTTCTTTTGCCAAGAGTTTAAGGAACCATTTTTCTTTTCTGTCTGTCTGTCTTTCTTTTTTTGTACTGGGGATTGAATCCAGGGGGGCTTAACCACTGAGCCACATACCCAGCCCATTTTTAAATTTTATATAGGGACAGAGTCTTGCTGAGTTGCTTAGAGCCTTGCTAAATTGCTGAGGCTGGCTTTGAACTCTCGATCCTCCTGCCTCAGCCTCCTGAACTACTGGGATTATAGGCGTGTGCCACTACATCTGGACATTTTTCATTTTGAACACTGTCCTTTTGTTCACTGTCCCTAACTAATTGCTCAAACTATGTAGGTTTTATTGTTCTGTTGGAAGTGGAAATTTTCTAAAAAAAAATTTCAGCTCTTCTTGCTTTAAAGGTAGGATAAAGGAGAAAAAGAAAATAGTTGGGAAGTGAAAGAAAGGGGAATTAATGTCGGGCCCATGGCACACACCTGTAATCCCAGCACTTGGGAGGATGAGGCAGGAGGATCTCAAGTTCAAAGCCAGCCTCAGCAATGGTGCAAGGTACTTAGCAACTCAGTGAGACCCTGTCTCTAAATAAAATACAAAACAGGGCTAGGGATGTGGCCCAGTGGTCAAGTGCCCCTGAGTTCAATCCCTGGTACCAAAAAAAAAAAAAAAAAAAAAAAAAAGGGGTGGGGGTGGGGGTGGGTTTAAAAGAATTAGCAGGACTTGGATTGTTTCAGTTTCAAAAATCATAATAATACTTGTAGCAGTCTAACCTGAAACCAAAAGATCCTTATACTCCCTGCATTCATTTATTTTTAGTTTATTTTTTTTATTTTTAGTGCTTTGTAGTCATGCATAATAGTGGGGTTCATCTTGATGTATTCATAAATGCATTTGACATAGTTTTCTCCATTTCAGTCCTCAGTGCCATCCCTTTCCCTCCTCTCCTCCCTCCTCTGTATCCCCCTCCTCTATTCTATTGGTCCTCCTCCTATTTATTTACTTTTTAATTGGTACATTACAGGTTTATACATAAAATTGGAATGCATGGTGATACATTTATACATGTGCATAGTATAATTTGACCTAAAACTCCATCAACTTTATGGCTGAGGAAAATAATGTAGTCAAGCTAAGAGCTTGTTGCAGCAGTTTGGGGTAGAATATTCACCACGTGGTGACGGGTCTGTAGGATAAGTGAAACTATTGTAGGGAGATGCATATGCAGTAGGGTGCAGAGGAAATGATGGCACATAGGAACAATGAATTTGCATTTCATCCATGGCCTAACCAACCACACTGCTCAGATCACAGAGCTGCAGTTAGGGCTCAGTGTGGGTCGATGGAGGAATTAACCCAGAACTCCATGTACCTAAAAATACTCTAGGAAAAAAAAAGTATGCCTATAGGATACAGTGATTTGAGGCCATACCACAAAGATCATCAAATCCCAGCCATTAGGTCACACATTTCATTATTAAAGAGATTAAATGTACTAAAAGCATAGGCATTTTCTATAATTTCTCAAGTTATTACAAAGAAGACAAGAAGATGAATGTGTTTGTCTGTGGGTGCTAATGCAGAGAGGGATGCCACACGCTCACACCAAAGGCCCTGCTTAGCAGATCAGTGGGGCCACACACAGCACTGGAGAAAGGGGCTATACTTTGCTTTTGATCATGATTTCCAAGGCGGGTACTTAGATGTAAAACCTTAGAGTTTCTGTTTCCCAATACTTCCTTTCCAGTTCTGAGTCTTTACCAACTTGGACTCCTGCTCAAACCCAGCTTATGAAAACAGACACAAATGCCAGCCTCGTTGTCTAACCCTACTTTGTGTTCATATTACCTAACATCCGTCCACTGTCAGGGCAGGGCCCTCTCTTGGGCATGGTCATTTGAGGTGACAGGTTCATACTCCCTTCCCAGCCCTATGCCCTTCCTCCTTGCCCTTCCTCTCCCTCTCCACACAGCCAGTCCTGATAGTTCTGTGGGCAGGCTCTGCCCTTCCCCACACAGCAGTCTGGCTCCCTCCAAAGTACACAGTGAGTGGCAGGGTGGCTTCCTGGGTGCAGTGGCCAAAGGTTCCATATCTAGAAGGACCATGCACTTGGTTTAATGTTCTGCTGTCATGACCTTGAAATTCACCTTGTTTGATCTGAGGCAAGAGGATCCTTGAATCCCACTTTGAAAACAACTGGTTTGTATCTCAAATCCAAGAGTGGTTCCAGCCCTACAGTCCTCAGGGCTGGGCACATGTAGTTTGTAGCAAGGCAAAAAAAACTGGGCCAAGTTTCCAGGGCATTAACACTGCTTCTGCACCTGTACCCTTGGTCTCTGGGGACACTTGGGGAGGCCCAGGTGATCTGATGTGTGCACTCATTCACTGCCTTTGAATGTGTGCATGTGTCCTCGCACATACCCCAGCTTTCTGCCTGCAGCTTCTGCAACCATGGATTTAACCATCTATGGATCAAAAAAAATTTTTTTTAAGTTACATTTGTACTGAGCACACATAGACTTTTTTGTCATTATTCTCTTAAAAATACAGTATAACAATCATTTACACAGCACAACACTGTATTAGGTATTTTAAGTAATCTAGAGACGACTTAAAGTTTATGGGAGTGTCACACAGTTTGTATGAAAATACTCCATTTTACATAAAGGACTTGAAGATCTGAGGATTCTGCATCTGTGGATGCAAAGTTGGATTTTGCGCCGATTTCCTGTGGATACTTCCTGAAACGGGGTTTTTGTTTTGTATTGGGTTCCACAAATTTGCAGTCAGTTCTGTGGATGGTAACTACTCCAATGAACACCTCCAGCAAACGCCCTTCTGCTTTTACTTAACTAAGATGAAGACAAAACTTCAACATACCAGGAGAAACTTCTCGATACCAAATAGTCTTAAACCTGTCACCTCATCAACCACCTGCCAAACCCGTGGAGCAAAGACCGTGAACTGCAACAGTCCTTACTGATCTGGAAACATTTGTTAATCAATTTCTGGTTTTCCTGTTGAATTTTGTGTTTGTATTTTTCAGCTCTATAATGCCTATAGGAGTAAAAGTTCCTAAGCGCCTGAAGGCTTAGCACATGAATGTGGCTAAGCTCTCCACTGCTCTAGCTTCTTAGGGCTGCTGTAATAAAGTTCCACAAATTTGGTGGCTTAAGCAACAGAAATTTATTCTCTCACAGTTCTGGAAAGTAGAAGTCCAAGATCAAGGTGTCTGCAGGCCCTATCACCTCTGAATCCTGTGCAGAATCCTTCCTAGCCTGTTCCTGGCTTTTGGTGGTTGCTGGTGATCTCTGGCATTTCTTGGCCCACAGATGCATCACCTTGATCTTCCAAGCTCACGTGGTTTCCGTCTTCACCCGGCCATCTCCTTAAAAGGTCGTCTGCAATGATCTTATTTCCAAAAGGTCACATTTGCCAAGGCTGGGGGTTAGGATTCCAGTGTGTCTATTTTAAGGGGGATCTCCCTCGTCCCCACGTTGTTATTCAGTAAGACACCATGGGGTGTCTCCTGCAACTGCTGCTCTCTGTTCATTGTTACTGAGGGAAGCCCAGGTCTCCCTCACCCGTGAACTCCTAATCATTGTGGGTCTCACCATAGCCAATAAGGGCTGTCGAACATCTACATCTGGTCTCTTCACTTCCCATCATCACTGGGAGAATCCCAACTCTTGGGTGATCTTCAGGAGACCTTGCCTGACACGGCCCCACTTACCTCTTGAACTTCCCTCCCTCTCTCACCAGCCTGCCAGTCACCCTGTGTGCCCCATGACAACCGAGTCTCCCTCAGGTCGGGGAGAGGATCTCTCATTCTCCAGACCTGCATGGTGCCAGGAGCACTCTCCTTCCTTCCGTGTCTAGGGTTTGGCTTTCACATCACTTCCTTTAGGATGTGCCCCATCCTGCTCCTGTGTCTGGGAAGAATGGGCAGGGAGAGGTTGGCCCCTCCACTCTCTTCTCCACTGTTCACCAAAGAGATCCCTAAGATCACCAACTCTGACATTTCTGCCCTGCCCACTTCCTCCAGCCCTCAAAAGGAAGGTGGAAAGTTGAAGTCCAGTCACACACAATGAAGCCCCAGGGTACCTGGGGAGACGGGTGGGGATAAAAGGAGATTTTGTAATTCTTATCATGCATTATGATCCCCTTAGTGTTATTCCAGAAATGTAAAAGCTAACAAAATTTATTTGAAGCTACTTGGAGTTTGTGGATTGTCCTTCTTGACGATGGCAGTATGCTAAGACTGAATCCTGTGGGGCTCAGGATATCAAGCTATCTTCCTAGTGCACTAGATCCTTGGTCTATCAGAGCATCAAACACATCACTGTGTGTTTTAACTGTGTTTACTTGTCTCCCTCCCCACCAGAGCACAAGTACAGAGAATAGTACCAGGAATTCAGCAAGTCCCCTAACAACTGAGTAATGAATGAATTAATGATAATGGTGTGTGTGGGGGAGGGGGGGTTGTCCAGCCCTGAGTAAGAGAGGTTAAGAAATTTGCCAATGGTCAGACACCGAACCTGAGTCAGACTAGCTCCAAGGTTACCTCCTGAGCAACTGCCTGGTGGGTGATGAGCTCTTGGAGCCCAGGGTCTGGGTCTGTCTTGTCACAATTGCATTCTCATTAAATACTTATTGAATGAATTTTTTAAATGAGAGAGAAATGAAGAAAGGACAGCAAAAGAGAAAGAAAAGGAGGGAGTGTGTGTATCAAGGTAAAAGAAAAGGATAGGAAACAGAAGTAAGAGAGGAGAGAGGGAAAGAACAGAGAAGGCAAGAAAACACCTTGCCCCCAACTGTTCTCAGAGGCTGGTGCAGTTTGGCCAACGTCACATGACCAGTATTTACAGAGCCTGAACTATGCGCCAAGCACTGTTCTTGATAGCATACATCAGTGAACAGAGCAGCCAAAGATTTTGTGGGATTTGCATCCTAGTAGGGAGAATAAGGCAATAAAAAATAAACATTAAAAATAAAGAAATAATGCAGAGTATTAGAAGAGGACAAATATTCTGCCAGACTAGCAAAATGGAACATGGGCAGGGTTCCAGATAGAAGTCGGAGGATTTGTAACTTTATTTTCATTAATCTTAAATCTTCCAATCTAACCATCAGGGACAATCCAGGGCCATCAAAGCAGTACCTGTGACTTTGTTACAAATTGAAATCAGATATTTTGTATCTTATTGAGAGCCGCCAGCAGCTATCTTCAACTATTGTTTACGCTCATGACTACTTTGTAGCTATTCCACCTGTGGTTAGATCTTGTTACTTAATGTATCAATAGAGAAACATGTTTTGTAACTATATTTCAATATAGTTTTTTGGTAACCATTTGTGTTTTATTTAATGAACTGAAAAACATTATTTGGAGAAAGGGTTCCTAGACTTCTCAAGATGGCCAAAGAAGTCCACAGAACAAAAAAGATTAAGAAGCCAGGTCTGGGAACTTGGGGGTCCCGTGGAGGATAGCAGGGTGGGGGACAGGTTGCAGTATTAAATACAGCGGGCAGGGAGGTCTCACACCCAATACTCCACTGGTCCTAAGTTTCTGGCATGTGCTCAGGGCTCAGGTCATTTCCCTGACTTTGCCCAGTGCTTGGACTCAGGTTCCCAGGGAGTCCATCCTATTACTTACCAGCCTATTTCTCCCCTCAAGGCGCTCACTTCCTCGATGCTGAGAGGTTAGTTAACACAGGACTTCATGTTCAAAAATCTGGAATCAATGGAATAAGGTCAAAAGAACACAAGGAAATTCAAGAACAACTTTTTGTTGTTGCTCTGCCTTCTATTTAAACATCCAACTCAATCAGACAAACCAGCTCACATCATCCATACAGTGTACATGTCCTGAAAGAAGGATAAGCAAATTGGTGGCCTCTGGGTGTTGATGAAGATTATCACCTGGGGTTGTGGCTCAGTGGTAGAGTGCTTGCCTAGCATGCATGAGGCACTGGGTTCGATCCTCAGCACCACATAAAAATAAATAAAGATATTGTGTCCACCTAAAAACCATATGTGTGTGTGTGTGTGTGTGTGTGTGTGTGTGTGAGTATCACCTGGGGCAAATGAAATGCAAGCTGAAGATATTGCCTATTCCAAAAGAAATTCCTTAAAAAATTCAAATTCAGTTCACATACACAGCAAAAATTCTCAGAATTTTCTGACAAAAGATCCTTTGTTGTCTTTGTTAATTACACTTTGAAACTATAGATTTTATATATATATATATAATATATAATATTAATTACATAATATATATGTATGTATGTATGGAGAGAGAGAGAGATATCCAAACATGGACTATGATAAAACACTATCAGGAAATCACAAAATTGAATTTTTCCTTAAGTTAATTAAGATGCTGTTAGCTGCAAGTAATAAGATGTCCTAAGAAAGTTGTCTTATTTTTATTTTTTTTATTTTTTAAATTTATTTATTTTTATTCTAAGTTGTTAGAAATGACAGCAGAATGTATTACATTTCATATTATACTTATAGAGCACAAATTTACATATCTCTGAAGGCTCTCTCCTCCTGCTTAGTAAGACTGGTGGTTGGTGGTTCAAGGTTGCTTCCCCTTCTCCCCTCCAAGATGATACTCTGACTTCCTTGGCCTCCAGCAATAATTCAAAATAGCCCATCCTACCTGAATGTGGCTGATGGATCAGGAGGTGGAAGACGGGTGGACTATTTTGGAATAGATCTTTGGAATATTGCTCTATCAGGAAGGAAGCAATTTCTAGGAAGCCCCCAATTTTGCCTTTATCTCATTGGCTAGAACTGACTACCACATGGCTGCCACTGGAATCATGATTGGTTTGCCACAATTGACTTTGACCAATTAGAATTCACCTTCTGGACCATGAACAGAGAGCCTACAGAATGGGGGAAAATCTTTGCCACCTGCACCTCAGATAGAGCAGGATATATAAAGAACTCAAAAAACTTAAAAAACCAATCAATAAATGGGCTAAGAAACTGAATAGATACTTCACAGAAGGAGAAATACAATTGATTAACAAATATATGAAAAAATGTTCAGCATCTTTAGCAATTTGAAAATGCAAATCAAAACTACACTGAGATTCCATCTCACTCCAGTCAGAATGGCAATTGTCAAGAATACAAGCAGCAATAAATGTTAGCGAGGATGTGGGGGAAAAGGTATACTCCAACATTGCTGGCAGGACTGCAAATTGGTACAACCACTCTGGAAAGCAGTATGGAAACTCCTCAGAAAACTTGGAATGGAACCACCATTTGACCCAGTTATCCCACTCTGTGGCATATACCCAAAGGACTTAAAATCAGCATACTATAGTGACATGACCACATCAATGTTTATAGTAGCTCAATTCACAATAGCTAAGTATGGAACCACTGTAGGTGCCCTTCAACAGTTGAATGGATAAAGAAAATGTTGTATATATACACAATGAAATATTACTCATCCATAAAGAAAAATGAAATGATAGCATATGCTGGTAAATGGATGGAACCGGAGAATATCATGCTCAGTAAAATAAGCCAAACCCCCAAATCCAAAGGCTAAATGTTCTCTCTGATATGCACATGCTAACACACAATGGGTGTGTGGGGGAGGGTGGAGAAAGGAAGTTCATTGGATTAGACAAAGGAGAATGAAGGGAAGGGGGGATGGGAATAGGAAAGACAGTAGAATGAATCAGACATAACTTTCCTACATTCACATGTGAATGAATATACAATCAGTGAAATTCCACACCATGTACAACCACAAGAATGGGAAGTCATACTCCATGTATGTATGTCAAAATACATTCTGTCATGTATAACTAAAAAAAGAACAAATAACAAAATAATTTTTTAAAAATCAGAATTCACCTTCTGGGTCAGGCACATTGCTACCCATAAAATCGAGTTCTGTGGCTGGTTAAGGACATCTTTCACGTCTGCCACTACATTGCTCCCCTTGCTGGAAATGCCTTTGTGTATTCTATGTCCCGTCTTTTCTCAGGTGTAATTGCTACTGATGAGGTGCACACTGATAGCCCACTTTACAGCTTGAGAGAGCTAAGGTGCAGAGAAGCTGAATAATTGCATACTATCATCCAGTTAGAAATGATAGAATCAAGACTCGGATCAAAACATCTTGATGGTCCATCCTTTGCCCATTGCTCTCTTAGAGGGTGTGGTAGTCAGCTTTTCATCACTGTGACAGAATACTAAGAAGCTCAACTTAAAGGAGGAAGATTTGTTTGGGTTCATTATTTCAGAGGTGTTGGTCATAGTTAATTGGCTCCATTGCTTTGGGCCGTTGGGGAGGCAGACATCATGGTGGGGAGCGGGCAGTGGAGCAGAGCTGCTCACTCCATGGTGGCCAGGAAGCAGAGAGGTGCGGGGGTAAGGACACCAGGGGCTGGGATAAAATGCACCTGTCGAAGGTGACTGACCCGGTGACCTAATTCCTCCAACTAAGTCCCATCTAAGTCCCATCTCCTAGAGTTCCCACCTCTTCCCCAAAACACCATCATTTGAAGACCAAGATTTCAAGAAATGTGCTTTTGGGGGACGCTTAAGATCTAAACCATAACAGAGGGAAAGGTAAGACATTAAAAAACAAAATTAAGGACACCAGTACTAGATGGGTGGGGTGTGCAGCTTTCTTAGCTATTCATCTGACAGAATTAATATCTGTGATACATAAAGAACTCAAATACTTAATAACAAAAAATAAGTAATCCAACTTAAAAAATGAGCAAATCATCTGAATAGAAATTTATCCAAAGAAGAAATACAAATAGCTAATACATATATATGAAAAAAATCCGTTACCCTTTAGGGAAATGTGAATCAAAACTATAATAAAATACTCTCTCACCCCTGTTAAAATGGCTATTATTTTTAAAATGCTGGCAAAAGCCGGGCACAGTGGCGCACGCCTGTAATCCCAGCACTTTGGGAGGCTGAGGCAGGAGGATCGCGAGTTCAAAGCCAGCCTCAGCAATGGCGAGGCACTTAGCAACTCAGTGAGACCCTGTCTCTAATAAAATACAAAAAAGGGCTGGGGATGTGACCCCAGTGGACGAATGCCCCTGAGTTCAATCCCCAGTACCACCAAAAAAAAAAAAAAAAAAAAAAAAAAAAATGCTGGCAAAGATATGGAGGGAAAGGAAACCTTAGACACGTTGGGGGGAATGTAAATTAGTGCAGCCACTATGGAAAACAGTATGGAGGTTTCTCAAAAAGCTAAAAGAAGAACTATCATATGGTCCAGATTTCCCACTCCATACATTCATAGGAAATGAAGCCAGCATATGAAAGAGGTACCTGCATGTCCATGTTTATTGAGGTACTATTCACAATAGCTGAGATGTGTCAGGCTAGGCACCTGTTAATAGATGAATGGATAAAGCAAATATGGTAATGTCCACATAATGGAGTATTATTCAGTCATGAGGAAGAATGAAATCCTGTCATTTGCAGCCAAATGGAGGAACTAGATGACATTGTGCTAAGTGACATAAGCCAGACACAGAAAGACAGGTATCATGTGTTCTCTCTCCTGTGGGGAAAGTTTAAGAATATATATATGGTGATCTAAAAGTAGACTAACCATTACTAGGGACTGAACAAGGTGCAGGAGTGAGGGGTGGAGGGAAGGTGGATGGATATGGTAGATGCATGCTGTATGGAAATGTCACCGTGAACCTGTTATTATGTACAATTAATATGTGTTAATACAAAAGAAATCGAAAGACGTATGCAGAATTAATAAACCTAAAATGTGATTTACTCCGGGGGAAGCAGATGGGGGAATGAGAATGGCTTCCTGAAGGAACTAGCTTATGATCTGGGTCTGCAAGGGCGGAGAGGATGGAGAAGTTCAGGGCACTGGGCAAAGAGGATGGTATTTACAGACACAAGAGATACAACCATTGCTCAGGACACAGGACGGGCAAGAGTGGGAACTGAGAGTGGGGCAGATGGTGATGGGATTTGAGTGTTGGGTTAAGGGGATTAGAGGACTGTGCAGGCAACACCGGAGGGAACACTTCTGACCAAGGGTGTGTGCAGTGGTTCAGGAAGATTTTTTTTTTTTTAATCAAAAATGACTTTTGGATTAAAGGAGAAAGAGAGACTGGAGTTGGGTTGTCTGGTTAGGGTAGTGCAGCAGCAGTCCACCCAGGAGCTGAGGAGGGGCTGAGCTCGGAGTCGGCAGTAGAAGTGGGGAGAAGGGAGAATGGGGACAGCCACTGGGAGATGTGGGCACTGATGTGCAGTGGCCGGGGAAGCCCTGCAAGGTTGTGGTTTTCAAGAAACAAGCTTAGGGAGGAGATGGGCTCCAGTCGGTAGATGTTTCTAAAATGCAGTTGGAAATGTGGGACCATAGCTAAAAACAATCAATCAAGTCAAAGATCAGTCTCAGCAACAAAGAGATAAGCTTGTCAAGAGAGAGCAGCAGAGAGGAAGAAAAAATAAAGCTTAGACAGAGCCAGCCATCAAGGACCTGGAGGAAGGAGAAGGACAGTCCCTTAACTCATTGGGTCTCAACCTTGAAAGTTTCTTCCCTCAGCCTCTTACCTCCTCCCTCCACACCAGTGGTTATTGAAGTTCCCTATGTAAACAGATCTGCTAGGGAGCAAACTTAAATGCACATCCCCAAGTACAAGCCCCAGAAATTTCTAAATCAGGTTTGGGCTTTGGCCTGAGGACCCATAGCTCCCGTGGGGTTTTGATGGAGATGGCCCCAGGACCGCACTTTGGAAAACGCCATCATGTAACCTCTCCCTGTGTGATCTCACCCGCTCCTACGGATAAGCCACCCATGAGACACTGATGACTCAAAACAATCTCTATCTCCGTTAAAAACTCTTGGCTGAGCTCCAGTCACAAACACCCACCCAGCACCTGAGCATCCCTATCTGAAAATCTTGTAGGAACCTTAAACTCAGCATGTTCAAAATTGAACTTGTTTTCTCCTCACACCTGGCACATACAGAACACAGTACAAGCTCCTCTGTTTGGCACGTGATCTCCAGCAGCCTTCTCAACCACTGCCTTGGCCTCACTTTCCTGTTTAGCAATATTCTTACAGATCCTGGAAACACGTGCTTTCTATTCCGTGTGCCATCTCCTGCCAACAAGCACAGCCTGGGCACAGGTGCACCCTCTCCCCCACCCCCACACACTTCTGTGTTTGTCCCTCGCTGCTACCTTCTGACCCTGCTCATCCCTCTGATTACAGAACTCATCATATCCTATTGTGCTCCTTAACTGATGGGTTTCCTTTGAACTTGAGCTCCTTGAAAGCCCGGGCTATGGCTTATTCCCTTTTATATTCCCAGCTCCTGCTGTAGAACCTAGCACACAGTAAGCAGCCACTGAACATCTGATGATTTGGATTTCTTGGGGGGGAGGGAAGAAAAGAAATGACCAGGAAAGTTGAAGGGAAACTTAAAAAAAAAAAAGAAAGAAAGAAAGAAAGAAAAAAAAAAGAAAAAAAAAGTTTATGAAAGGAAGGGAATTGCTTCAAGAAGAATGAAGTGATTAACGGTGTCTAATGTTTGCTTAGAGATGAAGCAAGGGGGCAGCAGAGAAAGGGCGCTGGAATTGGCATCTAAGAGGCCGTTGGCAACCTCAGAGCAAAGAATCAGTCCCACAGCCCTCTGCCATGAGGGTCAGTTCTTCTCCAGGGGTTACTAACTAGGGGTAAGCTCTTTCATGTTGGCAGGAAGAAACCTTCCAATGTAAACCCAACACAGTACAGCAATAGGCAGACCCACTGATTAACAACTGAGCCAGGTTTAACTTGGTGTTAACAGGACCCAGGGGCTTTTAAAAGAGCTCCCCTCGGCCCCCTACACCATCCCCAAGCTTCTCTCTGCACCATTTATGCCTAGTTTGTCCAAGTTCAGCCTGGCCTGCATGTCAAGCAAAGCAAGCTGTTACACATCTCCCCATCATCACAGAAATTGCTCTGCAGGGCTGGGCTGCTTCTCTGAACTGCTTCTCATGTGCAAATCCATCCTAATCTGCCATTCCTGCAACCTCTGACTAAATCACCCTGCCTTCTGTGCATCTACATTACAGCTTCCTTTTCATCCGTAGGATGATTGCATTTTTTTTTGGCCATGATTCCTTTCTGCTGAGTGTTGTTACAGGATCGCTTTGCCTTACCTGCACCCCTGCCCAGGTGTTTGATCATTTTTCTTCTGGCAGCAGAAGGAGAAAATGAATCATGTTTTCTACTCCTCTGATATTGTCAGTGTAATTTCTCTAAGCCTTCCATTTCTGTTCTACAATCAGGTTCCCTTCGCCCTGCCAAGCCTTCTTCTACCCTTTGCCCTTAAAGCCATAGCTCCTATTGTTTCTCATTTGAATGCGATACCTTCTCTTTCAAATTTTCTGTGAGTGCAATGTCTTGTAACAGAAGCTTTTGGTTAAGAAATCCTGTCATTTGTAATCAACTCTATTACAAAACGTATCACTGAAACCCATGAAAGGTTTAAAGAAGAAACACAAAGCAATTTCTTCAGAATAACTCAGATCTGTATTATGACTTGTTAAGCAGAATCATAATAGAGGAAAGGAAAGGAAGACAAAATAAAGAATGTGTGGGAAAGATGGAAAGATACAGAGAAAACACAGATGAGGCAGACATGATGTCAGAAAGAGAGAAGAACAGAGCAAGAGACCAAGAGAGGCACAATTTTGAAACACAGAACTTGGGACATGTTCTCCAGGCACATCCTCAAGACAAACTACAGGCTCAGATACAGAAATGGGCAGCTGTTAGGAAAACAAGAACAACACACACCTAGTCAGAATTAAAAACAAAGCCCGCACGCACATTGTGCTATGAACACTCTGAGGATAGTAAGAAGACATCTACACCCAAATACATATACCCCAAAGAGTAACATCTCCATCTTGTGGTCTTGAAGATAGTGTGATGTTGTGCATTTTCACAACTGTAGGCATAAATGCAGAAAAGACACTTGGTTACTTGTCTCAGATGCAAAATAAATGTGAAATGAGGTCAAAGCTCCCCATGCTCCCCCACTAACTCCTGAGGAAGCTATGACTCGCACCATTTTGTAGAAAACAATTAAGAAGCAAAAACTGGCAGAGATGGCTTCTAACTCTTTTCCAGTTTTCTTGCCTTCATTATTATTTCTCAACGTACACTGAACTTAAACACTATTTCAACAACCTAGAGTTCTATGGACTGCAAAAATCTGATTCATTGGGACTCCACTCCCTTGCCCAAGATGAATGGCTTAACTGAGTTACTGCTTGTAAAGTCTCAGAACACTAAGCACTACTACATTTATTAAATAAATAAAAGACAAAGTATAGTATCTCTAGCCAAATGGGATAGCTCCTTCACCCAGAGCATCTTCTGAGCCCCATGACCTTGGCCAAGGTCTCTAGGGAATGCTCTCTAGCGCCCTCTTCTGATGAGGCCTGAACTTCCCCACTCCACCCCCACCTCCACCCATGAAAACACTATGCATTCTTTCAGGCAGAATTTAAGAGCCCTACATCCCTGCCCTCAAGGTTAGTCTCACCAAAGTCCCTGCTGTGACTCTTGTTGCCAAGTCCAACGAATGCCTTTCCACTCTCATCCTATGTGACCTCTCAGAGGCAAGGCAGCACTATTGGTCATTCTTCCCTTCATGAAAAGTTCTTTGCTCTGTGATGTTGATGTCCCAGCCTCTCTGGTTGTCCACCTGCGTCTCTGACCTCTCATCCTTGGGGAGTTTGGTTTTTCCCCCCAATCCTTTGAGTATTGATGCTCCTTGGGGCTCTGTCTGAGATGGCTTCCCCACCCTGCTTTTGTCCCCTCCTGTGGTGGCATTTCCCTGTTAGGGTCTTACCTTGTTCCACTGGACCCCAGGGAAGGAAGACATTAGCTATACTCAGTCCATCAATTCATCTGAGAAAAATATGAGTTCATTCCAACAATATTTTTCTATTCATAGGATACCAAGTATGCTAGCTCAACTGAACATTTTTCTTTTTTTTTTAATATTTATTTATTTGCTTTAGTTGTACACAATGCAATGCATTTATGTTTACGTGGTGCTAAGGATCGAACCCAGGTCGTGCACGTGCTAGTCGAATGCTCTACTGCTGAGCCACAACCCCAGCCCCTGAACATTTTTCTTAAACAAAGTTTTTCATCCCATGGGGACAATGACAGTCATGGTGATCTAAAGAGGAGGTGGTTATGGCTCCATCTTGTACGCCTTTTCTTGGGACTCCACTCTCTTGCCCAAGATGGATGGCTCTCTTCCCCTGGGAAGGAGATCACCATTGAAATGTTTTCAGTTGACACAGTAATCTTCATTTTAATGCACCTTTTTTTGGGTGGGGGGAAGGCATTCCAGAGAGTGAGACTGCCTAGAATTACTCACCATTAGACAGCATCTGGGATGGAGTTAGAGACAATTACTAACCACTAACCAGTGCTGAACTGAGGGGCAGCCAAGCATGCCATGGATCTTGCTCCAAGGACCTGCCAATCTGGTTGTGGGTACAGAATACCTACACTGGAGAGTCAGCCAGCTAGGTGGGGCATGCAATGAGACAACCCTGAGGGTGACAGGCAAAAAAAAAAAAAAAAAAAAAAAAAAAAAAAAAAAAAATTCTGTGAGCCCAGGGAAAGCACAGACTAAAAAAAAAAAAAAAAAAAAGTGGGGCCAGTCACAGGATGGCAATAACCACCTCTCATGGGATCTCCACCACATATCAGCCCTCTATGCAAACTCTCTCTCGAATCTACCTCAGGAGCTATGGTGAGGACTATATGAAATGACTTCTATCAAGATCCTAGTGTTGTGCTTGACACAAGTGAGGTTGCAATAAATTGTAGCTATCATTCATTTAACAAGTATTTGTGCAGTAGCTACCAATGCGTCAGGTAGCATGCATGCAGTTTCTGGGAATGCAATGCTAAGCAAGACACACGTGTTTTCTGCTCTTACTGAGCTTATGTGCTGGAGATGTACTGTCCAATATGGTAGCCACTAGTCACATGTGGCTACCAAAATTAAAATTTAGTTCCTCAGTTACACCAGCTGCATTCCATGAGCTCAACAGCCACAAGTGTATGTAGATTGCCATCACTGCAGAAAGTTCTATTGGCCGGTACTGGAAAGGGGCAGAGAAACAACAGGCAATTGCACATCTGTATGGTAAAAGCTGTGATAGAGGCTAACAGGTGCAAAGGGAGAACATTACTGTTATTATCACTGTGCTCATTACAAGCAAGATGTAGAAATTGAGGCTCAGAGAGGTTAAGTAATTTGACCAAGTTCACATGGCTGCTAAACAGAAAAGTTGTGATATGAACCCAGGTCTTCCTTGCTCTCATGTTACCTCAGGCTGTTTTATGCAGGAAATGAGCCAGGCACAGGTAGAAGCTAGTTAAAGAAAGAAGATGGAGAAGGCATCCCTGGTGGGAAAATGACAGTTTGGGCAAAGACACAAAGGCACAGATGGGCAAGGCTGGCAAAAGACTACAAGTAAACCAGTCTGGCCAGAGAGGCAGTGATTTGCTGCACTCATGTCCTAGGAGAGGTAAGTCAGGAACTGCCTGCCTTGATTAAAAACCACAGAGCAAGGCAACTCAGCCTTCCACGCAGACTCTGAGTCCTTGAAGGGTGGCAAGCAGGGGCACACCATGGTCAGAACCACACATTATGAAATGGGCAGTCTCAGGACAAACTAGCAAAGATAGCAAGGAGGAGAGAAAGGAAGGGATGAATTAACAGTGGGAAGCAAAGAACATCAGCATGGGAGCCTAGATACCAACCCCCAAGGTCCAACACTGTGTGACCTTGGGCAACATACTTTACTACTCTGGGCTTCTTGTCTTCAACCCTAAAAGGGCATGGTCAGCCTGGAAGATTTTTTGAGGTTCCTTTTAGCAACAGTAACCTAGAATTCTAAAATATGAATGATACTAGGCTAGGAGAAGCACTCGGAAAGGTAGCATTGAATATGGAGGCAAGGAAGATGGCAGAATCAAAGATTAACCTGGGATGAAGGGGGACTGACATGCCACTAACAAAACCAGGTAAATGCGTGCAAGAACTTGTCTTTTGGTGGGGTTGGGGTGGGCATGAAATATGGGGGTTGGCAAGGATAAGAAATGAGAAAATGGTGAATTTTTAAAAAAAAGTTGCAGTGTTAGAAATCATTATTTACACCCCCAAAAGATAGCTTTTAAACTTTTTCTCATCTATGATTCACAATAGGAAATACAATGTACACACGGCCCAGCACACTTGTCCAATATACGTAACTGAAACTAAAGTTTTATGATGCAACGATTATCCTTACTAGGGGCAATATTTTCGATTAGATTCCATTTCGTACTTTTAAAAAGCTGGTTGCCACCCACCGAACTTATTTAACGGTCTATTCATGTGCCATGATCCACAGTTTTCAAAATACTGCCTTAGAGGACTCAAGTTGGAGGCGACTGGCAGGGCATCCTGCCCAACCGATCTGGGGAAGCACACCTGGAGAGGGCTCCGGGCTGGGGAGAGTTGGGACAGTGTCTAAGCGAAGCTCTGATCCCAGAGTGTCCAGGAAAGCAGAGGCCTGGGAGCGAGGCGGTGGGAAGCTCGCGTCCAGGTGACGGAGGCGGGGCCGCTCGGGACAGTGGACGCGGAGGCCCGAGCAGGCTGGCGCGGAGCCAGGCCCCGCCGGAGTTGGGCGACCCCCGGGCGCGCCAGACCCCGCGTGCTCCGGCTGCGGGGCCGAGGACCCCCGCGCGGGCGGCGCGCGCCCGCTCGCTCCCTGCTGCTCTCCTCGCGGGTCCCTGCGAGCGCCGGCGGGGGCGAGGTGGGCGCGCCGCTCGCCGGCCCGAGCTCTCCTCCCGTCGGCCGCCCAGCCGCCGGCACGCGCGCACTCTCACACACGCGCACACACACAAAGTTCGGGTTGCGCCAGCTGCGGACCGGCTCTCCGGGCTTCCGAGTGGACTGTGCTCGCGGGCCCGGCCCGGAGCGCCGCTCGGCCCCCGCCCGTCCGCGCCCGCCGCTGCCGCCGCCGCCGCCGCCGCCGCCGCCGCCCCCGCGCGGTGCCCTCGGCCGCCGGCCCGGCGCGCCCGGCTCTGCCCTTCGGCTCGGCCTTCCCCGCCTCGCATCCGTGCCATCGGCGCTCGATTGCGCGCGGACTCCCTGTGGCTCTTCCCGGCTCGCTCGCTGCTCGCTCGCGCTCGGCCGCGCCGCCCCTCCTCCGCCGCGCTCCCCGCCTCCTCCTCCCGGGCAACTTTTGCCGGAGCCCCCACACACAGCCATGCTGAGCTGAGCTCCGGCCGGGCCCTGGCCGCGCTGCCCGCCCCGGCTCCCGCCCTCCGCGGACCCGCTCGGGGGCCGCGGCCGCCCGGCCCTCGGCCTCGGCGCTCCGCCCGCCCGCCCGGCCGGCCGAGCCCCCGCGCAGGGCCCGGGCCGCGGCGGCGGCGGCGGCGGCGGCGCGCCCGCCCGGCCCCCTCCCCCGGCGCCGGCCAAGTGAGGCGGTGATGCGGGCGCTGGCGGCCTCGGCTGCGCCGAGAGCGGAGACACAGGCTCAAGATGGCAGATTCCGACTGAGGCTGGGGGGGCCGAGCTCGCGCGCCGCGTTCCCTTCTCCGTTGCCATGAATCGCGGACACCCCGGCCCCGATGGCCCCCGTGTACGAAGGTAAGGGCGCCGGTCCCGCCGACCCCGCTCGCCCGCTGCCGCCGGCCCCCGCAGCTTTGTTCTGCCCGCGGCCCCTCGCCGGCAGCCCCCGGCCGCAGCCCCTCGGCGGGGCTGGAGAGGGCTCCCCGACCCTCCCCGCGCCCCCTCCCCGCCCAGAACGCGGCCGGGATCCGGCGTTCGGCAGGATCTTATTTCCAGGGTGGAGAAAGAGGCTGGGGGGGCGGCGGCAGGGGGTGTGTGCCCGGTGGGCTCCTGCCCTAAGAAAAGAAATGGGGTGGGGGCTCTGGGGGAAGACAGACCTTGTACGGTTCTTTTCATTTATTTGTGATAAATGAAGGTGATGCGGTTTAGCTTTCACACACCCCCCCCCGCCAGAACATTACCTTTAGGATTATCTCCTTTCTACTTCTCTGCCCTCGCTGCTCCCCTTTCCATTCCTCTCCGCTCCCACCCCACACTCCTTTATTCTTCGCGAGCCTCCGATTTTGGGGGGCTGTGGGATCGGATCGTTTGGGGCCAGGCGGTGAGAGGGGGTAGAGATGAAAAGTCCATTTCAGAGCCAGGCAGAACAATGAAATAGGGTGAAATCTCCCCGCATTAGCGTGGGGAAGGGAGAATGTAGTTTGGGCTTTCAAGTCGGGGGGTGGGGGGCGAAGACGTTTCTCTGGATCGGTCTTGAGAAATCTGTATTGTGCACCTTCTTCACCTGGCATTGGGTGATTTTTTCTGATTTGACTGTCTTCAGGAAGAAAGAAAAGAAGGTAAGACAGAGGCACTACATTTGCTTTGCACACTCTTTTCGTTTCTCTTCAGTCAGTTCCTGCAGCTTCCAGCCAGAAATCAAACCCGAATCAACTAAGTTTTTACACTTCGGTGTGTTTTTGTGTGCTTGTAGTACGAGGGATTTTCAACCAAAGTGTGCCTGGTTTTTCAGTCATTTCATCGTGAAAATGTTTCTCCCATGAAATCATTGAAATCGCAGCCTTTACATACTTTTAGCGAGGGTCCATCTGGCTTTCTTTCGGTTTTGTTCAGATATTCTCTGGATGAAATCGCAACCGAGAGGGGAGAGTGTTTGCTTGGAATGGAGAGGAGGGGCAAGAAGAGATTGTAATCCTATAAATCCGGGAACAGTTGTGGTGAGTAGACAGGGATCACATTAATAGTTTTATCTCTGTTAGGAGAGGCTGATTTGGGCGGGGGGGGGGGGGGGGGGGAAACTTATCTGAAAAGAAAATCTGTTATTAGTTCCAGAGCTCCAAATGAATTAGGTTTCTGGATGGAATAAAGTTACCAGTCAGGCCTTGGGTAACGAGGCTGTAAATAACCTATCGACTGTAAATATTTTTTTTTCAGACTCTCTTAGAAACAAAGGGGCTGTTTAGAAGGCAACAGAGAGATGTTATTCCAGGGGCTTTCCTCTTTGATTCTGAAGAACACAAGGTCCATTTAACCATTCAACAAAACAAAACCAAATTTCTGATCACTCCACCACACAGAATAAAACATGCCGGTGGATTTGTGAACGCGTAGAAGAGCCCATGTCGGGCAGTCATTGTTCATCTGTGTCTAACGGAGGGGGCTGCAGTCAAAGCTCCCACTGTCTATAGTGTTAAAATGAAACAGTTTTCTCTTTATTAAGTACCTCTTTGAGACTCCCTCTGCTGGACACTCTGAGTGAGCATTAGAGAAGGAACTTGGCATTGAATTCAGAACTATAGTAGAGGACTGCTTTCTCTGTTACAGGGGGCTGGGTACGTGGGTTGAGATGTATTTTGTCAACTTTGTACAAAGCCATCTTGGGAACTACGCTGTTCTCCTCTTCTTTTCATTCTAAAGCCATATGGAATGTAGGCCATCCCCCGTGGGCTAAGACTTGGCGCTCCCGTTCTTACTGCATCACTCTTTCAATGCATCACACCAGATAAAGGACTGTAGGTGTGTGAGGTGTTATGGCTTCAGAATAATCATGGATCTCTAAGGTCTCAGCCCACAGTTTTGCCAGCTTTCCTTCCCCATCCCAGGTGACCTACCTGGTCACCCTTTTCAACCCTGGGTTTCCATCAATCTCGTCTGTGTAGTCTTTTATTGTTCCTGTATTCTGTGGTATTTTCTCTGTGCCTCTTTATAATTCTTTGAGTAGTCTTCCTCTTCACCTGCTCTTGAGTCCCCAAACTGAGGCCTGGTCTTTCTGAAAGAGACTGTTGGTCATGCTTTAAAACAGATCGATGACCTCCACAGTCAAGAATTATGCTGCTGGGACCTCCATTTACTCGCTGTGATGAGTGCTTCCAAGACTCCAGTGACCTCCTTTTTCCCTCTTGGTGACATCCGCTGGATTCAGTGAACCTGATTTTTACCATATCCTAATCAGAACACACGGACTCCCTGTGTGCGTCTTAAATGAGTGGTGCTTTTCCTGTGGAATTTTCCAAGAACAGGGATTTCTAATGGGTTTTGAGCTCCTAAAAATTGAATATGATTCTTCTCAGGAAAAGCATAATGACACATGAGGCCTTTCAGCTGGAATTGCTTAAATGGAATGCAACTGTACCCAGTTAGAATGCTGGGTGAAGGCCGTAATGCATTAGTGAAGCCTTCCCAACTGCCAGAGATTTAGATAGGAGTGCTGTTTTTGAAACAAGGTGTGTTTGATAATATGAATTAATGGGCAACAAAATATAATCAGTTTTCTAGGACTTGCTTTAAGGATAGGTTTATAAACAGCACATTAGCTTTCAGAGGCTTGGTACTGATCAAGTTAAACTTCTTTTTAAAAAGTTTATTTTCTTTAGAAGGTTAAACATTTGCCTTGTGATTGTATTTACTCCATCAACTTGCTTAGCAAGGCCTTTTCAATATGTAGTGCAAAGGCCAACCACAAAGGTCTATATTGCTATTGCTCCTGCATTAGAGGAACCTAAATTCCAAGTTCATTATGTCTGACTGTACCTGAGATGTGGTGTGTTGGTAAGTGGGCTTATATCATGGAACACTTGCAGAGTTCCAGAAACTGTCCTGCTGAAAACTCATCATCAGATGGACCTGAAAGCACCTGTCTACCAAGATGCCTACCAAGAAAGGAGATTCTGAATCATCTTCCCTTAAACGAATTTGATGACACAGGTTCTAAAATATCTTTTCCTGTGTTTGTTTTATATTTTTTAAATGAGTAAGTATAAATATTGTTTTTATACTCATCACATTTGAGTAGTGAATCTAAGCTCAGTAATTTTATCCTTGATTCTGGACAGTGTGGTATGACACTAGAAACAGAAAAACTAGAGTCTGAATTGAGCCATATGAGGTTGGGCATGTTACTTAACTTCTCGGAGCTTTTTTTTTTTTTTTAAGCCTTATTGGATTGTGTAGAGGACTCCATTAGAAACTAGTGTTTAGTGAAGTCCCTGGCTGTAGTAGGCATTTTCTCAGTATGTATTAAATCCCTCTATCTTCTGAGCTGCTTATGGCGTGACCACTCCAGGGAAAGAATAACCCACAAATAGTTTAGAAAACCAATAATAGCAACATTTCAATTATTAATCTCCTGCTATTCCTTTTGCAGTTTGGGCACCAGCAACAATAAACCCCCTAGAGCCACAGAAGAAAGAACCTTTTTTTACCCCTCTGTGACCTTTCCAGAGCCTTTATTCCCATTGAGCTTCTGCTGGTTTCAGGTGGAGAATTTCTCTTCTATAGTGGCACTTTCTGAGCTACTTTAAAAATGTACAAATACTAGGACAGTTTCAGGGGCTATAACTATGCCTCTGGCAAAGTATCTCCAAGTGTGAAAGGTGACCTTTGTCCTTAGCCAGGATACATTTCTGAACAAGGCAGCAGGCTGGGCAAGGTGGTCCCGAGGTGGCTCCTAGGGGCCTCTTCCAAGGGGAGGATCCTACCCAGCCACGGTCCAGGGTCTGCTCCACTGTGCATTAGACACCAGTTTTGTACCAAAGAAAACTTGGTGCTTTATGTAAGTTACAGCTGCTCATATTCTTCATATTTTATGTTTCATGTTCCTTCATTTCTCTTCCTTCCTCCCATAGAGACCAATCTTGGGGAGCCACCTTTGAGGTTTGCATGGAACAAAGTAGTGATGATCAAGAGGGTAGGATATGTGAGCATTTTTTTATTGTTCTCTGAACATGTAATTTTCCAATGCTCTCTGGTAGTCTTGTGATGATGGTTTGAGCACTTGGGGTTGCCATCAAAGCCAGGATTCAGAATCACACCAGCAGACTTTATGTAACCCCGATAGAGTGTGAACTTGAAAGGCCCAAACTTGTCATAGTTCCATTTCATATGGGGGAGGGACCCATAAAATTGAAAACCTGAATTATAAGATCTTTATTTTTCCTCTAAAAGAAACTGATGTACTTGGAATTGGTGATGTTAATTATGACTTAGGCTGTGCTTTGTGCTGGGCGCTTTCTGTACCCTCTACCCACACGAACTCTCTGTTCCCCTGCTCTGCAGACCAGGGCACATCCTTAATGCATTCACTCAGCAAGCATTTACTCGGGGTCTGCTAAGTACTGGGACCCATGATAGGTTCTTAGTCTGGAGAAATGACAAAGGCTTGGCCCCCACCCTCAAGGATTATAGAAGAGTAGGAAGTAAAGTCAAATAGTTAAACTTGGACCACTGTGGGCCCTGTATGCAGTCTTTTTTCTTTCTTTTTCTGGTGGCAGTTCTTACATGCTTATGTTTTCTTTCTTTCTTTTTTCCATGCTCATATTTTCTTAAGGTATAAAGGGAAGACCCTATTTCCCTGTTTTTCTCTTGAAATATTTTCTTTATGTGGACTAAAAAAAATGAAGTATTTCTGAGTGTCACACATACTCACAGATTTTCTTAGATATGTCTTAGATGTTGTCATCTCTCATTTGCAGAAGGTTCTGTCTTCCTCTTTCATTACTTGAATTTTATATCTTTGTCAATGCAAATACATTTCTCATTTACACATACCACTGGGACATTTTGTTATTGTTGTTGTTTTGCATTTAGAGTCACAGGCTTTGTTGTGGGTGGCTATTGGAAGATTGATGCCTGCTTTGCTGCCCTGCTGAGCCCTTGTATTCCAGGTGGATCTGTGGTGGCACTTGGTGGGGTCATCGATCAGGTGGTCATGTAGCAACATTCAGCGCCACTTCCCAGGAGCAGATCATCCTGGGAGTTATGGAAAAAGAAAGGCCTGGCTCTGTCCTCAGGAATATAGAGCCCGGAGCAGGAGCAGACCTCCAGAGAGATGTCACTCACGCCCTGCCTTCAGGAAGGTGAATGTCTGTGACTTGAAATCTTTACATCATTAAAACTTTTTTTTTTTTTTTTTCCCTCAAGAAAGGGCACCAGGAACTCCCTCAGTGACCAATTCCAATATTCTATTAACCTGATTGTCAAGAAATTCCTGGGCCAGGCAGAAATTGCACCTGCTGTCATTCAAACTTGTTTTCTTTTCCTTGGTTCCTTTCTTCAAAACCTTTCATATACTTGAGGATAAGAACTGGGTCTTTTTAGCTTTTTCCTCACAGAGCCTGTTTTGTGTTCCTAAAAGCATCTTCTTTCTTTCTGAACTCTCTCTAGCTTCTCTTCATTTAAAAAAAAAAAAAAAAAAAATGCTGGTCAAACCTGAATGTAGTTCCTTCATAATGTTCTTATTAGTATAGCATTGCAAGGAAAATGACTGCAGGGTTCTTGCATATTTGGGAACCCCTGGAGGGCAAGAACCATGTCTGATTCATCTTTGTATCCCCCACAATAGCTGTACAGTTCCTTAAACCTGGTAAGCACTTCATAAATATTTGTTGAATTGACTGTTCATTTTAATATCTCTAAGTAATAACTCACTTCAGAACAACCCTGGGTGGTGACTCCTGTTAAGCCTACACTCACCTCAGCCCCAAGTCTTTCTCTTATGCTTGTGTGTAATGTCCTCACCCTCACCCCAGCAAGGCCACCGCCTTCTCCTTGACTCTGTGGAGCACTTTGAATTTCACCCCTCTGCTTTCAATTGAATCTTTCTCAATTATCTCCTGTGCATCTGACCAACAGAATGCAGAGGACATAAAGTATAAAAAACTTGCACAGCACTTGAATGAAGAAGAGAGCGCACACAGAAGAATCTTGATGATTCAGTGTAATGTCAGTTCATCCAGGTTTGGAAAGGATGGTTTGTCAAATTCTTTATGGATTCTGAGTCAGCAAGAGCCATACCTGTTTTACCAGGTCCTCTAAAGTCAGCCAGCTAGGTGTTCATGAGAGTGGTTGCCAGGTAGACTTTCAGAGGGGATTCCTTCCTCTCTTTGTTCTAAAGGCAATAGGAAGAGCAAAAGATATAATGGGCCATCTCATTGCAACTGGGTATTTTCTGATGAGGGACTTTGCCATTAGAAAGCCAGCTAGGAAAACAGTTGCAGGGAAAAAAAACAAAAAAGCACACACAAAAAAGGCCCTTCAAAACTACAAAACAATTTTGTGGTTTTATAGCCGCTTATTTCTGAACATGGCATTGAACTGATTTGTAGTGATTTTGTTCTGTTTTTAACAATTCTTGCCTAACAACTTTTGCCCTAGTAGGTTCTGATTAATTAAATGCCACCATGTAAGCAGAATTAAGATTGATTGACTCTTCTGCATGTGCTAATGCTGCAGACTTTATAAAACCTTTGTCACAAAAAGAATGCAGTCTAATATATGAGTGGACAAGGGCATTCCCCCCCAGGTGGTTCTGTCCATCTGCAGTGAAATATCACTGTGGAACCTTCTATAACATTGGATGGAAAAGCATTTCTGGTTCACACAGTTACAGATTGCATCCTGATGAAAAAACGTTTGCGGCTATTTACCACTTTCCTCCGTACCAATGTTTCCTTGTTGATTCAACCTATGAATTGTTAGTTAAATATGAAGTGACTTTTCCAATTATTATAATAAAAGCAATCCATCATGCCAGTTCTATATACAACTTGTAGCTTCAGAGCATTCAAGAAGCACATTTTAATGGTATTTGTGCCTACAGTCCTGTTGAAAGTCACATGAGCTGGACGTGGTGGTACACACTTGTAATCCCAGTGGCTCAGGAAGCTGAGGCAGGACGATCATGAGTTCAAAGCCAGCCTCAGTAACTTAGCAAGGTCCTAAGCCAATTAGTGAGACTCTGTCTCAAAAATAAAAAATAAAAATGGTTGGGGATGTGTCTCAGTGGTTAAGTGCTCCTGAAGTCAATCCTTGGTACCCCCCAAAAAAGTCACATGATAAGATTTGGAGAATTTTGGCTTATTGTTGTGAAAATGGCAGGAGGTTTTTTAATTTTTTTATTTTTCTTCTGATAAGGAATTTATAGGGCTTTGACAAAAACCAAAATGTAAATTCTTGAAATTGTGCAGAAAGAGGCAGTTATGGCCTCCCAAATTCTGTGTAGCTGCATCCACCCCCAAGAATGCATGCTACTAGCTGGAACTTCAGGTGGAAAGTGAATTTCAGGGGAGCTTGTGCCAAGGAGGAGTAGAGAGAAAGTGTGCGAGAGAATGCCCACGTGCCATCAGCGTCAGCCCCTGAGCCTCTTCCATCTGTAGCCATGGCACAGTGTGATCACTGTTATTCATTAAGTATGACCTGCACCATCAGGAAAAGATTAATCGATGTTCATTATGTTCTGCTAACTGAGGCTGGGAGGTTCTATAATGTATTACAGAAATGAAAATGGTTAAAAGAGAGAAACTCTCTCATTTGATTTTACTGTGACTTACTCCAAAAGGGATTTAAGTCTGCTTCAAGGGTTAAGTTCCTGGTAGAGGGGCAAGTTAATTTATGCAGATCAATTTTGTGGATCAGCTTATTTCCAAGGAAGTCGGATAAATGAGGTATTCCTTTCTATAAAGAGACAACAGAAAACAGTCCAAGCTCTTGTGCCGGCTTAACAAGGTGAATAAGCAGAGAGCATAATGGAATTCATTTGCAAAGTAATTTTTGCTTGGCTTGAGTGGTAAGCGCAAAATAGACCAGCAGATGAGAATGGTAAGTGTTTGGGATCAGTTGTTGAAAGGTTTAAAAGGGGTTCTAATTCAAGAGACATTTTATGGTGTGGAGAAGGGGACCGATATAATCAAAATGATACTTGAACAAGGTAATTTTTACCAGGCTGTATATAATCGGGGGAAGGAGGCAGCTGGAGGTGAGCCCTGTGGGGAGGCTGGGGAGTGTAGCGGGAGGTGTGAGCCCTGTGGAGATGGGGCCGCTATCAGCGTTGCCCAGGAGGACGTGCAGATAGCACTCGTCAACATGCCTGGCCCAAGGGTTCCATGATTATTTGTTCCTTTTTGCTTTCGTCCAGAGAACTAGGATGGGCAAGACTTGCTGGTGTTGGTGATACCGTGGTATTTATTCTGTTCTTCTGAGAGTCTCTTCTTTCTGTAAGCTCCTCACATTTCACAGGATCTTCTTGAGTCATAGTATACCTGGCAAGGTCTTCATGAAGTAGCACTCAACTTACGACACAGGAGGACACTGGGGTCCAGAGCAGTGAAGAGCCTCCCCAGTACTGCACGGGGAGTTTGGGTGTGGGGGACACAGAGCCAGGCTCGCCCACCCCCTGCCCTGGAGAGTGTGCATAAAAGCCCCAGAACACCCCAGAATGCCCCACAACTCAAAGTGGAGCTCCGATGTCATGGTTCCTAGGAGGCTAGCGGAGCCACTTACCTTTGTCCCCAGACCGTGAAAGAGTTAGTTACTGAGTTCTGGTCCTCTGGGACCACGTGCAGCCTGCAGTGCTGCCTGGAGCCTATTCTGGAGGGAGTTTTTCCTTCTTTCCCAAGGAGAGAAAAGCCACAGTGCCCTCAGCTCTTGTGTTTACAGTCTGCTGTTAGGAAGTTGTTCCTTGTTTCCCTGAGAAGTTCGCAGCTTGTCACCATGAGCTACTTATTAACAACAACAACAGAAACTCACAGGAGAGGAACCAGTACAATCATGATGAGTTTCACAGAACCTCAAAGCACTTTTAAGTCATTAAGCAGCTTTTTAAAAGACTACTGATTCCCTGAGGTCTGGTTTAGAGTCATTCTTTCCCTTCAACATGACCACAACTTGAGACCTGCCATTGCCTTCAACCAGGACATTCTGATCCCATGTGGGAGCCTGTGTGTGCGTGTGTGCCTGGTGCAGCTCCAGGCCCGCCTGAGAAGCACTGCAGTCCTTCCAGGAGCATCCGAGCACAGATGTTCACACTAAGAGCACAAACGAGCGGATGGACTCGCCTTGGCGTTTGTGGGTTCTGGGACCAGAGCATGGCACCTGGCCCCAGCCTGCCACCAACTCTTCCTGGTTTGTGTGTCCAAGCTGCTACCACCTCCCCCTCCTCTTGGATTTGGGGGTGACTCTGGGACGCCTGTCAGGCCTATGTGTACACCCGCAGGCCCTGGGAAGGGGCCTGGAAGCAGGCAGGGCCTTTCGGAAGGGAATCCCCACAGCCCCAGGGTCTGGAAGAGAGCGGATGCTCAGCCTGTGAGTGGTTACATGCCTTGACTCTGGGGACTCCTGAGCCCTGGGGGAGGGAATGGCAGGGGCCCGTGTTCTGCCTAAGGGCGGTGCTGATAAGGGGACACCTTGCTTCACACACGTGGGCAACAGACATCCGAGATGTCTCCTGGTTGAGTGAGGGCTGGGCGTTGCTTCACCTCCTGCTCTGCTCCCTTTCCTGCCTTCCTCGCCCTCGGACACAGCGGGGCTCTGCTTTGTGAAGCCTAAGTAATGAAATGGGCCCATTTTCCTGCTGCCAGCTGGGGGGGCGTGTTCATGGTGAACCTTGTCCGGCTGGCAGCTGTTGTGTGAGCTCTGGCCCTTGGCATTCATGGCCTCCCCTCCCATCCATCCTTGATGGCGTCTCTTCTCTGCTTCTACCTGCTTATTATCTGCCCACAAAGCCAGGCCCTTTCCCTCACTACTTATTCTTTTGAGTGGGGGCACCTTCGGGGCCGTATGTGCCTTGTCATGCTGGTAGGAGTGGGGCTTCAAGCGGGTGTAGGCATGGACCTCTCTCTCAGCTGTACTTCTGTTGCGGGCTGTTTGGAGAAATGGTTCTCCAGCCTCACAACCACTAGTCCCCCGGACGGCTCGTTAAAAGACACGTGGACCCACCCCCAGAGTTTCTAATTCGTGAGGTCTGTAGTAGGGCCCAATAGTTTGCATTTCAGTTGAGAATCATTATTTTGGAGGAATGAAAACTCAGTAAAGACTTGAAATCAGATGATGGTTGCTTTGATGAAAACTTTTCCTGGACGGGAGTGAGAGACCAACCTGGCGTATTTGCAGCTCTGCAGCCTTTTGTGGCCAGGGCTTCCCAAAGCCCTGGGAGTTTGCAGATCCAGCCCAGCCTCCTCCTCCTCTGTCTTCCCAGCTTACCCTGGGCAGGTCAGTAAGTACAGGAGCTTCTTTCTCTTGGTCGTCTAGAGCCAGCCAGTCTGTAGGCCTTGCAGTTTGGCCCTGGGGCCCCAGAAGAGAATGGGAGTTATCATTCTCACAGTAACATATTATTATTAACTAACATTTAACAGCTCTATGATTTTCTCTGTTTACAGAAGAGAAAATTGAGGCTTAGGGATATTAAATAATGTATCCAAGTTCTCCTAACCAGTAATTGGTAGAGCCAGGGCTTGAACTCGAGTCCACCTGACGCCAGAGCCTGCTCTTGTCTTGACAGGCAGGCCGCCCTGCTTCTCCCAGGTGAGCCAGAGTGGTCTGCGTGACATACGAGGGGTCCAGTACGAAGGAGCTGGGATCCTTCCTAGAGAAGAGGCGACTAAGCTGGAGACCATCAGGGCTAGAGTGTTTGTGTCCCTGATAGGAATGTCCCAATGCCCTGGCCCTGTTGGGATGAGGTGGGTGAGGTGGTAAGGGCAGAGCATGCAGGGCAGTGGCTGTCGCATGGGAGGGAGGTGGGGCCAGGGAGCATGCCTGGAGCCTCCTGTGAGCAGCAAAACAATACCAAATCTGAGAATAATATCACTGAGACCTCTAGGGGAAAATACTCTAAAAGATGATCCTAACAGCACACCCTACCAGTACTTTCTTGTTGCCAGTTCTACGATGTGGCATGTTTGAGTTCATTGCAGCCCTGCAGCAGTGCTACAAGGTAGATTCCGCTGTCACGCAGTCTATGGATGCAGGGGAGGCTCAGGCAGCTCCCATACGCAGAGCGGGGTCCCCCCCAGCCAGCAGTTTGGATCCTGTGGTTACCCTTCACCCACCCCCCATGATGGCTACCTATTGGACAGTCTTTCCAATTCCTCCCAGCTCAGGAAGTGGGATTTGTAAACATGTTGGCTTCTCTCCAAATATAAATGGCTTTTGTTTCCATCAAAATCTGGAAACGTGTTTTAAAAATTTGAGACACTGATTTCTGTTGCTTTTCTTGGAAGAGGTAGTGGGCATAGACTAGTCAGGCCTGAAAGATAAGAATAGCAAAGGGGCTAGATGCACCCAGTGTTAAGCCATACCACTTCAAATTTAGCACAGAATTTGACAGATCCATGCATGGGGCAGAACAGGTAGGCCCAAGGTAAGGCTCTGTTGTCTGAGAGCCTTTAACAAATGATGGAGGAGGAGCCACGGAGCAGTGGGGAAAAGAAGGCTGGTAAGACAGATGAAATGGGACAAGATGTTAGCAGCTTGAAAAATGTCCACAGGTATCATCATCACACATCGTTACTCCACTATAAATCCTGCATGATTAAAATGTGAGATTCAACAGAAATCTACTGAGCACGACCAGTGTGTTGGGCCTGTTGTAGGTGCTGAGTGTACAGCGATGAACTGAAAGGATAAAACTCTGCCCCAAAGCAGCTTGCGTTGTAGATAAAGGTGAATACTCCACTTTTTCAAAAAAGGTGGAAGGAAATAGAAGTAGATTTTTATTAAACCTCTGGAGGAGTTGAAATTTCTAAGATCAGAATCTGTAGGTGAAATCACAGAGGAAAATATCATTAGTTTTGTCAGTGTAAATGTACCCCAGTGTTAAGGTTATTTCTGGTTTTACCATCGTGAGTTATTCCTCAGGGTACTCCTATGTAACATTAAGTTTCGACTGAATTTTAGGATAGGTTCTCCGAAATAGATTTCCTAGGTCAAGAGGTTCATCAGGTTTTAGATACATGCTGTGAGATCCATTTCTTCCCCAAAGTACTTTTATATCAAACAAGTCAAACCACCTAGAGAAAGGTTTAAATTAACTCTGGAGTTTCTTGCTGCTCTTAAGCCCAGGCCCTGCTCCTGTGTCAATCACAGGCTTTCAGCACCACCTCTGTGTGTCACTGACTCCCCACATTCTGTCCTTACCGAGGCTTCTTTTTTGAGCTCCAGAGTCACAAAGCCAACAGTCTGCTTGACATCTCTTTAGATGTCTCATAGGCATCTCAGCCTTTTCATAACCAAAGAAAAAAATGCCATGAAGTATACTCAGCTCCAGAAGTCTTAAGTTCCACAAATAGCAGCTTCTTCCACAGCAGAAACCTGGGGGTTGTCCTCGACTTTGTTTTACTACACATTTAATCCAATACTTAGTTTTTTTGTTTTTAATTATTTTTAATTTCTTCCTCCCAAGCACAGCCATTCTCGTTATTCGCCATGGTTGTACTCTATAAAGTCGCGGGGACACTGCATCAGTGAATACTGAACCTTCGAGGGGAGGTACAGGGTCCAGTGCCTGCAAGCCTCTGGTCATATTTTCATCACCTGATCAACACATGGTATCATTAACATTGGGGTAATGATGTCGAATGATGATGGGCACTGTGTTGGCCTAACGTCACGTACCCTGGAGTAATGATGTTGTTTCATGTGTGTTTCTGTTTGAAGACAACCTTATTTTAATATATGTTGTTGCCTCATTAACGTTGAGCTCATGGCCAGCAGCCCTGTAACTCATGCCTGAATGAGCTTATCTAACACATGTATTTTCTCAGAAGGCCCTCTGTCACGAGTGAGCTATGCTATTCACAGACCAAACACATTGGTGTCTTTCCATAGTGTTAGAATTTATTGAATAACAATAAATCCACGAGCTATATCACTTTTATGAGTTGCAGTTTACCAAGTACTTGTGAGTCACTTTCATGTACCAGGCAAGTCTGAGGTTCTTAGATTCCAATTTGAATTAGTAATATCAATAACACTCAAGTCACATATCACACCTTACACATATCTGTGTGTGTGTTTGTGTTACAGAAAGGTTAGGAAAAAGCCGGGCGCTGTGGCGCACACCTGTAATCCCAGCACTTGGGAGGCTGAGGCAGGAGGATTGCGAGTTCAAAGCCAGTTTCAGCAATGGTGAGGCACTTAGCAACTCAGCGAGACCCTGTCTCTAATAAAATACAAAAAAGGGCTGGGGATGTGGCAGTGGTTGAGTGCCCCTGAGTTCAATCCCTGGCACCAAAAAAAAAAAAAAAAAGAAGAAGAAGAAAAGGTTAGGAAAGGGTTAAGGTGGCCACGGGGGTTCAGGACACTGTACCCAGAACAGAGGCAGAGAGCAGATACAAATGCAGAAGAGTCACTGCAAGTGGTCAGATAAGATTAAGAACCAGCCAGAGAACTTGTTCCGGGTGCACAGCTGTCAGAGCACAGGACTTGCTGTAGGCCAGGTCTGACTGGTGTGCACTTTTGAACTGGGCCAGGTCAAGCAGGGAAATCAAGCTGAGCTGAAGCCCGGGGACCTCATGGCATTTACTGGATGGTCTGATGACAGGTCAGTGTGTGCTGCCCCAGCCAGTCTCAGTGCTCCTCCTGTAATGGGTCTCGGGTGAGAAGGTGGCTTCATTCCGTGGTCTGGAGTGTTTGATAATCTCATGGGCCTGATTTTTCTGATAAGGGGTTGATATGCTCATGAATCCATGTGCTTCTGATTTAATTCAACGAGTTCACAGGTGGTCATTTTTATTAGCATAATTAATTTGTTTATCAGTTTGTGCCTTATGGTTATACTGTATGGATGGTGGATGTTTGCTTGTAGTAACAAAGTGTGGCACTGTTAGGCAAAACGAAGTAACTCACGGCAAACTACTGCTTTACCAGGTGGAGTAACTCAGTGTTAGGCACAGCCTGGAAGCTGCTGTTCTGTTCATCACAGAGTCACTCCGAACAGGGCACAGCCTGCTCTCACACACACACCGCAGCCTTCTTGTGTTTAGCTCTAAGCACTTTAGTACTGTGCTTGGGACCATCTGAAATGGCAAAATCACCAGGCAGAAAAGCACAGAAATGCCTGGCTCAGTGGCACACGCCTGTAGTCCCAGCTACTCAGGAGGCTGAGGCAGGAAGATCGCAAGTTCAAGGACAGCCTCAGCAACTTTGCAAGACCCTGTCTCAAAATACAAAATGAAAGGGCTGTGGTTGCAGCTCAGTGGTCGAGCACAACTGGGTTCAACCTCCAGTATTGAAAAAGTGAAATGAAAAACATAGAAATGCAAAAAATGTGACACTGAATACGCTGCTTGAAGGACACTTGTCTGTAGTACAGGAGCTGAAACAGGAAGGCAGAGCACCCCTGAAGGCTGTGCGCATGCAGGCCGAGCAGCGTCTTCACTGTTCTGTGCACCAGCAGGAATGATTCAGAGTGCCCTAAGTGCTGATTTGGGGTTGCAATCAAATTTTAGTGGTAGATGAATTCACAAACACAGACTCGGTGGATTATACAGACACACTGTGTATCACAGACCTGTTCATTTCACCACTCTGTCCCTAGTCCAGAGTTAGCAAATGTTCCCTGTGGAGGTCCAGATGGTGGGCGTTGTAGGCATTGCAGGCTGCATGGTCTGTGTCACCACTGCCCGGCTCTACATGTCCCGTGAAAGCAGCATAGACAGTGTGTAAATGGGTAGCCAGGCCGTATCTAGTAAACCTTGGCTTGTGGAAACAGACTTTTTGTGCATCAGGCACTCAGGCTGTAGCATGGACCCTCGTTAGCCCCCCGCAGTGTCTCATCTGCAGAGTTTCCTGACTTTACTCCCCACGCCCATTCTGGAACCTCTCCAGCCAATTTCCCATAGTGATACTAACTGTAAATGAGATCTTATTACTTTCCCACCTTGGATGTCCAACTTCTTCCCATCCGCTGCCAAGAAGATCCTAAATCCTGAGCCACAAGAGTCACAGCACATTTCCCTGCTTATTTCTCCAGTCTCTCTCGACGCCAGTCTTCCCCCGTCAGTGCTGCATCCTGGCCTCTTTCAGTTCAGTGACAGTCCCCAGTGCTTCCTGCTCCGGTGCCCTTACATATGTAGTTTTCCTGCCTGGGTACCTGGCCAGCTCCTGCTCATTCTGCAATCAGACTTGAAATGTCCCTTCTTCCCGGAGACCTTCCCTGATCCTCTGGTGTGAATCAGATGCGCGCCTTTCTGACCTTTTCCTTCCTAACACTTAAAGTTCTCAGGTGCCCGTTGACCTGGGTAGACATTTGTTTTCCACCTGGCTCCCCAATTAGGCTGCAGGCTCCGCAGCGAAGGAGAGAGGAACATGTTCGTGGTTGTCTCTGTCTACGGCACTGCTGTCACACTCTGTAGACACTTCCTAAAACTCGCTAAGTTGGTGAATAATCATACAACATAGTTTTTGTTCAGATAGATTTTTATGTGGTGCTGCACTGGAGAAACTGTCACCCTTCTAGAGTGCATGGTATATCTTCTAAAATTGACAGTGATGATTCAAAACAAAAGTCAACCTGATAAGTGAGTTTGTAAATAGCTGTGGAGGTGTGTCCTCATTGTCACAGGGTGATTCTGAGACAGATTCCCTGCCAGCAGCTATGTCCAGCTGAAGTCTCCCTGAGACGTGAGGGCTCTGTAAGTGCTGTGAATCTCCCTTTTCTCCTAGAGCTTTTAGGAACTTTGCTGGCAGTGCTTTTACATGGGGAGGTGGGTGCAGGTACTTGAGACCTTTCAGCACCCTGTTTATAAGCCACCTTTGCTTTCATTTCTTCTCTCTGACCATCACCCTGCACCTCTCGGACCTCAGCTGGTAGTAGTTCAATTTTATAGCTAACCACCATCTGGTGGGGGGGGGGGAGAAAGAAAACCTTTGGTTTGTCAGAGAATCATCTAAGCAATAATGTTCCAACTTGGAGATTGTTTTAAGTCATTCCAAGAATCCTGCTTGTCATTGACAGACAGGTCACCAGCATATTCTAGGAAGATGACACATTATTTCTTAGATGGACTTTTGTAGCTTACTGGAAAATTTAAAGACTTAGTTAACTTTTTTGATGTATTTATTATAGAAACACTATTTATACAATATAGAAAATTAGAAAATAAAGATAAGCAAAACACATCACACATATCATGCCCACAGGCCTGGTGCACATTCCCTCACACTTTTTCCTCTTTCCATATTGCCACTGTTAAGCCTTTTCGGTCTTTCTAGAAAAAACATGGATAAATGCAAAATGATATATTACTGTTTTGTATTCTGGGTTTTTTCCATTAATAATTTCTAACATTGTATTTCAGTGATGTTCATCTCATTTATGCTTTATTCATATTCAGATTTCCATAATAGGCCCTCAAACATGTTTTGGAAAAAAAAAAAAATCTGTATCCAGCAGAGGACCCTTGCCTGTGTCTGGTTGTAACTTCCTCATTTCTTAGTCCAGCGCCGTCTCTTATTGAAGAAAGGGACCGACTGCCGGTGGATGTATGGGGTGGCTCCTTTGGGGCTGGAGTTTGACCCCACCCCCTAATGCCCTGTGTCTGAGGCATGCTGGGTTCAAGTCCATTGTTTTTGGTGGGAGTGCATCAGAGCTGGTTCTGTGCCCTTTGCTACTGAAAAGACCCACTGCTTTGTGATGCTGAGGTTGACCCTGGCTGGGCTGCTCTGTCAGGCAGTTACATTCCCCCCGGAGACCGGAAAGCAATCTTTTTGGAGCTCTGCGTGGCGTGACTTTGGCACACAGACCATTTACTTAATGGTTTTAGTGCTAAATGATCATTCCTGTCAGAACCCACACTTTCACTAGCTTTTGTGAAATGTTTTTCTTCTATACAGACCAGCCTTCCCACCTCACCTGGGGCTATCTGGCTACTCTGATATATAGTTCTGACGGAAAGGCAGGTCTTTGGTAAAACTCTCCCTTTAATTATTAATTTTCAAGCTAAGGAGTTGTTTAATAGCTTTTTCAAATAGTGTTTAATAACCTTTCAAATAACCTTTTCAAATTGGTCCCTTTTTTCAATAAGAGACTGTGCTGGATTTAAGAAACTAAAAGGAAGTTACAAATAGACACGGGCTGGCTCCTCCACTGGATATGGATATTAATGCACCAGCTTCCGAGGACATTTGAGGGCCCATTAAGAAAATATGAATATGAACAAAGCATTAAATAAGAAGAACCTCACTGAAATACAACATTGGAAATTCTTAATGGAAAAAAAAAATTACAAAACAGTAATATATCACTTTGTTTTTTTAAAAGTGTGCCTTTTCAAATAGTGAGCTTTTCTGTTATCTTTTTTTAACATTTTTATTGATTTGGTATGTATTGTTAACCTGTTGTTATAACTATAGGCAGTGGGACTCCTTCAGCTAGGTCCTGTGAACCTTCTTGAAAAGCTTTCCTGCTTCATGGCACAAAATGCCCCAGGCTCACATTGTACTTACTTCTCCATGGAGGTGAAGGATGGGCCCTTGGTGCAGGGTGATGGCCTTAGAGACCACAGTCTGGGCAAAGGGGGAGGACTGCTGCGGAGGTGACTCCCTTCCAGGGTGTTTCAGTGGACAGAGGGAGGAATACATGCTGTTGGAAGTTACAAGTTCAGGCTGAGACGTTCAGTTTACTTTTAACACCTCCTTGCTTGCTTTTGGGTTGTTTCATTTTGTTTTGACTTTCTTACTTTCCTTAATTTTACCATTATAACTCCCTCTTCTGTGGAAAATCTTTATTTCTTGTTTAACCTATAAATATAAGAATATAGTTTCAAAATACTAATACTTACAAAAAATATGAAGCTACAGAGGAAAGTTTAACAGTTTGTTGTACTTTTTGCTTTACCCTTAAATGAATCCCACCAGAGAAATGTATTTAAAATACTGTGTTCTAAAGTCCATAAGAGATAAATTCTTCTCAGAGTGACTTTGTCACCACTTTGACATATGCTTAGGTTTACATTATTCAGTTTCTTTCCAGTTTAAGAAAAATTTTAATTGAGCCTTTTTTTTTTTTTTTTTTTTTTTGGTGGTACTGGGGATTGAACTCAGCGGCACTCGACCACTGGGCCAAGTCCCCAGCCCATTTTTGTATTTTATTTAGAGACAGGGTCTCACTGAGTTGCTAAGTGCCTCGCCATTGCTGAGGCTGGCTTTGAACTCACGATCCTCCTGCCTCAGCCTCCCAAAGTGCTGGGATTACAGGCGTGTGCCACCACGCCCAGCTAATTGAGCCTTTTTAAAAGACAGGTAATACCTTTACATGATCAAAAGGTCAAAACTATTTAGATGTTTAATGCACATGATTGGTATGTGGGAATTTGTTAAGTCATTCTCTCTACATTTCTTTATGCTGGAAAGCTGAAGTAATTAAGACAACATAGAGAGGCATGCTTGGTGCAGGCTTGCTCTCTTCATTTTGTCCCTCGTAGATGACCATTTTTATTAGCAGCTTGCTTAACAGTCAGAGACTTTCATTTTACAGATTCAAATGTTCCTCTTTGTGTGTGCGTGTGTTATTCTCTTACACAAAAGGTAACTTAGCACATATATTGTTCTGTGCCTTCACTCTTTTCTCTTGATACATTCTGGAATTCTCTCCATGTTAGTCCTTAGAAAATATCTTTAGTGTTTTTCCCCCCTATGGCCACAACGTACCCCATTTTGTTGATGTACCTGGTTTATGGAACAACAACATGATCTTGGATTGTGTCTAACCCGCTGCTGTTTACAAATAATTTGCATGGGCAAACCTTGTACACATTTCACTTCAAACTTGTGCAGGTGCATTTATGGGATGGAACATGGGAAGTGAGATCACATGGTCAAAGGATACATCTTTGATTTGAAAAGGATATTGACAAATTCCCCCTGTGGGGTTTGAACCATATTTTACTCATATAAACAGTATATGAAAGTCCCTATTTCCCTAGGACATTGCCCACATGATTTGTTGTTAGACATTCAGATTTTTGCTGGTAGGTAAGAAATAGTATTCCATTATAGTTTCATTTTACATTTATTTTATTATAGATCAAGCTGAGTATCTTTTAACTTATTTAAATGCTATTTTATGTACTTTTTACATGAACTGTGTTTTTTTTTTTTTTTTTTCTTGTTGTTGTTTTTTTGACACCAGGGATTGAACTCAGGGGCACTCAACCACCGGGCCACATCCCCAGCCCTTTTTTTTTGTATTTTATTTAGAGACAGGGTCTCACTGAGTTGCTAAGTGCCTCACCATTGCTGAGGTGGCTTTGAACTCATGATCCTCCTGCCTCAGCCTCCCAAGTGCTGGGATTACAGACATGCACCACCACGTCCGGCTTGAACTGTGTTTTGAACCTTAAGCATTTCCCCACTGTGGTGTTGGTCTTTTTCTTCATTTCTAAGAGCTCTTTACATATTGTTTTTTATATGAATTGCATAAATAAATTTTCCAGTTGGTCATTATGTTTGATTCACTTTTATTTTGCCCCTCAAAAATCTTTTAATTTTACGTAATCAAATTCATCTTTTTTTTTTTTTTGATGATTTCTGTGTTTTGAGTCAGAGTTAGAAAGACTTTTCCTATTTCATGTTTTAAGTTCCTTTGGATACTTTTGTAACTTAATTTTTCTCCCCATTTGTGTGTTGGTTGACTTGATTTTCATACTAGGGTATGTTCTGAGGTTTGGGTACATCTTTATATTTTTCCTTACTCAATTGTCTCAACATTATTAAATATATATTTTCTCTACACTGTCATAATGTCTACTATGTCATGTTCCAAGTTCCTGTAGGTCGGGAGATCTGCTTCTGAACTATGTCCACTGGTTGGTCTGTTGTTAATTATTGAAGCTTAGATCATCTTTTAATATTGGAAAGCACTAGCTCTTCCTCACTGCCCTTCCTCTTGAGAGTTTTCTGGGCTATTCTCCAGGTTTGTTTTTCCATATACACTTTAGAATCAACATGTCTGGATTCTAGAAAAAGACCTGTTTGTATTCCCCATGGGATTATGTTAAATTTGTTGATTATTAGGATGAATCAACATCTTGACGAGGCTGAGTCGTCCTGAGATCATGCTTTCCTTTCATGTGTTCTTATTTTGTACACTTCAATAGCATTTATAAGTTTTCTGTATATAGGTTTTGTACCTTTCTTAAGTTAGTTCTCATAAATGATATCTTGTCATTATCTTCTAATTGTTGTTTGCATATAGGAAAGGTTTGATTTCCATGTGTTTTTGACAGCTTTATTGAGATATTCACGCACTTCACCTATTTAAATTATAAAGTATATAGTGGTTTTTAGGATGTGCACAGATTTTGCAGCCATTACTACTGTATAATTTTACAACATTCTTATCAACCCAAAATGAAACCCCTGTATGCCTGTACCCACTAACAATCATTGCCCATCCCCATCCTCCCCTACTGCCTGGAAGCCACTCGTCTACTTTCCTAAAAATGGAATCATAGAATATGTGGTCTCTTGCAACTGGCTCCTTGAACTTGGCATAATGTTGGGGTTTGCCTGTGTCGCAGCATGCATCTGGCTTTTGAGGATGGCCACCCCCATTAGTGTAACGGGGCCCCTCACCATGTGTGGCTTTCCCTTGCTGATTTCCCTTTGTATCAACTCTCTTTTGCCACCCACTCATGAGGCTTCTTGAGGGCAAGGAGCTGCCTTTCAGTGCTAGACCCCCAGTGCCTACCATGGTGCTCGGCCAACTGAGGATTCAATAAATTCTCTCTGAACAAATGACTGGATTTAGTGTGTTTCTAAGCAACCTCTGCTTTTTAAAGTTAAAATGTGCTTTAGCACATATAAATTAATTTTTGTTTTTCTCTAGGCAAAACATAATTAAAGGGTGTTGTGTCCCCCCCCCCCGAAAGTCACATGTTACATCTGACAGCCTGGTAAAAGCAATTTTGTATGATATATGGTTTGTGATGATCAACATTACTTTTTCTTATATTAAAATGAATGAGAGTTGCTGGCACATATGTCTAAGAGTCTCATTATCTTTTTGAGAGCATGATTTTTAGCCCAATATTCTATTGAAACTGGGGACTACGTGGTAACATACATAAGAGGGAAGTGAGAAATTAAGTGAAGGTGTTGTTCTGGGGTTGGGAATAAGGGGTTTGAATGGGTTTGGTCAGCTTATATAGTTTAAGAAGTCCTAAGTTTAACAAGGGCTGAGTTCCAAATCTTTTGTAAGGTTGTTTGTAGATCACAGTTAACATTAGAGAACAGTGAGTTGGTTAAGATTTGGGTCTCAAGCTGGCCTTAAAGAACACATGAGAGAGTGTAGCTGCTGGGGGCGTGCAGGGGATTTTGGGGAATCTGTGTACACACTCAGCTTGGCTGTGAACCTAAAACTGCTCTAAAAAATAAAATCTAATACATTTTTTTTTTTGAGGAGAGAGCATAGCTGAAATATATTTTATAAGAAAATGGAAATGAATAAATGTCAGAAAAATAATATTAAAGAAGACAGCATTTTTTTTCTAATGTCTGTTTGAAGAAAGATGTTTTAATCAGGTCAGATGGCTCATGTGAGAGAGAGAGAGAGTGTGTGTGTGTGTGTGTGTGTTTCACAAAGACTGTTGGATACTATCCAAGGATTTAGAGATAGACTATATTGGATTTTTATATTGCTTCAATATATGTGACTGCAAACATGATTATTACCCTTATATTATTAGGCATGTTTGCATTGGGGGTAGGAAAGAGAGGTAGGGAGAGAAAAAGAAGAAGAGAGGGTGATTTAATTGACAAATTGATCATTCATTCATGGGGTAAATGAGACGGGTAGAAGTCCCTAAAGTGTCTGGACCTAAGAGATTGGGACAGTAGAATATGGTTCAGAAGAATTGGCACTGTTTTAGTCAGCTTTTTCACTGCTGCAACTAAAAGACCTGACAAGAACAATTGTAGAGGAGAAAAAGTTTATTTGAGGGCTCATGGTTTCAGAGGTCTCAGTCCATAGACAGCTGGCTCCATTCCTCAGAGCTCGAGGGAGACAGAACATCATGGTGGAAGAGTGTGGCAGAGGGAAGCAGCTCACGTGATGATCAGTAAGCAGAGAGAGACTCCACTCACCAGATACAAATATGTACCCCAAAGGCACGTACCCAAGCGACCCCCTCCTCCAGCCACACCCTACCTGCCAGGGGATTAATTCGCTGATTGTGTTAAGGCTCTCATAACCCAACCATTTGTCCTCTGAACCTTCTTGCGTTGTCTCACGTGTGAGCTTTTGATGGACACCTCACATCCAAACCATAATAGGCACTTACTGTGAGAAAACATGTGTCTGAAAAGAACTGAGAGTTGAGCTGTATGAGATAGAAGCAATATCTGAAGAGTAGTTGAATAAAAAGGTTAGCTCTGGGTTCAACTTGAACAAAGGTTTTGAAAGCCATGGGAAGCAGGTCGCATCCACCTGGAAGGGGAGCATCCTGATGAACTTCCTCCCTGTGTGTGGCCCTGGTCCTAGAGTTACTCACCGTGAGCGCCTTGGGTGGATGCAGTGGCTGGTGGACCCATGTCCTTTATGGGTTCTCTGGGAGGGAGCTTCATAGTTCTGATGATGGTCATGGCTTCACTGAGAGGAAGAAAGGAAGTGAAAGTTGAGGTGGCGATTCCCTTTATTGGCTCAGGAGAGCTGTTTCTCTAGAGAGCACAGGATGGCAGAAAGCGAATTGTTTTTTCTTTAATGGGCTGTCATTAGATTATTGGTTGGGATGCTTTTAGCTTCAAGGGACAGAAACCAAACTCAGTGCTTGAACAGATGGAAAACTCCCTTTCTCACTGGCAAGAAGTTCTGAGGTTGTCAGCTCTGGGGTTCGTTATAAAAACCAAGGTTCTTTCGCTTGGTTTACAATCTGAGGCGTGTCAGGAATATGTTCCCATGGTCTCAGATATTACATCCAAACTCAGCAGAGTTCAAGGGATAAGTAGAGCATCTCTTTCCAGTTGGCTTTTTTTTTTTTTTTTTTTAATATTCTTTTTAAGTTGTAGATGGACACAACACCTTTATTTTGTTTTGTTTTGGTTTTTTTTTCCCATGTGGTGCTGGGGATCAAACCCAGTGCCTCACGCATACGAGGCAAGCACTCTACCACTGAGCCACAACCCCAGCCCCTCCAGTTGGCTCTTTTTAAGAGCAAGCAAACCTTTGCTAGAAGCTTCCTGCAGACCTCCCTTCTCAACTCCTGGGCCAGGGTGGTGTCACATGCCAGTGCCTGAGTGAGCCATGGACAAGGAGAGTGGGTTCAACCCTGGCTGAGTTATGCTGATTAGAATGCATGTCCCCTGTGCTGGAAATAAGGCCGTCTTCCCCGAAGGTCAGTGTCTCTCTGAACTGAGAGGTCACCTGACATACATTGTTTTTGCAGTATTTATGGAGATGTCCATGGTATCATCCATGTGCATCATCTGTGCCGTGGTCAAAGAACCATAGACTTGTCCATTGATCTTCAAGAAGCCAAGTCAACTCTGTGTCCTCTTCAGTGCAGTGGAAGAATCGGACACCCTTCTGGTTTGGATTCACCACTGTCGTTCTTTGTGCCGTGTGGCAGGGAACATTTCTTACTGAGTCCTCTAAGGTTTACACAAAGAACACATGATGTCCCAGGGCCTTGGCAGTTTGTTTTACAAGCCAATTGTTACTTAATTTTTAGAAACTTTTAAGTGATATATGTATATATTTTCTTTGCCATGCCTTGGATCAAACCTAGGGCCTTACACATGCTAGGCAAATGCTCTACCATTGTAGTCCAGCCCTGTTAAGTGGCTTTTGTAAGGGGAGTAGCTGTGGATTTGGTTAACACACCCTCGCTCGCTCACTTGCTCTGGTGCCCTGTGTGTGTATCTGCACATGTCTCTGCTCCGGCCTGGCCTCCGTGGGCACCCGCTCACTTGCTCTGGGCACAGCCCTCTTCCTGCTGGTGGCTGCAGCCCTGACGTGAGAAAATGTGTCTGAAGTGGGCTGTTCTAGCTCTTGTCCTCCACAAAACAGTCCTGGCACACCCACTTCTGCTCTCCACTGGCACAGAAGGAAGCTGGAGTTGGGTAGTCCCCTGACCCAGAGTTAGATGTCATTTATTGGGCGTCTACCATCAAGTCTCCTTCCATCATAGGAGACTTGGATAAAATAATGAGCATTCTTGAAATGGCTCTGCACTGAAAGGGCGAGGGCCTGACGCCGGTGTCTTCTCCTGCCTCAGGTTCAGGCCTGACTGTTTAGCAGCCTCCCCCAACAACCTAAGGCTGTTGCTTGGGCAAAAGTGGACTCTTGAGGTCACAGGACTCTCCTGAACTGGAGCAGAGAGCAGCCCCGGGCCTTGAGCCTTCTCCTGGTCCCTCTGGGTTTCCAGGTCTGGCTCCTGAGTGGCGCCTGCGTTTGAAGTCAGGTGGAAGCCCAGCAGGCAGCGCTGCCGCCCTCCTGCTCTTTGGTTATTCATTGCAACCTTTAGTCTAGGAGGAGTGCCAGTCTTCGTTTCCAAGAATCCTATCTCCCTAAATGGGGCAATCTGCTTTAACTGCCTTCTCCACTGGCGCCTTCCCCATCTTGCAATCAGCATAATTAAAGGGACAGGTTTGCCTTTTTAACTGCTTTACTGTGCTAGATGAGGGCGGGTGGCCAGGTGCCTGTGGGAGCACATGTGCGTGCCTGCATGTATGCACAAGTGTCCCATCTTCCACCCTGCAAAGTGCTCGTTTCCAGAAGTGTTAAGAATCTTTAGGAGTATGTCAGCTGCACTTTTGCATATTCCCTGTTGAACTCAACCTTTTTTTTTTTTTTTTTTTTTTTTAGTACTGGGGATTGAACTCAGGGGCACTCAACCGCTGAGCCACATCCCCAGCCCTATTTTGTGTTTTATTTAGAGACAGGGTCTCACTGAGTTGCTTAGTGTCTCGGCATTGCTGAGGCTGGCTTTAAACTCATGATTCTCCTGCCTCAGCCTCCCAAGTGCTGGGATTATAGGCGTGTGCCACTGCACCTGGCTCAACCACTTTTTTCTTTTCTTCTCTTTCTTTCTTTCCTTTTTTTTTTTTTTTTTTTTTTTTTTTAAGCAAGTGGCCTACTACGATGCACAATGCTTATTTATTGTGTCTTGCTGGAAACTCACACCTGCCAAACTGAAGGGTATTCTGTACATATGGTCCCAAGTCAGAATCTGCTTTATCACTCAAGATTTTTGGTGTCTTGCTACATCGCTGTTCCTGCCTTTTCTTCCACGCCCAGCATCCCGTGTGTGTCATGGTGTTGGTCACCTTAGAGTTGGTGCTGGTCTCAGGACAGCACAACACGTAGGAAGTCTCCTTTGGTTGCCCCATTCATCTGTGGGGCCAGCCTGTCCCCCTGAGCTCCTTTAGAACCTGGGCTTTGTCACCTGCCATTCAGCTTAACCCAGACACTTCTCCAGGGGTCTTCTGGTACTTCTGATGCCCTCTGCTCACACCGAGGCAGCCACCTTCATGGCATGTCACATTCACAAGTCGATCTCAGAGCCATGTTGGAGGCCACTGCTTGTAAAGCCCCGTGCAAGGTGCGTCAGCCAAGACCAGGGTAGAAAACACCACGCCCTCCAGAATCGCTTAAAGACAGCTGCACACCTGTGCCCTCCCCACCTAGAAAGAGAGTGCCCTCTGGTGGGACGTGCTCTTGGAGTTGGTAGCCTAGACAACTTGTGCTCTTGTCTGCCTTGTCTGTCACCCAGGTCCCCTTTGGTGAAATCTGATGTGAGGAGTCCAGCCTGTAGCAGTGGCCTGGACTAAGGGGGAAGTTGAGGGCTTTTGAACCTGGCAAGTCCAGTGGAGGACAGCCCCTGCCTTGGCAGCAGGGCAGGTGCGACGGGTCCTCCCTGTGCTTGGGCATAGATTATTGTTTTTGGATTTTTTCTGCTGTGAGGAAACATTGCCCACAAAGTCTGGGTTGGTCAGAAATAAGATTTGCTCTACAGAGTTGAGTCTAGAGAATCTGCCTCAAAAGGAGAGGACGCCCAAAGATGCGAGCCCTGAGAGAATAGCTGGTGGTGGTCTTCGCCCCCAGTTAGCCAGGGGTGCTTCAGGAGTGTTTGGGGCTTCAGCAGTGCGGAAGGGAGGTGGACACAACGTGGTGCCGAGGGAGAGAGATGGGTGAGGAAGTCACATGCAGACACCTGAGCAAGGAGCAGACATGAGGTAGGCTTGGCACAGCCAGGGCGGGGGGGTGTGCGGAGCCCATGGGTGGGGGTGGCTGGGATATAACTGAGCATTGTCTTATTTCTCCATGCGTGGCATGGGGTGAGCGTGGGGGAAGGGCTCTGTGGCATCACGTTCTAGGGATCTGAGGAAGGGTCCTCTAGACAGCAGGAGAGTGACGCCCAGCACCCAGGGCAGAGCAAGAGAGTGACGCCCAGCACCCAGGGCAGAGCTGCAGCAGGGAGACGCAGCCGGCAGCTTGGTTCAGCCCCTGTTTAGCCGCAGAAGGTGAATGTGTGGGGGTGGGGCTTCCATGTGTCTGGTAGAGAAAAGCAGATAGAAAAGGCAAGGTTTTCGGCAGCTTGACAGTGTTTCTAGTAGGAACTTCCCTGGTCCCACTAAGGTGCAGAGTGTACTTTTTTTTTTTTTTTTTTTTTTTTTTAATTATTTTTTAGTTGTAGATGAACACAATATCTTTATTTTTGTGTGGTGCTGAGGACTGAACCCAGGGCCTCACTCAAGCTAGATGAGCGCTCTACCTCTGAGCCCCAGCCCCCAGGGTGCACTTTTGAAAGTGGGCAGCAAGCCTTTCTCCTCCTCCCTCACTGCCTCCTTGCTCCCATCCTTCCTTCTGCCCTCTTTCTGTGAGCGAGCACACGCTTTTCACTAGGAGTGTTTATCAGAGATTAACCTCTCAGGCCCCGCTCCATGACTCCAGGGAGTCTGGAGAGCTGCTGCTTCCAGGGCTGCCTGCTCAGCCTCATTGTCACAGCACCCATCCATCTCTCAGAGTGCAGGGTTTGTGCTGGCACCTGGTGATGCCGCGGGTCAGTGTGCATGGCTGGCCCCACAGAAACCTGTGTTTCTTCATCACCCTGCATCCTTGCAGCCAGACAAACCATCCCTCAAATAAGGTAGCCTTCCCCAAAGGCCCTGTTCTTTCCCTTCTTGTGGTTAGATCCAGGTGTCTTGCGCAGCCCGGATCCGTTTCTCCAGATGAGAGGACTGGGGAGAGTGACATATTAGGACCAAGTCAGGGCTCTGCCACAGGGAGAGGAAATGCCTGCTGGGAGGGCAGTGTGGTGTCTGCCTCGATGTGCTGATTTTTTAATGCTTTACTCTGTAATGTTTAGCTCTCACATGCCCTGAATTTGGCTATGTTCACTGTGGTAGTTATTTTAATTGAGTTCTATTCAAGTAATTATTTATACCTCACCTTGTTCTGCAGATGTTGATTTGTTTTACAGTATAGATACATATGCTCTAATAACCAACAAGATACAAGAAAAGAATGTAGGAACAGGGTCAGAATAGATACAAATGAATATAGAAGTTCAAAGTCGGGAGGGAAAAGAATCACAGACATATGCATGAGAAGGCCCCAACACTGATACTTAGCCTCGCCTTGCCTCTGAACTTCAGAGCATAAAAGACAAGGGAAATGTGGTCACTGCAGTACCCATCCTGTTGGACGAAGACATGCCGGGTCCTCAAGAAAAGCAAAGATTCTTTTAGTTCTTTTCAACTGAATTTTGCATGTGGACTTTAATCTAGGAAGCACTGAGTGGTACAGTGAATAGGGTGTCCAGGGTCTCCACAGCAGATGAAAAGCTAGACTCTCATAGTTCTTTCCCACAGTGTCCTCATTAGAAGCTCAAGGTCAAACATCAAGATGCAGCTCAGCAAATGCAATTCTCCAGAAGACCAAAATGACAGGTCTAAGTCTTCGTCCTCAGCCTTCCTGTGCTAGGGTTCAGTGCAACACTAGGACCCTGTGGAATTGTGGGTCTATGTGTCACGGTCTCCATGACCTCGTGTGTGTGTGTGTGTGTGTGTGTGTGTGTGTGTGTGAGTGAGAGAGTGTGAGTGGGCACTTACACCTGCAATACTATGTATGCATATACCTGTGCACACATGTGCAGGAAGAGATGGTTTGACCTGACACTCCGTTGCCCACCAACCTGTCGAGCTTGCTCATGATTGAGGCCTCAGAAATCGACCTGGTAAGGTTGACATCTGTAAAAATTAAGGCCTCTATTTGAAACACAGAGGAGAGTTCTATTTTTGAAAATAGGATAATTGGGTGGAAAACTGTGCTAATACCCATCTTTATTTAACCACTCCAAGGGACGAAGTCTGTTAAAATCATGGGGCCATAACCAAGACAACCACAGTGCCATCTCTATGAAGGCCAAGTACTTAAAAAGAGTGCCAAAGTCAAGAGCCAGACTGTTGGGTTCTGTACTGTTGTCTCACAGTGAACAGAGGGTGAGAAGGATCAGGGAGACGGAAACAGGCCGGCAGGGCAAGAGGCCTGCGCAGGCAGGAGCCTCCAGCTCCCAGAAATGTGGAAACAGGCCGTGGAAGAGGGTTTTGGGAAACGTCAAATGAGATAATGCCTTGTCCCCACAGAGGTGTTCTTTATTCTAAGTTCCTTTCAAGGCTCTTCTGCCCTTGTGGGGATGTTAGGAGGACCAATGTCAGCACAGTGTGGACAGTCATGCAGTGTGGGCAGTACCAGAGTAGCAGTGGGGGTGGGGAGTGGAGGGAGGAGCATTTACAGTGGCTCGCTGTGTTGGGATGCCTCTCCTCAGACCCATTCCGAGCTGTCGTGAATAGGACAGCAGCGCCCAGTGAACACTAGCCATCATAACCATGGCCACCAGGAAGTCTTTCTTAACACATATGAAGGAGATCTCTTGCTCCCCATTTTACAGGTGGGTAAGCTGAGTCTTAAGGAGGTAAATTAGCTCATCCAACATCTTTCATCTGATAAATGTGAAAGCTAGTATTCAAACCAGGTTGTTTGGCACCTCAAGCCTGTAGGCCTTCTATATTCCCTGCCCCCTGAGTTTGTAGATAACTCTCTTGTACCTTGTGTTAGAAAATGATGAACAAAGTTAACTTAGCCGGGAACACCGTGTTAGTGGAAATAAAAGGGTTTATTGGGTGTCACGTGGGGAAGGGTAGGGAAAGGAAGGGGGGGGAAGAGGGGTAGGGAATGGGAAAGGGGGACAAGGGAGAACAGGAAGGAAGGAAAGGGGGAAAAGGGCCGGTTTTCAGTCTGGAGCCTGCTTAAATAGCGAACTGGTCGTCAGGGAGACCCCTGGAGCCAGTGTCTCTATAGGCTGCTGGAGGTCAGGAGGCAGTGGCGAGGGCACCTGCTGGCCAGGCTGAGGTACCTGGGAAATGTAGTCTTTTCACAAAGTACCTGGGAGGCACAGCCTCCCTGCCAGAATCCAACACCTTGTAACTAGGACTTGTGGGCCACGAACCAAAGCACCTTTCCAGGGCCCCTGCGCTGGAGGTGGCTGCCTGGTCTTCAGGATCCCATTCGCTGAGCTCAGGAGGTGATTTGCGTGGTGCTGGTGACCATCGAACACCATCTTAAGGAGTCCTGGTCAGAGGGGCTTTCTCACCTGTTTGCCTGCCTGCCTGGAGCACGTCCCTGTCTGATGAGGCCGTTCTGTTTGATCATGAGGGAACTCAGCAGCCCTGTTCTTATGACTGCCACAGTTCTCCTTCCCATCCATATCCAGCTTTCTGTTTTTGTTTTTGTATGTGGACCTTGTTAAATCCAGTATAATAGGCTTGAGTTCACTCGATGTGTAATGGAAATAGCCTTATGTGGTATAAGCTCCTGCCTGGGGTCACCACCTGCTCCCACAAAGCTGAGTAGCCAGTAATTCTTACAGATCTTTTCATATTAATGGGACAATGAAAGGCAGATGGTGCGCCAGGGGGAGTGCTTTTCCTTTGAGGCTTTGAAAGTCGGATCCCCCTCCCCCAGTTCACATGTTGAAGTCCTGGCTCCCTGTACTTCAGGTTGTGACCTTATTTGGAAACAGGGTTGTTGGGGATGCGAGGAAGTTAAGATGAAGTCACTCTGAAGTAGGGTAGGCCTGGGCCCAGTGTGTCTGGTGTCCTCATAAAAAGGGGAAATCTGGATGCAGACACACCCACAGGAAGAATGGCACAGGAGCCTGAAGGCAGAGGTTGGGGCAGTAGTCCCCAAGCCAAGGCGTGCCACAGGTCACCAGCAACCGCCAGAAATGGAGAGAGGCTGGAATAGGTTCTCTCTCTCAGCCTCAGAAGGAACCCACCCTGCCGGGGCCTCTGCTGGAACTCAGGGCCCCAGGTCTGCGGACAGCAGCAGGCTTCTGTTGTTCTAGCTGCGCAGTGTACCAGCGCACCAGCCCCCGGGCCATGGAGAAAGAGTGACTTACAAACTCCAGAGGAGAAGTAGTTCCCAATTAAAGTTTCCTCTGGACTGTGGGCATTTTGATGTAAGGCTGAGGGTTCCGGAAGTAGAAAGACGAGCCCGGACCCAGACGGGCAGAGTGTGCTTTTGAAGAATGGAAGAGTGTGCCTGTGAAGGGCGTTGACAGTGGCGTGGACCTCAGTAGGCTTTTGAGGGAAACAATTTTTGGCCATTAGGATTGGGAATATAGTCAAGGCCACAAGGTCAGCTTTTTTTTTTTAATTGGTCACCTATAAGTTTAAATGTCACCATCTATAGCAACTCACAGAGCTTTTGGTGGTGATGTTCGTGCCCGGGACCCGTGCCCGTGATGCAGGGCCCCTGACCCATGAGTCTCTTAAGCATGGAAATGTAGCCAGTGGGGTCAGGGAACTCAAGGTTTTATTTTATTTCATCTTAATTAATTTAAATTTAAATAGCCACTGTGGCTGACAGTGCTGTCTGGGAGGGTGTAGATCCACAGCAGTGGGGTGGCCAAGGGGAATACCTCAGGAGCTCATGGGAAGGTTGGGGCCCGTGGGTCACCCTGGTATCATTAGTGCCCCATGCACGGGCTCATCCTCGGCTACAGGGGCTCTGGTGGCAGTGAAAGGAAGTAACACAGCAGACTTTTCTGAACCCTTTACTACAGAGATGCTTCGCCAAAGGCTTTGTGTGGTATTCCTTCTCCAAGCCCAAGTTGTCTTAGGCTGGTTTCACACTCCTTGGAGACGAGGGAAATTAGCGAACTGGGGGTGAGGAAGCCAGGTTGGTGGGCATAGGTGGACAGAAGTTTCTTTTTGGGTTTTATATGCTGGCCCCTGATACACTGAGGCCCCCCTTTCCCCCCAGAGTCAGGAAGGCGGAGATGTCTGGATTCGGGTTATCCTCTCCAGAGCTTGTGGGTGGGGGGGCCCTGGGGTCTCTGAGGCCAGATTGGTCTCTTGCGATGCCTGTTGAATGTGCCTGGAGCTCAGCCCCCATGGCCTTGCTCACCCCTGCATCCCCCTGCCCCCCACCTCTGGACACGCTGCTGCATGGAAAGTGTGACCAGAGGGTGCTGCTTAGAGAGAGAGCTCGGGAGATATTTCAGAATCTGAAATGGAACCCCAACTGGGCATCATTAGATGCAGTTTCACACTGAAAAAGAATGAGTCCTTGTGACTGTTCTGGCCGGTCCTGGACAAATGAGTATTGTCATTATATCACCACCGGCTTGGCTCAGTGCCTGGTATGATTTAAAAATCGCTTCTTTTTCCAACTCTCCTTAGTTATCATTCCAATTTCGGAGAGGAGCAAATAGCTCATCAAGTCTTGTAATTTCTGTGAAGCTTGAGACAAGAAGGGTGTCATGCAGAGCTGACGGGTGTCAGAAAGGGGCCTGCCTCCCCCTGCGCCCCACCTCCCTCTGGCAGACTGGACTCCAAACAGCGGAGGGGGTAGCAGGGAAGGGATGTGAGGGCCTGGGTCTGGGAGGGCAGGAGTTTTAGTTCAAGAAAAGAGGTCGAGGCTGCAGGAAACCTGTTGTCCACTTGAGCAGATGCGGGGGCTTGTACCTGGTGTGTGGCTTTGTACTCAGGGACTTGGGGGACATCAGTAAGTGATAGGGGCTGATGGTAGCTAATGCTCATCTGGATCGTGCTGACAGTGTGCCAAGCTCAGTTCCAAGCTTAATAATGTACATGTATTAACCCACTGAAGCACATGCTCCTCTCCAAGAATCTATCAAGTCGTTGCAGACAAGATTAAACAAAGCAGCAAAAGACATCGATGATGCCAGGTGCACGGAATGAGCACCATTGTGTATTTGTGCCTTTAGAGAGGCTCAAAGAGAAAACCCCGAGGTCCCAAATGACCAGGGAAGCTTTGTTTGATCTGCCCTTTGACGGGTGGCCTTGATTTGGATAGATGACGAGTGAGCCCAAGCTTGCTCCAAACAGGGGTGCACAGGCAGGATTGGAGGGCAGTGGGTGCCCAGCCTGGAATGGCTGGAACGAGGTACAGTTCACAGGTTTTTTCACTTGAAGTAGTAGTTTGACTGTGGTAGCATCAGCAGACGGAGAGTTCAGAGGGACTACCTGGAAATAATGCATAATGTGCAGACGTGCAGACACAGGCAGCAGCCCCAGTGTCTCAGTGAGTCTTTCTGTTCCATCAGGATACATGCAAAAAGCAGTTCCCAGCCCCATCTGCTCCACTCTCCTGGGTTCCAGCCTTACCTTAATATGTTCTGTCACCCGTTTACACGAGGTCATCCATCTCTGCTTCTCTTTTTTCTAGGTTTAAATAGTTGTGGGGAAAGGCTTACCTGGTAGTGGGCAGGACTGACCTCTCGGGTCAGTGCACATCCACTTGGATACACTTGCAGTGGCCACAAAGCAACATACAGGTTCCAGCCATCAAGGGAATGAAGATTCAGAGCCAGAGGCCTTGGACCCTGCCTGGAAGTCGGAGGCGAGCGGGACAGCTGTGAAAGATGAGCCAAGGCACTCAGCTCTGGTCCCTGGGGAATGGGGCTGGGAGTCGTGGCAGAAAGGGAAGCGACAGGAGGAGAGGTGTGTGGGATGGACGCTGGGTCACGGAGCTCCATTTGGGATGCTTTAAGTTAGGGACAGGACATCCCCATGGAGACTTGAAGCAGGTAATAAAAATGCCCTTGGTTTTCAGTGGGAAGTCGTTGACTTCAGCTTTGCTTCCCTTTCCTCAAATGTCTCTCTATAGAGTCACTTAGGCTGTGGCAGGGGGTGTCTTCCTCCGTCTCTGGCCTTTATGCTCACACTTGAATGCTGAATCCAGAACTCCCTGTCCCTGCTAAGTAAGTAGTTCAAAGGCTCAGAGGGCTCCTTGGAACAGTTGCACCCTGGTGGGACTTTTCAGAGCACTCCTGGGGTTGGAAGAGAAATTTCAGGGTAACTGCAGAAGACTGAGCTATCACCAGCCTGAGTGATCTTTCAACGGGCCCTGGAGACACACCTGGTGTGTTGGAGGTTGGTGATGGCGCTGGCCTGGAAGCCCCAGCAGGTGAGCTCCCTCTACCTTTGCATTGCTGACTAATTGCAGAGAAGAGTCCCCTGCGCGCCTTCTGTGAGATGAGGGGTGTGTGCGCCCCAGGCTCAGCGCTTAGTCCTACTTATTCATCTGGTAAATGAAGGGTTTTGGTGGGACGCTCTTTGATGTGACCTTCAACACTAGCTTTTTATGTTGGTCAGCCATCCTTTGTCCCAGGAGTGATCTTTTTTTCCAGAGGGACCATTCCACAGTTGCTGGCTAGTTTATTATCTTGGCAGGAAGCAGTGTAGTGAGGTGAACAGAATGTGACCTCGGGAGTCAGCAAACCTAGTTTAAATCCACTCTCTTGTCTGTTAGTTCTTCTGTCTGTCTGTCACATGGCTCTAGCACCACCCTTGGCAGTTAGTTATCTGCTGCTCACTAGTTCTCAAGTGTCCTCAGCTGGGAAGGGGTGACGATGTGCGTTTCATGTTCTTTGGAGATACTGTGTATCAGGCATCTATAGTCCAGTCCACACGGATCTGTTCCAAGACCCCCAGTGCATGCCTGAAATTGTGTACAGCACCAAACACTATATATAACTGTTTTTTCCTATACATACATATGAAAAGATTTAATTTATAAATTAGGCACATAAAGAGATTAACAGCAATAACTGGTAATAAGTAGAACAATTATAACAATATACTATTAAAAAAAGTTATGTGCTTGTGGTTTCTCCCCTCTTAAAATATCTTATTGTAGTGTTCTTTTCCTTCTTTCTGTGTTGATAGAGTGTCCACGTGTTATGATAAAGTGGGGTGATGACAGAGGCAGCATGATATGGTGTTAAGCTACTACTGAAGGGTTATGTAAAGACAAGCACTGTGATATCATCATAGCTGTGATAACTGAGATGGCTACCGTGTGACTAATGGGCAGGTAGTACATACAGTGTGGATACACTGAGCAAAGGGAAAGAGCAGGACAACTTGAGGATATCATGCTACTCAAAATAGCATGCAATTTAAAACTTATGAATTGTTTATTTCTGGAATCTTCCATTTAATATTTTCAGATGTTGGTACACCACAGGATTGAAACTATGACAAGAAAAAAAATAGCAAATAAGGAAGGACTACTGTACTTTCACACCTATATTCTAAATAGCTTTATTGAGATCTAATTCATATACCCTAAAGTTCATACTTTTGAAACATACAATTCTGTGTATTTTATTTTATTTTTTGTCTGTTCACAAAATTATGCATCAATCACCACTATCTAGTTTCAGAACATTTCATCACCCCTCAAAATAAATAAATAAACAAACAAACAAACAAATAAATAAATAAATAAATCTCATTCCCATCAACTTCTCCTAGTTTCTGGCAACCACAAATCTACTTTCTGTCTTTCTGGATCTGCCTGTCCTGGACATTTCATGCAAATGGAATCATACAATCGTACAAACAGTCCTTTGTGTCTGGCTTCTTTTGCTTAGCATGATATTTTCCAGTTTCATTCATGTTGTAACACATATCAGTACTTAATTGCTTTTTATTGCCAAATAATATTTTGTTGTATGGCTATACCACATTTTGCTTATTTATTAATCATTTGGTGGACAGTTGGGTTGTTTCCACTTTTGGTCTGTTATAAATAATGTTACTGTGAACATTTGTGTACAAGTTTCTGTGTAGACATGTTTTCAGTTTTTCTTGTTTGATTTGCATTTCCCTGGTGACTGATTTTGAGCATGCTTATTGACCATATTTATGTCTTTGCAGAAATGTATATTTGTGTTTTTTGGTTTTTTTGCTCATTTAAAAATATTGGCTATTTGTCTTATTGTTGAATTTTAAGAGTTCTTTATATCCTGGATACTGTGCCTGGCTTTTACAATAGGCATGCAGTCAATGTCATAGAAGTCTATAATCTTTTAGGTGACCTCTAGAAGTAATTTCCTAGATACTGAATCCCTGGTATCCTAAGCCTGAACACCTCCCCTTATGTTTTGTCCAGAGCTTTTCTTAGCACAGAACCCTTAAGCCATTCTGATCCTGGAGCCCAAATCTGGAATTTGCAGCAGCAGATGGTAGCTAGGGTCTAGATGACCTCTGGCTGAATGCGCGGGGTCGGGGGTTACTACATCTTGGTTTCTTCTAGATGGAGGACTTAAGGGGCAATTTCATAGCTTTTTTGTTATGGCTATGCCAGGGTCCTCCATCCTGTGGGCACTGAGATTCTGGGGCTGGGGACTATAAGGAGGTACATCTGAGGACTTTGGCTTCTTTCCACAGTGTCACTGCCAAGATGAGTAGCGTATCTTACAAGAGATGTCTGGCACTTGTATGTCAGACACAAAAATGTCCCAAGGAAAATCCTGTGTCTATTTCAAAGAGAAGGGAGTTTCATGGGAAACCCTGGCGATTGCTTGAGGACCAGGGTGTCCTTCTGAGAACTGTACTCTGTGGCCCAGGACATGCTCTTGCTTTGCTTCCCTTTGGCTTTGTGCCCATCACCCTTTCTCCTTCCTTCCACCTGAAGGGCCCTGCCCTCCCCTTCCTGCCCCTTCAGACCCAACCATGTTGCCAGGACCCGTTGGGCCTCCTGCTCTTCTCTGAATCTCTCGGAACCTCTGTGGTTAGGGCCTCCTTGAGGCCACCAGGTAAGGGGTGCCTACAGAGAAGTAGTCCCATCTCGACCGTCCTCCAGAGAGCCATCTCTGCCAATTTGAGAAGCTGCTGAGCCATGGCCCTGCTCCAAAACCTGGCCTTGATTTTACGTGGGTTTGACGGGTCGTGGCAGACGGTAGTGACTCCTCTTCAGTCAAATAAGACAACTTAAATCTCCTTAGTGCCCAGGAAATTTGCCTTGGAGGACAAAGCCAGCCCAACTGCTGAATGGTGCTTACTTAGTTTAAAGGGCAGAAGACACCTGGAGATGTGCTCAGCCTTTATAGGAACAACTGCCGCGGAGGCTGCTGGGACTCCTTTGGCTTCTTGGAACATTCTAACCTGCCTCTGCCTGGTGCATTTTCTTGACTTCATAAAGAAGTATATTCTACCCTCAGAAAGTTGGATGGGTAGGTTAGAAAATCACTCTGTGTTGGAGCTAGAAGATTCCTTGAGGAATATCCAGTCTATCATTTTCCAAACACCTGTCCTGATAAAAGTAGTAAATTCTTGGTGTGGAAAAGAAGTTTTCCTTTGGTAAATAAGTCTGGGCCACACAGCATATTGTAGGGTCCTCTTGGAGACTGACAGTGTGCACTCCTCTAGTAAAGGCTCTGAGGAGTCTGTGAGAAAGAGAACAGCTTAATTAGAGCTAACACGGCATTTTGAGAGGGATTGATGTCAGTTCTTCTTCTCTGCAGTGGGTATTAGCGCCTCCCAGGTCACTCACATGCTTTGCGACAAGGAGATGTGTGTGTTCAGAAGCTAAGTGATGTGTTCAAAGTCAGCACAAGGCTAGGCTGGAAACCAAAGTTTCTAGCTCCCACTCCACTGTCCATTCCACAGTTATAATATTATGCTTGAATAAAGGTTTGTGATTTTTAGTTTAAAAAACATTGTTAATTAAAAAAAAAAAAAACCCGCACTAGCTCTAGAGTCACACCTACGATATGCATTTTAATGCAATTCTGTCCTTGTGCTCCTCATGATCTCGGGCAGCTAAACCTGCAAGTTTCTCTGAGTCTTTCTTCCACACTGTGATGTGAAGATGACCATCTTCCAGGGCCGCTGTGAGGATTAGATGAGAGTGTATATAAAGACCAAGCCTGCATTCTTATCTTTGTTTCCTCTGACTTATTTTTTTTTTTTTTAATCACACTAGGGTCCTAGTTCAGTTATCTATGATTTTAAAAAGCTGAGCATATTCTAGAAACACCAAGAAATTAATAATGATGATCAGAGTGGGTATTTATTGAATAGTGACCAAAAGAATGGATGCACATGAGATAGGAGTAATTACCTATGGAAATTCAGAGAGATACTGAATTGCTAAATATTCATGGGATTAGAGGGAAATGCAGGCGGACAGGCCAGAGCTGGAGACTAGGCGGGCCAGGCGGACAGCCGTGTGCAGTGCAGCATGTTCAGGGTCACAGGCTACCTGCCTTCACCCCACAGGTGAAAGTGCTTGAGGATTCCTTATTAAATAGGTAGCATTTTGCCTTTGGAATACAATTCCTGTAAAAACCAAAACAATGCCAGGCCTGCCAACAAAGTTTGCCCTGAGGGGGTAGTTGAAGGACGAGTGGAACACTGCAGGACAGCAGGGCAGTGTAGGCACAGGAATGACAGAAGGGGCCGCAGTGGCTGAGGAAGCAGAGCATTTTCCAGGGTGGCCCCCCCCAGAGCCTCGCATGGGGGGACCTCTTGCTGTCTCTCCCCTGCAGAAGTCGTCTTACCTCCCCTTGCAGCAGTGCCCTAGGCTCAAAGCCTGCTTGTCCAGCTTTGGAATTTGTACTTCTGCTTAGGAATTTAGACTGGTGCCCAAACACAAAGCCTGGGCATTTGCTTACTGCCAGCTTGGAGGGGACACATGCTCAGCACTGAATCACTAGTTGCATTGGTGGGGGACTTGGCCTCCTCCCTGGGCTCCAGGCCATGTGCGCATAGTCCTATCCCTCACCCCAAGTCTGTTGGGACTGACAGGCCCCCAAGCACCAGTCTCTCTGGTGCCTTTCTCGCCTGGCTGTCCCTGGTTTCTCACGGCCTCTCCCACTCCAGCTTTCCCTGCCAGTGTCTCAGCAGGCACTGCTAGGAGCGCAGTCTGGGGGCGACAGTAAATGACTCTCCCCGGGGCCCTGACCAGTAGCACGCACAGCTTTGCCGTGGCGAGGGGACCGTGAGTGCGCCGGTGCAGCTGTGCCTTGCACAGAGCGCTCTTCATTTGGCAACCCGCACGTCGTGCCAGCCCTGTCTGCCACGCCAGGTGCTGGCGGCTCTCCGGGACGATGTGAGGCTGCGCAGGCTGCTGGCACCGGGCAGCTCGCAGCTTTTCCTGCTTCTGCACCTCCCAGCAAACAAGCCGGGACTCCTGCTCTGCATTAGAACTGTGCGGTTTTAGCGAGTGGCCGGGGGCAGCCGTTTCTGTGGGATCGCCTTTGGTGGGCTTTGACTGGGACTGCTTTGTAGCATGACTCCTGGGGACTTAAGGAGGCCACTTTGAAAGTAGGTGGCAGTTCTTCAAAAGGCTAAACACAGAGGCATCCCATGACCCAGCAGTGGCACTCCTAGGTTTATGCCCAAGAGGAATAAAGGCCTTGTCCACACAGGCTCTTACATGAGTTCATTGTAGCATTATGTGCGACAGCCAGCAGCAGCCCACATGTCTGTCAGCTGAGAAGTGGATGGACAAAATGTGCTGTATCTGTTCAGTGGAATATTATTTGACAATGAAAAGGAATGTGATGCTGGTATACTGCAAACCCACCCAGTTTGTATGCAGGGAAATTGCGTGGCACAGGGGCTGCCGAGTCTCAGGCAGAGGGAGTTCCTTTCCTTGGCCCTTCTTTTCACAAATTCAAACCCTTTCTCTACCTCACATGCAAGAGCTGAGGTCTGGGGTCTGCAGGGTCGCTAGGGCTGTTTCAGTCTTTGCCAGGGGTCCAGAGCATGTGGTGCCCCCTCCTCCTTCACTGACACCTGGTCTCTGAGCAGGTGTGACTCTGCTCTTAAAGCAGCAGGAAGGATTTCCTGGGAGTGAAAGGAAATTGGCCTTCTCAGCAACAATAGTTTTTCTCTTTTCTAATAACTTTCCCCCAACAGCCTGCAACTAAGGAAAGGCCTGTCTTGTAGAGCATTGGTTTTCTGCTTTATGGCCGGGTCGCGATCCTGTAGCAATGAATCACTTCATGCAGCCCAGGACATGGGGGTTGGGGGAGCTTCCTGACCCAACTGCTCATGTAGCAAAGGCCGGATGTACAGGGCCTCTGGCCATGGTCCCCTGGCCACGGTCGACAGCTCTTCCCTGCAGTTGAGGGCAGAAGGCTCCAGCAACCTTCCCCCACAGTCTGTGAGCTCGAGAAATGAGCACATGACAAGTGACAGCAGGGGCCTCCACTCTTACACTGAGGGGCTAGGTCTGTCCTCCAGGGCTTCCTGCGCCAGAGGAATTTTGCAGCAGGAGTCACTACAGCAGGGCCTGGGGACAACTCCACTTCCTCGGAAGCTCCCGCCCCTGCCCCCTAATAAATCTTAGGATTTTGTGGGTGTAAAAGCTGAGAAATAAGACAGGGACAGGCGTCTCCTTCACCCTTTCCTGTATTCCCTTTGGCCCCTTAGGTAGATGTTCTCATGCCTGTTCCGTGATTTTTGTTTTGATTCAGCAATTCTTAGAATAGAAAATATGAGCGGGATAAGAGTCACAGAAGAACCCAGTGGGGACCCTGTGTGAGCCATATAGTTTGAGCCAGGGCGGAAAAGGGAAGTGGATTCATGCGGAGAGCGGGAATGGAGCCCACAGCTTCGTTTTCTGCCTAACTAAAGAAGAGTGAAAGCTCTGGCTGGCAGGGGCAGGAGCGCGGGCCGGAGCCCCACCTCGTGAGCACTGACAGAGGACTCCCCGCACTGGTGGCCTCAGCTCTGTGGAGGAGAGATGGAGTGCACCTGATGCTGGCGACAGCGTCGGACCGCTCTCTCTGCCACAGGAGGAAAGAAACGTGGATGAGACGTGCCTCCTCGCTGCCCCGCGCCAGGCACTGCGGCTGGCCGAAGTCTGATTGACCTGTGGTTCTCCCTCCAGGATCGGAGGCCCCCTTCCTCCCTGTCCCCAGCCTGGGGACGAAGTCTTTATGTTCTCTGATGGGTCCTCCCAGCATCCCCTGAGCCATCGCCTCCTGACTCGGGACCATCTGAGGGCTGGGTCAGTTCCAGTTGGCTCTGGCTCTGTTCTGCCAATTCCTAGGGGGCCTCCGCGGTCACCTGGACACTGGTGTGTTGGAGCTCTTTCTGGCAGCTGAGCCGAGCGCCCTTGTCTGTGCAGTGGGACCACGAACACCAGCATGTGCCCTCCCCCTCTATTCCTGCTCCATGTTGCCATGTCCACATGAGCCTGAGCACCTCCCCGCCCCCGCTCTTCCTCCATCAGTTGTGGGGACATTCCTCAGCCTCCTGTGGCCCTGGCCTTACCTGGCCTTGCCTTGCCTGGCCTTCCCTTGCCTGGCCTTCCCTCCTTACCACGGTCAGTTATCTTTTCTCATCTCACCCCATCATCTCAGCGTGTTGGTCTCTGAAGAACAGGTGTGGGACCTCTTCCACTTTGGGTTGTACATCATGGAAATCAACAGGTGTTTCTGGGTGTTTACTTTGGCCTCAAGAATTCTCAGCTTAGTAGATTTGAAAATTTGACTTCAGAAATTCTAGGATTATTAAATTCTGAAGGACTGCTTCCTACTGACTAATCTTGTAAAAGGCTGACTGTTCAGTGGAGAGATAATCCTCACACCAGCAAGGCTGGGCATACAATACAAGGGCATTTCCTCCTTGGTCAGAAGGTCTTTTCTGGAATCTCACTAACAGACCAGAATGTTGTTTATGAAGCACAAAACTTAAAAGGAATTACATACATTTTAGTGTGCCTATAAATTATGAAAACATTCTCTGCTCTGGAAGTATTTCTCTCTAAAGAACCTGAAGGAGACATCTAAAATTAAGTAGCCTTTTATTCCCTTAACAGTGAGAAATCACAGACTCTTATTTCTAGGCTTCACCAAGACCACTGTCGGTTATCTTTATAACATCCTCTTTATCTTGGTATGTTCCACATACCATAGATCCAAGTTCAGGAATATTCTCATTAATCACGTTTTCAGCTGGACATTCTGGAAACACAAATCCCATGGCATCTTGAATCCTGATTTTGTGGTTCTTGAGTCTTCCTTCTTTTAAGATCTGTAAATTTCTATTTATAAGTTAGTACAACATAATACCCCAGCTAGGGACATGGAAAATGCTGTGCCTCATGCCTAGTAACCTCCATCTAAAACACCATATGATTAGGAGTGTCCAGAATAGTTGTTTGTTCAGCCATTAGTGAATCAGTGGTACCCTGTGTGTGAGCAATGCTATTTTTAAGCCCATTGCTGACCTCAGTGATAAAGAAGGTACAGAATGTGCCTTGCCTGGCTTGTGAGCTTACCATGAGTAATGGCCATGGTTAAGATGATGTCAGAACGTGAATATTCTTTACCAAGAACATGACTGTTGCATCATGGAGCTGAAGAGTGCAACTGGAGTAGGGTGGGAAAAGTCCTCCTCCCCCTCCCCCCGCCATAAAAACACACCAGTACAGGGTCAAAACTGATTCTCCCACAAGAGCACTCAGGCCTGTGTTTGGTAGTACCAATTCCCATGGTCAATTTGAAGGGCATCTTCCCATTTAGTTACCGGAAAGTGATTTGTCTCAAAGTTTCCAAACCAAACTGGAGGCCTTTGTGCCTGCTGGTCCTGTGCCTTCCACATGCTCAGGAAAGTTCCTAGGAGGCGCTCAGAGTGTGCACACTTGAAATCACTAATAGTGTGATGGTCAGAGCTGTTCTAGATCATTGGACACATGGATCTCATGAAGCATTTTCATGGGCATGGAAATCGTGCCAAAATGTGAAAGAAAGGGATTGAACTATTTATAAATTTCAAAGTTGTCCTTAAAAACATGTGCTCTGGTTTTGATGGGAAAGCACACTGCACATCGCAATCTGATTACATCAAACCTCATTAATTCCAACTCAGTAGGGATGGCAGCATTAAGGAACATTATGGCACTATTTAGGATGGCTCAGTTACACTGTAGCACCAAAACAGCTCAATATCTCAGGGCTTAGAACAGCAAAGGCTTGTTTCAGATGCATGCTGCATCTTGGATTGATTGGAGTCTCTGCTATGACCACCATTCGGTTCCCAGGCCAAAGGGCCTCTTCTTCCTGGATAGAGACTCTTACTAACGAATGGAAGGAGGACTGTGTAGGTGAACTGCACACTGGTTGAGACAGCTTTGGCCCAGATATGACACTTCTTGCTCACTTGTTACTGGCCAAGGCTAACCACGTTGTCTGGGCCTAACTTTGAGCTACACAGCCTGGGTGATCTGAATGATAGCAGGGGTTTTCAAATAGAAGGACTCAAGACAATTTATTAGATACAGGAGAAAATGTTCAAATATGTGCATTTTTCTCATTCTTAGAAATTTTCTATTTTTGTGTCTTTGGTAGACATAAATATTAGTAACATGGAACATAATATAATTTATAAGAAACAAATATCACATTTATTAGGAGTGAGTGTTCATTTCCTTTTCCTAAGTACATAGTCAAAAGAGTTGAGATCGTTGTTTGTACAATAGATACAAATCTGCAGTACGCGTATTGTACAAAGCAGCTGGGTCTCTATTATGAACAATGATAGTGGGTTTTTTTGGTACTGGGATTGAACTCAGGGGTACTCAACAACTGGACCACATCCCCAGCCCTTTTTTGTATTTTATTAGAGGCAGGGTCTCACTGAGTTGCTAAGTCCCTCGCCATTGCTGAGGCTGGCTTTGAACTCGTGATCCTCCTGCCTCAGCCTCCCAAGTGCTGGGATTACAGGCATGTGCCACTGCACCCAGCTTAATGATAGTGCTTTTGATTAAAATGTTACATGGGAAAGAAGTGCAAAGTGTTTGAAAGTGAATTAGGTAAAATATAGATTCTGCACTAGACTCTTTTGAAGCTCCTGAGATTTCCCAGACGTCCTCTTTAGAATTCTCCTGACCACACGCCTTTCCTTGAGGAAGAGCATTGGAGAGAAAGAGCACCCGGGCTCTTGTCCCATTACTTCTGTTTCCATGGTCCATTCATCCAAAAAGCACACCGCATGCCTCACATGTGCTGAGAACTGCGAGCACCTGTTTGCATTGCAAATAGTGTGTGACCACATTATGAGCTAGCTGTGGGAGCTCGCTGGGCCCCTCTGCTCATTTTTCACTAAACACATATTTAGGGCTCATTATGTGCTAGGCACTGTGCTCAGGAATGTTATATGTGCATATACATGTGCATATAGTTGTATCTATATTTATTTTTATATATACATAAAATCTCATTTACTCCTCCCAAGGCCCTGATGAGGTACCATTCTACATGAGGCACTTGGGACACAAAAGTAAAGTGACTTTCACGGATCATAAATGCAGAACCACTTCTGACATAGTTTTTGGGACCTCAGAAATAATCTGCAACTGAGCCTTTGAACCCAGACCACTGTGAACTTGGAGCCTGCCTATATCACCAGATGCTGTCCATGCCAGGTCAGTGAGAGGTGTCAGATGTTTCAGCCATGCTCCTGAGGAGGGGCCCCATGGAAGAGCCAGTGTCATCAAGTGGTCAACAGCGTAGAGACCTCAGGTGATGGCAATACCAGGACAGGTTTGGTGACAGTGACTCACAGTGTGAAATGTCCTTTTTCCCAGTTGAGAATGGGCCATTGACTGCACTGCCAGTGATTCCCTATACCAGCTGATGTTCGTATGCACAAACACACATACGAACACCCGCTAAAGTACTGAAAATAACAGCACATTACATTTTTATCATGTTTGATAGTTTCCAAAGCATTTGACATGTTACTTTATTATTCTGAGTGTGCTCCAAGCACAATTCCAAGAGATTTCTGTTTTCTCACTTTTCTCCCATCTTGTGTTTCTTTTCTCTTTTCCTCCCTTTCTCCCTCCTAGCATCCCTGACTCCTTTCCCCACGTCCCTCTGACTTTGCTTCCTTTTGCGTCTCCCTGCCTCTCCTTCTCCCTATCACAGAGTGGAGGTGTCGCTTCTTCTGCTTTCCCAAAGTGAGCCCTAATTGAGTTTAGTCAGGTGTCAGGTAGAAGCAGGGGAGGTGAATGTCAGAGTTCTCCAGGGAGCACAGAGCTGTGACGTGGAGAGCTGCATGCTGCAGACATGTGTGCCGGGGCTGGGAACGTAGCTCAGCAAGAGCGCTCACCGAACATGCACGAGGGCCCGAGTTTGAGCCCCAGCACTGCAAAAGTAAACATGCTTGCCAAGTAAAGCAGGCAGGAGAGAGGGTGCATCTGAGGAGGCTGCAAGGAATCCTGCCCAGGGGGGACCTGGGGTGGGAGGGGTGGAGGCTGGGTGTGACACATCATGGCAGCACTGTGTCCTGGGTAAGGCCTTGCAGGAAGTTCCCTTTGCAACTGCATGCCAGTGTGAGGAACGGCCAAGGACATAACAGCAAGCAGGCGTGGGACCCTTTGCACGAGCCAAGGGTGCTCCTGGGTCCTGGTCCCTTGATCCAGCACAGCAAGAGGTTGGCCTAGGAAAGGTGGGTGTAAGGGGGTACCCTCCCCAACTCCTGAGCTCTTCATCTCCGTAGTGAGAATGTGCTTTCCTTAGAACTACTGCCTGGCAGGAATGGGAACTAGAATGTGGGAGTAAAGCCGTGGACACCTCTGTAACTTTTTCAACCCAGAAGCCACAAACACAGGCTGTGAGCTTTTGAGGGCCATCAGCCATTTGGCCATGACTTTGTGTTTATTATACTTTATCAGAGCTGGAGTGCAAATGTGTTTTGTCAGTAAAATGCATCCTGTATACATATGCCCTGCGCCCTGTGTATATATTAGTACATATTAGTTTCCTAGGGCTACTGGAACAAAGTATCACACACAAATTGGGTGGCTTAGAAAGACAGAAGCTATTCTTTCACTGTTCCAGAGGCTAAAGTCTGAAACGAAGGTGTCAGCAGGGATGCTGTCCCGCAACCCATGAGTCTGGGTAACCCTTCCTCATCTTCTCCTAGTGTCCAGTGGGTTCCGATGATCCTTGCCATTCCTTAGCTAGCAGTGGCTTCACGCCAGTCTCCACCTCTTGTTGTGTGACATTCTCCCTCTGTGTCTCCGTCTCGCTCTTTTTCATAAGGACACCAGTGGTGTTGGACAAGGACCCTCTCTAATAACCTCATCGTAACTTGACCCCATCTGCCATTTGGAAACATTATCTGGAAACAAGGTCACACTCACAGGTATGGGGGGTTAGCAGAACTTCAGAGTACCTTTTTAGGGGGACACATAGTGGTAGAATTTACACTAGAGTAATAAAGTAATAGAATAACATGCAGCAATAGAGTTGACATAAATTTTTGTATGAAAGAATTCCCAGTGGCATCAAAATAAGAACACCACAATGGGAGTGAGTAGGGTGGGTTTCTAGCTCTGACTCGGTGTGTCCGACTTTTCTGGCTAGCTTGAAAAGACAACTCAGCAGTGAACTGGGCATGGCACAAGTAAGGCTTAGGTAAGTTAAAACATAATTTTACTTCACCAAGACGTTTGCAGGCGTTTACAGATAAATAATTATTTTTTTTGCACAGAAGATCTTGCCTACCAGATTTTGAGTCTTGATTTGGACTCTAAGATATTTCTAAAGCCTGGAACAGTTCTCCTGGGGCTCCCCTCACATTGCCAGACACACACCCACGTCCTCAGGAGCTGCTGCAGGTCTGGTTAGCGCCTTTCCGCAGGAGAGCCAGCAGCCAATGGGGAAAGACCGAGCTTAGTCAATGGCAGGGAGTGGCTGGAAGAGTCAGGGAGTGGAGGAGTCAGGGAGGACACTTTTGTAAAGAACTGTGACTCCAGCACCTGAAAACTAGCACCGCTGGAGCATTTGCCATCCTTATTTAGAACATTTCAGGGACAAAGTCAGCAGCCTTCTGGATCTTTGGGTTAAAAAAAAAAAAAGTGCATACTTAAATGGCACCCATCTGGGTTGAAACCAGAAGTGTCGTTGATTTTGCTTGTAGAGTGTGGCTGTTTGACTTTTTCATCCCACCAAGTTTGTTGAAAGGCTATCTTCTTGCAATCCTCCATTGGAAAGAAAATGCAGAGTTGAAAATGTAAGTCTCTCTATGCTTTGGACAAAAAAGATAAGGTGAATAACAGGTGAGAATCAGGGGGCTCCTGAGAAAGGCCAGTTGAAGAGGCTCGGTAACACCACATGGCCACAGGAGGTGTGGTGACCCAGGAGGGACCCTTCCCGTCCCACCTGCTCCACACCAGCCACAGCTGAGCTGTCTTGTGGAGTTAGTTAGCAATGTTTGACACTCGGAGTCAGGATTGAAAACCTAGTGTTGGTGTTACTAACGTGCCACTGCCAATTCTATTTGGTACCCAAGTGTCTCCAGTTTCTCCTGGATATTGTAGAGATGTGTTCCTGTATGGCCTTTTCCAGAAATACAGTGGCATAAACTCATGTAGAACTTAATTTAACAACCCCTTTGCTTTTATTTGTCTCCATATGTAATATGTGACTAACTGAAGTGTAATTGTAGTTTCTTTGTTTAAAAAAATTTTTTTTTAGTTGTAGATGGACACAATACATTTATTTTGTTTATTTATTTTTATGTGGTACTGAGGATCAAACCCAGTGCCTCACACGTGCTAGGCAAGTGCTCTACCACTGAGCTACGCCGCCAGCCCCTAATTATAGGTTCTTTAAGGCAAGATACAGGGAAAGCACGAACTTATTACCTCCATGGAGGGAAAAGCAGAGTTCTTTTGGCATATCATAACTTTTTATCCTGATAAAATTACACTTTTGTAAAATTCTTTTGGTTTCCTTAAACTTATTGTTACGGGTTGAATTGTATCCCCTGAAAATGTGTGTGTGGAATTCCTGACCTGTGGGGCTTCAGGATGTGGCTTTACTTGGAGATAGGTCTTCACAGAGGTGATCAAGTTAAAGTGAGGTCATCAGGTTGGGCCCTAATCCAAGGCAACTGGTATCCTCATAAAAAGGGAAATTTGGACCCAGACACACAGAAGGAAGACAACAGGAAGAGCCTCAGGGAGAAGACCACCATCTAGCAGCCAAGAAGAGGGGCCTGGAACTGACCTTGGCAACACCTTGATTTCAGACTCCCAGCCTCCAGAACCGCTGTGCAGTAACTTCTGTGGTTTAAGCCACCCAGTCGTAGCATCTTGTCCCCACAACCCTGGCAGACCAATACACTTATGGATAGAAGCTGGTTTTGTGTTTTAAAAATAATGAAGATTCTTAATGCAGCTCTTGTTTTTGTTCCCCGAGTTGTTTTTGAACATACTTGTTTTCCTTTCGTTGATTCCACAGTTGGCTGGGGAAAACTGAAAAGCTTGTGTTTTCTCAGTGGTGGCTCTTTACTTTGCGTCAGATTGCACTGGGAATTTTCAGATTGTTTGCGGCCACTTGACGCATGGGGATGACAGTTATGGACCATGTGTAGTCACCATCCCAAGTCCAAGACAATATGGGAACATCACAGAGAGGTGACTGGAGAGAGGCTTGGTTATCGTGGGCAGCGTTACCAACTTTCAGAAAGAGAAGAAAGTCTGAACGTGGAGAAGGGCTGATTTGGACAAAAATGAACCAGTAGGTAGGTATATGGGTGGGGGATTTGCAGATGGCAGGAAAAAGATGTCTTCTCAATTGAAGAAATAGCTCTGCTAGGATTTTCAGATTGAAGGTAGATGACGTACAGGGTTTTGAATGTTCTTGAGAGAATCACGTTTCTTGGAAAGGCAAGGGCCCTGCTGGTTCTCTTCCCAGGAGAGCACTCCTTTCCTCCCTCCTCCTGACCCCTGTGGGACAGAGGACTGTTGGCCGGTCCTCAGTCAGGCCAAGACACTCCTCTGTTTTCATTCTCCTGGATCAATCCCTTAATTGTGTTCATTACCACCATATCCTTGACTTTTCCCTGTGACTCATACTGTCCTCCAAATGCCATTTGATGAAGTCTGTGCCCCCAAGGACTTCTTTATTTGCCATCTGCTCTACTTTCTGCACCTTTCTCCTGGGAAACAGCTTTACTCACGCGGATTCCATTGTCATCGAGTTGATAGCAGCCCTCAGGTCAACGTCTCTAGTCGTGACCTTTTGCCCATCTCCTGACCTGAAGTTTTCCTTGGTACACAGAGAAGGCTTCCTCCTGTCGTTGCTAACTCTGAAATGAAGCCTGCCCCACACTGAGCCCGCTCTGGCTGGGCCCCACTGTCGCCATCAGCAGCATCAGTCTCTTGGGCTTGTGAGCCTTTCACTGCAATCCTTTCCCCTTCTGATATCAGCACTCTATCCTACCAACCTGCACCTAGAAATGGTCTTGTCCCTGTCTCTTTGTCTTTGGCCTTGTCCATGAACAAGTTCTGGGTGACATTGCCCTCTTCCCTTCTGATTAATCCTGTGTGGGCTTAGCCCATCCTGTCAATAGCCATTCTCCTTTGAAAATGGCTCATCTTCATGTAAGAGCCAAGCCAGCACATTGGTACTAGATGCTGGTTATCAGAGACCAGCAGGACCTGACTCTGTAACTTTAGTAAATTAAGCAATTCCTTGCTTCAGAGTTTCAGTAGAAACAGTTGAACATTGGGCATTTCAACTTAGATATGCTGTCAGTGCTTGTCATTCAACTCGTTAAAAACTGGTTCCTTTCTCCTCCCCTCAAGATAAATGACACTTCAACACCACTTCTCACCTTCCCTACCCTGCCATAGAACCCACTTCTTTTGATCCCTCAGACATATTCGGTTCCTCTCCTTCATCCTTATATCTCATCTGTCAGTGTGTATTACCACTTCCTCTCTGCAAAGTCTGTAATCCTGCTACTTCCTGTCTGTTTTCTCAGATCGTTCCTTGGTCCAGATCCTCCTGGCTCCAGAGAACTGCTGTGACAGTCTTTCTGACCACTGACTGCCCAGGGGCCTTAGCCCAGGGCTCTGCCCCCTGTGCCACGGTGCACCAGATCAGTAATAGGCATCTCTCTAAAGAGGTGAATTTATTTTACTTTAATAATTTTAGTGGTTTTATTTCTCACATGTCATCCTAACCTGAGGAGACAGGTGTGATGGATGACTGGGAGGACTGCTGTGGGTGTCTGTTGTTTTATCAGATGGTGCTCAGTCAGGTGTGGCCCATGGTTTAGGTCTGTCTTCTCTTCCTTATCGACTTTCATCTTTCCTTTGGCTGTTACAGTACCTTTCTCCTTGTTTAGTGCTTCTAATCCAAGAACCTAAATAGTGAAGACACTTGGTTTGACATGGATTTGGGAGTCAGGCAGAGCTCAATTCAAAACCCAGTCCTGCTAGTAGTAGCAAAGTGACTTTGGACAAATTATGTCACCTCCGTAAGTTCCGTAAAATAGCACAATGTGCCTTCCCCTGAAGTTGTGGGGAGTAAGGATCTGCAGTCTGGCATATAGCAAAGGCGTCCTGATAGTCTCTCTACAACTTGCTGTGAGTTACAGAGGTGACCCTCAGTCAGGCCAAAGGAGAAAGTGAGCATCTTTCATGGTAGGGCTTCTTGCCAGCTCCAGGATTTAGAATTACTTCAGGAAATTGGAGTTGTTAGGTGACAGTTCTGGTCCAGTGGTGGTGATGCACACAGTGTATTGGTGCTCACTTACTGCCTTAGCATGTGTTACTGCATGGCTGCTGTGCATGCGTGTTGCATTTGTCTCTAAGCAAAGCAGGAGCTTCCTGAAGGCAGAGACCAGTGCTGCTTCCTTCCCCGCGAGGCTGATTTACTTAGCAGGATCTGGAAAATTACACTCTGTCTTGCAGTGATACCCCCAACTTTCTACTCATAGTTCACATATTCAGCTACCTATAAAAACTGCCTGTCCACGATCCATAGTGAGTTCTGCTTCTGAACTACTGTTTAATCTGGAAGTGCTTATGTCACCTAGAGTTTCCAGTTGTCCTTTACTACTTGGCATTGAACTTGGTAATGCCAGGAGATTTTAAGTTATTTTAGGCCAGTGGTGATGTCTTTGTGTTTCCTGTCATGCCCAACACCAAGTTTTTTTGTTTTTTTTTTTACATAGAAAATCCTTAATGCCAATTTGATGATTGATTTTTTTCCCCCTATTTTTCTCAAATGCCCAGTGCTGCAATCAACAGTATTGTTATTGTCATTATTGACACACAAATTCTGTAGAGCTTGGGGTTGATCCTAACTGTGCTTTGGTGGGATTATACTATATATTTAACATTACACAACTGATAGATAAACACACTTTGATTGGAAACAATATAAAAGCCCTTAGACATTTAGTATACACTGCTCTGGAAATGCATCTTTTAATAATAGGCTAACCTAAAATTATCTTCACACCTCTTGTAAAATACAAACTTGAAAAACAGGATAATTACTAAAATTTCATGAATATTGTTTAGTTTGCCAATGAAGAGATTTTTTTCTAGTACTTTTCAACTCGCTGAGGCATCAAATCATAATACGGTGTTTTCAAAGATTATATCAAATAACCCTTTTCTAGATCTTTAATTTTTTGTGTTCAGATGCATATTTCTAACATATATTTTTGACATTTTCTTTGACATAGTCTGTAATTTTATCTTTTTAAAAATATGATATGTAAGACAGATCTGGCATTTTGTTAAGTATGGGAATTAATCCTTCCCTTAAATACTTGATTACCATCCCCCACCCCAAAATTTGCAGCTTCAAACACTCATTATTCAGCCAAAATGTGTATCCAAAAAATTTAGGAAGTGAGGAAGTTGGTACTTCTTATGTAAGGTGTCTGGATTCTATTCTCCTTAATAATATAACTGGATTCTGAGTGGCAATATATTTCACATCAGCCAAACCCCAAATGAACCTTAAATACTGACAAAAATGGTGCCTGTTTTTACTTATAATTCCTTCTCTTGAGTTTTGCTAGAAATCAGTGAAATTGAATTCAATTTAATTTTTTAAATTCATAGTTGAACCCTCATATCCCTGTAGTTTCACAGAGTCTGATCTTCCAGTAGATAATTTGGGGATGGTGAAATGGAAAGGAAATGTACTCAGATGTGAAGCAACTTTTCAGTTCATCTAATTGTGAAATATAAAGTTATGAAGAAACTAAGCAAATAAGTAAGGAAAAATAAGCAAAAGAGTCAATTCTTCAACAAGTCATTTTTTAAAAATTGAGTTAAGACCTCAAGATCATAAGACTTTTTTAGATATTCTTTTTATTAGATGGAAAAAAAATCCCCATAATCCTGGAAAAAATGAATTTTTCACTCAACCATTAAGATGAAGAAAAACAAAGAGGCACATAGAATTACCTAGGTTTGAACTTTAGGGTCAGGATCTGATTCTGCTATGCATTACGGGAGCCTAAACGCATTGCTTGACTTCTTGGACTTTCAGACTCACACCTTTGTGAGATGGGAAATGTGGTGGTGTTTTCATTAATGGAATGGGCTTCCACAGGTAATCAGGGTTGTCCCAGGCAGTGGGCCATGTGTTTACCTGGTCCAGAGCCTGGTGTGTACCAAGTATTCAGGAATTTAAGACCTGAAGAATTGTGCTCGTGCTTTGAGAATCCTGAGGAGCAGGAACATATGATAACATTTTATGGACATATGTGGCCTCTATAAAAAGGCCACAAAGAAAATGCTTTGAAAATATATTTTGAAATGCAGATTTATGTATGTTTTTTTAAAATGCTAAATGAACATTTGAATAATGTAGCCCAAAGAGGGGTCAGAGTCTTCACTGCCTAAACATACAGCTATCAAAATGCACCCTAAGTCTAACTGACCTGGGTTTGTTTGGGGCATGGGACAGTCTACCATCGCTGTGGCAGCAAGAAATGGCTTCTTACAAACAAAGCAATTTAATTCTACTAACTGTAGCATATGTTTTCGTGTCAGTTTTATAGGCACTACTTTTCATTTGTCATATGCAATAAAGAATCTGTTACATACAATTGTGTAATATAAGTTGTCTCATAATAAATTTGTTTTTAAATGCTTTTTACTGATCATTTCTATGGCATTCATGTAAACTTGTATCTGTAAGATCAAAACACGTAGCAGGCTTCTATACATGTGTGCTATTGGGTGTTGATGATTTCAGCCTGATTAGGAGACAGGGAGGTATGGTATAGTCATGCTACTTGGTAGAAGCTTAGTTCTAGATTATAGTAACTTGCTGCACTTTCACAGTGAACGGAGACATGGCCATTTTGTCAGGTTATCTTGGGAAGCCACCAAGGCTTTTATGGGAACGTCTGGATTGAGACACTCCTCTAGGGAACAGGTGTGATTGTTGCAAGTTTATCCTACTGTGATTTCCTGGGTCTGTCATAGGCTCCCCATGAGCCCAAACCTGTCCTCATGACTGTGTCTTAATAGCCTCCCCAGTTCCCCACCAAAGAGGGGCAAAATCACCTTCTCTTCTATGAGACAAATAAGAAGGACAGAATGACTTAAAAAGCAAATGAGATTTTGCCACAGGATCAAACCAAAAGTTTGCCATTTCTGAAAAGTAAATGGACAAATAAGGAGGTAAGTGGGCCTTGAAAGGTGCATACTAAGAACTGAAAGGAAACCTTGAGCTCTTCCTTTAGAGTAGAAAACATAAAGCCAACCCCTCACCCTTCCTTGTCCCTCACTTGAGGGACCTGAATAGAGTGGTGACAAGCTGTGGGCTTGACTCACTGAGTGCTCACCTAATCAGAAAGGTTTGATCCAGAAAAATATTCTCAAAGAGAAATGTTTGGAAATAAGTTTGATCGTTGACTATAAGATTATTTTAAAATTAAGCTAAAAAACCACCAGTGATGTTTTATTCCTTATCGAATATTTTAGGGATTTTAGAAATTTATTATTGAAGCCTCTCTTCAGCTCTAACTTCTTTGAGCATGTTGCTTCTCAGAACAAGATGGTCTGTGCTATAGAACAGAGGTAAAAAAGCTGTGTTGGGAATTGTGTTCAGTTCTTGGAACAGGGGCTGTTGACCACAGCAGAGACCACGTGAGCCCAGGCCAGAGTCTGAGGCAGCCGGCCATGGTGAAGGGTGGGAGGTGAAGGGTGGTTCTCCAGCCACGCAGGTCCCCTCTCTGATCCTGGGCATCCGTCACCAGAGGCAGCCAGTGATGATTTCCACAATTTTATGACCCCTGGCTGTTGTCCCAATAACAAATAAGTGAGAAGCCACCCTCTTCCCTTCTGTAAAATTCCACTTCTTCACCCTGGCCTTTCTACCAAGAACTTTATAAAACAGTGAAAACAGGGCCTAGTGCCTCACTGCTTTTATGTACGATCAGCATATTTCTGATTGTGGCTCCTCTGACACCCCTTCCCCAATAAGAATCAGGGAGTGAGCGGCAAGATAGAGACAGAAAGAAGAAAATGCTGGCTTGGCTTGGCCTTTTCCATGGACAAGTGACTGAAATCCCAGAAATTATCATTCCTATATTGTATGCAGCATCTAGAACAATATGGATATCTAGTTGACAGTGATAAATAGACCAGAACCATTTTCTGTGTTGTAGAATGGGGAGGTTGACTTGATCAGAAGAGTCATGGGGAAAAGCAGGTCAAGTACAAATGCTATGTGAGCCAAAACTGTCTGCTGGGCATAATGATGTGTGCAGAGGCGTAGATACAGCACCCGGTGAGGGGTGGAGTTCAGAAATCAAACCAGAGGGAATGCTTCTTCCCATCCATGGGGTCAGGGTAAACGTGAGGCTCAGAGCAGGGGCTGGGGGTTAGGTCAGAACTGCCCTGAGGAGGTCAGAGCACATCTATCAAAAGTGGAGTCAGAACATTCCCCTGCCAATTCTGGGACTGGAGCTACCTGATCTCTGGCTTAGTATTTTAAAAGTCTTGGTTTGGGTAGGAAAGTATTGGTAGGTTTTTCTCTAATTTTCAGAGCCAGGCCAGGTTCCATAGATGAGTGTGACCAGTGATTCTCTATGGCTGGAGAGCTAAGTGCTCCTGGATGTCTGGCCATTTAGAGAGCTCCACTCCAGCCACCTTGTGCCCACCACGTACAATAAGCTTGGCTTAATACTGGGGAAAACACAAAGAAGTGTGAAGTATAAACTGCAGCTCTCACCACCCAAATATAGTCTGGTTATGTAAACATGACCTAAATGGGTAAATAAGCAGCACAAAAGATAATTCAACGAAGGAAGTGATTTTATAAGGCAGAAACACGACTTGTGGTCAAATGGATGGTACGTATGTTAAGTGCTGTAAGAACAGAGAGTGGTAGTGATCCCCATGGGTTGTGGTGGTCTGGAAAGAGGAGGGATCCGACTGCCTGGTCTTTGGCTACGTTGAACGAAGCAGTGGCTGCATGCCAGGGAGGGACTGTGCGTGTGTGTGAAGGTTGGGAGAGCAGGAGGCATTCTAGGAAGAGCGTGGACCAGCCTCGCAGAGTCAAGTTCAGGAAGGTTAACGTCAACACTAAAGCCAGTGAGGTAGTTGGAATCAAAATATAAATGTTGGTCTTCGTCTTTATCCCTTGGACACCAAGGAGTCATTGAAAGTTTTTGGATAGAGGAAGAGTAGCATGCTCAGGGATTTTTGTTGTTGTTGGCTGTGCTGGGGATTGAACCTAAGGTCAGAGATGTTTTAGGAAGATGAATCTTATGGTCAATATTTTTGTTTGTTTGTTTTTATTCTTATGGTCAATGTTATGGGGAGAAAGAGTGCTCAGGTAGACCAGATGTCTGTATTTGCTTCGGTGCTACTAAAAGTAATAAATATTTCCACTATGGAAATGACAGCAAGAACAGGAATAAAGACTTAGATGCAAGAGACATTTTGAAGGAAGGAGAAATTAAGACCTGGTACCTTCTTGTCTGTGGAAGTAAAGACAAATCATCAAAGGTAATTGCACAGTTTGGGAATTAAGTGACCAGAAGAATATTTTATGAGCAGAAATGGAGATGTTAGGATGAAGGATGAGATGGGTAGGTGTTTAGGAAAAGATGAGGAGTTTGGCTCTGGAAGATCATATTTCACGTTGTAGCAGGAAGTAGATATATATGACTGGAACACAGGAGGGGGAGCTCAGCCTGTGATAAACATGTGGGAGCTGTCTGCATAGAAATGACAGCTTAAGCTGTTTGAATGGATGATATCTTCCAGAGAGAAGAGAGTCAAAATGTTGGAAATTCCAGCATTTTAAAGAAGGAAGAAGAAGAGGAGCCACTCACGTATACAATGTACAATCAGATATCAGGAGGTTACAGATTCACATCAGACCAGATAAGAGCAACGAGAAGGAAGTTGTGGTCAGCAGCATCAGATGTTGCAGAGAAGTTAAGGAGAATAGGGGCTGAGAAAGAGTCATTGGGTTGGGCAATTAGGAAGTCATTTACCTTCTAGAACACAGGCCTATCCTGCACGCATGTGCTGGAGGAGATGGAATAAGAGGCAAGCATCAGAGAGGGGAGCCTGAGCCACTGGTTTACAGGTAAGAAGGAGAGGTAAGGAGCAACAATACAGCATCAGTCTTCTCACCTTCCTAGTTGGGAGTTTGTGTGTCTGCTCACGGGAAGGATAGAAGGAAAAGATTACACTGTTGATCATTTAGCCAACCTTTGTTCAGCGCCTGCTAAGGACTTGGGACCAATTAACAGCAGACAGTGGAAACTGCTGAGAAAGAGAGAACAGGGTGGGGGTGGGGGAAGCAGGGTTCAGTGAAAGTGGGAGAATATGGATCATGAGACTAGGGGGCATTTTCAGAGTTGGAAAGGAGAGACACATCCTCTTGAGGGACTGGAGACAAGGAAAGGATAGAAGATGAATGTAGACTGAGTAATGTTCTGAAATCAAGAGAATGAAGGAGGAAAGTTGAGGCTGATCTCAGGCCTCTAGGCAAAGTGGGAGGTGGGGCAGAAAGGAAGATGTAGAGCAGCCGCTGGAGGTAATGCTGGGGGCGAGGACCAGCTCCGACAGTGCTGGACAGAATCCCCGCTCTTGTGCTTCTGTCGGAGGTGTTGATGGTGTTTGTGGACAACCACTGTGAAGATGGGCAGCATTTGTTTCTACTTTTACCTTTAAGGACGTATCCTTCATCACTGTATTATTTTTCTTTAATACATTTCCTATGAATTCTTGTTTGTTTCTGATATCACCATAATTGAAAGTGTATAGCTATTCCAGAGTAATGGTCTTAAAGATTTTTGAGGTTATCTAAATTGTGGATATGTTAGTATGAAATCATAGTACTTTGTAGAGAAATTTATTGATATATAAATTTAGCAGGAAAAGTGAGTGAATAGAGCCCATGAGTTGTGCTACCGCCTACCCCACAGAAGGCTGACAGGACATCTGACACTGCCCGAATGAAGATGCCCAACCAACTGTCCATCCGTGCAGTACCGCAAAATTGATTTAAATTGACCGAGATGCCTGGTGGTCACTATGTCTCATCCAGAAGCCCCGCAATAGGGCCTGGGTGGGGACATGTTTCTTCAAAGCAGTGAATCTGACTGTTAGGTTCTGTGGACAGGATGAACTGACCACGTGCAGGGGCCAGGTGCAAGACAGTTACCAGGCGACTTCAGCTTTACTAGGATGCAACCCAGTGAGAATGGGGGCGGAGGTAGTGTCTGTCATAAATAATAAGAAATAAATGGTGAACTAAGTCCTGATATCCTCATTCTGTACCTGAATCTTGACTGTATGTCAAGATGTGTCTCCTGGTGGTGGCAGGTGAAGCGTTGGACCCACTTGATCCCACAAACTGGGTCCCAGCATGTGCTTCCTGGTGGACTAGATCCACGTTTCCAAGCTGGTTTGGAAGCAGGAGGACAATGTCCTGCATGACTCAAGCCAAACCCAAATGAGTCTGTGGAGTTCACTCATGCAGGGGAGACTCAAATATTTGCTTTTCCTTTTCCTTTTTGTAGGTATGGCCTCACATGTGCAAGTTTTCTCCCCTCACACCCTTCAATCAAGTGCCTTCTGTAGTGTGAAGAAACTGAAAGTCGAGCCGAGTTCCAACTGGGACATGACTGGGTACGGCTCCCACAGCAAAGTGTATAGCCAGAGCAAGAACATCCCGCCTTCTCAGCCAGCCACCACAACCGTCAGCACCTCCTTGCCGATCCCAAACCCAAGCCTACCTTACGAGCAGACCATCATCTTCCCAGGAAGCACCGGGCACATAGTCGTAACATCAGCAAGTAGCACTTCTGTCACGGGGCAAGTCCTCGGCGGACCACACAACCTAATGCGTCGAAGCACTGTGAGCCTTCTTGATACCTACCAAAAATGTGGACTCAAGCGTAAGAGCGAGGAGATTGAGAACACAAGCAGCGTGCAGATCATCGAAGAGCATCCACCCATGATTCAGAATAATGCCAGCGGGGCCACTGTAGCCACTGCCACCACGTCCACTGCCACCTCCAAAAACAGTGGCTCCAACAGTGAAGGTGATTACCAGCTGGTGCAGCATGAAGTGCTGTGCTCCATGACCAACACCTACGAGGTCTTAGAGTTCCTGGGCCGAGGGACGTTTGGGCAGGTGGTCAAATGCTGGAAACGGGGCACCAATGAAATTGTGGCCATCAAGATTCTGAAGAACCACCCGTCCTATGCCCGACAGGGTCAGATCGAGGTGAGCATCCTGGCCCGCCTGAGCACGGAGAGCGCCGACGACTACAACTTCGTGCGGGCCTACGAGTGCTTCCAGCACAAGAACCACACGTGCTTGGTCTTTGAGATGTTGGAGCAGAACCTCTACGACTTCCTGAAGCAGAACAAGTTCAGCCCCTTGCCCCTCAAGTACATTCGCCCGGTCCTCCAGCAGGTGGCCACAGCCCTGATGAAACTCAAAAGCCTAGGTCTCATCCACGCTGACCTCAAGCCAGAGAACATCATGCTGGTGGATCCATCCCGGCAGCCATACAGAGTCAAGGTCATCGACTTCGGTTCAGCCAGTCACGTGTCCAAGGCCGTGTGCTCCACCTACTTGCAGTCCCGATACTACAGGTAAGACCGTCAGCACCGAGACGGGTGCAGAAAGCCCAGTGGCACTCAGAGAGTATTCAGTGGCAGTCACTGTGGGGGAGACAAAAGTATTTCCCAGCAGTCGCTGCCCTCAAGTGACCTTATGTGGTTGGGAAATTAGGACATGTGCACACTGAAATGAGAATGAGAAGCCATCTAAGCCGAGTAGGGCATGGAGCCAAGGAAGATTCTTGGTCTCGATGTTTAGAGTTGAAAAGGACCCCAGGGAGCTGGGGTGAAGAGCAGAGCAGAGGAGTTGTCCTCATGGGTGGGGAGGGTCCAGACAGCTGGAGGACAGAGCAGGACATGTCATTCAAAGGCACACTGGTAGTGGTGTGCCAGACTCGTGCAGGGGACAAGCAGCCTGGCCAGATCAGAGGATTTTTGAGTATCAAGAGATGTGATTGAAAAGACAGGTTGGGACCAGGTTTTTTTTGGGGGGGGTCTCAAAGGCCAAACTAAGGAACTGCAGCTGTATCCCTAAACCTTGAACAAGCCTTGGAAACTCTGAACATAAAGGGGTCACAGGTTGAAAGTGATGCTTCATGTAGACGGTGGCTGGAGAGAGGGGCGCCTGCAGTCCAGGGGCTGGTTGGCCCCTCCTGTAGCAAGGTAACCTCAGGCACTGCGTGCAGATGGTGGAAGCTTTATAGTACCCTTTTTATTATTATAACAAAAAATCTGAGGCTGAGTAATACTATTTTAAAAACAGGTTTATTTAGCTCACAGTTTCAAAGGTGCAAGGGCATAATGCTGGCATCTGCTTGACTCTGGCTAAGGCATTGTGGCCAATGGTGGGAGTTATGTGGGAGAGAGAGAGATCGCGTGGCCGGACAGAAAGCTGGAGAGAAATTTAGGGTCAGACTAGGCTTTTATAACAACTTGTTCTCAAGAGAACTTCCTCTGGGGTCCCTAACCTTAATTCCTTCCAAGGACAACACCAGAGTGACCTTCCACTAGTCCTCCCTCCTAAAGGTCTGCCGCTTCCCATCATTGCCACACGGAGGACCAAATTTCCAACATACGAATCCTGGGGAGACGAACCACCTTCACACCCCAACAGGGGAGCACACACACTCAGACGTCCAAGCACTGGTTTTGCTTCTAGCGTGGGCCAGGCACCGTGCTCTGCAAGGACGTGGACGAGGGCCTGGCCGTTCCCAAGTCTCCAGCGTGCTGCTTCCCTGTCTTGGCTGCACGTTAGTCACCTGAGGAGCTTTTAAAGACAGCCCGACTTGGGCCCCAGCCCCCACCAACTGAATCCACACTTTTGGGGTGGGGCCTGGCATGAGGGCTTGTCCCCAGCCTTTCTGGACCCCAGTGTGCACCAGGGCTAAGAACTGCCCTCCTGGCGGAACAGAGAGAGGGCACTGCTTGTTTTGGAGCTGACCCGTCTGCTCACTGGGCGCGTGACGTTGGCAGCTGCCTACTTTCTGTGCACCTTCTGTTCCTGACCCACAAACGGGGGCCCTAGCAACACCCCTGTGGGCTTCTTGGTGCCATTACATAGTGTAACAGCCTGGTGCTGCAGGTGATGGCCCGTCTGTGGGAGGTGTCCAGTGAGGAGTTTGGAAGTTTCGGGAAAGCAAGGGTCAGGTTTGTGGAGCGGTGAGGGGCTGCACTTGAAATAACATTGAAGTCATGCGCAGTGGAGCACACCTGTAATCCCAGCAACGGAGGGGCTGAGGCAGGAGGATCACAAGTTCAAAGCCAGCCTCAGCAACTTGGCAAGGTCCTAAGTAAAAAATAAAAATGGCTGGAGATGGGGCTCTGTGGTTAAGCATCCCTGAGTTCAATCAAAAAAAAAAAAAAAGGAAAGAAAGAAAACAAATAACATTGAACAGTCCCACAGAGATGGGAGAGAAGGTAGGGCTGAGCCACAGCTAAGAGGCTGACATGTCGGCTCTAACATCAGAGTCCCAGGGCCCATGGCTGCCTGAGGCCCTCTGCCCTTACCCAGTGGTGGCTGTGCTTTCTCCATCCTCCTTCAAGGCCACAGAGGGTAGGTGGGGCGGTGTCGACACAGCTGGCCTTCTACCCTGTCCTGGGGCTGACTACCCGCTGCCCCTCCGTGTGGTCTCCCTGGTTTACTCATGGCTTCTCCCTCTGGGCCCAGCCTGGCTGCCCACAGCACTGTCGCAAGTCTCCTCGTCCTGCTCCCTATGCCCATCCCGCCCCTCAGCCCACTGCTGTGCCCTCCTCCCTGTCTCCTTTCATTTTGATCCTGACTTAAGGAAGGTTGGGGTCTCAAGGCTTCTCTGCCTGGCTGTTCTGCACTGCCCTACTCCCTTGGGGGGGTGGGGGGGTCCCCTGAGCCACGGCAGCTCTCGTCTGGCCTCCCGAATCCGTCCTCCTCCAGCCATTGATTCCTCATGATTTTGTACGTGAAGCCCCCCCATTTCAGGAGGCGTCTCCAGGGGCCTCTGCATGCTCATGAGGGGCCCGTCTCCTGCCAGCTCCGCCTCCCCTGCACCCTGCCCCGGTGCCGACTGGGTGCAGAGGGAAGAAGTGCACCCAGTGCTGGAGCCACCCTGGAAGGTGGGTCCTGGGGAGCAGGCAGAACCGCGGGCACCTCCTTATAACTGAGGGAGGGGTGACAGAGAAGAATGGGGGTGGTCTGGCCACGCTGGGGTCAGGCACCAGGCACGGACAGCACGTGTCCTCTCTGGGAGTGCCTGCCCAACTCTCATTTGAAAGCCAGCTCTGTGTGGTCCTGGGTCACCAGCCTGCCCGAGGGGTGACTGGTGCTGGGGCTAGCTCTCCTTGCAACAAACAGGAGGCCGCCGTTGTCACTTTATATTTAGGCTTGCAAATTCAGCACATCGAGGGCTATTTCTTCCTGGTCTTGGCCTGAATTTAGGGCAAACTACAGCCAAGTCAGGGGCCACTTGGGGTTTTATTATTTAGTTAACCTGTGTTGCTATTAGTGGACAGAAACCAGCTTCACTAAAGTTGGCTAAAAATTGAGCATGCAACTTATAAAAGACTTTTGGAACTATATTTAGTGGGCAGTGCATCCTTGGAGCAAAACTTGATGAATTAAGGCAGCTGAATTTGGGGTTCTTAAGTCTTTCCCTACTCACTTCCTTGTCTCCCCCCCACCCCTCATATACACACACAAACTCTGCAGTTTTACTTTGCTCTCAGGAAGCTCAGGAAGTCCATGGGTGGCAGTACAAGGTTGCCATGAGAACTGTGAGGACATCCGACTTCTCTTCCAGGACCTCTGATGTCCCCTTAACCTGCCTCTGGCTGAATGGGCCTTTTCATGGTACCCCTGGTGGAGAGTGAAGGCTGGTTTGCTGACAGGCCTGGGCCACTTGTCCCTCCATGATGGCACAGTCCTTCCAGCCTCTGCACCGTTGCCCTCTGAGGGCCCTCCCTTTGAGTGTGATAGCACACCTCTCGTTAGCTTTAATCTGGGCAGGATGACCTCTTCCTTCTCATGGTTATTGTGGGCTAGAGGTCCTCCCTGTGGGTCAAGGGCATAGTCAAGGTGAAAGGCAGCCCATCTTTTCTGCCTGAAATGATGTTTCCTGTCCAAATTGGTCACAGTGCTCTGCTTTTCCCCCAAGGCCTCGTCTGAGCCCTGGAGTAGTTTGCTGCCACATGGATCGATAGGAGCTTTTGAGGACAGTCTTTAGCCCTTTGTCTCTGCTTGTCCTGCCTATGTGGGACAGCCAACTCTAGGCCACATCTGTCAGGCTGATCTTCCTGATTGCTTTGCCCCTTACTGGGGGAGAATGAGCAAGAACCACGCTTTGCTTATCTCTTGCTAAAGCCCTGTGGAGAAGGAAGAGGCTCTCAGGCTCATCCTGAGGGAACAGCTGCACATTGGAGCTACCTGGGACAGGGGCATTGTCACATGCTGCAGTGGTCTCCTGGCAGGCCTTGTCAGATCGACCTTCGTCCTGCAAGGCCCCATTCCCCTAGTTGTCCCCTGTATCGAAGCCTGGGGATGTTTCACTTTTAAAGAGATGAACACTTACCTGCCACTTTGCCACTTCAAATGGGACCATCACGTCATCCCCACCTGCTAACACGGAAACTGTATGAGACAGAGGTGACTGTCCTCAGCCTGGGGGACTGGGGAAGGGAGGTAGTGGCCTGAGAGCCACCTGTTTCCCTCGCTGCTAGGTGTTTGCTGGTGGTTGCTGCTGTATTCATGAGGCAGCCCGACCTTGGGCTTTCCAGGAAACAAGGCTGCTTTTTCAGGTTTTTCCATCTGCGGCAGGCTTATCCCCCTCCAACCCGACTTTCACCTTGAAGGTCAATTTGTGATTAACTGTCAACTGTGCTGGTTCTCAAGCTTTATTGTCACCTGGAGAGCTTGTTAAGAACATATTTCAGTCAGAAGCCTGTTCCAGTGCTAGCTGCTGCACCCTTCTCCAGGGGAGACCCCCTGCACCGACCCCCCCAAAGTTTCCAGGCTTCACTCCCCAGAGTGGCCTCTGGGAATTGGAGATGAGCTGCTGCAGGGGGTCTTTGGACCTTGAGAAGCGCTGCCTCAGGGGAGAAGGGGTTTCCTCGGGGGTGTCACCTTTCAGGGTTAGCACCCAAAGGAACGCCGGGCAGGTGATCCTGTTTACTTACTCACCTGGGTGTCCCTGCCACTTCCTTATTTAATCCTGCATCCATGCCAGCCTGTTAAATCTATTGTTGTTTGTTGTTATTTTTATTTTGAGGAAGCAATAAATTTGTGCTGGATATTTCCTCTCTCAGTGTGACTAGTAAGCTGAAACAAGACCAAATATTAAACTCAGAAGGAAAAAAAAAAAACAGCACGTCTTCAGGAGATACCCTAGGTAAGGAAGGCGAGGCCTCACCTCCCATCTTGAGGGGCTAGCAGTCTCTCTGAACAGATGAAAAACAAACAAATTGCCCAGAACATAATTCTGATGCTTTAAGATTCCACGTGTCTGGTCACTCAACAGATCTTTGTTCCTACCCTATTATGCACCAGACTAGGGAACCAGTACTGAGCAGACCCCGTTGAAGAAATTCAAAGCCAATGAAAGAGTTGGCAAGATGGGTTTGCAGGAAGGTGTCCCAGAACGAGAGCTGTGGAGGGAAATGCGAGATGGGGCCAAGGCGGGAGGAGTTTGGGGCCACAGAGATTGGAATGAAAAGGAAAGGGGGGACAAGTGATGGGGAAGGGAGGGCTGGTGAAGGCCCCTGTGGAAGGCAGTGATTAGGTGAGGGTCCCCCAGTGCAGAGCTAAAGTCAAGCGTGGGGGGACTGGGTTTACTCAAAGTGGCCGTGACGGGAGCCATTGTAAATGATAGAACAAAGGCTACTCTGATGGAGTTATTCCATCATTGGATGGAATAATCTATTGGAATGGCAAAACAAACACACAAATAAAAACAACTGGTGGGAGACCCAGGCTAGGAGAGAACTGTAATTATTCGGGAATAAACGAAAGGCCCTGGATTGTGAGGGGGAACCCCCCACCCAGGCCCCAGTAGTCTGGATGTGGACACTTTTAGTACTAAACTTTTCTAATACTTTGATTGCAGAATCAACTTACAGGGAATAGCTTTTGCTTGTTTTGATCTTCTCCCTTTTGTGTCATGTCTTGGCTCTCTAAGACACAGTTCTGAAGCTCTGGCTTTCCAGGTCCTGATTTCAAACCCACCACTGCTGTATACAGTAACAGAACCTGGAGGGAGAGCTCTGACCTTAGCTCCAGCTGGACGCAGTGGCACACACCTATAATCCCAGCAACTCAGGAGGCTGAGGCAGGAGGATCACAAGTTTGAGGCCAGCCTGGGCAACTGTCTCAAAACTTTTTAAAAAGGCAGGGGATGTAGCTCAGTGGTAGAGCACCCCCTGGGTTCAATTCCCAGTACCACAAAAATAAAAACATAGATATTAAAAACAAAATCTTAACTCCTGTCCCAGCCCATCCCAGCCAATGTCCCACAGAGTCATGATCACTAGAATGTCAGCTGTGAGCCGGCCACACTCCGCCATCTGAATCCCATTGTGACCGTGGCCTCTGTCCACCAGGGGGTCAGCCAAAGCTATTGGTGCAGACTGTGGCCAGGGAGCAGTTTTCTCTCCTGCCTGTTGACCTTGGTCTCATTAGCACATTGGGAACCTTCCTTGATCTTTCTGTCAACAGAGAACAGAGCATATTCCAAAATGCCATACTCTGGGCTGAAAATATAAGTCACTCCAGTAAGGGGCATAGCTTTATGAAGCCACAAACGGAAGTCATTTCAAAAGTGGCATAGCTTGTGCGGATCATAACATAAAAATTGACCATCTAGAAGTGGATTTGGTTGAAAAGAGGAACTCTGACAGCAGTTACAGCAGTTGCATCTCAAGCATTCATTTGTTAAAATTGATTTGTCTCTGTTACAAATAGGGACAACAAGAGCAGGTACTAATTCACCCTTGAAGATAGTAAGTGAAAAACACCTACCCCATGACTACCCCATGGCCAGGGCCAGGTATACTTATGTGACCACTTGTAGGGTTGCAGCCTCTCTTCTGTGGAAAAGTGATGGGTGAGTTACCTGGGCTGATATGTTATCTTCAAATCTCCCTTAATCGTCTCTGGGACCTTCAGCTGTACAGTGAAATACTTAGAAACTAAAGTTTTCTTTTATAATTGTGTGTTCATAATTACCTAATAATTATTAATAAGTATTAAATAGTTAAAGTAGGGAAATCTGCATGTATTTGATTAGATCTCCGGCCAGGTGCTGCAGCCCCCTACACACACACACACACACACACACACACACACACACTCAGGGAACACAGTCGAAGGCCACGCGTGACGTGCAGACGTAGGTGTGCTTGTGAGAAACTTGGTGACAGAGAAGCTGACACTTTGCTCTTCATGTAGAGGTGCTGATGGGCATTGGCACCCACCTTGTGGAGGCAGATTGAGAACACAAGCACATGCACACGTGCAGGACACACACGCACACACACACACACACACACACACACAAAGACAGCAGACTGCCACGCCCCTGCTCAGATCACATGAACCTACCCAAGTGTCCCTGCAGACCGAGGGCCCAGGTGCAGAGGCACTGTCAGCACCCTGGAAACCTGCCCCAGCTTTCTCCCTTGCTCAGGGCCTCCAAAATATCTCTAAACCTGAAGACAGTAGGGCCACAACCACTCGGGCTCAAGATGTAAACCAGTCATTTTCAAAGTAGGCTCCAAGGACCGTCCCACCCCAGAATCACCTGGGACACTTGTTAGAAATGGAGATTCCTGCACCGCCAAATGGACAGATGGGTAGGTGCTCCATGGGTGGGGCAGACGTGGACCTCTCAAGAGCTCCACAACAATCTCAATCTCTCTCCCTCCCCCCTCCCCCCCCTCTCTCTCTCTCTCAGCTTGGGATAAAACCCAGGGCCTCAAAGATGCTAGGCAACCATTCTGCCATTGACTTACATCCCCCATCCTAACCAAATTCTTTTCTTTTCTTTTTTTTTTTTTTTTGGTACCGGGGATTGAACTCAGCGGCACTCGACCACTGGATCACATCCCCAGCCCTTTTTAGTATTTTATTAGAGACAGGGTCTCACTGAGTTGCTAAGTGCCTCGCCATTGCTGAGGCTGGCTTTGAACTCGTGATCCTCCTGCCTCAGCCTCCCAAAGTGCTGGGATTACAGGCGTGCGCCACCGCGCCCGGCTAAATTCTTTTCTTTTTGAAACCACTTTATTGCCAGGCGCGGTGGTGCAGGCCTGTAGTCCCAGCACCTGGGAGGCTGAGGCAGGAGGATCATGAGTTCAAAGCCAGCCTCAGCAATGGCGAGGCACTTAGCAACTCAGAGAGACCCTGTCTCTAATAAATACAAAAAAAAGGGCTGGGGATGAGGCCCAGTGGTCGAGTGCCCCTGAGTTCAATCCCTGGTTCAAAAATAAATAAATAAATAAAACCACTTTATTGAGGCTGACATACAGAATGTTGTTCACATTCACTGTCTACAACTTGTCAAGTTTGAAGATAAGTCTACACCTGTGAACCTACCAGTCTATGCCATAAACATACCTATCACCATCCAAGTTTCCTCCCACCCCACTTATTACTGTTACTGTTATCATCGTCATCCTCCTCCTCCTTTGGGAACTGTGGTGGTAGATGGCTAGGGCTGTGCAGTCTGATCTCACAGCGAGCATGCTGTGTTCCTCATCAAGATGGGATGAGGCTGCGTGCAGGTGACAACCTGCCTCGAGCTGTTGATCTTTATCTGAGCGGTTGATAACCCCTCCAGGTGCCCATTTGTTAGATGACTTGTGGTCAAACCCCTTAGGCCCCAGTGGTGGTGACAACGGAGATACAAAAATAGTTGGTGAGCATGCTGGGAGAGTCACGTGGGCTGGCAAACTGGCAAGGGCTGGGTGATTCAGAGGAGGCTGTCTGAGTTGGGTGGCAATGAGAAAGCAGATGCTCAGAGACAGTCATGCATGTGACTTTTGCATGATTTACACTAGACCAGCCACCTGCTGCTAAGCAGCTCCCGAACTTGTCTGTAGCCACAGCTGGTTGGGGCTACAATTCTCATTCGTGCATTGCACAAGTAATTTTTTGAATTCCAAAGATGTGCTAGACACTGTGTTTTGTGCTGAGGTTTCAAGACATGATAGGCATGTCCTCAGCTATGCAGGGTCTGCCCCAGCCCATAAATGGAATGAGATGTCCCTGGGTAGCCAGGGCTGGCTATGCCAGGTTTCCCTGCCCTGGTGAGCAGGCAGAGCATGCGTCACCCTTGAATCGTTTTGTCTGTTCTCCCTGGCTTTTGGGGCCACTGTGTGCTCTGAGTCCTCGGTGCCCTTCCCGGGGGCAGGTCTCTGCATCACAGCCAGTGCAGATCAGGTTGCCCCGCCCCTCCCTCACCAGGCTCCGAGCCACCACTGCTGGCAGGTGTGAGGCAAGCCTGGAGTGCCCTTTCTCCTCTCTGCCCCCATCGGCTGCCAGCTCATGTGGGGTCTTATGGAGGTCAACTGAGGCAAGGGAACCCACAGCCAGTGCTCGTGTCTGGGCAGGTGGGGATGGTGATGTGTGGTGTCAGGGTGTGAGTTTAGATTTCCCCAAAAGTGGAGTCTGGAACAAGGTCTTGGGTGCGGCAGTCTACTTGGGAGATGATGCCAGGAAGCAGGAGAGAAGGATAGGAGAGTGACAGTGAAGAGAGTAAGTGCCATTATTAGGGCCTCTGTCACCCCTCTAGGAGCCTGCAGAGGCCTCCTGGAGCTGGGCTTGGGAAGGGCAGGAGCCTGGGGCTGTGGCCCCCAGGGCTCAAGGGCTGCCCTTGAGGGCTGTAACTCACCTTTTCCTTTTTTTGGCTGAGTTTACATGAAGACTGAGTGCGCATGAGCAGGTCCAGGGCATCTCTGAGTCAGGAGAGCCACGCGAGGTGTGAGCTCAGGACTGATGCCATTGCACCACCGAGCCCGAGGGAGTGTGCCCACCCCAGCGTGGGCTGCAGCCATACACCTGGGCATCACTGTCCTCCCCACAGTCACACGTCTGGCCTTGTAAGTAGAAAGTGGATGAAGGGGAAACGCCTTTGCAGGCAAATTTAAGAACTGTAGCCTAAGAATTGAGAGTCGAGCTCTGCATTTTGTTTTCCAGGGAGCTGGGGGTCTGAGGTAAGAGCAGGACTCTTCCTCCTCTGCCCTGTCCCCTTTCACTAGCTGGCTGCCAGAGCCCGGTGAGGCCAGGCTCTGAGGTGGACTAGTAGGAGGGGACCTGAGCGTCAGAGAAGCAGCAGAGGCAGCGAGGACAGTCCCACTCCTTAGCTGTTCTTTCCGTCCGTGCCTGTTGCCCTGGCTCCCACGCCTCCCTCATAGAGAGAGCAGACGCCTGACTGACAGCATGAGCGAACGAACCAACGAGCCCGCGGCCTGGCGTGCTGCACAGCTCACCTCGCGCTGTCACGTGCCAGAACCCACATGCCCACTCTCTTGTCGGCCCCAGATGGGTCCTTTCACTGTTAACTAAATCTTGAGTCCACAGCATCCCAAGCCCTTGACCAGAGAAACCCCCCCCCCGCCTTCAGCAGCCCCTGGGGAGAGTACACACACACCCCCCAAAGATCTGTTTCTAGCTGTCTCTCCACACGTGAGATTTTAGTTTAAAACCTAAAGACACCCGGTGCCGTGGCGCACGCCTGTAATCCCAACACTTGGGAGGCTGAGGCAGGAGGATCACGAGTTCAAAGCCAGCCTCAGCAATGGCAAGGCACTTAGCAACTCAGTGAGACCCTGTCTCTAATATAATACAAAAAAAAAGGGCTGGGGATGTGGCCCAGTGGTCGAGTGCCCCTGAGTTCAATCCCCGGTACAAAAAAAAAAAAAAAAAAAAAAACCCTGAAGATGACTACTTGGCTTCCAATGGACATTTCCCTGCGGTCAGCCAGCACCTGTCTTGTCCCATGGCGCCTGCACAGAACATTAGAAGTGACCGCCCAGCACCCAGAAAGGCCAGCACAGCGAGGCCTGACCGTCTCCCCTTGGGGAGCTGCAGGTGGCCGCAGGCTCTGGCCCCACGGCTTCTTGTCCACTTTTCCGGTTCTGAGGCTTCGTGGCCATGCTGCTTGGTCCCTGTGACCGTCTTCATGCTGAAGAGAGGACAAAGCTCGGCCTAAACCACCAGCGGGCCTGGTGCTGGCCATTGCTTTAGTGCTTCTGCTGTTGTCGCTGTTGTTATTTTTGTTGTCATCACCCTGTGCCTCAGACAGATCCGGGACTGAATTCTAGGTCTGCCACGTCATAGCTTGGTCATTAAGCAAGTTACCTAGGCTCGTTGTAAATTTGAGGGGAGAAACTAAGAGTAGTTTCTGGGGTTGTCATAGGGGCTGAATGAGATGAGATGACTGCACAGTGTGACCCCCTCTGCTGTGCCTGACATCCCAGTGATGCTGGACATCCTATGTCTGGGACCAGACTCAGCAGCCAGGGGACAGTGGTGGAGGCCTGGGACATTAGACTTCATTTGACACTGGTACTTCCTGCACCAAGTCCCACCACTGCCAACATCCCAAGGGTCAGAGCCAAGACCAGAGTGATGCCAAAACCCTGCTCAGAGAGTCCCCTGAAGGCTGTGTGGGTGTGTTGGCATGTGTGGGTCGTGTGTGTGTGTGTGTGTGTGTGTGTGTGTTTGGCATTCGAGGCGTGCGTATGTTGGTGCGTGTGTCTCTAGTAACAGCAGGTAGCCAGGTCCATGGCGTGTCTGCATCTGGACCCCGTCCTGAGGAAGAGTCTCCAGTAGCAGCCTTGCTTGGGTGGAGCTGGCCATGAATATGAAGTTCTGCAGCCAGACCTTGAGGTACAAATTGTTGGTGCCATTTCTTGGTCACCCACTGACCTCCAGTGCAGGATTTCCAGTCCTTTTTTTTTTTTTTTTAGAAGTTAGAACTTATATTGGCAAATAAAAAGGCAGCTAGTGTGAACCCCCAGAATGTAAATAGATCTGGCGCCCAGAGAGTTGCAGGACGCTTGCACGAGTGAGAGCCAGCTGTCCACGCTGAGTGGCCCTGGGGACCGGAGGGTGGCGCCGTCTGCACTCTGAGCAGGGCGGTGCTGACACACTCAACAAAAGAATGTGTAATTTTAAAATGATATTTTTAAAATTCAAATATAAAAAAGTTGATTTACCCCTAAAGACCTCTAAGGAAACAGTTGATAATTTTAACCGGGAGCCTCGCCGTGCCTGGTTCTCTTCCTGTGGGTGTTGTGCTGTGTTGGGTGAGAGATAGCTCGCTCATCCTGTCACCGGATGGTCAGGAGGAGGGAGAAGTCATTTCTGGAAATGGCTGGACAGGGGACCCACGAAAACAACTCTGGGAATAAACAGCTGCCGGTGGCAGAAGCCCTGATAGCCCGAGCTTCTGCACGTGCTGGCTGTGTGGAGGGCCCAGGCTCGACCTCTCAGAGGGAAGGACAGTGGCCCAGAGAGGCAGAAAGGTGAGGAAACCCCAGGACTCTGGAAGTCCAGAAACAGACCCTGCGAGAGTGACATCTGTCCAGGCAGCCTCATTGCACCTATGGTTCCACCCTTGGTTCTTCACGCTGCTGTGACGGGACCTGCACACCCACGTGTGTGACGATGTCATTTTCCCTACAATGGCTTTCCCCACACTAGCTTTTCCTACAGCAGGCTTTCCGTCAGGGGATTTTCATACTTGCGACAAGGAGTAGCCAGTTCTGCAGGGAAGGTCATTTGTCCCCACTGCAGAGAAAGCACCTGCTGCCCGTCTTGGACATGGCAGTGGTCTTGTCCATGCTCTCAGTGCCAGGCCTTGGAGAGTGACCCCAGCAGCTCCGACTGGGCCATGTACCCCAGCGCCTGACTGTGGCTGCAGCCACATGTGGGCACATGTTCCTCCCCTTCCTTCCCCACTGACGGGCTTCCACTTGTCTCCTTGGGAGACACAAGAGGGCCAACAATACACAGGTCGACCCACTATGACCTCTGCAGCCCACAGTGGCCAGTTGAAGATGCTGGCCTTCCGTGACCCTCCTGGCAGTGGGTGCTCCCTGTGTTTGCCACGTGGAGTCGGCTCCTGGCCGCACCACCTTGCTGACAGAGCCAGTCCCACGACCGCCTGGAGCCCTTGGGCAGCCCACATCAGCTGAGCAGCTCGGGGACCGACTTCCCTGCTCCACTTCCCTTCCTCTCCCAGAAGCGTTGTCCAAAGCTTGCTCTCTGGCTCTCCGCTCACCTGTCCCTGCTTAGCTCCCTACCCGGGATGGGGCGTCCCGGCAGGTCGGCCCCTCCCTGCCCCACATGCCTCCCTACACCAGCGGTTCTCCAGCCCACAGGCTCCCTGACTTAGGATGCCCTCCCCGCCCGCCCTCACCACCCAGGCCCCCATCCTGCCCTGCCCTGCTCTGTGCATGGAACTCAAGTGCCAGATCCTCCACAGCCAGAAGAGCCTCCCCTCCTCTCCACGCTTGGCATTTCATGGTGTTTGCTTCTCTAGCCGATCATCCATCCATCTGATCCCCAAAGTCACTGTTGCACTTCCTGGGCCAGTTTCTGCCCTTGGACCCTGAGAGGGAACCAAGGCTGAGCGTCTCCACAACTGTACAGGGAGCGTAAGCAACTCGTCTGGGGAAGGGGTGGAGACGGAGAGCCGGGTCCTGGCATCCTACCAGTGGAGCTGTGACTTGGGATGGGTCTCCCACCTCCCTAACACAGGCCTCTGCAGCTCACTGGCTGAGAGAGGTGACGTTCCCCATGAGGCTCCCAGAGCTGCGAAGACCTGTGGTTGGAAGTGCTGTGTTCAGCTCCTCCACCCTCCGTGTCTCGCCTGAAGTGAAGACTACAAAGCTGCTACCCCCGACCCCAGCCTCTCTGTTCCTGGCTTTTCCTTTTCTTCTCCTCTGCTCTTTGTGTTCCCAAGGTTCTCCCAAACTAGCCCAGGTGGGCCCATCAGCAGCAGATGTGCCAGTGAGACGTAGACTCCAGGGAACACAGCAGGGAGAAATCTCAGCTTCCAGAAGGGTGCAGGTTAATTTTTTACTGTCATGTGTCAGGGCTGGCCCTGCAAGGAATGTCCCCAGGTGTCTCTCAATCTGGGGTCGTGCAGATCCAAATTAGGTTGCTGCCAGCTCTGACAGCAACAGGAAGATAGAAGGCAGGCGAGGAGCATGTCCCAGCCTCTTCTCTTTCCATCCCTTGTCATGACCCCGGGCTCTGCCTCACTTCTTTGCTGTATCTGTCTTACTCAGCAGGTGATTTTGAACACCTACTATGTGCACAGCTCTGCCCCAGGAAGCACAAAGAAGAAGGCTGTGCCAGGCTAGGGGTGTGTTGTGGCCTCAGCCACAGCGTCTCTTCTGAGCACACCACATTCGCCAAGAGCTTCAGGACCCCAGAAAAGGCCTGAGTCCTGAGTCAGCCACTCTCGCTCTGCCGTGGAACCAGGGGTAATTGAGGAGAAGAAAGGTCATTCACAGGTAGACAGAGGTGGGAGGTTAACTGGAATAAAGTTCAAGTGCACACTGGAAGCAGCCAGTCTCAAAGCCGGGAGCAGGGCTCTGCTGGAACTGAAGGTAGCTTGTATTTGGCCGGGCCTGTGGCTACAGTGTGACTCTCATCTTCTGAGTGTTTCCAGGAATAGGCTGTGTGACCATCGCATTAACTCTGAGGGCAAGACTTGCAGCCTTATTGTTCCCTCTGCCCAGGGCACAGTGGACAGGGCCTTGGGTCACCCACATGCTAGGGACCAAGATGCCACTCTGTCCAGACAGTTCCCGCTGCTGTAGAAGGCAGGGTCTTGGAGAATGCCAGGCCATGGGGTACAAAGCAGGGAAGCCCCCAGCCCCTCAAGAACGGCCTTGACTTTCACAGCCCCAGGATGCATTTAAGGAGCCTCCTCTCCCCTCCCCCACCCCACACAAACGGGCAGCCTGTCCTCTAGAGAATGCTACCAGGATTTGTTTTCTTGTCACGTCGGGAAGCACAGGCTTCCTCTGCAGGGTGTCGTGGGGTCTGAGCATTATTGCTCAGTTCCGTCTCTGACCACAATGAGGTCGTCGGTACCTCTGGACAGAGCAGCACCTCCACCCCCAGACCCCCAAATTCACTAGCCGTCGTCAGAGGCTGCAGCATGGCGAGCCCCGGGGTGCCCTCTCCACACACGGGTGCCTTCTGCATGCACCCCAGAGCAGATGCTCATCAGCCTGTCCTCAGCGTCCTCCTAAGAGTGTCCACAGGGTGGGTGCAAGTGACAGCCAGAGCAGGCAGAGAGCTGCCGTGCTGTGCTACTGCTCCACGCACCGCACTGTTCATTCAGTGACAGGAGGGGTCGGGGCCCGTCCCAGCTCATGGTCCTGCTTCTCTGCCTTCTGAAGGCAGGTGAGCCCAAGGTGCTCCTGCCGAGCTGCTCTGGACAAAATTTAACTTGTTGCCCTGTCTGAGGCTGCAGGAGGAAGGCACGTGTGGCCCAAGTGTGGTCATGGTCCCCAGGTGCTAAAGAGGAAGCAGCGAAGGACTTGTCCATATTCATGTTACCCTCTTCATCTAGCAAACAAGACTCACCACGCTTAGATACTTTCAATTTTGCCTGCACAGCATGAGAATCGCTGGGTTTGTCTTGAGACCAAAATTGAACATTTCTGAGGAAACACGACGACATTACCTTTGCGGCTGGTAGGAGAGCGCTTTTTAGGCAGGAGACATGCTCCCCACAGCCCCTGGGAAATGAGGTACTCCCTGTGCTGGCGGGAGATGGAGGTCCTGCTTCTGGGTGTCTCCCTCTCCAGATGCCTGCTCTGTGCATGAAGAGAGTCACCAGGGCCCTGGAGAAGGCAGGCCATCAGGACTGCGGTGAGCCCAGGCGCTGGGCACTCTGCGTGGGTCACGGTTTCCTACCTGTTGTGCCCACTCTCCCAGGCCCTGCTAGGGTTTCAGTCCTCTCTCTTCAGCCACTCCACCCTCCACGTGTCTCTCCCTTCTCTGCTAGAAATCCTTGCTGCATTTAAAACCTGTGTTGGATGCCTCCTCACGTTGATAGAACTTGCGGTCTGTTTGATAATGTGTCCTGGGCATTGGTCCTGGGCCGCCAGCTAGACTGTAAACGTCCCAGGTATCCATTCTGGTGATTATCTTATTCTCTGTACTCGATGAGGGGCAGGGTGGAGATTAGAGATTTCACAAGGCCTGTTAAAGGAAAAGTCTCAAATAAATCCCCTAAGCCTTTCATGAGTTGCAAAGGTCAGCAGTAATGAAAATCATTTCAGGAATTTTTTTTTTCATACATTGCGTTTAAAATAACTTAAATATTTTTTTCTTAGTTGAAGATAAACACAATACCTTTGTTTTATTTACTTATGTGATGCTGAGGATCAAACCCACTGTCCCACACTTGCTAGGCAAGCGCTCTACCACTGAGCTACAACCCCAGCCCCTTAAAATAACCTTTTAAGGAAGCATTGTATATATCTGGTAGGAATGTAAAATGGCACAGCCATTGTGGAAAACAGCTTGGCAGTTTCTGAAAAAGTTAAACAGAATTACCATATGATCCCCCAAATTCCATTCCTAAGTATATACCCCAAAGAACTGAAAATAGATATTTGAATACTTGCAAATACACATTGATAGCAACACTGCTTACAATACCCCAAAGCTGGAAGCAACCCTAATGTCCACTCGTAGATAATTGCATAAACAAATTGTGGCAGATCCATGCAATGGAATATTATTTTTTCCCAAAAAAATAAAAAAGGGAATGATGTACTGATGTATGCCACAGCATGGATATATATCCAAAATATCCCGCTTAGAGCAAGAAGCCAGACACACAAGGTCACATGTGGTTTGACACTGTGCATGAAGTGTCCAGAGTAGCTAAATCCATAGAGACAGAGCACACTAGTGGTTGCCAGGGTTTCAGAGGAGGGGTGAGTGGGGAGGTACTGCCTAGTGGGCCAGGGGTTTTGCGTCCAAGGGATGAAAGTGTTTATGACTAGATAGATGTGGTGGTTGCCCAGTATTTTGATTGTCCTAAATGTCCTGAGCTGTTCATCCTCAAATGGCTAATTTTGTGTCATGTGGATTTCATCTCATTAAATCACTCTTTAAGCAGAAAAAGAAAAAAGTACTTTTTCAGGCTGAGAAGTTGGAATGGGATGATTATACCAGGAACTGAGATTTAAGTGCTTTGGGGTTTATTTGTACAAGGGACCTAGAATTACTGGAAATGCCAGCTGGAATGTGGGTATCTTAGGGCTGATTTCAAACCCTTACAAAACATATTTTCAAAGACAATCCATCCCTTTCCTGGCACTGGGCTGAAACGCTAAGGTGAGTGCTTGGTTTTCCTTGACTCCAGGAGCAAAGGCACCTCTTCTCCTGGTGCTCTCCACGCCCTGGGCAAAGGCTGGCATTGCCCTGAGGCAGAGGCCCAGCCAGACCGCGACCTCTGATGTCATGCTCACTATCTTGGTGGGACAGGGGGCATGATATTCCAGTGTCCCTAAAGTACACATTTGGTTGGTTTTAGAGTTGGTAAGCCTAAAATAAAATTTTAGAGTTGGCAAGCCACTTACTTAACCTTCCTGCACCTCGGCCTCTGATCCCTGCACCAGGGATAATCGCGCTGTCTTAGGAGAGTCTGAGGATTAGGCCCTGCGGGTGCAGACTCCTGGAAGAGGCAGGTGCCATATGGTAATTGTCAGTTTCTGTTGGATCTTCCCCTTCCCCTTTCGCCCTCCTTTCACTAGTGTCCCTTTGTTCTGCCCTTTAGAGGATGTGCAAAGGACCTGGGTTCTATTTGGTTTTGCATCAACTATCTTCCTTAAACAAAACAGACTGTTTTTCTCTTCCCAGGCCTGCACGCCACATAGTAATCATATTTCCTCCTCAGGGCCTGCGTATGAGAAGGAAGCACACCCAGCTCCGCCCTGTGCTCTCAGCAAGCCAGCCAAGGCCAGCACTGTCCAGGGCTGTCTGGGAGCCTCCTTGTGCCTTGCTGTCCCTCAGACTATTTGGCCAAAATATTCTTAAGATGTCTTCTCTTCCCCAAAGCCCCAGAATGTGTCTTTTTCTTTCCCAGACCCTGAGTTGTTAGCTCTTTTCTTTCCCCATCATCTAGAAAGCGTTTTTTTGGACATGTTATAGACAAGGCCATGAGCCACGGGGAATCGGAACGAGGCCGTCCTTCTGGGCGCGTCCAGGAGGGAAAATGAGAAGTGGCTGTGATCAGAGCTGAGCTGGGTTGAGTGGAACGCGGTTTCATTAAACCATGTTGTTGTGGCCATGTCATTCCCCAGACATACCTCTTGCATAATTTGGGGTCATTTGTCTAAAGCATGGTTGGCGGGTGCATTTGTGGCTGTCTGTAAATCCCCGCCCCATGTTCTCCTCTTGAGTGGGTGCTCCTTCTCCTGGAAGAATCGGTTCTGACAAACCTCGTGTCCTGTCGTTCCATAGAACATCCTTTATCTGTCTTGATCCTCAGCTGTCCTCTGGCCTCCAGAAAGCCTTCGCAGCGTCCTCAGGCTGGCGGCACCTGTTCTGCGCGGTGAGCTCACACGTTCCTTCCCGTGCATCGCGGGCCTGGCCTGGGCTGGCCTGCTCAGCCCGCAGCCTTGTGGGGGCCCCAGGAGGTGGCTTGGTGAGCCCCCCGCAGGGCTGCCCGCTAGCTGGTGATGGGAGGTGGCTGGGGCAGTTTTACTTATGCCTTCCCTCCACTGAACTGCCTGCTGGGATGGTCACTTTGATGACGAGGACTGCGGCTCCTGAGGCCCGGGCTGCAGACAGTCTCCCCATCTAGTGATGGAGCACACATGGCTGCCGGCGATGGGAGACAGTATGAATATTAATACACTATATTTCACTTTTATTACTTTTTCATTAGGTTTTCATGGAGATGGTGTTTGTGAGTGAAGTCCATGCACTGAGCTGTTGACGGGCGTTTTGTTTTCTTGACAAAATGGCAAACCTCACAGTCAGAGGCGAGGGCAAGATGAGGAGCAGCTCGCTGGGAGAAATGCTGATGAGCGTCAGCAGGCCACAGGAAACGGGCGGGAGCCCCACCCCGGAGCTTATGTCTTCACTGCCACTTACCCTGGTCTCAGCAGTTTTATAGGCTGTTCCCTGTGTGACAGTTCTTAACGTCAGGTGTGACTGTTGGGCTGCCCTGCCCTGCCTACCAGTGGTTCCTGCCACGCCCATCCCGGGTTGACAGGTGGAGCCTGGTCCTCCTCCCCACTCCCTCCTCACTCCCAGCTCCCATCCTCCTCCTCCCTCTGCTCACCCCACATCTTTCCACCAAACCAGACATGCCTTGTCCTTTCTGTCACATCATATTGTCCATCTCTATTTTTGTGTGACCATGGACACTACTAGGTGTACAGGAATGATAGGGCCACCACCATGTGGGAGACTTGTTCAGATCACTGTGCCCTGGCATGGGGCAATGACACTTTGAAATCCAAATAGACCAGCATAGAGTTGCTCTGTGGTTCCAGGGACCAGGGTGATTCTGGACTGGGGCAGAAAGGACCCTCAGCATGGGAGTGCCCTGAGCCTCTGTCCTGCCTCGGGAGAGGACACCTGTTGGGGTTCTGAGTGCCTTTTGCTGGGATGTGTCATCATGAGTCTTTGTGGGTAGTGGGAGGTGTCCCTCCCTGTGCTAGGCGACAGAACCTCTCCCACACTGTACACCTGGTGTCTTGTGGAACACATGTCTCTGGCAGAGCAGAGCATGACATTGTGTGAGAGCCGGGGGTGGGATTGAACTCTGTTTCACGAGCCAGGAAGAGCAAATGAATTTTTGCAATCTCTAAATGTGCCTATTTCAGCCAGGTCAAATGAGAATCCCTTAAGTCCTGAGTAGCGCAGCCCTCACAGACCTAAAACATTCACCACTCTTTATTGATTAGAGAAAAGCATTTTTCTGCTTTTTCAGGTCCAGGATTTTTCTCAGTTTAGAATTAATTATTTCAAGAAAAGACTGCATTCTTGTTTTAGAGTGGATGATCGCTCCTTTTGTGTATTCAGTTCACAGCAAGCCTTTCTTGAGTGCCTACTGTGTGCTGAATACTGTCCTTTTGTCCTCTGGTCAATGGTGTATTTACGTGTGCTTACATGAGTCACACACTGTTTGAGAACAAATATATTCCATGTGGACACATTTTCCAAGTGACTGAAACTTATCTGTTCCAATGCCATATTTAAAATGTTCTCATTTTTCTGGACAGAAATATTTTTTGGAAGGGTGGGTACTGGGGATTGAATTCAGGGGCACTTGACCACTGAGTCACATCCCCAGCCTTAGAGACAGGGTCTGGCTGAGTTGCTTAGCACCTTGTTTTTGCTGAGGCTGGCTTTGAGCTCGCAATCCTCCTGCCTCAGCCTCCTGAGTCACTGGGATTACAGGTGTGTGCCACTGCACCTGGCTGGAAAGAAATTTAACAAGGTAATATGAGCCTTCTCCTACAAGGGAGAGGACGGAGGAGAATGGCCTTGATCATACACACCTGCTAATGGCCAGGGGTCTCACCTATTCCTCCAGACAGCCATTAGTGTCCCCACTTAGTAGATAAAAAAATTGAGTCTCAGAAAAGCAATGGCCAAGTGGCATGAGGATCATAGGCAGTGCCACCAGGCTTGAAGCAGATAGGTGTGCTCCTCCCCGTAAGCGGGGCCAGCTGAATCTCTTCCTGATGCTCAGGGTTGTAGTTATGCACATAGGGAAATATATTCAAACACAGAGAGCACACCTCTGTGCTCTGCTGAGATGTCTGATTCTCTATGCTCCTAAACTAAAAGGCTCCTGGCATCTATCTGCATTCATCAAGTGCATAAAATTCTAACCGGAGCTGCCATTTGTGAAGTGCCAATTATGTGCAGGAGCCTCCCATGCCTCATCTCTGCCCCTTGAGACTCTGGAAGGGAAGTGGCATCCTTGTTTTATAGGTAAGGACATAAGCCCAAAGAGGTTGACTAAATTGCTCACCATCCCATAACCTTCCTAAGTGACAGAGCCGGGCCTTCCTGCCTCTAAGGGGTAAGGGTCTCCAAGCTGTTGGCCTCCCCTCTTCTGGGTTCAGGCATCCCTGCTCACTGTTGTCGTAGTGCCACTCTCCCCTTTTGGCATCATGTCCTCATCTCTTCATGACTGCTGAACCAAGCCACCAATCTTGTAGGTAAATGAAAAAATACTGGTGTGGGAGCCTGGGTTCTAGCCTCAAGCTGGGCATGTGACCTTGGGCAAGTCCTTGGCTTCTGGAATTTAGAGCTATCAGCCCTTTGGCCTCTCCTTCCTTTCCTGTGGGGCTGGGCCTTTACCACAAATGTGCAAGGACCTAATCAGGCTCCGTCCCCATATTGTATAGGAAAGCCAAGCTGAACACATACACGCAGGGTTGTCTCTGAGGCATGTAGCCACTGCTGCGATTAATATATTGGAAAGCATACTGACTACTGGGGCCTTTTGGCATTTCCTGTTTCTCAGTCGGAAGATAATGGAAGCATCCAGCATTGTTACTGTATGTAAATCTCAACTGCCCCTCCTTTCTACAAAAGAGGGCAGAGTTCACCCTGTGTGGGAGCCACAGTCCCTTCAGTATTTTTATTTTGTTTTATTTTATTTATTTAAGTTTTGGTGGTCAAAGGCCTTTTTACTGGATTTTGTTCTGAACCATCACTGGTGCCAAATGTCACATATGTGTGTGTGTGTATATATATACATATATACACATATATGTATATGTGTATATATAAATATATATTTTGAAGAATATGTATATATTTCTTCAAAAAAGAAAGTTCTCTTCCAGGTATGTCATAGGAAAATGTACCAGGTTGGTCATTTTCTTTAAGCACTGGCTTATTTAAAAAATAAAATCTGCCAGTATACTGTCTGCATGCAGAAATGCATATGGTTATATTAAAAAACTTTACCTTTCTTTAAATATATAATTTTAAAAATTCCACTCTTTTTATATATCCTGGTTTTGGTAAATTTAATGCCTTCCTTAAAGGGAGAAATTTGCGTACTAAATAGTACATTTCTAGTCCCCCCAAAAAAGTCTGTTTTTTTTTTCTTATGACACAATCTTTCACTCATTATTTATTTTTAAAGTATGAATACAATTTTGTGCCTGACAGACCACCGGGGTGTGTACTATGTCATTTAATCACCGGAGCAGCTCCGGTTCATCCCCACTTAAGGAGGTGGCAATTCAGAACCCTGCTTGTCCCAGGACCCACAGCAGGAAGGAATTGATCCAGCCTGTCCCCATCCCCAGCCAGTGGCCCCAACACAGAGACTTATAGCTTCGACCTTCTTGGTCCCACCACTGGTAGGAGCCCATGGTCCCACACTGTTCCACAGTGTTGGTAAGAGTTGGTGAGGTTAAAGTCAGGCTTTCGTTTTGGTCTAGGCAGTGTCTCCAGTATGAACTGTTTCCATACGTTGGTGCTCAGGCAGAGTTTAATGGTTCCAAGCAACATGTTACTACTGAGGGGTGGGGCTCAAGAGAGCAAGCCTTGATCACATAGCATATCTGGTACCATCATCTTGTTTTGTAAAAAGAGAGCAGAGCTTTGTTGTTACTCTCTCTGTAGATATGAGCACTGAACTTTATTAATGATAATGGTAAAGGGCTCATCAGAGTGCTAAATCACCAGCAACTGTCTTGTTACTTGATGTTCAGTTTTATCAGCAACAGTGCTAGATGTTTGCACAATGGAAACTCTGGAACTGCAGGGACATATAAACTGGCTCTGCAGCTAACCACACACTTAGCCAACACCAGTCTGTTCGAGTAAGGAAGGGAGCTTACCTTTTGTCTGAAGAGAAGGGGTTTCCACAGAACCCTAGCATTGAGGCCGCAAAGTTATCTAGGCAATTATCTAATCCCATTCCTTCATTATGGATTCCTGTTCAGCCAGTTCATATGGAGTCTACTTTAGGCTTGGGGCACTCAGCCAGGTGCTGAAGATGAGCAGTTTGCAGGCCAGTGAGGCAGAGATTGGCTGTGTCAGACCCAGACTGGTGGGAGCACCAGCATTGTCAAGGGCCTGCTGTGTGTCCCTGCTCTTGGCCCTTGCCCTCCCCTGACTCCATGTCCAGTGTTCCTGCACTAAAGAGGCAGGCACCCTAGCAGGCAGACCTGTGTGGACGCAGTGACTGCCTTTACCTGCAGCCTGGCAAGCAAGTGGTCTGGAGAGCTCCGCAGCTCCTCTGGGTGCATCTCATTTCCCAAGCACTTTCCCTGCTGTTTATTTAAACCTGTGGTGTCAGCTGCGTGGCTCAGGCTCTCAGCCCCAAGTATGTGCCACAGTGCCTTCCCTGTGCCGCTTGTGTGAGCGCTGGCCTTGGATGGTGACCAAGGACACCCTGCCCAGTTTGGGAAGCTGCCTGAAAGCCTCTGTCCCTGTCCCCTGGAAGGGAAGCTGTGTGAGGTTTATTTAATCATTCCTCCTGCCTTTTTATTCCTCTTTCTTTTTTTCTAATTTCAGAGTTGGAAATCTCTAGCCCCCATTATTCCCAACTCTTCTCTAACCAAGGGCAGGCCATAACTTTGGCTTGCATGTGAGCTGTGTGGTTACACGTGAGGTCACACATAGCCTTCAAAACACTGGGGTGTTGTTCCCCGCAGGGACGGGCAGCTTTTGATAGGGAGAGGATCAATCTGGACTCACAGGTGAGAACCATCCCTGAGCCCCTTCCCTTGCAGCAGACCAAACACAAGGTGCACCACTAACACACAGCAACTAGGACAGAGTCTGCTTCTGTGGAACTTGCCACTAGCTAATATAGATTAATAATGTTGTGTGAACTTAATTCGGGGCTATCTCATAAGAAATTATTATTTTCATTCCAAATTGGATAGCAAGCCATTTCTCCTTATAAGCAAGCATATAACACAAATAACTTCAAGTCGACATGCTTGCACCGGCTACAGCTAGATCTCCAACACTTCAAGATTCTCTTGGGTTCATGGACTTACTGTGGTGACCAAGCTAGGCAGTCCCCCATTCACACCAACAAAATGTGACCATCTTTGTATGTCCCAGCTTATACAAGTCCTCCCCACAGTAGGGCAGGCCCCTGCCTGAAATCCATCTTCTTAGCTCTTGAGGGGATGAGTTGGGGTCCATGGCTGCATTCACACCCCAGCCAAATGGGCATTCACTGGCATCTTTAGGCTGTAACAAGATTAATCTGTAGCATTTGCTCTGCATCCACCAATTGGCAATTAGCAAAGTTGCTTTCTGAGAGTTTCTCTTCATTGCCTTATTAATATTGGGCTTGACTTGGAACGCACAGACTCTTAATAAGACTGGAAATAAAATTGTGGTATATGTTTTTCTAAAATGCATGAGTTCCTGAATGCCACCAAAAGTCTTTTAAGTTGATGGTCGCCTTAACTAACATTTCCAGGTTCTATCCTGACGATGTTAAATATATAGGTAGGATAATTCTCTTCATATTGAGCATTAATATTTTGAAGTTTGCTGCCTGGATGTTGTTTGGGTGGGAGGTGGAAAGAGGGAAAGTGATTTTGCATGGAAACTCAACTCTGGTGTTAAAAACAGTGGCGGCATATGATTGCTGCATAAATACTATCCACGTTACCTACATACTATCCACATTATTCAGGGAAAGATTTGGTGCTAAATTATAGGCTATGAATGAAAACAAAAAGGAGCTAACCCTCACAGACATACCTTTAGCTGGGATCCATCCCCCTAACATAGCTTTTGGAAGGGAAGCCGATAGCAGCCAGCTCCTACCTTCTGGCGTTGATCTTGACCCAGACTCTAGAAGTGAGGAAGTGAGAAGCCAGTTCTTCCAGACCTCCCTCTGTCTTCCAGTCTCTGGCTGCCCTCCACTGCTTCCACTATTCAGAGGTCAAGTTAACATTTACTTGACAGCAAGTTCCAGTCAGGAGTAGCAGAAGGAGAGAGCTAGAAAGGATAATAACCATAGAAATGCGAGGAGAGGGCACAATCAGGAGGATCTGTTGATGACCAGTCACCAACTCCAGACCCCCATAGTCAAGAAGAAGCAGGACTTCACACAGCTGGACCTGACCAGGCATTGGGGCCAGTAAGAGGGACAGGATGTGTGTGTTGGCCCAGTGGGCCATTCCTCCAGGCCCAGTGCCACGTGTGTTTGTCCTCAGCAGCATCTCTGGGTGGGTTGGAGGTGACAAGAATCCATGGTGCTTGAGAACAGGGGTGAATTTCTCCCTGCATGAGCTGGAATTCACAGCTTTGCAGAGCTTGGCTAAGAATGATCCTAAAATCTGGTTCTTCCCAGGGATCTTTGCCCTACTTCTGGGAAACTTCATTTCATCTCATGTTGGAATTCTTCTCCCACCTACCCATCCATCCAGCAGCCTCCATCATGCCTCAGAATATAAGTAAACACAAATATAAATTGTTTTTGAGCTGGAATCTTGCTTAGCTTGGACAGGAGGGGCTGTTACCAGACTGGCACTCTACTGCTTGAGGTTGGCACACTTAGCATTGAGGCAATGGTCCTCCCCCCAGGTGCCGGCCATGTTGGTCCTGGAGAGGGGGGCTGCTGCAGGGCTTTGGGCACTGTTGGGGTAGATGGCAACAAGGCTGGGGCAGTGTGCACCCTGCCCTTTGTTAAAATTAAAACCCAAATTCTTAAGCAACACCAAATGTTCTGTGTTTAGTATATCTGTTTCTTTTCTTTGCTAAGGTGTCCTGTGTCTGAGGTTTTAATAATGTCTAGCATCATAAATGTTCAATAAATATTTTATTGAATGTGATAAATTAATTCACACAGTGGCAGGCATTTGGAATTTTGAAAAACATCGAATTTCTTGCCCTTTTCACTTACCTTTATCCACTGTCATTCATAGCTTGATTCGTCCCTGGTGGGTAGATGCTTCTGGGTCAGCTGCCTGCCTTTCCTGTGGCCTGGCCCAGGGCTGGGATGGTGTGGCAGCAGGAGCTCTTTGGGATAGCGGCCCCTCTACCTCTGGTTGAGGTTGAGCAGCTCAGCTCAGTGACAGGGAGCCACAGCCTTGCGTAGGCGGGAGGAGTGCGCAGGTGTGGTGGGACTGGCTGCCCCAACTGAAAAGAAGGGAAGAACTTGCACCGGTTTGATTTTGAACTTCTCAGCCCTGTTTGGAATCATCAGTGGATTCTTTAAGAGCCAGTGTTTAGTTATAAGCATTTCCCTCGTGGTGACTCTAACTCAAGATCTGTCCTATACCTGTCTCAATAGAGCTGTTTGCTTGGATTTTGAAAGAACATGTGTATTTTACTATAGAGCCTTATTTTTTAAAGGGATGAACCAAAAACACAATAACATTTTGAGTGGAGTTGAACCTGCCATTCTTGGTCCTCACTAAGCTGCTGTGACAAACCTGAGCCAGGTGGGACTCTCCAGCCCAGCAGGGTGGAGAAGGTCTCCAGCCTTAAACCCTTTGTCCTCGGCAGAATCCCAAAGCAGGAAGTTGCCAGCAAAGGGCTGACCTGATGTCATGGCTATGACATGAGTTGTCAAAATGTTTTTTTTTTTTTTTTTTTTTTTTTTTTTTTTTTTGGTACCAGGGATTGAACTCAGAGGCACTCAACCACTGGGCCACATCCCCAGCCCTTTTTTTGGTTTTTATTAGAGACAGGGTCTCACTGAGTTGCTAAGTGCCTCACCATGGCTGAGGCTGGCTTTGAACTCGCGATCCTCCTGCCTCAGCCTCCCAAAGTGCTGGGATTACAGGCGTGCGCCACCACGCCCGGCTGTCGAAATGTTTTAAACATGTTTAATGTGTTTAAAATATCTACATATTTAACACGTTTAAAAATATTTATAAAAGCATGGTGGCTGGTGGCTCGCACCTGCAGTCCCAACACTCAGGAGACAGAAGCAGGAGGATCACTTGAGCCCAGGAGTTTAAGACCAGCCTGGGGAGACCAGATCTCAATAAATAAATAGCATTTCCATGCTCATAGCAGCTTTATTACAATAGCTAAAAGGTTGAAACAAGCCAGCTGTCCATCCTAAAGTGAAGAAACAGCATGTGGCATCTGTATATGAGGAATATTATTCAGCTTTAAAAAGGAAGGAAATTTTGACACATGCTGCAGCCTGGATAGACCTCAAGGACATTATGCTAAGTGAAGTAAGCCAGGCTTAAAGGACAAATATCACATGATTCTACCATGAGGTCCCTAGACCAGTTGAATTCATGGAGAGGACAGGACTGTAGTTGCCAGGGGCCAGGGGTAGAGGAGAATGAGAACTTATTGTCTAATAGTTTCAGAGTTTCAGTTTTGCAAGAAAAGAGTTCTGGAGACGGACAGTGGAGATGGTTGTGCCATCGTGTGAATGTACTTAATCCACTGATCTGTACATTTAAAAATGGCTAAAATGGTAAATTTTATGTTATGTATATTTTCCTGTAATTAAAAAAAAAGCTGGGGTATGTGTTTGTGTAGCCCTCCCAAAATTTTGAACCCATTAACTATTTACAACTATTTTCTAAAGCACCAGCAGCCCTTCAAAACCACAGATGTCTGTTAGTGTGTTTGTAATACAGGATAATTGACCTGTCTATCATCCATCTGTTTCATTCTAGAAAGGAAATAGCCAATCACAGTGGGATGGTGTGACTGCCATTGCCCGGATAGCGCTGTGGTAACCAGCGCTCCAGGTGGCCCTAGAGAGCCTCACCTCCTGGTTTTCTGCAGGCTTGGTCTGTGAGACCAACAGAATCTGGAAGACATGAAGGCATGTCACTTCCAAGACGGGATTGGAGAAGACATTGTGTCTCTCTCCATGCTCTTGGTCCAGCTGCCACCTGGGAGAGGCCCCCAGAGGGAGAAACAAAGGCCTCCAGCCAACAGCTTGGAAGCAGAGCCTCAGATTATAACCTCAGGAGAGCCCCTGACCCAGACCACCCAGCTGGGCCACGGTTGCATCCCTGGCCTACAGAAAGTTGAGAGAATAACTATTAGTTTAGGCCTGTAAGTTTTGTGGCATTTGTTACACAGAAATAGCTAGCCAACCCAGGGTCCTACAGCATTCTCACCCTCACACACCTGACACACGTGTGCCGCACAGGCAAGCGTACACAAAGTCCAGGCTGAGTTTGAAAGCCAGGCCTTTGGATAATGCTACATGCTGCACCAACACCAAGGCTTTGTTCCCTAACCAGTGAGTGACCTCTTGAGTGCATGGTGAGCTGGTGGAAAGATGCTGTGTCTCTAGGACCGAGGACACGGTCTCCCAGCTGTCCCCCCAGAAGTGCTGGTTCCTGCTGCTTTGTCACTTCCCTGAAAGGATGGGGCCTCTCCTCCACGCCATGTCCCACCTATAATGCTGGGACAGCCTCAGGAAAGGGACCTCTGTGTCCTGCAGATGAGGGGACAGGGCAGGAGGGTGAGGAGAGGCTCTGGAGAGAGCAGGGCAACTGCGTGGCAGTCGGATCCCCTGGCACACTCTCTCCAGCACTCCCTGTCCCCTCCCTAGAGGAAAAGGGGACCTGGGCTTTTAGTACAGTATTTGTGGACGGTATCTCCTGACCACAGGACTCGTTACCCACGCGAGACCCACTACATCCAGCCCGGTGCGGGCCACGGGGTGCCAGGGGGAGTAGAGGCGCTGCTCTGCTCTGGAGGGAGCTAGTTCTCCTGGGCTGCAGCACACGCCTTCGTTCAGACCACATGGCGCCTGACCCGAGTCCAGCATTGCCTGGGCCCGTACCAACGTGGCATCAGCTCTGTGCCAGTCACAGAAGAGTCAGCCTAAGGAAAGGACCAGGTCGTAAGATCCCTGCTGAGTGCCAAAGCTGGGAAGGATGAGGCCAGCCAGGCCAGGCCACACGGTCCGAGCAGCTCCAGCCCCGCACTGGAGAGAGACCTGGGAGGACGCTGCTCAGGGAACTGGGCCTCCCACTCCCGGGATCAGACCCTGCGGCAGGGACCCGGCACAGAGACGGAGTCCTGCTGCCTCCTGACTCCCCTTGAAGAGGAGGCTCCCCCAGGGTACAGGGCTTCCCTCCTGGGATCTTTGGACTCCCCAAAGGAAGCCGTGGATCCTTAATTTTCAAGTGCAGCCAGCAAGCGTGGTGTGGGTTCCCAGGAAGTGAAGCCCTTTTCGTGGGCGGCCTTCAGCAGCCAGCAGAGGTGTCCTTCAGAGTCACCTCTTGGTCACTGAGGAGGAGGAGCTGGAGGTGTGATATAAGGGCTCTTAATGTAAACAGCAAGGAATCCAGAAATCTTTTGCTTTTGGGAACGGATTTGTGTTTTGATTTAAATGTGGAGGTGCCTGATGTTCAGAAAAGTCACCATGAAATTTCAGAATCAGTGAAGACCACTCGGAAGGACCTGGAAAGCAGGCCACTTCCTCCCTCCTCCCCAACACCTCCAGCCTGTCCCCAGTCCTGATCTGGGAGGGCCGCACTCTCCCGTTATCAGAACAGGCCTGGAGGAGACTTAAAACAGAAAAAACTTTCAAAAATTAAATCAAGTTTTCAAGTGGTCGAGTGACAGGGCAGCAATGACCCAATTGAAACTCCGGAAAGCTGCATTTATATCAGGAAAGGTGCGCCACCAGCTCTGCAAGTGTGAAGTGTACCCAGAATAGAGATGGGGGAGTGGCCGTGTGTCACACAGTGACTCAGCGCCCCTTCACCCCACCGTGAGTCCATGTTCCCAAAGAGAAAGGTGAACAGCATGAGGGTGCCGCCCTGGGACTCACAGGCCACGAAGCTAAGGGAGGGGGTGCTGTGTGACGCAGTGGCCCCGGTCCCCTCCCCGGATGGCTGGCTGTGAGTGGGGCTGGTGACGGCACCACAGATGTGGGATCAAAACAGCTCACACGAGGCGTCCTGCAGAGCCCCGGTCATCATGTGACCATGTTCCCAAATGAGAGGCCACCAGCAAAGCGATTGGGGGTTGGGAGCTACGCCTTCTCTGCGTCCTGGTTGGGAATGCAAAGAAAGCACGTGAAAACGTCCCCATGCCCTGGTCCACGCGCTGGTCTGCCCTGGCTGGGCTTGGGTCAGGCAGCATGAGGCTGCAGGCTCAGCACTGCCGCCTGCCTCTCCTCCCCTCCCTCGTGCTCCTTCACTCTCATAAAACACGCACCGAGGCCCTGTGCAAATCCAGCGCTGTGCTGGGCCCCAGCGACCCTCACTAAAACCCACATCAGCATGGAAGGGCAGACCTGAGGTACACGTGCAGCCAAGTGCTGGCAGTGAGAGTGGCACTGGGCATGGGAGAGACGTCACTTATGCCTCCCCTGGCCCCAGCTGGCCACCACCCCCTGTGGAAGTTCCCCTAGTCACCCCTGCTGTGCCTGCCCCCTCCTTTGGGTCCCTTTGGTGGGCAGGACAGTAACAAGTGTGCGTGACTGCAGTCTCCCCCACAGGAATCAGTGTTCCCCGAGAGCAGGGGTGGCGCTTCTGCCCATCTCACTGAGCACCGAGCACCAGGCCAGTGTCTAGTGACTCTCAGTGCTCATTGTTTAAGAGTCAGTAGCCATTGTGAACACAATCCCTGATTACTCAGTCCCCAGGGGACATTGAGTACCCGCGTCTATCAAGCTCCGCAGTTTTCAAAACCTCCCCGGCCCCCACAGAAGCCCTCATAAAACAGCAGCCCCTCAAAAGCTCAGGCAGCTTGTGAGGAGGGATCAGAAGCCAGCAACATGAGCCTAGTTTTTGGTGCCTACCCAGGGTCACCCAGACCTCTTGGTGCCAGCTGCCCCCTGAGTGCCCGCGGCTCAGGGCCCTGCTGTTCCTCGCAGGCCCCATGCTCCGCTGGGTTATGTGGGCACAGCCGTGCCTGGGGTGTAAATTGGGACCATTGTGGGAAGCAGCCCACGGTGGCGACAGGACAGCAGCCAGGCTGGAGTCCAACCACAATCCAGGCAGAAGGAGCCTTGAAAATGCCCAACTAATGCTAGATTCCGATGAATCCTTTGGAGAGGGGAAGGGAAAAGACCATTTATGGAGATTGTTTTACCTCAGAACATTCTGGATTCATCCTGGATTTCCTGCCTTTGCATACACATTTGCAGCAAACTCTGCTCCCTGGGGTCTGACTTCAGGGATGGAGAAAGACTAATGTCCATGTCAAAATGATTCTTGATAAAAGTACCCTAGATGTTAAATATTTATTTTAAGCTAACCATTCTACTTCTGAGAGGTTAAAACACAAATGTGTCTCATGCAGAGCCTTTTACTAGTCAATTTTTGAGCTTCTTAAGGCTTTCTTCCTTTGGCTCTGCAGCAGCCCACTAACAAACTGCATTCCTGAGATGAACTGACAAGGGTGCAGAAATGAAGAAATAAACAAAAAGCCATGTTAATTTCAAGCTTCAGTGGGAATACAAAAAGAAATATTAACATTTGCTGAATGACAAATAATGAAATGACTAGGAATTTTTAGTGCTTCTAGCAAGCTTTTATATGCTCTCATGGAATTTTCTCCCAATGAGGAACAGCGCGTTCATAACCAGCAGCACACAGCGAAGGTAGCTCGATAGGTTGCTTCATTTGAAGATTGGCACCTCCACACACAAGACGTTCCTTATACAATTCATTGACCCCATTTGCACTTGACTGTCTACTTGGAGTAGCCACATCGCCTTAGCCTCATCCTCAAAATTGCTTGTCCACTAAATAAAAGTTGATTCATCAGGCCAGAAGGACAATCACAGGATTGTCATTTTAATGTTATTGTTGTTTACTATGTGTGTGTATAGACATTGTTTAATATGTGTGTGCATATGGATAGATGGATAGGTACGTACATATGAATGTGAGCCTCTAGCTTCAGTTTATTCCCAGTTCCTTTTATGGTCATGGCCTTCTAGCAGTCTGTCCTTGCACCTTAATGTAGTATTTTCCACACTGAGATATATCAAGATTCTCAAACTTGTATTTGTGTGTCAATTAATAATGCACTATTTAATTTAAATTTAATTCAATTTAAGTGCAAGGAACTTTCTGGCACTTCCTCTGCTTCCCAGGTGAAAAAAGAGTGATAGCGGGCTGGAGCTGGGGCTCAGCGGTAACACACTCGCCTGGCATGTGTGAGGCACTGGGTTCAATTCTCAGCACCACATATAAATAATTAAAATAAAGGTCTATCAACAACTAAAAAATATTAAAAAGAAAGAAAAAAGAGTGATATATTCTGCTGTAGAACAAAGATGTTCAGTCACCTCCGGGGAGGAGAGGAGCTGAGGCAGGTCAGAGGAAGGAGCTAGGATCTGGCTCTGGTCTGTTGAACCACACTGCAGGTCTTCTGTGTGTCGGGTCGCCCTCCTGGGCTGTAATGCTCACACAGAAAGCCCTGCCTTCACTTTGTATGCCCAGCACTTGGCGAGTGTCTACTGCCTGTTGGGTGAGCAGATGCCAGGAGACCTGAAAGTCAGCAAGGCCTGTGAGGGTGCTTCTGGTAGAGGCGGCCGGCCCGTAGGCTGGAAGGAGGAGGGCAGCCGGAGCTCGGCAGGGCTGAGCTTGGGGATTCCCGGGCTACGGCCCACTGGCCAGCCAGCCATTCCTTTACCTCCAGCCTGGGGAACTTGTGTGCTCTGACAGCAGAAGTGAGGAGTTGCAATACACAACCTGCCAAGCCCAAAATGCTGACCTCTGCCCCTTTACAAAGGAGTGCTGGACTCTGCTGTAGAGCAAAAATGTTCAGTTACCTTAGGGCCACCTTCTCGTGTGCTCGTGTGCACTGGGTTCTGTATTGATCAGGAACTGACCTGATCAGAGGCTTGTATGGTTCAGGAAAGTTAATATGGGAGCGATTCAGTGGGGTGATGCTGCAGAAGAGGCCTCGGTACAGGAAACCAGTTAGGAGGGCGGGACAGCCATCTGTTCAGGCACGGTTGAAGGCAGAGCATCACCTGGAGTCTTATCTGAGAGTTGGCTTGGCACCTGCTGTCCCCTGGGGCGGAGGCCCTTGCACTCCTCCCAGTTCATGTCACTTCAAGTCTCCTCCCAGCCAGTTGCTCCCTTCCTTCCTCCTTGGTGGTCCCTGCACAAACGTGTAACTCCCCGCATGTTGTTTGGTTCTTGCTGACATCAACTTTGTTAGATCCTTTGAGCGCATTCCTTCTTTCTCCACTATAAATTTCAGGCTCCTTGAGGTCAGAAAATGTGCACCTCCTTGGTTATCCCCCACCTCTGCACGAGCCCACCTCTAGTGATCTGTCCAGTCTGTGCACATATAAAGGAGCCTGGAAAAGTCCTCAAAGAAGAGCAGAGCGCGGGAGCAGTCTGACCTCTGGGCTCCACGCACACAGTGTCTGAGCCCCCGGCCCACTTTTTTTCCGCACATCGTCTTTATGCGGATGTGCCCTTTCTCCTTCAGGGCCCTGAAGGGTGGGGCCTTCACCCATACCTCTGTGTTCTCAGTGGGTGTTACAATATTTTTAACCTAACTTGTCCCTTCTGAATGTTTGGTGTTACCAAAGTCACCGAGCAGGGGTAGGAGAAAACACACCCCATCTCGTTCCATAAATTAGAATACATGAGGCTAATAACGGTAAGAGCCAGCATCTGTCGGTCTGACGTTCCGACATCTATCAGATAAAGCAATTAAACCCATGTCAATCATTTCGGTATAATAAAACTAAAATTAGACAGAGCATAAATACAGTCAAGACAAGAGCATTTATCCCAACGTTAGTCTCAAGACAGATAGAAGCACACGCGGGAACATCCAGACTCTAAGGTGGGGTCAGTAGACAGCTGTCCCCCAGGAGAGCTGGGGTGGGTGGTGGGAAGTAGAGGGCTGGAGCTGGGCCCTCAAGGCCATGTCTGGACCTCGGTCTCATCTCTACCCTGAGCCCTATTAAGGGTTTTGGAAATACCAATCAGGTTTTATTTAGTAATATTCATTAATGACCCAAATCAAGAGAGAATCCCCTACTTAATGAAGTAATTAATTAGCTCTGGGAATTGATGTTGAAAACAGAAGACTAATTGATTAATATGATCACTGTGTTCATTTTTCTTCCTTTCATGGCAAGGAGCCAATATTTGGTCCATGCCAGTGCTGTTTGGGGCTGATCTAGAACCGTCTGCCTGGAATCAGTTTGTCTTGGTCCCCGGCTGGCCGGTCAGCCGACTTGTCGGATTCCGTCCCTGTGCGGCTGCTCTTCTCTTGCCACAGGTGGAAGGCCCTCTTTAGCTCTTTCCCTTTCGCCTCGGCTCCTTCAGGCTATCCCAGTCCTGCGGACCTCTTCTTTCTTTAAGTCTCCAGTTTACCTAATCGGTATCACACAGATAAGTATTTGATTTTTCCTACTGCCTTATGTGTGGGATAATGGAAAAGAATGAAAAGATTAAAAAAAAAAAAAAAAAGCCCTGCCCTCATTAAATGTAACTTCACTGAGCCAATAAGAGGACCCCTCCAACACAGCTCTGAGGCTCATAGGAAGTACGCAGCACCACACGAATCGTGGTTATTGCTGTCATTATTATCAGCATTATTTTTAGAGGAATTAATCTTAGCTTCTCAACTACATTAATATTTAAGATCTGCAAACAAAAAAAATCAACAAATTTTTAAACATCCTTTATGAATGGACTTTGCCCTGTGCTAGACACTTTGCTGGAAATTAAAAAATAAAAAGACTTCCCAAGCTCCCTACCACCACTGGAGTTAGAGGGCTAGGGAGAACCCCACGTGAAACACTGAGAGACTTCCACATAAAGGGTAAAAACCCAGGAACCCTCTCACAGATGGCCTGAGCCAGACCTCAGCCTCCAGGGGCTTCCCCAACCCTCATCTTCCTCCACTTAGTCTTATAAAAAGAAGCAGATGACAACCACTGTGCCCAGAGGGGTTGGGGGACTTGGCAGTGTGCCAGGGGCACTTGGTGGCCAACTGACTGCCCAGAAAGCCTTCTCTCTCCCACAAGGGAGAGAACCAACAGAATGCAGTTGAGAGCAGGACATTTCGGTCAAGGTCAGCATCCTGCCATCAGGAGCCTCAACCCTCATGTGTTGCCTGCCTAGTGCCCCCTTGAATTGACTTGCAGCTTCCTACCTTCTGCTTCTCTCTCTCTATGGCCCCAGCTCGGGTGCCTTTCACCCATAACAGAGCGGTCATCTCCTTCTCCCTCTATCCATTCATATTAAAGTGTTTCTAATGGCTGCATCTTAAGTCACCGCTGTTCTAACCACTGGGACTTTCTGTTCTACACAAACTTACTGCTATTAAAATATTTGTTTTAATTGTTACTAATGGTAAATTTTGACTTGTGGGCTTTATTCCAGCTTGCATTTGTTTTTTGCATGGATGATACTGAATAAGTTATAGCACAGTAAATCATATCATGACCAAGATCAGTAAAAGTATAAATTCTTCATAAACATAATAGACATTAAGGATGGATAGTCATGCAGATGACAACCCACAGTGGTTAAATAAATTGTGATTCTGGTTCAATGATCTTAATTAATCACCAGAGTTACTTTTAATTATTTTTTGAAGTCCTCCTGTTCTGAAGTTGACTTAAACTAACCTCTTTTAGAGTAGCTAGTTGGTTAGTTGATATGATGTATTTAGGACTTCCCCAGTTTTTATAATCTTAACTGGTTTTCCTTATCACATGATTTTATAATTTCATGCCAACTGAAACAAATGTAGCATTTGATTTTTTAAATCATAAAGTCAGTAATCAGTTCTATTAACATTAAAGTGTTGTGAAATGGAGTGGAGATTCCACGAGGGCAGGAGAGTGTGCTGGAGAGTGTGCCAGTCTTATTCTCTGTTATCTCCAGCATCTCAATCAGTGCCTGGCACTTTGTATTGCTACGTAAATATTGAGCCAATGAATGAATGAATGAACTATAGACATAAACTGTAAGAAATTAACAAAAATTCAGGATGGTGTATTATAAACTTCCAGTGTGTCCTCTCAAACCAGAACTATAAACAGTGAATAAGTGGGAGTAGTTAAAAATTCTTTGTGTTGCCCATCTGAACTCTAGTATTCAATGCCTTGATTTTGGCAATGCCTATGTTCAATAAATGCACTGAAGTCAATTCATTAAAACTTTATTCTCGACTGAAGTACTACAAGAGAGTCTCATCCATTCAGGCACACAGATCATAAAAATAGTTTCTTAATTGGCTTCAGTCTTCTGATCTACATTCACCAGTGTTTACAGAGACTGGCATAAAGATTGGCACAGGGCAGTCACGATGTTAGAGAAAATGTCATGTTAGCAATTCTTTTAAGAAGTCTACAGACCCAGAGTTCAGCAGTGATGTTTTCTATAAACCTGTCTTTGGTATAATTACTATTTCTTTTAATTTTTCTTCTTGTTGCCTTGATAATCTTCTATTATTATTTGACATGCCAATTTCCATTCACTGAATTCCCGTTGTAATACTTTGTTTTCAAGTCTCATAAAAATATCTTCATGTTCTTTCTTTAGCAAATCACTCTTTGGTTCATTGTTTCAAATTGTGGGTTTTAAAAGTGTCATTTTTCAAGTTGTAATCAGAACTAGAAGATATTTAAATTTGGTGTGAACAAATCTGGTTTGAATATTAGAAATGCAAAGGTGGCAAGCAGACCCTCATTTTTTACTGCAGTCAACAGAAATGATCAACAGTTGCATAATAAATGTCTCTTTTGCACACAAAGAGCTAGGAAGGGGCATTCAGAATCTTTATCAGAGAACAGATCTGGGGGGACCCTTCCAACTCTGCAACCCTCCACCAGCCTTGCAAAGCATCCACAATGTGGAAGGAGGAACAGCCTCCTGTAGGACATGAACCTTCTCAGGCTGGCCTCTCAAACCAATAGGGAGAGTTGAAAACATTTAGCCTTCATCGTATCAGTTCTCACTTGCCAAATGTCTGAAAAGCAACTGGAGAGTAATTTCAACAAAATCCTTTTGTAGACCTAGTAAAATATAAATTTAGAGGTTGGGATTGTGGCTCAGTGATAGAGCGCTCGCCTAGCACGTGCTTGGCCCGGGTTCGATTCTCCGCACCATGTAAAACTAAAACCACATTGTATACAACTAAAGCAAATAAATAAATATTAAAAAATAAAAATAAAAAATAAATTTAACCTGTTCATCATGCTTTATTTTACTCTGTCTTGGCATCTCAGTAAATAAGAGGTTAAATGATTGGTGGCACAGGAAGGAAATAAAACTCAATTGTTCTGGTTTAGAACTCAGCCATGGTGCGCTGGTGCCTGGCTTTCTTGTTAACCTCAGTGCTGTGGGACTGCCATCAGTGGCCCTTTATATTTAATCAATTCCCCCAGCACATTTATGATGTGTGCAGACTTCTCTTTCCATTGTAATTAACAGAACTTAGCATTATCGCAGCAGTTTGTGTGTGTGTGTGCAAGATATAACCTATTTGGTTATTCCAGGCTTTCGTACTTTTAATTTCATCACTTAATTATTTTCCCTGACCGTGGCAATATTACTGCAAATGAAACAATTCAGTGAGACCCAGGAATTTCCCACTGCCTTTGTGTGGCCTCATGGTCTCTCTGTTTACCTGATCATGTAAGAACTGATCATGTAAGAACTACAGTCTACAGATCATTTTTGGAGAATTTGTTTCATCTCACTTTCTCATTCACAAATGAGTCTTGAAAGGCTAAATTTAAGAAGACAGTTTTTTAAAGCTCTTTCTCATCTACAAAAGAAGAATGGGCTTGTTAACATTACCTGTTTTTAATTATGTGCAATGACAATGGTCGACTCCTTTCAGGGGTGTTAGCTTCCCTGCCAGAAATTGTGGCTTCTGTGTTTTGTTCAACCTCTGAAATGGCTTAAAAGCAGGCGGTTCACAGTAGCTCTCCTGGCCAAGAGGATTGAGCTGGTCTCCTGGATGGAAGGAGGGCTCAGCGATCCTTCAGGAAAAGGTCACTCCCTACCCAGACTGATAAGCCCTCAATTTTTAGATTGTAGTTGTTAGCTAAAGGGATTAACTCAAAGGAAGAGATTTTAAGACCACGTCATTGCTTTTGTTGTTTTTGATATGAAAATTGAATTGGCCCTTCAGTAGATCAGCTACATTATATAAGGCACAGGTTAAAGTGATCCTGCCACTTGAATTCTTCCATGGTTATTTGACTGTTTTCAAAATATCTTGACATTTGAAAGGCACATAGACAAAGGCCCATCATGTAAATAACTGCATTTAGAGGAATATTACAGTCACCAGCCTTTTTTATTTATTTATTTATTTAACATCACTATTTTTAACCATTTGGATTCAAAACTGGATTTTTGTCTCAACTAAACAGAACAGCTAATGCCTGGTTTAATGTACAATTTTAATATTGACCAGTCAGTTCCTGAAGTTTTGGATAGCATTTGTAACTTTTAGTCACGAAATAGATGGTGTTGAACTCCAACAGAATTGATTTCATTCAGCCAGGCGTGGTGGCGCTTACCTGTAAATCCCAGCACTTGGGAGGCTGAGGCAGAGGATCGCGAGTTCAAAGCCAGCCTCAGCAATGTCGAGGCACTTAGCAACTCGGTGAGACCCTGTCTCTAATAAAAAATACAAAAAAGGGCTGGGGATATGGCCCAGCGCTTGGGTGCCCCTGAGTTTAATCCCTGGTACCGAAAAAAGAAAAAAGGAAGAAAAAAGAAAAAAGAATTTATTTCATTCGTTAATTTTTTTCTAATCAATGGTAAGCTACTTAACAGTGCATCAGATGAAAGATGTCTCACCAGATACCTAATTAAATGAAAAGTAAATCATGTCTGTTTTCTATAGCACTGCACATTAATCAGACTTATCTGGTTAATATTGAAGTTTTCTATTATTACATAGGATACTGTTGATTTTAACTCGTGTGTATTGTATGCTAATAAGGGCTCTTTACTCTCACCTAAAAGGTAATCCAAAGTAAACCAGGATATATTCACTGCTTACAATGTATGAAACCAGATTGTTCTAATTTGTAAGGAAATTAACCAATATGTTTTTTATATTATGTAAAACATACAAATGTTGCAAATGTACAGATATTTTCCTGGGAATCTGGCTTTTTTTATTTTTATTTTTTTCTTTTAAGCAGCTCATTCTTTGTTGTGTTCCGATTCTAAAAGCCAGAGTCGGGATCATTTCTGAAGTAGCAGTCACCGTCACTGCTGCAGGGCCCTGCAGGCGGGCCTCAGCGCTAGTTCATCGAAACTCTGCAATGTCACTAGTTGTCACAAAAGAGGATAAAGAGTCAACCATCTCCTAGCAATGTAATCCCAGCACTTTGGGAGGCTGAGGCAGGAGGATCGCGAGTTCAAAGCCAGCCTCAGCAAAGTGAGGCACTTAGCAACTCAAAGAGTGTCTCTAAATTTACAAAAAAGGGCTGGGGATGTGGCCCAGTGGTCGAGTGCCCCTGAGTTCAATCCCCGGTACCAGAGTCAAAAAAAAAAAATAAAAAAAAAATAAAACCATAGTTCAAGAGTCAATTTAGCAGATCATGCCAGTAGCCATAAATAGTTTTATATCCTTTTACCTGGTAGTCCCATCTCTTAACATTATAATTACTTTTTTACAAACTTCATGGGTATATATGATTATCAACTATTGTTCCTAAAAATTGAATGTTAAAGAAAAACTCAGCAAATGAGCAATGATGAATAGAAGTTAGGAAAATGGTATTAATAATTGATGTGCTATGGATCATAACTATAAGACCAGCAAGAATAATTATAGACTATAAAGTCACAAGAAAGTCACAAAATTGTACATGCATTAGGGGCTGGCGTTTTGGTAGAGCACTTTCCTAGCACATGTGAGGCATTGGGTTCAATCCTCGGGACCACATAAACACAAATAAATAAAGGTTAAAAACAAAAGTTAAAAAAAAAGACTTTAAAAAATGCACATGCATTATAATTACAACTATGTACTTAAAGATTTAAAGGACAAACTGTTGTGTCAGAGTTGGAATATGATTTTTTTTGGTACCAGGGATTGAACTCAGGGGCACACAACCACTGGGTCACATCCTCAGCCCTTTTTTATTGTATTTTATTAGAGACAGGGTCACACTTAGTTGCTAAGTGCCTTGCCATTGCTGAGGCTGGCTTTGAACTTGTGATTCTCCTGCCTCAGCCTCCCAAGTGCTGGGATTACAGGCGTGCACCACTGCGCCCAGCTTGGAATACGATTTTTTAATTCTATTTCTTATATTGTAGATGGTTTAACACATTTTCTGACATGTTTTGTTATTTAAGGATGAATACGAGGGATCAGTCAATAATCACACGCGTCTCATGATGTTTTGATGCCATTTCAAAATGACTGTGTCCTGCCAGGCGCGGTGGTGCTCGCCTGTAATCCCAGCACTTGGGAGGCTGAGGCAGGAGGATCACAACTTCAAAGCCAGCCTCAACAATGGAGAGGCACTAAGCAACTCAGTGAGACCCTGTCTCTAATAAAATACAAAAAAGTGTTGGGGATGTGGCCCAATGGTCGAGTGCCCCTGAGTTCAATCCCCAGTACCCAAAAAAAAAAAGAAAATAAAAGACTGTGTCCATTTGGCATCCTAGAAGAGTAACTGCTTTTTAAGAGTCCCTTACCCACTCCCAGGAGGCTTTTACTCATTGGGACAGTTCCTCCTGTGGCATCTGATCTGTTTGGTTAAAACCTCAAGGAAGAAGGTGGTTTTTGCCAGGACGTAAGCTGACATTTTGCCACCTGGCCTTTGACTTTGAAGAAGAACCAGAGGATCTTTAAGGGTTCCACAGGGCTTCCAGCTTCTTGTGTCATCATAGCGACAGCCTCTGTTTCAGGGGACATGCTGTGACCAGACCCGCCTCTTCAAGTCTCTGAAGTCTCAACCCCTGGTGGCTGGGTGGCAAGTTAAGGAATAGCTTGGCATTCCTACCCTATTTTACACAGCTTTTTTTTTTTTTTTTTTTAACGTGTACTCTTTTCGACCTTTTCATTGAGGAGGGAGGGCCAAAACAGATAAAGCCCTGCTCTTCGTGTGTGCCAGCAAATTATTTTGAAAACAGCAGTCTCCAGGACGTGCTTACCATATTGTCTCCACCCTTTCTTCTGATGTATTTTTTATCGTGTGTAATCACTAGCCCTTATAAAAATCGGCTCTGGCTACCAACTGTCACTGCCCACCGGCAGGGCTTATTGCATAATTGCTATTATTGAAAGCACCATCTGGATGGCTCAGTGTTTAAAAAAAAAAAAAGTAAACCTCCTTATTGATTTCGAAGAGCTTACAGTCTAGTTGGAAACAGAAGACTTGAAATAACTGAAGAGTGTTCTCAAAGCTCCCAGTGAACAAGTCACATCATAGATGTTGGCACTGATCTGCATGTTGGGGATCAGATCAGCTCAGCAGGTGCAATGGGCGCCGCCCAGGTAGATGAGCACACCTAGATGAGAAGCTTGAGTGCGGGTATTTATTTAAAGGGATAGGTTGGCAAAGTGATGAAACTAAAAATACTTGCAAATTTCTGGTAAGTGGGTAATGAAATAAAAATTGCGACTAAGGGGTGTGTGGCTAGTGGGACTGATGGATGGATGGATGGATGGATGGATGGATGGATTGGTACATGCATAGCTGAGGCATTGGCTGAGAAAATGGGGGAAGACACAGTAAATCCCAGATATTTTCATAAAAGGAATCTGCTTGGGCTTCATTTTTTTTAAGTGTTGAATGTAAAATAAGGAAGAGGGAAAGAGGCAGAAGGAATTTTAAGCCTTTGGAAATTTGTTATGGTGGTGGTGTTGACAGGCTGGGGACAGAGTACCTAAGATAAGGTCAGAGGAAGGAGTCTGAGCTGCTTGTTTTGGTGGGTTACAAGTATTTGGTACCAGTAGGATGTCTATGTAGACAGTTAAAGTATAGAATTAGAGAGTCTTTAAGAGCAGAGGCTAGATTTTTTCAATGTTTGCATGAAGGAAAAAATGATCAAAAATTAAGGTGACACCTAAGTTTACAGTAGAGAGAAGGAAAGAGATGGCAGAGAAACTTGGGGCCACAGTACAGCCCTAGTCCCACTCTCCCTGGGAGCAGAGACCAGCAGAGTTGACTTTCGTGTCCTCTAAAAGGGATGTTCTAACAGTTGTAAGAAGGGAAGCCACAGTGTAGGAACAGGAGGATTTGCAGAAGAAGCCCGCATTGGAGCAGTTGAGAAAGAAGGTGCAGCTGACAAGGGGGAAGGGGAGATGAGAGCCGCAGGAGGTGGGGGTGAGGGTTTGGTTTCAGTGTGGGAGAGATCTGACCTGCTCAGGCATGCGTCAGGGCCGGCGCTGAAGCAGGGTGACCGTGGAGGGACGGTCCTCTGGAAGCAGGGCGGCAGGGTCCAGGCACCTGCTGTGTCATTCCCACACCAGCCAGGGTGTGGACGTGGGCTTGGCAGAGGCCTTGAGAAGAACAGGTTTCGAAGAGCTCCTGAAGGAGCACTCCGGGCTGGAGGGGCAGCAGGAGGTGGGCTTTAGGAAGCTTCTGGGCTAGTTCCTTCTTGGTCACTCATTTCATCTCTAGGCTACAGAGGTTGGCAAGGTGGGAAGAGCAGACCACTCAAGGTTCAATTTTACCCCAGAATCTAATCAGATAGAACTTACACATTTTGTTTGTTTCCTGTGTCTCAGAGACCCAGTTTCACCCCAAAGTGGTTGTGTTTTGTTAGATTGGTTGGTCCCTAACGCATACGACTAGCCCACCTGAAGCCCCTCTCGACCCCTCTAACTCTGCAGCTCATATCCTTTTAACTCAGAGATACCAGTAATAGCACAGAAACCAATAGCTGCCTGGCCCTTTTCCATTTTTAAAGATTTTTCAGTATAGTCTCATATCTAAACTTTACTGCCTGTGAGGTCACCTAGCCAATAAGTGGCAAAACTGTCACTTAGACCCAGGTCTCGTGGTTCTCTGGTTACACTGTGTTGTAACCTCCTGGGTGTAAACTCCCTCCACAGCTAAGGTCAGCAGAACTTGGTGATTTCCGGTCCAGTTGTCCAGTGGTTGAGGCCGTTATTCTATAAGCCATGAACTGTAAACATGTAATTGAAAAAATGTGTGCAAAGAGGGCAAAGGTCAATCAGAACCAGAATGAAGACGTAAAACTTCATGGAGGAGGGGCTTGGAGTACACTTTGAAGGATCAGTGGGAAATTAGGCAGAAAGCAAGTTTGTAGTCTGAGGGAGGTGTGTGCAGGAATTGCTGTGGCTGGTAGGAGAGAGAAAGGGGGCTGCCTGGACAGCCAATGGCTAAGGTGGCCTAAAGTCAGGGACAGGATGCCAGGAATGGTGGAACAGCAGGGCAGCTTTAGAGAAAATGACATTTTGGGAAACAGTCTGGCAGTAGCATACAGGAGAGAGCTAGGGAAAGACTTGTATGGCTGGGTGTAAGGACCTAGGTGGTGACTGTGCCATTAATCCCCACGGAGATTCTAAACAGGATTATTTGGCAACTTACAATAACAACCACAGAAAGATCACAGGTACCTGCCTGGCCTCACTGAGAAAAAGGCATGCCACGTGAATCTCGCTTATTTTCTTAACATTCTTGGAGAAACCAATCTGTCAGGGAAATAATAGGCAAACCCTTACCTTTTTATGGTGCTTGGCTGCTCAAAGTACATCCTACATTTCAGTAAGGCACCCCCAAGTGCTTGAAATTCTGTGAGCAAGATGGAGAAACGTGGACTGGAGAGCAGTCCAGTGGGGTGGATTTAGTTGAAAACCTAACTTAAAGAGCATGCATTGAAGAATTGTTAGGTCTGGAGCCAGGCTCCTTGTGGCTCGCTTCAGGATCCTGTCTATGTGAATGGACTGACCAAAGACATAAAAGACTTGTTTGTCAAGTTCCTCGGTTACACAACCTTCGAAGGGTAAGTAAGATCTGGGTGATGGAGCCAAGATTGAAAAAGATCTCCATGGAACAGAGAAGCATGAGCCAAGCTAACCATACAGCATTTGATGAGAACTGCACGGTCTTTGCATTAAAGGGAAAACCCTGAATTATCTGTGAATCATATTAAAAGACTTTGGGAGAGGGAAAAGGCTCTGGGAGACAGTTATGGAAGCATGAATGATCAGATGACTGTCAAAAGGCTTGATACAGCCTAAGGACAAAGTAAGACAAACAGTATAGTTGTGTGTCACTTAACAACAAGGATACTTTCTGAGAAACATGCCCTTAGTGATTTCGTCTTTGTGGGGACATCATGGAGTGTCCTTATACAAACTAAGAGGGCTAGGACATCACTGGGTAACATAATCTTATAGGACCACCATTATGCCTGCAGTCCACCATTACCGAAACATCTCTTGGCCATGCATAAGTGTATTTAGAGCAAGGGAGAAAATGGTCCATTGTGCCTGGTCACATGCCCCAAGGAGCATTTGCTGTTCACTGGACTGTGGGGGCAGTCATATTTTGACATAGTTGAAGAATCAGGGAGAACGTTTGTCTACATGGAGAAGAAAGGAGAAGACTCCAGGTTCATGACAGCTGGCTTCAATACGTAGAGGCTGCCGTGTTGAAGATGCCATAGATGAGTAGATTAGAGATTTCTAAACTGCAGATTTTGACTCAGTGAGCAGCTCATCGATGGAGGTAAACAGGTTTAGGAACAGCCATCAGGGACCTGTAGAAGGGACCCTGGCATTGAGATTAGCGCAGCCAATCAGGGTTCCAGCATATAAGTGTCACTTAGTGTGTTTTGGAACTGGTTTGTACCAGCCTGCAGGAGCTGGATGTTAAATAATCAGGAACTTTGCAAGCTTGTGTTTAAATTGTTGGTGGCTTGAAATCAGTCATGGTGGCAGTATTTATACCACAGTAGTTGGCAAAGATTACAGATCAGCCCCACCCACCCCCATCCAGTATTAGCCTCCCAGCCTTTCATCAGTGTGTCCATACCAAGCGTGTCTGTCAGAGCCACCAGGATCCCCTGGAACGTGGAAGAGCAGAGCAGGGGAAGGGAATGTCCATGTTTGTGATCTTAGGACTTTTCAGATTCTGTTTCCCTTCTTAATTGGGCACAGCTCCCCTTGTTGGTACACATACCACTTCCTATCTCCTGCCAAGATCTGGGGCCGGTGAGCTTTTCTGTCACTGGATCTGCCAGGGAAACTCAGATATCTTTGGTTTCTTGGAATAATTATTTCCTTGTTATGTATCTAGATTGGCTAGTCTTCTGTAAGACGTGCCTCCCACCCCATTCTCAGCACTAGCCTGAAAGACTGACTAGCAAATGAATTCCACCATTGAGATGGGATTTGGAAATACCTGGAGCTATTGAGAACAAGTGATTACAGAGCAAAGTCCAACCCACGGATATAAGAAAGCTCTGCAGGCCATATGGCAGTGACAGCCCAGTGAAGGGACCTTGGCCTTGAGCTCAGACCAGCTTCTGTCCCCATGCCACCTGGGCAAAGAGCAAACAATGATTCTAATTCTGTTGTTTATCTTCCTTATTTCTTTTTAAAGAAAGGACCTAAAATAAAGTCTGAATCATGATTACATGGAAACAGCAAACGTCCTGTTGTAGATACTTAGGCAAATTATACTCTGGCCATGCAAATGCTGTTTGAGTTTGTTCTGAGACTCCAGGTTAAAAAAAAAAAAAAGTTGTTCTTACTTTTTCTGAGATGCCTGCTACTGTGTTCCATTTGAAACCCCAAGGGCTTTTCCATTTTCCCCAGTAGTGCCTCCTTCCTACTCCCTCCCTTTCTTGGTTTCCCAAGAAATAGACAATACGCCCATGACTGGTTGGGCTACAACCATATCTGAACTCCTAGAACTGTGGGAGGCCCTTGCAGCAAGGTGTGTATTGCCAGCCGTGGACTGTTTGTGTTTGATAAGAAGTTTTCTCAGCAATGTAACCCGCCCAAAGCTGATTTTCAAACCATAGAACAACTCTGAATTTCAATATCCAAATTATAAATGAGTGAATTAAAGTATAGGTGTTGCTTTAAACATGTCATTACATATTGTAAAGCTATAATAGGTCTATTTTAAAAGAGATGAAACTCAATAAGTGTGCTAGTCAGCTTCTCATTGCTGTCACCAAAATACCTGACAAGAACAACTTAGAGGAGGAAAGATTTGTTTTGACTCATGGTTTCAGAGGATTCATTCCATGGTTGGCTGGCTCCATTGCTCTGGGTTTGAAGTGAACCAGAACATCATGGCGGAAAGGTGTGGAGGAGGAAAGCCCCTCAGCTCATGGTAGCCAAGAACAGAAAGAGACAGAGACAGAGAGAGAGGCAGAGAGAAAGGGGCCAGGTAGGAGATACACTCTTCCTCTAGCTAAGTCCCACCTCCCAGTGGCTCCTTCAGCTGTCAGCGAATTCACCCAATGATAAGGTCAGAGTCCTGATGATCTACTCATTTCCAAAAGCCTCACCTCTGAACCTGGCTGCATTGGGGACGATGCCAACATAAGACTTCAGGGGAGGGGCTGGGGTTGTAGCTCAGCGGCAGAGTACTTGCCTAGCACGGGTGAGACCCTGGGTTCGATCCTCAGCACCACATAAAGAAATGAATAAATAAAATAAAGATATTGTATCCATCTACAACTACAAAAAATATTAAAAAGAAAAAAAAAAAAAAAAGACTTCAGGGGACATTCCAGACCCAAACCATAACAGTGAGCTACGTCGCTATGTGTTGATGGAATATGAAGGGGTCAGGCAGAACAGTGTACAAGAAAAAAGGCAAGACAAGAAGAGACGGAGTGCCGCGGTAGCCATGCAGAAGTCCATAGGCGGGACACATGCCCACTGAAGCCAAGGACAGGGAATACAGAGAAAATGGGGTTCCTGCTGCAGAAGCTACAGGACGGCAGCAACTGAGGTGACGGTGATGGCTATTTTAACCAATGGTCAGGCCCAGGACAGTAGGAGCCCCAGAGAAGAATCTCTCTCAGACGTACAAAAACTGCAGCTACGACCAAGGATCAGACCTGGCCAGAGCTCTGACCCTGCAGAATCTACCAAATGATGGACATGAGAAAGATTGAGAAAGATTGCTTATGACTTGCAAGGGTGCAGAGGAATGGCGTGCTGTTCAGTCAGGCCTGCTAGGTCTTCAGCTGGCTGCTCTGCATCCCCCACCCCCACCGCTGCACGCTTTGAGAGCAGAAAGTTGGGTTTGAGTAACTTGGTTGTGATGACTGGCAAGGAAAAGGTTAAGAAAGGGACACTCCGGGGAAAGAAGTGGGGCAGTGAGGGAAATGTGGACCCAGGGGCGTTGAAAAGCAGCTGAGTTCATTAAGGTAGTGTGCTCTTCAGCTCAGAAAATCCCTCCAGCCCCCTCGCAGCAGACAGGGCCCTATTGTTTTTGGTCAGCCAATATCAGCACCACGTGTTGTTGGTCTTAGTGAGAAATGTGTCCATCAGTCAGCATCCTGCCTTCCTCAGCCAGGGTTCCAGGAGAGATTAAGCACCACAACCAAGCACAGCCATTGTAAGTACTGGATTGACTTCTCTCCTGGCAGCCAAGGGGGTGCACAGGAAGGTACTGATGAGGTTGTTTCCTGGTTTGGTAGTTCATGTGGAGAACCCTGGTTGAGAAAGACTGGTCGTAGGAAGAACTGGCCTTCCAGTATGAAATCAGCAAGCATCTCACCAACTCCTGGGGTTCTGCCTGAAGGAGGTTACAGACAGCAGCTATAGTCGTGGGCACTCGCAAACAGGAATGCACAAAACAAGATCTTCTCCGCCCCCCTGGCGGCTCCTCCCAGCTTGGCTCTACCCACAGAACTCCGCTGTCCCTTGTGCCTCCCAGGATTAAAGCCCTTACTAATAAGCCAGCCATATTTTCCAGAGACTCTCACCCCTGCCAAAACTACTAGCATTTGGTTTCTAAGATAGATATTTTATAGTAGTGTTGGCATTAAATTAGTTTCTATGAAGAAAATTTTGTTTATGCTCTCCCACTTCTCTTAGAAATTGTTACATGAAAATAATTCCACAGAATTGAAAATACTGAGCTCACCATCATTTGCTAGCCTGGTCATTAGTGCAGCATCAATTGAATGAGTGAAGGAAATAAACCTGTAATTACCAGGTTTTCACATGTATTGATACACACGTGCTGCTTACCCCAATGGGATATCAAAGGTGATCAGGCAGGGGTGGCTTTTACCACATCACAGCAGAGGAAACTTGGGCTTGTCACATTCAGGTGACTCAAGCAGAAACACCAAGTAGGTAAGTGGCGGAGGTGGGCTGAGAACCCAGGTCTCTCTGTTCCTGATGCAGATCTCTTAAAGGGCTACATCCAAAAGAATGGTGGCCAGTCACCTGGTGTGGGACAGAATAGTGGGCCTGTTGTGTTTTGGTGAGCACCTATGATATAACACTGTGCTCAGGTATGTGAGTGTCCAGGAGAGAAGCAGCCAGGAAGAAGCTTACAGCCGAGGATGGGAGGTCTAACTGCTACCCCTAGGGACAGCTGAGTGCCTGGTGTGACTCATAAGTCTAGTGGAAGGTGAGGAGAGGGAAGAAGGGAGTTCTGGGATGCTTCAAAAGGTCCTCAGGGAAGAATTGAGACTGAGATAGGACGGGGTGCATCCAGAGGCCAAGAAGAGCGAGGGTCCACGCAGGCAGAGGAGTGCCGTGGGGACGTTGGGTTGAAGGCAGAGGTGCAGGTCACAGCTGTACCTAGAGATGAAGAGGCTGAAGGAGAGGTGTGAGAGCTCAGCAGAGGTGGGCCTGGGGACTTGGGACCAGCAAAGTGAAAAATCAAACAGACCAGGTCCAAGGGGACATTTAGGCCAACAGCGTGATTGTGACCTGTAGTGCTGTAGCAAGCACTGACTAACAGAAGGCGCCGCACTGGTCTAAAAGCTCCCGCCGAGTGTCCACGTGGATGGGAGCAGGGCGCAGCCTGAGGCTGGCATCCGCACCAAGGCCTGGGGTGAGCAGAGCAGCTGGTGATAGAAGCAGGAGTCGCACTGCGCTCTGAGGATGGTGGGGTTTGAAGAGAAGACGGGAAGGCTTTTTAGATGACAAAAGCAGCACACACAAAGCACAGAGGAAGAAGGGGGTACTGCCACGGTGTGCACAGATGACAGCGACGGTCCTGACCTCAGAGAAGAGGCTGCTGTGGGTTGAGCTAGGGGGAAACGGGATGGGCCAGGAGCGGCTGCTGTGGGGCCTGGGAAGTGAGGTGCACTCCTGTGATCAGCAGGTGGGTTCTGGGGGGCGGGGGGGCAGGGTGTGAGAACGCTCCTGCAGGAGGACCAAGTCTGGCCTGAGCTGCATTGTAAGGGGAGGGGTGGGGGCAGGGAGCCAGGCAGGGCCTGCCTCATCCACCTGGGACGGCCGAGGGAGTCCTGCGTAGAGCACGTGCTATGAGGTGGGTCTCAAAAAGAAAGCAGGAGCTGCAGAGACAGGGAAGCCGGGAGAGGCAGGGTGACTGCTGAGCACCCTGGCTTCAGAGGTGAATGAATGAAGGAGCAAAGAAAGAAAGGAGAGAAACGGGATGGGCTGGAGGGAGAGGAGGTGATGAGCTCACTTTGAGGTGTCCAAATAGGGATGCTGTGTCCTGGGAATGCGGCAGGCTGGGGACAGGGCGCAGTTAGCAGCTCTGGATGCCTGACCTGGCCACAGCACGTGGGCAGGGGCCCAGAACGAAGAGCCAGCAGAGATCAGTGGAGAGCCAGCAGGGCACAGTCCAGCCCCTAAGGGACTGTGGAAGGGGTTGAGGTCAGCTGGGCCAGCTATCAAGAGAGGTGGGCTGGGGTGAGCACCCAGGAAAGGCCAGGGGGTCTTGGGAGGAGGGGCTGGCGGGGACACGCGAATGCAGCCTCTGTGTCTTCAGCTCAGCTCTCCTTGTCCACTGTGAAATGCGCTCTCGGTCATCCCTCTAGCCTCCTGCCTGGCCTCCCCGCATGCCTGTCAGGGGAGGACGCCCTGAGGTCACAGCTGGGATCCGCTGATGGTTGTGCTCCCCAAATGCAGGTGGGTTCCTTCAGAGAGCAAGGGCGGCTGCGCAGGCTGTTCCCTGGAACTGTGTGTCAGTGTAGTGCAGGAGAGCAGGAAGGAGGAAAGGGGAGAGGAGGATGGAGCGAGAGCAGGAAGCTCCTACATGTGGGGTAAGCTGAGGTCACTGTGGAGGAAGACGGGGCCTCTCTGCAGGTTCCCAACGCTTGCAGGATGGGGCAGCAGTAAACCTCCAACTGGGGTGCCCATGCACACCTGCTAGCTTCCTCGGCACTGCAGCTTATACTTTTGATCCAGGGAAGATGGGTGTTGACGTATCCATCACACATTGCTTCATTAGCTATTGATTTATATGGTTTGACTTCTCAATTCTTCCCTCCACTGCTTCCCCAATTTGCATTTATCATGAACATTGTCCCTTAACTGAATGTGGTCATTGCCACCTGCACCTGTAGCTTGTGGGTCCTGGGGATTCAGTAACTTGCTTACCAGTTCCTCAGCTCTGCTCAGGACCCCAGTTCCTAGAGACACTGTCTAATCCAAGTGAATTCCTCCTGAATGACATCAGTCCATCCTGTGAATGAGCAATTTCCATTGCTCTTTGTTGCCTGTGAAAGTACAGCTGTGTGTGATCAGGTGTGCTAGTCACCTTTTCATTAATGGGACAAAATACCTGAGGAAAAAACTCACAGTAGGAAAGAATTGTTTTGGCTCACAGGTTCAGAGATTTCAGTCTGTTGCTCAGGGCCTGAGACGAGGCACAACATCATGGCAGAAGGGCATGGAGGAAGACAGCTGCTCATTCATAGTGGCCAGGAAGCAGAAGGAAGAGGTCAGGAACAAGACCTGGTCCCCAGGAGTATGCTGCCAAGGACCCACTCCCTCCAGCTGGGTCCCACCTCCTACAGTTTCCAGTGCTTCCCAATAATCCATTTGGCTATGAATCCCTCAACAGGTTGATTCATTGATGAGCTCAGAGCCCTCGCGGTCCAGTCACTTCCCAATCCCACCTCTGAACTTCGGTGCATTTGGTAACAAGCTTCAACTCATGAGCCCTTGGGGGACAATTGCAAATCCAAGCCATATCGAAGGGAAACATCAAGAGGACCCTAGAATTGTGGCGTTGGCAAGAACTTCAGAAATCACCCCATTTAGCCCCCCACTCACAGGAATCCCTTCAGCACCTTTTCTTTAGCCTATTAATAACTTTGCTATTGATTTCAACTCTTCCCCAAAAGAAATATCAGGTGGGGGACCCAGGTAGTTTAAGAGTTGATATCACCAGGGATATCTAGACGAATGAGCTTTTAAAAATGAGGATTCTACTGGACTTGTGAGTGCTCGCTGCACTGATCCCTCCTGTGTGAGTCTCCGCTCTCTGGCTAGTCACTGCCCCTCCTGTGGCAGTAATACTCTGTGCTTTCACAGGAGAGGCCCAGTGGGACCAGATGACAAACTCCAGAAAGCCTGAAGTCCGTAACAGAGCCACCCTAAGGACTCCCTCCTTCCTAAATGCGTTAGCAGGTGCGAAGATGTGTTTGCAATCATACTTAACTTTAAGAGCCACATTTGTGTCGCAGCAACTTTTACATATGGCTCATGCTGTTAGACCTACAGGAACATGGACCTCTCGTTCTCTGTACCATCAGGACCCTGATTGATTTCTTTGACTTTGTCATTTAACAAGCTCGACCACGTGTGTACAACATTGTCCCTGCAGTAAAGAAACAGTCTTGGGGAGGGGACAGGGAGTATACCCTCTCCCTGGCCCTGCCACCTTTGGAAAAGGAAAAAGCTTCTCCTTGGTCCCCTGTGCGGGTGGCAAAGCTTTGCTAATGCAACATGAACCTTGGAGTTCCTCATCGGGAACTTCTTCCCTTCTCGCCCATCACCTGGGCTTCTGCGTGGCCCGTCTCTACCCGGTGGCTCAGGCCTGCTGCTGTAGTTGTGATGAGTCAGACCTACAGCTCTGTGTGTGGTGGCAGCATGGAGATGTGATCTGTCCCATAAAATCTCTAAATCCACTGTCCATGTTACAGCCGTTAGGAGTCCTCGGCTCTGTGCTTTCTAGTTACTCGTGTTTAGAGACAAACGCCCTCGTGTCTGCATTTCCTGAGTGAAGAGCTCCCAGCAGGACTTACTGTCCACTTCAGGACCGTGGCCTAAGGAGTATGAGGTAGCACTGATGACAACGGATGTCAGATGTTGTACCCTCGGTGCCCATTGCCCTTCCACTGCCCTAGCCCATGGTCTTCCTCGAGCCTTCCTGCCTCTGCACCTCCACTTGGGCTGTTTTCTCATCTTCAGTGCCCTCTCCCTCCTCCCAGCTCTAAGAGCCACCTAACATTAGCCTGTCCCTAACCAACTTCTCTAAATCGCGCCTTCCTGAAGTCTCCTTTGTTCTGCTCAGCCTGGAGCAGAGTCCACCAAAGTCCACTGGGATTTAAGCTCCACGAGAGACTGACTTCCTTGTTGACCAGATACTCAGTGCCCGGCTTATAGTAGATGCTTAGTAAATACTTATCGAGTGGAAGAGATTACTCCCTCTAATCCTAGCTGCATCTGACCTCCATTGCTTCTGCTATCCCCCTTTCTGTGCGCCTGCACCAGAGGATAAGCTTCATGAGAACAGAAAACAGGACTTTGTATCACTCTTCAGAAGAGTCTCAAACATACTGAGAGTTCAATAAATATCGGTGATTGAGGCTACTACATAATCACTCAATCCTGCAGTAATGTTCCCTGAGCTTGGGGGAGCAGGGGAGGTGGGAGATTGTCTTGCTCCTGCTTTCACATAAAATCACCCTTGAGGTGAAGGAAGGGCATACTTGAGAGTGGGACACTTCTTCCCTCACATTCCTCTTCCAGAAATTTGCAAAGGGCTGCAGAGAATTGCTCAAGAATCAGTTATCCAGTGGTTGTCTAGTTAATTCCTTAGTAAGCCACTCTGAAAACTGATTATAAACCTCTTTCAAATGCAGAGTTGGGAGACGGCCAAAAAGGGTATATTATTGTATCTTGTAGGAGGGAAGAATCCGGCAGATATTCACTGAGTTATGGCGCCAAAGCCTTCCTTTCTTCTGTTATTGTAAATTATTGTTATAGTGGAAAGCCAAATTGCAAAGTGAGCCCAAGCAGGGCACTTCCTCTCAGCGGAGGTCTTGCATAACGAAGACCTTCATAAACAAGCACTGCACGACCTTAACGTGGGATCCTCCAATTAAAATTCACGCTGCTTAATGTAAAGTGCAATAATGGCCTTACATGCTTTCTAAGTCCTAAGGTGTCCCTTGCCTCCCGGGCAGCTGTTGACCAAACTTTCTTTTTGTTTAGTACAAGAAAACTAGTTGTGTAGCCTTCCAAAGGGCCCCGGCAGAACTAAAAGCAGGAATTCCATCTACACACTGCACCTGCCTCCCCACACCTGGCTGCTTCCCATGGTGACAAACTCAAGTGCCCACAGGACCAGGCAGCATGGTTGGTGAGCTGGTAAGGCCTGCAGCAGGCAGCACACGGCATCGTCCAGGAGGGCAGCACCACCTAGCCCAAGTTCACTGTTGCTGCAAACAAGCATGTGGCCCAGAGTTGCCTGAGCTTCTGGTTTTCAAGAAAAGGTAGAAATCTAAACTTTTAGGAATTATTACCTGAGTTTTCAATGTTCATAACTAATTTGAAAAAATTTAAATCCTACGCAGGTCAAACTGATAATGTCCCTGCGTTGGGTACCTCCTGTGGGACAGCAGTGCATAAACTTCATTCTGTCCCTTCAGTCCTGCCTGCCTTGGGAGCTTGGAAGTTCTCCCTAGACACCATTGTTATCGTGCCACTCTTTGAAGGAGGTGTTTAAGTGATTCCCATCAGACAGGGACCAGGTGGGGTGCCCAGCACAGTGTCCGGTATCATGTCATTGTTCCACTGGGCCTGGTCAGAAGAATGAATCGTGAGTTTCTTTTGCACGGTCTTCCTCTCCTACAGGTATGTGTGGACATGAGTCATTGGTATGTGACAAATGACCCCAAAACTTAGTGGCTTATGTGATAAACATTTACTGTTTCCAATCCTATGGGCCAGGAACTTGCGAGCAACCTGGCTGAACCAGCTCAAGTTCTCTCAGGAGATTGCAGTGAGCCCTTAGCCAGGGCTACTGTCACCCAAGGGCTTGACCTTGCAAGGTGGCTCACTCATGTGGTTGGCATACCGGTGCTGGCTGTTGTCAGAGCCCTGGGTCCTTGCCCCGTGGGTCTCTCCATGAGACTACCTGAGTGCTGTCACAGCACGGCAGGTGGCTTCTCCCAGGACAAGTAATTCTAGGCAGAGCAATGCAGAAGCCGTGTGTCTTTTATGACCTGATCTCAGAAGTCACACCTCATCATATCTCATTGGTTACACAAGTTTGCTTTACCCATTGTGGGAGGAGACCACACAGGATGTTGAATACCAGGAAGTGTGGATCTTCAGGGCCATCTCGGAAGTTGTCTGTCACCGCTGTGCTCTCGATGGTCCCTCAGTAAATCCCTTATAAACACGTGATCCAACACTGAGAGTAGTTTTTCAAAGACACCTAAGAGAATAAACTCTTATGTCATAGTGATTTGTATCCCATTTACTACTATGTTCCTGTGATCAACCTCAGGAGTTAAATATCCTGTTGTTGTTGTTGTTGTTGTTTTGGTAATGGGGATTGAACTCAGGGGCACTCAACCACTGAGCCACAGCTCCAGACCTATTTTGTATTTCATTCGAGACAGGGTCTCACTGAGTTGGTCAGTGCTTTGCTGTTGCTGAGGCTGGCTTTGAACTCACGATCCTCCTGCCTCCGCCTCCCAGGCCTCTGGGATTACAGGCGTGTGCCACTGTGCCTGGTTTAAATATCCTGTTTTTATAATGCATTTTAGAAACATCTTCCCTGAAAGCATCTAAACTCATTTTGTAAAATGAATTTTAAAATCCTGCCCACGCACTGCTTGGAGTGATGGGTTCAGGTGACTGTGTGCTCTCCAGGGGACTCTGAGCTCCTGCTCACCTGTCTGCTCCCTGGCATGTTCTCCTCATCACCTGGAATGACTGCTGCACAAAACCTGGAGTTTTTAAAGGACATTCTTTCTGAACAAAGAGCAGATCCCCCTTCAATATGCTAATAGCACTTATGATAACAAATAGCCCAGCGCTTCCCTAAGCCCTCTGCGCTGGTAGGAGAAGGAGTGCCAGTTAATGGGACAAGTGGGGTTACCACAGTTCCTGCCCCGGTCTCCATTCCTGGCACCCCCCTTTCTGACCCATGCCCCAACTCAACAGCAAGAGTGGGTGCACTTTGCTGTTGATACCTCCAAACACACATCCCCAGGTCCCATAGTCTTGGCCTCCATCAAGACCACCCTTAGTATTCACTGTAACCAGATTTCGCCTGATTAAAACTGTTAAGGGGAAGGAAAGGTACCCCAGTGTGATTTCCCCCAGGAAAACCCCTGTTGGTAGCCAGTTCTTGTTTGTTCAGTAAACAAAACTGTAGCCTGGGAATTGAAGGTCCCCACCAGCAGCATGCAGGGGTGCGTGCTGGTGCCCTGGACCCCAGAACATTTATGTGTGTGCCTGGGGGAAGGGGCCCTGCAGCAGCCCAGCCCCCACAGTCGCCCACCATGGCAGTGGCCACCGCGTAGGGGTGTTGGTAAATGGAAATGAAATGTATAATTCATAAGGCTGTGGTGGCGTGCGATCTGTGGCAGGGGGGTGGTAATTACAGAATTGAGAAATGAGGCCGCGGCGGTGAGGAACCTTTCTAGGTTAGAGGCTGCTCTGATAGATGGCCTGCATTGTTCTCTTCTGACCTTTTTCTGAACTTCCCCTTAGAAGAACAGAGGAAATACGGTTCTGCCTTTTCCCATATTGTTTTGGAGCAATTCCTTCAGAGGCCAGCCCTTGGTGCTTCTGCTCCTCCATTTGGGGTTTTGCTTTCTCCCCTGTGTTTTGCTGCTTCCCAGAGAAAAATCTAATCGCTAATGACTCTATCCCAGTATTGATGGTAAACACCCAGGCTGCACAAATATTTGTTCATATTGCACACAATACATCTGGCGGGAGGAACAAGCCCTGAGGGGTCCTTCTCCCCTGCCCCGCCCTCCACCACCACAGGAGGGGACCCTGGGAGTGGCCCTCAGTGATGTTGCAAAGGGGCTGGTGAGAACCAAGTGGGCTGCGTTGCTCAGTGGGAAGGAGAATGGGAGGAGGCTTGGGCTTGTGGAACAGGATCAGTGGAAGCAAAAGTGAAGACAGGCCCCGGAGCAGCGCTCACTGCACCTCGGCTCTATTGATGCCGTCCTGGGGGGTGGCAGGGCTGGGACTGAGTGCTGAGCACCTCGGCACCAAAGCCCCTGGTGGGTCCCTCCTCACTTCTCCCCAGCTCTTGATTTCCTGGTCTGAGCCGTGACCCCTCCAGCGAGGCCCTGGTAACTTTGGGCTCTGTGATCACCAGAAATCTGTCGGCCTCCATAAAGTCAGGGAGGCCTGGGAGAGAGAAGGATCTTCACACGAGCCAGAATTGCTAACGAGTTAAGCAGAATGGTTTCACTTAGCCTCAAAACTGACTCTCGAGTTGAATCTTTGGGGTATTTGGGGTTTTCTGTTTTTTTGTTTTTTTGTTTTAAACACACTGTTTTTGAGACCAAACAAAAAGGAACTAGACAGTCCTGTGTCAGAGCCTTCCCAACTGGGGACCACGGGGTTTGGTTAGCTCCATTTAGTCAGTTAATGCTGATTGAGCACCTGCTGTGCACAGCGTTACACCCAGCAGCACTCTGCCAAGCAGTTCTTAGAAGCAAATGTAGGCCCCCTCTCCTGGAGGAGGTCTCGATCTCGCAGGGAATCCAGGACGGGCCTAAGTACATGCGTGCAAAGACCTACTTCCGCAGCGACGCTACAGAGGCAAGCATGACAGCCACCACTCGGTTGTTTCAGATGCTACATGGAAGTTTTATTCTTTGGCAAAAAAGAAACTGAGCTCTTTACAGCAAAGATCACTGTCATTCCTCAAGCATCCACTTAATTGCCTGTGGGTGTTTTTAGATGAATTTTTAAAAATTTCCCCAGCTGCCTCCCCTTCCCCATCTCCACCTATTGTTTGTTTCTTCATCTCAGATACAGAGTCTCTGCTTTTTCACCCCAACACTTCTCAGCTTATATATTTCTGAAAGATACAAACTCTATGTCAATCTTCTACTACTAAAAATTGGGCTTTCTAGCTTTCTCTTGATATTCCCCCACCAAAATCCCCACCATCGGGAGGAACTCACAGAGCCTGCTTGCTCCCTCCTCTTTCTTTTCTCAAAAATGAACAAACAGTAAGACATGCCTGTTGTCACCTCTTCACATAGTCAGCCACTCATCTCAGTTCAGCAGACGTCTGTGTATTGAGCATTTACTATGTTTTGGGCATAGTGCTTGGTGGTAGGAAAAAAAGATCACAATGAACCTCAGCCTCTTCTAGGTGGTGAGTGTGAGCCATGTCAAGCCGTGGTCTTCCACCAGCACCGCCTCACGAGGGTCTGTACAGGTGCTGCAAGGTGCACTGAGGTCAGAAATGCACGGTCCATGGCCCACAGGTGCTCCCAGGCAAGGAAAGAGCTGGCTTTAAATTCTTCTCATTTAAACACATGTGCATGCACACACACACATACACACACAAACCTGTCAGTGCGGGGCAGAAAGAGCTGAGTTTGGCAGTGATACAATCGTGCATAGGAACATAGAATAGGAGAGCCCCTCCATCAGGGAAGGAGTCTGGAGGAGGAGAGATCTGAGTGGATAGCCTTGCAAGCTTAAGCAGGTAGCCAAAAGGAGAAGCACTTTCCAAAGAGGCCAGGTGTGATGGAAGTAACGGAGGGAGCCTGGGAGGGCTGAGGGACTCACATGCTGGCCACAGAGCCTCTTCCCCTCCTGCTCTCACCTAGTTCCTCCTTCTCCCACCTAGTTCCTCCTTCTCCTTCTCTCCTTCCTCCCTCTTGCCCCTGGACTCCCAGCTGATGTATGGACCACACACTGATTCCACCCTGGTCTAGAGCAGTATTTGGTGCTCATGAGAACAAAATGAATGTCTGATTTCTCTTGCCGAGTGTTGTTCCATTCCAAAGACCCAAGTCCCAGCTCTTAGATTACAAAGAGGCCCCGTTGTTAGGATGAAAAAAATCTGTTTATGGGAAGATGGGGCAATGGTATCCTCATCTGGGGAATGACTAACACCCCTTTTACAGACAGAAATATCTTCTGTGTTCTGCCCAGTTTACTGTGGGTTTCCTACAGTGAGGTTCAGTGACTGTCCTTAGTAGGTTCCACCCCTCTGTCCCCATAGGAGTTGAAGGGTCAGATGGCTCCCAGATCCTGTGTCTGCTACACTTCAGCACCCCCTAGTGGGAGACATAAAGAGCCAACTGGGTTTTTTTGGTTTTTTTTTGGTTTTTTTTTTTCCATGACCCAAACACAAGAAAGCGAACACAGGTTGGGTTGGGTTTTGTCCCACACCTTCAGGACTACTGGAGGGTTGGCAGGTTTTCCCTAAATAAGCTGCCTTTTGCTGGAGACCTGGAGTTTATGCCCATTTTCTTTGGCAGAATTTCCCGGTTCCTAATTTCGGTTAGAACAGACCAGCTGCCCTGAGAGCTCCGCCTTGCCCTGACCGTGGTGGACCTAACCGGTCCTGCTATGAGAGACAAACCTGGTTAGGGCCATTCTGTGGACGTTCCCTCCGGAGAACTGGTTGAAAGACGTGCCTCGGAGGGTCCTCTTTTGCCGGTGCCAGGACCACCTGTGCTTCCCCAGACAGCAAGGCCAGCCTCGTGTGCCTGGCTCCTCTGGCCCCACCGCACCTGGCTGCCTGGAGACGGGCCACTTCCTGTACCCCCTGCGTCAGAACGTACTCCCCTGGCCAGGATGGCTCCTGGCTTTGGAAACTTGCTTAGTGAGGGTGTGAGCAGGTTTGGCCCTTCTTGCCCAATCATCCACCAAAAGCACAGCAGAGGGAAGGAGGCTTCTCCAATGATGCTTTTCCTATGGGAATATCCCAGTGGCTGCGATGGAAATTCAACCGTTAACATGTGTTTGGCATCTTTACTCAGTGGGCTCTTTTTTCTATCTTGGGTTTCTGGCTTCTACCCTCTTAATTGGTCTAGCTCCAGTTGGTGCCACTGAATGTGTCTCCCTTTCAAAGAAAGAGCACGTTTCTATGTGGGTGCCCAGTCTCTTACCCCAAACCATCAGCCATACAGAGTGGCTGTGACTCCACTCCACCACACAAGGCCAGACGTGCTAGAAGGAAGGGAAATACCCCAGAGATGAGCCTCGACTGCTCCAGCCCCTCGTGAACGAGTTGAGGCCTTGGGGGCCTCTTTTTTTTTTTTTTAATATTTATTTATTTGCTTTAGTTGTACACAATGGGTTTTTTATTTGTACGTGGTGCTGAGGATCGAACCCGGGCCGCGCACATGCTAGGCGAGCGCTCTACCACTGAGCCACAACCCCAGCCTCCTTGGGGGCCTCTTCAGCACAGGCCAGGGGAACCCTGGGAAGGAAAGCACGGTGGCTCTTCAGCCTCGTGGTCATTTTCTAGCTAACATTTATTGAGTTTCAGCCACGAATCAGCCAAAGCTAAATGTTGAAGCAGTGAGAACTTTGATGTTTAGATCAGTAAAGCTGCACATACATAATATTACTATCTCAGTCAGCTTTTCTCTGGGGCTAGAGATTTGACCGTGAGTAACAGGTTCACATGAAAGAGGCCCGCCTTTCCCTGCCTGACGTCTCATTGTCACCCTTTGTGGATACCGTATCACCAGGCTGAATGAAGTGTAGCTGCCACATGTGCTTCTGATCCACAGGAATTGAAATTCCAAATTCCCTCCCGGTGCAGAGGAAAGAGGAATGGCCCCAGCAAGCTGAGGGTGACCACAGGTGACAGTGCAATATGGGGTGGGGCTCCCCAGAATCAGGAGCTGCCCTCAAGAAGCTCTAAATGCACAATTTCAACCCTCAGCTTCAGTCAACAGACTAACAAAGCAGAAGCAAACTGATCAATAAAAGAAACCACAAAAAGGACTGTCATAAAAGACTGTCTGCGGCTCCGTCTGCTTCCCCAGCCAGCTGTGGCATGTCCCCGGCTCCGGCCTTTGCCACGACCTGCTCAGGCAGCTCATGAGGGCAGAGTGCAGCGGAGGCTTGGGGTCCACCTTGCCAGTGCAACCCACACCTGGCTCAGACGTGCCAACCCCATGTCACCACCCTAAGCCCCTTTGAGGAAAAGGGGTGGTGTGTGGCAGGGGACCTGGGGTTCTGACACGCTGGTCATGTTCCGTTTCTTCGCTCGACTGGTAGTGACATGGCCTTCGTTTTCTGGACAACACATTGAGCTGTACATTTTTCTTGGGCTCTTTTTTGTATGTGTGCTATCTTTCTCAAAAGACTAAAAAACTTTAAAGAACCTGGAGCAGTCTATAGGTAAACAGAATAAGTATGTGAGGCTACTTGCAGAACTTTGTGACTGTTCCCAGGCTGACATGTATGTCCAAGGACATTTATTGAGCCCATATTTGGAAAAAGGCCCCAGCATAAAACCTAGCTTGGTGACATTGAGGGACTGGGAGGCCAGGCCAGGCCAGGTTCTCTCCAGAAGTGCGTGGCTTCCTGGTAAAGGCACCAGAGACCAGACTGGGAGATATCAGGCCACCAGGCTGGGGACAGGCAAAATAAGCACTGCACATCAGGAGGGCCATGATTCTAGGAATTCCAGGGCAGTATGAGTATCTTTGAAATGACCCACATGGGTTTTCCTGGAAATTACCCAAGCTGGTTCTTCCTAGGAACATCTCTCACTGGGGTTTGCAATTGTTAGTGCTCTTCTGTTGTCTTTTTCTTTCCCTCCTTCTTGCTTTTTGTATTTCACCAAACCGTGTCAGTGTGGTGGAGGTGGACCCGCATCTCTCCTGTGCCTCTTTGTTTAACATACCCTACTGCATAAATTGAAAGACTAGCATTATAATGTGCTTTGGACTCCAAAAACAGGTTTCCAGTCTAAACCTCCATCATTAGAAGCCTTTGGAGATTATACTAAGTTTGAGTTCCAGAGCCAACCTTTTTGTCTGGCATATAAGCAAGAAAGTTAGATTTTGATTTTGGTGCTACACTCAACAGAGGTGGAGCAGTGCTAGGAAGCAAAGACCAGCAGGAAAAGTATGTGTGTGTGCGCATCTGTATTTAGTGCACACCAGGAAAATCTTATGCAGAGCCAAGACGTTCACAGCCATACAAATCCAAAAACTGCCTCTCTGATCTAACATTATACTGGAAATGGCCAGTTGAAACAAAGAAGCCAGCTTCCTTCAAGAGACTGTCCAGGTGTGGCATGAGAATCATGTCACCATCTAGACAAAACTGCAATATCGTCATCCTCCCATACAGATAACATGATTGGCCCCAGCGTCTTGAGCACTTCTGTTGGTAATAGTCAAAGATATTCGATTGCAACAGAATCACCTTGGAGGGTCTTGAGATGATCTTCACAGTAGTTTTATGGGCACTGATGGCAGAACTTCTGGAACATCTCTGCATGATCTTGCTGTGTGCTTTGTATCAGCTGCAAGCACCCAAAGGCGTGCATGCAGGGCCCCTCCTGGCTCTCCTCTGGAATGGTAGCCTCTCTTAGCTACCAGGCTGTCTCTTCACCACGTCACAGGGCAAAGTGCTCTGAAGCAGTGTGTGGCCAGAGATCTCAGGGTGCCCCTGTTTAGCCACTCCAAGGGGGCTCTGCACAAGCTGATACCGTCGGGAGCTCCTGGGCAGCCTCGCCTTTGTTCTTAGAACCCCATCCCTCGGTCCCTGTTTCCTTCTGCTCATCCACCTGACACCCTGACCACAGAAAAGACAACTCCTCTCAGACCTCCTGTTTGTTGACAAAGCTGTTCTTTTTCAAAACCAAATGTGCCAGGTTGACCTGGGACCAGCTAGGCCTCTATCACTGTTCAGATCTCCGCTTGGGCCCTCGTGGATTCACGGGTGTACCTTGAGCTCAGCTGGCACACGTGCTGGCTTGTTCTCGGATCAGGGTGGCAGCGCATTCTGCCTGGACTGGCTGCCCAGGCTGCTCTCCGGCCCTCACCCCTCGGCTGTCTTCTGCGCAGGTCTCTTTGCCTCTGGCTCCCGTTTCTCCAAAATTGCCTCCTCCTTCTCCTCCCTTCTCTTGAGATGTCAGCAGCTGTTCCCCGGGCCCTTTGTTGCTTTGATGTAATCCCTTGCTTCCACTGAGGGTCACCAGCTCAGACAGTGGCTCAGAGCTCACGACAGCATTGCCAAGTCTCCTTATTTTTGCAGCGGAAACATAAGATTTAACAACCCATCTGAAATACAATTTTACATTTTGATTGCTTCTGCCCTAGCCATACCGAGGTTACTTTCAATCTACATATATTTGTGGGAACGGGCTTTTTCACTGCAGTTCAATTCAAGTACACCTTATAATATCAGTGATTATAAAATACCACGGACTAATAGAGTGTCTTGCTTCCGAGGAGTTCAAACTGCTTTATAATTCTGCTGACCATAATTTATCTTCATAAGCTGCTGTGGAGACAAGAGGAAAAAGCCAGATTAATAATCACATTTATAGATGGTGAAATAAAAACTTGGGGAAATTGAGTAACATTTTTCCAGCAACACTCAGCTCTCCCTGTGCTCTTGGATTAGTGCTGCAGATTAATTGCTCGCTCAGGGAGTGCTGAACCTTGCCCTGTTTATCAGAGCACCGAGGGTGTGAGGGAGACATTGGCTGGGCCTGTGCTCAGCCGGGGAGGTTGGGGTGAGCAGGGGCTACCGCCCTGTACCCTGAGTCCCAGACCTTCCTTGCCTCTGATGCTGTGGCACACCCCAAGCACCCTCCTGGACCTGGTCCCCGGGCTGTGTTCCTGGGCATCACTCTGTTAAGAGGAGCCACATGGCCCAGGACAGGCACTGCCTTCTCAGTCCTGGCTGCACAGTGTAGTAATAATATGGAACCAAGTGAATGGAGGGGGACAGATAGGGAGTTCTGTTTCCAAAGCCGGTGATAGGCACACGGTTGTTGGTTAAATAGTTTTCCTAATGTTTCAAGGTATAAGAAGGAAAGGGGGCTTTAAAAATGAGGAAAAGGGGGCTGAAGATTAGCTCAGTGGTAGAGCCTGTGCTTAGCATGCACAAGGCCTGAGTTCAATCTCCAGTATCCCTCCCCCCCAAAAAAAGAGATGCTCTCTTATTTGATTACTGTCATGTGGGTTCAGGAAGATAATAAATAAGTGATTTAATGTGTGTTGATTGCGGCTCCGCGCCAGGCCCCATGCACGGGCTTCCTATGATGCTCTGTTTAATTGAATCCTCATTCCAGCCGGGAAGCAGGTGACAACAGAACCTGAGAGCCCCAGGATTGGGCACCTCCACACCTCTGCTGGAGGTCATCCCCTGCAGGGTCACATGATCTGGACTGATCTAGGGGCAGCAAGGGAGCTAGAGGAGCTAAATATCAAAGCTTCAATAATTGATGTGTTGAAAATGACAGGGTTTTTTTTTTCTCTTCCTATAGAAAAACAGAATTTTCAGTGTCTTGTTATGGGAATGTTGGAAAGGAACGATCCTTCTCTTTCCCAGGTGCAAATTTTGTCTGACACTTCATGTGTGTTCCAAGTATTTTTGATGTCCCAAAGTAGTATTGAGGAGACTCATTCAGACGGAGGTGTGCGGTGGCGCTGTGACAGGGAAGGTGAGGAGCAGCAGCAGCACGGGGACCCTTGTGCCCTATGCTCAGGAGCCAGCATCTCTCCCTGCCCCGGAGCAGACTGAGAACACACACAGCCCCCATGGAAGAACTGGAACATGACAACCAAAAAAAAATAAAATAAACCCAAACTGAAACCGGAAGGCCGAGCAGTCTGCCTCTTGCTCCAGGAGACGCAGCCTCCAGTGCTGCAGCTTTGAGCTGGGGACACCAGCCACACTGGGGGCTGCAGCTGGCACAGCCGTTCCTTCTAGAAGTGCATACTGAGAGCTTTCTGTGCCCCAGGCACCACGCTAGGCCCTGGGCATGGGGAGAGGGATGTGCTCACGCTGCTGGAGCCTGGAGGCCACCCCCACTTTGCCATTTGTCAAGACTTCCACTGTCTTGTGCTGGAAATGTTGGAAAAGAATGATCCCTCTTTCTTAGGTGTAAATTTTGTCTGACACTTCATGTATGTTTAAAGTATTTTCGATGTCCCAAAATAGGAATGAGGAGATTCTCTAAGATGGTTGTGGGGCCAGCAGGTGCTCCATTAATATTTATCGGGCGGGGCTGGTGTAAGCTTGTGGTTCTTTGCATCTTTGTCCTGTGGCGAGGCCGCACAGAGGAGGTGCATTTGATCAGAGCAGAATGCAAGGAAGAGGGGAGGACGGAAACGAAGGCTGTATCAGAAATATGTCTCACGCATTCAGAGAGGACGCATCCCTAGGGATGGGAGAAGAGCTCAGGGTGGCTCAGAAAAGGCAGCAAAGGTCTTGGGTGGCCAGCGGTGGCACCGAAGGCCTGGGTTGGAGCACCTGATTGAGCTAGCCTCTGTGGGCACCAGGCAGGGAGATGGCTTCCAGAACATAACAACCACGGTCACAAAATGAGAGGCTTGGACCAAATCCCTGAGGTGTTAAGTCCCCATTCTGTGTGACTTTGGTGCCACATCCAATCCCTGCTTCTCTCTCTTTTTTTAAAAAATGTTTATTTATTTGTTTTAGTTGTATACAATGCCTTTATTTTTACGTGGTGCTGAGGATCGAACCCGGGCCGCGCACGTGCTAGGCGAGCGCTCTGCCGCTGAGCCACAATCCCAGCCCCCCTGCTTCTCTTATTTGCGTAGTTCTTTGGCAGGCACCTACAAACAGGTGTCTTTCGACTCTCCCTGGCAGCCCTGCTCAGGTGCCTGTACGGGTAAGCAAGGGCTGGCCCACACGTGCCCCTCAGGGCCTCCACACCCGCTCCCCCTGGCTGAGGCCTGCCCCGGTGCCCAAGCCTCCATTCCTTCAGCAGATACACCCTTGACAGTCCCCTTTCTGCACTGCCTTCCAACCTCCAGTCGGTCACAAACATATTCTAGCACTTGCTTATATTTAATCAAGGTTTATTCAATCAACAAACATGTATTGATTGAGTGGCTAGTAGGTACCAGGCACCACGCTGCCTTGTGGACTTGGTAGAGGTAGACACAGTGGGCAGGTTCCTGGGAAAGTGCCGTACAGTGACATTTCTGGCATAGATGGAGACCAGTGGTCATCAGGGGGGCCTGTCTGTAGCAGTGACAGTTAGGCTGCAGTGTGAGGGATGGGAATGGCAGCCATGGAGAGCATTCAAGGCAGGAACAACAACGTCCCACGAGGGTCAGAAGGCACAGAGGGCGTTGCGGAACCTGAAAGGAAACCGCAGGGCCCAGAGCCTGCGGGGCTGGAAGAATGGCTTGGAGAGCTCATGGAGCCTGGGCCTTGGAGGGATTCAGATTTCATCCTAGGCGCAGCGGGGGCCTCAGAAGGCAGGTGGCAGCTGTGGAGGAGGTGCGGGGGGAGGAAAGGGGTGGGTTGCCTAGTAGGCTCAAGGCCTGGGTTCAATACCAGTGCACAAGAAAGGAAGGGAGGGAGGGAAGCGAGACAGGAAGCTCCAGGTGGGATGGGTGGCCAGGACCAGAGCCGCCAGGGGACATAGAGAATCTGGGACTGATGTGAGGTAGACTTGGGAGCTGGTCATGTGGATGGATCAGATGGTGGAGATGAAGGGATGGAGAGAGGGATCAAAGATGCTTTCTAGATTTCTGGCTAAGCCTCTGAGGGTAGGTAGCTCCCTTCTGAGGAATAAGGGGAAGAGCAGGGAATCCATGTGGAGAGGAGGGATGGAGTAGAGTTCCCTTTTTTGGGGGGGTGGGTATGGGTATTGATCTCAGGGGCACTCCACCCCTGAGCCACACCCCCAGCCCTATTTTGTATAGAGCCAGGGTCTCACTGAGCTACTTAGCACCTCGCTTTTGCTGAGGCTGGCTTTGAACTCTCCATCCTCCTGCCTCAGCCTCCTGAGTCACTGGGGTTACAGGTGTGTGCCACGGAGCCCGGCCTAGAGTTCTCTTTTAAACACGTGAACTCTGGGATGACTGTGAGGTATAACAAGGAGACAGCAGGCTGTCAGACTTCAGTCTGAAGCTGAGAAAAGAATTCAGGGATGGAGACAAATTTGGAAATAGAAGCAGAATTTAAACCTGTGGGAGTGAAATTACTGTATCAGTCTCCTCGGGCTGCTGTAACAAGTGCCACAAAATGTGTGGATACTTACATGCTTATTCTCTCGCAGTCCTGGGGGCTAGAAGACCAGAATCCAGTGTCAGGCTCCCTCAGAAGCCTGCAGGGGGTGTCCTTCCCTGCATCTTCCTGCTTCTGGTAACTCCAGGTGTTCCTTGGCTTGTGGCAGCAAAATCCTACTCTGTCTTCACATAGCCACCCTGCTGCTGTGGCTGTGTCCAAATTCCCCTCTTAAAAGGACACCAGTCATATTGGATTAGGGCCCAGCTACTTCAATATGGCCTCATCTTAACTAATTACACCTGCAACGACCCCATTCCCAAATAACGTCACATTCTGCGTCCCAGGATTACAGCTTTCGCTTCTCTTTGGGGGATACAAAATTCAACTCATGTCAATTATCTTGGGCAAAAATGGACAAGGAGATGAGCAGGGGGCCAGGACTTTGCCAGCATGTGACAGTGGACAGAGGAAGACAAACCAGTAAAGGAAATGGACGGGCCACAAGCAGAGGAGTGAAGGACAGATCTGGGAGAGTGTGGTGCCCAGAAAACCAAGAGTAAGTGTCGCAGGACAGAACGGTGGACTGGAAGAAAGGCCGCTCTCAGGTCCTGCGGGTGAGAAGCTGACCATGGACGTGACAGTGTGGGGGCTATAGGTCATGCCGGTCTCACCAAGGGCAGCACAGCAGCGCATCGCCAGGTCCTGTTAGAAGAGGCTGAGGGCATGCGGAAACCACAGGGGGAGATCACCCACAGGCGACTGGGCCAGGGCCAGGCAGCGCTGCAGGAGGCGAGGGGCGGAGGCACCCTCTGGGCCTGGGTTTGTCGTTGCCTCGTCTGCTCTTGCACTCTGCTTTGTTCTCGAGAATGGGAACTGAGCGTGTGTCGGTGCTTCCTTACTGGTTCTCGTGTCTGGTGTCCATGTTCCGCACGTCTTGCACTCGTTGTCGGTCGTCCCATGCCTCAGTGTTGCCCTCCCAGCTTGAGAGCCCCCCACAGACAGGGCTGAGCTGTTCTTTTGTTCCCCAACCATTTAACCTGGTGCCTGAGCATTTGTTCTTTATGGTCAGAGCGAGAAAAACATTCTGCTGTATGTTTGTGTCGCGGTACCATGAGCGGCTGCCGTTTCGTTTTCTTGGTAGACTAAGCAATTTTCACAGGCCCTGCTCATGTAATGTCAGTTGTCAAAACCTGTGACTTGTGTTTCTTGCTGAAGAACATCACCAGAGTGCCAGTGAGACAGTCTGAGTTTTGGATTCTGCTGTGCCTGGCTCCAGGGGACAGGAACTGGAAAGTGAGGTGTCCACAGGTGAAAGGCAGTCTGCTTTGGGGCTGTGAGAACTGATTGGCTAATTGTTAGGAAGGGCAGACCCAAGGTCAAGTGCAGAGAAGACCCCAGGGAACTAACCTGCCTCCTTCCTCAGGCTGGGCCTGGAGATCGGGGTGACACACATCCAAACATCCAGCCATGGTTGGCCACCCACTGAAGGCAGCCCAGGCCCAGAGCCATATGTGACAGGAGGCAGGGCACACCTGACTCTAGACCAAGGGAGGCAGGAAGAATGGCAGCTGCCGACAGCACCTTCTCTGTAGTGTTCTTTTCACATATTCCTTTCTTTTTCTAAGGTATGTGATTTTTTAAAGTAAACTGAATCCATCCTTAGGGCACCACTAGAGGTAATCTAGCTATAATCTCGTCAGTTCCACACTAAGATAGTGAATCTGGGAGCCCCGGCATGTGGGACACATGGGACACAGGTGACCTGGCAGGCAGTGGGGTTGAGGCTGCATGAAACAAGGTTGTGCAGCTGGGATTCATCACGGAGCCACCACAGGCAGCCCCAGCTCTTGGATGCCAGAGGGCGAGAGCAGCCTCCAGGGCTCAGACACTGTTCACCAAGGGACTGAAGGAAGCAAAGGCCCGCAGAGAGGGAGGAGCCAGGGAGAGCACTGGCAGCCATCCCCAGTAGTGAGAGGACAGGGACAATGGAAGGCCTGTTACATAGCAGCACTGGGGCAATGTGCTCCCTGCCCTCCCAGCAGTGACTCTCCTTCTGTTAGTCAGCTTTCCCTCACTATCATGAAACACCTGAGATAACTGACTTATAAAACAAAACGGTTATTTTGGTTCACAGTTTGAAGGTTCCAGTGCATGGTCAGCTGGCCCCGTTGCTTTGGGCCTATGGTGAGAGAGCATGACAGAAAGCCACTGCCATCATGAGCCATGAAGCAAAAAGGAAAGAGAAAGGGGTTGGAGTCCCACAGTCCCTTGAAAAGTCCTTGAAAAGGACATGCTCCCGATGACCCCAGGGCTCTCACTAGGCCCCATATCCCTAAGGTTCTACAACCTCCCAAGAGCACTATCCTGGGGGACCACATAGGGCCTGTGGGGGACATTCAGCCTCCAGACCATCATACCCCCCTTAGTGCCCAGGCCAACAGTGAGGTGACTCAGAAACACCACCTCCATCTCCTGTGTGCATCTGAAAAATCAAAACCTTATAACAAGATATTTTAGTAGGTCTTTTTTTTCCAATACTATTTTCTAGAGGAGAGAGCTTAGCAATGAAAGCAAATTTAAATGGAGGCGGTAAAGCCTGCTTTTTGAATGGAGAAAATTCAACCAGAAGATCAGAAACCAGCGGAGGCCACCTGGCGCCCCTCCTGCCAGGGGGCAAAAGGTGACCTGGTGGAAGACAGCCTGCGGCCCTTGGCTATAGCCCTTGTTGCTGGAGGCAGGCAGAGCAGCCTCCTCTCGCTTTGCTTTATCAAGTAGGACACGTGGGGGGGGGCGGCTGATGCATTTCCTATCACACAGTGCCCAGGCCACAGGTCCCACGAGTATGAGCTGTGTTCACATGTCAGATTTTGAGCCTGGTTTTCCCTAAGACGTACCCCTACTAAGTCGTAACAAATGCTCAGAAAAGAGGGTGAGCTCTGTGGTCTCTGGTTTTGATTACCAATTTCATGTGCAGTTTTCTGAATTTAATTGGTTTCCTTTGAAATCTCCAGTATGTGACCTCGTCTGTTGTGTGAGGGGACATTGGCTCCTACAGTCAGGAATGGGTTGTTGGTAGCTTCTAATGGAATTCTGGTTGATTCCTAAGTGATGTATTCATGAATAGGGAATGGTAATTGTAACATGAGAGATCTTCTACAGAGATTAACTTTGTAGAAGCTAATGAAAATAAAATAGTAATGTTTCCTTGGGAAAATGTGAGACAGATTCCTAAGAAAAGAATCATTGGTGTGAATGGATATTGGACTTAATCCCATTGTTTTGGTGGGAATAAATTGTTTTACATCTTCTTAAAAGTAGAATATTTGTGTGTCAGAATTCCTTTGTAAAAACCAGGCATCCTCAAAGATTTCCAGATCTTTAGTTATAAAAGCCGACTCCCTAGTACCATTCAAGTGGTTATTGTTTCATCTGGTTGGCATGTGGTGGTGAAACCAGTAATTGTGCTTCCTATAAGATCTGCTCCCCAGGTACCAGCCTAGCCCTACACCAAGCCAGCCAGCTCACCATGTCCTCCTCTAACTGGAGGACCAAGCCCAAGAGTGGATGGGCCACTGCACCACAACTCTCCTGGGCCATGGGCCCTCCACAGGCAGTCAGTAGGAGTCCCCAGGTTGGAAAGACAGAGTTCATGTAGAAACAGCTGCCTACGTCTCCACGCTGATAATGGCTCCTTCCATTCTTCCTTTCCAGGGCCCCTGAGATCATCCTTGGTTTACCATTTTGTGAGGCGATTGATATGTGGTCCCTGGGCTGTGTCATTGCAGAGCTGTTCCTAGGTTGGCCATTGTATCCAGGAGCTTCTGAGTATGATCAGGTGGGTTCCAATGACACAGGTATTTACAGCAGGACCTCATTCCCCAGCTTAAAAATATCCTGATTAGCATTTCATTTCTAATTCTACCTATGGGTGCCATCATGGGCTCACTCATTGTCTCCCAAAATTACTTCCCTTAACCTTGCTATTTTGTTCTCTTTTCCTTCTTCTTTCTGTATAAAACTGTCATTTCCATTTTTTTCAAATCCACAAGAGCCATGAGTATGCCATATGTACAGTGACAAGAAAAGCCCTGACCCCCTTCTTGTCTTTTCTTGCAGATTCGGTATATTTCACAAACACAGGGTTTGCCAGCTGAATATTTATTAAGCGCAGGGACAAAGACAACTAGGTTTTTCAACCGTGACACAGACTCGCCGTATCCTTTGTGGAGGCTGAAGGTAGGAAAAGCATCCCCCTCCCTCCTCTCCAGTGGCCCAGCACTCAGGAAGGAGGGCACAGCTCCATTAGCGGGGAGCTTGTGACATTATCGGGTTGATCCCAGGTCTCACTTTAATTTGGTGAGCAAAATGGGGGCATGGGGTGTGGTTGTTGATACACGGTGTGACCAAACTTGCAAGTTCAAAAGCACCTTTCCTCTTGGCCCACTGATGCCTGAGAAACGTGAGTCCCCAGTTAAGATCATTAAACTCCCAGGATTTTACCTGATGAACCCGGAGGACTGATTTGTACTAGGGAAAGAAATGAGCTACACCTTGGCCTTGAGTCCAGAGGGAGCCAGGCCCATGTGCAGCAAGCTCCCCATGACCTTGAGAACTAGAACGTAGGGGTGGGCCCCAGGGGATGCAGAGGGGTTTGCGCAGTGCAGAAGCAAGGGGAGTGTTCTCCAGGCACAGGAACCGCCTCAGCAAGGCGAGTGTCGCGGCCCGTGGTCTGGTCTGTAGGTGGCGCAGTGCTCTGTGGCACACCGTACGTAAGCTCTTCAGGTTTTGCACAAATGGACGCATATTTTGCCTTCACTTTGACCTGTGCCTAGTAATTCAAATTAATGTATCTTCCTGGGAAAGAGAAAATAATAAAAGTCTTAAATATGTTTTATAGTCATTTTAGGTGTTTCCTTTTTTGCAGGAGGGTGGGTGGGTGGTTTTTTGGCAGAAACCACAGCCAGATTCTAATATAGTTTAAAAATAACATGTGGCAAATAGTCACAGAAGATTGAGAAAAGAGAGTAGGGAACTAAGCAGGCAGTCGTAGTCCACAGTGGAGATGAGCATCAAGGTCAGGTCCAGTTGGAAGCCCTCTGGTGGAGAAGGGCGAGCCAGGCGGGAGGTAGAGCCTCATCCCACACGTCCAGCTGTTCCCAGGAGTCAGCGGTTTCAGGTGTGCTGTCCTTGAGGGAGGTTCTGGGGATTAATCACCTCTGTCCGTGGATGAGCCCAAAACCTCATGGCAACTGGAAACCACAGTTTCCCAGCCAATGGGAGCAGTGGATGTCTGTGTCCCTGCCCAGGCAGAACAGATCACGGGCTCCGGAGCCACCTGCCACCTGCTGACCAGAGGACCTTGGCAAGTTCCCTAGGCTTTCCATTCCTGTTTTCCTGTCTGGAAAATGGGGGAGTGATCATCCTACTTAGTGTGGTTATGAAGGTTACTGCATGGGTTAATGTGCTTTGAAATAGCACTGCGAGAGCTTTGTGTATAAGGACTTGTTACATAAAATAATATTTTATATAACATTTTATGTAAAAAGGGGCTCCTGCTTTTCTACAGAGACTCCTACCTCAAACTTAGGGAAGGCTGCAGGGCAGTCAGGAATAGGGCAGATCGTCCTCATCTTAGAACACTCCGTCGCTGATTCAGAGCAGGCCATGAATGTAGGTGTCCGTGGGAAGGAAGAAGGATGAGTGAGTGTGGGTGAGTCAAGGAATCAGTGTGCAGGTCACCTTAAGAAGAATCAAAGCTCCTTCTCCACCAGGTGGGAAGGACCCTCTGCGGGGAAGCGAAGCGAGAGCTCAAGTGTTTGAGACTGAGTGACTAGGAGATAAGCCACATTACCAATCAGCTTTTGCCTTTCTTGATAGACACCAGATGACCACGAAGCAGAGACGGGGATTAAGTCAAAAGAAGCAAGAAAGTACATTTTCAACTGTTTGGATGACATGGCCCAGGTAAGCGCCGCGGGTGAGCGTGCAGCGTAAGCCCTTTGAACACCACGTGCAGCAGGACTTTGCCAGAGCACCAGGGCGCTGGGTGGAAATGCACATTGGCCAGCGGTGCTCCTTGACTTTGAGCCCAAATAATTATGTGCCAGCCTTAGTAAGAATGCCATTTAGTTTGTGGAATATTTTTAAAACCTTACACCAGCCCCTTAAAAATAGATTCAGTTTATTGGCTCTTGTTTTACTGGCTGATCTTATGGTGTTTTCATGAATTCAAGCCCATTAGTGCATCTGGGTTTAATGCCTGTGACTCACTGTATCAGTTTCTAGGGCCACCAGGACAAGCCATAACAAACCCATGACTTAAGACAATGGACATTTATCCTCTGACAGTTCTGGATGCCAAGTGTGTGGTGAAGGCATCTTTGGGGCCAGTGAACTTCTGAAGGCCCCAAGGAAAATCACCCATGTCACTCCGTGAACTTCTGGTGGCCCTGGCATCCTCACATCCCTCGCCTGGTAGCTGTGTCACTCTAATCCCTGCCTCCTCTTCCACGTGACCTTCTCCCTGTCATCTCTGAGGCTCAGTGTTCAGATCTCTCCTCCTATAAAGGCAGAAATCTAATCCACTGTGACCTCATCTCAACTGACTACATCTGCAAAGACCCCATTTCCCAGTAAGGCGTATCCTATGGTCACTTTGGACTAGGACAGGAACATATTTTTTTTTTAAGTTGTAGCTGGGCACAATACCTTTATTTTATTTATTTATGTGGTGCTGAGGATCAAACTCAATGCCTCCCGTATGTGAGACAAGCACTCCACCACTGAGCCACAACTCCAGCCCAGGAACATATCTTTTAGGGAAACATAATTCAACCCACTACATTCAATCTCTCTCAGCTCACTAGCAGGGACCACAGACTCTCAACTTTGTGCCCCAGAGAAAATTCTAGAACTTCAGCTATTTTTAGTGTGAAGACTAGTCTAAAATCAGGGCAACCCAAAGTGAGTTTTTCTTTAAAGCAATGAGAAATAAAGCTTTAGTCCAATAAATGCTTAGCACACCTCTTACTGTGGATGAGTATAACCAAAAATCCTGATTCTGAGTAAAGCACACTTGTCAGTTGATTAGTAGCTAAGATTGTCTGAGAACACTGAAATTGCTTTCCAGAGCATGCCTTGGAAAAAATAGGAAGTGCCACAAAACATGACTTTTAAAGACCATCCTCGTATAGACTTTCTCTTGGAAGAAAAATCCTGTGTTCAGATACCCTGCCTGCCTTGGCCAGAAGTGACCACAGTGAACACAGAGAGTAAAATAATTCTGGCCCAACACAGGGAGCCATGAGAAGGGTGACCTACTGTAGTTGGAGGAAGAGGCACTCAGGCCTTCCATTTCCTTCTGAAGGTTAAATAAGCCTTTTTTTAACACCTTTTTTTTTTTTCCTATTGCTTCATTGTGATTCTTTTTTCTTTTAATTGTCGTAAAACATAGAGCATGAAATTTATCAGCTTAGCCTTTCTTATATGTACAGTTCAGTGGAATTAGGTGCCTTCACATTGTTATGCAACCAGTCTCCAGATCTCTTTCATCTTGAGTTATTTTTAATGAGGTGTGATGAGAGCTACATTTTGACTTAGCTGATTAAAGCAGGAGCAGTTTCCATCCTGTCACTGAGATGTGTTTGTAGGTGCCACCTACCCCTCTCGCCCCTTTCCAGAGCCTGCCCTCCTCCTGCAGAGAGCAAAGCCACCTCCTGGGGTGACAGCAGCCTGTGGGTGCCTTCCACAGGGCAGAGGTAGCCTCCATGAGCTGGGAAGGGGGCTGGAGATCTTGAGGAGGGACAGGACAGAGTGTAAGGCGAGGTGGGGGAGGCGAGGCTCACTGGGGCCTTTGGTCACCTGTCCTGCTTGCTTCCAGGTGAACATGACGACAGAGCTGGAAGGGAGTGACATGTTGGTGGAGAAGGCAGACCGGCGGGAGTTCATTGACCTGTTGAAGAAGATGCTGACCATAGATGCTGATAAGAGAATCACGCCCATTGAAACCCTGAATCACCCCTTTGTCACCATGACACACCTACTCGATTTTCCCCATAGCACACAGTAGGTGTCCTGCTTGATGCTTTATACTAAGGAATGGTCCTTTTTCTTTAACAGCCCGGGTAGTAAATATTTTAGGCTCTGTGGCCATCTGGTTTCTGCTGCAGCTACCCAGCTCTGCCTTTGTGAATGAAAGCAGCCACACCGCACGTAAACAAATGCATGAGGCTGCGTTCCCGGAAAACCTTTATGAAAACATGGGGGCTGGATCAGGACCCCCGGCTGCTGTTTGCTTGATACCAAAAGAGAGGGAACAGTGGAGCGTGGAGCATGGGAGAGCCTGAGGTTGGACGAAGCTGACTCAGGTGTCCACACGTGGGGAAGTCCCAGAAGGGCAGTGCCCAAGGACAAAACTAGTTTCAGCACCAGGTTCACTCCCAACTCATCCTGGAGTGGACCCAGTCTAGTTTATTTGGATTTTTTCATTCACTGTACCAGGGACTGGAGCAAGTGGGGAACAAAGCAGGCGGCCCTGCCCACCGAGGCTACTGTCTGCCAAGTGGCCCAATCCCCAGTCTGCCATCAAAAAAGGGAAGGTCACTATATGCATATATGACAAGGTCAGGCCAGAGAGACCCCAAGGAGTGCCCTCTGAAGGCAAGGAGGAGAATAGGCGTGAGCAGGCAGGGCATTGTCTGTGGGGACACTCCAGCGTGGGCAGGACCGAACCCCAGGCTTGGGGCACAGTGGGTGAGATACCAAGGCCACAGGAGCAAGCCCTGCATGGCAAGGATTTGGGTCTTTATTCAAAAACAATGGAACATCAAAGACTTTGAAGCAGGGGAAGGTTGGTTAAATTTGTCTTGAACACAGGTCTCTGCTGCTGCACAACAGTCTGGGAAAAATGTCTATCAAATCTTATAACCCGGAGGTCATTGGTATTTTGGTGACAGCCCTTTCCATGCAGTGGTGGAAGCAGAAAGCCATTTATCAGGTTGAAAGATCCAGTGAGAAGCAGAGAAATAGAGAGCAGCCTCTCAAGAAATGAGACTGTGAAAGGGGAGGGGAGAAATCCAGGGGTAATCCGGGAGGGGCAGAAGGATTCTTTTTTGAAGACCAAGAAGACTTGAGCAAATTTAAATTCTGATGGGAAGAATCTGGTGGCAAATGAGAAATTAGAGGACGGGGTTGCTCAGGGTAAGTTTACTAAGACAGTGGAAAGGCCTGAGTTAGAACACAGGTGGAGATGGGCCAATGTCACCAAAAGGTGGCAGACAGGGGTCATGACCGAGTGTGCTGGCTTAGTGGAGAAAAGCTGAGAGTTCCTGTCTGATAATTTCTGTTTCTGAAGTAGACGGTGAGGTTGTGTGTTGAGAACGAGGTGGCTGGTGGGTTGAGAAGGATAGCAAGTTTAGGTATCTGGAGCAGAAGGTTCAGAGCAAACTGACCAGAGCATGGTCGGATTATAGGACTCTGAAGTTGGACCTGAAGAGCAGGTGATGTGACTGACCTCCACAGGAGAAAACAGAGGTTGGGTTTGTCTGGGTCGGATTTTCCAGACTGATAAGAAAAAAAGATGGATTGATGAGGAAGTTGACGTTGCTGGCAATATGGTGGTTGTAATCCAAAATGGCAGCTACTAGAGCTTAGCTGAAGGGAATGTGAAGATGAGAAGGGTCCCAATGAATGAGGTGCTCTGATCAGCTTCAAGAAGTTATCATAGGGTGGAGGCCAGCCAGCATCTGGTACGTTGCAGCCATACCAGTACCGTGACCCCAACTATTATGGTCTGGGGGTGTATAATATGGAGATAGCAGCTGAAGCAGAGCAAGGTGTGCCAACGACAGCCGCAGAAGAAGCAACAGCAGCTGCTGCAGGTGGCCACTTTCGTGAAGGAACTGTGGACCTCATGGAAGATGTGATTCAGGAGAGTTACCTCAGCCACGAGGGCACTGTGAACCAGGGAGGTGTCGGGTACCACGAGGCCTGTGGTGGTAACCAGCAGCCCAGGCAGCAGCAGCAGCCTGCAAACATAGCTGATGCGGTTCTGGAGCCCCAGCGCAGCCGTCCACGAATCCAAGTTCTCAAAGTGGCAGTTGCAGGGACTGGAAAGTGTTTTCCAGGCAACTCAATACCCAGATGTGACCACCTTCTAGAAAGGGACTTGCAAGATGCATCAATGTGACTGAAACCAGAGTGCAGGTTTGGTTTAACAACAGGAGAGCCAGACGTAGGAAATATCAGGGGAAATTAATGCTTGGAGATGTACCACCTGGTTCCCAGGACCACGTGTTCCTGGCAGACACGAACAAACCCTAGAATGCCACCCTTCAAGAGCCAGACTGGAGATGGGTCTACAACTGATTCATGGGCCCCTGTCGATGCCCAAGACATACGTATCTCCTCAGAAGTTGTATTAGCAATCAAGAAGTGAATTGCCAAAAAAAAGAAAGAAAGAAAGAAAGAAGAAGTTATCATAGCAATGGCTGGACGAGCCAGATGGGTAGAGAATGTGGCCATGGAACAGAATCTCGAGTTCATGATTTGGGGAAGTGGAACAGTTTCAGGTCTGGCAGAACAGAAAATGGATGATGGGCTTGAGGACAAGGTCACTGAGATGACAAGCAACCTAGAAGCCAGGGTGCTCAAAGAGTCCTCAGTGTAGCCTCTGCAGTCTTCCTGGCTGGGCAGAGGAGGGCTCGGACAGGAAGACTGGCCAGTGGCAATGGCCTGGGTGAACAAGCGGGACAGGGGGTCTTTGGTGGATGGGAAATTTCATGTCCTCAGGTTCTCGAGACATGAAAGAACAGAGTCACGTCCCGGGTCTGCAGGGGAAGTAGGCGCCCACCAGCAACAGGTTCTCTTAGATCTGAAGGGAAAAGGAAGACTGTGAAGAGAGGCTTGCAGACTATGATTGGCCCTGCTGTTGGCTGAGTCTCCAGCCGGGACAGGACCCTATCCAGCCTACGAGCAGTGAGTGGGGGGGCCGGGGGTGCTTCGTCTATGTCACTCCTGTCCCTCCCAGTCAGTGAAGCAAGTCAAATCGCATTGCAGCCACCAGACAGTGCCTCTTTCATTCAGAGCCACTTTCAAAACAACCAAGCTCCAGTAACAAAGAAGGAATCGGGACCAGCCCTTCCAAACTCTTTTTTCAGGGGATCTGTCCTATTTCTGAGTGTGGCAGGAGTCAATCAAGGAGGTGTCATCTGTAACACAAGAAAAAATACAAATGTGGTGACTTACTGGCTAGGACTCCCAGGACACCAGTCTTTCTATGTTCAGGGGTAGAGAAGGATGACGGGAAACAGCAGGGGCAGGAGACGGGCGACAGGGTGTTCTTTAGAAAACCCTGTCGGCCATTTGCACTAAGGAGAAATTCTACTTCATGTAACTGAGGACTAAGTTGGTGAGGCAGTCACCCCATAAAGTCAGCCCCCTAACGCAGGGACCTTGGAGGAATGGCATCCTGTCCTTCTCTGGCTTCTGTAAAGAGCCACCAACAGAATGCTTCACTGAGGAGCACTGAAAACTTAGAACTCAGACTGTGGGCCTCACGAGGAGAGGCCGGCCTCTGAGAACACGCAGCCTTCCTGAGAGTAGGCCGAATCCCTAGGGTTCCCAGAACTTGCCGGGAAGACCATGGAAAACTCTGGGGTGAAAGCAAGCCTCCAGGCCCACCTTGCTATGGACTCCCAACCTTGGGACTGAGCCGCAGCTGCCCCAACATCTGGATTACCAGGTGAAGGAGATGCCCCCTCATTTCTCCATACCAGAGTTCTAGTGTACAAATCCTTTAAAAACCAATCTTCTTCTTAACTCACCCAAAGTAAAAGTACTTGCCTTGTCCTGACGATCAAAATGCTAATCATTTCAGTTAGAAAATTCTGAAGGAGCCAGAACTTTGCACTAAACCGTCACAAAACCATCAAATGTTTTAAATACATTCCAAAGAGAATACAAAATGTGCCAGTCTATAATGAGCATGCCTATGATCCCAGCGACTTGGGAGGCTGAGGCAGGAGGATCACAGGTTCAAAGCCAGCCAGCAACTTAGCAAAGCCCTACGCAACTCAGTGAGACCCTGTCTCAAAATATGCTCAGTGGTTAAGCATCCCTGAGTTCAATCCCTGGTACAAAAAAAAAAAAGAATACAAAATGTGTTGTTACGCCTTCAGCCTCCATGTGCAGCATGGTACTTACTAGATGCTCCAAACCCCTTGGCATCGCCAGCATTAGTAGCAGTATTTTTAACTGTTGGTTACCATGGAATATGTTTTCTTTTTCTCTTCAGGGTCATCAATCAGTAGATGTTTATTTAGCATGCATCGTGTGGCTAGTGTAAGTAATCATAAACTTAGATACAGGACCATCTAAGTCACATCTAAGATTTTTGAAACTTGGAATGCAGCTTATGGAAAGGGTGCTTTGGGACAGCCCACAAACAACCACTTAGCCCAAAACCTGGTGTGCGCAGAAATAGTGGACATTTGTAATCTTAAAATATTAAAAACTATTTCCTTACTTACATTCAATTGTTACATTCTAATTAAAATAGACATTTTAAATTGAAGATTAAATGGAAATTTATCCTGAAAATTTCATTTGAGGCAAAGTGAGTCTAAGGAAATGAAGACCCACAAGTGAATGGACGGCAGTACGCAGGCTCTGCAGGATGCTTTACGATGGATTCTCAGGAACTGGAATGGTCAAGGCCTCTGGAGGTTTCTTCTTCCTTGATGTTGGTGTCTCCCATACCTCTGTAATTAGGGTTTTATTTCAGTTCACCAATGCAATGGAGGTAGAAAAAGAAGGAGATTCTACTTCATGTAACTGAGCAAGAATTAGAAAAAAGCCACAAGGATGAAGGAATAGAGAAAGAGAGGGTGTAGGTTGCCCGGACGGTGATTACCTTTGTGTGGCAAACTACCTGCCCTCCCTGGGCCTCAGCCTTACTCCATCCTGTGGATGTCATGGGACTGCGTGAGGGATTACAGGCACCTACCAATGCTCTCAGCAAGTGTCAGCATTATTATTAATTACTTGCATTATTGTTTTCTTTACATACCAATTCTGTTGAGGACAAAGAGTAGCCATAGGTTCCTGGCACTGGGAGAGTTCCGTAGCCATCCCCTAGATGGTGCCAGTGGTTCAGGGTAGCTAGGAAAGGGGAGCACAAGTTCTGGGGGCAGGTGCAGGCACTGTGTAAGCTATTTGGTGTTCCCAGAGAGCTGATGCGTTGGTTTATGGGCCACAGCCACGGAGTAGAGAAGGACAGAGAGGCAGGAGGCAGATGGGCACGTGGGGAATGCAGGGATAGCTACAACCTCCGCCCATCAGGATGTGAGAAAGGTGGCAGGGCCGTGGGAAAGCCACCCAAGGAACAGCGATGGTCGCACATGCACAGACTTTACATGAGAAACTAGGATATTTAGGGTAAATTTAAGTTTCTCTGGTTGTTGTTGATTGGATTAATCATTTTTCTCCATTTTTCTCCCCTTTGTCCTATTTGACCTTCACCCCTTTCCCTTATGTTTCTGTCTGCCTCTGCTCTTTATGTGAAGTGTCAAATCGTGTTTCCAAAACATGGAGATTTGCAAACGTCGGGTGAACATGTATGACACAGTGAACCAGAGCAAAACCCCTTTCATCACGCACGTGGCCCCCAGCACCTCTACCAACCTGACCATGACCTTCAACAACCAGCTGACCACTGTCCACAACCAGGTAAGCGGGGGGCAGAGGGGAACCAGGCAGGCTGCCCGTGTGAGCATCAGGACTGATTTGCCCACCAAACCCAGTCAAGGGACAGAATCCCTCTGTTGTCCTTCAGCTCCCAAGGAAGTATTTGCTGCCATGGTGATTTCTTTTGAGAGACCTAGGCACCGTTTCTGTTGGCTCCTAGCCCCACTGAAGGGTCCCAAAAAGGACTCTCAGAGGGACTTCTAAGATGGCACTCTTCCCGCCTTCCTTCACCCCAGTGTGGGAATGGGGAGGGGAGAGGCCATGATCCTTTATGCCTGACATCTGCCTGGAAGGAAATTCTAGAACCAGCAGGCACTCGGGCCCCTCCCTTATCCCCACTCCCCTGGCAACACATGATTTTGTTTTCAAGATAAACCTGTTCTTTCTCCAAGTCATGGGGGGAAAAACCAAAAAAAAAAAACAGTTTATTAGTCTGTCACCAGGATCCCAGCAGCTGGAACTGAAAGGGACTGGAAAACTAAGGAAATTCCACAGATTTCCAACCTTTTGCCAAAAATTGGCAGAATCCAGCAGCTCAGTAGAGTGCTTGAAACAGATGACGCTCAGGAAGTGTTTATTAAATGAGTAAACTCCAAGTCCTGGCTCCAGCTGCATCGAGAATCTAAGACTCTTTTATTCTTATCTTCCAATCTTACCATTCCCCCAAAGACGTGTCCCTAGAGTTTTCTTACTATCACTCTGTGATGGCAGTAATGTTTATGTTTATGTCTGTGCACACTCACACACACACACATACACACAACCAGAGGAGTGTAAGTGTGCTATACCTGAAGAATAAATACCTTCACCTGGCTGTCCACTCATTGGCAGGTCCCCTCCTGTCACTGAGGAGTCCCTGACCCCTTCTTTCAGTCCCTGCCCCTGCCCACCCTGTTTTCCTGGGCCAGCTTGTGACTCATTGGCTTACTAAGGCCTTGCTTTACTCCCTAGCCTGTCATCTCTCCCTCTGCCCAGACTCTAGGAGGCCACCTGGACTCTACTGCCCCTGGGGACCTTTAATGTTCTCAGAGCCTCCTTAGGATAAAGAGCTGGTGTTATTTTATGCTTAGAATCAAAGAAATGAACATTCCTACCTGGCCCAGAGCTAGCTCTGAGGCTAAGGCATCCACAGAGGTATAAACTTCTTGACAGAATATCACCATGGTTTTGTTCGTCGCCTCCTTGAGACACCTGATCTTAACTCCCTAATCCCTAACTTCCTGTTCCTATCTGCCATCTGTCCGCCCCATCGAATACCAAAGGATCTAAGAGAGTGCAGGGGAGGGCCCTCAGGTACGTGTGTCAGGTCAGGTGAGTCTCCCCATCGGGCCGTCCCTCCACGGATCTCTCTACTCTGCTGTGGAACGGTGGTCCTCGGGTCCCTGAGCATACCAGGGGAGGTGATGACATCTTATCTGTGATATGACAGCAAGCATATCCATGCCAAAGAGTGTCACAAAGATCACAAAACCAAAAAGATTTCTCATCTAAAAGGCAGTTATAGAATAAGAACATCCCTCCTGTCCACAGCACTAAGATCTTTCAGATCTAGCTGAGGCCGGGGTGAAGTAGAAGAGGCCAGTAATGTAGTGCAATGCGTGGCCCAAAGCATCCAGTAAGGGGACCCACACCCACAAAAGGAAGGAGTATGAGATCAAGATCTCCATTCTCTGGCATTGGTTTCTACTACGCCCTATTTTTTAACATATCAAGAAAAAATTACTCAGCACATACCTAGCCTTAGGCACTAAAGCCTGCTTTCCCTCTTCTTATAATGTTATAAAACAACAGCATTACTGATAGTAAATATTTATAGAGCATTTATTATGTTCCCGACTCTTCTAAGCATGCCGTAACTGAATCCTCTGAGCAACTGTGTGAGATCAACAGGTTTATCCTTCCCACTTGAGAGGAGGAAGCTGAGGACAGAGCGGTTCACCCCCTTACCCAGGGCTGCTGTCTTAGTTCATGCAAGATGGACGTGGATACCAGCAGTCTGGTGTCAGGCTGTGCTCTTCAAATACGCATGCACACAGAGCACTGCATGAGTCCCACCAAAGTCCTAAATGCCTTTCCTAGGGGGCACCTGCTCTCTAAATCTAACAAGACCCCCTTTGTCCATTAGTATTCCTGGTGGCTTGCTTTCTACATGAATTCCTTTGAGTTTTTCTGCCAACTTAGATACTAAGAGGCAATAAAATATATCCACAGTTTTGTCAGAAGTAGGATATTAAACTATGTAACAGTTCCTTGCTCCTCTTAACATGCCCAGTAGACACCTCAAAGGACCTTTTACCAGATGGTCACTAATCTATGATCCCTTATGTTTCAAGGAATTGGAGTCACTAATCCGTAATCCTCAAGGAAGCTGACTTTCTAAAAACCAAAAAGGCTTCTAGACAAAATACTTCCTAAAACTGTTAGGTTGCCCACCAGGAACATATTGAATAAAGAGTCCTGTCTTGGGTGTTTGTGGTGTAACCCTATGGATCAGCCACTTCTTAACACTTCCATGGTGTTCTGTTCTTTGGACCCAGGCTTCTACCAGGTATTTTAATCTGGGTGTATAGGCCAAGCTCAGACCCGTTTGTTTTGCATGTCAGACCAGTTAAACATATACTGCTTCCAAGAATTACTTCTCCCATTTTTTTTTTTTTTTTTTTTTTTTTTTTTTTGTACCGGGGATTGAACTCAGGGGCACTCGACCACTGGGCCACATCCCCAGCCCATTTTTGTATTTTATTAGAGACAGGGTCTCACTGAGTTGCTAAGTGCCTCGCCATGGCTGAGGCTGGCTTTGAACTCGCGATCCTCCTGCCTCAGCCTCCCAAGTACTGGGATTACAGGCGTGCGCCACCGCGCCCGGCTTCTCCCATTTTTGAAAAGCCAATGTCACCAAAAACTTACTTGCTTTTCCTTATTACTTTCCACTTGTTAGTTGCAAGAGCTCTTGGTGGTCCTTTCTGTGCTCTTCTCAAGCAGGTGATAGGCTAGTTCCTTTCTCAGAACCACTGAGGATACAGAGTAGTAGAAAACACCATCCCCTGCACACCTATTTCTTCAGCTGATCCTTAAACAGGATTAGACACTGAGGGAGACCTTCTGGTCACAGTGGGGACTGGAGCCCATGTCAGGATACAAATTCCACTTATTCTTGAATCTACAAAGAGCTGGAAGAGTCAACCGCTCCAGGATCCCATGGTTTGCATGACGAGACAAGCCATAAGCAAAAACAGACAAATCCAAAGGCAAACTAGACACATGCAAGGCCAGGAAAAACCAGACTGGGAGAATTGCAAGGAGGGAGAGACCACTGAGGGCTGGAGAGCCCCTCATCCCAGGAGGCATCAGTCTGGAAACCAACTATACTGTCAGGCAGACTGACAGGAGCTGGGGCAGACAGCTACACGCACTGTATGAGAGCAAGGAAGGAGCAACTTATGACCATTGTTGGAGTTGGGAGGGTCCCGCAGTAGAACACAGGCCCCAGGCTAGGCCCTGAGGTTCAGAGGCTTGGAGGCCCCTGTGGGCCCAAGTATTGTGTGAGATGAAAGACCTGTGCTCACGGTAGGCTCCGGAAACAAAGAGCAGGCTAATCTTCCCTGTGCCCAGAGTAGGGAGAATAAAGAAAGAAAATTTCAAAAGGGAACAAGGAGCACCAGCCAGGGTGCACGGACTGCATGTGTTGGGCAGTCGTTGGGAATCTGTGAGCAGAGGCGCTGATGTGCCCAGGGGAGTCTTGGAAAGAATCACCTAGCCAGTGTGCCCAAGAATTGGAAGAGAAGACATAGAGGCCAGCACCTCTTCCACTAGGGCCCTATAGGTCCCAGGCACCAGAAAGAAGCAACTGAAAAGAGTTAGTGGGTTCCAGGGACATTGAGAAGACAGACGCAGCAATGACCAGAGGGTGAGATAGCTCAGCATGAGCTTGGGAACTGAGAGGACATTTGTGCTGGGGCTAGGAGAGACCGGGTGTCAGCAGACAGTGGGGAAGTGTATGTGGGGAAGCCACCACCTCAGGAGAGAGGGCGGTGTGAGCAGGACAAAGAGGAAACACAGATCACGTCCTCAGCAACAAGACACAAACGCTGACCCACGTGTATGCACACATACCACACTACCTGGAGGTAGGCCATGTGGTACTGCAAACACGTGCACATGTTTTAAAATATGTGCCCAGGAATCCAGGTATGCATACCTCAGAAGCTAGTGATTATTTGCAAGCAAATTAATTTGCTGTGCACTAATGTTTCAGCACAAAATCTAAATATAAGCCAGGTGCAGTGGCACATGCCTGTGATCCCAGCAGTTCAGGAGGCTGAGGCAGAAGGATCATGAGTTCAAAGCCAGACTCAACAACTTATTGAGGCTCTAAGTAACTCTAAATAAAATATAAAAAAGGGTCTGGAGATGTGGTCAGTGGTTAAGCACCCCTGGGTTCAATCCCTGGTGCAAAAAAAAAAAAAAAATAAATAAATATATATATATATATATATATATATATATATATATATATATATATGACATGTAAAATGAGACTTGTTCTTTTCTATCAAATTTGACATATATATATATATTCCACTTGAAATGGTCTTTGTGTATTATGTGTCCAAGATATCCTTCTGGTTCTTCTTTATTCCTTAGTCCTTGAAAATTCTAGAAAATCTTCTGTAGACAACGTTGAACTTGAAGCCATTAGCAACCTCTCCCTCTTGCTGAAAGATCAGTGTGACAACACTAAGAAGGGGAAAGCTGGAGAATTCCCAATTTAGAATTTGTTTTCCTCTGTAGCCTTGCTTCTCATAGAAGTTCACTCTAATGTCTCTTTCTGAAAGAGAAAGGAGAGGGGACGTCATTGCAATGGCTTGTACTTGTCGAACTGCCTACATTTAAATTCTCTGGACTCACCAGCCTCTGCCTCCAGCCCTGGTTACTACAGCACCAGCCTAAGTGCACCCAGCTCAGACAAGAGAGCCAGCCTTGCGTCTTCTCCCTGTGGGGGTTTCCAGCACACAGCTTTCCAGTAGCTGTGCTCTGCAGTCATCTAAGGGTCTCTGTGAACAGGAGTGCCTTAGAACTGAGCAGGAGGCCTCTTTACAGGGCCCCGCTCTGGCTTACCTCTGGGTGTGTGGGCTTCCACACTAACATCCAGCCTCTTTAGGGCCTAGAAGGGCCTCTAGTGGTCTACACCTCCAGGCCCAAGGGAAGGGGATGGGAGCAGAGCTTGGACGTGTAGACAGGACGACAACACATGCACACATGTCCCCTCGAGTTGGTGGGACAGGGTTCCGCTCCCCACCAGCCCCACCCCATCAACATGTTCCAGTGCAAAATCCAAAAACCCTCAACTCAAACCTGGTCACCCAGATTGCTAGGAAGGTGTATTTGTCAACGCAGAAGGGAGTCATTTTATCACAGTTTTCCAGCCCAGTTTTTAACTTCTCAGTAGTGAGATGTGATGCACAGTTGTTCATTCGTACCTGTGTCTGGGCCCCACAAATGATGGTCAGTGTCGAAGGGGGGTGTGTCCTGCGGCTCCAGGTGCCTGCCTTTCCCTGAGGCTTTCCACCAGACTTCTGCTCCTCTCTACCTTTTGCTTTTTTTGCTCTTAGTTTGTGTTGGTTTGCTCTTCCTTGAGTTCATTTATTTGATTTAGACTCGTGACTCCCCACATACCACCTCCCTCAATTTTTATTTGTATTTATTTTTGTTTAATCCCCATCATTCCTTTAGGCTCCCACCTCCACCAGTGCCACTATTTCCTTAGCCAATCCCGAAGTCTCCATACTAAACTACCAATCTGCACTCTACCAGCCCTCAGCGGCATCCATGGCTGCAGTGGCCCAGCGGAGCATGCCCTTGCAGACGGGAACAGCCCAGATTTGTGCCCGGCCTGACCCCTTCCAGCAAGCTCTCATCGTGTGTCCTCCCGGCTTCCAAGGTGAGGATGGCAGGGCCAGCCCCTCCTCTGCTTCTTGCAGGCCCACCTCTAGGGCCTGACACCTGCAGTTTTCTGGCTGCTCACTTTCATGGAAGAAAGCCCTCTTGGTTTCTTTCAGTGAGAGCTCTGGCATCACTGAGTTGGGGGGCTCCTATCCTACTGTGACCAACCTAGAAACAATAGGACTTGTGCTTCAGCACCAAGTCAATTTGTTGTTATTCTCACCACCTGCCAGGGATTGTGTCCCTGGCCAGCTGCCTGTAAATAAGCACATTGTCTGTGCTCCCATTGTAATGCTGATGTCAGCTCCTGCTTCCTCACATGGAATATCCTCTGTGTGCTTTATCTATAGAGAATGCCAGCCTCTGACAGCCAACACAGTCCCAGTTCTCATGGAGAATATAAATCTGAAAAATACTGAACAGTACCTCCTGGGGCTGCCTCCCCCAAATCATTCTTTGGCCACAACCTCAGTACTCTTCTGTAGACTCTCCAAAGCTAGAGGTGACTGTGTACCTTGTCACAATTTTCACAGGAAGCCCCAAATTTTATTTTGCAAAGCCCACTTGTAAGCATGTGTGTGGTTGCTTAGGTTTGGTCAATGTGATTCCAAAACAGATTCATCCACTCTCTCTCTGACCCCTCTGCAGTTACCTACACAGGCATATCTTGATGGTCAGAAGCTCTTGTTGTCCTATTGTAATTTGTCAACATAACTGTCCACCTCTTGATAGTACAGAGTCTTTAATTTGACCTTCTAGTCTTTAAAACATTCAAGATTACAGGAGGAGTTTTTTGGCTTTTTAATTTAAGTTAAAAACTAAAGGAAAAACTTCCAAAGACCCAGGCAGTACCTGGTTGATGGGTTGGGACTTGGAGATAAAAGATGACACAGTTGGCTATGTCATCTGGCTGTTTCCTGTCAACTAACTCCTCTCTCCCTCATCCATTGTCTGTAACAGGCTTGCAAGCCTCCCCCTCTAAGCACGCTGGCTACTCAGTGCGAATGGAAAATGCAGTGCCCATTGTCACTCAAGCCCCAGGAGCTCAGCCTCTTCAGATCCAACCAGGTCTGCTTGCCCAGGTAATCCTTTCTCCTGTATTATCACTCATATTACCATTCTCCATATTACTGTTGTTCACAAAAGATATATCTCCACTAACTCCCTCCCTGGTAATGAGGTGTAGGTGTTTCCAGTCACAGGAATATATCTGTAATGTTCTAAATGATCCCATTACCTTCTAAGTATCTGCTTACAATTCTAAGAAGAAATGTAGATACAGAGAGTCTCAGGAAATTATTATTGTATCTTTGAAATGCAAATTAATCTGGGAGACCTAGGTTTTAATCCTAAATCTGCTAGTAACTCTCATGACCTAAGGCAAGTCAGTTAACATCTCTTTGCCTCAAATCTCTTTCTTGTAAAATAGAAATGATTTTTTTTTTTTTTGAGCCAAAAGGAGCCCTAGAGATTATCCCCTCATTTTATAGTTGAAGAAGAAATTCACAGAAGCTGTGAACTGGAACCTTCCTCATCTACCCATATAGGTACTCTAATGAACAAGACTGCAGAGATGAAAAATGGTTGAGAATTTATAAAGTATTATAAAAATTTAAGATAACAGTAGTGATGCAGTGATAACAGTAATCAATTCTTAGTGAGACTTGAACCCTAACAATGAATGCATCCTTATTTTGCCAGGCACTTTACAGTTGCTAATTTATATAATCCCCACAACAATACGATATGTGTCTCCATTTGACAACTAGAGACACTGTCTATCCAATAACTAAGTAATAACTGTCTTAAAGTCACACAGTAACAAGATGACAATGAGAACACAAACCCAAGAGATCTCCTGTTAGCATCTGTTTTTTAACCACTGTGCTATACTACTTCTGTAAAATCATTTTTACTGTTGGTGTCAAGAGTAGTTTGACCTAAATGTTGTTTAGAAGCACCTTTATTTTTAAATAAGGTAGGTTCCCAAAGGCTTTTCCCAAAGTGTTCCCAAAGATACCCTACTTATGCTGTCCTGTTAGAAGTTAGTTTTGGTTTTGATTTTGTTGTTTCAAGTTTTATATAGTCAGATTACATAGGTTTGTTCTGGGTTTTCTTATAGTCCACTGGCTTCTCTAATGTTCTGTGTCTTAACCATTATAACTTGAATATATGTCTTGGTATCTGGTATGGAAAGCTTTTGTTCCCATATAGTTTTTCAAAATTTCCTTGTTTAGTCTTATCTCTTTTCCATATAATTCTAACATCATCCTTCCATAGAATGTTAGCTTAAAAAAAAACTGATTTATATTTATTGATTGCATTGAATTTAAATTTACTTTAAGAACCACTGACATCTTTTTACAATATCATTTTATCCATGAACATGGTATAACTCTACTTATTATTACTGTCAATAAAGTTTTTCCTTGTAGGAATAATTCCTAAGTATTTTACAATTTTTGTTGCCATTAATTTTTTTTTTTTTTTTTTTTTTTTTGTACCGGGGATTGAAATCAGGGGCACTCAACCACTGGGCCACATCCCCAGCCCATTTTTGTATTTTATTGGAGACAGGGTCTCACTGAGTTGCTAAGTGCCTCGCCATTGCTGAGGCTGGCTTTGAACTCGCAATCCTCCTGCCTCAGCCTTCCAAGTGCTGGGATTACAGGCGTGCGCCACCGCGCCCCGGCGCCATTAATTTTTATTAGTCAGATTTTTTATTTTTGTGTTTGGTTTATAGAAACATAAATGGTGCTGAGAATCGAATCTAGTGCCTCACACATGCTAGGCAAGTGCTCTACCACTGAGCCACAGCCCAGCTCAGAAATATAAATGGTTTTGGTCTGTTGAGTTTGTGATATAGCAATCCTGCTTCTGTGATTTGCTATGTAAATAAGTTTGTTATTTATAAAAGATACTGTTTTGTTTCTTGCTTTTCAGTCCTAACACTTTTTATTTATTATTCATCTATCACTGGCATGAATAGGGCCTCCAAAACAATGTTTAATAACAGTGGGTCATATTGCACATCCTTAACTTCTATCTAACTTTAAAAGAGATTATATTTCCCCTTAGGTATTTTATTTAGTACAAATATTTGATAGAGGCACTTTATCTTGTTTAAATTTTTTAATGAATATTGAATTGTATCAAATATTCTTTCTGTCTCTATTGGAATAGTCATGTAATCTTTCTTCCCTAATCTGTTAATCTAAAAGTTACAATAATAGATTTGGAAATGCTAAACTGTTATTTTATTTATGAGATAAACTTTATTTGATCATGTTGTGTTTGACATGTTGGAATATTTTTTGATACTGGATTCTCTTTGTAAATAATATAGTTAGTGTTTTTGCTTCTGTTTTTAAGTTAGGAATGGCATATAATTTCTCTACCTTATAAAATCCTTATCTGATTTGAGTTTAAGATTATAAATTTCATAAACTATATTGGATCTTACTACCTCTTCTGCTTCCTGGAACAGTTTAGTTAAGATTGATATTAACCATTCTTTGTCTCCTCGTTCTTGTGCCCATATTGACACTGTGCAAGCGACCCCTAACACCAACTGGTGGCACACAAAATATTTTCTTGTTGAAGGGTTTTCAAAAAGAACATTACATATTTAGAGCAGGCCTATACTTTGATCCCTTGCTCGCCCGTCCTTGTAGCTTCCTTTTGTTTCCATAGTTCAGTGATGGGGAGTTTGGAAAAGGCCAAGATAGATCAAGGGAAAGAATTACGTCTTAGTCCAGGGGCTAAGAAACTTGTTCATACTTCATCAAAAATCCAGACCAGTATCCTAGTGATCCTCTTCTGTGAGTTAAAATCTAAAGATTTCATGTGTACTTTAAAGGGTAATTACAGACCCTGTTGTGTTTGTACACTTAACCCAAGCAAGCCAAGAACTGTCTCTGAAAACTAAATAAATAAATAAACAGCATCTCTTCTTAGCTAAAATAGATATTCTGCATTGTTCAGTTTGGTGGAACCAATACGCTCAGCACTTCTGAATTTGTTTCAGTCCTTTAATCATAGTAGGGTAGAGCTTTACCTTATGGTTACTTAAAAAAGAGTCTCTAGAGTGTTGTTAATCTCCAAGTTGATTTAACCTAAATCTATAATTGGGAAAGTGAACAAAAATGTTTGTACAAGGGTTTTAATTACTATAGTGTTTATAAGAGGGAACTGTTAGAAGCAAGCTGAATATTTATCAGTAGGGGATTTTTTTAAATCAATACACAAGTCCATAAAATGGAACACCACATAGCTATTAAAAAGGACATGGTAGCCGGGCGTGGTGGCGCACGCCTGTAATCCCAGTACTTGGGAGGCTGAGTCAGGAGGATCGTGAGTTCAAAGCCAGCCTCAGCAATAGCGAGGCACTTAGCAACTCAGTGAGACCCTGTCTCTAATAAAAATACAAAAAAGGGCTGGGGATGTGGCCCAGTGGTCGAGTGCCCCTGAGTTCAATCCCAGTACCAAAAAAAAAAAAAAAAAAGGACATGGTAGACCTATGTGTCTTGACATGCAAAGACTTGTAAGATAATACATTAAGATTAAAAAAAAAAAAAAAAAAAGTCCTACCCAGTATTTTACTGTGTCATTTTGTTTGTTGGTTGCCTTTTCTATTTCTCTCTGCTTATCACTTAATTCATGCCAATATATTAGCCTTTTAAGATGGGGTTCTCTCCTAGATATTTTTAAATGATCTTTTCAAAGGAAAAAATAATAATAACTTGCAAAACTAGTATGGTGCCATGACTGCTGTGTTACTTATTAATGGGGCTGAGGTCTAAAGCTACCCCCCTTTTTGGGCCCTAAAAGGGGGTTCTTTCTGCCAGCAGAAAGAGTTAAAGTAGCTTACCTGGAGAAGATAGGCTTAGCCGGCAAAAGTCGCCAAGTGTCTCTATCCCCGCCTGATTGATGGACACCACACCACACCCGGGGAGTTTTGGTAGAAAGCAATGCCAAAAACTCAAATTTATTGAACAGTGAACTGCACTTATATAGGCCTAAAAATAACCAATCCTTGACCAGCAGGGCAGTTCCGGCTCTCACGATATGTCATAGCCACACCCCTTTGCTTAGCCCCGGTCCTCCAAAGGGCGTGGTAAGCAACCAGAGCCCATCCCCTTGGCAGACAGCGTCAGGAAAGTCCCAACAGTATGGTGGCTATTTTTAAAGCAATAATTAAACATTTAAATTGAAGTTTTCATTTTTCTATAAGTAAATTTCTAGGTATCAAGCAGAGGCATTCCAAATACTATTATTTGCTTTCAATATGTCCAAGAAGTTGGCAAAACCTTTCAAGGACTTCATTTGTGAAGGTTTAGAGATGGAATTTCTGAATCTATTCCTCATGTTAATTTCATTTTCTTTGCTCTTTTCCTCCCCATACCACATCCTTATAGGGAAACAAGCCTCTGTAGGATACCTTGAGGATGTGTGCATGGCAGGAGGATATGGATCCCCTGACAAAGAAAACTTTAAAATACTTTCTTCTTTTTTTTGGGGGGGGGGGGGGGGGGAGTACCAGGGATAGAACTCAGGGGCACTCAACCACTGGGCCATATCCCCAGCCCGTTTTTGTATTTTATTGGAGACAGGGTCTCACTGAGTTGCTAAGTGCCTCGCCATTGCTGAGGCTGGCTTTGAACTCAGGATCCTCCTGCCTCAGCCTCCCAAGTGCTGGGATTACACGTGTGCGCCACTGCGCCTGGCATTTTAAATGCTTTCTAAAAGGAACTATCGCCTTTATCTTTCCAGGCCCTGAGCCACAGTTAGCATCTTGGCCATCATCAGAAATTTTGAATGAGCAAGTAAAGGTGGTATGATAGAAAGGAGAGTCTTTAGATGGAGAAAATGTTGAACTCATCTTACTCGCCAAGTAGGATCCAAAACCCCCTTTGACTAGCATGGTTATATCAAAAATTCAGAAATTCCAGATCCTTGTAGACTCTACCATTCCATGCAGAAGTTTTTTGCATTCTTCCAACTGAATCATATCACTTGAATGCCTTTAAATGTTTTCCTAAGGTCAAGATGTTAGCTTGAACTATGTAAACTGTCCAAAATACCAAACTTCAATGCTTCTCACTTAAAACCTCTGCTGATAACATTTTCACCAACCAGTCTGTCCAATCATTGTTTTGCTATCTTCTTCTGACTTGCTAGGCACTGATAGTATTAATGAATAAGGAAGACTTCTTTGTGCCAGATTTATACAGTTACCACCAATGCCTAATCCCAAATAGAGGCCATCATTTTTGTGTTACCTCCATAAATGAAGATAGGATATTAGCTGACAGCATGGAAATTAAGATGGCCCACATCAAGATGCCACACCCACCACTTACTGGCTGTATGACTTTGGGGAAGTTTTTGTTTTTGTGGTATTTGTTGTGGTATTTGTTGTTGCCAGGAATTGAATTCAGAGGCGCTTAACCACTGAGCCACATCCCCAGCCCTTTCATTTTTCATTTTGAGACAGGCTCACACTAAGTTGCTCAGGGCCTCACTAAGTTGCTGGGGCTGACTTTGAACTTGCCATTCTCCTACCTCAGCCTCCTGTGTAGCTGAGATTATAGGCATGTTCCACGGTGCCTGGCTCGTTGTTTTATTTGTTTGCAGTACTGGGGATTGAAGCCCAGGCTTTGCACATACTAGACAAATACCCTACCACTAAGCTACATTTCCAGCCTAGGGAAGTTATTTTTGAAGTTTAAATTTCATTCTTTTTCAAAGTAGTACAGACATATAATTTTTAAAGCTGAATGATACCACAAACTTATAAGAAAATATAATTCCCTCCTCTATCCTTTAACTTCTTTTCCCCAAAACAATAATTTTTAATTTGACCAATCTTAACTCCATGTTTCTAAATAGCATTCTTTGTATTGATATTTTCCCATTTTCAGTATGATCAATTGACTTCCTATTATGAAAGGTGAAGACTTAGCTCTCTAACACACCCCACCTCATAACAGTCTCTCTCACTCCCTTGTTCTCACTCACTTTCCTTTCTCCCATTCTTCCCATATGATTTTTTATTCAACTACTCTGTAATTGTTCATATAGTTATTATCAGTAAATGTTAACTCTCAGCTGAGCTTCATAATATACTGTGATTATATCCTTTCTTATACAACTTCTTGTTTTTCCTGGAGTTAATGGGTTCCTCCTTTTTTCACTGGATTGGTTTTCTACCTATCTTTTATTATGCAACCCCAAATCTTTTAGAGCCATGAAAGATTTGTGTGTTTGAAGTGTTATATTTGAGCATGAGTTCAGTGACTATTATTTTTTCTCTCTCTGAAACCTTTTAAGACTTACTCTTTGTCCCCAGTGGTCTCAAATTTCATGATTTCAAACCCAGAGCTTCATACATGCTAAGCAAGCATTCTACCACCTACCTGTGCCCAACCACCTATTTGCCCATTTAATCAGAACTCTTTTTATTTTTTCTTTAATAATTTTTTTCTGTTTTCTGTTTCTTCTTGGTACACATCTTAAGATTTGGTTATTGGAACTTCTAAATTGATCTTCCAATTTTCTTTTCCCCCTCTATTTTTTCTCTATATATATTTTTTAAATATTTATTTATTTGCTTTAGTTGTACACAATGCAATGGTGTTTATATGGTGCTGAGGATCGAACCTGGGCCATGCACGTGCTAGGCGAGCGCTCTACCACTGAGCCACAAGCCCAGCCCCTTTTCTATATATTTTCTGTCTGTGCTAGTTTCTGAGAAATTTCCTCAACTTTTTTTGAAGTGTTCAATTCCTTCGCCATAGTTCTCATTTCTAAGAGTGCTTTCTTGTTCACTGAACATAGATATTGGTATATAAATATAAATTTTACTATATGATCTTATTTTGTGGATTTTTTTTAACTCTGTATGGGTATTAATTACCCATAAAATTAATTACCCATAAAATTAATTACCCATTAAAATCTTTGGAAATTTTCTTCTGATTTCTACATTGTATTGCTTCTTCTGAGCTTCTTTTTTGTTTATCCTAGACTCTTTAATGCTGGAAGCTTCCTTTAATGTGTGGTTATCCTTGGCTGTCAATGCATATGTAAGACTAAAGCACTTATAATTTCCTCAGAAAGCTGGCAGATGAGGGGAGGGCTTCTCTTTAAGCAGTTAAGGGACAAGCCCAGAATGTTCACACAGACCCCTGATCTTCAAATGTTGTATCTGTAACTCTTTTCTTTTGTAGTTCTTTTCAGTTTCCCTAGAGAGAATCATCCAGCTCCAACTTTGGGGGCGGTATAAGCCTGTACACCAGGGATCTGGGAACTGAAGGGTTTAATATGCAGACTTACCTTAGACTCCTTCTGTTTGCTAACTCACTTGGTAATTGTCTATCCGTTATCCTGCTCCTTAAATTTTGTTAACTATTATTGTTTCTCCCGTTTTCTTGTTCTTATGAACCCCAAATTTTTTATTCCTTCACAATCATTTTAGTTGAGTTTAGAAAGAACAACAAACATATATGTTTAATGTACCAAGTTTCTGGGCAAGCTTAACCTCTCTGTTCATCTGTGAAATGGAAGGAAATAATAATCACCACACACACACACACACATACACAATTGGTGTTTAAAAGTCAGAAAATCTAATTCTGTGCTTGGCACACAATATGTATCAAGAAATATTAGCTGGGCTGGGATTGTGGCTTAGCGGTAGAGCGCTCGCCTAGCACGTGCGCGGCCCAGGTTCGATCCTCAGCACCACGTAAAGAATAAATACATTGTGTACAACTAAAAAGAACAAATAAATAAATATTTTTAAAAAAAGAAATATTAGCTCTATTCTTTTTTAAATATTTTTTTAGTTGTCAATGGACCTTTATTTTATTTATTGATATGCGGTGCTGAGACTCAAACCCAGTGCCCCACACGTGCTAGGTGAGCGCTCTGCCCACTGAGCCACAACCCCAGCCCCAGCTCTATTCTTAGTAGTAATAATAAATCATAGAAATGTCTATGAAGGGTCATCTGAAATGAGCTGAGTGTATCAATCAGTTTGAGAGGTCAAAAATGGCCTTTTGTACCATCTCTTTGAGGTAAAATGTTAATATCCATTTCAGGGAAATTTAAAAAATGATAATCTGAGCTTTATATCAAGATATTTTTAATGATATTAGTCAAAATTCATGCTTTTCATGAGATCGGAAATGAGTTCCAGATGACTAAGCAATAAAAATCTTACTGCCAACGGAATTGTTATTCACTTAATATTTTGAGTTGACAATTGTTTTAACCAATTTCTTTTTCTTCTTACAAGGCATTTGGTAAACCTGAAATAATACTAACTATAGATAATAGACTTGGTAGAGTTACTTCTTCATTTATCAACAGATATTTATTAATCACCTATGGTATTATCCATGGCCTCTAAGCTTTCTTCCTATAGCAAAACAGACCAGTAAGCAAACAAGCAATATCAAAAAGTAAAAGTGGGGCTGGGGTTGTGGCTCAGCGGTAGAACGCTTGCCTAGCATGTGCGCAGCCCGGGTTTGATCCTCAGCACCACATAAACATAAATGCATTGCATTGTGTACAACTAAAGCAAATAAATAAATATTTTTTTTTAAAAAGTAGAAGTGGGCTGGGGTTGTGGCTCAGTGGTAGAGCACTCGCCTTTCGCGTGCGTGGCCTGGGCTCGAGCCTCAGCACCATGTACAAATAAACGCGTTGTGCACAACTAAAGCAAATAAATAAATATTAAAAAAAAAAAAAGTAGAAGTGGTCTCACAGGCTTCATTGGCAACATGAGAGTGACAGAACAGGAGAAGCATGACAGCTCAAAATGTGGCTATATCATTTTTATAAGCATCACTGTTTTCTAAGCCTTGATTCAAAATGCTATCCATTTCCAGAAGTGCTTGTCTATATATGTGAGTCAAAACCCATGTTAAACACCTGCCCAGTTTGTGGAGCACTACATTAGCCAAATTACCCAATGGTGGTCATGTCCAGCCAGGTGGAGAGAGAGATATAACTAAGACATCAAAAACTCAAATCCCTGACCTGCCCAGGAGGTGTTTTACCTTAGTGATAGTCCCTTAGGTGTCCAACTTTAAATTCCACTTTCAGTCTGAATTATTTAGTGACCAAAGGCAAGAACAGTGATGAAGAATATAAGCAGCTTAAAATACAACATTCAAGGAGGAATCACAAAAGTTTATTTTAGATTTCTTAGGAAAATCTTAGTCTTTTGGAGAGGGAAGCAATGAATTCCTAACACTCTCTCTCTCTCTCTCTCTCTCTCTTTTTTTTTTTTTTTTTTTTTTTTTTGAGGAGCTAAGGTGATTCGATTAGGCTGAAGGTTCCAGATAAGAAAATCACTTCAAAAGCTGGCAGATGAGGGGAGGACTACTGAATACTTGATCCAAGGTGTAGGCCGGCACCAAATACTTGTTCATCTCAGGGTTGTGTAAACTTAGATTCAGAAGATGGCACAAGTTAGACCTGTAGGTACTAAATAATCAACAAAAAGTAAAGTGTCAAATCAAGGATACTAGATAGAAAGCTCCCTGAGGGCAAGAAGTCACCCAACTCAACTCCCTCAATCACTTGCATGTAGCTGTGTGGCAGAACAAAGCTCAGTAGAGCAAATCCATAAGTAAATCATTCAACATGCATGAATCCCTTCCATACAACTCTGTGTCCCTATGCTTATCTTCTGTTTAGTTCATATGTGTATTAGTATTGCTTCCCCTTAATATAGTTTTTTGAGGGCAGAGACTGGATCTCCATTTTCACACCCATCGCCAGGTCTAGCACCACTCCAGGCACAGAATAAGTGTTGGATTCATGCCAGTTGATTATGTGATTAACAAATGTGGTGACTGCAAATGCCCTCTGTCCTACAGCAGGCCTGGCCAAGTGGGACCCAGCAGATCCTGCTTCCTCCAGCATGGCAGCAGCTGACTGGAGTGGCCACCCACACATCAGTGCAGCATGCGACTGTGATTCCTGAGACCATGGCAGGTACCCAGCAGTTGGCCGACTGGAGGTAAGCAGGAAACTTCAAGAGTGAGCGGTGTGTCTGAGATGGGAGGCATGTCCACTACTGATGCAGAGATTACGGGACTATGACTACACTGTAATGGGAGGTTATTTTTAAATAAAGCACCAGGATATAAGAACATCAGATTTATTAACTTATGATTATCTGTCATTTTCTACCCAAAATTAAGTTACATCACTTAATCATCAGTGTTATTCACCAGACTCAGTTCTGCATGATTTTTTGGTTTTTCTCAGAATTAGATTCCACTTTCAGAAAAGAAGGGTTTGTCACCAGTTAAAGAAAGCAGTAGAGTCCCCAAAGCCCTAAGCAATTCTAGAAAGTGTCTTCAGGATGTTTGGAGACATGAGCACCCTGGAGTCTTATCTGACCTCCCCAGGGAAGGCTTGACAGAATGGGGTTTGTTTGGAATGGCAAACTCTGGCATGTTTGTTGAGTGTGCTTCTCCACTTACTAGTCATGTCTTATAGATCACATTCCACCTCCCATACACCCCCAGAGACATCTAGGTGACCACCTGCCAGCACACCGCATCCCTGTGAATTTCCTGAACTCCACCCACCCAACACACTGACTTCCTCATAGACATTCTGCTCTGTGGTTTTCATGACCACTTGTCTTTTTTTCTCAGACTCCACCTACCAGCACCATGATGCCTCTTTGGAGCCAGATGGTAATTCCCAAGTTGTTCCCAACTCCTCATGGCCCTTCTGGGTTGTCTCTCCTTCAGCATAAACATCAGGGCTGGTCACTCCCCTCAACCCTCTGACAGTCTCCATCCCACGTTGAAGTTACCCATAGATCCTTTTCTGATCTAAAAGACTATTATAGATAAAGAGTTCTCTGGAAGAAGTTGAGAGGTAGAGCTACAAGCTCCTGGTCAAGCGTCTGTTGTAGCTTCCTCCACCCTCCCTTTAACTGACTAGTAAAAAGAAGTGAGTGCATGGGCTGTCCCCACAGTCCCTCTCGCTCCCCACACCTACCTGCATTCATTGGAAGCACTTTCAAATCAGGTATAACAGACTTCCATTCTGGCTTTCTGGAACCAGGCCAGCTTATTTAACCTTTATAAGCTTTGGTTTCTTCTTCAGCAAAGTGGGGATAATGATGCTTACATCATAGGATTGTTGAACGGTTTAAATTAAGACAAAACACAAAGCACTTGGCCTGTATTTAACATGCACCACAGCAGTGCCTGAACATGACAGTCAATAAATAAGCTTGTCATCTTCCCTTTGCCCATTCACAGCAGTTCATGCTCAGCAAGACTGCATTTCTTCCTCTAGCTCATTAGGAACAGCAACCAAGTGGAAAGCTGTCTGACCAATTGTTGTTTTTCCCCCCTCACCCCTTTTCTCCTAAAAGACCACACACATGCCATACTCCTTTACTCCTTTGTCTTTCAGCATTTATAGCTCATTTAATTTCAGTTATATCATGCATTTATTCATGCATATTTTATTAGCCCCCTCCCTCTCTTCTCTTTTCCATCTCTTACCTAGCAATCACCAAGAACATCCGTAAGCAATGCCCTTTCTTTCCATTCTCTCCTACTTTACATGTGGACCAAAGAACATCTGTGATCTTGACTAAAAAACAAAAGAGCAGTACTAATACTGGACTCGTTTCAAAGGAAAAAGAACACCACATTTCTGTAGGGAAAGAGCAACAACAAAATAAAGAAGCCACAACATCAGTTTCTAAAGTCCATGGAAATGCCTGAGACTTACAAAATTGTTCATCTGCTCCTTTTTTTTTTTTCCTACTGTTCATCCTTTTCCCCAAGTTGCAAAGATAGAATTTGATTATTTTTTAAAAGTCAAGTAAATTCTTTGTTAGCTTTTAATTATATTATGTATTAAATGGGCTTTTATGGGGAAATCTCTGAGTTAATCATCACTTTTAACATTTCTGTGGGGAAATAAGGTGCTGATCTCCATACAACCCAGATTATAAGAACTTTGAGATGTAACCCATTTTCAGGTTGCAGGCTGCCAGTATTTCTATCAATATGTGTCTGACTGCTTTTAATTTTTATTTAATACCAAACTCTATACATGTCTAGTCAACCTTCCATAAATCTAATTGTTCATTCAGCAAGCGTGTAATTAACTGATCAGCTGCTACAGGCCTGAGCACTGTACTGGCCACGGAGGGAATTCAAAAGAACATTAACACTTCCTAGTGCCAGAAACATGTGAGTCCCAGTCTTCAAAGTTTGTTTTTCCATTAACTACAATTTCCTCATTAATAAAATGGCATTACCAAGATATCCTGTCTACCTCACAAAGTGGAATTAAAGAGTCCATTGAGGACACTGTATAAATTCAAAATTAAAATGCACATTATTGTTCAGCATAATCACCTGTTCAAGGACCTTAAAAGTTAGAGGGAATATTTATCCCCAGTCTCCAGAACTTAAAAGCACAGCCTGCACACTTGGCCTTCTTCCCACTTAAGTCCTGGTTCTCACCAACCAGTTAGGTTCCTCCCACCCCTTCAAAACAGGGCTGCAGCCTGAATGCACCTGGAAGCCCACCTGACTGCAGTCACCTGGGACATCACCTCGACATAGCCACATAACCAACGTGGTCGGCTTCTTTTTTCTTTTCCTTTTTTTTTTTTTTTTTTTTTTTTGTACCAGGGATTGAACCCAGGGGCTCTTAACCACTGAGCCCCCAGCCCCACAGCCAAGGTCAGCTTTTAATTGGGAGGTAACTTCATCCTATAAGGACACTGCTTCCATTGAAACAACCTCATTTTTCCTTTTCAGGAACACGCATGCTCACGGCAGCCATTACAATCCCATCATGCAGCAGCCAGCGCTATTGACTGGTCATGTGACCCTCCCAGCCGCCCAGCCCTTAAATGTGGGTGTGGCCCACGTGATGCGGCAGCAGCCAACCAGCACCACCTCCTCCCGGAAGAGTAAACAGCACCAGTCGTCTGTGAGGTAGGTGGCGACAGCGGCCCTGGAGGACTGAACCCACCAGGTCGCGATGCTGAGAGGGCCGCTTAGGACTGGGGCGTCAGCACGCTGGCCCGGGAGGGAGCAGCTCCTCCTGCAGAAGCCCCAGAACTTGCATTCCTGCCTGGCCTGGCCTAGGTTGTGCAGTCAGCGCTCACTCTCGGCTCTGTGCCAAGGCAGTCTGTCTCTTGCCTTACCTTGATAACAGCCCTGTGGCACCCTGAGGGTAGAGGCCCAGAATCACAGCACATTCAGCACCTTAGGCACTTTAGCCCCTTTTGTTCAGGGAGAAAAAAAAATCATTGACTGATACTTGTTAAAGTTACAGGAAGGAAGATTTTATTCAGTACCATGGAAATATTACCAGGGATGCTGAACTAGGATCTTGCAGTTGGGGAGAGATTGGGCTGAGCTCTGAATACAGCATGGGCAAGTGGGAATTTATAGCCAAGGGGCAGTGTTGGGGTCAGAGGATTGAAAATTACTAAGAGGAAACATGAAGCCTAAGGGTGATTCTAGCTAAACCAACCTCACAGGAGTCTTGGTGAAGGCAGGCCAGGGTAATTGGACATCACAAGGGAACAGTGAAAGGTAGGTAGGGAATCTTGATCAGATATCGAAGATGACAGACTCTGGATAAACTGACTTAGCAGGGCTCTTTTCTAAGACTGGATTTTACAAGAAGGACACAAGTGGGCCTAGGAGAAGGTTCAGAGCCTAAATTTGGCCAAGGAAAAAGTTTTTGTTACTTCTTTAGAAAAAGGCTTGCCTCTGAAGTTTCACTTTGGAAATCATTTAGCATAACCTTTTCACAAATACTAGAGTTTGGTCCTAGCCCTGCACAAAAAGAAACAAAAGCAAAAAATCCTAAAGAATTTACTTTGAAATTTGAGGTCAGAAATTTAACTCATTTAGCTGCTTCCTCAACTACAGACAGTTAACTCTGATTGATCCCATACACTAACAACATGACACTAATCTTTCCCATTCCCTTTAACTCTAGTCTTATCTCAGTGAACTCTTGAACAATCCAGATGGACAGTTACATACTATATGATTAGGAGTTTCCAGAGACTGTGGGATAGGAGGGGATTGCCTAGGAAGGAGCATGAGGAGACTTTTCAGGTGTTGAAAACGTTCCATGTCTGAATCGTGGTTGGGTTTATGACTGTACATTTGTCAAAACCCATCAAACTCTGCAGAAGCAGGAATTTTATGTGTTTAAAAAAATAGAGACTTCCAAGCTCCACCCCGAAAAAATAAAATCCTATTGCCAAATAGATTCAGATCATGCAACCACAGAATTGTTCCTACATTTCTTCCTAATGGCACTGACTTGGAGGTATGTGGTTGCTTATTTGGAATAGGTTGATTGAGAGAAGTCCAGTATACACAATGTTTAGTGCTTTTTGGTTTTCTGCTTCCTCATGTAATTAAGCTCCAGAAACTAGTCCTGCCTCATTTCATTCTCAAAAATCAATCCCAGAACTAACTTCCTGCAAGTTGTTGTCCTTCTTCAAGAGTCCTTATTTGGGTGTCTCTGACAACTCAAGGAAACTCAGATCAGTGGCAGGCCTCCAGAATACTTCTATCTGGCAGCCCTGTGACAGCATACCCATGTCATTATCAGACTCAGCAGCCACAAAAGCCATTTTGATCTTCAGGCACTATCATGCCCAGCCACTCATGCAGTCATACAGAGTGCTGGTCTGACCCAGGACTGCATATGTGTCCTTGTGGCTCACCTTGGCCAAAGAGGGGCAGTCAGAACCCTTGTCCTCACCAGCTGTTTAGCAAGTCCCTCCCTATCCTCTCACCGCCTGGCAGGCCTCCTGAAAGCTCACTGCCTGTGCAGTTCAAGATCAATGCAATTATAGTCCCAGCTATTTATTTGCTTATTTTTAAGGCCATTACCTTAGACAAAAGAAGTCTAAGAGACCAGAAAGAAGGCTCTCTCTTTCTCTCGCTCGTCAGATGGTATGGCCAGACCTGCTTTTCTTTAACACTGCTAAGTGGAGGTACTGCAGCAGATAGAATAGTAAAAATGTGGGGCTGGGGTTGTGGCTCAGCAGTAGAGCGCTCGCCTAGCACGTGTGTTCGATCCTCAGCACCACGTAAGAATAAAGGCATTGTGTACAACTAAAACAAATAAATATTTTTTTAAAAAATAATAGTAAAAATTAATCTCAAAATCATATATTAGCAATAACACATAGGTTTATGATAAGTAAAAACACTGAAACAGTCTTATCAGTAAAACTTATTACCAGCCCCTGAGAAGGAATAAGCAGTGTATTTAAAAACTGACTAGATAGAAAATCAAATAAGTCTACCTTTACTGGATTTTCATTTTACTGCCATTCCTTTAGCAAGAAGTTCCTCTAAGGACATAAGGCCTAAGATTTATTATACATTGGCTTTGGTCTCTCACTATGTAGGTACAACCAGGATCAGCAAGATTAGATGGGGAGGGAAAAAGGTATCTTTTCCCTAAAGTTGCCAGAAACTATATTGGCTCACTTAATAAGGAATTCCAGTTCAATCAAAACCAAATTAAAAAGTTCCTTTTAAGTGTGCCTTTTCCTCTTGTTCTTTTCCTAATTTTTCATTATAATTCACATAGACTGGCAAGATCCCCATGAGGCTCAGGGGCCAAAATGCAGAAAAATCGTTTGGGTTTTTTTTTTTTTTTTCTTCAATACATATACACAAATACTTTAATGACCACATCCTTTTCCCACAGGAGGAAAAAGGGAAAGCTGAACTTTAAGGTCACCAAAGTTAGGTCTTATAGATTCAGAAACTCTTTAAGAAACAAGTGGTTTAGTATAATAAATGGTAGAACAACTATTAGCAGGGAAACAGGGCTTTATGAGGCCAACACCACTTCTCTCAGTACCCCAAACCAGACATAAAATCTGTTGTGGGGTGACAGGATGGAGCCCAGAAAGCAGGACCTTAATCCTGAAGATGAAGGCCGCACTGAAGCAGACACAGCTGACATCTGCTCAGGACTTAAGCCCCTACAAGACCAGCCTACTGGGAGCAGGTACAGGGAGCCAGAGCAGAGCCCTGGGGAGGCCAGGCTGCTGTCCTCACCTGAAAGGCCTCTAGAGACAACCACTTCCCCCAGTTACAAATGGAGTCTAATTGGCCCAGTCCTTGACTTTTTTTTTTTTTTTTTTTTTTTTGTAATGAACATTTGGCAGAGCTGGTGTTTCTAGATAGTGGACTCTTTGGAAGGAGTTGCCAGGCCTGAGCTTCCTCTGCATGTGTGGTTTTGTCATTACAGAAACGTCTCCACCTGTGAAGTGTCCTCCTCCCAGGCCATCAGCTCCCCTCAGCGATCCAAACGTGTCAAGGAGAACACACCGCCCCGCTGCGCCATGGTGCACAGCAGCCCAGCCTGCAGTACCTCCGTCACATGTGGGTGGGGCGACGTGGCCTCCAGCACCACCAGAGAGCGGCAGCGACAAACGATTGTCATCCCCGACACCCCCAGCCCCACAGTCAGCGTCATCACCATCAGCAGCGACACAGACGAGGAAGAGGAACAAAAACATGCCCCCACCAGGTGAGGTGTGGCGCCTTTAAACTCTAAGAAAGGAGCCCGGGAGAACGGACATGTGTCACCAGCTCTTGTGCCCTATTCCTGAATCTGGGCCATTTACATCATCAGACTTAGTGATCCCTCCCTGCTTACCCCTAAATTCTGGTTTTGCCATGTCCTTGGGTCTTAGACTTATTTCGAGAGACTGTCAAACAGATTTGCCATAATTGTTCAAAATCAAAATAATTTTGGATCACTTTGGTCTTAAAATATAGTTGCAGGCCCTATACATTTGACAAACATGAGACCATAAAATCAGGCCCACCATGCCAGTGTATTTCAACCTCCAAAAGCTTCAGAATCTCTGCCTCAGGCTACTGAATTTACTCCCAGTTGGTTGGGACATTTCTCTAATATCGCCTTGGCTCACTCAGAATTCCAAGTAATTGTCCAATTAATCAGAAATTTCCCTGTGTCTGATTAACCCAATCTTTCAAACTGCCAGTTGGCTCTTCACCCAGAGAGCATTACTGTTTATTCCAAAGTAGTAATAATTCATTTTACTCTCTGTGTGCTTCCTGGAGAGAGGGAAGAAATATTTATTATATTTGCACAATATTAACCCTGGCACCAGAGCCTCTTTTTCTATGCTTTGTAGCCAGACTCCTATAAAACATGCTTTCAGCTTGCTCAGCTCAGGTGGTGCAGCCTGGTAAACCTTGGCCTTCTGCACCCCTAGGGGCCTCAGGGCCTCGTAGAACCCCAAGTCTCACAACCCTGCCCTGCTGGTGCCTTTCCTGCAGGACCGAGGGTCAGGGAAGGCCTGCCACTCCCCAGCCCAGCGTTGCCAGGCGGCACGCATCCCACAACTGGTACAAAGCTCAACATTTGTAATTAGGCCCACAGTATTAATTCCTGATTGGATACAATGTAACTAATTAGTAATCACAAATTCTTTTGATTAGATAATAAATTCTCATGCTTGAAATCATTACAAAATGTACAGATAGACTGATTAAAACATTCTCATTATAGCTGTTCCTGCATGGGGCATCCCTTCCCATCTTTATAATGAAGTTCAGTGGTTTGGGTATATTTTTATGATAGGGATAGTATATTTCTCATTCTTTTTTCCCATTGAGTGGCTCAGCCTGATCTTCAGTGTATTTCAGAGAAGAATTTAGTGGAGCACTTCTGACCCCGTCATTTGCCAGGAACCAGAGGGGACATGAAGTCAGTGAGACCAGGCACACATTTGCAGACCAGCATTGCTTTACTCCCCACATGCTGATTCCAGGGCTGGCCTCAATTCCCTTTTGATCACAGTCCCAAGTCGAGTTAGTGTTCTATCCTTCCCGGTGCCTTATCCTCCCCCCCACATGTGGGCTCAGTGGGCCCTTCACAAGGAGAAAGGCTTTCTTCAGCCCCAAACTGGACACTTGCCTGGGACAGCCTGTATACATTTGTAGCATTGTCGTAAGAAGGCCCAAAGGACCTTGCGTACAACTGGGAAAAAGTGGAAGTAATTTAAAATCTAGTGATCGACTAAAATGGAATATGATTTTGAAGTCTGAGATTTGAGTTGAGCCAAACTCTAGACGTATAAGTGCTCAGGAAAGAGTTGAATAGTGTCTGAGGACAAGGTGCTCTCTCTGCACCAGTCAGGGCTGGAGCAGACAGCAGAGCTGAAGCACATACCCACTTCCCTAGCACTCCCAGGTCCTAAGAGCAACAGAACTGAGACGCATGGTGGCTTATGAGGACCTTGATGGAAATGACTGAGAGACTCCAAGGAGGCAAGCAGCAGCTGATGGGCTGGTGACCTGTGGGGAACCAGCGCAAATCATGGCAGTGGGCTTCATATGCCACAAAGCGTGACGGATTGCCTGCCTGGCCTGAGTAATGAAAATGTACCAGGGACGTTCCACCAAAATGGCAAGCTGCAGGTTGGGACCAGAGTGATCTTGAAGGGTCTCAGATGCCCATAGCTGTGACTGGCAGCTCACAGAAGATGTGATAGCAATGTTTTCTGGGAAGATAAATGGCTATTGCCTTAGAAAATGGTTTAGGACCCAGGAAGATAGGAAAACGTATTTGAGTCTGAGTCTACATGGAGTAAAAAGGAAGCCAGTAGCTGTCTTATTTATAGAGAAACCACTGTGTAATTGTGATCACATTATCATGACTATGTTTAGAAATGAGAAAAAATGTGGGGGGAAATACAGTTACTCATTCTTAGAAATCAGAATATCATAAAATTTAACACAGCAAATATTTATTGGCCCCACCTGTGTAAGATATTATGCTGGGCACTGCAGGTGTTACATAAATAAGGGAGCACGTCTCTGTCCTCATGAGGTACATGGGTAATAAGCAAGATAAGACACATACAAATCATATAACACAAAGCAGAACATCTTCCCAAAAAAACTAGCAAAGTACTAAAGGTATGAAGGGAATGTAGCTTAAGGAGATAGCACGGGAGGGGGACTTCTCAAGGTCAAAGGTCTAGGCAGTTGTACACAAACATCAGAGATGGGATTGTGGATTCAAGCAGAGTAATTTATGGGGCAGAGCTGCAAAGGCAGGCACAAAGGAGGGGAAGCTTCTCTAAGAGAAAGCAGGACACACACAGCAAGGAGATTTCAGGGTACAAGAGGGTTGGAGAGGTCTCCTGTTAAATGGGGATGGTATCCTTTGTTAAGAGGTGGTAAGGGATTCAAGGGAAAGATTGGTCCTGGGAAAACAAGCGTCACCCCCCAGTGCAGCTGAGTAGGGGTCCACTGGGCCACTCTCCTACCGGATGATGTCCCTTGCCCTTCTGGGTTTCTTGGTTTGAATAAGGGAGACCTTCCCTCCTTAACCCTGATCATCCTTGTCCCGGAACCAGATCTCTCCCATGCCATGAGTATCTTGCTTCTGATCTTGTGTTCCCAACCTTATTTCCTATGCTCTACTCAGACTAATGCTAACATTTCTGGTTCTCAGTGCTTGTCACGTAACTGCCTGGGATGCTGGCCACTTCCCCTACTGTGGGTCAGCCTCAGCATGGCAGCTGGAGAGTCAGGAGCCAGCGATGCTCATGAGAATGACAGTGCCCCTCCCTCTAGAGTGCCTTTGCACCAATGTGAGCCAAGTGATGAGGCCACCCTTCCAGACCTCGCAGGGATAGTCAGTAAGACTCCAAGACTAGGTGACATCGCCTAGAATTCTTAAGAGTTTCAAAATAAAACCACTATTTCTGACACCAAATATGTGCCACTTTAGTTGCCAGAGCAGGTGGATGGTCACAATTCCAACTTGTAAGGAGAATTCCAGAGTGTGCAAGAGGCAGCCTGGGAGAAGGTAAACTCAAGAGGGGTGTAAGTGCTTTCATTAGCACTGTTCTCTTTGTCACTTATGGGTTATAGAGGCCACATTTCCTTTTCCCATTTGATAGATGAAGAAGCCCCGGCCCAAGAAAGGAAGTGACTTACCCAAATTGATTAGGGTTTTAAATAGCAGAATTGGGATTTAGGTGCCCTGAGAAGATGGCAAGCTTAATCAGTGGCAAAAATAACTGATTTCTCTTTAGTCACTAACAACATAATTCTTCCCTGCACTCTCCTATGACCACCACTATGTCCTGGTAGGACCTCCTGTGTGCAGTATACCATGCCAGGGCTGTTGGGAGGTCAGAGTTTTGTGCACTGAGCCCCACTGGATGCTGGGCGTTCATCAGTAAGCTGGAGCTGTCTCAGGAGAGGGACAGAATCAGCTCTTCTAATTCTTTGCTGTTTTAGTGGGCAGACCACAGGAGAGCCAATGGACTCCTCTTTTTCAAGGAGTCACATTTTGGTCTAAGGGTTTCATTGGTTGTGTCTAGAGAATTGGCATCAAGACAGAAAAACTAAATGATAAACATATTTTTCTATGGCCCCCAGGATTAAGTGGTAGAACTATAAAATATTTATAGTTAGATTAGAGAAGCATCTAACTGTCTCCATGTGCTGAGCAAGCCCTCTTTTCTCACCAAGAATTTCCTTGGACAGAGTTTGCAGGTGCATGTCTGATTCATCCAGACCCTCCTGCCAGCCTTCCCTCATGCTGAAACTGCCACACAGAGGCGCAACGTGTGTCCTTCCAGTGCGAGGATACTTTTTTTTTTTTTGGTACCGGGGATTGAACTCAGTGGGACTCAACCACTGGGCCACCTCCCCAGCCCTTTTTTGTTTTTTTTTATTAGAGACAGGGTCTCACTGAGTTGCTGAGTGCCTCACCATTGCTGAGGCTGGCTTTGAACTCACGATCCTCCTGCCTCAGCCTCCCAAAGTGCTGGGATTACAGGCGTGCGCCACCAGGCCCGGCGCAAGGATACTTTTTGAAGTGGGTAACTATTGGTGTTTCAGCTGCTGGTCCATTCTCCATTGTTCACTCTTATATCCATCCATACATTACTTAAAGGGCCCTGGCAGGTAGGATATTGTACTTGGGTCACGGGCACTGCTCCATCCTGCACTTTGCATCACATGCAGAGACTGTTACAGCCAATGAAACAAAAATGTAAACTCTAAAAAAAATTGTTTCATAAATATCGCTCAGATTTTTAGGTAGTAAGACAGTCATTTGAGTGACTCTTAGAATGTTTACATGTAAAAAGTGTTGTCCTAAAACATTTCCTCCTTTATACTAAATTGTAAAACCAGAGATAATAGTTGGGAAACTCATAAACTGCTGCTCAAAAGACTTTGGTCTAAGCTGGGCGCGGTGGCGCACACCTGTAATCCCAGCACTTGGGAGGCTGAGGCAGGAGGATCGCAAGTTCAAAGCTAGCCTCAGCAATGGTGAGGCACTAAGCAACTCAGTGAGACCCTGTCTCTAATAAAATACAAAAAAGGACTGGGGATGTGGCCCAGTGGTTGAGTGCCCCTGAGTTCAATCCCCAGTACCAAAAAAAAAAAAGACTTTGGTCTAAAAAATAGAGAGAGGTGGAAAAACCACACTCGTTTATTACTACCTGAACAAAAATCAGCCCAAAGTGAGTTCGTCTTCATTGCCACCTACAGTAGTAGCTCATGGCTGCCCTGTGCTGGTTAAGAAGCCCCACAGAGCCAATCTTGCAGTCACAGGGACATCCCATTCCAGCTGTAGTGAAGAAGCCAAGGAATCAGACATACAGGATCATTCGAAGGGACTTTGTTGCCTGTCAGTTTTAACACACTTCCAGAGTTGAAAGATGTTGCAGTCACATGACGCGTCTCAAGCAATGAAAGTCCTTTGGTCCAGCCAACTCACAGTGTCCTCATTACAGGGCCCCATTCAGAACACTTGAGTGGGCGGAGTGGAGTGGCTTAGGGACTGCATTTTGAAGAAGCAACACTGCACCCTACTGTCTGTCCACAGCAGCTTGTCATAACACTTTGCCACATTACAGAGCTGTCACTGATGTGTGGCAACCTCCTGGCTGGCTCCTTGCCTTCCACAATGAAGAGGGAGGGGGGGACAGGGAGGAGTGGATACGGCAGGCAGGAGGGCTAAGTGGACAGCCCTGCGTGGTGAGGAGCAGTGAGCCAAGCTGTAGAAGGAGGGGGCGGGGCTGCAGAAGAAAGTGGGAGAAGACCCCTCCTTCCACACCATCCAGTGGGTGGACAGGGTAACTTGTCACTGCTCCTTCCAGGGTCTTGTTCCTGATCTCTCTGTAAAGTAGTCATGTAAAGTACGACCCTAGTGGTGATGTTTGATGTAAATATGCAGACGATATGATTGAATGGAATGTATGCACCAGGTTAAAATGAAAGGACTTTTCACTAATGACTTTAAATCAAGAGCTACCTAACACATCAGAAGGAGCACACTGGCCTGAAGGCAGTGGCTTCAGGTCCCTCTCCTCACACAAGAGCAGATTAAAAGTAATCAGCTATGGGCTTAGAATAGAACAGGCATGGGAATAGCACAGTGAAGGTGACTGAGTCCACATCTCTCGTTTCCATCAGCTGGGAAGTTCTTTGTGCAAACCATCCCAGGTCCCATGCCCAGAGAAGACCGCTGTCATGAGATATGGCCTTGAAGGAACCAGAAAAAGGAGTTTGCATCATTTTACATTTTAGGTGCTTGCTGGTACTTCACTGGGGAGATGGAGGTTTGCAGAGCATCATGGTTGAGAGATCAGGTTCTGCCTTCAGTCTGACTCTGCCCCCTACCAGCTCTGTGACCTTAGGCAGGCAAGTGACCCAAACTTGCCATGTCTGCAGTTTATTGTCTTTAAGATGAAGGTAACCCTATTCTTTGCTGCACAGCCTTGCCAGGAGGATTAGTTGCCAGTTGGTCTGTATCCAATAAATGTTACCTATATTTGGCAATCAGTATTGTGGTAATAGAAGAGTAGTATTTTTTCATATCTAGTGTTGACTATGAAGTCAGAGTGAAAGAAGTCATGGAAAGTTTACTGGAGGAGATGAGTTTTGACCCTGGTCTTGAAGGATGAAATTGACTGAGATTAGCAAATAGAAATCAGAATCACATTCCAGGCAGGACCCTGCAGAGACGGGGTCATGGGTTTGTACCTGATCCTCTGGCAGTGTTTTCTCCACTGGGGCTGATTTCTTACTTCTTAGCTCCTTATTTCTTTTCATCATTTTAAAATGATGAAAATCATCTATTGCCATGACAACACAATGCAGTCGTGTGCTCTTACAGCTTTGCTCCTTATTCAGAAGTGATGTCTGTCAAGGCCATTTGAGCAAATATTTCATTTCTCATTGTACTTCTATCAGTCTCTCTCACTCCCATTAACCAACACGTAATGGGATTGATAAGCTATCAATAATAATTAGACTCAATAGTGGAATGAATCCCAGTAGTCTCAACACATAGAAGCCTAAAGAATCCACAGTAGCATCTCAAAAAGTATGCTCATTTTTAAAGTGACTCATTTAGCAGCTTCCCATTGTTTTCTAATCTGCATGGTATATTTAGGTAGAACACAGAGATTTCTAACAATAGAAGAGATTAGAAAGAGCAGTCAAATTAATTCACCTTTCCCAAACCTATCACATATAAATCCAAAAATACAAGCAAATCAGCATTACTGTGTTGTTCATATTTGCATAGGGCTCCCCAGCTACAAATAGATGAACAGAACCCATGAAGAGTTTATAGAGATCAGTAGCACACTCCTGTTATCCTAGACACTCATGAAGCTGAGGCAGGAGGATCACAAGTTTGAGGCCAGGGTGGGCAACTTAGCAACATTCCATCTCAAAATGAAAAGGACTGGGGATATGGCCTAGGGATTGAGCATCCTGGGCTCCATCCCCGGTAACCCCCCAAAAATTGATGGAGGATTTATCTCACTCTCCTTGGGGGGGACCGCCAGAGGCTGACAGGCAGGTTCCCTCAGTCCTGTTCATGAGGGGCTCACTACCTACTGGTTTCCATTGAGGAGTCGGCCCTGAAGTCTCACAGGTTGTCTAAGCCAAGACCATTGCCAGAAAGCCATCCTAAGTGACAAGAAGTTAACTGATTGACAAAGTGGCCTGTTGTACCTTCAGCAAGTTCTAGTTGCTAGACAATTCTTGCTGAAATTAAGCTGAAGCTTCTTCACAGTTTTCAAATTTGAACAAAGAATTCCAAATGTGCCCAGATTGACTTTTATTTGAGGTAAGATTACAGTTTGGCCAAAAATAGTGTTGTGTGTACATTTTGCTTGTTTGCTTGCTTATCTCCTTAACTGCTCAGTGCCTAAGGAAAATAGGATCATCAGGAATTGGCCAAGTCCAAGTTTACATGTGAGGTGCACTCACTAAAGAAATTTGTTTTCTCTCCAACTGAATAGTAGACCAAATCCTATTTTAAATGACTTTCATAATAAATCTTGAAGGGATCTCACAATAGATCCTTTAATGCCACGAGTAATCTCTTCCACCCTCCCTAATAGATTCCAGAGTGGGCTGGAGATGACTGGATGTCCAGGGTCACAGGACAAGGACACCAGCTTCTAGGACACGTTTGGGAGCCAGCCCTTGTCTTGATGTGTTGTCTTCATCCAGAGCATGCACCTGCAATAGGACATATGCACTTTTCATGAGATGGCCAGAGGAGCCACCATGTGTTCACACAGAAGTGACTGTGACCAGAGTCCAGAGTTAAGGGCAGGGCAGGGTGGCTCTGCATCCCCCTGGGAAGTGGGAATGCATGGAGTCCTGGCTCCCAGCACTTCCCTAGACCTGGGCATACCGTATGCAGGTGGGAGGGGCTTCCTTGGGCGACAGCCTGTCACAACACAGTGCTCACAGACTAGCAGCTCCCTTGACCCCCCACCACGGCACAGCTGCGGCCTTCTCTGGACCTCGCCCTTTTAAGGCAGCGCTCCTCTGTCCCTCTTTCTTCTGCAGTTGCCTCCCAATTGTGCTGTTTTAATTAGGTTTACAAAAAAATTATTTAGGCAAAGAGGATTCTAGTAGGGTAAGGACTTGCTGGAAAAGTCCTTCCAGCACACCTTACTGCTCTCCAGTTCCTTCCTCCTACTTCCTAGGCCCAGGGACCTTTTCCTAGAGTCCCATTCTCTAATCTTGTGCTGGATGTCAGTTCCTCTCCCCCCCAGCTGCTGTAATGAGCTCTGCCTGCTGCACCGTCCAACCCCAGGTACCAAGACCCTGGGTCCCATTTGCTTTCTTATTTTGAGCCCATGGACTTTTTAAATTGAGACATAATTCACATACTTTATAATTCACCCATTTACGTGTACAATTCAGTGGGGGTTTTGTATGTTCATTTTTTTTTTTTTTTTTTTTTTTTGGTACTGGGGATTGAACTCAGCGGCACTCGACCACTGGGCCACATCCCCAGCCCTTTTTTTGTATTTTATTAGAGACAGGGTCTCACTGAGTTGCTAAGTGCCTCACCATTGCTGAGGCTGGCTTTGAACTCACGATCCTCCTGCCTCAGCCTCCCAAAGTGCTGGGATTACAGGCGTGCGCCACCGCGCCCGGCTATGTATGTTCATTTTTTAAATTATGGTAAAATGTAGAATCTAAAATTTACCATTTTAACTGTTTTAAGTGAACAATTGGATGACATTAATTATATTCACAATATTGTGCAACCATCACCAGTATCTATTTCTAAAGCTTTTCTTTGCTGCAACCAAAAATTCTATACCCAAAAGCAATAACTCCCCATTTCTCTCTGCCCTCAGCCCCAGTCTTTGGTATCTCTAATCTGTTTTCTGTCTGTATGGGTTTGCCTATTCTAGGTATCTCACATATGTAGAGTTATACAATAGTTGTTTCTGGTTTCTTTCACTTAAAGTTTCCAAGATTCATCCACAGTGCAACATGGGTCAGAACTTCATTCAGCCTTATGACTGAAGAGTACTTCATTGTATGGATGTGCCACATTTTGTCACCTCATCTGTTGATGGACACTTAGATCGCTTCCACCTTTTGACTATTGTGAATGACACTGCTGTAAACATTGTCACAGATGCCTGTTGGAGTTCGTCTTTCACTCCCTTCAGGCACATGCCTTAGAAATGGAATTGCTGGGTCACATAGTCACTTTATGTTTAGCTTTTAGAAAACTCGAGCATTTGGACTGTTACAAGTGAGAAATGTGGGTCTTTATTAATTAAAATGTATCTATTTTATCTAAGTTAACAGGAAGTGCTGTAATGTATGCAGCCAATTCATTCCTCACCTTCTTTTGATTTCTTAACAATTATCATCTGTGCGACTCATTTGACAGTTAATCACGGAAGACTTTGTGACATCCATTATTCTCTTTAACTGCTTATTTTAAAGCTTTCACTGTTTAACTTGTCATGTTGTTATACAGTCTCCCACTGAGATTTTAATCTTGAGGGCAGAGACATGTCTTATATCTCTTTGTACAGTTATTCCCTATACACCCAGCATAGGTCTCAGGGATTCTTAACTGGTGACTTCTCGTTGTCTTTCTTATCAATCTTCTGGCTTATGCATAGGCTGGAAGAGAAGGAACTTTTCCAGCAAGTCCTTACCCTACTAGAATCCTCTTTGCCTAAATAATTTTTTTGTAAACCTAATTAAAACAGCACAATTGGGTATCCTTTATCCAAAATGCTTAGGACAGGAAATGGATTTCAGATTTTTTAGATTATGGAATATTTGCATATACATAATGACATATCTTGGGGAGGGGAGCAGAGTCTAAGAAAAGCCCAAGCAAAGTCATATACACCTGACACACATGGCCTGAATGTAACTTCCTACAATAGTTTTAGTGTTTTGACTGTGACCACCACCTGAGATCCCGTGTTGAAGTTTCCACTTGTGGCATCATGTCAGCACTCCATGTTTTGGGTTTGGGATTTGGGGGCTAGGGATGCTCAACCTAGAATAATAGTAGCTAACTTTTATGGAGTATTACCCTGTGGCATGCACATGCACTATTCCAAGCCCTGTACTTCTATTTTCTCACTTAGCTCTCAGAACGAATCTCTGGCATAGCTACTATTTCTTTTTCTTTTAATATTCTTAGTTGTAGATACACACAATACCACTTTATTTATTTTTATGTGGTGCTGAGGATCGAACCCAGTGTCTCACACGTGCTAGGCAAGCGCTCTACCACTGAGCTACAGCCCCAGCCCACAGCTACTGTTCTTACCCACATTTTACTAAGGAGGCAGAGGAATCCCGGAGAGGTTGAGTAACTGCAAGGCCCTGCTCAGCACATGCCAAAGTTAGACATCTGGCCTGTGTTCTTACCCACAGACCCAGTTAGGGACCTTTTGCTCACAGCCAGAGAGGGCAGAGTGTGCAGCCCCTGGAGGAATTATCCAACCAGATGTCAGTCGTGCTGGGTACCAGGAGCAGAGACCAGGCCCTCCCTTGGCCTTTACAACACCAGCCCTCAGCCTCCTCTAGGTCAGAACCCCCACTCTGTCCTTCCACTTGCCTTCTGCCTGGATTCCCCAGGGCCGTTGAGTGTGCCCCTTGAGTAGCACAGATCCCTGGCCCTGTGATGTTGGGCAAGACCCCTTGAGGGGCCACTGGGAGTCCATCAGGCTCTATAAATACCAGAAACTGGCTACCTTGCTTTGGCAGTTATTTCTGAAAAACAAATGATGAGTATACAAAAATAGAACATCCATTTATAAAACCTTGCACAATAAGCAATAAGTCCCACATCCATCATCCTAGCATCCCCTCACTAAGTTGGGAGGAAGATAGGCCTGATTCCCAGAGTAACCACACAAACGTAAATATCTCTGAAAAGAAGGTGCTGGCCAAGAGCCATTCCACGCCAGCTCCACCCTGTCACGGGAAGTTCCAGACAGAAGATGCCCAGGGGTTGAAAGTGACTTCCTCCTGGCCTCAGCATGCAGGAGCCTTTCCACCAGGCCCTAGTGCAGTACCGTCCTCCCTGATCTTGGCCCTGGCGATGGGGAAGCTGCAGGATAGACAGACTTCCCCTAAGAAGGGGGCCCCTGCAGGTCCTAGTGGCCTGCACACCAAGTCACCCCACAGAGCAGAGGGCACCAGATCCAGCTCTCATCGCCTTTCTCAGTACTCCCGAGCTGTGCTGTGGGTCCTCCTCTCAGAGCCTCGCTGTACCACGGGCTGCATCCTGGGCCCTTGGGTGATCCGTTCCCTCCTGCTTAAGCTCTCTCCTTCTCACAGGCTGGAGCCGAAGCTTGTGGTCATTTTTCTTCCGATGCTGTTCTCTCAGACTAAGTCTCAGGTTGCCCGTTCTTTAGGTTCTCTCTCCTTGCTCAGGTAGCCCATGCTGGTGGCCCAGAGGGGGTTGCCACACAGTGGGAGAGCCCAGGGTCACCCAGAAGTTTCTCACTCCCCAGTTTCCAGAAGCACCAGGAAGCCCAGCAGAAGCCTCTTTCTCCTCCTAAACACGTGCCCTGCCGGTGGTCAGATGGGTGACATTTGTGTGCCTGGGGCTTCACATGCCGGGTCTCTAAAATGCTGGTATGGCATCTCACCTCACAGCCTTCTCACCTTTCTACTTCTCACTTTGCCCTCACAGCACTGTCTCCAAGCAAAGGAAAAACGTCATCAGCTGCGTCACAGTCCACGACTCTCCCTACTCCGACTCCTCCAGCAACACCAGCCCCTACTCTGTGCAGCAGCGCGCCGGGCACAATAACACCAACGCCTTTGACAGCAAGGGGGCCCTGGAGAATCATTGCACTGGCAACCCCCGAACCATCATCGTGCCCCCCTTGAAGACCCAGGCCAGTGAAGTGTTGGTGGAGTGCGACAGCCTAGGGCCAGGTAACCTGGGGCCGGAGCAGGCCAGAAACAGCTCTCTGGAGGTTGCTCTTCTTGTTGTCCACTGCTAGAAATGTGAGCACTCGTAGAATAGAAAGTGTCCCATTACTGCCCGTGATCCTTACTCAGGAATTTGTCCGAGTGGCCAAGGTCAGATTCTGTATAGCATCACCTTGCGTAAGTGTTGGAAATGGAACGCGGAACAGTCCAGCAGGGTCTAGGAAGATGAGTGCAACGGTGAACACACCATGCCGGGAGCCAGGTTCTGTGACGCAGACTCTTCTTCCTAGACCCTGCTGGATTGCTCCGTGTTCCATTTGCAACATCTGGTGCCCGATGTGGGGCAACTAGCGGAGGTTTAGGTAAGCCTGCCAGGTGAGTGATCTGCACAACAATGGGCAATTTACCCCCACATGCAAGAAAAGGACAAGTAGCTCTTTTGTCCACTTTGTTGCGTAGTAGGCATGTTAAGGTGCATGACAAAGAGCTTACGCGTATTTGGGAATTAGTAATAAACGTATGTCCATGGATGAACTCTCAGACAATTTGGGACTCAGACTGCTGGCGGCAAGTCCTACATCAAATGAAAAAATGGCAAGTGCAGACAGATAATATAGTACCCTGTACTTTATACCCAGTGGTGACTGCATTGATAGTTTGTTTAGAGAGAAGGATCTTTTCAGGAGCCTGAAAAACAAGAGCCCTTAATTCTTGCAGCGCAGCTGTCTGACCTTGCACTGCAAGAAGATAAAAAAGAAAGTACACAAGGGTCTTGTCAGGAAAAAAGTAAAAAAGAACTTTCAATGCTTGCAGCGCAAATGTCTGACCTTGCACTGCAAGAAGATAAAAAAGAAAGTACGCCACACATAAGCAGTGTTTTCCTTTTTTAATTCTATAATGAATACCTTGCCACCTTCATAGTGGCTCTGCTTTCAACAAGGTTGGTAAATAAGAAGTGAAAGCCTCCCCTCTTTATGCACTGTCTGCGGTGATGGCTGGATTGGGCCATTCCTAACTGAGGTCAAGCTTTGCTCCCTGCCAGGAGCCTCTGCTGGTCACTCATGTGTCCCCTGTAGGAAGAACTTTCTCCAGGTCTTTTTAGGGAAGGGTCAGATAGGCTCCCCTGAGTCCCTCCTCAGAACTCCCCCTTGGGAGGAGAAATCTTCCAAGTGTATTTCTTGGCTTTATTGAAATAATTACCATCCCAAGAAGGCTTGTCCTGAGATCTGGGCCCAAGCGTAAGCCTGGGAATTCACCCCTCTCAGCCAACTGAGCAGCTCGCTGCAGACTGATGTAGCAGCATCTGTCCAGCCTTTCCCTTGCTTGTGCTCACTGTGGAAGAATTTGGAGAGTTAACCAAAAAAGTATCTGCATGGTCTGCGTTTTTGCCCCTTGCCCTCACCAGCCATAGTCAGGCTGTGGCTGAGAAATAATGATACAGTGTACACCATGATGGAAATGGCCTGCTCACTGTTCTGCCCAGATATCCCCTAAATAATTGTTTAAAACTATACCCAGCACACATTTTTAAGGTTAAATATTTGAAAAGGACATGATTTCTGTCACAGTGCACATTATATTATTATTTTATTATTATTTTTAAAATAGTTTTAGTTGTAGATGGTCACAATAGTTTTATGTTATTTTTTTTAATGTGTGCTGAGGACTGAACCCAGTGCTCACACCTGCTAGGCAAATGTTCTACCACTGAGCCCCAGCCCCAGCCCCATTGTATCGCTTATTTCTCTAAATACATGTTTTTTATTTTTTGTTATTGGGGATGAACCTAAGGGTACTTAACCACTGAGCCACATCCCCAGCCCTTTGTTTTATTTTTATTTAGAGACAGTGCCTTGCTAAGTTGCTGAGATTGGCTTTGAATTCATGATCCTCCTGCCTCAGCCTCCCAAGCCTCTGGGATTACAGGTGTGCCCCACCGCACCTGGCTCTAACTACATGTGTGTGGAAGGCCTAGAGCTGCAGGTTGAGCTCAGGACGCGGGAGGTGTTCTGGGGGAGAGCGCTCCTCCTGGACTGTGCCTGCCCTTCCAGCTGGTGGAGGCTGTCAAAACCAATGTGATCCTTTGGCTGTAAAGGCATCCTAGGTTGGAAAAGCCTGGAAGGCAGCCTTCCTCAGCTTTCTGGTTCCCAGGAGGCCTGCACAGGCCAAGGTGCACACCAGCTGCGGTCCCCACCCCTGGCCTGAGCCCCCAGCATCAGAGGGTTCAGAGTTTCATGAGCCTACTCAGGCCAGGGTGAACCCTGTTTCTCAACAGTGTGTTTCCTCACAGACCATCCTTTCGAGGTTCGTGATCAGAAAGTCCTTGAGGATTTCTCACATAGGCCCCTGGGGTTGGTTAAGGGTCTTCTGGAAGGCAATAGAATAAACTATCCACTGGCCTAAGACAAAGAATATATTGGAAGGATGCAGGGCTGAGGGAAAGTTCAGAAGTTCCAGGCAAGCCGGGAGCCAGAACTGCTGGCACCTGAGCCACCAGAGGCCAGACACCTGTGCTCTGGAGCAGCCTTTGCCCAACACGGGGCCAGTGACGCCCAGGCTCCCAAGTTCCCCTTTCCAGGAGCCTGGTATTGACCCTCCTAGTTTGGAGCAGGCACCTGTTCCTTGTGCACCTGCTCTTGCCAGGGCTCAGGGTTCAGTACAACTGACGCAAGTGATAGCTAACGTAGCTGATGCATGCTGACTGCAGGGTGCCATGTGTTGGTGGTGAGTGCCAGGCAGCAAGCATCTGCATGTGGCGGCCCGCTAACCCTCACAGCAGCCCTGCGCATAGACACTGCTGTTTTCCCAGTTTTGTAAGTAAAAAAAAGTACAGCAGACACGTCGAGGCAGCCAACTGGCCCAAAGCCCTGTCCAGGCCTCCCAGGGTCTGGCTCTAGAGCTCACCTATGCTGCACATGCTCCCTCACCTGGTGCAGACAGGGCACAAATGGCTGTTCCCAGGACAACGGGATCTCTGAGGGTAACTGGGTTAGGTAGGAGCAGAACAGCCCATACTCCCTTTCAGCCCAGAACCTGCAGTAGGAGACTATCCTTCAGCCCCGGCCCATTGCCCCTTTGTTGGTCTCTGTAGAAGAAATTGCTGCAGGAATCTCCTGGTCCCTTCAGGACCCCTTGTTTATCCAGGGCTTTCTGCTCTGACACCTTGACCAGCTCTGACTCAGCTCCCCGTCTCCTGTTCCCGCAATGACAGTAGCAGGCACACGCCAGCCTCTGTAACCTTGTCACTTGCAGTCTCAGGCTGTAAATCCTTCCAGCTCATTGTTTCCCCCTCCTATGTAATAACCACAAGATGCCCAGGAAGTCTGAACAGGAGCAGCAAATAATCCGCAGCTGGGCCAGCACCAAGCCCCGCCTATGATCTGCTGCAGAGAGGGAAGGAAGTGGACAGTCACCTGGCTGAGGGAAGAAGAGAAGCAAGCCATCCTGGTGGCCAGCACTCACAGCCTTCTGTCTTTAGGGCCACAAAAACCCCTTCTTCCCCCGCAATTTTGGGGGGCCTTTGAAGGTCTAACTGGATTTGGATTGGGCACAGCGTTGGGTCTCAGGACCTGAGCCCCACAGTGCAGGTCTGCACTGTAGGGCCAGGCTAGCTCTGGGCTGCTTGGAAATCCAGCATACCAGTTCCCAGGCACCCACCCGAGGGACTCTGAAGCAGTGGGTGGGTGGATGGGAGGGGCCCTGGGTGCCAACACACAGCTGGATTTGAGGCCTCTATTTAGGACCCACCACCTCCCACTCTACTGAGCAGCTCTCCTCTCACTCTGGGTCTGTGTTAAGTGGCCGGAGGCTCCTCTCTGCCTTCAGGGTGTGTGTCCTGTCCCTGGATTTCCAGCCCCCTTTGCCCTTCTCCTGAAGCTAAGACCTTTGAAGGTACTCTTCCCCTTTCATCAACAGTTGATCAGCGTTATTTTGCTTGGCCCCAGCTTCAGGCTTCTCTCTTTGACTTTGATTTCATCACCCTGGGGTTTGTCACAGAATTGGCCCAATCTAATTCAATCAAGGGACTGATCTTTATTATGTGTGGTTCATTAATATTTAACACCCTCTCCCCCAGGAATGACTAGATTCGCCAGTTTTATACCAGTTGCCCCGGGATACCTGGATGAGACAGTGGTAGGCTTCTGTGTTGGCCTAAGATGCTCAGGCCCCCATATCAACGTTCCTGGATTCTTGTTGCCACACAGCCTGAGATGTAGAACTGATTTTTTTTTTTTTTTTTTTTTTTTTTTTTTTTTGTACCGGGGATTGAACTCAGGGGCACTCGACCATCCCCAGCCCTTTTTTTGTATTTTTTTAGAGACAGGGTCTCACTGAGTTGCTAAGTGCCTCGCCACGGCTGAGGCTGGCTTTGAACTCATGATCCTCTTGCCTCAGCCTCCCAAGTGCTGGGATTACAGGCGTGCGCCACCGCGCCCGACTTAGAACTGATTTTTGACACTCCTGCCACTTCTTCCCTCATGTTAGATACTTTGCATGGTTCTCTTGAACACCAACCTTGGGCACCTTCCCCAAAATGGACCATTTTAGTGCTGGGGAGTCAGCCGAAGGAGGCAGTATTTTGGTAGCTGACTGGACCCCCTGCACCGAGGGCCCTTTTCACCTTGTCAATCATTTCACTTTGGTGTTCGTGCATCTGTGGTAGAAGGAACTGCTCATTGGTTTCTGGAGACACGCTGAGGAGCACAGAGCAGTGACACTCACTCTGCACTCCGCCAGGTCCTGCGCCTGCTGTGGCCGTCCTCTCCTGAGCTTTACCACGCCACCTGCTGGGAGCTGGTGTTCACAGATTGCTCAACACCTGAAACTGACAAAAATGAGTTATTTCATAGAAATTTCTTGTACTGTTCATTCTAGTTTTCTCCTCTAGGGCACGTGGCCCTGTCTTTTGAGACTCCCTTGTCTGATTCCTTCTGTCACCGTGTCCACCTCAGCTCCCCACCAGCGCCACAAGACAACCTGCCCAGAGCTCTTTTCGTTTAGACCTCCTTATTCTTTCCAGTGTTACCAGATAGTAATTCTGAGTGCAGCAAGGTTTGCAGAAAATATAAATCACAGAAATACACCTGTTCTCCCTAGAAAGTCAAGGCAGTAAAAGTATTTTAGTCATATTCCAAAAACTTAACAAAGAAAACGGAGTCACTAAGTATAAGTCACGGGCTTGAAGTGCTCAGACAAACACAGGACAGTGTGAGCCAATCTGTTTTCTTAGACTGAGGATCAGCATGGCCTCCGATTGTGCACCTGTCTCAACCAGCAGGGAAGCCAGGCAGCCCCCAGCCCCATCCCAGGCTGCAGATGCCTTCCTGGCTGGCCTGCTTTTATTGGACCTTTCCATCTCGAAGGTCCTCAATTAACTCTATAATGCATGACCTATTATCTATGGTCCAGCCTATGATCTGTGACACCTTCTCCTATTCCTGCTGTCACCCTGTCCATTCTGGGTGGCACATATTCACAGTACCCAGCCCAAGCAGGAGCTCAAAAGTATTTGTTGGCTGATTAAGACAGCTGGTCTCTGAAGAGGCTTCTTGGCTCCCTCTGTCTGGGCATCCAGGCCCATCCTACCTAGGTGACAGCCTGCCATTCCTAGAGCCTCTGGAGTGTGGGACCCGCTGCCAGCAGGCAATCCTCAAAGCTTATTAGAATGCAGATTCTCCATCCACCCTGAGTTGTTAGGCCACAATCACATTTCCCAAGGTGTGGCGCCGCCTGCTGGCGAGGTAGAATTCCTGCATCTTTGCAGCCCCCTTGTTGGGGGAAACTACTCGGCCATGTTCAACTCCTGGGCTATTCACTGAGTGGACGTCTTATCTTAACTAGCCTGAGCCCAGCTGCCACTCCAAAGTCAAGACTGAGTGTGGAGACTGAGGCTGATTTGTGTCTGGCCTGTCTCAGGGACGTGTCCTCCTGGGAAGGCCACTGTAACCTACCTGAAGTGGGAGCACCTTCCAGACAACCAAGGACCTGCCACTGATCTGTGACCTGTTCCTTCTCCCACCACAGTGAACACCAGTCACCACTCGTCCTCCTACAAGTCCAAGTCCTCCAGCAATGTGACCTCTACCAGCGGTCATTCTTCAGGGAGCTCGTCAGGAGCCATCGCCTACCGGCAGCAGCGGCCAGGCCCCCATTTCCAGCAGCAGCAGCCCCTCAACCTCAGTCAGGTAGGCCCCACTCAGACCCATCGCCTCGGCTCCTCATTCTTCAGCTGCAGAGAGGGCCGTGGAGGCAGCCCTCTCCGGCCTGCAGTTCCCCTGGTGGTGGTAGGAAGCTTCCTGAGTGACCTCAGCGGCTTCTTTCCACCCTGGATCCTCTCTGGGGAAGTTGGTACCACTGGGCCACAGAGAGCCAGCCCAAGCAGAGTGGCTTGTCTGACGTCATGAGGACTTATAACACAAGAAGCCCCGGACGGTGCTGTCTCAACCCAGCAGAGGGTAGACATGGTGTCCTGCCCATCCACCTGGGCCAGCAGGGACAGCCCTGCTGTCTCCTCACTGCAGGGAAGGAAACCTCACACCTGGACCATAGACCAGGGGAAAGAATGGCCCAGGATTTGCACTTGTCGTGGAGGCTTGGGTTCTCCAGGGGAAAGAGAGCTATCTGGTTGGACTGATAGAATTTCAAACAGTTGTTTTAAGAGTCCGAGACTTCACAGTGGGTAAGAGAGCAGTCGCCACTCAAAAAGGGGTCTTTTGACACCTCACGGCTGCAGTAGGTCCCACTGACTTTGCCCTGGCTTGCTCTATGAATCATCCCAGCCTGGTGAATGTCAGGCCAGATGTCCCTTTCTCACTCCAAACTTATTTTTACTGTCAACATACAAAGGGGAGCATCTGTTGTCACTCCTGCCGCCTCTGCATCCTCCCCACTGACCACCCTCCCCCCCTAACACAGCCCCTCTCCTGCTTCTTCTCAGGCCCAGCAGCACATGGCCGCAGACCGCACCGGGAGCCACCGACGGCAGCAGGCCTACATCACTCCCACCATGGCTCAGGCTCCGTACACCTTCCCCCACAACAGCCCCAGCCACGGCACTGTCCACCCGCACCTGGCCGCCGCTGCCGCCGCCCACCTCCCCACCCAGCCTCACCTCTACACCTACACAGCGCCTGCGGCCCTGGGCTCCACTGGCACCGTGGCCCACCTGGTGGCCTCCCAGGGCTCGGCACGCCACACCGTGCAGCACACTGCCTACCCGGCCAGCATCGTCCACCAGGTCCCTGTGAGCATGGGCCCCCGGGTCCTGCCCTCGCCCACCATCCACCCGAGTCAGTATCCAGCCCAGTTTGCCCACCAGACCTACATCAGCGCCTCGCCAGCCTCCACCGTCTACACTGGATACCCACTGAGCCCTGCCAAGGTCAACCAGTACCCTTACATATAACCACGGGCCTGGGGAAGGGGAAGGGAGGGAGGCTGCTCCGGGGACCCTGGGGAGCTGGCTTTTATACTGAGGTGCCGCACACAAACAATGCAAACGGGGCAGGGAGGGGGGCAGGGGGCAGGGGACAGGGACGGGACACCAATGAAACTTGAACTAGGAAGTGGGAGGACTTAGAGCAGAGAAGAGAACATTTTAAAAGGAAGGGATTAAGGAGAGGAAAATCTATGCTTTTTATTTTAAAAAAGAAAAAGAAAAAAAAAAAAACATCAGTAACGAAAAAAATTTTTTTAAAAATTAAAAAAAAACAGCTCACAAACCCATTCTGCACCAAACTGGAAAGAGAAGAAGAGAGCCACGGGAGGGTTCCAGAAGCGAGGGGCCCCAGTTTCTGAAGAACTTTATCTATGAACTTTTCAAAAGATTATTTTCATATGGCAGCAAATGACACTGAAGAGTTTGCTGTCAGGGACACCTGATATGGAAATCCAATAGATTTTTAATTAATAAACATAAGAATTAGGGATTTTTCCAGAACGCTAAAGGGTCAACACCCCTCTGTAGCCAGGATGTGGCCTGAGAGGCTGATTTGGGGTGGAGTGGGCTGGCCAGGCCCAGCGCGGGCTCATTTACCAGGAATGGTGGGTTCGGCCAGGCTGGCCAGAGACCCCCTGGGAGGGGGCGGGTTTTCTCTCTGAGCACTCTGGATAAATCCCTAAGCAGCGTTAGTCCTCAGATGTCATTGATGATGTGTGTTACAAACTTGAGATTTTTTCTTTTCTGAAGATTAGTTTCCTTTGAGTCCACCCCCATCACTAGCGCAGGCTGGCGCCGTCGAGGTACCCTGGTGGAATGTAGCCCTGCGCCCTTGCTGTGTACCTTGTGTTCAACTCCAGCGATACCAATAGACTAATCCTGTGTAATTGCACAAAACAAAGTGATATGACATAGGCGTGTAACCAATGCGGTGGTCCCGGTGAGCGAGCGCGTGTGGCCAGCGCGTGGGTGTGAACGCGGGTGCCACCCTCCCTGTGTCCCTCGGCACCGCGTCACAGCCCTCGCGGTCTTGCTTTTGCATCATTCCCTCCTAGTGCCTTACGGAACGACAGACAGACGTGGTGTGGGGAGGCCCCCGCTGGCACCCCAGGAAGCCAGCTGGGCTGACCCAGCCCCTCAGCTCTTCTGTTGCGCTGTTGGAACATTTCACTCGGGTCTTTCCTTTTTTGTTTTTTGGGTTTTTCCCCCCCATGCCCGTTGTCTTTCTTGGGCTGTTTGCTGGCAGGGCTTCAAGGAGAGAGTCCATGGATCTTGAGGGTGACGGGCCTCTGTGGTAGGAGGGCACATCTGATGACCCGAGAGCTTCATGTTGAGTTTTACTTGGGCACAGACACCCAGAGAGACTCCCCACCTTCACCTTCACCCTGCCCGGCTCTGCCCATCAGACCAGCTCTGGCATTAGTGCTACCAGGGATTTTAGGAATGTCTGCTTTGCAGAGCAGCAGCCTCCAGGCCCACCACTGCCTTCCTAGAGCCATTTGCAGGGAGTCTAGGAGGCGACACCCACCCGAGCTGCAGCCAGGTCCCTCCATCCCACAAGAAACCTGGTGTGCTCAGCCCTGCCCCACGCTCCTCTTCACCAGCCCCCTGGGAGCTGCTCTGCTCTGCCGATTTGGCCAGACCCCCACCTCTATAGACAGCCACCACCCGTTTGTTGTTGGATTCTTTCCTCAGATTACCCAGGTCTGCCCAAGATGTGATTTTGGTCTTGGCGTTTGAGGAGTCTGGTGGGCAGAGGTTGGAGGAATGCTGACAGGGGTGAGCAGGGCCCTGTGCTGCACTTGAGAAAACACTCTCACAGGTGATCAAGTCTCCAAAGAAATCTGCCCTGCACCCTCTGTGGACACTGGCTGAATTCTGGAAGTTTTCTCAGGCTTTGAACGTGGCAGGTAGGGACGGGAGGGGAGTCCCCTCTGCTCTTAGGGAACAAGTCTGAAGCAGGGAGACACTGGAGAAGCTCTCTGGTCCAGGATGGGGCTTGACAGGGTGGCTCCGATTGTTTGATCCTGACGCAGAGTCCTTACCTGACCCCGCAGCCAAGTTCCAGGTGCAAAGAGATCTTCTGGGTCAGAGCCTCGGCCTTCTCCTTCTTGCCTTTGCTGCCTCCTTCTGCAGGCCCTGGCCATCTACTGTGAAAGGGGTTTTCGTGGTGATTTCCACCCTCATTCAGTAATGAAGTTGGTACTTAGCTCTTAGCTGTGAAAGAACTCTGGGAACTTCCCCTCCCCGAACATAAATTCTTACAAAGAAATAGGTCCCTGGACTGGAGATGATGAAGTGCCGGCCTTGGGCCAGAAGGAAGGACACAGCGCCTATGCAAAGCCAGGCACACTCAGTGGAGCCACCAAGGACCCCCTGGGGCAGGGTGCAGTGGATCTGCAGGTGACACTCCCTGGGGCCCTGATCAGTGTGGCTTCAGCTGGAGGTGGGGAAGCGCCTGGCCTGAGACAACAGGAAGAGGCCGGGAGAGAGGGTGAGGGGCAGGGCCTTCAGAGGACCCTGGAGCTGGAGCCGCGCCAGCCTGGAAGACCTTTCTGTTTGGACTTTCAGCAGCCAAATGCCACAAAGTCCCCCAGATCCTCTCCGACAGTCACAAGGCGTCTAGTCTTGGCTGCAGATGAGCCTCAGTCTGCCCTTCTGAACAGCACTCTGGACTCCTGCACAGTGCAGTTCCAGCCCTTTCCAGATCTCATCTTTTAGGGGGAAAGACAACTCACAATGCTCTTTCCACTTCCTTTTGTCTGCTTAAATTGAAGCTTCTCACTCTTCCACCTGATGTTTTCTTTCCTTTTCTCCTTCCAGATCAGGAATGAAAGTTCCATGCTGCTCATAAAGTTAATGTTATTGTGCTGGTTATTTTTGTTATTGCCATTGTAATTATGTTCATTATCATCGTATTGCTGTTTTAGTCAGGGTTTTAAATGCACATTTATTCCAAGTATCTTTGTGTTTTCTCTTTAATATTTAAACTTACTATATCTGTGAGTATAGGAGAAGACTGGAGGGACATACAGATGTCCGATTTTGTCAGACAAAAAAAAAAGAAAAAGAAAAGGCCTGGGAATTAGGAAGATTATTTCTGTCATCTCTTCCACAAAGAGCTACCGAGGAAGACCCACCATAGAGCAGAGTGTGAAGAGTCAGGTCTTTTCCTCTGCACGACCCAGCCGAGGCTCTGGACAGTGTGATCACCACTGATGTGTTTTTCTAGATTCCCAGTGGCCTGGGCGGCCACCTGAGGAGGCAGCTCCTGGGCTCAGGGATGCCAGTGCGCTGACCTGGAACCTTGGCTTCTCCCCCGTGCTTTCTGTGCTCTCCTGTTCACCCCAGTCTGCTAAGCACACTCTTAGCCTGCCTCACTCTGTTATTTAAGCAAAAAGCTCCTCTTCCCGGAGCTCACCCAGCTTCTCTCCAAAACATTCACCCTTCCCGTCAGCCCACCCAGAGCGCGGCTCGCACCCTTCGGTGCAGAGCCATCCACCCCCCTTGCCCATGCCTCAGCCTCACTTTCCCTCCTCTACTCAACAGCCACCTTCCCACTTCAGTCTGTCCCTTCCCCGGGCACATCCTCCCAACACACAGTTCTATCAAGCCAAAACATGGTGGCAGAATGGGGAGGGAGCCAGAGAACACTGAGTGAAGCCACTCAGACATTGCCACATGTCCCCCCCCCCCCCCAATATCCTTTACAGGTGGGGGAGCACAGCAGGACCTCAAGGCTTCCCTGGGCTCTTCCTGTGCCCTCAGTGCCCTGTGCTTTGAGTGATGGGTGCCCACACACTGCCCACCAAACCCAGAAACTGCTAGGCCCCCATTGAAGTAAGAGTTGAAGTGGCCAGTGTCCCTGAAGGGACGTAAGCTGCCAGGCCGTGGACGACCCCTCTGACACTCAGCAGTTATTCATGTCCACCCCAGTCCTCACCCAGCGTCCTTTGTCCCAAGCACAAAGCTGTTGCATCAGAAGCCACACTAGGAGACCCCATCATGCCCACTAGCTTCCTTGCCCAAACCCCCCACCCCAGGCGCTCCAGCACTGCACCCCCTTGGCAGAGAGTCTCGTCACAGGGTGCCATCCCTGGCACCAGGCTCTCAAGTGGGGAGATGCTCTCCTTGTCCTCAGGTCGACCACACATGCCCTGCGGCATCATCAAGCCTTGGATGGGCTCCATCCTTCCTTAGTGAAGAAACTCAGCTCAGAGTGGGGGAGGATCGAGAAGGACGGGTCACAGAAGCATGTGATTGGAACCTTATGAACCTCAGGTCAGGGTGCTCCCACAGGGTTCTTACCCATCCAGGCGGTGGCACCATGTCTCTGTGCTTAGTGCCTCTTGGTGATATTTGGGATGTTCCCAAGAGAAGGGGTGAGCAGGCCGATGGTGTGCGAGTCCAGCGCCATGTCAGTTTGGACTGTGAGGCGGAGCAGGTGGTCAGGGTGATTCAGAGGAAGGAGGGTGGAGCACGGTGCCATTTGTCTCCTGGACGGTCACACTTCTCACCTTCCTGGTAGCTGATTGTTTGCGGGCTGTGGAGGCCAGCTGGGCCTTGTCCTCTTCTGCTGGGGGACTCACACCTGCCCAGACGCCATGGTTTCAGATGGAAGGTCAGGGAGGGGAGATCAGCACAAGTGACAGGATGACTTCCCTGGACTAGATCCGGGAGTTGCAAACACTCCCAAGCTTCAAACAAGCTTGTGGTGGAGGATTTGGGTCGTGTGTGTGCGTGCGTGCGTGCGAGTGGAGCAACATTATTGGAAACTGGAGCGAGGAGATGAGGAGGCTTGAGGAAGTATTACTGATGGTTCACGGTCGGGAGAAGACGTGGGTCCCCGCCCCTCCCCGCTCTCCCGCCAGTTCTCGTTGACTGAGGGCCAGGTAGGATGCGGAGGGGCACTTGCTCCTGCTGGCCTGCCAAGCAGCCGAAGGACAGAAAACTGAAAGAAGAAAATAGCTCCGTGCCCTCAACCGGCAGAGAACTCAACCGAGAGGCGAGGGTTCCTTCCGCAGGCCCAGCCTGGCAGAGCCATTTTTTCAAGACACATTCCAGCCCAGGGCCTTGCAGGCTCCTTCCCCCTTTGTGTCTTTTCTTTCTGATATTTTACAGATCCTCAGAGGGGAAGCCTTAGAATTGAGCAGGCCAAATTGTCCTCACCAAATTGGAAAGGAAGGTGAAACTGTTCCTTTCCGTTGCCAAAGAACCCTTCTTAAAGGCACCTCCAGAGATGGACAAAGTGGCGTCCCTCTCTTTCCTTTCTGGGCAATAATGACATCATTAGTGAAGCAGTTCCGTTTGTAAACTGCTTTTCTCTCTATCCTGACTTCTCTGTTTTAATTGCATTTATTTCAAAACTGCACTCATCTTTTAAGAGGAGTAGAGTAGTGACCCTAGACATTGCTGCTACTGGGAAACCGGAGGTCTCGCACCGACACGTGGGCCTGATGCCCAGCACCAAGCTAGCGGACCTGCTGGGCAGTTCTGCAGCCTCGAGGCTTAGGGCGCGCTGGACTCCGCTGGGCTTGGCAGCTCCTTCCCACTCCCCTGCCTCAGGACTCACTCCTGATCTCCACAGACAGACACACCTCAACCAAGTCACTAGAGAAGAGAAGATGGCAAAATGGAATTTATACACAAAACAAACCTCTTAAAGGCTTTTGGCCCTGCCACTCAGTGTAATGACCCAATCAAGTAGAGGTTTTTGGTGTTTGGGCAGCTGTCAGAAGCTCAAGAGAGAAAGCTAGCTCTATGCTGGTTCTTCCCTTCAGACTCAGGAGAGTTTACAGAGATGTGACCCCTGCCACAGAGGGGGCTTCCTGCTGCCTTCAAGAGTCCCTCCTCTCAGACCCCTGAAGTAGAACACTACACCCAAGGCCCCTTTGTCCAATCTAGCAATATCCCTCACAGAAGGACGAGCCAGCATCTGTGGAAGCTTTCGACCCTCCAGGCCTGTGCCAAGGCCTCATGAGCATCCTCTCATGCAGCCATCACAGCCGTCCCCGTGGGAAAAGGATGGTTTCCCCTCCCCGCCCACTGACAGATGAGGAAGCTGACACTTTGAGCAAGTGGCGTGTGTTAAAGGAAAGAAAACACATGGTGGTCCAGAATCCCCACGTTTCTAGTCTATTTATCATTAATCGGCTCTTTACTGAGATGTGATTTTGTTTCACTTTTTTCATGAACAGCAATTGTGTGGCCTCATATTTCTAAAGAACCTTTTAATGATACGCCCATTTCCTTCGTGCCAAACACTGTGCTAGGAATTGCCCACTGGTCCTGTTTTGTTTCACACTAACCCTACGAGATTGGCAATATCCGTCCCTTTACAGAAGAGGTGACCTTCCTGGGACCACCCAGCTGGTGAGAGGGGAGCCTGGTCTGCCTGGTTCCACAACCGAGCTCAGCCACCAGACTCAGCTGTCTCCTGTGTGTATGTCGCAAAGAGAGGCCTTTAGGAAATGTCACCCTGTGCCCTGCCTGCACTGTGGAGCTGAGCAGGTGAAAAGAGGGCGTCCCGACCTGGATGCAGGCAGAGGGGCAGAATTACTTTCACTTTTTAGAAAAATCTCTGGGGAGTTTCTTTTGATTCCTAGAATTCCTTTTAGATTTCTTTCCAGTGTACCAACTAGCTTTAGTAATGCTGCTAACTCTTATGAGAGTGAAGGGGGAAAAAGTATTCTTTTCTTCTTTAAAAAAAAAATTTTTTTTCTTGCTTATAGTTAATTCTAGAAAGGCAATACTAAAGGTATATATTTTTTTCAAAATGCTATTTTTTACTGCACTTGATAAATATCATGACAGCTCTGATCTCTGTAACAGATCCACTCTTCAACTCTGGGCAGAACCAGATGCAGGGTTCACACCAAATTTGTAAATACCATGTGTGGGTCTGGTATCCAGGAACATTTTTCTTTCTGTAAAAAAAAAAAAAAAAAAAAAAGAAAAAAAAAGAAGAAGAAAGACAAGATGACTTCTAGAAAGAGGAACAAATTTTCTTTCAAGAGAAACACCCCTCTCAAAGAAATAGAAAACAACAGTGTGTAAACTGAGAAAAATGGGACAACTTTCAGGAATTAAAGAAGTATCTCTGGCCCCAGTATGAGATTAACAGTTAATACAGATCCATTTTCACTTTGGTTGAAAGGTGGAAAGAATTAGGTATGCTTTGGGACTAGATTTTTAATTTTCCAACAAACCATCATCACATGCTATGAAGTGTCTGCTCAGCTGTTTGGGGGTGGGTTTCTCATTTCTCGTTTCCTTTAGAAACTTCTTGGTTGACTGGCTCCAGGCTTGTTTGCCTAAATTCTTAGGTAGTTTACACAAGTTCTAGAATCTTTTAGAACTTTAACTCCATTGGAAGCAAACCCAACTGGTCAGAATGGGAAATCCTGGTTGTGTCAACAGGTATTCTGGAATTCTGACAGAACACCTAAAGATTTTTTTAGAAGGTTCTAGATACATTATCTTTCACAAACTGTGACCTAATGGCAATAATTACCTCAAACGTGGGCATTCATCCTGGGTTTAGCCTTTTTTGAAATCATGTAGCCAGCTTGATCTTGGGGTTTAAAAAGCTATGAATTCTGTGTGGGCTGAAAATAATGATTAATGCACACCCTGGTCATCGTTGCTTAAGTGAATTCTGAAAATAGTTCATCTTTACAACAAGAATGAAACCAAGGAAGGGATTTTTCTTTGTGTTATAATCAAATATGATGTTCAAACGCACGTGGAGCATGTATGTTTTTAGCTACTGTAAAATGCTGTTAGCTTTCTGAGATATCAAGAGAGTCTCATTTAAAGGAGTAAACTGAATAATTAACTGTGGATACTTAAGCATATCTCTGGCTACATTTTATAGTTAAAGTGTTTTATAGTTTACATTTAAACTGGTACTTTTTAAAGAAAATTTCTGTTCATAACTGACTTCTTCAACCCCCCGTGATGGTTTGCCTCTTTAGGTTGGAGGCCATGTCTCCCAAAGGCAGGTGTGTTTTGCCCATTCCGTTCTGTCACCCAATATGTGCGTTTTCCTCCATATTGTTGGTTTCCAAGTGAACTTGAGAGAATGTGAAAGGGAGTCCAGCTGGAGTGGGAGGGCGTGTCCCGAGCCTGGGCAGATGCAGAGTCTCGGCCCTGTTGTACCAGCATTTGTCTTCAGGGCCTTGTCCTTGACACCTTGGAAAAGGCAGTCAGAGCTTATTCCTGGTTCCTGGATTTTTGTCTTGATTTGAATATTTAACTTATTATAGATCCACTCACTTCCACTCACTAGGCAGTAGGAGACACTGGGATTTAGGTGGCCCTGAAGGTACCACTGTTCACTCTGGGCCCCTGTGGTATCCCTGTCAGCGTTTTGCAAGGGAGAACCGTGTGGCCCTGTGGCCCTGTGGTCCTGTGGCCCTGTTCACTGGCTGGGACTTCCATATAACTGCTGTCTTTTATTCATTTTCTCTTTTAAAACAAGATCCTTGTAAAAAGGACAGGTGTACATTTTGCCTAATGTCCAGCTGACACGTAAAGCCAGGCTGGGTGGGAGGGGCTTGAGGTTCTGCTCAGAGACCGCCCACCCTGCTCAGCCAAAGGAGCTGGGGACAGGGGGCAGCTCAGGGCCTTCCCCTGACACCCAGTCTGTATGGAGGGGATGTGGAAGGACAAGGGAGAGGCATCAGACACAGGAGCAGGCCCCACGGTCAGGCAGGAGCAGCCTGGGGAGCTGCCAGCTCCCCTGAGAGCCGAGTTTGGTTTTCGTTTTCTCTTGTGCCACCACCCAACTGTGGAGGAACAGTTGTGACCCATTCCTCCAGCAGCAGAGACCTAGAAAACCACAGACTACCTGGGGCCAGGGAACTCCGCACAGCAGGCGTTGGCTTTTCCGGGTGAAGCTCACTGACAGGGTGCTTCCTGTGGCTTCGTTAGGGTGTCGGCCTAGCTGTTTCCACCTCACTCCTCCTGCCGGTCCTCCCGTGTGTGCATTTTCCTTTGCACTAATTGACCAAATGAATTTTGTGTCGTTGTCTTTGGGGCATGCCCACATTTTTTAAAACTAGAGACATAGAAATTCACTTTTCTTTTTCTTTTTTTTTTTTTTCTTTCTTTTTTTTTTTTTTTTTTTTTTTTTTTGATTTAAAAAGTACATTGTATCTGGAAAAGGGCTCTGCCATTGCTCTGTCTAGTTTTCCTTTCACCCGGCTTCCAAACAAACCTCTCCTGGTGCCTCCCTCCCCCTGCTTCCTTGTTTTGGGTCACTGCCCCTGTGGCCACCTCTGCCTCTGCCCTGCTGTCACCACAACCCTGTCACCAGCCACCCAGGACTCCAGGAAGCCAGGAGTCAGCAAGAAGGGCCCGCTTGGCCTCATGAGCGGTGGTCCTGCCTCCCTGCCAGCCACTTGCCGCTGAGGACGCTGGGTTTGCTCTCGCAGCTCCCTGAGTCGGGCTCGGGTGATGAGGAAGGACTTGGGAAGTGGGAAGGGACTGACTGTGCCGTCTTCTGTAGTTTTCTGCAACTGGAGCATAAAGCACCCCAGCCCCACCCTTCAAAGCAGATGTCCCTGTTGCTGTGCCTCCAAGGCCACGGCTTCCCGCCCTCCCACCCTCCCTCTCTTCTGTGTCGCCACTCTTTGAAAGCTTTCTTTCCCGTGGGTTTTCCAGGGCACAGACACCTCTAGGACCCACCGCATCTCTCCACCTCTTCGTGTGCATTTTTTTAACCAAATGAAGTAGACAAGAAAGGCATCCTTGGGGGCAGCGGAACTAGTTTAGTAGATCACTGTTAGATAGAGATGTTGATATATATGTCTGTGTATATATATCAAACCAAATTCTGATAGGAAAAGTATAGCTTTACAGAGGAGAAGGAGAGGAGCCTTGAGAGGCTGGAGCCAGCCATGGCGTGTCCAAGGAGCGCACGGCGTCCCCGCTCCTCGGGGCCCCATCGCCCACCTCGCCACAGCCGAGCCAGGGACCCTGAGGGTGCTGGCGCTCTCTCAGGGTCCCCAGCATCAAAGGCATAGACGGGTGAGGGGGCAGCAGAGCCGAATGACTGGAATTTTCCATCCCGTTTTGCTTTGACCACATGTATTGAGCTGCAGCCTGATATTGTATCACGTATCCAAAAATGGTATCCATTAAGATGGAAGAGAACAGATCTGTAGAAATGTTTACCTTTCAACCGCCCATGACTTCAGGACACTGGATAGAAAGACACACTCCCCAGAATAACAGGGAAGAGGAGACCTGGCGACACTCAGTCCCCAGTCCAAGGAACGTGGCTCCCTCCCCAAGGTCATCTCGCCTAGACCATTCTCTACCGGGTCATCTCAGCTCAATCTCAATAACCCCACAAAGCCCTGGTCCGTTGTGTTCCTTCACTGTATGGTTTCTGTAATAAAAAGTGTTAATCCATGTTAATCTGTGTGAAAATTATTGCGTGCAACGGTATTTTCTCGTGTACCTCTTTTCCTCTGTGAATTGTCCCTCTCTTCTTTTTTATTTATAAACGTCTACTTTTTTTTTTTTTTAAAGACAACCCAATGTGTTGTAGACCTATATGTAACCTATTCCTTAGTCTCATATTATAGGTATGTTATAAGAATGGATATTTTACTTGGCTTTAGAATGTTTTACAAGAAAACTAATTCTTAACTGATCGAGTCCTTGCTACTAAAATGCTTGTGTTTTTCATCATGATGTCGTGTGCTTCTAAATTAATAATCATTTTCGTTGTAGAAAAATGGAGTGAATTTATATTAGTCTTGGAAACTAATAATAGCATTGTAAATTTATGAGATGATTTTAACAGAAAAAAATTATAGAAGAGTATAGTTATTTTAATTGTAATATTACTAACTGTAGGGTGAGAAAGGGGGGGTCCCGTTGTGGTGAACTATGTCATAGCTTGTTACTCACAGTTTCTTTTTTGATCATTTTTTCGGTCTCTGAGGTGAAATGAGTTATTAATTAAAATTTGTAAACTCACATATGCATATTGTATATGTGTAGAAATGTAATCACACTTTGTCTTGGAATTACATTAAACTGTTTGGAATCACTGTACACTCGCCTGGCACGCGTGTTCATCCCGACGCCACACCCAGCTACAGACCAAAAAAGCTGTCGCAAGTAACGTCTCTCTGAGGGTATTGAGCCCTTCAGAAAGTATCAAATACCTCTGAAAATGTTCAGAGCCCACCACCGCCTTCAAACTTTACGAGATGACGGTGCGACTGGAGAGAGGGGCCCCCAGGTCATTGTCCTACCAAGGCCTGTGTGGCGGGTGAGAGTGGCTCAGCTCCCCATTGCCTCCTGGGAGCCCTTCCAGCCCCACCTGCACCCACACTGCACCCCGGGCCCAAGGCACTCTCGTCACCTGCTGTCCTGCTAGCTTGCCGGCTTCCATTCCAGATCTGGGACCTGCGTCCCCGCCCTGCCATCTCCACACTCGGCCTCGGGGTCAGCAGCCTCACGCGCAGGGACCTGCAGTGCCTAGTGGAGCCAGGTGCCCCACAGCCCCCTCCAGGCCCACCCCTGCTGCTGCAGCTCAGGAGGCCCCAAAGGCCAGCCTCCTCTAACCAGGGATCTATTTTTGGGTTTATTTTTTACAAAATACACCTAACATAAAATATACCATTTTAACCATTGATTCCATTCCCACTGTTGTCCCGTCATGGCCACTATCCAATCCCAGAACTTTTTCATCACCCCAACAGAAGCTCTGTACCCATTAGACATAACTCCCCAGCCCCTCCCCCAAGCCCTGGCACCCGCCCTTCTACTCTCCATCCCTGTAAGTTTGCCCATTCCAGATGTTCCATATACATCGAATCCTATGATCTTTGTCCTTTCGTGTCTGGTTTATTTAACTCAGCACAATGCTGTTAAGGTTCATTCATATTACAGCGTGCATCAGAATTTCCTTTCTTTTTTAAGACTGAATAGTCCTTCATTGTTTTTGTTTTTGTACCAGGGATTGAACTCAGAGGCACTGGACCACTGGGCCACATCCCCAGCACTTTTTTTGTATTTTATTAGAGACAGGGTCTCACTGAGTTGCTAAGTGCCTCGCCATTGCTGAGGCTGGCTCTGAACTCGCGATCCTCCTGCCTCAGCCTCCCAAGTGCTGGGATTACAGGCCCGCGCCCGGCAGTCCTTCATTGTATGAATGACTACATTTTGCTTGTCCAGTCTGCTGATAAGCACTCAGTTTGCTTTCAAACCAAGTAAACAATGCGGCCCTTGGTGGACAAGCACCTTCACATCCCTGCTTTTTGCTCTTGGATGCACACACAGGGCGGCCACGGGGTCACAAGGCGATCCTGGGTCAACCTCTCAAGGAACCGCCTCACTGTTCTCCACCGTGGCTGTGCTTTTTCACACTCCCACCAGCCACGCCTGCCCCAAACTCTTGTCCTGGCTTCCATCCCCGGGAAATTGCACCTCCAGGCTCTTTTGCGAGCCTCAACTCCACAGTCCCTAGCCCCACCCACCCTCCCACTGCACCCCCAGCCTCAGCCCCGCTCACCTAGTGGATCCGCTCAGCCTGCTCCGGAGCTGCTGGAACAGGCCACCAGCCACACACCGGTGGCCTTCCATGCTCATCAGCTCCTGTGGCTAGTCAGAAAGCAGCACCTCCGTGACCTGAGCTGGCCCTCCTCACTCCTACTCCCCAGGGTGACCCAGAGCAAACCCAGCCTCCTCCCAGCCCTGGTGGATTGGCGGCCTCCACATCTCTTTCCCTTGAGTTCCTGGGGAAGATGGACCCTGGGTTCCACTGCGTCTTTTGCTCACTCCCCAGACCTCCTTCTCCCTCAAGCGTCCCCTCCCTCTCTTGGACCTTCATATCTCCTTAATGTCCTAGAGACACGGCTTGCACCGAAGCCCTTGGCTGCAGCAGGTGCTGCTGGTCTGGACTGCCCAGCCCTGTGCAGAGTTGTTATTTTCTGTCCCCACAAAGTCACAAGAGCCTTGCAGCTCAGGATCTGTCTTTCATCACTGTTTCCAGACATCTGTTACCATGCCAAGCACAGAGTGGGTGGTCAATAAAACTCGAACGAATGAGCAAACTACTCAGCCTGCCTTCATTCCCCACCGACCCACCTTTCCACTCTGAAATTTCAGTGTCTCCCAGAATTCCAGCATCCCATCCCACAAAACCTAAGTATCACCAATACTTGGATTAATTTCAACTCAGCCAAAATTCCAATTAAGTAAAAATTCACAGATCTCGACAGAACTTCCGAACTCTTCTACCACACATTTTAGTGTTTTTTTTAATTAAATGCACAACCAGGGATCCTAGCTGTGGGAGTGGGGAGGGACACCAACCCTACGGGCCAGGAGGGATGAGAATATGTCAAAGGGGAACAGTTGCAGCAGTGAATAAGCAGCTCGCCAGCCGTGTCCCTGGGAGGTGATTTAAATCCAAAGTGAAAAGACAGCTTACTGCTGCAAGTATTTCCCTCAAACATGCTCAATATCGGGGTGCTAAAAGTGGTGAGGGGCTCACTTGGACCATGATGAGCTCATTTCCCAGTTGAGCCAAGGAGACCCAGAGAAAGGCCAACCCAAGAGTTAAATGGAATGGACACTCACTTAGAGGCCAGCTTGTCACAGTCCCAGTGTGTGTTGGGGGGCAGGGGCCTTTGGCTTCAGAGGGAGATGCTCCTGCCTCACAAGCCCCCTAGCTTTGAGGGCAGGTCGCTGGGCGGCAGAGTTCAAGTCCTAGTGTGTTCCAAACAGCCAGATGTGAGGAGTTGGGGTTTTCTTTGGTTGGTTGGTTGGTTTTTTATTTTTTATTTATTTTTTTGATGATTCGGGCTTATCCATTTTTTCCTAACCCTATACCAGAATAGAAGAGCTTAAGCAAACATTAAATATATATAAAGCAGAACAACATGTAAATGTAACGAAGGCTTTGGCGTCTCAGGAGCTCTCAACTTCTGTTTCCGGTTCCTCCCTTTTGCCAGTTGTCAGGGAAGGAGCCTCGGATCTTCCTCTCACCCTCCTCGCATACTTTACGGCCAATGCGGGTCCTGCAAGACTCCTCCTGAGCCAGGCGCGGTGGCGCACGCCTGGAATCCCAGCACTTGGGAGGCTGAGGCAGGAGGATCTCTAGTTCAAAGCCAGCTTCAGCAATGGTGAGGCACTTAGCAACTCAGTGAGGCCCCTAATAAAATACAAAAAAAGGGCTAGGGATGTGGCTCAGTGGTCGAGTGCCCCAGAGTTCAATCCCCGGTACAAAAAAAAAAAAAAAAAAAAAGACTCCTCCTGAGAAACTTACGTTCTCTATGATGTCATGGTTTGGACAGGAGATGTCCCCCAAGGAGATCATGCTTGGCAATGCAGGAATGTTCAGAGACGAAATGATCAGATTCTGAGAGCTGTAACCTAAACGGTGGATTAATCTATCTGATGGATTGATAATATTTTTTCCTAAATATTTATTTATTTTGCTTTAGTTGTACACAATTTGTTTATTTTTAACGTGGTGCTGAGGATCAAACCCAGGCTGCACACGTGCTAGGCGAGTGCTCTACCGCTGAGCCACAACCCCAGCCCCCGGATGGATCATTTGAATGGACTACTGGGTGGTGACTGTTGGCAGGTGGCATGGCTGGAGGGAGTAGGTCAGTAGGGATGAGCCCTGGGGGCTTATGTTTCTCCCCCTCCCCCTTGATTTTATTGATGCCTTATAGTTGTACATAATGACGGGACACATACAATGTCGTTGTAGATGGACACAGCACCTTTATTTTATTTGTTTATTTATATGTGGTGCTGAGGATGGAACCCAGGGCCTCACACGTTGGAGGCAAGCGCTCTACCACTGAGCCACAGCCTCAGCCCCTCTCAGTGAAGCTTTGATTTGCATTTCCCTAATTGCTGATGAAATTGAACAATTTTATATATGTGTTGGTCATTTGCATTTCTTCTTTTGAGAAGTGTCTGTTTAATTCATTTGCTCATTTATTACTTGGGTGGGGATTATATCTTGTCGTAGCTCTTTGCTCTCCCCGCCCCCACCCGTTTCTGCCAGGCCCTGCGGCCATGATGTTCTGTCTCACCTCAGGCCCAGAGCAACGGAGTCTGCCAACCACGGACTGAACCTCCAAGACTGTGAGCCCAAAATAAACCTTTCCTCCCCTACATTGTTATTGTCTGGTATTTTGGTCACAGTGACTCATGGTGTCCTTTATACTGTCTGTCACTACTTGAGGATGAAAAGTTTCCACCGATCAGCAGCAATCCTTATCCTCACTCTGTAAGGAAAATCGGATAGGTAGCAGCCGGACCTTCTCCCAGAATCAGGAGGCCGTCTTATGCTGTTTCTTTCTTCTTCTTCTTCTTCTCCTTTTTTTTTCCCCACAATACCTTTTATTTACTTATTTTTATGTGGTGCTGAGGATTGAACCCAGTGCCTCACACGTGCTAGGCAAGTTCTCTACCACTGAGCCACAACCCCGGCCCCCATGCTATTTCTTACATGCTTTCACATGAATTCCTCTATCGATGGGACATAGTCCCTTCTATCAAGACACTTCACATTTGACACCACTTCTAAAACAATGCTAGACTATGGTGCCCTTGTAAAGAAACCACTTGATTTACTTTCATGTGTTCTTATGTTCCGTTTCAGTGGTGTCCTAAGCTCTGCTGCTGTGGCCCTCAGACTCCATCCGTGGGCTGACTAGTCCATGGACGAGGGCTGCTTGTAAGAGAACTGATTAACCATTGATAGGTAGAAGGCCAGAAGCAGACAGAAAACGGTGCATGGAGGAAACCCTTCTGATTGTCACAGGTGTAAAGTTCTCACAGGCGAGTGAAGCATGAAAGAGAAGATGCTCTGGGTGGCCTGGTGATTCAGAACATGGCTTTGGGGTCAGCTGTATTTGAATTCAGGTCCAGGCTCTGTTGCTTATTACTGGGAAATGGCTAACCCTCCCAGACCTCAGCCATCTTATCTATAAAATGGGAATAATACGGCAGGTAGCGAGACTGGCTAAATATTTCCCAAACTCAAACCTGCTGCCTCTCCTTCGTTAGTGCTCAGATCAACATATTTATTTCCTAGCTTTCTTTGCAGAGAAATATGGCCAGGCCTGGCCCCTAAAAAACTTGTGAACAATTATCCCCGCTCTCTTCCCTCAATTTTTGGTCAGATGTGGAAGATCTAGGGAAGAATTCTGAGACCCCAAAGAATGGTGGGGCCACGGGATAGACACAGCATAGGTTCCCAAATGACTTCATACCCCACAAAAACCACAGTGGACAAAACCACAAAAGAGTAAGAAAATAACCTTTTTATTATATTTAAGCTGCTGAATTTTTAGGCTTGTTTATTATGGCAATTAGACTATCCTAATTGGAAATTGGTTCCTGAAAGTGAAGTACTTCTATAACAAAAGTCTGAAGTACAATCCTTGGCATAGCTTAGCCATTGAACAGAGAAATAAAGAAACTGATTTCAGGGACTGGAAAGATGATGGCCCATGTCCGGCTTTGGTGAAACCTGGGGTAAATGTGAGAAAGCTGGACAGCAGACCACACCCCGGCTGTCCCTGTCACTCTAAGAGAAACCGTCAGGGAAAGAATGCAGCCTTGGGTGGGTGACGCCACTCCTGTCAGCAGGACTTCACACGGAAGAGATGAACTTCAGAAAGAATGAGTCTGTTTGCGGTCAGAGTAAAAGAAAACAGAGTTCAAAATGTAGAAGGCTGAAAAAGCAAAGCAGTTCAACCAGTTTGAAATAAAATTGACCAAGTGGCTTCAGCAAGAAAATCCCAGTAAAACTCAGTTGAACAAATTAGCTTGGCTGTAGGAGAGATGAGACTGGGGACATGGTCTCCGAGACCTTCAAGACAGTTGCCATCAGCTGAGAGGAAGATGCAAGGTCAGGAAAAATAGCAATTAGGCAACCTTGAGAATTTGGTCTAGCTGGGCGCCGTGGCGCATGCCTGTAATCCCAGCACTTGGGAGGCTGAGGCAGGAGGATCGCGGGCTTAAAGCCAGCCTCAGCAATGGCGAGGCACTTAGCAACTCAGTGAGACCCTGTCTCTAATAAAATACAAAAAAAAAAAAGGCTGGGGATGTGGCCCAGGGGTCGAGTGCCCCTGAGTTCAATCCCTGGTACAAAATAAATAAATAAATAAACAAAAAGGAAAAAAAAAAGAGAGAATTTGGTCTAGAAAATAACTTTGGAGTGCAAGTTGATCTGAACTATATTACACTTTTGAGGAAATTGTATCGCCATAGTAACTGCAAACTAGCACCATAATTATAATTGTAATATTATACAAACTAGTATAATAATTCCCTTCTGTTCCGAAAGCCATCAGACAAATCTCAGACAGGCAGTAGTTTGCTAACAACACCAGACTGACAAAAGCCGGCCACCAGTGTGCCCAAGAGGCTAAAGGAACAGGGAAGAACCTCTCAGAGGGTGGCCAGAGCCAGACGGTATAGGGAAAAGGGAGCATAGGAGTCTCCCCCCACCATCCAAGAGAGGTGATCACAGACTAGTAAGGAAGTCTCTCCACCCACCTCGCCACACCAGGGGACTTCACTACACCACAGGGAGGACTCCAGAATCGCCGCAAGGCAGTGGCTTCTAAATGGGAGCCACTTTTGCAATTGTCCTGCCCAGATCTGTGACATACTGGGGAAAGAGGTGAGAGGTAGACAGGAAATTTGTTTTTAAAGTTCAAAAGAGAGTTTAGAAGGTCTCCACTTCTGGTGACAGCTGTTGCTGGATAAGTTGTCCCCAGGAGGCTGGAGCTGGGCCTGGCAGAGGACAGGAGTCATTTGTCACATCCCCACTCCTGTGGGCCATTCATGTGAGGAGGATAAAGGCTGCAGAAAAAGAGTTGCCTGTGGGCACTCAGTGTCCTCTCCCAGGGGGGCCCCTGCTCTGTCACCTCCCGCTCCTCCCTCCTCAGAGCTGGCCATGGGCAGGGAGCATGTCTGCTACTCAGTTAGCTTCCCAGGGACCCCGTGGGGATGGGGTTAGGTTCAAATCCTGCCTGTAGCTCCTGGCTGTGTGCTGGGAAGCAAGCCCCCAACCTCTCTGAGCCTTTTCCTCGTTTGTTTCCTCGCCTGATAACGCTGGCCTGGAAAATTCTGAAGAAGACTAAGACTGGCTGGCCCACAGGACGACACCAACAATGCCCATAAGTCCTTCAAAGTCCTCCTGGGCATCCCAAATCATGTCTGAGGACTGCCTGGCACGAGGCCCGGCTTCTGCAGAGGCCCTGCCTGCTCCAGGGGTTACGCCGAGAACTGGCTGAGATTTGGGTTTGAATTTGCCTGGGGAGCACCGGCCCCAGCTCTGGAAAGATCGGCTGAGGCTAAGAGCAGCAGGGCTGGGGAGGGACAGTCCCAGGGGCACTCCTTGAGAAATAGACACAAGCCCTGGGGTCTGCTCTCAGTGCTGCCCCCTCTGGTCGCCAAGAGCACAGCACAGGGACGCAGCAGGCAATCTAGAGCCATGGAGTGGGGGTGGTGGCCTGGCTGGTTTCTAGCCATTGAAAGGATTCCCAACATTTCTGGAGTTGGCCGTGCTTTCTTTTTATCTTGCATTTCCTTCCTCAGCAGGAGCAGATCAGGAAGGTCTTAAAACCCGGCGAAACTGGGTCAAGGTACCTGCTTTGCCAACTGACTTCGGGTGGTTGTGTGGTCCCCAAGGTTAGGAGAGCTTACCTGCCAGCAGGCCTTGAAGCCTCCAGCAGCAGGATCTGGATGTTTCAGAAGAAATAAGATGCGAGTGTTCCCTGTTCTCACGTTGCCCACGCCGCCCCAGCCCACAGGCAGAACGAAGGCAGGGCTCTGAAGCCCCCACGGCTCCTCAGCTCCTCGCCTGAGGCCCTGCGAGGTGACATGCTAACTGTGGCAGCATCACCTGGCCTGGGGAGTCCTTCTGCAAGAACTCGTGAAGTGCCTGAGTCAAGCAGGGTTCTGAGGACTTGGGGCCCTGCTGTCTTGGAGGGCGGGACACTGGTGAACACAGCCTGGACGAGACTGAGCACAGGTGGCAGTGAGTCCCCACCAGTTCCTCAAACTCCAGCCCCCCAACATGCTTCCCCACACACGGAGGGGAAGGGACCCCCCCAAATCCCTGGCTCCCCAGCAAGACAAACATGAAGCCACAAACTACCCCTATTTGACAAAATGCCTGGAAAGCATGTAGAAAAGTTAGCTAAGCCAAGATGGCGGCTTTGTCTGAAAACTGTAGGTGCAGTGAGAGGACTGGGCAGAGCACAGCAGGACCTGGTTTCCTCAGAGCTATTTTCTGAAAATGGGCCAGGACCCAAAGGCCAGCACTAGGCTCCCAGGCAGGCAGGCACTTCACCCTAGCTGGGGGCACCTGCAGGAGGTCAGGGAGCCCAGGTTGTACTGCAGCTTGAGCCAGGGCCTCCAAAGTGGGGTGCAGGGGGACACTCTGAGCCTCCACAGGCCTGCCTCCTCCCAGGTAGACCAAGAGCGTGTCCAGGAAAAGGCCAGAAGCCTCAGGCAAGCTCTAACTCAGCCCTCAGTGAACATCACCTAATCCTCCCACTCACATCACCTGTCCTCTCCCAAGGCAGAAGAGACTATCCCTCTAGAGTGCTCTAGAACACTCTAGTGCTTTCTGAGCTGTTTCTTCTGCTCGCTGCGTGCTCCTCGGGGGATAAGCCGTGGATCCTCTGGCCTATGGGGAGTGTATACATGTGTCCCGTTGCACTGAATAGTAACGAAGGAGCCAGAATGGAGCACAGTCCTCACACAGCTAAGAATGACTTAACAGCCTGCCAAATCACATACGGCCCTGAGGCCACAAATTGTGTGACACACAGCCTGGACAAGACTGAGCGCAGTATCTTGTGCATATGTTTTCCATCCTCGCTTCTACACACCTCCACCTGCCACACCAGAGCAAGTATATCTCTGTGTGGCCCCAGCGGACGGTGCCTCTCCACTCCCCCCACCCTAAGCTATGGCCCTAGAACAAATGGCAGCGGACCCCTCTGGATATTAGTCATCTCTTTATTCCGTTAGTGACCATACAACAGCACCACGGCACAGCAGGGGCCCAGCCTGAGGACCCGGGGAGACAAAGAGGGCAGGTGCAGGAGCCTCCAGGCCCTGGGCTGGGTGGCCAAGGTGACAAGGAGGACTCGCCTGCCTCCTCCCCCAGCTACCCAGAGAGAGGCCACTGGGGAGGGGCCACCTGCTGTGCAAGCAGTCCCACCACCTGGGCTGCAGCGAGGAAGGAGTGTTCCAGACAGGGCCAGGGGAGGCTTGTGAGGGGACTAAGGACAGACCACTGGGAAGGGACTGTGTTGTGCGCGTGTGCACGTGTGCGTGTGTGAGGTGGAGAGATGGCTGCGCTACTTAGCATATGGGGTCTAACTGCTGAGCCGCAGGACCTGCCTGGGGACATCGGAAACCAGGAACCAGGGCTCAGAGCTCTGGAGCCTGAGAGAGGGGCGAAGGCAGAGGCGCCTCTCCACTGCTGCCGCCTGGAGGGCGCAGGTGGCTCCCACTCGAGCCAGGCCTTGGGGCGGGCGCCTCCCCTGGGCCTGGGTGGAGGGGCCGCCTCTGTCCTGACCGTCCTCAAGTGTAGGCCATCTTGCTGCACACCCAGGGCCGGGTCATCAGACACTCCGTGGACACCAGCCTGGTGGGCTCCACGAAGACACATTCCCCTGGGCCCGAGATGGTAAACCTGTGGCCAGAGACAAGAAACAGGCGCTCACAACAGGCACGCTAGCCCACCTCGGTGGCGGGGGAGGCCCTGCAGCCGGCCGCCCTCACTCCATCACTGGACCACCTCCCAGGACAGCCAGCCCAGCTCACCTGTCAAACCTGGCCTCCCACTGTGTCCCTACGCTGGGCTCTGGCACTGCTGGCCTCACCCTGCCCTTCCCCATCTTGCCTCCACATCCTTCCAGGGTCAGCTCCATGTCCCATGCTCCAAAGTCCCCAGCTCAGGACCACCCTCCACCCTCCCTGCCTGCACGACAGAGTGCCACTCGTCACAGCCTCAGGGGACTCTCTGTCTGCCTCCACCAATGCCCGAGCATCCAGCAGGGCCTGTGCAGCTCTCATCTTGGGTCCCCGAAGTTGCCCGGTGTCCAGCACACAGCAAGAGCTCAGTAGAGACAGGCTGAACTAAATTCTCCTCACAGGTCAAGGGCAGATCAGGACAACCCCAATTACATTAGACTGCTGAAGCTGTGTAGCACTGGAACTCACTGACACCACGTCTGGACCTGTGCGTGTCAAGAAGAAACCTCATCTGTCCACCCAGGTTGCTGATCCCTGGCATCTGGGCTCCCACAAGAGAGGACATCGGAAGAGCCCAGAAGGTGAGGTCCTTGCCTGGTACTCAGCCCTTCTGTGTCCCCAGCTCTGAGATGGAGGCAGGGAACGGAGGAGAAATGAAGAGTCACTGAGGACCAAGACAGGAGCAGGAGGCAAGAGGGAGAGAAGGGGAAGAGCTGTCCCCAAGCCCCTTGCCCTTGCAGGCTGCCGGGACTGCTGTGCTCTAAGCCAGCTCAGGTAGGAGGGCAGCTCATCACCAGCTCTGGCTCCCAGGAGGGTCTGAGGATCTCTCCACCCTTCTGCATTGGCTCCTGCCCTGGGGACCCTCAGGGGCCATCACCATCAGGTTAGCAGCTATGCACGCCAGACCTACTCCTGCAGCTGCAGAGTCTAGACTAGGAGCCCGGGTTCCTGTTACCCTACGTGTCCTCCCTCCGTGGCCCTGAGCCCAGACTGGCCCCCCACGTAGCCACACTATCACCACCCTATTGCCACAGCCACGCTGCCACCCTATCACTGAGACCACTGGCACCACATCCCTACGTCCACACTACGTGGGCCACACTGGTAAGACCAGGGCTGCCACCATCTCGGCAGCGCCCTCCACAGGAAGGCTCGAGTCTGAGATGCGCAACTGCAGTCAGACCCCCTTTCTTCCACAGTGACAACGCATGCGTGGCACGCGGGGCCTAGACCTGGGATTCTGCCTCCCATCCTCCCTTGCGCCAGGTGTGGTCATGTGACTAAGTTCTGGCCAATGGATGGAGGACGTCCAGGGCACCGCCTCCCCTTCCTCCTCCCCACTGCGGCTCAGCCATACTGAGCCATGACATGCGGAGGCTGGCCCTGACACCACGAAGCTCTGATGGCCATGCGGACAGGGCCACCAGACTAGGCTGGACTTGCAGGGAGGGAGGCGGGAAGCCGTTTTCATGAACTTGCAAGGGCGTTCCTGGCCCTGGGGACTAGTGTCTCTAGCTGTCATAAACCCAGTGACTTTCTCCCTCAGACAGCTGGGCCTGGGCGTGGGCCTTCCCGGCTAAGCTCGGGGTCTTCTAGAAGATGAAGCCGCAGCTCACGTGTCGGGGTCAAACGGGTCCCCGTTGACCCAGTGGAATTCATCCCCAACTCTGCGCAGGCCGATCCAGGGCTCCCTCCGCGTGAACTTGAACATAAACTCCTGCAAAAGGAAAGAGGGAAAGGAAGCTGCGCGTCAGATGCAGCCCCCCCGCTGCTGCTCACCCCAGACAAACTGGGCTCGAGAAACATTGGCTCCCGGAAGTACCGATCCTGGCAGGACCACGTCTCGGCCACCCAGGGCGGGAGCTGAACTCCTGGCTGTGGTGCGCATGCCCGCGGGGCAGGAAGCGCATGACCAACCCCGTGGTCCAGAACCCCAAGGGACAGAGAAATGCTCTGGTTCCGTTTCTTCCACATTTCTTTTCTTTTCTTTCTTTCTTTCTTTTTTTTTTTTTTTTTTTTTTTTTTTTTTTTTTTTTTGGTACGAGGGATTGAACTCAGGGGCACTCGACCACTGGGCCACATCCCCAGCCCTTTTTGTATTTTATTAGAGACAGGTTCTCACTGAGTTGCTAAGTGCCTCGCCATTGCTGAGCCTGGCTTTGAACTCAAGTGTGGCGCACACCCAGCTCTTCCACATTTCTATTGATAAAACTGTTCGGGATATTAAGCAAGAGATTGTCCTGACTTGGATCAGTAGACACTGACGGTGTGCTTTCACATTTCACAAGTGTTTGTCATTTGTGATTCTTATGCTTTATGATACTGAGTTTAGCTCAACCAACCAGCCTCGGATTAGAGTAAGTGGCCTTGTCAGTAGGGGAGGGACCTGTTCAGACCCGAGGGATTCGCAGGCACCCCAGTGGCTGTGCAGTGACTGGGTGGCCTGGACACATGTCAGGGGACACTGCATGCTTGGGGTGTGACTCTCCCCTTAGAGTCAGGCTGGGCCCCTGGGGGTCCCTCCCTTTGACCCCAGAGCACTCACCAGCTCCTTCTGGCTCTGAATGACGGCCAGCGCGGCCTCATGGGTGTGGCAGTACTGTCTGCCCGTGTTCCAGTCCCTGGGCTCCTCCGAAAAGAAGTAGCACTTCCTTCCATAGAGCAGCCAGTCCTCGGGGCAGGGCGCCTCGCACTTGATACAGCCCTTGGAAGCTGCAGGGCAGAGGGCGGGTGGGCGCCTGCCAGCGCACCTGGCCACCACCTTACCACCCCCAAGCCCACTCCACTGCCCACACCCCTCCACCTCGATTTTGGAGCCCTTCAGAGACACCGTTGATGTCATAGTGCCTGGAGGGGACAGGTCAGTGGCTCAATGAATAAGAAAGGGAACTGGGGAAGGTGGCCAGCGCATCACCCCCAGGGGTGGTGACATGAGCTTAGCCCCTGGGTAGGCTGTCCTCTCTCCCAGCTCCCAGGGCGAGGAATCCCAGAAACTCGGACTGGGAAAGGACCTGAAGGCTACACAGTGCCCTGACCCCTCCACCCAGCAACAGGCTAAAAAGGAAAGTGGTTTAATTTCCAAGCTGGTGCGGGTGCCCACTCTATTTCCAAACGCTCTAGACCCTTCTCCTGTTATACCATGATATAGGGAGGAGTTGGCAGGGGTCCATGCTTTGGTGGACTTTTCTCTGTCACTCTCCCAAAATTAAAGACAGGAGCCCTGAAATCACTCCTGCATACCCCACAGAAGCCACAGCACACTTTGACTTCAATCCCTCAAGAGCAGCCAAATTCGGGGCTGAGGTTGTGGCTCAGTAGAATGCTCGCCTAGCACATGTGAGGCACTGGGTTCAATCCTCAGCAACACATAAAAATAAATAAATAAAGGTTTTGCGTCCATCTACAACTAAAGAAAAAAAATTTTTAAGGTGGGGGTAGCCAAATTCCTTGTTCACGGAACCTCACCTACTCTCTTTTTTTTTTTTCCTTTGACCTTTTCAGTCCTGCGTGACACTCCATATTTGTTAGCCTTCTCCCCCTTAGAATGTTCTCTTCCTTCATGGGGTCCACAATGTACCACCCTAAAATATGACACTTCAGCTTAAGAATTATTATGTGCTGGAGGTAACTATAGATCCACAGGTGTAGAAAGAATGCCCTGCCCTCCCCTGCCTAAAAGTAGGGCATACATTTTCCTTGTGAAAGGTTCTCTCTCACTTCCTCACTCTCTCCCCCGCCCTTTCTCTCTCCCTTTCTCCCCCCCCCCACCACACCCCTCCCATCCCAAGCCAGGGAGAAAAGTACAACTCACATCATCAAACACCAAGATGAGCTTGCACAAACAGACCTTACCAAAATAACCTTCATCTTCTATTAGTTCTCCCACAATTTCCATTTCCCCATAACTTATCATCCCTTTAAGTTCAAACTCCTTTATTCTGTGAAAAGGGTATAGAAGCCTCTGAGTCTAACCACTTCTTGAAATTTCATTCCTTGAACTCCCAGGCATGGAAATGCTACAAAAAGCTTATCTTTCCTCCTGTTATCTGTTGTTGTCAGGTTAATTTGCATGTCCCCAGGTACTGAACATAATGGAGTAGAAGGAAACTTTTCCCCTCCCAAACACTCGTTGCCTCTTGGACTCTAGGAAATTCCTATTAATTCTTCATGGTTCAGCATTTTTCCTGCTTTGGGAAGCTACGGACAGTAGGCCTGTTACTATTGCACTTAGCCCTGGACAGATGTCAGACTGACATGCTTTCTCTCTCTCTCTCTCTCTCTCTCTCTCTCTCTCTCTCTCTCTCGCTCTCTCTCTCTCTCTCTCTCTCTTTCCTAGCACCTAGTCCAGGGTCTAACATGAAACGAGGCTCAATAAATGTTCATTGAATGAATGTGATATGTAAAGTCCTATATATATATATCTCACAAGCCATCTCCTCCGAGAATCACTGCCTGCCCAAACGACCCCACCTCTGCTCAGATTCTCAGAGCATTGGTAAATGATGCCTGGCACCCCCTCCTCTCACGCCTGGCCGAATACAGAGGCCGTGCAGCCCAGCGTGCACGGCTCAGCTTGGGCTGAGGCCGCCCCAGCCAGCACTGCGGGGTCGAGCTGCTTCGTCCCCGCACCCCAGAATTCCGCTGTCAGGAACCTCTGCCCCCTGGGACGCCTGGGGACACGGAGCCTGTAACCCGTCTACAGCGCGCTCCGCCGTGCTGCTTACCCAGGATGCTCATCACCACCAGGATGGCGAACAGCAGGACCGCGATGGCCCCCAGCAGCAGCCGCGTGGTGGTGTCTGAGGAGGAGAGAGAGGGGTCAAGACCCGCCACCACCCGTCGCCAGCCCCAGCAGCCCCGAGGCCGACAGAAACAGAGGGCGGAGCCAGCGGCCTGTGCGGAGCACTGCCCCAATGCCACCACGCCCGGCTCACAAACCCCGCTGCGGGGCTCCCCTGCCACCCTCCCAACCCCGAATCTTCTGCAGCTTCTCTACAGGCTCCTCACAAAACCCAGTCGGCCCCTGAAGTCTCCTCCTCCACCCATACCTGACGTCCTGCCACCTCGCCACCTCTGCCCTCTTCCCGATTCTCTAGGTTCTCCTTGTTGTTGTTGTTGTCACTTGCCTTTTTTATTTTATAGTTAACAAAGAAAGCCTCTTAAGACTTTAGACATGCATTTTTCAAGATTTTTTTCATTGTGATAAAATGCGTAACATCTAATTTACCATTTTAACCATTTTCCAATGTTCAATTAATGGCATCGAGCACATTCTCAATTGTGCACCTGTCACTTGTTTGTTTGCAAAGCCCTTTCATCTTCCTAAACAGAGGCTCTGTTGCCATTAAGTGTTGATTCCCTGTTCCCTCCCACCCCAAGCAACCCTTACTCTATATTCTGTCTCTATGGATTTGCTTATTCTCAATATTTCACATAAGTGGGATCATACAATATTTGACCTTCAGTGCCTGGCTCATTTCACTTAGTGTAATGTTTTCAAGGCTTATTCATGTTGAAGTATGTGTCAGAACTTTATTCTTTTTTATGGCTTAATACTATTCCATTGTATGGACATACCACATTTTTTGTCCATTCATTTATTGAGGGACACTTGGGTTATTTCCACCTTGTGGCTATTGTAAATAATGCTGCTGTGAACTTTTAGCACAAATATCCGAGTCCCTAATTTCACTTCCTTTGGATTGTAAATAATGCTGCCATGAACTTTTTAGCACAATATCTGAGTCCCTAATTTCACTTCCTTTGGTATATATATACCTGAGGAGTAGAATTGCGAGTCATATGGCTAATTCTGTTTAGCTTTTTGAGGAACTTCCAAACTGTTTTCCACAGTAACTGTTATCATTTTACATTTCCACCAGCAGTGTATGAGGGTTCCAATTTCTCTACCTCCCTACCAACATTCATCATTTTTTGTTTTCGTTTTTAACTATAGGCACCCTACAAGGAGTGAATTCCCTTTTACATTTTTTTTGGTTTGGATTTTTTTTTTTTTTTTTTACCAAATTTACCATAAATGTACAGTTACATTGTTGTGCCTTCCATTAGTGGTTAGGAATTCAATATATGAATTTGGGGAGGAAACCAACATCCAGTCTAAAACACCCTTCTCAAAGAAGTGGCCCCTGGAGCCTTCTGACCTGCTCCAATCTGACTGGTTGCCTTGCAACCCCGCCTGCCACGTTGGGGTCTCTCTGCATCAGCAGCCTGGAGATTCCTCTGCCTCTCCTGTGCTGGCCTCCTGCTCCTCCTCTCCCATGCCTTCCCCTTTCTTGGTTCACTCCCTTGTCCTGTTGGAGCACATCTTCCAACGACTCTCTCAGAAAGGTTATAGTAGAACAACTGCATAACCGCGCAACTCCAAGAAGCAAAATTTCCCACGTGTCCCATGGTGAGCGGTGCCCCGGGGGCTGTGAACTCAGAGACCTGAGTATTATAGGTCGGAAATAATAATTCAGAATTATGAAGGTATTATTGTTGTTGTTGTTATCTAGTGCTAGAGGTTGAGCCCAGGTCTTCATTCATGCTAAGTAAGGATTCTAACACTGAGCTATAGTCCAGATCCTTGAAAGTTATATTTAACTGTCTTCTAGCTCCAGTGTTGCTTTTGAAAATCTAGATCCATTGTCATCGATGATCTTTTAGATTTCAGTTGCTTAATTTTTTCCTATCTGGAAGCTTTCTGGGTCTTTTCCTTACCACCCACTGTGTATCTTGCATGCCATGCCTCGGCTTGGGTCTGTTTAATCGAAGGGCTTTTAAATCTGGGTAAAGTCCTTCAGTCCCAGGAAATTTTCTTTAATTATATCACTGATGACTTCCTCTCTTCCACTTTTCATTTTCTTCCTGGAGTTCATAGTATTCACATGTTGGATCTCTGGGACTGACCCTCCAAACGTCTCTCTTTTTTTTTTTTTTTTTTTTCCCACTATCTCCTTACCTTTTGTTCTATTTCCTGCAAGATTTTCTCAACTTTATCCTCCTACTCTTCTACTGAACTTTTCATTTTGGTAATTGTATGTTTAATTTCCAAGGATTTTTTTGTTTTCATGGTGCTGTTCTATGACTATTCCCTCTTAAAGCATCCTACTCCTATTTTAATGATGCGATATATCACTTATCTTCTTTCTGGAGCTGTTACTGATAGTTGGGGGTGGGGGGTCAATCTCTCATTTTTCCAAATTGATAATTCCTTGCTCATCTTGTGATTTCCTACAATGGCTGAGATCCTTGGCTATTTGTTCATGATCAAGACAGAAGTTCCTGAAGCAGAGTCCCTGCAGGGTCTTGGTAACTGTGGGGCAGGCAGAGGGATCTGGCTGGGCTGACCCTCAGGGATGACAGCCAGGCCTCTGGGGATTTCCCTCTTGGGTGGGTCAGAGTTCCTGGAGAAGTCTCTTGTTTTTTCTCCTGAAGGGTGTAGGCTTGGCTAGGGCTCCTCCCGCGGAGGCTGGGAGGCTGACCTCAGCACCCTGCTGCCCTCAGTGTGGTGGGGTCTCGGGGGCCTCTGTCTTGAGAGAGTCCACCTTGGGTTCCTACCAGGGCTGGGGAGAGGCTGCGTTGAATGGGGTCTGACCCCTCCTCAGAGGAGTCGGCCACAGTCCTCCTGCTCTCTCCCCATCTGCCTGCACAGCTCCTTCTCTGAGCCCTGGGGGCCTCACGGGGACTCAGGGGGCTCCCCTGCTTTCTGGACCTTCTCAAGTGGGCTCACATTAGTTACATCCATTGCCCCCAAGCTCCCAATTTTGTTGCTCTGGTCTTCTCTCCTGTCCTTGCTGCGTGTGGCCTTTAAATGTCCCTTTACCACTGCATTAGAGGACTTCTGGGGGGGAAGAGGTGTTCAGCTGGCACCTTGACCGCCACCAGGAATGTGGGCGGGGGCTTCTGGAGGGGTCAGAGCAGAGGCTCAACCTGCCCTGGAGGACAAGGCCTCGCTGTCCTCGGTGATGAGTGACACAGGCTGCATCCCCTGGGGCTGCAGGATGTCACCGTGGCGAGCACGCTGGGCCGTCCTTCCTCTCCCCTCTTCCCACGCCTGTCCATCCTCTTCTCTGTCATGGGGACTGGAAGCCCCGCACACTGAGGGGAGAACGTGGCATCTGACACCGCCTTGCCTGGGTTCAGATCCGCGGTGCCGCTCCCTGGATGTGTAGAACGGCAAAGGTACTTAGCCTCTGTGTTGCTTCCCTCTGTCTTTAAAATGAGGTCACCAGGGCACCTGCCTCTTCGGATCTATGGAGAGTCGGGGAGCCGTCAGCTCTCAGGCCTGCAGGCTCCGCCGCTGTGGGTCCCACCAACGAGAGGCTGAAATACTCAGAAAAAAATCACATCTGTGCTGACGATGGTCAGAGCTCTGAACCGCATAGTGTGACTAGTCCCACGGCCTGTACATTGTGCTGGGTATCTTACACAATCCAGAGATGATTTAAAACGCACAGGACGGAGGCTGGGGTTGTGGCTCAGCGGCAGAATGCTCGCCTCGCACGTGCACGGCCCAAGTTCGATCCTCAGCACCACGTAAACATAAATGCATTGCGTTGTGTACAACTAAAGCAAATAAATAAATATTTAAAAAAAAAAAACGCACAGGACAGTGTCTGCAGGTTGTAGGCACGCACTGCACCATTTCATAAAAGAGACTTGAGTGTGTGTGGATTTGGGCTTCTTAGACCCTTCCCCCATGGATACCAAATGCTCTAGGTCACTGTGAGCCACAGCCATCCCTACGATGTGATGGTCAGTCCTGGGCTTCTCTGGGGTAAGGACCACATCCTCTCGTGTGTGTGTGTGTGTGTGTGTGTGTGTGTGTTGTGGTGCTGGGATTGAACCCAGGGCCCTGTGCGTGCAGGAGGCAGGCACTCGACCAACTGAGCTACATCCCCAGCCCAGGGACCACACCCTTACCAAGTCCAAGTCCAAGTCCAAGTCCAAGTCCAAGTCCTCCTTGGATTCCCTAAAATAGGACTTGGTCATTACCTTGCGTGGTCCAGAGCAGCACCCCTGGGACTCAGAAAACATGAGGGGACTTAGCTACACTGAATGACAATATCCCTGGTCGGCCTCAAATTCAGCTGCGTCTGCAGGAACTCGGCGGGATGGGGCTAGGGGACGCGCGCATGCGTCTCCACCATGCCAGAACTGGGGTCCTCTTCACTCCTGCGGGGGGCTAGCTCTGCACCACTGCGCCGTGGGCAGGGAGGACACACAGGCGCCCCAACGCACTGCTCACTGTCCTCTCCCAGGGGACTCCAGTGTGGCTGGACACACTGTATCCGTTTTCTCATTGTTTGGTTTCCCAGGGCTGCCGCAGCAAAAGATGCAAGCTGGGGGCTTCGAAAACATCAGGGCACACTCTCATCGTTCTGGGGGCCAGGTGTTAAAAATCGGGGTGTCGCTGTGGCCATGCTCCCTCTGAAATCTGCAGGGAATCCTCCCTCCCTTGCCTCATCCTTGCTCCTGGTGGTTTGCTCCGTGTCCTCAGAATCCTTGGCCTGCAGTTGTGTCACTACAGCCTCTGCCTTTGAGGTCACATGGGCTCCCCCTGTGCGTCTCTGACTTCTCCTAAGGACACAGGTCCTGTTGGATCAGGGCCCACCCAACTCCAGGCTGACCTGGACTGATCTTTGTATTTCCACACAAGGTCACACTCCAGGTGTGGCGCTTGGGACTTCAACATCTGTCCTCTGGTGGGGACTCGATTCAATGCCTGATTCAGAAACCATTCCTACTGTGCAGCAGCCCATGGTAGCTGGAGCTTACAGGCGATCTGCTCAGGTTTCCGACTGTGTAGGATTTAGCTAAATATTAGAAGGAACGGCTGAAAAAATCCGGCTCCTCGACCCAGACCAAGCTCCTGTCATCCTCACGCCCGCATCTCCAGGGTGCAGCCGCGCCAGAAAGATCTTGCCTATTAAAAACTATCAAATATGGAGCTTGGTAATTTTTTAAAGAGGTTTTGCTAAATGCATGTGTGTGGTTTTGACCAGGAAGTTGTGGGTTTAGGCCTCATCAAGAAACTTTCAACATTAAAAATTCAGAATTGATGCGCACTAAAATATCCATAGCCCGAGGTGTGCAGAATCACCGTGTCCCCTCTCCCTCACCCCAGGCCACTTTGCCCATTCCCACCCCCAAGACCAGAAATATCCCTGCCCCTCCCAGTGTTTCCAGAAGCTGGCAGGAGTTCTGGGTCACCTTGTCCAGCATCTCGCCTGAACTGGGGTGGAAGGTGAGGTCCCTGTCCACGAGGAAGCAGCCTGGACCGAGGGAACTTTGCTCTGGTTTTCTATGTGTAAAACTAAGAGTTCACTGATGTGGTGGCGCACGCCTGTCATCCCAGCACTTTGGGAGGCTGAGGCAGGAGGATGGCGAGTTCAAAGCCATCCTCAGCAATGGCGAGGCACTTAGCAACTCAGTGAGACCCTGTCTCTAAATAAAATACAAAAAAAGGGCTGGGGATGTGGCCCAGTGGTTGAGTGTCCCTGAGTTCAATCCCTGGTACCAAAAACAAACAAACAAACCAAAAAAAAAAAAAAAAAAAAAAAAACTAAGAGTTCATCTATGGAGTCTTCAAGGGCACGGCTCCCACCTTGGCTTTCTGGCTGAAGCAGCTCTGTAATTCACTTAGCCCGCGAGGAGGAAAAGCCGCCCACCCTGGAAGTGGCAGGCTTGTCTAAGGAGCAAGGGGGAACAGCGCCGCGTGCCCAGCAAGCGCAATTTGATTATCTCCAATTAGCCTCTCCGCGCCTGCAGTCCTCGGTCACACAGGACAGGGCAGGAGCTTCCACGTCAGAGGCAAACCCCACGGGAGTTTCCTGTGTTAGTACCAAGGTCTGTCCTTGGGCGGGACACTTAGACTCTCAGTCACCATGTCCTCGCCTATAAAATAGAGACAATGCCCTACCAATGCCCCTCAAGGGCAGAGGGAAGGATTAAATGGGGTGATTATTCTGAAACCCCAGCACAGGGTCCAGCACACAGCAGGTGCATAATAACCATTTGGCACACAGTAATAGCAGAGCACAGGTGCCTCTGGGGGCTCAGCCTGGCCAAATCGAGAAGTCTCCCCTGAGCCAGGTGCAGTGGTGCGCGCCTATAATCCCAGTGACTCAGGAGGCTGAGGCAGGAGGATCACAAATTTGAGGCCAGCCTCAGCAACTTAGCAAGACCCTGTCTCAAAATAAAAACTAAAAGGGGCTGGAGATGTAGCTCAGTGGTAGAGCACCCCTGGATTCAATTTCTAGTACCAAAAACAAAACAAAACAAAAGAGTCTCCCCTTTCTCTCCAAACATACATTTGGCTAAACAGAGTCTACAAAGCCCCTTGGTCCCCAGATCCCGCATCCCATCAACAGAGTGTCCCTGCATGAACTCCAGCAGACTCAGAGTGGGCAGACTAGTGTCAAAGGATTTCAAATGACAGCAGGTCACCCACATTCCCTGGGTTCTGCCATTCAGGCCACAGGGTGCCACATCCAGAGAGCTGGGGACAGGGTTCATCAGGACAGAACCACACTGGGCAGATGAGAAACCGAGGCTCAAACAAGTCTGAAAACGGAAAGCCTGCCAGCCCCTGGAGATGGACAGGCGTGGCTCTAGGTCCCGACAGAGGGCTCTCCGCACCCACCACACCGGCTCTGCCCCGTCCCGGGCTCTCCGCGAGACAGGGATGTGCAGACCTTGCGGAAAGGATGAGGGAGTGTGGAAAGGCCCGCGCTGGGCCCATGCGGCTGACCCCTGGAGAGGACAGCCCTGCCCCACCAGCTCCCCTCTTCTGATAGGAGAAGGGGAGCACCCAAGAAACACCCAGGAGACCCTCAGGGGACCAGCAGAGAGGGGTCCGCGGCAGGGACTCAGATTCCAGACCCTAGAAGTCCCGTGGGGAGAGGCAACAGGCAGAGATCTGAACACCCAGGTACCCGGGCCCCCAAGGATGGGACTGCTCCGGGGTGCACAGGGGAGGCAGGGAGGGACACGGGCATGAGTCACAGAGCGAGGCCAAGCAGGGATGTGTGCCAGGGCAGCCAAGGAAGGCTGCTCCATCGGTAGATGCCGAGCATGGGAGTGGGCGGGACCCCAGCCCAGAGACACCTCTGCCCAGTGTGCCGTCTCTTCTTCAGTGACCTGCCGGGGTGGGCAGTAGGGAGCACAACGGACCCCGTCAGGGTCAGGGTGGGGGGTGGAATGGGAACCAGGAGCAGGAGGCACTAAAAGAGGCCACAGCACCCCCGAAATTGCCACACACAATGGGGGTCACGGTTAAGGTCAGGCAGGGTAGACGCTTCAGGGATGCTTACAAGAGGATGAAGGAAGAAATAGAGGCGAGGGGAAGAAGCAACAGAAAACTTGGCAGGGCGCAGTGGCGCACGCCTGTAATTGCAGTGGCTGGGGAAGCTGAGGCAGGAGGATCGCGAGTTCAAAGCCAGCCTCAGCAACTTAGTAAGGCGCTAAGCAACTCAGTGAGACCCTGTCTCTAAATAAAATACAAAAAAAAAAAAAAAAAAAAAAAAAGGCTGAGGATGTGGCTCAGTGGTTAAGCACCCCTGGGTTCAATCCCTGGGAGGGAGGGAGGGAGAGAGAGAGAGAGAGAGAGAGAGAGAGGAGACAGGGATACCTTGGGTAGGAGGGCAGCCTGGGTCATAGGGCAATCCAACAACCAGGAGCCCCCCATCAAAGAGTGGTACCTTCATTCTATCAACCCTTCCCAGTCCAGAGTGCCTCTGTACTGGTCCTCCCACTTGGAGACATGACACACTTTTGCTCCTTGGTCCCTAACCACCACCAGGATTCACAGCCCCCCACAGAGAGTCCACGGGCCCTGCCCACAGCCTTCCACATGCCCTCGCTGCTCAGCAACCCCAGCTCAGCCTGCCTGGGCACAGTGCTGGCTCTGTCCCCTCCTCACCACAGCCCCTGCCTGCTCGTGACCTCAAGCCTGGCTGGACCCCACCCTCAGGGCCACCCGCAGTCTTCCAAGAGAAAACCCACCATGGCGACCCCTCACCCACCCCTTCAAACAAAGTCCAAACTTCTTGGCAAGGCCCAGCTGTCGCCCTTCCCATTCCTCTCCTCACCCCGCCAGCTTCCAGGGTCGAGTCCTAGGGCTCAGTTCTCCACACCTGTCAGGCTATCACCTGCCACCAGCCCCTGAACTTGTCACTCCTTAAACCCAGTGCCCCGTCCCTGTCCTCTCCATAACCCCTAAGAGGTCACCTACTCCAGGGAGCCCTCCTTTTCTGACACCCTTCCTAGGTCATGCTGCCCAGTTCCTAGGGGCGTCAGGAGCACCCTGAGAGTGATCAGGAGGGCCAGGCCTCTCTCCTGCCAACGCCAGCATCTCCAGTGGCAGCCAACACAAGTTTCCTAAAAGAACTCAGGAACTTGAAATCTGTTTCCCACTTGGATACTACCTCTGGCCAGCCAGGGGTCACTCCCTGAGCCAGTCTAATTGGAAGGGGTAGGTGGGACCTGCGACCTTGAAATGAAGCGCCTCTGGAGATCCTTCCTCACAGGGTCCCATTACCACCAGCGGCCCCCTCCCGCCCCCCCACAGGGTGCCGGCTGCACCTCCGGGCTTCTTACTCTGCCCACGACGTCTTCACTACTACAGATCCAGGCCACCCTCGAGAAGCCGGTCAGGGCGAGCTGGACAGCAAGCGACCTCTCCTCTCCGTGCGGGAGGAAACCAAGGCAGGGAGCCCAAGGCTTGCTCCCAAGGTCAAAGAGTGAACTAGCAAGGGAGGAGGGGGCCGGGCTGTGGACAGAGGTGGTCCCCGGCGGCCCCTCCCCCTCCCTTCATCTACCTGCCCTGCAAGGAATGAATTCCCGTCACCCAAGAAAGAACCCAGGCTGCGCTCCCCGCCCTCCTCTCCACGACCGGTGGCCAAGGTGACTCCGGGTTCGGGTCCCGGGGTGGAGGGCGGCGCGCTTACCCTCCAAGGCCGCCTTCCAGCTGGTGCTGCCCTCGTAGCCCGACCCTGACCGCCGCAGCAGGACCTCGGGGCCGCGGCCCTCGGCCTCTCCCGGCGAGCGCGGCCTGGGCGCGGCGGGGGCGGGCGCGGGGCGCGCGGCGGGGGGCGGCGGCGGCCGGGTCCGCGCCGGGGGCTCGCGGACCGGCTCCGGGGCGGGCTCCATGCCGGGCGCTGCGCCGCGCCGCGCCCGCGCTCCTGCCCCGGGCTGCGGGCCCCAGCCGCACGCGCACTCGGCGCTTCGTGCGCCCTGCGGGCCCCCCAGGCCGGCCTCGGCGGGGCGAGGGCCGCGGCGCTCCAAGCCCGGGGCTGAGCCGGGCTCCCCGCGCGCGAGCCGCTGCGCCGCCGCCGCCGCCGTGCGCGCCGCGCCCGCCCCGGCCCCGCCGCAGCCTGCGCGCAGAGCCCGCGGGGAGGAGCGCGAGGAGGCGCGCGGGAGCCCGCGGCTCGGACAGGGCGGCCCGCAGGGAGGAGGCGCCGAGAGCCGGGCCAGCCCGTGTCCCCAGCCCCGCCACCCGCTCCCTGGGCAGGAGGCCGGTGCCGCAGAGCAGAGCCCGGTGCGCCGTCTCCGGGCCAGGAGACCCGGTTCTAATCTAGCTCCGCCTCCCCAGCCTCTGGCTTGTCATCGTAAAAATGGGAATGAACTTTCCCGGGACAATGCCGTGGGCCACAAGGTCGGTGAAGGCTTTCTTCTGGGCCATCCTGAAAGCCGAGCAGAGGCGGGGCTGTGACTTGGCTCCCAGATTCTTGATAAAAGAGAGAAACTTAGGACCCGTGAGCACCAACAGAGTCAGGGCGAGCAACACTGGAGGTTCAATTAGCATTTATTGAGCACCTACTAACTGAGAGACTTTCACATACAGTAGCTGAAAACATCCCCAGTGTAGGTGGGGAATTGGAACTAAAGAAGTCAAGGGCGTTTCTTAAGGCTGCCTATGACTGACTCCCAGGTCAAGGTCACCTCCAAGGCCTGTTCTGGCCTCTGCTCTTTCCTGGACAGACCTAGGTCACCTCAGTCTTGGCCTCAGCCCTTGGCCCTGAACCTCTTACCTCCCCAGTCCCAATTCTATCTCAGTCTGTGTTGTTCACCACTCCCACCCTGCTCTGCTGGCCCCAGACACAGCCAACTATGTCTCCTTCCTCCCCCTGCAGCGACCTGGACACCAACTTTTAGGAATTTTTCCTTTAAAGTCTTACTCGACCCTTTTCTCTCCATTCCTCCAGCTACCAGCCAAAGCAAAGCCAGTCCTGACTCTTGTCTGCTCACCGCGGCTGCCTCCTACCTGGTCTCCCAAACTGCACCCTTGCTCCCTCCCATCCAGCCCCAGCCTCTCAGCAAACAGGATCTCCCTAAAACACAAACCTCACTGTTCCTCAGGCCTCCTTCCCTCTAGGTTAAGCCCAACGTTTTTCAAGACTGCAAGTGTATCATGGTCTAAGTCCTGCTCCAGTCTCAGGCTCCGTCTCCTCCCACCCTGCTCTGCTGGCCCCAGACACAGCCAACTATGTCTCCTTCCTCCAGGCCTTGGAATATTCTCTCTCCCCTCTGCCTAGAACACACTTCCTCCTTGGTCCTCTAACCCTTCCCTGTGGCCCCCTGTGTCCACATTTGTCTACCTAATTTCTGCATTGGTTCAGACTGCACAGTCTCAAGATACTGCATTCATTTAGATTTGGTTCAGCAGCCTATAATAGAAACCTCAGTAGCAGCGGCCTAAACTAGAAAGACATAAAAGAAGGCTGGAGGTGGTCATCCCAGGGCTAGATTGAGAGCTCTAAGGTCATCGGGGATGCAGACTCCTTCTCTCTGCTATTTACATACTGTCCGAAGTGTGTAGTATCCATATTCAAGATTTCCTCATAGACACAATATGAGCACTGTAGTTCCAGCTATCACACTTATATACCAGATTGTAGGAAATAGAAAGGATCAGTGGGGAAAGGGCATATATTCTTGTTGAATTCTTCTCCTTTAAAGAGCTTTTCTGGAAACCCCAATGACTTCCACTTGCCCCCAATGACTTCCACTGACTATTTTCATGGAAATCTGAAGAGTATGGTGGTGCGTACCTGAAGCAACTGCCAATCTCAATAAGGCATGGGTTTTGGGGGAAGAAGAAGACATTAGATCACATGCACAGGCAGTGTGTGTCTCCCCCCACCCACTTTTTCTCTCTGTTGTCATTACTTGTTCCCCAACCAGTTGGTCATCTGTGTAGGGGCAGGGACTGCTCCTAGGGTAGTCCTCTTTGAACACCAGGCTTAAAGCTTCAAACTGCATCATATAGGCACAAGGAAGCATTGAAGATAATGACCAGGGAAAGGTCATGATCACAATTTTAGCAAAAATCGCCTCCATGGCCGACGCCAGGTAGTTTGGGTGCAGGTGACTCAGTGAAGAGGCTCTTGCAATAAAGAGTTGAGATCAAAAGGAATCACCCAGGCAAATCAGCAGAGCATGGCAGTGGGGCCGACCCCAGAAGCAGCCAGCATCCATCAAAGACAGGGACTAAGCCACCCAGAGTCCCCATGTCCCCCCGTGGGCTGCCCTTCTCCCTTCCTAAGGCTTCCTAGCGCTAGGTCGCCAAATCTCCTCACACCCAAGTCCTTATGTCAGGGTCTGCTGCTCAAGGAACCCGAACAAGACAAGGACCCTGAGGCTGCCTTAATTAGAGACCATGAGAGGGCTGCTGCAGTCAGGAAGAGATGTTCACAGTCATTGAAGGGCAAAAATCACACCGGGGATGGCCGTGCAGCCAAGGGATTTATTCACCAGCTTTTATGGCTGGTTAAGGGTAGAAAAGGAACGGGGAGAAGAATCAAGGAGAAGGAAGTGTGCAAGCTCTGGTGGGAGAAAGGAGACAGGGAGAGGGGAGTGTACAAGCTCAAGCTCAGGGAGAGGGAAGTGTGCAAGCTCTGGTGGAAGAGTGTGCAAGCTCTGAATGGAAAGTGGGAGCCTGGTCGCGCCGGCTGCAGTCTCTGGAGCTATCGGCTGGGGCAGCTGCCCTCGGGCTGGAGACAGGGGGTCTAAGGCTGGTGCAGTGGCTGCCTCTTCTCCATCTTCCTCTTCCTCCATCGTCTTCTCTGTCTCATCATCTCCTCCTCCTCATCGTCTCTCTCCCCCCTTCTTGTGGTCTCTCTCTCAAACTTTGAATGGACGGGAGCTTATATAGGGATTACTCATGATCCTCCTGCCTCAGCCTCCCAAAGTGCTGGGATTACAGGCATTCGCCACCACACCCAGCGGCATGGGGTTTTTGCTGGTGGTAGAACCAGAGTCCTTGCTCCCCTGGCCACCCTGCCACTGGCCACCTCCAAGAAACTGTCATGGAGTGGTGGGTGGACCTTGCTGCTCTGAGGAGCCCCCAGACCTCTCTGCACTTCCCACCTCACCACTCCTCTAAGACTCTCTCCCTTGTCCCTTCCCTCTCTAGGACACCCCCATAATCCCTTTAGCAGCCTTAGATTTTTAGTAAAGATCAGGCTCATTCTCAGGCTGTACCACAAAAACCTTTTAGGTGAGCTGGGTGTGGTGGCATGTCTCCTCCTGGCTACTGGGGAGGCTGAGGCAGAAGGATCACAAGTTTGAGGCCAGCCTCAACAACTTATTGAGACCCTATCTCAAAATAAAATGTGGGGCTGGGGTTGTGGCTCAGTGGTGGAGCGCTCACCTAGCATGTGCGTGGCCCGGGTTAGATCCTCAGCACCACACACAAATAGAGGCATTGTGTACAACTAAAGCAAATGAATAAATAATAAATATTTTAAAAATAAAAAATAAAATGAGAGGGGCTGGGACAGAGCTCAGTGGCAGAACACTTGTCTAGCATGCACAAAGCTCTGGGTTCAATTCCTTGTACTGAAAAAAAATTTTTTTAATTAAATTTTAAATTCTTTAAAACAAGGAAGTTCACAGCCTATGAAATTGCTGATAATAAATAAACATATAGACAAATAAAACGTTTTTTCTAATTTTTTTTTAGGACTGGGGTTGTGTCTCATGGTTGCCTAGCATGTGTGAGGCACTGGGTTTGATTTTCAGCACCACATAAATAAATGGATAAAATAAAGGTCCATCAACATCTTTTGTTTTGTTTGTTTGTTTTTTGTTTTTGTTTTTGTTTTTTGTACTGGGGATTGAACTCAGGGGTACTCAACCACTGGGCCACATCCCCAGCCCTTTTTTGTATTTTCTTAGAGACAGGGTCTCACTGAGATGCTAAGTGCCTCACCATTGCTGAGGCTGGCTTTGAACTCGTGATCCTCCTGCCTCAGCCTCCCAAGTGCTGGGATTACAGGTGTGCACCACCATGCCCAGTGAGCCACAGGGGTCTTCAAAGTCCTTCTTTCCTGGGTTCAGACAGCCATTATTTTCTTTATGGAACAGGAAATGCATCCTTTCCTTGGGAAATGCCTCTCCCCCCTGGAGAGTTTTCCAGACTGTGGCTCATCTTGCCAGAACAAATCTCCCCAGTGTAAGGACTGTGCCTCTGTTCTGTCCTTTTCTGCCACAGACTCCCTGTGACGTTGACTCTTCCTCAACTTATTCCTACCACCCTCCTCCCAGGCCAGGTGATGACTCAAAGTCCTTCTCACGCTTCTGCTTCGCCTAACCTTGACACACACCCTCCCCATGCAACCTAAGTAATGCACACCAATAGACTATCCAGGGTGGAAGGTGATAGATAGGCTTGGCCGATGGGCCACCTCCCCCATGGAAATTTCCATGAGAAGCAACCTGGTTTCATTTTCCCCAGGCAGGAGCCAATCGGCTTAAAGGTCGCTATGTTCCCTGGACAAAGAGCCAATAGCGTTAAAGGTTGCTCTGGTACACCCCCCACCAGAAATCCCTACTTAAAGCTCCTGCCTGCCCAGAGCTCAGTCACAACAGCTCATCCCTGCTGAGAGGAGGCAGCCACTGCAACAGCTCCACAGCTCCAGACTCACTGTCTCCAGCCCCACAGCAGCTGCCCCAGCCGACAGCTCCAGCCTCCAGCCCGACAGCAGCTGCCTTAGCCGACAGGTACAGAGACCACAGCGGGCGTGACCAGGCACCCACCTTCTGTTCAGAGCTCATACACTCCCTTCTCCCTGACCCCTCTCTCCCACCAGAGCTTGCACACTTCTCTCTCCCTGACTCCTCTCTCCCCGTACTTCTTCTACCTCTGACCAGCCATAAAGGCTGGTGAATAAATCTCTTGGCTGCACGGTTGTCTCCGGTGTGATTTTTGTCCTTCAGAAGGGGGAGGGGCAGCCAAAAGACTGCCCAGGAGGTCTTCAGATCCCAGAGCCAGCTGTGACTGTCACCCATAAAACTGTGGCCTAGGGAATGAGCCTGGGTTCTGGGGTTCCGTGCTGTAAGCACGTGGTGAGGCTTGGAAGCAACAGATAATTTTGCAAGGTCAAAGCTTTCCCTCGGCTGCTACAGAGATGGTTCTCCAGAAGGAGGAGAGTACCTGGGAGCCAAAGGATGTAAGAGTGAGGAGAGATCTCACCCGTCTGCGCCTGGTGTCAGACAGAGGCACCACCCTGGGCACCTCCGCCTCCCCCAGGTGCGCAGAGCCTGGAGATTCCCCGGGGGTAGCCAACCCCAGCCTTTGTGTCACTTTCTCTGACAGCCCGTTTCCCTTAGGATTTCAGGAGCTCCCAGGGTATTTGCTTCTGGTCAATACCCTGGAACAGCGACAAGGTCTTTGTAAGGGACAGTCTTGGATTCCAGGACCCATCCTGGAAATCCCCATCTCTTGCAACAGGCATCAGCATTCTGTCCAACCCCACCGCGTCCCCACCGTGGTCTCCAGGGCGCTGGTGAGAAGTGCTTACAAGCAGCAGAAAGACCCAGCCACCACAGTGCAGGGTGGGAGACTTCGGTGTGACCCGGGCAATCTGGGTCACGCTGACAGCACTGACACCTGCTAACTCTGTCATTGGTTTCATCAGGGTTTATCTTTTTAACTCCCCCCATGCCTTTATTCCTCAACTTTAAAACAGCACCTACTCCACTGGGTGTTGAAAGAAGTCGATGGATTCTCATGAATATGTAGAAGATGGCACAACAAAATGCTAGTCATTATTATTCCCCAAGGTGCCAACCTTGCCACCCCCTCTTTTGGTACTGGGGGTTTGATTTAATCCATGGGAGCTTAACCACTGAGCCCCATCCCCAGCCCTTTTAGTTTTTGTATTTAGAGACAGGGTCTCACTCAGTTGTTTAGCACCTAACTTGCTGAGGCTGGCTTTGAACACGCAATCCTCCTGCCTCAGCGTCCTGAGCCGCTGGGATTACAGGTGTGCGCCACCACGCCTGGCCCCCATTCTGTTTCTTTTTTGTTTGTTTGTTTTTTAGTTGTAGATGGACACAATACCTTTATTTTATTCATTTATTTTTATGTGGTGCTGAGAATCGAACCCAGTGCCTCACACAGGCTAGGCAAGCGCTCTACCACTGAGCCACAACCCCAGCCCTGGCCCCCAGTCTTTTTTTTTTTTTTTTTTTTTGTGTACCCGGGATTGAACTCAGGGACACTCGACCACTGGGCCACATCCCAGCCCTTTTTTGTATTTTATTAGAGACAGGGTCTCACTGAGTTGCTAAGTGCCTCGCCATTGCTGAGGCTGGCTTTGCAGTCGCGATCCTCCTGCCTCAGCCTCCCAAGTGCTGGGATTACAGGCGTGCACCACCGCGCCTGGCTTTGCCCCCAGTCTTTTTTTTTTTTAATATTTTTTATTTGTTTTAGTTGTACACAATGCCTTTATTTTTACATGGTGCTGAGGATCGAACCCGGGCCGCACACATGCTAGGCAAGCGCTCTACCGCTGAGCCACAACCCCAGCCCACGGCCCCCAGTCTTGATGCTACCTTCTATTCTCTGGGTGCTTTCCAGGGTAAGCAACCGGAAGCCCCGGTTAGCTCAGGCCAAGAAGAATTGCCCTGACTCCTGTGAGTGAGAGCTCCGGGTGGGTGGAGAGGGTGGAGGGGGAGGCTCAGGGCTGCCCCAGCCAGGCTCCAGCTCTCCTCGGGAGCTCCAGCTGAAGGAAGGAGGGAGGAAGGAAATGTAGCTGCCATTGCAAAAAGGGGAAAGGCTGCTGGGCAAGGGAAACAACAGATGTCTGCCATATGCAGGGCTCCTCAGCTTAGATGGCTAAGTTGAAAGGAATCAGAAGTTAAGAATATGGGGCTGGGGATATGGCTCAGTTAGTAGAGTGCTTGCCTAGTATGCACTAAGACCCTGGGTTCAATCCCCAGCACCACCAAAAAAAAGTTAAAAATGTAATTAACACACCTGACTGCTTAGCCTAGCCAGCCTTAAACATTCCCAGAACACTTACATTAGCCTCGAGTTGGGCCAAAAATCATATAATAAAAGCCTATTTTATAACAAATTCTTGACTATTTCAAGTAATTTACTCACTTTTTGCAGTACTAGGGATTGAACCCAGGGGTACTGTATCTAGCCCTTTCTTTTTTCTTTTTCCTTTTTTTTTTTTTTTTTTTTTTTTTGACAGGTTCTCACTATCTCACTGAGGCTAGCCTTGAACTTGCAATCCTCCTGTCTCAGCCTCTGCAGTTGCTGGAATTGTAGGCACATACCACTGCAGCTGGCTCACAAAATGTATTAAATACTGACAATGGAAAACACAATTGTTGTACAGGTCCACTTCCACAACATCATAAAGTCTCCAGTTGAACCATCCTAAGTAAGCAATTATCTGTACACAGTGGAATAGTACAACTGGTTTTGAAAATAAAGCATATGTGTCTGTAGAGACTGGGAACAATCTCCAAGATAAAATAAATTAGAAGAAAAGAGGGTGCACAAGCATGTGTAGAGTGTGTGCCCATTTGGGTCTACCAAGAGACCTGTGCATGTGTGTTTGAGCGTGTGTTCCTAGAGGCGTGGAGACATTGGGTGGAATGAAGAGTCATTCATTTTTGTTTTCTATTCTTCTAAATGTTTGACAGCGTACCTGTGCATTTTCATGAAATTAACTAATCAAAACCCACTTAAAAGGTTCATTCAAAATATCTAGCTTAGAATTCTTGCCTCACAGAAGATGGAGAAGACCATTAGGTGCCCGGCATCTGTGACCCAGAAGAGATTTTGACGGAAGGGCAATGGGCCTGTGGTAGCAAGGGGTCTGCAGTCACAAAGCAGTCTCCCGCTGTGTTTGTTTGGGACAGGAGACACCTTCAGAGGGAAAGGGGAACTTGGGGCTCAGCTGGGAGAGCTCAACGCTGAGGATTTTTTTTTTTTTTTTTTTTTCCTTTTCTAGAAACACAGAGAGAACCAGCCTCTGGGTAGGCCTGGATTTGGGCCCTTGGAGGACCTCAGAGCAGCTGTAAGCCCACTGAGGTCCCTCCTGGCCTAGTCCCAAAGCTGTCTCAGAAGATCTTGATATTACTTGGCCATTAACACCACGCTCTGTTCATTATTTAGGGGAGGTGGTTCATGTTCATGCCTAGCTATTGCAGCGCAGAAACAGTCTGCAAAGCCCCGAGACGTGTCAGATGAACTCCTTGGCACTGCGCTGGGTTCAGAATGGTATCTGCTCCTGCAGGCTAAGCCATCACAGGTGCTGTTGGGTGGCAGGGCCTCCTGCCCACAACTTTACAAAATGAAGAACCTACTGGTTCAGCTCCGATTTGTCAACCAGGAACTTCAGGTCGTGTTCTCAGATACCCTATTTCCCAAAGTTTCATGAAAACCAAGCTGGAAGGGCTCAGATTCCTCCTTCCTTTGACAAATTCATTCAACAATTGCTGAGCATCAACTACCCACCATGCCCTGTGCTTGGCCCTGTGAATATAGAGGTGAATGAGGCCCCAGTTTCAACCATAGCTGGGTCTCCTGGTGGATTCTCCTTTCCTTTAAAAGTTCTTGACTGCCAGGTGTGGTGGTGCACGCCTGTAATCCCAGCACTTGGGAGGCTGAGGCAGGAGGATCACGAGTTCAAAGCCAGCCTCAGCAATGGCAAGGTACTTAGCAACTCAGTGAGACCCCGTCTCTAATGAAATACAAAAAAGGGCTTGGGATGTGGCCCAGTGGTCAAGTGCCCCTAAGTTCAATCCCTGGTACCAAAAAAATAAATAAAAATAAAATAAAAGTTCTTGACTGATAGACCACCAGGCCTCTCATCACAGGGGAAGGGCAGCTGCCCTGGGGACCCACTCTGTGAATGAGAGAGGACCCATGGTTAGCATTTCCTGATGGAACCAAAACCTGTAGTCAAGAAAAGCTAGTCCTCGCCAGGCATGGTGGCGCACACCTGTAATCCCAGCCGCTCAGGAGGCTGAAGCAGGAGGATCACAAGTTCAAAGCCAGCCTCAGCAACTTAGTGAAGCCCTAAGCAATTTAGCAAGACCCTCTCTCAAAATAAGGCTCTGTGCCCAGAGCTGTGCGCAGAGAAGTAGCGAGTCATGGGATTGGGGACCTGTTTTACCCTCAGAGGGCCAATTTTAGAGGGAGCGCTATCTCAGAGGGAGAGAGGACAGGCACTGGCAGAGTGGGGGCCTCCGGAGCTCAAGGTCACTGCCAGGGTGGCCTCACCCCTGGGCAGCGCATGAGCCAGGCCATCCAAAGGCAAAAGCAGAGTGCACTGAATAATAATTACAATTACCACATCATCATCATCATCATCATCATCATGGCTCTGCTTGTGTTTGGAAGCCTAACGTGAATTCATTCTGCCCTGTGAACCTGCTTCACACAAGTTTCTTGGCATCTGTCCATGACACCAGAGTCTAGGCCCCTTTGGCCAAAAGAATGAAGTTTGTTGCCGGATGCGGTGGCGCACACCTATAATCCCAGCACTTGGGAGGCTGAGGCAAGAGGATCACGAGTTCAAAGCCAGCCTCAGCAATGGCAAGGCACTTAGCAACTCAGTGAGACCCTGTCTCTAATAAAATACAAAAAAGGGCTGGGGATGTGGCCCAATGGTCGAGTGCCCCTGAGTTCAGTCCCCGGTACCAGAGAAATAAAAAAGAATGAACATTGTTTCCAAGGTGAAACCAGGGAAAATAAAATAATTAAAGGCTATGTTCTTGCCCAATTAAAAATGGAAAAAAAATTATTTTTCCAGTGCTATGGATTGAACCCAGGGGCACTCTACCACTGAGCTATATCTCCAGCGTCCTCCTCCCTGCTCCCCCTTTAAAATTTATTTTGAAACAGGGTCTTGCCAACTTGCTGGATTTTTTTTACCCGAGTCACTTGGATTACAGGCATGCACCACAGCACCTGGATGAAAATAGTTTTAGTACCATAGAAAACAGTGCTTATCTTACAATTTTGCATACCTACTTAATCGAATCATAGACTTTTTTTTTGTACTGATGATTGAACCAAGGGTTGCTCAACCACTGAACCACATCCCCAGCTCTTTTTTTGTATTTTGTTCAGAGACAGTTCTCACTGAGTTGCTTAGGGCCTTGCTAGGTTGCTGAGGCTGGCTTTGAACTCATGATCCTCCTGCCCCAGCCTCCCAAGCTGCTGGGATTACAGGCATGTGCCACAGCGTCCAGTGAATCATAGACTTTTTACGAGAAAAAAAAAAATCTAAGCTCCTTTTTATTTTTGCTTGTCACATGTTAATTAATGTCTGGGCCTATTTGGAAAGTAGCAACCTACACACAGTTTTCTGATATTTGCTCCTGGCTTTCTCTCGGCTTTCTGTCATTCTGGCAAAATACCTGAGCTAATCAGCACCAGAGATGCTGCTCAGCAGCCTACAGCACACAGGACATCCCCATAACAAAGAAGCATCTGTTCCGAAATAGCTAAAGTGTGGAAGCTGCGATGTTGATTTGGCTTCTGAGTTACTTCTTTAAAAATCCAGGCCTGAGTCATTCTGTGCCTGTTCTCATATTGCAAGTGAACCACCATTCTACCTCTAGTCTTGCTTGACTTCTTATCTCACGACCGCTTGTCAAACGACTGTGCCAGTTCCTGTCACTTTAGAAGCATCTCTGGGGATTCAGGAATGCGGGGACAACAGAAGACTGTAGTGAGAAGTGGAGGCTGAGCAGTCACCATCCCCTGTCTGGGCCTTCGGTCACTCACAGAACAAAGACACTCATCACTAAGCCTCACCCAGAGTCTTCTTGTGTCATCCATTATTTAAGAAGAGGTTTAAACAGCAACTATTTGCTGGGTGAGTTTAAGAACAAGTGGGAAGTTGACCCACAGCTTCCTGTCTAAACTGGATCAGCCTGGTCTGTGTGAGGACCGGGACCCACATGCAAACACCTCTGGGGAGCGCTGTTCCCGCCTCAGAATAGCACTTCCCAGCTTCTCCCTCAGTCACAGTGTCCCCAGAAAGGGCCCTCAAAGGCGTGTTCTTTCTGTAATTAATCCTGATGCTCCCATCAAAAGCCTTTACAAGTTCCTATTGGTAGGGGCAGGGATCACTAAACCAAGGATTTTCTCTGCAGATTTCCTGTTCTAATGAGAAAACAGCGATTGGAACCCTTCTCAGCAGGCCAGCCCAAAGGCAAAAAGTCCGCCCTTAGGCAGCCTACCATGAATTATTAATCGTGCGTATTATTTACGCCTCTCCAGTCTGCAGAAGGTTGGCTTCTGGGATGCTCTTCACCTCAAAATCAAGTTCAAGCCTTTCAGAGAACTTCTGACCTATTTCACTTCTAGCAATTTCTTCTTTTTTTTTAATATTTATTTATTTTTAGTTATAGGTGGACACAATACCTTTATTTTATTTTTATGTGGTGCTGAGGATGGAACCCAGTGCCTCATGCATGCTAAGCGAGCGCTCTACCTCTGAGCCACAACCCCAGCCTGCTTCTAGCAATTTCTTCCACCGAAACACTTCCACAAGGGCACAAAAGTTGTGCCAGGATGTTCACTGCAGCTTTGGGTACTAGTGAAAAATCAGAAACAATTCAAATGTCCTTCAACGGGAGAATAATAGTTGGTGTAACTCCTTATTTTGAAATTCTAGGTAAGAAATGTGATAGAGCTATGTGAAATGACACAAGAAGGAAGTTGCAGAGTGTATTGGATAATCCCACTTTTGTTAAAAAAAAATTTTTTTTTGTATTTATTTTACATATATTAAAAAGTGCTCAGTGGGGCTGGAGTTGCAGCTCAGCCGTGGAGCGCTTGCCTGGTAAGGTGTGAGGCACTGTGTCCGATTCCCAGCACCACATAAAAATAAGCAAATAAAATAAAAGGTCCATCAACAAATAAAAAAATTAAAAAGAAAACTGCACCTAAGTGCACCTAAGTAGTATTCTAAATTCTAAAGCAAAGCAATTTTTAAAATTTTATGTGTTTACATGAAAAGAGCCTATTTATGTATTAGTTTCATAATAAGAAAATCTGTGTTTATTTCTGTTGTTTTAGAAAAAAAAAAAATCCTATTAGATTTGGGTTTTTGTCCTCGCTGATTTGAGTTGTTTACTGTCACTGGTGGGTTTCCGATTACCCTCCAGGGACAGGGCTAATGCATTGGCGGTGGTTTTTGGCAGGGTTATTATTGAAGGCACTGTTCTCATCCCAAAGTCAATCTTTTGGCGAGGACTAGCTTTTTTTCTCCTTTTCCTTCTCCTTCTGTTTTGGTACCAGAGATTGAACCCATGAGCACTTAACCACTGAGCCACATAAAACCAGCCCTTATTTTGAGAGAGGGTCTTGCTAAATTGCTTAGGGCCTCACTAAGTTGCTGAGGCTGGCTTTGAACTTGTGATCCTCCTGCTTCAGCCTCCTGAGCGGCTGGGATTACAGGTGTGCGCCACCATGCCTGGTGAGGACTAGCTTTTCTTGACTGCAGGTTTTGGTTCCATCAGGAAATGCTAACCATGGGTCCTCTCTCATTCACAGAGTGGGTCCCCAGGGCAGCTGCCCTTGTGATGAGAGCTGGCCCGGGGTCCCCAGGTACCCTGGGAGAGAGCCCGGGGAGGGCCCCGGGGTCGGGGTAACCGCCTGATGGAACCCGCCCGAGCGGCTGGCAGGTGTGGTCGCGGGCTGCGAGGTCCTCGTGCCCTCGAGGGACCAGGCTTGGGAAAGAAGCCTGCCCGCCTGGCTGCGCGGTCGCACGCAGCTTTCCCTTTGCACACGGTCGCCCTCTAGTGGCAACGAGGACGCACGACTGCGTTCGGACGGGAAGACTTGGAAACGTGCGACTTGCGTGGGAAAGCCCTGCGAGGGGCTGCGCCTGGTTCCAGGCCCTCAGGGGGACATGATCGGTGGCTGTGCGCTGCTCGGTCACTCAGCGCCTGGGGCCAGCTCCCCAGAGCAAGGCTGGTCAGGTCCAAATATTGGAGTGGAGCCTGGCAGGGCTGCGAGAGCCCACGCTCAACGTGGGACCTCCGGGAAGCAGTTCTGACGGAGGACACCCCGTTATCTGTTGAGGGGATGGGGCCACGGGGGTCCCCGAGGGCCCCGCCAGTGACTGAAGGTCCTGCTCCCGCCCTCAGGGGTTGCGCTTCTGTTCCAGACTGAGGCCAGGGAGGGCAGAACTCATTGCCCCTGGAACTGGGTCCCCACAGCAGCCCCATCCCCACCACTCCCTCTTGTCCTGGGCACACACCCAAGGAGGAATGGCATCCCGCCCTCAGCAAAGGTTCAGGCAGGGACCCAGAGGGCAGCTCCTTCCTCAGAGGCAGCCTCCTTGATTTTTATTTTTCTTTTTGTTTCTTTTTTTTTCTTTCTTTTTCTTTTTCTTTTTCAGTACTGGGGATTGAACTCAGGGGCACTCAACCACTGGACCACATCCCCAGCCCTTTTTTTTTTTTTTTTTTTTTTTTTTTTTTTAGAAACAGGGTCTCACTGAGTTGCTAAGTGCCTCGCCATTGCTGAGGCTGGCTTTGCAGTCGCGATCCTCCTGCCTCAGCCTCCCAAGTGCTGGGATCCTCCTTGATTTTTAACAGGGATTTTTCTGGCACTCAGGAGGGAAAGCATTGAACCCCCTGAAGAGAAGAGTGCTTTTCCACAAACTCTACACTTGTGAAAGATAATGATAAGGACCTCCTTTCTTCCCTAGGCTTCTATAGTGGAGAGAGAGAGAGAGAGAGAGAGAGAGAGAGAGAGAGAGAGAGAGAGAGAAACTTCTCTATAAGCTCTGTGGAGAGCTCTGGCTTGAGTGCTGGGATCCCGTGGATTTAGAACACAGGGTCCTGAGCATGTCTTATCCACAGTTTGGGGTCTTGGGTGCCATTCTTGGGCCGTTGGACCAATCCCCCAACCACATGGGGTAAGTATCTTAATAGAAGCAGATGCCAGCGGAGGACAGAGGGAGCAGCTGGGGCTGCCGTGTGTATTTGTGCAGATGCCCAGTGCCTAGTGGCTCCTGACCTGGGAGCCACCAGGATGTGGAATTCAGTCCTCACCTGATCAGGAAGCTGGGCCTCCTGGCAGGAGCTGTGCCTGCTGGGAGTAAGGACTGCCGTTCTCTATCCACCTGCTCTCCTGGAGCAGTACAGGCTGTGGCTGCCTCTGGGGATTCCCTTTCTCTAATTTTCATCTGCAGCCCTTGGGCCTATAGGAACAAGGCTTTTGAATGGAGCCTCAGCCATGTGGGCCAGTCCCCTCTGTTCTACCCCAGGGAGAATAGGGGTGTTCAGTCTGCTAGCTCAAGGGGCAGACCTTGTCCAGAGCTTTTGGTCTCCATCAGGGACACTGCTGGGGAATAATGTCAATATTCTTGCAGATGCCTGGGATGGATCGTCAAAGTTTTCAGGCAGTAAATGTGTATTTGCCGCCCTCCTGCCATCACTAGCCTGGTTCCTCAAGCCAACTTTGAACAGCCAGGCCTAATTCTCTTGCTTGCAAAATACTTCAGATACACAAGCCCACCTCTGGACTGAAAGGTCATTACAGTCCCAGTGGACAAAATGAAGGCAAATGTAGGCATAAGTGTCCTCCATCTGGTCTGCATAGTTTAGCATATTTTGAAGCTATAATTGAGAAAGTGATGTCTTTCCTCTCAAAGGACTATGTAAGTCCATCTGCTTCCTCAGGTGACTGCAGTAAGTACCACAAACTAAGTGGCTTAAATAATGGAGCCTCGTCGTCTCACAGTTCTGGAGGCTGGAGGCTGAGGTCAAGGTGTTGGCTAGGTTGGTTTCATCTGAGAACCATGAGGGAGTATCTTCCAGTAGCCTCTGCTGATATCTGGCAGTCTTTGCTCTTTGTTGGCTTATAGATGCATAATCCCGATCTCTGCCATCATCTTCACCTGCATTCTTGTACGTGTCTGTGCTAAATGTCCCCTTTACGAAAGGACCCAGTCATGTTAGATTATCACCTTACCCCGATAACCTCACCTCAACTAATTGCATCTGCATTGATCTGATTTTCAAACAAGGTCACATTCTGAGGTACTGGCAGTTAGGGCTTCAACGCCGCATTTGAGATGGGCAAAGGCACAATTTAACTCTTTTGTTTTTTTTTTTTTTTTTTAATGGTACTGGGAATTAAACCCAGGGATGCTTCACCGCTGAGGCACATCCCCAGCCCTTTTTATTTTTATGTCTCACTAAGATGATGAAGCTGGCCTTGAACTTGTGATTACCTTGCCTCAGCCTCCTGAGTTCTGTGCATTATAGGTGTGCGCCACCGTGTGCCCAAGTAAAACACAATTTAATTCTTTTTTTTTTTTTTTTTTGTACCGGGATTGAACCCAGGGGTGCTTAACCACTGAACCGCATCCCCAGCCCTTTTTTGTATTTTATTTAAAGACAGGGTCTCACTGAGTTGCTTAGTGTCTTGCTAAGTTGCTGAGGCTGGTTTTTTTTTTTTTTTTTTTGGTACCGGGGATTGAACTCAGGGGCACTCGACCACTGGGCCACATCCCCAGCCCTTTTTTGTATTTTATTTAGAGACAGGGTCTCACTGAGTTGCTAAGTGCCTCACCATTGCTGAGGCTGGCTTTGAACTCGCAATCCTCCTGCCTCAGCCTCCCAAAGTGCTGGGATTACAGGCGTGCGCCACCGCGCCCGGCTGAGGCTGGTTTTGAACTTGCAATCTTTCTGCCTCGGCCTCCCGAGCCACAGGGATTACAAGTGTGCACCACCACACCCAGCACAATTTAATTCTTAATAATAAGATACCCAGATAAGGTGGCCCTAAACCCTCATCGCCTACCTATTGCCACAGTGACTGGAGCAATTGGAGGAAAATGTTCAACTTGTCAAACCTACAAGAAACTTCCCCTGTGCGTCACATTTGGAACTATGATCGTGTATGACCCCCAGGTAACCAGCAAAATCTCTAAGACAGATGAACAGTCAGACAGTCCCTTACAAATGTGTCCCAGACCGCAGGGGGGAGAGGTTGCAATATCACAACAGACCCTGAGTTACCTTAGCGGCAAGAGAAACGCAGGTCCGTAGAAGGCTGGCAGACCTGGGCATCATGAGTTGTCAGAACCCATGGAAGGCGTCCCTCTGGCTTTTGAAATAAGCTTGATCCATCATGGTTGTGAAGCTGTCTTTAAAATGAACGATCACGGGCTGGGGTTGTGGCTCAGAGGTAGAGCGCTCACCTAGCATGCACGAGGTACTGGGTTCGATCCTCAGCACCACATAAACTAAAATAAAGACGTTGTGTCCACCTACAACTAAAAAAATAAATAAATAGTTTTTAAAAATAAAAAAATATAAATAAAATAAAATGGACGATCACGTCAATGTCCCTCTTGGTCCACATATCTTGCTTGCAGAAATGCCATCATCCTGGCTTAAAGTCCCAGGATTTAAGGGGCTGGGGTTGTGGCTCAGCAGCAGAGCACTCGCCTGGCACGTGCACAGCCCAGGTTCGATCCTCAGCACCATGTAAAAATAAAGGCATTGTCTACAACTAAAACAAATTAAAAAAAATATATATATATATATATATATATATATATATTTTTTTTTTTTTTTTTTTTAAATCCCAGGATTTAATTCTCCAGCTCCAACCTGGAATCCCTGCTTGTCTGAGTCGTGGCATTCAAATTTGGTCACAGATAAAAGTCATCCATAATTTCAGTTTGGGGCTCTGATGAGACAGGTAGAAAATAACCTCCAAAGATCTGTGAAAGCTTCATGGGCAAAAATCCAACAGAATCCATGAGCCTGTTGGTTGGAGCCTCTACCTGGGAGCCAGGGCCTTATGTTGCTATTCATGGGTGGGCCTCAGGGAATCAGGGACCCCTTAAACTGAAAAAGGTGGGAAGTGTGTGTTTGCGTTACTAGAGTGTTCTCAATTTTCACTGATATCTCAAAGGAATCTATACATGAACCAGTTAGGAATTTTTACCTTAAACTCTCATTCCCCACACAAGTCTTTATGGTAAAATGATAAACTCAATTCTCCCTAAAGTATAGAAAGCTTATCATAAAACTGGAATTATTAGCAACGAGAGCAAAACCTTTAAACCTGACACTGGTTAATCTCCCAAACTGGGCCTTAAAATTCTGGTCAAGGTCTCACATGTGGGTCAGTCATTTGGAAAATCTAATCCAGGCTCTTGTGATCACAGAATGGCATATGATGTGGCCCCTGGGGTCTTGAGTCTCTAGTGGGTTCCCATTAATAAAAACGTCTACTTCCTTATGGAGAAGGATGGATGTGGATGGATTCCATGGTCTTGGTCCCAAGACTGTTAGGCTGGTAGACTCATCCATCAGATTTTTGCCTCAATAGAGAATTGTGTTCACTTCATCCAGAGGAGGGTGAGGGCATACAACTTCACTTGGCCAACAGAATCACAGTGTTTATAATTAGGATATCACACACACACACACACACACACACACACACACACACTTTCCCTCTCTCTTTCTCATTTTCCCTTTTGTCCACCACTCAACCATTAAAATATTTCTGCCTACTTCGAATGCAGCAAAGGACAACTTTGCATCCTGAAAAACTAAGCAGGTATTTGGAGCACGTGTGTGGCAACATAATCTGGGTAACACTCAAGTTTTCAGCCTACATTATAAAAAATGACAGCCAGATGTTGACATTTATAGAAATAAACTAGGAAATGTTAGCAAACAGTTCTATTTTGTTCATCTATTGCAGTGCTGGGGATTGAATCCAAGGCCTTGTGCATGCTAGGCAAGTACTTCACCACTGAGCTACACCCCCAGGCCCTAGTTTAAACTATTTCTTTCTTTTTTAAAAAAATATATTTTTGTAGTTGTTGAAAGACCTTAATTTTATTTATTTATATGCAGTGCTAAGAATCGAACCCAGTGCCTCACACATGCCAGGCAAGTGCACCACTGCTGAGCCACAGCCACAGCCCCTAAACTATTTCTTGAACTATTCCATAACCTCCTCATCAGACATCCATTCTCCAGTAGCTGTTGGATTGGGGAGCAGGGTGTGGAGGCTCTTTGGAGTCCAGCAGGTGGGTGTCCCTGATGAGTCACAGAGGCCATGTGAGACTCTTTCACTTGGGCAAGTCCTTGAGGGTTCGGGGCCCTTTCGATACCTGAAACGGGTCTCAGGAAGCATCTCCACCTGCCCTGGAGGTGGGCAGAGGAGACTGAGAACAGGTGGAGGAGGTGGAAAGTGGGCCATCACACAAGCAGGACAGGAGTGAGACGGAGCAGGACACGAGCAGGCAGGAGACTCCAGGCCCGGAACAGGCGGAGACCGCCAGGTCAGTTCGGCTCTGAGAGAACCAAGCCCAAAGCCCCAGGAGCTCAGGGAGAGGAACCCCAGGCATCCTGGGAGCTGTTGAGGCCTCGAATCTGCGTCTGACCTTTTCTCCTGAGCTGCCCACAGCCACCTGCTACCTCCAACCCTGCTCTCTAGTCTTGCATCCAGCCTTGCTGGAGGTGCCCAACTTCCAGGGAGAACCAGTCTTTTAGAGCCAGGTGCAACCAGAATCTTCTGGGTTTGAAATGAACTCCGCCTCTTCGTCCCCACTGATCTCTCTGCAGTCTGGCCTAGAGCAGGCAGTCAGGTCTCACCGGGAGACCCCTCCCTTTTCCCCTGCAGTCGAGTCTCCCAGTGGGGTCCAGGTTTAGGCTTCTGAAAAGGCACCCTTGACCAGGCTTCTGGGCCCCAGCCAGTGCATGCACTTTGTCTCTGCTCTGAATGATACCTTTGGACCCAAAGGACTCCATATCCCTGCTCCTAACAGCACTGAAGAAATACCCAACACATGGGTAGAAACAACCCGGTTTAAAATTAGCTATCCATAGCCGGGCGCGGTGGCGCACGCCTGTAATCCCAGCACTTTGGGAGGCTGAGGCAGGAGGATTGCGAGTTCAAAGCCAGCCTCAGCCATGGCGAGTCACTTAGCAACTCAGTGAGACCCTGTCTCTAATAAAAATACAAAAAAGGGCTGGGGATGGGGCCCAGTGGTCGAGGGCCCCTGAGTTCAATCCCTGGTACAAAAAAAAAAAAAAAAAAAAAAAAAAAATTAGCTATCCATGGGGTCAATCCCCAGCACTAAAAATAAATACCTAAATAAATTTAGCCATCTGCCTTTCCTGTAGACACCTTAACCCCCAAAAGAGATACTTTCTGCTTCCTTCTCTTAAGACAGCATTGGGACTTTGGGGCCTAAAAAATGTAAGTATGCCTAGTTCCTGGGGAAAGTTGATTAATTTCTAAAAGCCTGGACTCATAAAATAATAATACAGGAGGTTTGGGGTAGAGGAAGATCATGCATCCAGTCTCCAAATTAGCCCAAGGGTAGAGGAGGCTGGATGGAGACAGGCAATCCCAAAGCGTCAGGGGAGATGGCAGGCCTCTAGACTGAGGAAGGCCTGAATGGATTCCTGTGGCCTCTGAGGGGCATGGCTTTGAAAAAGCAGGTAGGGACAGGGGCTGTCTGTGTCCACACTTGAAGGGGGAAGGTCTTGAGCCCTAAAGAGAATACTGCTATTTGGAAATGCACCTGCATCAGACAGAAGAAGCAAATGGGCAACCCAAGACACCACAGTGAGTGGCCTCTTTCAGGTCACTGATGAGCCCTGGGGTTCTTGCTTAATTCCCTGGGTGGTGGGGCCCTGGAAGTGGATTCATAGTGGAATCTCCACATACCTTCATCAGAATTGGATGAATGTGACTTAAGGGAATAAAGAAAGGTGACATTTGTTTGTACCTGAATGTCCAGAAGCCCCTCAGGGCCTATAACTGATCATTAGGCGCTCTGTCCCTCTGAGGGGAAATGGCAGTGCAGATGTAAGAAAGGAAATTGATAGGACTCAACTAACGAAGAGTTTGTCTCCAAAGCTATTCCCTAAGGTCAAGGGATGGACTGTAAGAAAAGCGAGGTGGACCTGTGGGATGGCAATCCTCAGACACAGTAGCTGAACCTGGAGCTGTCCCAGTTCTTGCTTAAAAACTAAGAAGATGGTTACCAAGTCACACGGGACCAGAGTCCAGGACTGTTCATATAGGTGGGGGAGGTACTGTCAGGGTGACCGCCTCTCCTCTATGTGCAGGAAACCTCCCGAAGGAAAGAAGGAGCCAAGATTAGGCAATCAGGATAGATGAAGGGACCCTACTGGTGAGGCCGCTCACTGGGATCACTAGAAAACAGAAAGTTCTAGACCCACTAGGCAGGACCCCATCTGAGAGGCCAAGGGGAAGTGGACGGTATTCAAAGGCAGGTTTTTGTTTTGTTTTGTTTTTTGGTACCGGGGGTTGAACTCAGGGGCACTCGCCCACTGGGCCACATCCCCAGCCCTTTTTTGTATTTTATTAGAGACAGGGTCTCACTGAGTTGCTAAGTGCCTCGCCATTGCTGAGGCTGGCTTTGAACTTGTGATCCTCCTGCCTCAGCCTCCCTAGTGCTGGGATTACAGGTGTGCGCCACCACACCCGGCTCCTTTTTCTCTAAGTGAAACTTTGTACCCCGTGACTAGCAACTCTCTATTCTCCCAACCCCTGAGGATGTGATTGTTAGCAGCCAAAACTAGACCCTGTGAAGAAGAAGACACCCCAAACAATCAAGTCATAAAACATTTTCTGCTACCGGTACTTCATATTCTTCTTGTCTTGGTTTTGCTTCAATTAGCTTATGAACACTGCAAGGAATTTCTTTCTTTCTTTCTTTCTTTTTTTTTTTTCCCCGTACTGGGTATTGAACTCAGGGGCACTCAACCCCTGGGCCACATCCCCAGCCCTTTTTTTGTATTTTATTAGAGACAGGGTCTCACTGAGTTGCTAAGTGCCTCGCCATTGCTGAGGCTGGCTTTGAACTCGCGATCCTCCTGCCTCAGCCTCCCAAGTGCTGGGATTACAGGCGTGCGCCACCACGGTTTTTAACCACAGACTAAATGGTTCAGCTGTACCAAGACTAGGGGGTGGGGGAAGCCAGGAACCAACGGGACTGACACTGGGGCCAAGCTTCAAAGTGAAACTGAAGACCTCAGAAGGACCGAGATGAGAAATGAAAACCCACGGGGCGGGGGTTGTGGCTCAGTGGTAAAGTGCACGTGCGCGGCCCGGGTTCGATCCTCAGCACCTCGTACAAATAAACGCATTGTGCACAACTAAAGCAAATAAATAAATATTTTTAAAAAAAAAGAAAAAGAAAAAGAAATGAAACCCAGGACCCCAGCAAAGACAGGCAGAACAGCCCTGCATCAGGGGTGAGCCAGGAAAGCCAAGAGACTTGTCAGCAGCTGCTCCTCAGGGGGGATGGGCCCAACATGCCCAAGTCCAGCTCCAGCAGGGGGTGTGTAGCCCCGGGCGGAGAGTGAGGGGTTCCCGAGGGGGCGGAGAAACAGCACACAGACCCGAGGGTCAGGCTGCTGAATCTAATCTTTACTCAAAATTAGGTTATCTATGTACTAAGCTTTTCTGGCATGAACATAGAGTCTCATGATTACAAAAAAGAAGTAGAAGAAAAAAATACATGGAGAAGTACAAAAACAAGTTCTAAATAACTCTAAGTAAGTTTCATCAGATAAGTATTGTAGTAACTATTAACTTGCAGCAGCACAGAAGTTTTTACCTTTTGTTCCGCCTTAAGTTATTTCTATTTTGCTAAGCTTTTCTAATGATTATAATTAACCCAGATAGTTGACTCACAGCCTTCAATGCGACAGCCGTGGTCAAGCTATGTGGTCGTTAGTTCATATCAGGTTCAGCTGTGTTTATATTATTTTCGTCTCTTACCAACCAGGGGCAATGGGGACATTGTTTCCTATAATACCTATTCCAATGTTTGATCAAAGTTCTTTTTTCTCTTGCCTACCTCTTATGCACCATGGGGTCCCGCTCCTCCTAATTCTTTCCTACCTACTTAAGGTGTTACTTTTTACCCAATTATTATTTACTCTCACTGCAGGGCCCCTGTTTTCATCTGCATAGCCTATTCAAAACCAGAGAGGTAATGTTGGAGTTGGCTTGGGGCCGGGGCTTCTAGGAGGGTACCAAGACTTGCCTCTAATCAGACAGGCAGGTTCAAATGGTCCCAATGACTGTGGCCACCAAACGCCTGGGTTTCTTAATTTTCCTGGTTGGTTTAACTTTAACAGGAAGAACTTCCGGTGTTTCTGGAGTAGTAATCTGTGGCATTATTATAATTGTTTCAGTTTATCAAAAAACTTTCTATTTGAGTTTTCAAAAGAAACTTCCCTGCTTAAGGTTATGATTAACTCTGATTCAAAATTATTGCAGTTAATACACAATGACCTGTTTCCTGAGACAATTCCTACAGACTTCATGGTCATATGAGAGGAAAGCACAATTCCTATAATTATTAAAGTTCCCAAGAACCAAATTAATGTTTTCGTTATGCCACGTTTCCCTAGAGGATGGCCGCCTTGCGCCACCCACATCAGGAGAGCCTTGCTGCATCCGGTTCAGGAGGGAGACGCGGCACCAACACTCCCAGAAGGCTCCCTCCCACATTGGTTCAGGAACTTGGCAGCAGGTGGGGTGGGCAGGCAGGGGCCCCCACATCTCAGGGAAACTGGAATATCTGGTGTTTGCTTCTGGGCCAGTGCTGGAAAAACTTGCTAATTCTTGTATCTGAGAGATCTTCTTCTTTTCTCCACCATCACCATCACCTCTTATTCCTGAAGATGGTTGCTTCGTGGTTTTTTTTTTTCCTGCTTTTATAATTAATTACCATCTTTGTCCTGAAATACACATTCTCCATTCTCTATTTGATTAGACTCTGGATTTCTACCTTTAGTCCTGACTTCTGGGTGATGCTCTTGTAGGCCTTCCGTTAGATCTTTGCAGACCCCCAGGTGATTTGGGAGCTACCCTCTTCCTAAAGACTCCTGGGCCAGCAAATCTCATCCACAATGGCTGGTTCAGCTCAGGGGGAAGAGGATAACTGAATCTCCAAATCGGTCTCCTCCCTTGCTGCCCTTAGACTCTGGCACTGGGCATCCTGCCCGCCCAGCCTGCTGGGAAAAGTCTTCTACAACCTGTCCCATGTCCCTCTGGCCCAGCTACACTCCTGGGTCTCCTGGCCTTTCCACTTGCCCCCATCCAGGTCTTCCAAGTGCTGAGCCTCAAATTCAGAGAGATCAGTTACATCTGGGGGCATTAATCCACCAGAGAGTGAGGTCTGCCCCAAATATCACGGAGTCAGAGCTGTCTGTTCCACCCATCAGTTTGTCCCACGAGGGATGAGTTAAGAATTCTGGGAGGTGGGGCTCCCAAGAAGGGAGGACCTTTATTCCTACGTGCAGGTGACTCAGGGAGAAGTCTTTCCTTCCACATTATGGCTCTTCTCCAAGTCTCCTGCAGGGGGCTTGTGTACATCCAGCTAGAATATTCTCCCAGTCCCAGGCCTGCCTCACCTACACACCTGATGGAAGCCACATTTTGCCTCTTCTTGGCCCAGCCTACCTTCAAGTGGGTCCTCTACCAAAAGAGAACTGCCTTTTGACTCCCAGTTGAGAGCTTAGGCCTCAGAGAGTCACAAAAGATAATGTCGCCGTGGGTGTGGCTGGAGGGATCGAAAAGTGAGACCTAGTAGGCTGAGTAACTTCTGGACCAGACCAATCAGACTGAATGAAATGCCCGGGGAACCAAGAGGACTAGGCAGAGCCACGAAAGGGAGAAAAGATGTGTTTCAAAGCCAAAGATGTCCCCTGCCATGTTGGCTTTCCCCCTTAGGAGTCCTGGGACGCTGGGCATGTTCCTCAACCTCTCTCATGAATCTTTTTCCTCACCTGTAATAAGAAGAAATGTTAGGGATGTCTTTGCCATTTTGTGGTTATGACAAAAAAAAAAAAAACTGGACACCTGATAATTTATAAAGAAGTTTATTTAGCTTGGGGTTCTGGAAGCTGCGAATTCCAAGAGCATGGCGCAGACACCCGCTTTGCATCTGGTGAAGGCCTTCTGGCTGCACCATACCGTGGCAGAAGGCATCACAAGGCCAGACGGAGAAAGCATGCCAGCGAGAGCTCACTTTTATAACAAAGCTGCGGCCATGATAACCCGTCAGCCCATGGGCGGTTCACTCATTCTTGAGGGCAACCCAATCACCTCCCAAGGTCTCACCTCCAAACGCCAGGAACAGAGGAATTGGGGGATTAGGTTACCAAAATATGAATTTAGGGTATTATGATATATATATGAGATGCATCCCCACCCCCACCAAAGTTCCTGTGTAAGTGCAGGAATGTTCAGAGGTAAAATGATTAGATTATGGGAGCTGTAACCTAATCAGTAGATTTTTCCGTTCAATGAATTAATCATTTGAAACCACTACTATACTGAGTGGTAGCCACGGGCAGGTGGGGCATGGCTGGAGGAATAGGTCATGGCATTGCGCCTTTTAAATTTATATTTTGTCCCTGGTGAGCAGAGTGCTCTTGCCACCCCACCCCACCCCCAGCCACCATGAGCTGAGCAACTTTTTCCTCCACTGTGCCCTCTGCCGCGATGATCAGAGTAATGAAGCAGGTGAGCATGGAACGAACCTCTGAAACTGTGAGCCAAAATAAACCCTCTTCCTCTGAGTTGTTCCTTTTTTTTTTTTTTTTTTTTTTTTTTGGTACCCAGTGGGCCTTAACCACTGAGCATATATCCAAGCCTTTATATGTTTTATTTTTAGAGACAGGGTCTTACTGAGTTGCTTAGGGCCTTGATAAATTGCTGGGGCTGGCTTTGAACTCACAATCCTCCTGTCTCAGCCTCCCAAGCCACTGGGATTATGGGGGAACACCACCGCACCGGTTCTAAATTGTTCAAGTATTTGAGTCACACTCAAACCACAGCAAGGGCTTCCATCCTAGAGTTTTTACGAAGAGTAAATGGATATATACCAGAATACAATGTGTGACCCTTGCTGGGGGGGTAGCTCAGTGGTAGCATGCATAATACCCTAGGTTTGATCCCCAGCATGGAAAAAAAAAAAAAAAAGTTAATGTGTGGCCCTTGATGAGGATCTGGTTTCAAAAAAAAGAATTAGAGCAATTTAAATTGGTCTCTAGGGGCTGGAGTTGTGGCTCAGAGGCAGAGCGCTCACCTAGTATATGTGAGGCACTGGGTTCAATCCTCAGCACCACAAAAAAAAAAAAATAAATAAAGATACTTTGTCCACCTATAACTAAGAAATAAATGTTTTTAAAAAATTTTAAGTCGGGTGCGGTGGCGCACACCTGTAATCCCAGCACTTTGGGAGGCTGAGGCAGGAGGATCGCGAGTTCAAAGCCAGCCTCAGCAATGGCGAGGCACTTAGCAACTCAGTGAGACCCTGTCTCTAATTAAAAAAATACAAAAACGGGCTGGGGATGTGGCCCAGTGGTCGAGTGCCCCTGAGTTCAATCCCCGGTACCACCAAAAAAAAAAAAAAAAAAAAAAAAAAAAAATTTTTTTAAATTGGTCTCTAGAACATCATCTCAGGTGGTGATACCATCTGTTTCTTAGGTGTGAGAATGGTACCATAGTAACAAAGGAAAATGCTTGTACTCTTAGAAGATTGTGCTGAAGCATCAAAGGAAGGACTCTTAGGGAGCTAAGGGAGGAGGATCACAAGTTCAAGGCCAGCCTGGGCAACTTAACAAGACCTGGTCTCAAAATAAAAAATAAAAAGGGTCCGGGATATAGCTCAGTGGTACAGCACCTGGGTTCAATCACCAGTACCAAAAAGAAGGTTGTGGGTGTGTTTCATCAGGTCTTGGACTCACAATCAAAGGGTCCAACAAGAACAGAAAGTGGGGGCTGGGGTTGTGGCTTCGGCGGTAGAGCACTCGCCTAGCACACGCGCAGCCTGGGTTCAATCCTCAGCACCATGTAAAAATAAAGAAATAAACGCATTGTGTACAACTAAAGCAAAAAAAAAAAAAAAAAAAAAAAAAAAAAAAAAAGAGCATGTGAAAGTGGTGACAGTTCCCAGTGCTATGAAGATGGGCCTGAAATGAGATACTGGGCACCCGGGGGTGGGGGGGTTGGGAATGAGTGGGAGTGTCACACTGACTTGGGAGCCCCTGACCCTCTGAGCAGGTGGCATGTGGGCTGAGGAGGGGATGAGCCAGGAGCTGGCTGTGCAGAAACCCCCCACCTCTCCTCATCTGTGTGGCCAATGGCTCTAGAAGGGGCCAGGTTGCCACAGGGGAGGGGATGACATCAGATAAGAACGAAGGGTGGACCTGTCTGCTCCTCTCTGGGGAACGAAGCTGGGTTTAGGGCTCTTCGGTCTGACCAGACAGGTCAGATACCATCTGCCTCCCTGACCAGCGAACTCCACAGTGCTGGGGCAGGAGAGGGGACAAGGGTTCTTTCTGGGCCACTTCCTGAAACCAGTCAGTGACCTGGAACTGGCATTGGGGAGCATCTCAGTTGCAGTTTACCAGGGTCATGAGTTAGTCCAAGACACTACTCAGGAACACCATCAACAAATGAAAAGGTACTCAACCTCATTCAGAACTAAAGAAATGCAAGTTGAAATTCAATATTTCCTCCCATCAGATAGGTAAAGACTAAGAAGACTGGTAAGAAGACTGGTAACATGGAGAACAGCTCTCTCAGCCGTTGCCTACTCAGCCTCCGGCGGGTGCCATTGCTGAGGCTGGCTTTGAACTCGTGATCCTCCTGCCTCAGCCTCCCAAGTGCTGGGATTACATGCGTGCGCCACCATGCCTGGCTTAAAAAATATTTTTTAAAAACTCCACTGTTTTGTATGCAAATATTTGTATTAAAAATATTTAAATATTTATATTTAAATATTTTTAAATATTTAAATATTTTTAAATAACTCCATTATTTTATGTATCAATTCTTCTATTGAAGGACACCTTGGCTGGTTCTGTTATTTGGCTACTTGAATTGTGCTGCTATAAACAGGGGTATGCATGTATCACGATAGTATGAGGACTTTAATTCTTAGGATAAATACCGAGAAGTGGTATAGCTGGGTCATACGGTGGTTCCATACCTAGTCTTTTGAGGAATCTCCATACTGATTTCTATAGCAGTTATATTGATTTATAATCCTACCAATAATGTAAAAATGTTCCCTTTTCTTAACATCCTTTCCAGCATTTATTATTGTTTGTATCCTTGTTGGCATTTATTTTTTTAAGTATTTATTTATTTGCTTTAGTTGTACACAATGCGTTTACTTGGTGCTGAGGCTCGAACCCAGGCTGCTCATGCGCTAGGGGAGGCTCTACCGCTGAGCTACAACCCCAGCACCTCCTTGTTGGAATTTATTATTGTTTGCATTCTAACTGAGTGAGATGAAATCTCAGTGTAGTTTTGATTTGCATTTTCCTACTTGCTAACAATATTAAACACTTTTTCATATATTTGTTGGTATTTTGCATTTCTTCTTTTGAGAAACATTTATTTAGTTCATTCGCCCATTTATTAATTGGGTTATTTGATTTTGGGTGTAAGCTTTTTAAGTTCTTTATGTAGTCTAGATATTAATCCTGTCAGAAGAGTAGCTAGCAAATATTTTCTACCATTCTGTAGGTTCCATCTTTACATTCTTAATTGTTTCCTTTGCTGTGCTTAAACTTTTTTTTAATATTTATTTATTTGCTTTAGTTGTGTACAATGGGTTTTTTATTTGTACATGGTGCTGAGGATCAAACCTGGGCTGCGCATGTGCTAGGTGAACGCTCTACCGCTGAGCCACAACCGCAGCCCAGTACTATGACCATTTTAACAATATTAATTTTGCCTATCCTTGAATATGGAAGGTCTTTCCATCTTCTTGCGTCTTTTTCAATTCTTTTTTTTTTTTTTTTTTTTTTTTTTTTTTTTTGTGGTACCGGGGATTGAACTCAGGGGCACTCGACCACTGGGTCACATCCCCAGCCCTTTTTTTGGTTTTTATTAGAGACAGGGTCTCACTGAGTTGCTAAGTGCCTCGCCATTGCTGAGGCTGGCTTTGAACTCGCGATCCTCCTGCCTCAGCCTCCCAAAGTGATGGGATTACAGGCGTGCGCCACCGCGCCCGGCTATCTTTTTCAATTCTTTTCTTCAGTGTTCTGTACTTTTCATTGTAGAGGTCTTTCACCTCCTTAGTTAGATTTATTCCTAGGTTTTTTTTTTTTTGTTGTTGTTGTTTTTTTTTTTTTTTGAGGCTATTGTGAATGGGATTATTTTCCTGATTTCTTTCTCAGCAGACTCATTACTGGTAGATAAAAAAGCTATTGATTTTTGTATATTGACTTTGTAACCTGCTACTTTGCTGAATTTATTTATTAGCTGTCTCAATCTTCTGGCAGAACTTTTTGGATTTTCTAAATATAGGATCAGGTCATCTGCAAACAGTGATAATTTGACTTCTTCCTTTCCTATTTTTAGCAATTTTATTTCAACGACCCTATTGTGAATTATCATCATAGATTAGTTTTCCTTTTAAAATAGTGCACACAGATGGTCATTGAGTGTATTTATAACATTTGCTGCACCATTGTAATTATGTCACCTGCCTGGAAACACCTCAAATGTCCACCAACAGGAGACTGCTTAAGTAAATTATGTATAGGTATACATTTAATAGGAGTGAAGTTTTGGAAATAAAGATATAGATAGATAGATAGATAGATAGATAGATAGATAGATAGAGATAAAATACCAGTATAGACTAGTGTCTACGTTTCTAAAAATCCAGTAGACTAGATATCAAAATGCTAATATGGAGAACTCCGGGGTGTGCAATATGGAGGTGCTTCATTTTCTACAAGCTGTATTTCTGTATTATTTACATTGTAAATCCCAAGCAGAGAACAGAATTTTTAAAGCAAGGGAAAATAAGAAGAAATGGAAGGAAGGACTGCAGTAGATATTTGGGGGGGTCACTAGCATATGACCCCCACCCTTTGAAACATTTGGGTAATTCACCTATCTCAGGGTGTCCCACCACAGCAATTGAAAAAGGCCTTCTGGCCTAGGGGCTGCTGTGGCCATGCTATCAAAGGCCCATGAAGACAGTTCCCCAAAGGAACCCAGAGAAGCCTGTGGTGAGCCTTGGTTTTCTGACACCTGAGATTGAGTCATGAATATATACTACTGTGAAGCAACAAATGGGGAAGACATGGGAAGGGTCCTGGGTTCTCAGGAAACCCATAGAATTGAACAAATAAGCCAAAGGATGGGCTGAAACCAAAGGAACCCTGGGGATCTGAGCCGGACTTTGCAGACCGTTTCCCTACAGCTGCCCTCTTGGGAGTTGTGACACTCCCAGTTCTGGGGCTCTTAGATCAAGTGCCAAACCCTCAAGAAGGAGAATGTGATTGGCCCCCTGAATGATGTGTGGCAGAGGCACCTAGTACAGACAGGCCCCAGAGCCCTCCCAGGGAGGTGGTAACCTCTGGAGTTGGGACAAGTTACCTTGGAGAAGCAGCTTGTACTGGTTTCCTGAGGTTACCATAGCACAGTGCCACAGCCTGAGTGGCTTGAACAATGGAAATGTAGTCTCTCACAGTTCCAGAGCCAGAAGTTCAACACCAAGCTGTTGGCAGAGCTGGTTCTTTCTGAGGACCCTGAAGGAGGATCTGCTCCGTGCCCCTTTCCTAGCTTTAATGGTCTGTTGGCAATCTTTGGCATTTCTTGGCTTAGGGAGCCATCATCCTGTTCTCTGCCTCCACGTCTGCCTGGCATTTTCCCTGTGCGTGTTTCTCCATGTGCAAATCACTTCTTTTTATGTCAATACCAGTCATACGGATTTGGGGCCCACTCTACTCCAGAATGACCTCATTTCAACTAAGTCCATCTGCAGTGACCCTACTTGCAGGTAAGGGCACATTCTGAGGGACTGGAAGTGAGGACTTCAACATAGGAATTTGCTAGAATCAGGGGAGGACATGATTCAGCTCACACCATAAATGTTACAGCTCAACTCAGGAGAAAGATCTGGGCTTGGGGATCACTGACTCGGGGTCAGTGAGAAACCTCTGGCAGCCAACTTGAGGAAGAACCAAGGGGATGGGAGGCAAACCAGCAGAGGGTGGTGTTAAGAAAGCCACAAATGAGCGGGGGCTCAAACAGGAGAAATTTATCAACACAGAATGCATCAAAGAGATTCTGCTAGATTTTGTGGTGCTCTTTGCAAGGAGGATTTTGACTAGGAGGGATTTAAAGTATGCTTGGGACATGATGAAACAGAGAGAGGGGGATAAGGGGACAGTCTCTTATTTAAAAATGTTGGTCATAACAAAGAAGAAATAGGTAGGGTCTCAGCTGGAGAAGGACACTGGGTTCCTGGAGGCATTTAAAACTTGAGCCTGTTTGGGGTTGGGGGTGTAGCTCAGTGGTGTGTTTACCTAGCATGAGTGCATGCTTGAGGCCTCGGGTTATATGCTCAGTATTGCAAAACACACACACACACACACACACACACACACACACACACACACACACCTTGAGCATGTTTAATGATGATGGGAAAGAACCAGGAAAAAGGGAGAGAGAAAAGATAGATGGTGATGGTTGGGTGTGGTGAGGCAAGAGGATCCTAAGTTTGAGGCCAACCTTAGTGACTCAGCAAGAACCAGTCTCAAACTAAAAAGGGCTGGAGAGGTAGCTCAGTAGCAAAGCAGTCCTGGTTCAATCCCTAGTACTGAAAAAGAAGGAAGGAAGGAAGAGAGAACGAAGAGGAGAAGAGAAGAGAGCAGAGCAGAGGAGCGGAGGAAGGGAAAGGAAAGGAAAGACAAGGCGCAAGCCCCCAAGAACGTGCAATGGCTCTCGATCACATGCCAGGCACAGAATAGGTGCTCAATAAATATTTGTGAAATAGAGGCATAACCCCGGCCTTGGGGCGTCTACCATGGGATCATGGGAGCGTGTAAGAAAGGGACACAGACTGTATTTTTCACACTGACTTTCTCTTACTCAGAATACCTGGGAGCCAAGAGGTCCTTGACTTTATAAATTGATAATCATCAGAGGGTGGAGCTCAGGTGGCTCCCTGAGCTGTGGAAACAGAAAATAAATAAATAAACTGATAATCATCATCCCAAGAGGATATTTCAGTACAAAATCACAGTCAAGCGTGTTCCTCTATCAGCCCCGGAAGGCTCCCCAAAATGGACAAGTAGTTAACGCTCCATAAATAACTTACAATGTACAATCTTCTTTAAAATTGAATTTTAACTTAAGAATATCCACAGACATTCTTTTTGTAGAAAGTGGAGACATTATGGATCAGTTCCTAGTCTCCTAGACCATCCTCCCCTGCCTTCCCCACTCCCCAAACAATCTACAATAAAATCCGCTATTTATCAGTTTGGTATGAAGCGTTCCACACTTTTTAAAATGCTTTTTAAAATCAAATATACAGTCTTGACATTTAAAGGAATTAAATATAAGATGCTTTCCTATGGCACCTGTGCTAGACTTTTCCTCTCCATTAATTTTCTCATGGAGCATACATCCTTAAGAGTAGTTTTAACTCCTCCCTTTTTTTTGTACTGGGGACTGTATCCCTAAGCTACATCCCCAGCAAATTTTTTTTTCTCCAGGTACTGGCAATTTTAAAAGGGGGGGGGGGGCGGCTATCAGCTATCGCTTAACCAACTGAGACACATTCCCAGCCCTTTTTTATATTTTATTTAAAGACAGGGTCTCTAAATTGCTTAGGGCCCCGCTAAACTGCTGAGGCTGGCTTTGAATTCCTATCCTCCTGCCTCAGCCTCCTGAGTCGCTGGGATTAAAGGCCCTAGTCAAGTGCACAGGGCAGTTTAACACCACTCCCTTAAATTCTATTCCCCTTCCCTCAAATACTGTTCCTAAAATCACTCCAGCAGAAGTCTCTAGAACAGAGACTCAACACTTGGAACATATTTATACTGAAAACTACCGCTTGTTTATCTGAAATTCAAATTTAACTGAGTGGCCTTTATTTTATCTGCTAACCTTGAGACTTGGACTTTTGTTAAAAATACCAGCGGGTCGGGCACCATGGCGTCTCTCAAATGTAGCGCCTTGGTCTGCGTGATGTGCTTGGAGAAGCCCAAATACCGCTGCCCGCCTGCTGCGTGCCCTACTGCTCGGTGACCTGCTTCCAGAAGCACAGAGAGCAATGCAACCCTGAAACTCGTCCCATTAAGAATAAAAGATCAACTGCTCCTGTAAGAACTGCACAGCATGAGGAAAACAAAGATGATGACTCCTCTGTAGCCGATTTTCTTGCTAGCGATGAGGAAGAAGACAGAGTTTCTTTGCAGAATTTGAAGAATTTAGGGGAATCTGCAACATTAAAAAACGTATTGCTAGCCGGGCGCGGTGGCGCACGCCTGTAATCCCAGCACTTTGGGAGGCTGAGGCAGGAGGATCGCGAGTTCAAAGCCAGCCTCAGCAATGGCGAGGCACTTAGTAACTCAGTGAGACCCTGCTTCTAATAAAACACAAAAAAGGGCTGGGGATGTGGCCCAGTGGTCAAGTGCCCCTGAGTTCAATCCCCCGTACCAAAAAAAAAAAAAAAAAAAAAAAAAAAAAAAAAAAAAAAAAAAAAAAAACGTATTGCTAGCCGGGCGCGGTGGCGCACGCCTGTAATCCCAGCACTTTGGGAGGCTGAGGCAGGAGGATCGCGAGTTCAAAGCCAGCCTCAGCAATGCGAGGCACTTAGCAACTCAGTGAGACCCTGTCTCTAAATAAAATACAAAAAAGGGCTGGGGATGTGACCCAGTGGTCGAGTGCCCCTGAGTTCAATCCCCGGTACCACAAAAAAAAAAAAAAAAAAAAAAAAAAAAAAAAACCCCGTATTGCTCAATCCACACCTTAGACAGTTGATGATCAACCTTGATCAGGGTGACAACAAAGCAAAGCTCATGAGAACCTACATGCAGGAGCCCTTGTTTGTGGAGTTTGCGGACTGCTGTTTAGGAATCGTGGAACCATCACAGAATGAGGATTCTTAAAATGCATCACTGTGCTCCTTGATCAAGCACATGCCTGACTCCCAGAACCACCTAGTCCTTCTCCGGGGGGGTCCGGCTAATGTGGGCCTCCAAACATAGGAGGTGGCTTCCCAGATGCGGGCTGACTGCCTCTTGACAGGTGTGCGTGTTTCAGGCCATGGGGGGGTGGGGACGGTATTCAGTAGGGCAGATCCTTTATGAAGACAGCTTGACATTCATAGGGTTGTTTTCAAATGTTTTATTTTTGGTACATAACTTATTTGTCAAGTTTTATACCCATTTCAGTTAAAAACTGGATCAGTGTTACTAAATAAAATCAAGATATGGTGAAAAAAAAAAAAAAACCAGCGGCCTCATCAGTAGGCATGATTCAGTAAGTCTGGAAGGTCTGGAAGGCGCCAAGCCCAAAATCTGGTTTCTGTTTGTGGTGCTGGGAATCAAACCATGGGCCTCGCAGATGCTAGGCAAGGGCTCTATTACTGAGCTACATCCCCAGCCTCCAAACCTGTATTATTAGTATACTTTTTTTTTTTTTTCTTTTGTACCGGGGATTGAACTCAAGGGCATTCGACCACTGGGCCACATCCCCAGCCCTTTTTTTGTATTTTATTAGAGACAACTCTCGCTGAGTTGCTAAGTGCCTCGCCATTGCTGAGGTTGGCTTTGAACTCGCGATCCTCCTGCCTCAGCCTCCCAAGTGCTGGGATTACAGACATGCGCCACCGCGCCTGGCTCCAAACCTGTATTTTTTTTAAATATTTATTTATTTACTTTAGTTGTACACAATACAATGTATTTTACGTTTACGTGGTGCTGAGGATCGAACCCGGGCCGCGCACGTGCGAGGTGAGCGCTCTGCCGCTGAGCCACAGCCCCAGCCCTCCAAACCTGTATTTTTAAAACCTGTATTCTGATCAGTCTGCCCCACCAAGCTGGTGGGTGTAGTTCATGCTTAGCCAAGCTTCTAGAGCTGCCGTGTCCCGACTGCAGCCAGAGGGAACACACTCAAGGGGGTGCCCTTTCCTCCCCCTACATTGTGGGGACAACCGGTGGCTTTCTGCCACTTTTCCGCAGGCCGCCCATTTTTCCTTGGACTCACGGATTTTTCTGAGATCTCAGGATCCAGATGGGCTAATCATTCCCCGCCCAAGCTGGAATTTTCAAAATCAACAGTGTGGCAGAGGGCGGGAGGGGGAAATGGGTGGAGCAAGAGACAAAGAAAGGAGAGGAATCAGGCGCGGCGCAGGGCTCCCTCCCACACGCCTCGGGCTAGCTCTTCTGCTTTTCTCCCGAGAAAAATCCACTCTGCCGCTTCGGCCCCGCCCTGCAGCTCCTCCCGGAGTCCCGAAGGAGCGCGGCCAACAGAACTTAGTCACAGCCAATCACAGCGAGGTCCTTATGAGAGGGGCGTGGCTCGACAACTTCAGCTACGCGACTGGACCAATCCCGACCCAGGAGGGCAAAGCTGTTTCTACCTGGGTCCAGGTGCGGTCTGCCCTGCATCTCCCGGTGGCTCTGCGTGCAGGATGGAGCGGACGCAGGAGGCCTCGGGAGGAGGCCAAGCCGAGGCTGACTCCCCGAAGGAGCCCTTGGGAAGCCAGGTCCCCGGGCTGGCCCAGCCGCGCGTCCCCGCGGTGGCTCCACAGCCTGAGAGTCCCGAAAGCAGCCCGAGACCGGCCCGGGTCGTGAAGGAGGCGTCGGGCGCGGGCCAGGACCTCCCAGACGAGAAGAAGCAGCCTCCACCTCGCCCCGGGCTCCTAAGGGTACCGCCACTCAGCCTGGGCTACGGTGCCTTCCGCCGCCTGGGGTCAGCCAGCCGGGAGCCGCCGTCGCCGAGCCCCTCCTCGGCCGAAGAGCCCCGGGATGGTGAAGCGTCAGGATGCGAGTTGGTGCCCTGGTCCGCCCCTGGCGAGCAGGCGCCCGGCACTTGGGCGCCAATGGAACTGCAGGTGGACGTGCGCGTGAAGCCGGTGGGCGCGGCCCCCGGCAGTCGCGCGCCCTCGCCCGCGCCCTCCACGCGCTTCCTCACGGTGCCGGTGCCGGAGTCCCCTGCCTTCTCCCGCCGCTCCTGCACCCTGCAGCGAGCTCCGTCTCCGGGAGGCACGTGGGGCCGCTGCTCGCCGCTGGCTGCAGCCCAGACCGAGCGTGACCACCACGTGGAGCTCCAGGCCGGCCCAGCCCAAGGGCGCGCGGGCTCCCCGGGCTCTCCAACGTGCCGCTGCCGCTGCCAGGAGCAAGGACTGGAAAAGGAGGACGCAGCGCTGCTGCAGCGCGCTGGGATAGATGGTAAAAATCTGCCCCGGGCGATCACACTCATAGGTAAGTGCTCCCTGGCGCCAGGAGTCTGCGCTGCCAGGTAGGGGTAGGTGAGGCGCGCGCGCACGAGAAGGCTGTGCATTGGAGGGACTAGTGCAGTCGGAAGGCTGTCCCGATGTCGCGACCCCACCTGGTCCCTCTGCCTTAGAATTAATAACATTTTGGTCTACCTAAATGTAATTCAAAATGTTTGCGGTAAAAGAATAAAACCACTATCCCTCCCCACCCACAAAGAACTTTCGCATTCCTTCTTAGTGTGCGCAGCATCTTCCAGAAGGAGAGGTGGAAGGAATCCCGGATGAGGGGAAGTGATTCAGGATCACGTGACGGTGGTGGCCTGGGCAAGGAACACAGGCTCCAGCCGGGCCAGAGCCCGCAACCGTGCCATGGATGGCCTTTCCAAGGTCCAGGCTCCTTTCTCTCCATCGTATTGCGGAGAGTGGGCCTCCATTCAACCATTCAGCACGTACTAAGTGGGGACCACGGGCCAACTGCTAGGGTGTGTGCCTGTGTGTTTTTGTTTGTGGAGGTGTGGAGCGCTTGGGAAGAGCCCAGAAATGTTGTAAACAACCCTGGATAAGGAATCGGTGGGGAGTGGTTGGTGAACCTGGCACGGCCAGGCTTGCTGGAGCAGTCTTGAGTTATCTTGAGGAGTTGAGATGGGAAGGGGCCTGCTAGGGCCAGACCTGCAGGAACCGAGGCCTAGAGGGGTTAGAGCCCTGCCCAGCAGGCAACCTGCCTAAAGCCCCAGAGATCTGAAATGGAAAGGTAGGAGGAGGCAGGTAGGTAGTCAGGCACCGAATCCCAAGGGGTTCCGCGGGTTCTCAGAGATGAGGCGGGTTCCAGACTTGGTTCACTCAGGAACCTTTGCAGCCTTTGGTATGGGCACATTTTCTACATAATGGAATATTAGTTTTCTGTTGCTGTGGTAACAAATGTCCATGCACTTAGTGATTTTAAATGACACGTGTTTATTTGCTTACAGTTCTGTAGGTGGGAAGTCTGATGCAGCCAAGGTGCTGGCAGGGCCATGTTCCTTTCTGGGGGCTCCAGGGGAGATTCCCTTGCCTTGCCTTTTACAGCTTCTAGGGGCCAGTGGGTCCTTAGCTCATGGCCCTCTCTGTGTTCAAATTCAGCTGTGTTGGGCTGGGATTGTGGCTCAGCGGTGGAGAGCTCGCCTAGCACGTGCGCGGCCCGGGTTCGATTCTCAGCACCACAACAAATAAATAAATAAATAAATAAAATTTTAAGAAGCTGGGTGTGGTGGCGCAAGCCTGTAATCCCAGCACTTGGGAGGCTGAGGCAGGAGGATCGCGAGTTCAAAGCCAGCCTCAGCAATGGCGAGGCACTTAGCAACTCAGTGAGATCCTGTCTCTAATAAAATACAAAAAAGGGCTGGGGGTGTGGCCCAGTGGTCGAGTGCCCCTGAGTTCAATCCCTGGTACCAAAACAAACAAAGAAAGAAGGGTAAACTAAGGTGACTTACCCAAGCCAGCATGATGATGCCCCAACCCAGCCGCTGCTCATTCCCACATGAACTTAGGAGGAAACAGTCACCCTTGAGAGGGTTGGGCATGTCACCACTTGGTCTCATCCCTCACTTATATGGGCAGGTGTCCCAAAGGAACTGTACAGGTGTAAGCAGAGGGACCACACTCTTGAGTGTTCTGATTGGCAGCTCTCAGCCCGCAGGCATTTGGCAGGAGAGAGGAGAGTTTGGAAAGCTTAAAAGTGAAGAAAGAGAGCTGGGGTGTGGCTCAGTGGTAGAGCGCTTGCCTAGCATGTGTGAGGCACTGGGTTTGATTCCTAGCACCGCATATAAATAAATGAATTTTAAAAAAGGTTCATCAACATCTTAAAAAAATATATATTTTTTTAAAAAGTGAAGGGGCTAACATCTAAAAAAAAATATATTTTTTTTAAAAAGTGAAGGGGCTGGGCTGGGGTTGTGGCTCAGCGGCAGAGCGCTCGCCGCGCACGTGCGCGGCCCGGGTTCGATCCTCAGGACCACGTAAACATAAATGCATTGCATTGTGTACAACTAAAGTAAATAAATAAATATTAAAAAAAAAAGTGAAGGGGCTGGGGTTGTGACTCAGTGGTAGTGCGCTCGCCTAGCACGTGCGCGGCCCGGGTTCAAACCTCAGCACCACGTAAAAACGCATTGTGTACAACTAAAAGCAAATAAATAAATATTTTTTAAAAAAAAGTGAAGAGGGCTGGGGTTATAGCTCCACAGTACAGCGATTACTTCGCACATGTGAGGCACTGGGTTTGATCCTCAGCGCCACGTAAAAATAAATAAAGATTTTTTAAAAATATATTTATTTATTTTAGTTGTACACAATGCCTTTTTATGTATATGTGGTGCTGAGGATCGAACCCGGGTCGCGCACGTGCTAGGCGAGCGCTCTACCGCTGAGCCACAACCCCAGCTCCCCCCCACCCCCGCTAAAGATTTTTTTTTTTAAGCGAAGAAACAGCTAGATTTTTCAGATGAAGAATATTCTTCCTTCTTGGTTTGGAGTCACCTTCTATGATCCTGAGTCTAGCTTAGGTGTCCCTGTCGCATACTCTCATTGGTCCCTGCGCTTCCCAACAGCAGCATTCTTCCCTCAGCTTACTCCTTTTAAGTACCCCCGCGGGGGCACGGAAGGTGGCAGGCAGACTCACCCTGGATCTCCAACTCCTGGCACCAGGGTCTGCTCAGAGCATCAGTTCATGGCAGAACTTCTTAGTCCCTGGCCCTCTCTGGGGAAAGAGGAGAGGGAGTTTGATCCCAGTGGTTGTCGTGGGCTTGGCACACCACGGTTTGGAGGAGGACCTGGAGACCCTCTCCCAGGAGTCCCCCATCCAGGCAGAAGGAAAACATTCATAGAGCAAAAGCGCAAGGCAGCCTGGGTGTAGCCAAGAGGGGTAGGGACTGTCGAGTTCATGATGGGAGCAGCAGGGGTGAGGGGTGTTCTGGAGAAGTGGAGTGGCACAGGAACTCCAGTGGTAATGAGGGCTTGAGGGGGGCAGGAAGCAGGAATGTGCTCTGGTTCAGTGCCTGGAGGAAAGCGAGACAGGAAGACGTTGATATCCCCCCCATGGAGAGAGGCAGAGGTTTACCCAAGTCCATGACACAGAAGCAGGCATCTCACTGGCATGAGCCTCTTGGGCCCCTTAGTATTTGGAAGTTTGTAGGATTTTTTTGAAGATGGCCCCCAGCTGCGCCTGGTGGTGCGCCCGCCTGTAATCCCAGTGACTTGGGAGGCTGAGACAAGAGGATCAAAAGTTCGAGACCAGCCTCAGCAACTTAGCAAAGCCCTAAACAACTTAGCAAGGCCCTGTCTCAAAATATAAAAAGGGTTGGGGATATGGCTCAGTGGTGAAGCACCCCTGGATTCAATCCCTGGTACAAAAAAAAAAAAAAAAAAAAAAAAAAACAAAAAAACAAAGATGACTCCAAATTGAATAAACTTGAAGTTCCATAAGACCTGGATCCCCAAGTCATGGTATTTTACTAGGTGGAAGTGGATATTGTAGTCAAATGTAGAAGATGCAATTGGGAACACCAGTGAGACAGGATGCAAAGGAAGATGTATATGTTGTTATAGTCATATTATTACTTTTTTTAATAATTTTTTTAGTTGTAGGTGGATATAATACCTTTATTTTATTTACTCAGTGCTGAGGATTGAACCCAGGGCCTCACACATGTGAGACCAGTGTTCTACCTACCGCTCAGCCCGAGCCCCAGCCCCATAGTCATATTATGACTATTCTCTCATAGGAATGTCCCTGAGTCCTTTGGCCATCAAGAAGTGTTGGCTGGGAAGCAAGAAATAAATTTAAAGCTGAGAAGTTCCAGGATTAGAAGGGAGGAAACAAGTTCAAGAGCTTTTAGCTTCTTCTGTGTTTTCAGTTTTTTAAAAAAGAGGGTGAATTTGTGTTACTTGTGATTAAGAATTGCTTTCTGAACAGGGTGGGGGCGGTCCCTTTGGTTCTGCAGGGGGCAGCTTGGAATGATATGGGTCCTTCTTCCTGGTGTGGGAGAAGCCTTTCACCTACTGAATTTCTTTACCTCTTTGTTTTCTACAAAGGTCAGAACTAAATGTAGTGTTCAGCCACAATAATTAGTTACCTAGGTGATTGGTTGATTTATTTTCCTTGTCTTCTCCAAGCTTTTTAGTTCTGCTTTTATTATTTTAAGACTTCCTTTTTATATGTAGCTTTTATACCAAGCACTTCCAGATTCTTCCTTGTTTAAGTAAGAGCTTTTTGAGATATAATTCATATACCATTAAATTCACCAACCTGAAGTTCAATGGTTTCTAGTATACTCTCAAAATTGTGCAACCATCACCGCAGTTTTAGATTCTCTTCATCATTCTCCCCAAAACTGTGCCCTGCAGCCATCACCCCACACTCCAGCCCCACCAATCTTTTTTTTTTAATATTTTTTGTTGTTGTTGATAAACCTTTATTTTATTTATTTATATGTGGTGTTGAGAATTGAACCCAGTGCCTCACACATGCCAGGCAAGTGCACTACCACTGAGCCTCAGTCCCAGCACCCCCACCAATCTTTTTTTATTTTTTATTTTTATTATTTTTTTTGTGTGTGTGGTACCGGGGATTGAACTCAGGGGCACTCGACCACTGGGCCACATCCCCAGCCCTTTTTTATATTTTATTTAGAGACAGGGTCTCACTGAGTTGCTAAGTGCCTCGCCATTGCTGAGGCTGGCTTTGAACTCGCGATCCTCCTGCCTCAGCCTCCCCAGTGCTGGGACTACAGGCGTGCGCCACCGTGCCTGGCTCTTCTGGCTTGACCTCAAGCTGTGTCCTCAGAGAGATCAGATTCAGCAATGCTCAGTTAGGGTGTGAATTCCCAGGTCCAGGGCTGTGATCCAGTGTCTGCCCTCATACCTCCTTTCTTGTACTCTGCAAGTTTGCTGCTCTGGCTCCCGGGTGACTCCTTTAACAGGGCGAGGCCTGGCACTTGGAGGCTCTGCCCCACCTGGCATGCCCTCCTGCCCGCTGCTCCATGCCTGCAGCCCCGCCCCAGCCATCTGGTCCTCGTGTCCTGGAGCAGCAGGCCCTATATGCTGAGACTCACAGCTTCCATCCCTAGAGGGCCTGAAGAGGCAGATAGGATTTGGGTGAACTCCCATGAGCCTTGTTCCTCTCAGTTGGCAGTGCTCTCCCCGGGGCCTGGTAGCTCCTTGGGTGCGGGGCTTTGCCCGATTCTTTGGGGTACTTGTACTTGGGCCGAATGCCCTGTGCTCAATGAATGGCCGTTGACCTCATCCGTTCCCTCATTTTTATGGAATCTTACATCTTCTTTTTTTTTTTTTTCGAAGTTCTATATGACAGCTGAATGCACCGCAATTCATAATACATTTATAGAGCACATTTTTATATATCTCTGGTTGTCTACAAAGTATATTCACACCATTCGTGTCTTTTTTTTTTTTTTTTTTTGGCACCGGGGATTGAACTCAAGGGCACTCGACCCCGGGGCCGCATCCCCAGCCCTTTTTTGTATTTTATTAGAGACAGGGTCTCACCGAGTTGCTAAGTGCCTCACCATTGCTGAGGCTGGCTTTGAACTCGCAATCCTCCTGCCTCAGCCTCCCAAGTGCTGGGATTACAGGCGTGCGCCACCGCGCCCGGCGTATTTTTATTTTTTAATGTTTTCAAGGTTTATCCATGTTGTAGCAAGTTTCAGTACTTTATTTGTTTTTAGGGCTGAATAATATTCTATGATGTGGCATACCATGTCTTGTTTATCCACTGATGTGGGTTTTTTTGTGTGTGGGGGGGGGGTACTGGGGATTGAACTCGGAGGCAGTCAGCCACTGAGCCACTTCCCCAGCCCTATTCTAAACGCATTGTGTACAACTAAAGCAAAATAAATAAATATTTTTTAAAAATAAAATAAAAGTAAAAGGGCAGAGAGTGTAGCTTAGTGATTATGCCCCCATAGGTTCAATCCCCAGTACAAATAAAAAAACAAGGTTACAGGTGGATGTTTAAAATTTTCACATATCAACATAATACGCTTCCTTTTCTGATCTTTGAAGAAGGTATTTTTTCCAAAGCAAATGAAAACAGGGATTTCAAAGTGCCTATGTCTGTAAAGATGAATAATGATTTTTTTTTTTTTTTTTTGTGTGTGGTACCGGGGATTGAACTCAGGGGCACTCGACCACTGGGCCACATCCCCAGCCCTTTTTTGTATTTTATTAGAGACAGGGTCTCACTGAGTTGCTAAGTGCCTCGCCATTGCTGAGGCTGGCTTTGAACTCGCGATCCTCCTGCCTCAGCCTCCCCAGTGCTGGGACTACAGGCGTGCGCCACCGTGCCTGGCTCTTCTGGCTTGACCTCAAGCTGTGTCCTCAGAGAGATCAGATTCAGCAATGCTCAGTTAGGGTGTGAATTCCCAGGTCCAGGGCTGTGATCCAGTGTCTGCCCTCATACCTCCTTTCTTGTACTCTGCAAGTTTGCTGCTCTGGCTCCCGGGTGACTCCTTTAACAGGGCGAGGCCTGGCACTTGGAGGCTCTGCCCACCTGGCATGCCCTCCTGCCCGCTGCTCCATGCCTGCAGCCCCGCCCCAGCCATCTGGTCCTCGTGTCCTGGAGCAGCAGGCCCTATATGCTGAGACTCACAGCTTCCATCCCTAGAGGGCCTGAAGAGGCAGATAGGATTTGGGTGAACTCCCATGAGCCCTTGTTCCTCTCAGTTGGCAGTGCTCTCCCCGGGGCCTGGTAGCTCCTTGGGTGCGGGGCTTTGCCCGATTCTTTGGGGTACTTGTACTTGGGCCGAATGCCCTGTGCTCAATGAATGGCCGTTGACCTCATCCGTTCCCTCATTTTTATGGAATCTTACATCTTCTTTTTTTTTTCGAAGTTCTATATGACAGCTGAATGCACCGCAATTCATAATACATTTATAGAGCACATTTTTATATATCTCTGGTTGTCTACAAAGTATATTCACACCATTCGTGTCTTTTTTTTTTTTTTTTTTTTGGCACCGGGGATTGAACTCAAGGGCACTCGACCCCGGGGCCGCATCCCCAGCCCTTTTTTGTATTTTATTAGAGACAGGGTCTCACCGAGTTGCTAAGTGCCTCACCATTGCTGAGGCTGGCTTTGAACTCGCAATCCTCCTGCCTCAGCCTCCCAAGTGCTGGGATTACAGGCGTGCGCCACCGCGCCCGGCTCCATTCGTGTCTTCATACATGCACTTAGGGTGATGATATCCATCTCATTCTACCATCTATTTTTTTAAGCCCCTTGCTCCCTCCCTTCCCCTCCCTCCCCACTGACCTTTCTAGTGTTCCTCTAATCCTCCTATACTGCCCGTCCCAACCCCAGTGTGAATCAGCCAGCTTATATCAGAGAAAATATTAGGCATTTGGATTTTGGGGATTGGCTAACTTCACTTAGCATTATATTCTCCAACCTCATCCATTTACCTGCGAATACCATGATTTTATTCTCTTTAATTGCTGAATAATATTCCATTGTGTGTATATACCACATTTTCTTTATCCATTCATCTACTGAAGGGCATCTAGGCTGGTTCCACAGTCTAGCTATTGTGAATTGTGCTGCTATAAACATTGATGTGGCTGTGTCCCTGTAGTATGCTGATTTTAAGTCCTTTGGGAATAGACCCAGGAGAGGGATGGCTGGGTCATATGGAACCTTACATCTTCCAATGCTTTGAGAAAAGAACGTCGTCTGGCATCTTTCTCCCAAATAACCTAACTTGGACTTGGGCCAAGGAGGCTGTGACACTGGTGTAAGGAGTTGGCGGGGTTCTGGGTGGGCTGTGGTTGGAGGGGTCTCTTCTCACGTCTCTCTTCCGCTCGCCCCCGCCCCCCAGGACTGCCCATGTACATGAAGTCTCTGCGTTGGGCCCTGGCGGTCATGGCTGTGCTCCTGGCAGTCTCCACGGTGACCATTGTGGCCCTGGCCTCTAGAGCAGGTATGGTGTCCCTGCTCCCCTCTGCTCCATCACCAGGGCCATCTCCAGCCCTTCTCATTAGGATGAGATGTCCCACGGGGAGGTGCGGCACGAAGGCGTGTGAGTAGGGATGAGGAAAACACGCCCTCTCTTCTCACTGGACACGGCCTGCTCCCTGATGGGGGACAGGTCCTTCTGGGGAGACTTTGTACATCTTCGCAGACTGTGTGGCCTTTCTTGGTCCCCCCCCCCCCTCCCCCTGCCACCCCAGGGTTCACCAGCACCAGCCCCTGGGGTCTGCCCTCAGTCAAGGTCATGGCCGGGTTTCTCTTCTCGGTGTCCACGTTTTAATTCTTCAGAGTCACCGCAGGACTCACCAGGGTCTCTGTGCTTGCAGGAGCCAGGTGCCGGCCGTGTCCTCAGGGCTGGCTGTGGTCCGAGGAGCACTGTTACTACCTCTCTGCAGAAGCACAGGACTGGGAGGCCAGCCGGGCTTTCTGCTTGGCCCACCACGCTACCCTGCCCCTGCTGAGCCACACCCAGGTGAGACAGGGTGACCGGAGGAGGAATGTGCATATCATCCCACATCCCAGAATCCTGGCGCTGGAAAGCAACTCTAGATAAGAGTCCTTCTACATCATAGAAGTCACCAAGACCCACAGGAAGAGAGTGACATGCCGAGGGACCAAACGTCAGGTCTCCAAGGGCTTCATCTAAGAGCTAGGATATCCCCCTCCACCCTGGCTGTCAGTCACACAGTTACCAGTGAGCTCAGGAGCCAGGCCTGGTGGTAGAGACTCACGAGTCCTCTCTGGGAGGTAGTGTGGAAAATAAAGTACAATTTAACAGGTGTACCAGTCAGGTATTGCTATAATAATGCTCAGTAACAAATCATCCCCAAACACCTGAATCTCAACAGCTTGTAACAACAAGCATTTATTCCTGTTTTAAATATTTTTTTGTTGTCAATGGGTCTTTATTTTGTTTATTTTTATGTGGTGCTGAGAATTGCCCAGTGCCCCACATATGCTAGGCAAGTGCTCTACCACTGAGCCACCATCGCAGCCCAGCATTTATTTCTGGATGGCTGGTCAATGGATGGACTGTTGATAGTTGGTGTTGGCAAGATAGCTTCAGGATACAGGTTGGTGTGGCGTGGCCTGAGGCTGCAGGTTGGGGTTATGTTTGCCCTGTGAGTCTCATTCTTTTCCTAAGAGAAACTGTTCACAAGAAAAATGACAGAAGCACGGGAAACAAGGCAACTGTGCAAGCATTATTTATTTATTTATTTGGTACCAGGGATTGAACTCAGGGGCACTCGACCACTGGGCCACATCCCCAGCCCTTTTTTGTATTTTATTAGAGACAGGGTCTCACTGAGTTGCTAAGTGCCTCACCATTGCTGAGGCTGGCTTTGAACTCGCAATCCTCCTGCCTCAGCCTCCCAAGTGCTGGGATTACAGGCGTGTGCCACCATGCCTGGTTTGCAAGCATCATTAAAAGGCCACCGTTCCTGTCATATCTCCTGACATTCCATTGGCCAAAGCAATATCATGGCTGAGGCCAGCATCAAAGGGACAGGGTTGTCTAGTCCATCCCTTGGGGAAGGGGGAGGAGTGAATAAGTGTCCAGTTGATGGTTTGAGAGAGGCTACAAAAAGACCAATAAACTGGATCCAACCCTTCGCTTAAATTTTTTCCTTTTTTTTTTTTTTATTGTGTTAGAACACACAGAACAAAATTCACCACCGTAACCATTCAGAGACGGGGTCTTGCTGAGTTGCTTAGGGCCTCGCTAAGTTGCTGAGGCTAGGTTTGAACTCATGATCCTCTTGCCTCTGCCTCCCAAGTTGCTGGGATTACAGGCATGTGCCACCACACCCAGTTTATTGTGGATCTCTTTTTTAAAAAATTTTTTTTAGTTGTTGATTTTAATAGTTAATATTTTAATAATTTTAAGGGTTTTTTAGTTGTTTATGTGGTGCTGAGGATCAAACCCAGTGCATCACACATGCTAGGCAAGCACTCTACCACTGAACCAACCCCAGCCCTATTGTGGATCTTAATTGTAGTGTTTTTGAAATTTTCTCTGCTCCCTGCATGATCTTAATATGATAAATATGATATACACAAGAAAAAACTGAAAGGAATATTGAAAAACATACTAACATTTTAATAGTGGTTACCACTGGGAGGCAAGATTGTGACTAATTTTATTTTCTTCTTTAAAGTTGTGTTTTCTAGCCAGGTGTTGGTGGCACACTCCTGTAATCCCAGTGACTCAGGAGGCTGAGGCAGGAGGATTGCAAGTTCTAGGTCAGCCTCAGCAATTTAGTGAGGCACTAAGCAACTTAGTGAAACCTGTCTCAAAATAAAAAATAAAAGGGCTGGGGAGGGGCCCAGTGGTAAAGTGCCCCTGGGTTCAATACCCAGTACAAAAACAAACAAACAAAAACCCCTATTTTCTAAGAATTCTGCAAATAAAACATGGTGGGATTGGAGGAAGGTGCTAGAGGAATAGAACCCACTAGGCCAAACCTATGATAGGCTTAGCATAGCAGTTTCTGCCCAGGGCCTGGGCCAGGCCAATAGTTAGTAAAAACAGGCTGTGTAGAGAAACTGTCCCAAGCTTCTGCACCACATGCCCAGGCTGGTTGCATGTGCAAAATGAAGGTCAGTGGGAATGTGAGGTCCAAAAATGGGACCCTGTGGTATCTGGAATGGGGGCTGGGCCAAGCCAGTGGGGACTTAGCAGCTCCATCTCCTAAAACAGACCCATTGAGTGCTGCAGGTGCCACCAGCAAGCCAGTAAAGCAGGGCCCCTTCCCCGCAGCCTCCCATCAGGCAGGTTCTACCCAGAATGACCTTGGACTTGGCTGAGCCAGTCTGCTCCCTGTTGCTGGTGGATTTGCAATGGGGGACATCCAAACAGAGCTTGAGATTTAAGTGTACAGGATCAATCATTTGAAACCCAAGTAAATATGTAGAAAACAGACTCGAGATAAACTCCTTCCCTGCAAAAAGACTGACGCTAAGGCTCCCGATCCAGGCAGCTAACAAACTGGAATCCTCTCAGGTTCCAGAACCTCCAGGAGGTGTGTGGCAGGAGAACAGCATAAGTGGGTACACAACCCAGGGACACAACAGGCTGTCAGGGTCCCCACAGCTGCAGGATCAAGGGTTCATCTTCCCTAAGAATTGACTGTGCCCAGAATTAGAAAAAAGGAGAAAATTCAGTGCTTCCTGTGCTGTGATCATTCATCTTGCTCACCTGTGGCTTGGCGGCAGGTGTTTTGCAGGGTGGGGGAGGGAGGAAGCCATGTCTCTATTTTTTTTTTTTAATATTTATTTATTTGCTTTAGTTGTACACAATTCGTTTATTTGTACGTGGTGCTGAGGATTGAACCCGGGCCACGCACATACTAGGCAAGCGCTCTACCGCTGAGCCACAACCCCAGCCCATGTCTCTGTTTTTTCAGAAAGATTAAGTCATGCATAAATATTCATCTTAGAGGGCTTGGGGTTGTGGCTCAGCCTAGCACATGCGCGACCCTGGGTTTGATTCTCAGCACCATGTAAAAATAAATAAAATAAAGGTATTGTGTCCAACAACAACTAAAAAATAAATATTTTTAAAAATATTCATTTAGAAGCCGGGCGTGGTGGCGCACGCCTGTAATCCCAGCACTTTGGGAGGCTGAGACAGGAGGATCGCGAGTTCAAAGCCAGCCTCAGCAATGGCGAGGCACTTAGCAACTCAGTGAGACCCTGTCTCTAATAAAATACAAAAAAAAAGGGCTGGGGATGTGGCCCAGTGGTCGAGTGCCGCTGAGTTCAATCCCCGTACCAAAAAAAAAAAAAAAAAAAAATATTCATTTAGAATTAAGAACGTTCAGCCAGGTGTGATGGTGCGATCCTGGAATCCCAGCAAAAGTGAGGCACTTAGCAACTCAGTGACACCCTGTCTCTGAATAAAATACAAAAAAGGTCTGGGGGGCTGGGATTGTGGCTCAGTGGCAGAGCACTTGCCTAGCATGTGTGCGGCCCGGGTTCGATCCTCAGCACCACGTACAAAAAAACGCATTGTGTACAACTAAAGCAAATAAATAAATATTAAAAAAAAAAAAAAAAAAAAAAAGGTCTGGGGATGTGGCTCAGTGGTTGAGTGCCCCTGAGTTCAATCCCCAGTACCCAAAAAAAAAAAAAAAAAAAAAATTAAGAAAATTGAATAGTCTGGGATATTTGAATATTCTCTGTGCATACTATGCAGTGAGCTATAAAGCTATAAAGACAGAATGTGAGGGTGGCTGCCAAGAGCTGGGGAGAAAGTGGAATGGAACCTCAGTGTTCAAGGGGCACAGAGTTTTGGTTTAGGAAGATAAGAAAGTTCTGGAGATGAACAGCGAGGATGGCTGTACAGTCGTGTGATTGCACTTAATGCCACTAGACTGTACACGTTAACATGATTAAAATGGAGGTCAGGAGAGGGGCCCAGTGGTAAAGTGTGTCTTGCACACACGTGCCCCTGGGTACAATCTCCAGCACCACACACATGCACAAAGGGTTAAAGGGTAATTTTCCAATTATGTGGCATATTTCATCACAATTTTTTTTTGTTTGTTTTGTTTTGTGTGTGTGTGTGTGTGTGTGTGGTACCGGGGATTGAACTCAGGGGCACTCGACCACTGGGTCACATCCCCAGCCCTTTTTTGTATTTAATTTAGAGACAGTGTCTCCCTGAGTTGCTAAGTGCCTCACCATTGCTGAGGCTGGCTTTGAACTCGCGATCCTCCTGCCTCAGCCTCCCAAAGTGCTGGGATTGATTACAGGCGTGTGCCACCGCGCCCGGCCATCACAATTTTAAAAAGAACTATAAGAAGGCATCACAAATGATTTCTCTTCATTTTAAGATGTAAATCATCAGATTTCAAGTCCATTCTGCTCAGGATCATATTCCTTCTCTCCACATTTGTGGTAAAAATTGGAGAAGCTGCAACAGAAGGCCCCGGAGGCCCCAGGATCTGTCTGACCTTCGTGAGAGTACGGTTGTTTAAGCCATCAATTACTCACAAGTTCCTGGAATTTATTTTTAACTCGGGACAATGCCTTTTCTGCACCATCATCTTTGCGAACAATGAAAACAGGACTCAGAAGTGCAGGGGAAATAAGAGCTGGAGTGGAGTGGGCGGGACGGGCCATCACCTCCTGTCCCAGCAGGCAAAATGAGGAAGGGCAGGAGAACGAGATGGCTCCAGACTTGGACAAAAGAAACAATGCAGGATCCCCCTGGGTGACCATAAACTTCAAATAAGGTCATGCTTGGTGGTGGTGGGGACAAAGTCTTACCCATCTCCCCACAGGGACAGAGTTCGTGGCTGCGAGGGCATTTAATGAGGATGTACCATGTGCCGTTAGGTTGACAGAGTCCACCTCGTGATGCAGCATCCCCGTGTTTATGGCGGACCTTGCTTAGAAGTCATGGGACTGGACTGCACTTTGAAGATGGGGTGTCCTGGCACCAGAGTTCTCTGCACAGTGATGGCCCCAGTCTCAGCCCTGGGAGAGGCATGGGCCAAGCCCTGCCTGGTGTGCCTTCCCAAATGGGCAGTGCTTCTCCCTCCCTGGAGGACAGGGTGGGCGGCTGAAGCTGGCAGATCTGTGGCCAGGCAGGGAGAAGCTTTGGGACTGCTCAGCCCCAACAAATACCACAGTAGGGGGTGGAAGGGGTGGGGCTTTTACCCTCCCCAGGGTTCCCTCCCACAGCCCCAGCCTGTGCAGTCCAGCAGAGGAGAGTGGGCAGCCTAGGAAAGGCTTCCCCTGGGTTTTACCTGGTCTGGCCACTCACTGCTCCCCATTGTCACACGGAGTCTGGTCTTGGGGTTGAAGGTCAAGGTTAGAGCCTTCAGCCTGGAAGTTGCTTTTGGCTCCTCTCCTGGCTGATGACCAGCTGGTGCTGGCCCTGGGGGGCCCATAGCGGTCCTGCCTGTGTGGCCTGTGGCCCCTACTGATTGTTGGCAGTGAGCACAGGGAGGCAGTTTTGCTGAGCTGGCCTACTGTGTGCTGTAAGACAGGTTCCCGTCCTCACCAAGCTCACTAATACCAGAAGCTGGCAAGTAAGCAAGGCCTTAAGCTATAGCACGGCATGCTATTCTGTGAAGGTTATAGGAGGCCGCGGGACGGAGGGTCACCTAGCTCACCTTGGAGGGATCAGCCTGGTGTCCCTGTAGGAAGTGATCTTTACCCTGAGACCTGAAGGGTGGGTGAGGCAGCACCAGGGGTACAACTGTCAACAACTTGGGTGCTTAAATTAAGTACACTAGCTGGGCGTGGTGGCGCATGCCTGTAATCCCAGCACTTGGGAGGCTGAGGCAGGAGGATCGCGAGTTCAAAGCCCGCCTCAGCAATGGCGAGGCACTTAGCAACTCAGTGAGACCTTGTCTCTAATAAAATACAAAAAAAGGGCTGGGGATGTGGCCGAGTGGTTGAGTACCCCTGAGTTCAATCCCAAGTACCAAAACAAAAAAAGGTTACACTAGGCCACTTCCAGGCTTTTTCAATGTGAATATGTGCCTCTTGACATTGCCATAGTGATATGTATTTGTTGGTATGATCTATTTGATTTATTCATTCATTCCTTCGTTCATTCATTGATTTACTTATTTTTGGCAGTGAGGATTGAACCCAGGAGCACTTTAACACTGAGCAATATCCCCAGCCCTTATTATTTTTTTTTTATTTTGAGACAAGGTCTTGCTAAGTTGCTGAGGCTGGCTTTGAACTTGCAATTCTACCTCAGCCTCCCAACTCACTGAGATTACAGGCGTGTGCCACGGCACCTGGCTACTGTTTGATTTTTTTTTTTTTTTTTTTTTATAGCGCTGGGGATGGAAACCGGGGCCTCCCACATGCTAGGCAAGTGCTCTGTGACTGAGCCACACCCTTGGCCCCTGCTTATCAGTTTAGCGCTGTAATTTTCCATCATGTTGACATCTCACAATCTGCCTAGTTGTTTCCTGATTTCTGGGCAGTTGAGTAGTTTCTTTTTGATATAAATAGCACTGTATTGTCTTTGAGTAAGTTCTTTGTCTCCCTTTTTATTCTTAGTTTACTCCTCAAAGTGGAGTCACCCATCTGAGCTACAGGGTGGCACTGCTGCTCTGGTTATGCCACACCAAATCATGTCCCAGAGGGAAAACTGGTGTGGGCCGTACCGTCATCGCAGCCCCCGCCCCCAAGTCCTCACCCTGGGACAAACTTCTTTTCTCAGAAAAACTCATATTCATTTTTTAAAACAAACATCTTTTTTTTTTTTCTTTAATCTACTGCTTAATATGACAACAAAGACAAGAGAAAAATTCACCTCTAATAACTAGCACTCATTTTGGTTCCTGGCATTCTTTGTGTGACTATGTCATGTACACATTTTATATTGCTATAGTCATGCCACACTTTTGACTCAGTTTTTTGTCTGTTTGGTTTTTTTTTTGAAAAATTTACAGTGCTGGGGATAGAACCCAGGGTGTCCTTCCACCCAGCCCTTCTTATTGTTTGAGACAATGGTCTTGCTAAATTGCTGAGGCTGGCCTCTTATTTGCAATTCTCCTGCTTCAGCCTGGGATTACAGGCCTGGGCCACTGTGCCCAGCTGACTCAGCTTTTTTTTTTTTTTTTTTTTTTTTTTTTTTTAACTTTTCTTTATTTTTAGTTGTTGATGGACCTTTATTTACATGTGTTCCTGAGAATCAAACCCAGTGCCTCACACATGCTAGGAAAGTGCTCTACCACTGACTGAGCTACAGCCCCAGCCTAGCTTTTTTCATTTCATGAGCTATACCCCTTTTCCCATGTGGCTCCATAGCCTTTGTTCTCTCTCTTTTTTTTTTTTTTTTTTTTTGGTACCAGGATTGAACTCAGGGACACTCGACCACTGGGCCACATCCCCAACCCTTTTTTTTGTATTTTATTAGAGACAGGGTCTCACTGAGTTGCTCGGTGCCTCGCCATTGCTGAGGCTGGCTTTGAGCTCAAGATCCTCCTGCCTCAGCCTCCCAAGTGCTGGGATTACACGCCCGTCTGTTCTCACCTTTTTTTTAACGACCTGACCACTACTGCCTTGAACCCCTGCGAGGTGATTTATGCTCTTGCTGCAGCAGTCTGCTCCAGGCCTCCCCTGCAGCCTAATCAATCGCCAGCCCGCGTCTCCAGCCCCGCCAGGCTTTTGCTGTGACCTGGCGCCTCCCAACCTGACGCAGGGCTTTCCCTCTCTGAGCAGTTCTGTTTCTCTGGCCACTCTGCACCCACGGCACGGTGCTCAGTGGTGGTTGTGGTTCTCATCGCCTCGAGGCTGGGATGGGACCACCCTCATATCCGGCACCCCCAGGCGTCCGGTTCCACTCTGGTCACTGTGTGGTCTCTGCACGCGGCGCGGAGCGGGCTGGCTTCTGCATGGGCAAGTTGAACTCCTGCGGAAGCCTCGGGAAGCGCCCTGGTAGGCCACACCAGTGTCCAATGAGGAGTGACAGTCTGCTTTCCTCCCCAGGACTTCCTGAGCAGATTCCTGGTCACCAAACGTTCCTGGGTGGGGGCCCGGCGAGGCCCCCAGGGCTGGCACTGGACGGATGGGGCCCCCTTGACACCCCAGCTGTGAGTGACAGTGGGCTTCCTCCTCCTCTGCTGTTGGGGATCGTCCTCATGCCCCACCCCAGCCTGAAGTGCTGCTGGGGAAACCCACCCACACCCACGCCCAGGACCCTGGCGTCGGTTTAGTCCCTGTTTCTCCACCCCTCCTGTGGTCCCCAGCACGGTCACCCAAGCAGGACCGTCACTCCCGTCTTACAGATACGAGGTCTGCAGCTCAGAGCCAGTCGGTGGTTCACCAGGGCCACACAGCTGACCAACAGGGGACCTCCTCATGTCCCCTCCAGACAGCCCCCTGCCTCTATGCAGTGACGTACACAGCATCTGGGCCTGTGGAGTGACTGGGCACACAGCTGGGGGCGCCCATGCCAGCCAGAAGGCCTGGTATCCTGAGTGCCTCCGTCCTTCCCATTTCACCCCTCCCAGACTTCCAGAGGAAGGTGAGGACAACCTGGATCTCAGCTGCGGGGGCCTGGAGGAGGGCCAGCTTGTGGCTCTGGACTGCAGCGCTCCCAGACCTTGGATCTGTGCCAAGGAGACCAAGTGACTTGGCTTCCACCTGTGCTCAGCCTGTTGGGGGCCAAGGTGAGGGCTGGGGCAGCCTCTTCGCCACACCCAGGGGCCTGGACTTCCAGTGCACAATGGCCCCGTCCCAGGGGAAGGAGATTTGCTGTGGCCTTAGGTCGTGTGCCACTTTTGGTCTCCTGTTCCCGGAGCTGATCTGTTCCATCACTTGGGGGTGGTTTTTAGCAGATCTGGGCCTGGGTTTACCCTTCATTAAAATGGGCTTTTCCCTTCTGTCCCTGACCAGCTTCATCATACCACCCCCTCTTCCAGACCTAGAGGAAGGCGCCAGTCCACAACCGCAGACGACTTATCCCACTGAAATGAGCCTTGCAGGTGTTGCGGCAAAGGGGCTTGGCAGGGACTTTGGCATCTTTCCTCAGGTTCCATTTCCAGGCAGCCGATGTACACCAACACAGGTGACCAGCCTGTGACAATGCCATAGGAAAAGAAGTGGGCGGCCCTGGAGGAGAGCAGGGGAGTTTTCTTTCCCCACCCTGCAAGCCAGCAGAGAGCTGGCGGACAGCAAGCATCTGCTTGGAGATCTAGCATGGGGGGCTGGCGGGGGCCCCCAGCAAGCCAGTGCCCCAGGCTGGGAGGAAGCAGTGGGCCTCCTGGGTGAGTGAGGCCAGGAGAGCCCCCCAGCTTGGTAGGCAAATGCTGCTGCAAAGTATGTGGCTGAAGTGAGGAAAGGACTCCGAGCCATGTGGGCAGGTTTGGGACAGCTCTTCCACAGCTGTGGGGGACACCACTCTGAAGACACATTAGGGTTCAGTGAAGGCCTTTGGGCTAATGGGAGAGCCAGAGGCTGGGCTGGGAGGGAGTGTGTAGTCTTGCAAATCTGTCTACACCTCTCCAAAGCGCTGGAGTCTTAGTGCCACGTGTGGGACACAGCTGTGCTGTGCAAACCAGCCTTCTCTGCTTAAAGTCAGACCATGCAGGCAGAAAAGCCCTTGTTGAGCATTTGAACCAATAACTGCTACGGGCTGGATGGAGGAAATCTCCCACCACAAGAGTGGCAGTTACCACAAAAAGGGAGCTGGAACTTTCCCATCTGCTTGGGAAATTCTGGCAGCTCGCTCAGTCAGAAAGTGGAAAGTTTAGAATAAAACCCAGTTCTGTTGGACTCCAAAGGCCTCACTCCTGCCTCTCCAGCACACTGTGGAGAAAACCAGGATGTCACTGGCCCCCGAGGGGGAGGAGGTCCTGAACTACCTTACACTTAGGATCACCCACTGCTTCTGTTATTTTTTGCTCCGCAACAAATTCCTCCCAAACTTAGCAACAGTTATTTGTCCCAATTCTTTTGCCCTAGGTGGTATTGGCTCAAGCCCTGGCGCGGCCAAAAGTTCCAAAGTGTTCTCGCTCACCGGGCTAAAGCATGGGCTGCCTCCTAGCAGGGGCTCTTGGTGCTCCTGCACATGACCTCCTCCACACAGCTGCTTGGGCTTCCTCATGGAGTGGCAGCTCTACGAAGGCCTGTCCCCCAAGAAGGGACAGCATGAGCTAGAACTCCTGAGGCAAGCCGTGGAAGTCTCCCAGGGTCCCATGTGCCTTATTTTCTTGGCATTAATAAGAAACAAGGCCAGCCAACTTCAAACAGTAGAAAAATGGACTCCATCCCTTGAATTTTTGGTCATACCCACCATCCTCTGGTATAAAAACAGAGACTTGACTTGCTTTTTTTTTTTTTTTTTTTTTGTGCCGGGGATTGAACTCAGGGTCACTTGACCACTGGGCCACATCCCCAGCCCTCTTTTGTATTTTATTAGAGACAGGGTCTCACTGAGTTGCTCAGTGCCTCGCCATTGCTGAGGCTGGCTTTGAACTCGTGATCCTCCTGCCTCAGCCTCCCAAGTGCTGGGATTACAGGCGTGCACCACCACATCCAGCACCCTTGACTTGCTTTTTATCAGAAAGAATTTCCTCGCCCAAGTGTGTGATAATTTTCCAGTCTGCATCTGTCATGGTTTGTTCCGTGTCGGGCTCCAAACTGGAGAATTTTGGTCCAAAATAAAAACTGTTTCTTTTCAACCTTGTGGGACTTTTTTTTTTTTTTAAATATTTATTTATTTACTTTAGTTGTACACAATGCAATGCATTTATGTTTACGTGGTGCTGAGGATCGAACCCGCGAGCGCTCTGCCGCACAGCCACAACCCCAGCCCACTTGTGGGACTTTTGAATCCAACCAGATAATTATTAATATGCAGCTTTGCTTACAAAAAAAAAAACCCTAAAATACAAATGCACACACATCACACACGCACACTACAAGCCCAAGGCAAGCTTCATGCTTTACCAGAAAAAAGAATTATTTCCATTAGAAAAAGTAAGGACATTGACCATGGTCACTATTATTTAATATTGTCCCAAGGATAAAAGTCAAGGCAGTTAGAAAGTAGAAGGAAATTTGAGCACCATTTAGAAAGCAACAGGTAAGATGACCATTATTTGCAGATGGCATGATCATCTAGAAAATTTGACACTACCAGAAAATAAGTACCCGAGCCAGGTGCGGTGGCGCACACCTGTAATCCCAGCACTTGGCAGGCTGAGGCAGGAGGATCCCAAGTTCAAAGCCAGCCTCAGCAATGGCGAGGCACTTAGCAACTCAGTGAGATCCTGTCTCTAATAAAATATAAAAAAGGGCTGGGGATGTGGCCCAGTGGTCAAATGCCCCTGAGTTCAATCCCCAGTACCAAAAAAAAAAAAAAAAAAAAAAAAAAAAAAAAAAGTACCAACAAGAGAACTTAGGCTGTTGGATCCAAAACTAATGCATAGAAGTCATGGTATTTCACCTCACCTGCTTTTTCTTGTATGAATAGTATGTTACAAATATCCATAATATATGGTGACAAAGCAAATCACAGTTTCCTGGTGGGGACTTTTCCAGGGGTGAAAAGTCCACAGCTTAGTAAGACCCTGTCTCAAAATTCAAAAATTTAAAAATGGACTATGGATGTAGCTCAGTGGTAAAGCACCCTTAGGTTCAATCCCCAGTACCTCTAAGTGAACACATAAGTAAATAATTCTAAAAAGGAATTGTATGGCACAGAAAAAGTTAAAAAAAAAAAAAAAAAAAGCCGGGCGCGGTGGCTCGCGCCTGTAATCCCAGCACTTTGGGAGGCTGAGGCAGGAGGATCGCGAGTTCAAAGCCAGCCTCAGCAGTGGCGAGGCACTTAACAACTCAGTGAGACCCTGTCTCTAAATAAAATACAAAAAAGGGCTGGGGATGTGACCCAGTGGACAAGTGCCCCTGAGTTCAATCCCTGGTACCACAAAAAAAAAAAAAAAAAAAATCCGTTTGATGATGGGCTGGGGCTGGGGCTCTGTGGTAGCGCACTTGCCTGGCACACGTGAAGCACTGCCTTCGATTCTCAGCACCGCATATAAATAAATAAAAATAAAGGTAAAAAAAAATCTGTTTGATGGAGGTTGTGATGGATCTTTTTTCTATGCATGTCTTCTATGTCTCCTACCTTTTCATTTCTTATATTTCTTTATCTCTGATACATTCTATTTTCCTCAGATTTATCTTCTTTTTTTAGTTGTAGATGGACACAATAATCTTTGTTTATTATTTGTTTATTTGTTTGTTTTATGTGGTGCTCTGCCATTGAGCTACAACCCCAGCCCCTCAGATTTATCTTCTAGTTCAAGTAAGTCTCTCCAACTGTTTCTAATTTGGTTAACTTGCCTGCTCAGTTTTTAAAGCCAAAACTGTATTTTTTTTTGTTTGTTTGTTTACAGAAATTCTATTTGGTTCTATGTATTTGTTTATTTTTGGTACTGGGGATTGAACCCAGTGGCACTTTATCACCAAGCTGTATCCCTAGTCCTTTTTTATTTTTTTAATATATTTTTAGTTCTCAATAGCCCTTTATTTTATTTATTTGTATGTGGTGCTGAGAATCAAACCCAGTGCCTCACACACGCTAGGCAAGCACTCTACCATTGAGCTAGAATCCCAGTCCTAATTTTTTTTTTTGTACCAAGGACTGAACTCAGGGGCACTCCACCACTGGGTCACACTCCCAGCACTTTTTTGTATTTTTATTAGAGACAGGTCTCACTGAGTTGCTAAGTGCCTCACCATTGCTGAGGCTGGTTTTGAACTCATGATCCTCCTGCCTCAGCCTCCCAAGTGCTGGGATTACAGGCGTGCGCCACCGTGCCTGGCTCAAGGGCAATTTTGGCATTAATTTCTCAGACTAAAAGATTTGGACCATGCAGGTTATCCAAATTCCTATCCCATGCCAAAGAAGACCCAGCCCTGGGGCATCATATCAGTGGTAACTTTTTTTTCATCCAAGCAGGGGTCAAAGAGCTTCCTCCTCCTCCTCCTTGGAGGTACCATTTACTAGTCCCATCTTTCCCTGAGGAACACCCCTCAAAGTTCTGGGTTTAAATGGACTCATCTTGTGTTGGCCCAAGACTACAGCTCCCATCTCATGTAAATGTGAAAATAGCCCATAATTCACTAAACTAATGTTTCACCTAGTGGGGCAGCAAAAGAAAAAAAGAAAAGAAACTATTTCATGTGCTTCCTTGTCTGATTTTCAGTGCTCTCACCATATTTTAGGGAGTTCTCTTTTGTGCGAGCAAACCTGCCAATGTTCAGAGAAGTTTAATTTTATCAGGCATATTTTCAGCACCTCTGAAAGTGATCACATCCTTTTTCCTTTTTGATCTTTTAATGCAATGGATTCTAGCAAAAGATTTCCTAAAATTAAATCATCCTTTTACTTCTGGAATAAACCTCCCTTGATTATGGTATTTAATTCTTCAAGTATGTTGCTGGGATCTATCTGCCAAAATTTCATGGTAAAGTTGTACAGAAATATTTTAAGTGTTTTTTTTTTTTTTTTTTTTTTTTTTTTTTTTGTACCAGGGATTGAACTCAAGGGCACTTGACCACTGGGCCACATCCCCAGCCCTTTTTTGTATTTTATTAGAAGCAGGGTCTCACTGAGTTGCTAAGTGCCTCGCCATTGCTGAGGCTGGCTTTGAACTTGTGATCCTCCTGCCTCAGCCTCCCAAGTGCTGGGATTACAGGCGTGCGCCACCACGCTGGGCGTACCTCTTTTTCTTAAGATGGCTTCTCCAGGTGGACTTAATGCAATCATAAGAAAGGGAAGCACGCAGGTCAGAGATAAAAGAAGGACAATTGCTAGCACAAGCAGAGAACAGAGGATGCTTGAAGATGCCATGCTTCTGGCTTTGACAATAAAAGAAAGGGCGACCGCTATGGAACACAGCTTCTAGAAGCTGGAAAGGATAAAGAACAGGTTCTTTGCTGCAGCCTTCAGGAGGCACATAGTGCTGCCAACACCTTGAGCACAACTTGGGAAAACTGACTTTAGCTGGGCGCGGTGGCGCACGCTTGTAATCCCAGCACTTGGGAGGCTGAGGCAGGAGGATCGCGAGTCAAAGCCAGCCTCAGCAATGGTGAGGCACTTAGCAACTCAGTGAGACCAACATGGGGCCTGTGGGATTCCAAAGCAGGATGCTGGAGGGAGTATGTGTTGGGGGAACTTGCAGAATGTCCTCCTGAGGTCAGCATGAGAAAGGCGTCCTACCTACATATGTATGTCCCCTGGTAGGGAGGGATGGAGTTCCAGGAGGGTGTAAGGAACTGGGCTCAGGGCCAGTCAGGTTTTTTTTTGGTGTTTCACGCAACAACCTGAAGTCCTGTCACCAGTGCCTGGGAAATTCAAGGCCCAGGCTAGGGCTCAAGCCTGCAGAAGAGATGCAGCCAACCAGGTCACAGAGCTGTCGAGGCGCTCTATGTTGTTTGGGTAAGACACAGAAAACGAGGACGAGGTACTGGAGGAAGGCCCACAGCCCACCCCTCTGACTGCGTCTTATGACCTCGTACTCCCACTTAGGCAGATATACCAGGGCTCAAGCAGTGAGTGAGGAGGTCACGGGCAGGGCCAGAACAAATGCAGAGGGTCTTCTGATGACATCAACTTCCTGCTTGACGAAAGTGCTCATGGACACAAATAGAGGGTCCAATAGATACTTCTCTACTCATGCTCCTAAGAGGGGATCCAATAGAAATACTAAAGCAGACACATGGATACAGGGGCACCCATCAATAATAGTGAGGAGAACGTGGACAGGGGCAGAGATAGGGGAAGGAGGAAATTCCAGAGATCATGAAAAAAAAAAAAAAACAGGCAAAACACTCCCACCGGATTCCCAGCTCTGGGGCCCCTCCTCTGTATCTCTGACTCTTTACAGTAAACCTACTTCTTGCTTGCTATATCTGTGTCCTGTTCTTCAACTCCTTTTTTTTTTTTTTTTTTTTTTAGTACCAGGGATTGAACTCAGGGGCACTCGACCACTGGGCCACATCCCCAGCCCTTTTTTGTATTTTATTAGAGACAGGGTCTCACTGAGTTGCTAAGTGCCTCGCCACTGCTGAGGCTGGCTTTGAACTCGTGATCCTCCTGCCTCAGCATCCCAAGTGCTAGGATTACAGGTATGCGCCACTGTGCCCGGCTTCAATTCCTTTTTTTTTTTTGGTGTGGTGCTGGGGATTGAACCCATGGCTTTGCGCATGCAAGGCAAGCACTCTACCAACTGCGCTATATCCCCAGCCTCTCTGCTCTTCAATTCTCTGCTGATCAGAGACAACGAACCCAGCACTCCTAGACGGTAACACCGCCTCAGCCACGATATGCCCTGAACCTCCGGAAAGGACGGACTTGCGGCAGTCTGGTGCCCTAACTTGATGGAACACTGTAAAGAAAAGCCACAACCCCAACAGCACATGCACGTTACGAGACCCCAAAGGATGCCAGGGTGTGTAGCTCAGAGGAGGAGCGCAGCACACTCAAGGCACTGGGTTGTTTCCAGCACCGAAAAACAAAACAAAAATTAATTAAAATAAAATAAAAACAAAGCCGCAATTCCTAGAAGGCTTACTAGTAGAGCTTTCCACCAAGGACCCCATCCCCAGACCATGATTTTACTGTAGACCACAGGAGTCTTCACCCATGCGATCAGTTGGATGTAATTGCTTTTACAAATGATGGAGGGCTGACTAACTGTGGCTTCTTTGGGATACACCCACATCGCAGGCTGCAGAAGGCCCTGTGACTCTTGCAGACTGTCAGGCCTGTCCAGCTCCTACATGGGGGCTTCTGTGGTGGGGGGCACTGGGGATTGAACTCAGGGTCACTCGACCACTGGGCCACATCCCCAGCCCCCTTTTTTTTTTTTTTTTTGTATTTTATTAGAGACAGGGTCTCACTGAGTTGCTCAGTGCCTTGCCATTGCTGAGGCTGGCTTTGAACTTGCGATCCTCCAGCCTCAGCCTCCCAAGTGCTGGGATTACAGGCGTGCGCCACCACGCCCGGCATTCATGGTGGCTTTTTCAGTGTTCAAGGCTCCGCACAGTGCTCCATGTGGGTCAAAACTACAGAGGCGAATATTTGAGAGGCTCCTGCCTTCTATGTGATGTCAACAGAGCCTTCTGCACACCCACCAAATGAGGGACCCCAGCAAGACAGGCAGCCCTACTCCACTGCCCGCACCCCTTGACGGGCTCACTGGGGGCCACAGGGATGGCTCAGAGATCCTGGGGTGCCTCTGGGGGAAGCACCATCCAAGCCACCAGGTGAAGGCAGGCCCAGAGGGAGCCCACACAGTCATTGGGTTACATTCCTGGCCGACAAGCCCTGTGTGGCAAACCCATAATGTGCCTTGGTGTTGGCCTTGGGCAGCTGGAAGGGTGCCGAGGTCACTAGTGTCTCCGTAGAGTGGTTATGTCGTTCCCAACATCTCTGCAGGCAGGAGGGCATCCCTGGCCTGGGGTGGGCCACTCCAGGTCTTCCCTCGTGCTTGTATGACCCCCATTGCCCTAATGTGACATTCTTTATTTTTTAGGCAGTACTGGGATTAAACCCAGGGTGCTTCTCCACTGAGCTACACGCCCAGTCCTTTCCTTTTTTTTTTTTTTTTTTTTTTTTTGAGACAGGAACCTGCTAAATTACTGAGGCTGGTCTCAAACTTGTGACCTTCCTGCATCAGCCTCCTGAGTCACTAGGATCACAGGGTGCACCACCACACTCAGTAGATGTGGTACTCTTCAGAGAAGTTCTGGCTTTGGTGGCTATCTCTCTTTTTTTTTTTTGTACCTGGGATTGAACCCAGGGGCATTTAACCACTGAGCCACATCCCCAGCCCTTTTTTGTATTTTATTTACAGACAGGGTCTTTCTGAGTTGCTTAGGGCATTGCTCAGTTGCCGAGGCTGGCTTTGAATTTATGATCCTCCGGCCTCAGCCTCCCGAACCACTGGGATTACAGGCGTGCGCCCCGCGCCGGGCTCTTGCAGAACACATTCAGGGAAGAAAAAAAACATTGCATCCACGGCTGCTCAGGGTCAGGTCCCAATCACGCAGATCTGTGTGTGTGAGGTCACAGGTATCTGAAGTGCCTGCTCCCATGGGCTGTTCCATCATCTAGGTTTGCACAAGATCCAGTTGTCGCCTTGGAGTCCCTCCTTGGCTGCTCAAGGCCATAGGACCCCTCCACTCACCCCACAGTGAGTGGCCCAAACTGCGGGCTTGTGTGATGGGTCCAGGCGAGGCAGACATCCTGCAGGAACAGCCACGCACTCCGGGGATGACACAGGAACCCAGAAGGAGCCAGCCCAAGCTCACAGTGGAGGGACAAAAGTTTATTAGAAACACAATGGGGAGCCAGGCGCTGTGGCGCACGCCTGTAATCCCAGCACTTGGGAGGCTGAGGCAGGAGGATCACGGGTTCAAAGCCAGCCTCAGCAATGGCGAGGCACTTAGCAACTCAGTGAGACCCTGTCTCTAATAAAACGCAAAAAAAGGGCTGGGGATGTGGCCCAGTGGTCGAGTGCCCCTGAGTTCAATCCCTGGTACCAAAAAAAAAAAAAAGAAAGAAAGAAAGAAACACAATGGGGAGGGCTGGGTGTGGCTCAGAGGTAGAGCACTTGCCTGGCATGCTTGAGGCCCCGGTTCAACCCCAAACACTGCACAAATAAATGAAGAAAAAGAAAAGAAAGAAACACATTGGGGCTGATATACACCCTCTATGGTGTTAATTGATACTAGCCCCCAACACACCTGTATAACCCCAGCGTCCATTAAAACCACAGCCCAGGGCTGGGTTTGTGGCTCCGCGCTAGAGCACTTGCCTAGCATGTGTGAGGCGCTGGGTTCAATTCTCGGTACCACATATAAATTAATAAAATAAAGGTCCATAAACATTTTTTAAAAAGATTAAAACAAAAACCACAGCCCAAGCTAGGGGCAGAGCTCAGTAACACAGCATGAACTTAGCCTGCTTGAGGCTCTGGGTTGGATCCCCAGCAACAAAAACAAAACAAAAAAAACCACAACCCAATTTCAAAGGAAGGAAGTCCTGTCAAAATCTTAACGTGGCTGGGTGCAGTGGTGCATGCCTGTAATCCCAGGGGCTCAGGAGGCTGAGGCAGGAGGATCGGGAGCTCGAAGCCATCCTTAGCAATTTAGCAAGGCCTTAAGCAACGTAGCGAGACCCTGTCTCAAAAAATAAAAAGGGGTGGGGATGTGGCTCAGTGGTAAAGCACCCCTGGATTCAATCCTCAGTGCAAAAATAAATAAATAAATCTTAATTTGTTCCTTTAAGAGCCCATGTTTGCCCTTGAGAAGTCCTGCCCCATGTGGGCCGTAGGGCAAATGACATTGCCATTAATTCCCTCTTTTTCTGTCTGGTCTTGGATTAGAGAGTCTGTGCAACATGGTCCTTGATCCCTGGGACTGGCTCTTGGGGTCCTCTACATTAGTCATGGGCGCTGTGGAACCAGGAGGGTCAAGGCCTGGCTTTCAGCCAGCAGAAGCTTGCTCAAGGCCACCCGCGTCTGTGCACGTGAGTGCATGTCCCCTACCACCATTCCAATAAAAGCACTTCACCCTGTGTCAATGGCTAGCCTCTCTGGTTTCCAGTGCCCCTGGCAATTGTTGCGGCTGAACCTGACGACACACAAGCAATGCTGTGTCACCTTGCTATTTCTTGTTTCGATACTGGTAAGCTACACCCCAGTCCTTTTCAATTTTTTTTTTTTTTTTTTTTTTTTTGACAGGGTCTTACTAAATTGCTGAGGGTCTCTCTAATTTGCTGAAGTTGGCCTTGAACTTGGAATCCTCCTGCCCTAGCCTCCTGAGTTGCTGGAATTACAGGCATGTGCCACTGCACCGGGCTGGATCTGACTTCTTCTACACAACTTATATTGGTTTTGCTTTATGAGTCTATCTAAGACTTAATAGGGAAATTTAATCCATTTTTATTTAAGGATAAGAGAAAATGTCTGGTTATAGCTAGCTCTGTCTACACATTTTATATTCTAAATACTCGACTAGTTGGTCCGTGTTTGCTTTGTAGGGCACATATGTCTTCCAGTTCGCAGTTTGGGAGTTTGTGTCACTGTACTAGAGATTCCTTTTATATTGTTGTAGAATCTCCTCAGGCTGCTATAAACAAAATGCCACAGATGGGGTGGCTGAAACAAAAACGTATTTTCTCACAATTCCAGAGGCTGGGAGTTCAAGATAAGAATGCCATTATGATCGGTTCCTAGTGAGGGCCCTCTTTTGACATTACTGTCTTCTTGCTCTGTCCTCACACAGAGAAAGCAAGCACCCTGCTGCTCTCCTTATCAGGGCACCAATCCCATGACAAGAGCCCACCGTCATGACTTAAATACCTGCAGAGGCCCCATCTTCAAAAACCATCCTGTGTGTGTGGGGGGGGGGGAGGTAAGGATTCAACATATGGATTTTGGGGAGAACACAATTCAGTCTATAGCATACCTATTGACATGCTACAGAGAGAAAATTCTGAATTTTTTTTTTTTTTTTTTTTTTTTTTGTACCAGGGATTGAACTCAGGGACACTCGACCACTGGGCCACATCCCCAGCCCTTTTTTTTTTTTTTTTTTTTTTTTTTTAGAGACAGGGTCTCACTGAGTTGCTAAGTGACTCGCCATTGCTGAGGCTGGCTTTGAACTCTCGATCTTCCTGCCTCAGCCTCCCAAGTGCTGGGATTACAGGCTTGCGCCACCACGCCCGGCTTGAATTTTCTTTTTGTAGTTGTAAATGGACAGAATGTCTTTCTTTTATTTTTATGTGGTGCTGAGGATGGAACCCAGTGTTTCACACGTTAGGCAAGCGCTCTGCCGCTGAGCTCCAGTCCCAACCCTGAATTTTCTATTTCTTTAAAACAGTATCTTCTAGCTCCTTCTTATGAATTATAGTAGTCAGCTTCTGCAGAGCTGCCTGCCTGGAGGCTCCTGGAGGGCACGAATGCCCTGCGCTTCTTTTCCCTTGTGTTCTTTGAAATAAACTGGGAAACGTTCAGTGTCCCCTGAGTTCTGGGAGCCGCTAGGAAATTCATGAAACCCGAGGAGGGGGTGTGAGAACCCCGTTTTGCAGCCAGTTGGAAGCAGAGGTAAAGCAATCTGGGTGTGAGAGCAGAAGAGAAAGAGCTGTTCTCACCCCCACAGGGCCTTTTCAGGATGTTGACCCTGGTCATTTATTTTAGAAAATTCTCTTGGCTTTTATTTTTTCCTCCAATATTTTCCCCATTACTTCAGTTTTCCCCAAGAGGAATACTAATTACATATACATAGCACTTTTGTGCTATTTCTTTATCTTCTTGTCTGTCACTTTGTATCTATTTGCTTTAAACTTGTCCTTGCAAATTTCCATTTTTGTCACTTTCTTCCACCTTGTTTTTTTTTTTTTTTTTTTCTCTCTTGCTCTCTTTTTCTGATTTTAGAGTTACTTGTTTTCAGCTGAGCTGCATCTAAAGGACTTGCAGGTCTGTGATGGTTTTATTTCCATCTCTCATTTCTCTCCTCAGCTCTGCAATCTCATGCTCATCTCTTTTTTTTTTTTTTCCCCCAATTTTATTTACTCTCACCCCACCCCCCCCCACCCCCAGTGCTGGGGACAGAACCCAGTGCCTCCCGCATTCTAGGCAAGTGCTCGACCCTGAGCTACACCCCAGTCCTTACCTCATTTCACCATCCCTTTTCTGAGATCTTGCACATCGCCAGGCACTTATTTTTATTTACTTTTTTCTTTTAAAGTTAACCTTTTTATTGATGTATAGCATCTATGCCATTTATACATGTTATAAATACACAGTTCAATGAATTTCCATCCACATAACCAGCCACCAAATCGAAAAATACAACTAACTCATGCCCTGGAAACTCCCTCTTCCGCAGGCTCATGGCTTACCCCGAGGATAACTGTTGTTCTGAATTCTAGCACTGCAGATTAGTTTTGCCCACTCTTTGTGTGGGTGTTGCTGGGGTTTGAAGTCAGGTCCTCACACATGCACAGCAAGCAGCCTCAGACTGAGCTGCATTCCCCAGTCCTTTTTGTTTTATTTATCTGTTATGCTGTTGGGAGACATTTGGTTTGTTTCCAGTTATATAATGAACATGTCTTTTGGTGAACATATCTATGCATTTGTACTGGGTATGCACATAGGAGCGGACCGCAGGATACAAGTGGATTAGGCTGAAATTTTTTTATTGGTGCATTATAATGATACACAACAGGGGGTCTGGTTGTTCTGGTCTTCATGCCTACAAGCAGGACATGATGTTCCAGCTGCACCCCATCCTTACTCTTTGTATTTTTTCCTTTTAAGCCATTCTTGTGAGTGTGGTGTGATCTGCATTTTCCTAATGATGGGTAAGGTTGCTCTTTACACCATTTTCCATAAGAGTTGATTGTAAGTGCTGTGCCTGGCCATGTTGGTAACCCCCCATCTCTTTCTCAACATTTTACTAACGGAATATACTTTATCTACATTTGCTTTTTCCATTTTCTTCCCCCCCCCCCCTTTTTTTTAAATTAATAATTTATTGTCAGTAAGAAAGACTGGCTAATGGTAGTTTTCAGTAAAAACCTTTACAAGACCATTGTATCACAAATATACCGACACTATAAAAACTGTGTCATGGTGGTTTTGGTCCTAAACAGGTCTGCAGAAGGTCCCCATTACACTTCCCAATAATGAAAAATGTTTATAATTCTAAAATACAGCAACCCATTCAAGACATGTCCATGTATCAGATTTTCCTCATCCTGTATGTATAGCTAGAAGTAAATGACTATACTGAAATGTGTTAATGAGGGGCTGGGGTTGTGGCTCAGCAGTAGAGCGCTCGCCTAGCATGTGTGTGGCCCGGTTCGATCCTCAGCACCATATAAAAATAAGGACATTGTGTACAACTAAAAATAAATAAATATTTTAAAAATGCGTTAATGAAATGTCATACTTCAGTGGAAGAGAACATATAGTGAAACTTTGGTTAAATTAAAGAATCAGGGTGCTAAGTAATGACACTTAATACCACCAAAATTCAGTTGAAAACAAATGCACAAAGTGTTGCAACATCTGCATACATTCTGTCTCCTTTCCCATTGTTACTGTTATATTATTATTAAGTTTATTTTGCAGTGGAGGAAATTAAACCTAGGGTCTTAGGCATGCTCTCCCACCTAGCTGTGCCCCAGCTCTCCAATTGTTCTTTTTATTGTTTTTCAGTTGTTGATGGACCTTTATTTTATTTATTTGTATGTGTGCTGAGAATCAAACCCAGTGCCTCATGCATGCCAGGCAAGCGCACTACCACTGAGCCACAATCCCAGACCCGAATTGTTCTTTAAAGAGGCAATTCTAGCCACCTGTGTGAGAGAGGTTGATGGTTACAGAAGGCCGGGGCCGTGCTGCAGGCAGCAGATATTGCTAAGACACCAAGATTTGTGGAAGTGAAGTCCTCTGGTTTCACTTCTCCACTGTCAACTGAGATCATGAGGAGCAGGCTTGTGGTGTACAGCTGCCCGCCACCCCCGTTAAACTCACCAACAAACTGCTTGTGACCACCAACAGACTGCCTTGACCTTCCCCCATCCAGCTGCCCACCTGAGACTGGGCAAGTGCCCTCCTCAGCATCCTGTTGTGCCTTGATGTCTAGGGTATGGCGTGACTTTGGACACTTATGCCCCATTTCTTCTCTGAGGTCTGTAGCCATCTTTCCACGTCCCCAATTTTCATTTTATTTCATTTATTTATTCATTCTTTTGTGGTGCTGGGGATTGAACCCATGGCCTTGTGCATGCGAGGTGAGCACTCTACCAACTGAGCTACGTCCCCAGCCCTCCACGCTCCTATTTAATGTGCACATCATTTGGCACCCTCTCCTCAGGCTTCTGTGGTTAGGGGTCACAGGTGTCTCCTGGTGTCATTGGTGCTAAAGTCTGAGTTTCTCTTCCTGTTTTCCCTGTTGCTTGTGGGTAGATCTGGAGAGGAGCAGCAGAGGAGGCTGCATTTTTCTGGCATTTCTAAACCGGAAGTCATCTACTGAGTACTTCAACCTGTCCAACCAGGCATTAGCTTAAGGAGCAGCAAGCAAGGGACAGCTCTGATCAACAGAAAAATACAAAGATGTCAATATCCTTAGAAACAATCTGCACAGTGTGGTTTTTGGTAGAGAAGTTTATAGATGGCTAGATGAGGGTCCTATAAATACAGCATTATGACAGAGCCTGTTCTCGTGTGTTGAGCTGGGTCCCCTCTCAAAATGTTGAAGTCCTAACTCACAGTGCCTGTCATGTGACCTCATTTGGAAATAAGGTATTTGCAGATGATCAAGTAAAATGAGGTCGTTTGAGTGGGCCCTGATCCAATATGACTAATGTCCTTATAAAAAGAAATTTGAAATATCGGCCCCAAGTACTGAAGATGGACAAATAAGTTGATTCTGAACAATGGTCTCTTTCTCTCAGGTATCATTTCTTACTTCACAGGGTCTTAAGGTGCACTTGAGCCCTGTCAAGTCAAGCTTGACCAGCAGTGGGGAATTTCTGCTTTGGAGAGAGGCTGGCCCTGACCTCCTGGGGTATTTCCCCACTCAATACAAGTGAAGCTGGGGGAATCCAAGGACACCTGTAAGTAGACAGGGACCTCAGGTAGCAAGGCTTGGCAATTCCAGCTGAACAGATCATCTATCCAGTAACATAAGAGCTACACTTTTGGCAACTTGGCTGTGTGTGTAAGTGTGTTTAAGCAATTACCACACTTAATCCTTACTATGATCTATTAGTGGTCAGTTTGGACTTCTTGAGTTACGAGTTCAAATCTAAGGAGCCCAAGCAGAAAGAGGAAATGACTAGAGTCATGACTTCTCTTCTTGTCTGTCATTCTTTTTTTCTTTTTTAATTGTATCAAGAAATGAACCCAGGGGTGCTTCATCACTGAGCTACATCCCCAGCCCATTTTGTTTTGTGGGTCTCATTAAGTTGCTGAGGAACTTGCTAAATTACTGAGAATGGCCTTGAACTTGTGATCCTCATTCCTCAGCCTCCTGATTAATCACTGGGATTACAGGCATGTGCCACCATGCCCAGCAGGCTTTTCTACTAGTGGTTCACTTTATCTGCACCTCAGTAATGTGGTGGCACTTGTCCATCAAGAAGCTCTTAACTTACTGGTCCTCAATTCAAGAGAACAGCCAATCTGAGCTGGAAACTTCTAGTCCACAAGTAGGGATTCTGATCAACTTAAGTAGTCTAACCAATTCTGGACCACTGAACTGTGGCCAGAAGTGAAATCACACTGTTATTAAAAGGAAAACTTGCACATTGCACTATAATATGACTGCAGGGGTTACTTTCCTAAAAAGGACAGTAGGTTAAAGGTGGAGACTGCACTGGCATCTTCCATGCTTGCATTCCTATCTGTAAGCCTCAGATGAGAGTCAAAGAAGATAACAGATTGCAGGGTATAGCAGAGGTTAAAAATGCAGACCCGGGGCTGGGATTGTGGCTCAGCGGTAGAGCGCTCGCCTGGCGCGTGGGCGACCCGGGTTCGATCCTCAGCACCAAGTACAAATAAAACGCATTGAATAAAACGCATTGTGTACAACTAAAGCAAATAAATAAAAATATTAAAAAAAAAAAGATTCCATACTGTCAGCGTGTGTTCCTATATATGTATTAAATCAACTATATTGAGGCATAATTCTTTTTAATATTTATGTTTTAGTTGTAGTTGGACACATTATTTATTTTTATGTGGTGCTGAGGATCGAACCCAGGGCCTCGCACGTGTGAAGCGAGCGCTCTACTGCTGAGCCACAACCCCAGCATCGAGGCATAATTTGCACAAATGTGGTGCACATTTCAGGAATGCCTTTTGACACCAAAAAAACTTTGCCACTCAATATTGTGTTTCGTTTTTTTTTTTTGTACTGGAGACTGAACCTAGGGACATTTTACCACAGAGGTACATCCCTAAGCCCTTTTTTGAGACAGGGAGTCACTAATTGCTAAGGCTAGCCCCGAACTGATATACCAAATCCATGGTGCTACAGGTGTGTGCCCCTGCGCCTGGCAAGATATGGAAAATTTCTAACGCCCTAAAAAGTTTTCCATGTCTGTAGCAGTCAATTCTTGGGCCTCACTGACCTTCAGCCCCACCAGGCAAACTGGCTTTCCGTCCCTATAAACTAGCTTTGCCTGTCTGGAATTTCACATGAAGAGAATCGTGCAGTAAGTAATCTTTGATGTTTGGCTGCGTTAGCTCAGCATGTTTTAAAGACCTACTCATGTTGCTGTGGTATCAATGACTTCCCCTTCGTAGGGATATGACAATTTGTTTATCTACTCTAATTGTTGGATCTTTTGGTCATTTCCTGTTTCAGGCTATTGTGAATATAATTACTTTGAACATTCAAATATAAGCCTTTGTGTGAACATAGGTTTTCATGTTCCTTGGGCACCTGGGAGTAGGATTTCTGGGCAGTATGATAACTACATAATTTACCAGAGACTGCTTTCTGAAGTAGCTGTACCATTTCTCAATCCCCTCAGCAAAATAGAAACACTCAATACTGTCAATCTACTTTTGGCCATTCCAGTGGGTGTGCAGTGGTATCTCACTGTAGTTTGTTTTTTTGTTTGTTTGTTTGTTTTTGTGTGAGTGTGGTGCTGGGATTGAACCCAGGGCCTTGCATGTACATCTACCACTAGGGAAGCACTCTACCACTGAGCCACATCCCCATCCATTCTCACAGTAGTCTTAATTTACATTTTTATGATGACTGATGTTGAACATTTTTTAATGTGCTCCCTGGTGATTCATATATTTCCTTTTTGTGATTCTGACACAGAATGTTCAGAGACCATGTTCTGAGAAACCTTGCATAAAACATCCACATTTATTCCTGCCAGGATAATGCATTTTATAGAGCCGGGCGCAGAGGCACACGCCTGTAACCCCAGCACTTGGGAGGCTGAGGCAGGAGGATCACGAGTTCAAAGCCAGCCTCAGCAATGGCGAGGCACTTAGCAACTCAGTGAGACCCTGTCTCTAATAAAATACAAAAAAAAAAAAAAAGGGCTGGGGATATGGCCCAGTGATCAAGTGCCCCTGAGTTCAATCTCCGGTACCAAAAAAGGCCCAGTGGTTGAGTACCTCGAGTTCAATCCCCAGTACAAAAAAAAAAAGCACTTTATAGGATGATTTAAATAAAAAATCTAAGAATTCTCAACTTTGTAAACAAGTTCAAAATACAGAAAAGTTGGGGAAAAAAAGCAAATTTCCACAGGCTCTCTACCTAGATCTAATTAAATACTGTTAATGTTCTGCTGCTTGCTCTTTATGTGGCTGTGAATATGAAATTGAACCATTTGAAAATAAGTTGCAGATATCAAGACACGTCACCCCTACTTTAGTAAGCATCTCCTAATACTTCTTTGATGTAATTGCAATTCTACCGTAACACTTAGTGAAAATTAAGAAGTTCATATTCTGTCCATAACCTTATTCCCCCAGTCTTTCCAGAACCAATCAGAGTTCAAGAACTGTTATTGGTCATCTCTTTAATCTTCTTTAAACCAGAATTTTGACTTTTTGAAGAGAACAGGCTGGTTGCCTTCATATAATGACACATATTCTGGATTTATATCATTCCTTTCTAAATTGGAAGTTTAGATTCAAAATAAACATTTTCTGATAGGAACACTTTGTGGTGCTATGTATCACTGCCAAAGAGATTTCAATGATCTCCAGCAATTTGTTTTTTTTTTTAAACATTTATTTACTTTAGTTGTACACAATGCAATGAATGCATTTATGTTTACGTGGTGCTGAGGATTGAACCCAGGCCGCGCACGTGCGAGGCGAGCGCTCTGCCGCTGAGCCACAACCCCAGCCCCATCCAGCAATTTGTATCAAACCTTCTGGGGAGAACAATTTCTCAGCAAACTGAAAATTATTAACTCAAAGATACCAATGTGGATAACTATGGGCTTTTCCTTTGTCATTCTCAGCTTGAGAGAGAATGTAGAAGTCAAGTCAGGCTACACCAAAGGGTTTTGGATATGGGATAGTACACAGCTATTCTGCTTCATTCATGTTGGCCTTTTTCCCCATCTGGACATTTCTGATGCTCCCTCTGGCCTCTCCCAGCTGGACTGGACATGCCTGTCACAGTCCTATGCCTTGGGCTCAGAATCAAAAAGATACTGGTTATCACGACCTCTCATTAGCTCAGCTTCATCCTTAGGAAAACCATCACACCTGTAAACAACAGAATACTGTTCCTGCTACTAACCAAGACTGTGCCAATCAAATGGAATCATCTGGGTGTGGACACATTTGAAATGATGAAGCATTTCATCCACCCATTCCACACTTATTAAGCATCCACTGTTGTGTGGGTGTCCGCACCAGGCAGAGATGTAGAAAAAGGCTGCCTGAGGTTTCACCCACCCCCATTTGTTTTCAGGAGTGCTCAGGAAGTACTCTGCCCCTACCTCCACCTTGGCCTTGCTTTAGAGACACAAGAATGGAATGTTTTCCTTCAGATAGCTTTGTGAGTTTTGTGGCTCGGGTGCTATCCCAAGATGGAGGTGGCACATGCAGCTCGATCACATGAGCCACTAGAAGTCCCTTGATATTAAGTCTATATGGGTTAGATTTTTCTGTTAGCCAGGAGTGCACTGCATCTGGGACTGGAGAACCAGTCTCCCAAAGAAGAGTTAGAGCAGATTCTGGTGCTGGCGCCACCTCCTGGAGCGCTGTTAGTTCTGCGTTTCTCAATGTTTTATAATCTAAATCCTACTATGCTGGTAATTACATTGATTGATCCCAAACATGCTTGAACCCCCAAACCTCTAACAGATATTTCTCTCTACCTGGAGAAAATGCAGGTGCGCCTCACAGCCTAGAAACATCTCCTGGAAACCCCACACTCCCCAAGGCCCTGCCACCTATAATTTCCCTGGTAGACCACTACCCTCTCCCCACTCCCTGTGTTGGCCTCTCCCAGCAAAACCCTGTTCGGTGGGGCCTCTCCAGTCTTTCCTAATTCCCAAGCTGGACTCCCCTGCACCTGAAATAAGAACAGGCAAAAAAAATTTAAAAAATGTTAAAAAAGTGATATTTTATATTGCCTTACTTATACCCAAGAAAATTTTACTAAGCCAAAAGTTGAAGTATAGGAGTTTAGGGTCATGGCTCAGTGGTAGCGTGCTTGCCTACCATGTGTGAGGCACTGGGTTCGATTCTCAGCACCACATATAAATGAAGAAAATAAAAGCCCATCAATGTCTTAAAAAATATTTAAAAAAAAAAGTTTAAGTATGGGCTGGGGCTGGGCGTGGTGGCACACGCCTGTAATCCCAGCACTTGGGAGGCTGAGGCAGGAGGATTCCGAGTTCAAAGCCGGCCTCAGCAATGGCGAGGCACTTAGCACCTCAGTGAGACCCTGTCTCTAATAAAATACATAAAAGGTCTGGGGATGTGGCCCAGTGGTCAATTGCCCCCGAGTTTAATCCTCAGTACCAAAAAAAAAAAAAAAAAAAAAAAAAAAAAAAAAAAAAAAAAAATATATATATATATATATATATATATATATATATATATGGGCTGGGGCTGTAGCTCAGTGGCAGAATGCTTGCCTAGCATATGTGAGGCACTGGGTTCACCCTTATCATGACATAAAAATAAATAAAGGCATTCTGTCCATCCATTAAAATTAAAGAAAAAAAAAAGTTGAAGTATAATAAAATCATGATGCACACTGCCTTGCTTTTTCAGACCAAAAAAATAGATGTTTGGGGGCTGGGGCTGTAGCTCAGTGGTAGAGCGCTTGCTTTGCACGCATGAGGCACTGGGTTTGATCCTCAGCACCACATAAAAATAATAGCCGGGCACAGTGGTGCACTTGGGAGGCTGAGGCAGGAGGATTGCGAGTTCAAAGCCAGCCTCAGCAATGGTGAGGCACTTAGCAACTCAGTGAGACCCTCTCTCTAGCAAAATACAAAAAGGGCTGGGGATGTGGCCCAGTGGTCGAGTGCCCATGAGTTCAATCCCTGATATCAAAATAAATAAATAAATAAATAAATAAATAAATAAATAAATAAATATTGTGTCCATCTACAACTAAAAAATATTTTTAAAAATATAGTTTTTTTCCAAAACATCTAAGTCAGTACAACATGTGGTGGTAGACCAAGGTTTTGGAGGTTCCAGGCTATGCCAGTCATTATCCTTGAGATGGGAGAATGGCCTAGGGTTGGGGAGGCCCTCAAGAAACTGCCAGCCGAAGGGACATATTTCAATGGTTTACAACATAGTACAGTCATAAGAATGGAATGTTCAGTTGAGAAAAATGTCTATTTTTTTAAACTGTGCTCTATTTTCTTAGATTTTTCAAGTAAAAGAAAAAAAAAACTTTAAACATTTCTTATTCTGGTAATTCTTTAGCAGTGACTTAAAAAAAAAATTACATATTGCAGATGGCCCATTACCTAAAAACTACTTTGAAAGGAGAACTAACTGCAAGGCAAAATGATTTGTCTAATGCATGCTTGGCTTTGTGTAGCTCAATAGGCCAATGTTAAACTATTATTATTTTAAATACTCAAAATGGAACTTGGAGGGAAAAAGGAACTTGAAAAAGATAAGTTAACTTTGGTTGTAGGCTTGGTTTCAGAAAAGGTAAAACAAACACCTTAGAAAAAAACAAATCTTAATGGAGGCCTTTTGACTTTATTCCAGTTGATGCTGAAAAGAGCTCTGTGGGTATACAAAAATAGCAGTGAAATGAAGGGACCCACTGAAGATAATAATACTTAGCATGTTTTTACTTTACCCTACACGATCAAAGGTTTTTGTCCAACAGGATTGACTTTTCTATTTCAGCCACCAGCTACCATAGAAGTAGCAAAGTGTGTGTATGTGTAGGTGGGAAGAGATACTGAGTTTAGGGTTCTTCTAATTCAGTGACTGGCCTGTCTCAAGGATGATTACTTAAAATGTACATTGGTCATCTCAAAGCTGAAAAGGACTTTTTAAACTGGGATCATCTGTGTGAAGAACCATGCAGTTGAAGTGATCCACCGTGGAGGTGTAACACTGGCCATCAATAGCTGTTGGTTGTGGGGCCTGTACTTCCCCCAGATCACAAATACAGTAACAGATGCTAATAGAGACATGTGTGTTACTTCTACAGTATTTGATTACAACTGTACAAATGGATGCAAAAAACATTTTTTAAAAGTATGCTTTAAGAGTTCAACATCTAACCCCAGATAAACCACCAACTATAACAGGTCACGTCCCAGACATCCTTCCTTGCACTACCAGTTAATCCTATACCCCAAGACACTAAATTCAAAGTGCTCATAAGGATTTAGGAGAATAACATAAGCCACTGGGAACAAAGCAGACACAAGCCAATTTCTCAGCAACATAAAGTATAAAGGGGGAAATGGCCCATGGATGTAGATAGGCCTCTCAGAGTGAACTGTTATAAACCAAAAGGGTGAAACTAAACACAGAAGGAAACCTCTAGTTAATGGGCATCACTCAGTAAACTGGGAACATCGATGTCGCCCCCTTTTTTCCCTTAAATACTTTTTTAGATGTTGATGGGCCTTTATTTTATTCACTTATTTATATGCAGTGCTGAGAATCGAACCCAGTGCCTCACACATGCTAGGCAAGCGCTCTACCACTTAGCCACAACCGCAGCCCCATCGATGTCCTTTTTTTTTTTTTTTTTTTTTTTTTTTAAAGTTGTAGACAGACACAATCTCTTTATTTTTATGTGGTGCTGAGGACTGAACCCAGTACCTCACATGTGCGAGGCAGGTGCCCTACCACTGAACTGCAGCCCCAGCCCCTCGATGTCCCTTTTTTACATAAAAATTTTGATTGTTAGTTAGCATGGCATTAGTTTCCTGTTCTCTCATTCACAGAGGCCCATATTCCACTCATGTCAAATGTTAACAAACTTTACACAGAAATAGCTCTTGAAAAGTGATCTTAATTATACTCACAGACACTAATTCTGGTTAGAGTATTTTTGTTCCTCATACTTTCTTTAAAAGTTCTTTCTTGCCTTTTTTTAAACTATTTTTAATGTGGTGCTGAGGATGGAACCCAGTGGGGCTCACATGTGCTAGGCAAGTGCTCTACCACTGAGCCATAACCCCAGCTCCTGTGTTCCTCACACTTTTTAGAATTACAAGTGATACTTGGCAACTACTGTTTAAGTCACTAGTGGGTACACAGTTTATTGGCAATGCTGGAGACTGAACCCAGGGCCTCACACATGCTAGGCAAGCACTCTTCCACTGAGCTACATCCCTACCCCTTTAAAAATATATATATATTACTTTGAGACAGGGTCTAAGTTACCCAGGCTTCCTCAAACTTGGAATGGTCCTGCCTCAGTCTCTTGAGTAGCTGCGTTTAAGGCATACACCACCACACCTGGCGGTATATAGCTCTTTAATGCAGAAATTGATGGTTACATTATGTTGGTTACATACTGGTTTTATTCAGGTTTGTTGAATAAGAAAAACAAGAAAAGAAGAAATCCCCCATTGTTTCTGCAGGTCCAGTCTTTCTCTACAGCAGCTGTTACAGACAGCCCTGAAGTAGTGGAGTACAGTCAGCAAGGGTACAGGCAGAGCTGTTCACAGTTCCTCTGTAATCTTTGCAAATATATATTCACTTCCTTTGGTGCCTTGCACAGTAAGGCCCTGTTAACCAAGTGACAGAACAGAGGAAATACCCACAGCAAATAGTTCTAGTGACAATTTACTAGACAAGTTACAGTTTAATGATGGTGGTGGTGATTGTTTCTTTCATTTTATTATTAATAATTTTTACAATAAGGGTATAGCCTTTATACTCCACACACACAAAATAAAACAAGTGCTTATTACGAAAGAGTCCCTGCCCCCACCCCCCTCAGAACATCCTGAACATAGCAATTTGATGGAACAGAAAAATCAAGACAAGTCTGATTTCAAAACTTCAATAAAAAAGCAAAAGTATGTAATGCAACAGCTGTTCAACTTCCAACTCTAAATAGGCACCATCCAACAAACCCCAGTATTTTAATTTCTCCAGCACACATTCCAGTATAAATGCTCTGAACTGTAATTAGCTAGTAATTAATAATGGGAGTAGAACCTTAGAACAGAAGTTATATTGCTTCCCTGACCCTTTCTCTTACAGGTGGAGGGTACAGGTATTAAGGGATACAAAAGTCAGAGACAGAAGAATTAAAAAGAAAAATTCCCAAGGCTGCTGCTTGGAGTAGAAAGGAAGACAGTGTCTTACAAATGTTCAAAAAATCCCAAGGCAAGTAACACAATTCATTCACTATCACACCTACTTGAAAGAATAAAGAGATCAATGTCTTATTATAAAAAACTGCACTCTCAGAACTGTATTACAGGTTCACCAGAAACTATGGATGTAGTTTTAGGCTTCCTCAAGGAAAACAGGTTCAGTTCAAATCAAGTTAGATACTGTACATCTAGCCTGGCTGGATCAGTGTCTGGAACTGCTCACTGTCACCCTGAACAGCTGTAAACTAAACAATAGTGTGTAACTCCATAGGAAGCTTAAGGATTGAAGATATGTACACAGCTAATTAGATCTCCCCTGCTTCGCGCTCTTCAGAGCTCCTCCTGTCTTCTGATCTGCCATTAGCACTCTCATAGGACCGCTTCTTATCTTTTCGATCTCGGTCACGAGGTGATCTGTCTCTTGAACTCCTGTCTCTGTCACGTGATGCTAAGTCTTGGTCTCTGAATCTTTCTTTTGAGGATCTGAAAAATATTAATTTGAGGAGCAAAATATGTTGGGAAACCCAAAATCCAAATTAAAGAATAGGATAAATATAAAGCTGAAGAAATATATTAGAATATATCCAAGACAGAGGAGTCAGTTTACTGACAGAAAAGAGCACTATTAGGGTCGTTGATAAGGGCTCTAAAACAAGACAGGTAGCAACAAAAGCTAGGGTCAAAAAGCATAAGCTAAAATGACAAGATATTCTCAGTATCTTGGAGACAACCATAAAACATCTCCAATTCATAAAAAGTATTTAATATAAAAATAATACATCGATAATAGCTTTAAAAAGTAAAAGGTATTATCGAATTTTTAAAAAATATATAAGAACATGATTCCAAACTGGATGGAAATCAGTAACTTGGTATGGGGGGGGTCAGCAAATCCTTTGTTTGCTGCCTGGCCAGACAGTAAATATCTGAGGTGTTGCAGGTGACACACAGTCTTTATGGTAGCAGTATTCTTTTCTTTACATCTACCTTTAAAGAATATAAAACCATCCATAGCTTGCTGGCTGTACAAAAACAGGACACAGGCCTTGCATAGCCTGTAGGGAACAGCTTGCCAACACCTAGACCAGAGATCTACTCAATAATATGGCTTTTAAATAACCATTTTGTTAACTTAAAAATCTGCTTTATTCCTCCTGAGTTAGCTCATTAAAACTGGAATGGAAGACATAAAAAGATGATCGCACTATAATAAAGTTTCTTATTACTTTCTGCTTGCCCATCCCCATCCTCAGTAAGAAACATATGTCACAAATAAGTTCATATCAGAGATTCAGAAGGGAAACAAAAGATATTATGGGATTAGAATAGTTTTTTATACTCTCAACATCTAAATGAATCAGTAACAAATATTACTTATTTGGTTCTTTACAGGTGATGCAGAACTTTTACATCTCACCTAATCCATGTTCAAAATTAGGTTCTGGAGGCACTGGCAAGACCTGGATAATACTTTTTTCAGGTGTGCTGGCATTTGAATCCGGGCCTTGAGTATACTTAGCATGTGTATGCCAAGTTAAACCCCCAGCCCTTAGTAAGGAGACTTTCAGGAAGACATAAGGCAGGGAAAAAATACTATTATACTCAGTTTTATAGGGATAAACAAAAAAGTTGAAATATTCTATCATATTAACATTGAACACTCTACTTAAGGTTTTAGCAAGCTTAATAAAATGATGTGTTAAAAAAAAAAATCACAGCGTGCAAGTCTAGTGACTGCAAATTTAAACTAGCCTTATCCATAGCCTTTATGGGAACGAAATATGAAGAGAAATGATAGAAAGGATACCTAAGAATATGGACATTAGATACTGGTAAATCACAGAGGCCAGTGATAATAACTGAAGGTGACCATCAACTAACGCTTTCTGAAATCACAGGTGAGCATCAACTAATGCTTTCTGAAATCACCATGTGTCACACAGGAGCAATTTCCATACACTATATGATTCATACTACCAATAATCCTAATAAAGCAAATAAATATGCACTATCTTTATGTAAGAGATGGGGAAAGAAGGGATAATGAAGATATTGGTCAAAGCCCCAGACCCAAGAGTCTGTCTCTGAAGTCTGCACTGTTCATTTCTACATAGAGCAAGAGCAGAAAGCTACAAATGGTCCTCACTGACCCATGGGAAATGTTGCCAGGGAAAGATCACAAAGACAATCTACATATATCCAAGACCAGTGCTTCACAGCTTCACAGCTTCACAGCAGGGTAAGGAAACAGCACAATGTCCAAGACTTTGAAAGGGAACTTTTACCTTCAAAAATTAAATCCACACTGGTAGCAATAACTTGATGTTGTATGTAATAACAAATAGGTTTTAAGGGCAATTATCTGGTAATTTTTGGTTTAAAAACAACTTTTTAAGAGTAACTTGAATTCAAAGATGAGAAGTTCTCTTGAGAAAAGCAAAACTTTTAATAGTTTTACAAAAATAAGCCTCTTTATGAACATGCTGAAAATCTTAGATGTGAGGGGTATCATGTAGTATGGGAGAAATTTCCTATACAACTTCACAAATGCAGGAAGCATCAGGGACTAAGATGACACAATCTCAGAGGAGGAGATTTCACACCCAACCCTCCCATCTCCACCACCAATAAGGACATTTAAGAGTTCACAAACACCAGAAACAATAACAGTTGGGCAGGTCAACACAAGAAATTATCTAGATCTTCCACTGCCTAGCTGCATGATTCTCAAAATTCTGTGTGCAGGTTATAAGACTCATGGAGAATATTTTTTAAAGGCCTATTTCTAGACACCGCACTGAGGGTGGCCTCCAAGAAATCCAGTTTCCAAAGTGTGTGAGAAGTGGCCTTATTATAAGTAACTTTCCTACCTATTTAAATTACATCTGCTTTATTCAAGTTTGTTTACCTGAAGCTGTTTTTTATTACTTTGGCATTTTCCTCATCTAAATTTAGATGACTCACCCTATGATATCAAGGTTAGCGCTATCTGTGGTCAAAGATGTCAGTCCTATGTTGTCACATAGAGAACTTCTTAAAGCAACTTAAATATGGTTGCTCAACTATGTATTATTATTTTTTTTTTACTAACCATAATGTAGTAGAAAGTATATAATAATTCTTAATAAAATCACCTTAAGGATTACTTAGAACAAGGTCAGAAATATTATAAAAATATTGATTGAGAACCTATTAATCTCTCAGCTTGTGAGTGATTTGAAGGAATGGGTAGTTGAGACTCAAAAGAAATATTTTTAAAAGCTTTCCATGGATTCAGTATGGACTTAATGAAAAGGACTACATAGAAAACGTGAGATTAGTAAGCATACTAGGAACACAAAAAAATTTTATCCTGTATATACTTAAGAATGGTTGTTAAGGAGAAAATTAAAAAAAAAAAAAAAAAAGCAATTATCAGTACGGTTTACATTCCATAGAAATTACCTGGGTTGAGGGCTCCTATGTGTGACCTGAAGTTTTGGGAGTTTAGTCTATATTGACTGTGAGTGCTAAACTCTTCTACCACATTCTAATCCATTGTTCTCGCTAAATATTCAGGTCCTTAAATATGCCTGCCCTCCTTGCACCTTTTTGAGTTGTTTTTGTTATACCAAGAAGTTGTGTAGCTTTCTTAAAACTCTGAATTTGCCCTGCACCAAGCAACAGTGTATACAACAATGCATTACGTATACTTCAGATTAAACATGAATATACTAGAATGTGTCTGTTCTGAAAAAGTGTACCAGCTCAAGTAAGTTTGGAAAACAGTAAGTCAAACAAAGCTAAACAACTCTTTTAATGAAAGGACTTCTCAGAGTCCCTAATTTGTTAATACATACTGAAAAAAAACTGAAGAGTATTAGTATCTAAAATTAATTGCCTGTAAAATACGTTTTCTTCAAGACATACTAAGCAGAGAAAAGCAGTAACCTCTGCACATATCAGTTTCAATTTCTTACTCTGGCTCATATGTAATTCTTTCTGAACTACCCATATAATCAGGAAAAAAATGTATACACCCACACACAAATGTGTACATATCACCAGGTGCAAGTTTCAAACCAATAATCTAAACTCTAAACATAAGTAACATAAGTAAACAAAGGGCTAAACCATCAAGGTAGCTCCATATCCTCTGATCGGCACATCAGTACCTCCTCTTGGATCGCTCTCTGCTCCTATCTCTAGAACTGTGCCGACTTCTCTGGTGACTACGGCTCCGGCTGCGGCTGCTGGAGCGAGATCTGTGGCGATGGCGTTTCTCCCGGGACTTGGATCGAGTCCTCCTCTTGCGTTCCCGAGACATAGAGCGAGACCGATGTCTGCGATGCTCTCTGGACCTAGATCTATAAAAAGACAAAATTTTATTTCATTTTTAATATTGTAAGCAATATATTTATCATTTACTAAAGCCTGTTCTTTAAAGAGAAATTATTCCTTAGTAGCCTGCCTTACTGCCAATCTCATTCCAAATCAACTCAATTTATACTAAAATAAATGGCTGTATGTTAACAACTACATACAAGAAAATACTGAGGGGTCAATCAGTATTGTGTAAATTTACATCAAAAATATAACAACAAATGAGAGCAACAATCTTCACAACTACTACATGCTAAGAATTAAACTGTCTAAATGCTTTAGGGACTTAATTTCATTTAGACTAAGAATTTTTGAAATAGGTTAGGAAGGAGAGGCATGGGAAAGAATACTATTTGGGATAAATTAGCCTCTCTGAATTAGAAAGGTTATATGACCACAGAAGTAAGTTTTAAATATCCACAGTATAACAGATCACAGTGTAATTAAAACAGTGAGGCAATTCTCTATCCAAGTACCATTAATTGGAGAAGGAAAAAGACATGCAAAAAAAAAAAATCACTTTTGAGAACTTTACCTAAATTGGGGTGGAAAAAATGTTACTAACAAGTATACAGGAGTAGAGATGAAGAAACACTTCTGTATTCTCAAGCAGGTCACTTGCACGGAAGGGTGGAAGTGACATGCAGAGAGCAGAAATATTTTGAGGGAAACAAAGAAGGAAGAAAGGCATGCTGTTTTGTTTAAAAAGTTGCTTTCAGCTGGCATGGTGGAGCATGCCTCTAATCTCAGGGGCTCAGAAGGCTGAGAGAGGAGGATTGAGAGCTCAAAGCCAGCCTCAGCAACCATGAGGCACTAAGCAACTCAGTGATACCCTGTGTATAATAAAATACAAAAAAGGGCTGGGGATATGGCTCAGTGTTTGAGCACCCCTGAGTTAAAAAAAAAAAAAAAAATTGCTTTCAGAGTGATGGAGTTGTTCTAAACTAGTATGTGGTGATAGCTGCACAGCTTTAAATTTATTAAAAATCACTGACATGAAAACTTAAGATGGATAAATCTTATAGTATAGTATATAAAAGATAAAGTGGTTTAAATTTTTAAAGTTGCCTTAAGAATGTGATATTTTCTCATAATTTGATATAGTACATTCAAAAGCACAAATTATTCAGATAGTTTACAGAGTTCATTTTCAGATGATTATTTTACATAACAAATGAAATTCAAAAGCTTTCAATGTCTGTCAACAATATAGTCAAAGAAAGGTAAAAAAATATGGACCTTGGCCGGGCGTGGTGGCGCACGCCTGTAATCCCAGCACTTTGGGAGGCTGAGGCAGGAGGATCGCGAGTTCAAAGCCAGCCTCAGCAACGGCGAGGCACTTAGCAACTCAGTGAGACCCTGTCTCTAAATAAAATACAAAAAGGGCCGGGGATGTGGCCCAGTGGTCGAGTGCCCCTGAGTTCAATCCATGGTACCACAAAAAAAAAAGAATATGGACCTTGCATCACAGCTGAACAGAATATTTCCACAACTGAATAAGGTATTTCCAAAAAGGAACAGAGGAAAAGGAATGTAAAATTAACAAAATAAAAACTATGTCAAGTAACATTTTGTTTACTCATTTGGAGCTATTATGAATCCTTTCTTCCACTGCATAATTTTATTCAACTTTAAAATAAGTACAAGCCAGGAGCAGTGGCGCATGCCTATATATATAGCTAATAAGAAGGCCGAGACAGGTGAATTCCAAGTTTGAGGCCAGCCTGTCAACTTAAGTAAACCCTGTCTCAAAAAAAGTAAAAAGAGGGCTGGGATTGTGGCTCAGCGGCAGAGCGCTCGCCTCACACGTGCGCGGCCCGGGTTCGATCCTCAGCACCACGTAAACATGATTGCATTGCATTGCGTACAACTAAAGTAAATAAATAAATATTAAAAAAAAAAAAAGTAAAAAGAGGGGCTGGGCATGGTGGCATATGTCCATAAATCCAGCAACCTGGGGGACTGAGGCAGGAGGCCCACAACTTTAAGGTCAGTCTCAGCATCTTAGGCATTCAGTAATTTAGCGAGACCCTGTCTCAAAAAATAAAAAGGGTTGGGATGTAGCTCAATGATAAAGCGCCCCTGGGGTCAACCCCCAGAACCAAAAAAAAAAAAAGAGAGGGGGAGGAAAGGGGAAGGAAGGAAGGAAGGAAGGAAGGAAGGGGGGGGGAGGGGGGAAGGGGGGGGGGGGGGGGGGGGGGGGGGGGAGGGGGGGGGGGGGGGGGTGGGAGGGGAGGGGAGGGGAGGGGAGGAAGGAAGGAAGGGCCAAAAAGGTCTGACCATGTGGTTCAGCAGTAGAGCACCCTCGGGTTCACCTGGTACTGCAAGACACACACACACACACACACACACACACACACAACCCAAGTCCTTGGCTTCTAAGAGCTTATACTCTTTAGTTCTATATAGATCTCTGTCTAGTATAAATAAAGTAAAGGTAGGTAGAGAAATGGGGTAGTAATATTTTATAAAGAATATGCAGATGAACCTGGCCTGGGTGGTACATGCCTGTAATCCCAGCGGTTTGGGAGGCAGGAGAATCGCGAGTTCAAAGTCAGCCTCAGCAAAAGTGAAGTGCTACGCAATTCAGTGAGACCCTGTCTCTAAATACAATACAAAATAGGTCTGGGGATGTGGCTCAGTGGTCGAGTGCCCCTGAGTTCAATTCCCAGTACCAAAAATAAATAAACAAACAAACAAACAAACAAATAAAATTTAAAAATAAAAGAATACACAGATGGGCTGGGGTATGGCTCAGAGGTAGATCACTGGCCTGGTATGTGAGAATCCCTGGGTTAGAACTCCAGTACCATTAAAAAACAAAAAGGACAGAGAGAGGCTTTTCTGATAGAATAGCATTTTAAGGAAGACTGAAAGAAGGAATAAGCACCATCAGTCATTTCAGAGAAGAGCTCACAGAGGCAAAGGCCTTAAGGTGGCAGAAGCCTTGGCATACTGAAGAAACCAGAAGGGATCTGTTTGGCTGGAACGAAGTAAGGCAGGGGTAACCTGCAGGGTCTTACAAGCAGGATGACCAAATACTTTATCATTCAAACCAGGACACTCTGAATGACCAATTATACAGAATAAGGGGAGGTTATCAATAAATATCCTCAGACAAGAGAACTATCGGAGGGCAGACTGGCCTTTATGGCCACCCTACATAAAAGCTGTAATAAAGACTTTGACTTCTATGAATGAGATGGAAAACCTTTAGATAATCTAATGCCATCTATGTATCTATTTACTTACCTACTACCAACCAACCAACCAACCAACAAGCCCTCTACAGAGGGCTTCTTCCCCAGCCCTCAATTTGGCAAATTTCTTTTCTCTTTTTGTAGGGGGGAACCGGGGATTCAACTCAGGAACACCCAGGCACTGAGCCACATTCCCAGCCCCATTTTGTGTTTTATTTAGAGACAGGGTCTCACTGAGTTTTTTAGCGCCTCACTTTTACTGAGGCTGGCTTTGAATTTGCAATACTTCTGCCTCAGCCTCCCGAGCCACTGGGATTACAGGCGTGCACTGCTGCATCCAGCAAAGGGTTCCTTTATTTTTATTTATTTTTTTGGTTCCTTTATTAATGTCTGAGTTTTTGTGCGGTTTTTTGTTTGGTTCGTTGGTTTTGGGTCTCCCCTTTAACCCTAGTATGTACTACAGCTAGTAATTTACCACACTGAGTTTCACCCTTGGCCCCACCCCCACCCTTTTTGAGACAAAAAAGGCCCAGCTGACCTTGAATTTGTGATCCTCACACTCAGCCTACCAAGTAGCTGGGATTATACAGGTATCGACAACTGTCTCTGGATTGTTTTTAGGGTTTAAAGAAAAAGTATCACTGACAGATTCTAAAATGTACTAAGGGGTAACTAATAGAAACATAATGTTTTTATTTCATAACAACAAATGTTCTACTTTTTAGGACAAAGTTCTTGGAAAAAAGTTACTCTCTGAAGTTTAAGACTTTGCAGGTTACTTTGCAGGCTTCAAAAAGGTGATGTAATATGAATACAACCAGTGTAATTCAACATCATGTATAACCACAAGAATGGGAAATTATACTCCATGTATGTATGATATGTCAAAATACATTCTATTGTCACGTATAACTAAAAAAGAAAAAAATTGTTTTAAAAAGTGATGTTATCTGAACAAGAGAAGTGGTGGAATCTGGAAAAAAATGAGAAAGGGCATTCTAGGTGGGAACGGATTTATAAAGAAAGGCTCAATGACAAAATGAGCATAGCAAGTGAAGAACCCAGAAAGAATCAAGAAGTAAAAACATTTTTTCCACCTTTCTGAGGCAGAAAATTTTTCTCCGTTAACTAAAAAAGACTTTTTAAAAACACCCCAAATATTACCACTGAAACAAAGAAAATATTATCTGTCCCCTTCCTCCTTATGGCTGTAACTGTGCCTCTGAAATTTTGTGGTGCTCATAATACAAAAGATGGTAGACTCACAAAATGCAAAAAGTGAGGCACAGACTAGCTTAGTTTCCCTTAACCTACTGTGCATCTCAATCAAAAATTTATCTAACTAATCAATGTTATTTCTATTTTCAACAGGTACAACAACCTCTTAGAATGCAGTTTCTTAAATCTATCTCACAAACAGATTTTTAAAAAGTTAAAATATTTACTTAGCATGAAAAGATTTTAAAGACATATTTAAGAACATTTTTACACCTTTCCCCTGTAATTCCAGAGTATCATACATAAATTTTCTGATAAACTTTGTGATTCATGAGTATATTTTGATCAGTTTCTCCTAAAATGACAATGTTCAAAACTAAACCACCAAAGAAATAATAATAATTTATTAACTCTCATTAACTTTTTTTTTTTTTTTTTGATACCGGGGATTGAACTCAGGGGGCACTTGACCACTGGGCCACATCCCCAGACCTTTTTTTTTTTTTTTTTTTTTTTTTTAATTAGAGACAGGGTCTCACTGAGTTGTTAAGTACCTCAGCCATTGCTGAGGCTGGCTTTGAACTCGCGATCCTCCTGCCTCAACCTCCCAAAGTGCTGGGATTACAGGCGTGCGCCACCGTGCCCGGCTTCTCATTAACTTTTATAAGATAGTTAATTTATTTTCACTTGTTGAAAAACACAGCTTCACTACTTATATCTATACCTATCTTGTATAAAATACCTACCTTTTAGGATTCTTGCTATGTGATCGGGACCTAAAAAAAGAATATCTATTTTTAGAAAAGTGACTATAAATTAACAAACAGTGCAATGTGCTGATAAATAAATTCTTGATTCCTATTTTTATTTTTATTTTTTTTTTGTTTAAAAACATACAAGTGTGTACTTACACACACACATTTTATTCCAAATGCACCACCAACTATAGACTTTCCCATTTTGCCATATGGCATATCTTAATTGAATACCTGGCTCTTAAAAAAAGAATATGTTCCTGGAGACTAGAACAATGGTATATCACATTCCTTAATTCTTCAGAAACCATTTGCTAGCCTAGAAAAAATCATGTTATTTATACCACTGTCATTTGTTTTTCTCTTTATGGGAACAGAATAAAATTTCTATGATCTGAAATGCACATATTTGGGGCTACAAACTCATAGTATAACCCCTATAGCACCCAGCTCAACTTTACACATCTTCACATGACCCAGCATGCTGTTAACACACAATATAAGTAATCACATGTGTGTGTTTTGTGGTGGTAAGGATTGAACCCTTGGCCTCACACATGCTAGGCAGGCACTCAACCTATTTGCTACACCCCCAACATTTATTATAATTTTTAAATTTTGAGATATGGTCTCAGTAAGTTGCCCAGGCTGGCATCAAACTTGCAATCCTCCTGCCTCGGATCCCCCAAGTCACTGGAATTACAGGTGTGCACCACTTTGTAGCAGACATGAGATTTAATTCTGACTCTACCACTCAACATCTGTGTGACCTGGATCACATATATCCTCCCTTAGCTTATTAGTCTCACAGTGACAAAGAGGGATACTAACAAAAATTTCATTGTGCTATGTGTATACGAGAATTAGGCAAACTAATTAAGGCAAATATCTTGGTACAGTGAATTTCTGCAAGCCTCCCTTTTAATTTTTTGGGGTGCTGGGAATCTGACCCAGGACCCTGGGCATGCTATGCAGGAGCTCTACCTCTGAGCCACAGCCCTGGCCCCAGTATAGTGAATTTCTTAGTACAGTGCCTGGCACACAGTAAGGACGCAGTAAGTGATAAGGATTTTTTTTTTTTTTCCAGTTGTCCTTTTTAGCACCATAGTCAGAATCCCATCACATATAATTTTTTTTTAAAGTTTATACCACTATTATTTTTTTTTTTAAATATTTATTTATTTGTTTTAGTTGTACACAATGCCTTTATTTTATGTGATGCTGAGGATCAAACCCGGGCCACACACGTGCTAGGTGAGCTCTCTACCGCTGAGCCACAACCCCAGCCCCTCGTACAATTTTTATACTAGCATTTAATTACAAACACTTCTCTCAAGGTCATAGAGAAAAATTTTACACATTTCTGAAAGAGGTGTACTTTTATTTTAGTACTGGGAATTGAACCCAAGTGTATCTTACCATTGAGCTACATCCCCAACCCTTCTTTTTTTAAATATATTTTTTGTTGTAGGTAGACAAAATATTTTTATTTTATTTATTTTTATGTGGTGCCAGGTATCGAACCCAGCGCCTCACACGTGCTAGGCAAGCGCTGTACCACTGAGCCACAACCCGGGACCCCCAACCCTTTTTATTTTTTCAGACAAGGTCTAGCTAAGTTGCTTAGGGCTCACTAAGTTGGTGAGGCTAGCCTCAAGCTTGCAATCTTACTGAGTCACTGGGATCACAGGTGTATATCACTGCACCCAGCTCAAAGAGGAACACATTTTATAAATCAAACGCGGGGGAGGGAGGGTATAAGCTAGCAAGCAAAGGAGTTTGTGATGTACTTTCTCATTATCTACAAATGTGAAAGCACATTCTTGCAAAAATTTCTGTTCTCATTTGATTATCTCATTTGAATCTTAAATTCAGAATTCCAATGTTATATAAAATGCTATTTATACTATCCTAAATATTAAAATACTTGGAGCCGGGCATGGTGGAGCACGCCTGTAATCCCCGCACTTTGGGAGGCTGAGGCACTTAGCAACTCAGTGAGACCCTGTCTCTAAATAAAATACAAAAAGGGCTAGGGATGTGGCCCAGTGTCAAGTGCCCCTGAGTCCAATCCCTGGTACCAAAAAAAAAATATATATATATATTACAATACTTGGTATATCCCCCGTAAGAACTTAAGGTATACTAAAGAACAAACAGATAAAAGTCTGAGGTAAAATTTATGGTAAATGAAGAAAAAAAAAAAAATATATATATATATATACACACACACACACACACACACACACACACATATATATATATATTCATAGCTGTGTGTGTATATACAGAGAGAAATAAAAAACTGACAGCACTTCTCCTAAAGAAACAATATCCACACAGCTTTGTTCCATTTTGTTCTTAAAGTGCAAAAGGATTACCAGTTAAGTCACTTAACATAAATGAAGTTTGTTTAAAACTTCTCTAATATGCTCAAACCACAGAAGTAGTTAGCATGATCTACTGACATAAAGGGTTTTTTTGTTTGTTTGTTTGTTTGTTTGGTACCAGGAATTGAACTCAGGGGCACTTGACCACTGGGCCACATCCCCAGCCCTATTTTGTATTTTATTTAGAGACAGGGTCTCACTAAAGGTGCTAAGTACCTTGCCATTGCTCAGGCTGACTTTGAACTCGAGCTCCTCCTCTCAGCCTCCCAAGTGCTGCGATTACAGGCATGCGCCACCGCGCCCAGCTACTATAAAGGGTTTTAATTAAGTTAGGCCCATCTACTAACTCTGAGAGGTGTTGAAATTTCAGAGATATCATATACACTATGATTAAGGGAACATCACCTATTAGAACCACAATTTAATCACTTGTAGCATGCCTGTCCATCCTAAACTCATTAAAAAAAAAAAAAAAAGCTATGAACACGACTCACAAAGAATGTTGCCACAATGATATTATGCAATTTTAGTTGCCAATGGGTAAAAGTGACTCAGAATAATGTTTAAACATTATAAATATAAAGTATTATGGGATGTCATCAATTAATGAACACTAAATTTAAATGGAGCTGTATATATGTAACTTATTGTTAAAATTAATGGAAATTAATGGTTTAGGGCTCCTAGAATTAGGAAAAAGAACCAAAGGTTAATGTAAAATAATCAATGAAACAAACAAAACCTTTAAGCTTTTTATCAGTAGATATAAAATACACGTAAAAATATGATTCTATGCCAAAGTGGTACAAATCTAGTGCAATATGAAAAACTAAAAAGCTAGAAAAGGATTTTGTTATAAATCTTATGAGACCTAAAGGCGTAAAGCAATTTTTATTCACTCTTCCACACATTCTATAAGTTGATTTCAGATTAATGGTTAAGGCTTAATACAGATTGAGCATCCCTAATCTGAAATTCACAACTTTCTCAGCACAGATATGATGCTCACAAAGTTTAAGATTTGGGAGCATTTCATATCTGGAATTAGGGATGTTCAACTGGTAAGGTTTATGTAGACATTTCAAAATCAAAAAAACCTCCCAAATCTGATACACTTCTTATCCCAAGCACTTTGGAGAAAGGGTATTCACTCAGCCTGTATGTCTGTAATAAACATTGCCTTTCAAGGTAATATTTTTAAAAAGTAAAAGCAATTTTTCATGCCCCAGAAGAGACTTACTGTCATCTAAAATCATGTATCAATCACATTTCTTTTTAGAACCAAGAGACTTAACTTCAAATATTTGGACTATTTATCATGCCATACCTTCTCAGCTTCTCCCTCTCTTCTCTCTCCCTTTCTTCTCTTCGTTTCAGGCGCTCCTGGTTTCTTTTCTCTTGCTTCTCAGCTACAACTCTCTTAAAAGCAATAAAAAAGGAGTTTATTTACTGTCAATTTTTAATTATCTTTACCATATCTGGTTCACAATATAGTATAATTAACCTCAGAATCTGTTGGAAAAAAACAATTCAATTTGATGTTTAGGCAGATGTAACTATTAAACTCATGAGCCTGCTTTCTATAATCTTCCTCCCTTTTGTGAAAAATGTGCAACATCTCAAAACTTTTCCATGATTTCTTCATGACATTTCAAAATTACTTTGATAATTTTTCTCTCCTGAATGTTTTCTAGCATTTTTATATACTTATAATGAATATAACAACCATCACAAATATCCATTCCTTATCATTTCCAATGTGGCAATGTCTTATTACTTCCAACCACCACTTTAATGCTGCTGCCTTTAAAGATATGAGTTAAGTGGTAAAGAGTTCTGTTGCTAAACCTGTTTCTGCAAAGAATCCTAAGTATGTGTTGTTATTATCAACAGAGCCCATCAACTATTTGTTAAAATGAAATTCATTTTGACAATTTTTAGAAATGTGAGATTTATCCCAGCTACTCAAAAACTGGATAGGAAATAAATGTATACTGAAAATATGATATGTCCCTGTTTTATTTCCTTTCTTTCTTTTTGGTACTAGGGATTGAACCTAGAGGTGCTTTACCACTGAGCTACATCCCCAGCCAATGTTATTTAGTTTGAGACAGGATCTCGCTAAATTGCTAAGGGTCTAAGTTGTGAAGGCTGGCCTCGAACTTGTGATCCTCCTGCCTCAGCCTCCCCAGTTACTGGGTTTATAAATGATTTCCCTGGGTATTTTCTGAATCTACATTATTGTAAAAGTCAAGCCATGGATCTTGGGTCAATTCCAGTGATACAACTACATGGAAAGTGACTCTCCAGTGTTGCCATATTTGGGCCAGTCCTCAACTTTTGACAAAGGCTACAGTACCATAATTCTTTAAAAATCAGCCACATCAGAGGGCTGAAAGTAACTCTGCCTTTTACCGCTTCAAATCCCCCCCTTTTTGTGTGTGTGTATTTGCTTATTACCTCAAAAGCACTGGGGAGATAAGAACTATGCAGCCTTTTTTTTTTTTTTTTTTGCAACAGCATGTATATTTAACTAATAGTGACTGTCCTTCTTTCATAGGCTGTCCTAATTTCTTCCTGAATGGAGGAAGGTACATAAAACTAGAGGTTATATAGGCTTGTATTTAGTAAAGAACTCAAAAGGGGCTGGGGTTGTGGCTCAGCTGTAGAGTGCTCGCCTAGCACGTGTGTGGCCCAGGTTCGATCCTCAGCAACACGTAAAAATGAAGGTATTGAGCCGGGCGCGGTGGCGCACGCCTGTAATCCCAGCACTTTGGGAGGCTGAGGCAGGAGGATGGCGAATTCAAAGACAGCCTCAGCAATGGTGAGGCACTTAGCAACTCAGTAAGACCCTGTCTCTAAATAAAATACAAAAAAGGTCTGGGGATGTGGCCCAGTGGTCAAGTGCCCCTGAGTTCAATCCCCAGTACCACAAAAAAAAAAAAAAAAAAAAAAAGAAGGCATTGTGTACAACTAAATAAATATTAAAAAAAAAAAAAAAAAAACTCCAAAATATTTCAATATATACTGGGCTCATTTTCTCAATCTTTCTGAAAATATTATTATATCAATATATAATTATAGATTTTACTGAAAAAGATAACACCTTACATTTTAGGGGATTTTGCAGAATAGGGTCAGTTTATAAACCAGTTTAAATGACTAATTCAACACAAAAATGTTACCTCCTGGAATAACAGGATAATACTTGAAAAACTGTTTCTCAGACATCATCCATAACCCACCTGAATCCCCATTTATAAGTCTATACTATTCAGTATGAACTGTTGATATAAATCACAATTGAGAATACTGTTCAAAAGACAATAGCAGATCAAAAAACAAGCAGCAAAATAGGATAGCCAGATATATTAATTTACCAAAGTACCTTTAATTCTTCAAGCTTCTCTCTTATTTCAATAAATCCCAGATGCAGTTTACCCCCAAAATGATCAGCCAGTCGTCTGTCATTATCATGAAGACCTAAATAGGCAGAGCAGACTTCACAGACTCGAAGTTTCTGCTGCTGGAAACTGGAAGCTGGCATAGAATTCCGATAAACTTCCTAAACAAAAGGGGGGGGGGGAGATAAACAATCACATAAACTTCATCAAAAAGTCAAACAAAATGCCATAGAACACTCTGGGGTCTCTGATGCCTTGCCAGATGTGTCTTTACCAACAGCTGCCACCCACCCACTCCTCACACCACACGGAGAGGGCCTGAAGACCAACAGAGTCTTCAGAGCAAAGCAACCAGATCAAACTGAATTGGTCTACAATGGCTCAATGTGAACAAGACTCTACTTATACTGAACAGGAGAGGGAGGCACAGTGGTCCAGGCCTTGGAGAGCATAGCTGCTGGGTAAGTGACCTTGCCCTGAAGCTTTTTTTTTTTTTTTTTTTCTTAATCTGACTTAAAAAAAAAATCTTAGGAACATCAATTTTATCACACAATGTGCAAGAAACAGAAATTTATTAAGAACCAGCTCTGCTGTCCTAGAAGCATGGGAGAAAGGACAGAGAACAGCAGGGTAGGGTAAGTATCGCAGGGGAAAAGAACCTCTGATGTCCCTTGCAGGTGGAGACAGAGGAGACTCCTAGTAAAATCAAGCTCCTGGCTGGAATCCGTGCCTGAGTCAGACTGCTTGCCCATCACAATCCCACAGTTGTTGGAGTCCATGCGCGATCCAACACCAAGATGTGAGGATCCACAGATCTCAAGGTCTTTTCGCTGTCGACTGATTTGTCTGTTTCAGCTCTGCATTTTCACTGGAGCCACTCTGCTTCTAAATCTAGGACGTTTCTGCCCTCTTCTCATTGGAGCCACTTTTTTCCCCTGAATGCCAGCTCGCAAAACCAAGGCATGCAACAACAGTTGTTGAATGCAGGTGGTGATCCACCTAGTAACCACCTTCCAACCCTTGCTATTATTAATGGACTGCTCTATAGAGATACCTCGGGAGGATGTGCTGTTGTCTGCTGTGGCCCAGCTACTGAGGATCCTCCAAGGGATAAAAAGAAATGCTGGGAGTGGAGGTCCTCACATGCAGGAAACAAGAGGCAAATGGCAGACACACTGGCACTTCCACCACCTTTCTGCCCTGACTACTTGGCCATCTCAGGCAGCTGATACTAAAAGGGATAGGAAGGACAGGCTCACTGGCACTCCTTTAGGTGCACACTGGAAGGATATACAGGACCTGGCAAGGCCTAACTCCCCAACACATAGGCTTCACCTAGAATGTGTAGCCTGCCCCCTGGATTATCAAGTGCGAGGGTATCAGATATGTAGCCAATGCTTCATGGTATTTTCGATTTGCTAGGGACACTGAGGTATTACAGGTCTCAAGACCCTCATCAACCCTAACTGTCATAATTGTGGGGTCCAGGCTTAACAGAACATCTAGACGAATATTCCTCACCCTGGCTCAACCCTGGGTGGCCCATTATTTGCTCTATTGTGGACCTCTGCGTAGGGTCCACCATCAGTATTTGACTGATGAGGCTCCATGCTTCCTTGAAAATGTGCAGGAGATTGTCATACCTTGCCTGCATGAACTGCTTCTTCAGGTGCTTAGTGGTGTTTGCCGTAAATCGGCATCTCCTTATGAGATTGAAATACAGAATGAAACCCAGGCTCTAGACATCCACTGTGGTGGCCCTCATATTCTTTCCACTGGATGACTCCAGGAGTAAAGTACTGGAGAGTGCCCTCAAACTTGTTCAGCTTCTGCCCAGCGATGAATCTGGTGGTCTGGTCAAAATTGATGAGTTTGATATTGCCTCCGGCAATCACCAGGATGTTCTCTGTCTTAAGGTGTAGGTGCACAAGGCACTTCTTGTGCCAGCAGCACAGGACACACATGATCTGTCTGCAGTCTTCAGGCCTCCTTCCTTCAGATACCACTAGACTCTGGGATGCAGTACCATCTGTTCCCCAGATGCATGTTCCATGACGATGTAAATATTTTAGATGATCTCAGTGAAAGAAGTAGATTACTTTTCAGTGGTCCATGGCCATCATCATACCCAGTTGAGATAGGACAGCAATGTTCATTTCTATCTTTTACATGACTTTCAATGCCATCTCTATTCCAGTGAAAAAATGGTGGGCTACTGTAGTGTGGGTGAAGCTACCCCCTGCCCAATGTTCCTCAGGACCTGATTATGGTCCACAAAGTTGGTCTTTTAGCACCTGGGCCCCTGTAGCACTACACTGCTCAGACTACTTTTCCTACCTATCACTGGAACACCAAATAAGGATGCCAGCTTACAAAATAAGCAAAAAACCAAAATAAACCCAAAATTAAAAATACATATCAGGAGCCGGCGCGGTGGCGCACGCCTGTAATCCCAGCACTTGTGAGGCTGAGGCAGGAGGATCGCGAGTTCAAAGCCAGCCTCAGCAATGGTGAGGCACTTGGCAACTCAGTGAGACCCTGTCTCTAATAAAAATACAAAAAGGACTGGGGATGTGGCCCAGTGGTCAAGTGCCCCTGAGTTCAATACCCAGTACCAAAAAAAAAAAAAAAAAATACATATCAGCCGGGCGCGGTGGCGCACGCCTGTAATCCCAGCACTTTGGGAGGCTGAGGCAGGAGGATCGCGAGTTCAAAGCCAGCCTCAGCAATGGCGAGGCACTTAGCAACTCAGTGAGACCCTGTCTCTAAATAAAATACAAAAAAGGGCTGGGGATGTGACCCAGAGGACAAGTGCCCTGAGTTCAATCCCCGGTACCACAAAAAAAAAAAAAAAAAAAAAAAAAAAATACATATCAAAACACAACCACCCAACCACTTTATCTGGAAGTCCAATAGCTCACCACCGCCAAAAGTCTTCTGTACGTATAGACAAAAACAGCCAGTATGTGAAATTCCCTCACAATGGCTCCTTGTGAGGTTACAGCAAGAAATGGCCCATGCCCATCTCACTTTTTGGCCTCCAGGATCTTTTTGACTTTCATGATAAGAATAAGAAAGGGACTAGGTTAGTATGGTGGCCCATGCTTGTAATCCCAGCAACTCAGGAGACTGAAGAAGGAGGATCACAAATTCAAGACCAGTCTCAGCAACTTTGTGAGATCCTGTCTACAAATAAAAAAATTAAAAAAAGGGCTGGGGTTGTGGCTCAGTGGTAGAGCGCTCAAGCATCATGCGCACGGCCTGGGTTCGATCCTCAGCACCACGTAAGAATAAAGGCACTGGCCAGGCGCAGTGGCACATGCCTGTAATCCCAGCACATGGGAGGCTGAGGCAGGAGGATCGCAAGTTCAAAGCCAGCCTCAGCAACGGCGAGGCACTTAGCAACTCATTGAAACCCTGTCTCTAAGAAAATACAAAAAAGGGCTGGGGATGTGGGCCAGTGGTCGAGTGCCCCTGAGTTCAATCCCTGGTACCCCCCCCCCCACAAAAAAAAAGAATAAAGGTGTTGTGTACAATTAAAACAAATAAATAAAAATGGCTGGGGATGTAGCCGGGCGCGGTGGCGCACGCCTGTAATCCCAGCACTTTGGGAGGCTGAGGCAGGAGGATCGCGAGTTCAAAGCCAGCCTCAGCAATGGCGAGGCACTTAGTAACTCAGTGAGACCCTGTCTCTAATAAAATACAAAAAAAAGGGCTGGGGATGTGATCCAGTGGTCGAGTGCCCCTGAGTTCAATCCCCAGTACCAAAAAAAAAAAAAAAAAAAAAAAAAAAATGGCTGGGGATGTGACTCAGTGGTAAAGCACCCTTCGGTTCAAACCCTGGTGTCAAAAAAAAAAAAAAAGTATGGACTCAAGAAACCTTTTGCTTAAGTGGGTTATGGAGAATGATATTTACTTGATTAGAAATTAAAATTTGGGGCTGGGGTTGTGGGTCAGCGGTAGAGTGCTCACCTAGCACATGCACAGCCCGGGTTCGATCCTCAGCACCACATAAAAATAAAAAGGCATTGTGGGGGCTGGGGTTGTAGCTCAGTGAAAGAGCGCTTGCCTAGCACGTGCGTGGCCCGGCTTCGATCCTCAGCACCATATAAATGCATTGTGTACAACTAAAGCAAATAAATAAATATTTAAAAAAAAAAGCATTGTGTACAACAAATAAACATTTAAAAAATAAAATTTATAGGATTTAAAAAAAAAAAAAGTCAAACAAGAGGGCTAGGGAAATGGCTCTGTGGTAGAATGTTTGTATACATGCATGAATCCCTGAAGCTGAACCTTTGCAAAGAAAAGTCATGCAAGAAAATATAAAAGCATGGCTATTTTGTTATAAAAAGTATAGGTTCTCCTTTATCCCTGTCCCCTACATCCTGTCCTAGAATACTTTGCTAGAGGTCAGAGGTCACAGGCCCACACACCTTTTGCCAAAAAACTACTACCCTAACAATTCTACCACGGTACAGAATAAAATGGTCTGCAAAGGTTTTCTCAATGTTCTTTTCTATAGTTTTTGTTAAAAATATGATGTGGGGCTGGGGTTGTGGCTCAGCGGTAGAGCGCTCGCCTAGCACGTGCGCGGCCCGGGTTCGATCCTCAGCACCACGTAAAAATAAAAAGCATTGTGTACAACTAAAGCAAATAAATAAATGTTTTAAAAAAAAATATGATGTGGCCAGCCTCTAAACTGCATATCAATGAAGGGTCAAGCAAGCAGAAGCCACCTAAGCTTGCAAAGGAGTACATGTTTTCCACATTGTTACAGACTTACTTCCCAAAGATTGTTTTCCCTCCTTGGAAATGTGGATGTGGCATACAAATGATAAGTCTCCCCACTAAAAGGAATACAGTTCTATTAAGATTAGAGGGGCTGGGGTTGTGGCTCAGCGGTGGAGCACTCGCCTACCATGTGCGCGACCCGGGTTCGATCCTCAGCACCACGTAAAGGCCAATGCACTGTGTACAACTAAAGCAAATAAATAAATATTAAAAAAAAAAAAAAAAAAAAATAAAGTCTGGGCGTGGTGATGCATGCCTATAATCCCAACACTTGGGAGGGTAAGGCAGGAGGATCACGAGTTCAAAGCCAGCCTCAGCAATGGCGAGGCACTTAGCAACTCAGTGAGACCCTGTCTCTAATAAAATACAAACAAAAGGCCTGAGGATGTGGCCCAGTGGTAGAGTGCCCCTGAATTCAATCCCTGGTATTAAAAAAAAAAACAAAGCCGGGCGCGGTGGCGCACGCCTGTAATCCCAGCACTTTGGGAGGCTGAGGCAGGAGGATCGCGAGTTCAAAGCCAGCCTCAGCAATGGCGAGGCACTTAGCAACTCAGTGAGACCCTGTCTCTAAATAAAATACAAAAAAAGGGCTGGGGATGTGGCCCAGTGGTCGAGTGCCCCTGAGTTCAATCCCTGGTACCACAAAAAAAAAAAAAAAAAAAAAAACAAGATAAGAGATAAAATGTGTCCTGAAATTAACTTATCTTTTACTCACCCATTTTCATTTGTATGAAGCTCATTCATTAAACAATAAAAATTGGTGAGTTTGCCTATGTTTTGTCCTCTTTTTTTAACTAACAGGACTCTGGCTTTTGTTTGAGGCAGCAACACACCTAGCTAAAAATATGACATTTTCCAAGCTCCCACAGAACTTTGCCTAAGGTATTAGTGGAAACTGCCAGGCAGAATCTATAGGAAAGTTCTTCAAAATGAAGAGAATAAATAAATTCAGACAAAAAAACAGCACTGGCTGATGTAACCTGCAGATAAAAAGGAAATGAGAAAGAGTATTTACACAGGCTTAAAAGTGTCAACACGAAGATATTTACTAGTTACAAAAGGGAAACACAGTAACTTCCCAGAAAAAAAATATGTACCACGCCCAAAAATGGGGAAAAAAAAAAAAAAAAACACTAACAAATGTCTCAAAAGGATATATCACTACAGTAGTATTCCTATAAAAATCTAGTCATGAGGGTTGGGCATGTAGTTCAGTGGTAGAGCACTTGCTCAGTATGTGTGAGGCCCTCTTTCAATCCTCAGTACATAAAGGAAAAAAGGAAGGAAGGAAAGGAGAAAGGGCAAGACAAGAAAAGCAAGAAAGGGAAGAAAAGAGAAAAAGAAATCTAACTAGGAGGGAACGTTAAGACAAACTCAAAAGACATTTTGCAAAATAAATGATGAATACTTATCAAAACAGTGAAGGTTGTATTCTTCAAAGACAGACTAAAACAGTTCCAGATTAAAGTAGACTAAAGAGTAAAGAGGCCTAACAAAATGAGACATACAATCTTGGACTGGATCTTGAAGAAAGAAAATTTTCTTTCTTTAAGAATAAAGAATAAGCTGGGTGTGGTGGCGCATGCTGTAATCCCAGCACTTGGGAGGCTGAGGCAGGAGGATTGTGAGTTCAAAGCCAGCCTCAGCAATGGTGAGGCACTTAGCAACTCAGTGAGACCCTGTCTCTAATAAAATACAAAAAAAAAAAAAAAAGGGCTGGGGATGTGGCCCAGTGGTCGAGTGCCCCTTAGTTCAATACCCAGCACCAAAAAAAAAAAAAAAAAAAAAAAAAAAAAAGAATAAAGAATATTGGACTGGGATTGTAGCTCAGTGGTAGCGTGCTCGCCTAGCATGCACAAAGCACTGGGTTCAATCCTCAGTGCCACATTAAAAAAGATAAAGATATTGTGTCCACCTAAAACTAAAAAATAAATATTAAAAAAAAAAATAAAGAATATTATTCAACGAAGATAATCTCCTGGCATTTTGTATTCTGACATGAACTTTATAACCATTAAAAACAAATGCTTGGGGGCGAGGGTTGTGGCTCAGCGGCAGAGCGCTCGCCTTGCAAGTGCGCAGCCCGGGTTCGATCCTCAGCACCACGTAAACAGAAATGCATTGCATTGTGTACAACTAAAGTAAATAAATAAATATTTAAAAAAAAAATGCTTGGAAAAAAAAAGAATATTATTGGGACAACTGATGATACGTGAATAAAGTCTTTAATAGCCTTGTATGAATACTAATTCTTGATTTTTCATAACTGCATTGTGCTTACATAATAAAATATCCTTGTTTTAAACACAAAGTATTTAGAGATAAAGAAAACATCGTTTTCAGTACTGGGGATTGAACCCAGAGTCTCTCTACCATTGAGCAATATCTGCAGCCCTTTTTTTAAAAAAATTATTTTATTATGAGATAGGATCTCACCAAGTTGTCCAAACCAGCCTTGAACTGATCCTCCTTCCTCAGCCTACAGAGTAGCCGGGATTATAGGTGTGAGCCATCAGCCTAACAAGAAACATCTTAACTGTAACAAACTGAGACAGTTTAACCACACACTGGTATGTATACATAGAAAGAAAATGATAAAGTAAATGTAATAAAATGTTAACATGGAGAGTGGGGTAAAGGATAGGAGAAGTCTTTGTACTATTTCTTACTTTTGTGATAATATAGCAAAATAAAAATTTTTAAATTAAAACATACATGTACAGATACATGAAGGTATGTCAACTCCATTTTTATGCTTTGATCTTCTTTTTACTTACCTTCAGCTAAGGATGTAGGTTAGACTATATTACTACCACAAATTGATAAGCATGAAGATGAGTCCCCACAGGAAGGATGGCTAAACCTAATACCAGAAAATAGTCTGTATGTTGGATGGCATTATGGGATCAAATCATGTTTCCCTAGTCCTAAATATTAACTGAGAAAAAAATAAATCCTTCTTTTAAGCCACAAGTTAGGTTTTTTATTATATGGAGCTGAGAACAATCTATAATAGACAAGTAAAATTTTTCAAGTGTTATCCTTAGTAAAAACAAACTGATAATAATATATGCATAAGAGGCTAACCATGTTAAGCTACTATGTAAATATTAGTAAAGCTCTGAATACACATATATTAAGATTCATGGAGCTAGGTGCAGTGGTGCATGAGTACATGAGGATCATGAGTTCAAAGCCAGCCTCAGCAACGGGGAGGTGCTTAGCAGCTCTGTGAGACTCTGTCTCAAAATAAAATACAAAGTAGGGATGGGGATGTGGCTCAGTGGCTGAGTGCCTCTGAGTTCAATCCCTAGTACCCCCCCCAAAAAAAAAAAAAAAAAAAATCATGAAGCTTACAACTATATTGAAGGAAAAGAAATAATGCTCATTGGCTTGATATATCTAAGAGTCTTCATGGAAATCAACTATAAATTAGCTATAAAGTACTTTTCATTTAAAAATTCACTGTTTATTTTCTGGATTAACAAAATTGCATTTATAGAAACCCTAAATATTTAGACATTGAAATTATCAAGAATGGCTATATGGTATATCTTTTTATATCCTATCACTATTATTGAACTTGTCTTTATATTTAAAATGGTTATCAACAGCATACAACTTAGTCTTGCTTTAAAAAAAAAAAAAAAAAAAAAAAAAAACAAACGCCAGGCACAGTGGCGCACGCCTGTAATCCCAGCACTTTGGGAGGCTGAGGCAGGAGGAACGCGAGTTCAAAGCCAGCCTCAGCAATGGCGAGGCACTTAGTAACTCAGTGAGACCCTGTCTCTAATAAAATACAAAAAAAAAAAAAAAAAAAACAAAACAAAAAAAAAAAAAAAAACCTAAATTCACAGTCTCTGCCTTTTAATCAGAATGTTTAGACCATTTACATTTAACATAATTGTTGATATAATGGGTTTAAATTTACCATCTTGCAATTTATTTTCTATTTGTCCTTTACACTATTTATTCCTTTGCTCCTGCTTTTTTCTTTTAGAGTATTTTTTTAGAATTCCATTTTCTTACTACTATTATCTATACCTTATTTTTTACCTCTAATGTTGTCTCTAGGACTTATAGTATACAACTAATAGAAACTTAATTTACAAGAAAGCTGAAGTAGCTATATAAATATTAGCTAAAACCAATTTGAAAACAAGGGACATTCCCAAGGATAAGGGGGAATATTTAGAAATAATTAAGGGTTCCATTCATCAAAAAGGCATAATCCTAAATGTATATTCACCTAATAAAAGAGCTTCAAGGGCTGGGGTTGTGGCTCAGCGGCAGAGCTGAGTTTGCCTAGCACGTGCGTGGCCCGGGTTCAATCCTCAGCACCACGTAAAAATAAAGGCATTGTGTACAACTAAAACAAAAGAATAAATATTAAAAAAAAAAAAAAGAGAGCTTCAAGGGCTGGGGTTGTGGCTCAGTGGTAGAGTGTTCACCTAGCATGTGTGCGGCCCGGGGTTGGATCCTCAGCACCACATAAAAATAAATAAAGGCACTGTGTACAACTAAATAAATATTAAAAAATTTAAAAAAAGAGCTTCAAAACAGATGATGAAAACAACTGACAAAAGGGAAAAAAAAATAGACATATCCACAATTACTACAGCTTGAAACTTATCCACTTCTCTCAATAAAGAGCAGAATAGAAAATCAATAGGAAAAGCTGGGCATATAGTGGCACATACCTGTAATCCCAGCTATGCAGGAGGATATCAAGTTTGAGGCCAGCCTGGGCTACTTGGTGAGATCTCTTCTCAGAATAAAAATTGAAAAGGGGGCTGGGGCTGTGGCTCAGCGGCAGAGTGCTCGCCTCACACGTGCGCAGCCCGGATTCGATCCTCAGCACCACGTAAACATAAATACATTGCATTGTGTATAACTAAAGTAAATAAACAAATATTTTAAAAAAGGAGGGGGGGCTAAGGGTGTAGCTCTGTGGTGTTCTCCCCAGTGCTCTACCACTGGGCTAAATCCCCAGTACCACCCAAAAAAAAAAAAAAAAAAAAAAAAAAAAAAAATCTTCCAAGAAGAAAATTCCATTCCAAGATGGTTTGTAGTAAATTCTACCCCAATATTTAAGGAAGAAATAATATCAATTCTAGATAAAACACTTTCAGAAAAGATAAAACACTTTCCAACTCATTTTATAAATTGATATTAGTGTAATACCAAACCAAAGACAAAGTGTTTACATAAATAAGTGATTAAGACTAGTTGGAGGGTTGGGGTTATGGCTCGCCTAGCACAGGCATGGCCCAGGTTCGATCCTCAGCATAACGTAAAAATAAAGGTATTGCATACAACAAACAAACAAACAAATAAATAAATAAGACTGGTTGGAGGGGCCAGGGATGTGGCTCAGTGTTAGAGGGCTTGCATAAGGCCCTAGGTTTGATCCCCAGCATAGCACAACACAAAAGAAAACAGGAAAAAAAAAAACCTGAAGATTAGTTGGAAAATAAGATACTGAGCATAAGTCTTCTTTTCTTTTAACTCTCTCCTTTCTGTGGAAAACATCTAACATGTATTAGTTCCTTCCCTTCCTTTAAGGAATATTTTTATTATAATATCATAAGGAATATTCAACATAATATCTTCTTGATGTGCAGGGTCATCATTATAATGGTAGCATTATAGGAGTACTATGAGGAGCAATGACCATAGTTTCTCCTTTTCTCCTCCCTGCCCTCAATTCTTGCCTTCCTCCTCTGCTGAATAGCAACGTTAAGGCAGGTTAAGGAAAGATGCTAAAGGACATACTAAAATAAGAAAGCTGTGATAAGGACTTCTCAGGAGCCACCCTACAGTGCTAGAACTGAGATAATGATCCATCAGACCACAGTTTGGCCAAGACTGCTTAACAATGCATACCTCCCTCTTCCCCACTGCCCCAATTCTTCTATTTAAACCTTCAGGTCATGTCAGCACCTGGAAGACATGCCTAAAAACATGTCTTCCCAGTGTGGCTACGCCGATTAAAGTTCTTTTCTCGCTTTTTTGCAATTACCCTTTGGGTTTGATTTTTGGAGTGAGTAGCCAAACCTGGATTTTGTACCTGGCCTGGGACTCCTGTAATGCTTTTAGTTCATATTTTGTGGTAAATCAATAAATCACTGTGAAATTTAAAAAAGAAAGAAAGCTTCCCTAGGGCTAGGAATATGGCTCAGTAGTAGTTTGCCTAGCACGTGTAAGCCCTGGGTTCCATACCCAGAACCACAAAAAAAATTTTTAAATTAAAATGCCTTGCCTATATTCTGCCTTTCCTCTCCAGTCTGAAGACCATCAGTGATACCAGAACAGAAGGAAAGAAGGAAAAAGAACAGGCACCCTAAAGCAGTTTGAGTGATAGGGTTTTCCTTATCATTTTTGATCTTGCCACAAAAGACCTTGTCTTCTTTAACAATTAAACTACAATGGTGAGAAGTTTAAAGAAAAAGAAAGATCAGGATTAAGGGAAGACACCTGGGGTTGAGAAAAAACACTGCAGAGTAGGTAATCATAAGTCAGACTACCTATATAGGCCATGAAGATTACCATAAAGTAAACCAGATGTGATCAGTTAGGAGCAAAGAGTACACTATAGAAAAAAAAAAGAGTACACTATAATCCCTACAAAGACATTTGATTTCCTAAAATACATCAGATGTACCAATCAAAATAGAACTTTGCGGGATATCAGATTTCAACCTGTGCTGAGGAAGGAGGAGGTTGGGAATGCAGCTCAATACCAGGACATCTCTGCCTATATGAAGCCCTGAGGTCCGATACCCAGCACCACCAAGAAATGAAGAAAAAAGAATGAGAGAAGGTCCCAAGGTATTAGCAAATTAGACTAAGGTGGGAAGAGAACCAAGAATACTATAGCACGAGGGTGAATGAGAGTATGGTGTCATAGCAACCAGAGTATATGTGTGTTTGTGTGTACAACTGTTGAGCGTGTATGACTGGATAGTTTAATACACCTAACAGTTAAAAATTTCAATACATCCGTGGCTCCAAGTTCCCCAAAACCACTAATTTTGAAACAAAACCCAACAGCATAGCACAGACAACTTAAATAATTTTAAATTTGCTTAAATTCTCTTTAAAAACTTTGTAAAAATTTCTAGTCAAATATACAATGTGAACAGATACTAAGGTTATACCACTATTAACAATTTACCTCAGCTTCTCTTTTCTTTGCCCGTGCTTTTTCTACTTCATCCATTACTTTCTGGGATTCTTCCACATTCCCTTCAGCTCCTAGTTGTTCCACCTTGGCTAATAATTTACCAATTTCTTCATTTAATTCATGGACACGTTCTGCCTAGAAACAAACAGAAAAGAAAATCATGAAAAAACAACAAAATATTAAACTTCAAAGTATTTCAAAAATGCTCAGAAAAGATTTGTTATCTAAGGCAATATGATCATATCCACTGAAACACCAGGATGTTCTGAGACTCTGCCTTCACATCAGTGAAGGTCAAAGATACTAGCAAGCAACAGAACTGCTACTTTCTAGCCTGGGCTTAGGTGTACTCCAAGTGTAAAAACACCTTTCCTCCCATGATCTGGAACTCTATGTTCCCAAATCATCTCTTGCTTTTTCCCCTCCTCATAAAATAAACTATATTATCTTTAGTTTCCCAGAATTATGCCCTGTTTCTGCTTGTTTTTGCACAGACTATTCCTCTTCCTGGGATGTCCCCCTTACCTAATGAATATCTATTCATTCACCAAGATCTGATTCCAAGAGTGTTTTCTGTGAAGCATTTCTGAAAAATCATCACATCCCAGCCCCACTGAAACATGTAAGCACAAATGGCCATATTATCCTTTGTGCCACCTTTGTGTCATTTTTCACAATTTTTTTTTTTTTTTTTTTTTTTGGTACCAGGGATTGAACTCAGGGGCACTCGACCACTGGGCCACATCCCCAGCCCTTTTTTTTGTATTTTATTTAGAGACAGGGTCTCACTGAGTTGCTCAGTGCCTCGCCATTGCTGAGGCTGGCTTTGAACTCGTGATCCTCCTGCCTCAGCCTCCCAAAGTGCTGGGATTACAGGCGTGCGCCACCGCGCCCGGCTTGTTTTTCACAATTACTTTTATTCATATCATATGACTTAAAGATAGCTGTATGAATTTTCCATCCTTGTATCTCTGATGTCCAACAAATAGTATTAAGCTCAAATATGAATTAAAGAAATGAACTAGTGGATGCTCTGTAAAGCTATGGATGAATAAATATACTTTAAAAGTGCCAGAATTGCTGCTAAACCAATTACTGACTGTGAAATTGTAGCCAGTTAGTTACGCCTGAATCCATTTCCTCATTTGAGAGGAATAATACCTATCCCATGAAGTTGTGAAAAATGAAAAAGCATGCTTTGTATGTATACTGCATAACAGTATAGATTTTCCATACACTTGTGTGTCACCCTTTCTCCAGAGTCCATGTTTTCCACTGGGATTAATTCTTGCCTTAGGTTTGATATAGTAGTAGTCGTCGTCGTCATCATCATCGTCGTCGTCGTCATCGTCATCATCATCATCATCCTGGGAAACTAGTTCCCTCATATTGTTTTAATGGCATATGACACTCAAGTCTTTATTTTGAATCAAAATAAGAAATTGGTCTCTGTGGCCAATCACATTAGCAAATAAGGTTTTTATTTGATATGAGAATCCAGTCTCAACAAACTAGATGGTCAATAATCTTTACATCTCAAAGTTCCCTCAACCCAAGATTTTCCTTCTCTCAAAGAGATTCCCAACTCTGTTATCACTGTTTTTCCTCTTTACCAAAGTAGTATTTTCCTATAAAAATCTGTCACTGTTAAACTGATTAATGCCTACAGCTTCACCCTCTCCTGTATCCCTGCCCTCTGCCATGTTAACTAAGTACCACTGTTTTCTGACACAGCTGGGCCATGCAATTGCTTCAGTTACAGGGAGGACAGTAAATATGACCCACGAAAGCATTGAAAAGCACTTCTATGACTGGATGTAATGCTTCTGCACATCTCTCACCATTATGAAAACATGGCCAGGGCGGGCGCGGTGGCGCACGCCTGTAATCCCAGCACTTGGGAGGCTGAGGCAGGAGGATCGCGAGTTCAAAGCCAGCCTTGGCAATGGCAAGGCACTTAGCAACTCAGTGAGACCCTGTCTCTAATAAAATACAAAAAAAAAAAGGGCTGGGGATATGGCCCAGGGGTTGAGTGCCCCTGAGTTCAATCCCCAGTACCACCAAAAAAAAAAAAAAAAAACATGGCCAGGCTACCCTTCTGAGCATGGCTCAGTAGTCTCCAGCTGACTATGAAACAAGTGACAGGAATAACAGTCAAGTTTAATCTACATTATTGACTACATACTAATGGACTAAATTAATATTGAATTGTCTAAGTCACTGAATTTTGAGGTAGTTTTGTTATACAGCACTTTTGTTGTAGTATATAGTGTTGTGTAACCAATACAACTTGGGCTCTACCTAGTGTTTGTCAATCTCTTTTAACGATGAAATATTATATCCCTTATAGCTCAGGGTGCACATTTTTTTTTTTGCGGGGGGTACTGGGAATTGAACTCAGGGGCACTCAACCACTGAGCCACATCCCCAGCCCTATTTTGTATTTTATATAGAGACAGGGTCTCACTGAATTGCTTAGCGCCTCACCATTGCTGAGGCTGGCTCAGAACTTGAGATTCTCCTGTCTCAGCCTCCCAAGCTGCTAGGATTACAGGTGCGGGCCACAGCTCCCGGCTCAGAATGCCCATCTTAATACTCCCTTATCTTCAGAGAACTGACAGTAACCCTTTTCTCAAACAAGGGAATCTATTTCCCTTTGCACATACTATCCAAACACCATATATGAATCCTGTCATATGAACTTTACCTTGGGAACACTCTCAAGTGTTTTTGTAAAATGTACTGGACTATACAGAATGATACAAAACCATGTTATAAAGTATTAAGTTATCAAATCAACCAAATGCAATAAATAGGACCTTGTTTAGATTCTGATTATTACAAACTGACTCACAGGGAAAAAGAAACATATTTAGATATCAGAAGTAAAGAATGGGGGCTGGGGTTGTGGCTCAGCGGTAAAGCGCTCGCCTAGGACGTGTGTGGCCTGGGTTCGATCCTCAGCACCATGTAGAAGTAAGCGCATTGTGTACAACTAAAACAAATAAATATTTTAAAAAAAAAAAGTAAAGAATGGATGTGATATTGTGGTTGTTTTACAGACAAAAGATATGACACCTAGAATATGCAAAAATAAAATAACAGAAAACTAATGGCTTTAAAACTCAGTAATAGATTCATTGGGTATCACTATCCTTTATCCCTACTTACTGTGTTTTGTTTTTTTTTTTAAATAATAATTTATTTACTTTAGTTGTACACAAGGCAATGCATTTATGTTTATGTGGTGCTGAGGATCGATCCCGGGCCGCGCACGTGAGAGGCGAGCGCTCCGCCGCTGAGCCACAACCCCAGCCCATTATTGTGTTTTTAAAGTAAAGAGTCAATACTGACATGTATAATTAAAAACAACAACAACAACAAAAGTAATGAGTCAGGCAAAACATAAGAAGAACACTCAAAACTCAATTGGGCTAGTGTTGTAGCTCAATGGAAGAGCACTTGCCTACCATGTGTGAGGCACTGGGTTTGATTCTCAGCACCACATGTAAATGAATAAAATAAAAAATAAAGGTCCACTGACAACTAAGGGGGGGGGGGACTAGCAATCCCATTAGCAATTCTATTAGAAAATGGGCAAAAGAATAAAAACAAAACTTTTTACTGAAGAGGGCATACAGATGGCAAGCATATACCTGAAAAAAACTCATCATTAGTCATTATGGAAATGCAAATAGAAACCACAAAAAAAAATTACTACATTACTATCATAACAGATAAAATGAAATATGACAACATCAACAAATGCTGGCATAGATGTAAAGAAACTACAGCATTCACACACTGGTGGCAGCAAAGTAAAATTGTGTTCTCGCTCCAAAAAAGTTTGGCAGTTGTTTTCAAAAACTAAACATGGGGGGCTGGGGTTGTGGCTCAGCAGCAGAGCACTCGCCTCGCACGTACGCAGCCCGGTTCGATCCTTAGCACCACATAAACATAAATGCATTGCATTGTGTACAACTAAAGTAAATAAAAAAATTAAAAAAAAAAAAAAAACTAAACATGGGCCAGGCACAGTGGAACATGCCTATGATTCCAGCAGCTCGGGAGACTGAGGCAGGAGGATTACAAGTTCAAAGCCAACCTCAGCAAAAATGAGGTGCTAGGCAACTCAGTGAGACCTTATCTCTAAATAAAATACAAAAATAAGACTGGGATGTGGCTCAGTGGTCGAGTGCCCCTGCGTTCAATTCCCAGTACCCGGGTCCACAGGGAAAAAAAAAAAACCTAAACATGGATTTATATTATGACCCAGTAATTGCATTCTTCGGCAATTTATTCCAGGTGAGTGAAAACATGTGTCTACGCAAATATCTATATACACCCAGGCGAGGTGGCGCATGCCTGTAATCCTAGCACTTCGGAGGCTGAGGCAAGAGGATCAGGAGTTCAAAGCCAGCCTCAGCAATGGTGAGATACTTAGCAACAGAGAGAGACCCTGTCTCTAAATAAAATACAAAAAAGTGCTGGGGATGTGGCCCAGTGCCCCTGAGTTCAATCCCTGGTACCAGGGGGAAAAAAAGTATATATATATATATATATATATTTTTTTTTTTTTTTTGCAGGGGGATGGGCAGGGGAGGTAACAGGGATCAAACTCCGGGGCACTTAATTACTGAGCCACATCTCCAGCACTTTTTTATGTTTTATTTTGAGACATAGTTTTGCTAAGTTGCCAGTCTCTGGCTTTGAACTTACGATCCTCGATCCTCCTGCCTCAGCCTTAGGAGTTGCTGGGATGACATGCAAGCACCTCGGTGCCCAACCATAAGAAAATCTTCTAGTGATGCTACAGCTAAGTATCTTAGTTGTGGTGGTGGATGCACAAGTTTACATATGATAAAATTGGAGATCTATACACATACACATGCATACACAAAAACATGTAAAAGTGGTTAAATATAAATGAAATGTAAAGATTAAACCAAGAGGCCAGGTGGGTGGCACACGCCTGTAATCCCAGCACTTGGGAGGCTAAGGCAGGAGGATCATGAGTTCAAAGCCAGCCTCAGCAAAGGAGAGGCACTTAGCAACTCAGTGAGACCCTGTCTCTAATAAAAACACAAAAAAGGGCTGGGGATGTGGCCCAGGAGTGCCTCTGAGTTCAATCCCAGTGCCAAAAAATACAAAAAGATTAAACCAAAGTCCATTTCTTTGATATACTATAATTGCGTAAGATATTAAGACTGGTAGAGAAAAGAGGAAGAATACATGGAATTCCCTGTGTACATCTGTGCAATCTCTGCAAATTTAATTATTTCAAAATACAAAGGTAAAACCAACAAGTAGTGGGTTGAAACTATACTTTGCACTAATGAAAGGACTGAAATTCTTACCTTTGCTGCAACTTCAGCACTAATCTCTTCTTGAGTTTCTGCTAATCTTTTCTTAGCCACTTCTGTTCTTCGATCACAATCTGCAATGAATGACTGCAGATGATCCATGGCCTAAAACATTTAATTAAAAAAATAATTACTGCCAGAAAGTTAATTTTATTCAGAAATACTTTTATTTTAAAAGTATGCTTTGTTTCTTAAAATGTTAATAAATGGAAACCATGGAAATTTAAAAAAAAATAACAAAAGCAGTTCCAATAGTAAATCCAAAATATTATTTGTCTTGTATCAAACTGGCAAAGAGTAAACATAAATAATTCCAGGAAAGATGGGGCTGAGCTTGTAGCTCAGTGGCAGAGCGCTTGCCTCACATGTATGAGGCACTGGGTTCGAACTTCAGCACCACATAAAAATAAATACATACAATAAAGTTATTGAGTCCATCTACAACTAGAAATATTTTTTTAATATTTATTTATTTACTTTAGTTGTACACAATGCAATGCATTTATGTTTACGTGGTGCTGAGGATCGAACCCGGGCCACGCACTTGTGAGGAGAGCGCTCTGCTGCTGAGCCACAACCCCCACCCTACAACTAGAAATATTTTAAAAATAATAATTCCAGGAAAGATAATGCTATTTAAAAAAACCTGCCACTTTCACAGGCTATTGTAAAGAAAGCACAAACTAATACAGCCTTTATAAAAATGCACTGTGATTTTTCTTACTGAAAACCCTTTAAGGGACCAGGGAAAGGATGAGGGGAAGGAAAGGGAAAATACTGGGGATTGACACCGGCCAAATTATATGGCTATATTGTGTGCATGTGCAAATATGGTAGTGAAGAATCCCATTGGTAAGTACAATTATAATGCACCAATAAAAAAAAATGGAAAAAAAAAACTTGAAAATATGCCTAGTAATTTTTAAAAATATTTATTTATTTGCTTTAGTTGTACACAATGTGCTTTTTTTCATGTTTACATGGTACTGAGGATCAAACCCGGGCCGCGCACTTGCTAGGCGAGCGCTCTACCACTGAGCTACAATCCCAGTCCCTCCCCTTAGTAATTTTACTTCCAAAAATTTATTCTAAGAAATTAACAAAAAATATAGAGATTAATATTCAAACACATTCTTTACATTGTAAGGGCAATAAAAAGTTGTAAATACTAAATAAATAAATAAATAAATATCTAGCCAACACTGAAATTTTGATCTTCCTTCATTAAAAAATAGAGAACACTTCAAGATTCACTTACAAATAAAAGGCAAGTTACCAATATGCAGTAGGATCCCACCTTTATAAAACAAATCAGCATAGAAAAAATGAAAGAAAAACCATATACAAAATGAGTTTTAACATTGTTAAAATGTCAACAATATGCAGGCGCAGTGGCATTTGCCTGTAATCCCGGAGGCTGAGACAGGAGAATAGCAAGTTCAAAGCCAGCCACAGCAAAAAGTGAGGCACTAAAGCAATTCAGTGAGATCCTGTCTCTAAATAAAATACAAAATACAGCTGGGAATGTGGCTCACTGGCTGAATGCCCCTGAGTTCAATCACTTGTCCCCACCTCTTCCCCTCCCCCACCAAAAAACATGTTTAACAATAATTATTTCTAAATATTATAAGATTTTTGTTTTCTGTGTTTTTAAAATTTGCCACAATGAAAATGTTAAGATCAGGGAAAAAACCCTTTTCAAAGAATGAACCATTGGAAAATTTTAACAACGTCTTAAATAGAAAATTCTAGCTCACTGCTTACGTAAAAGTATTTAGTGAGCATATGTTATGTCAACGATTAAATAGTAACTTAAAAGTATGCTTTAAAAACAAGTGTTGAAAAAACAAAATGTTTAATTTAAAACATAAATTTATTCTGCACATACTGAATTCTAAAAATAGTCTGATAACCCAAGAATTTCTTCAAAGTGAATAGGGACAAAAATGAAATTCTTCTTCAAAGCAATAAGAATTATTTCAAAAGTTTTTTTTAAATCCATGATGATAGAGATAACTATTAATTATTTTAATGCACCTTTATCTTTTAAATAGCAACAGAAATCTTTGTAAATTTTCTTATGACAAGATAAAGGCATATATTACAGGCATATAATGCATGTCTGTTAATCCCAGTGGCTTAGAAGGCTGAGGCAGAAGGATCACAAGTTCAAAGCCAGCCTCAGTATAAAAGGTGCTAATCTACTCCATGAGACCCTGTCTCTAAATAAAATACAAAAAAGGGATGGGGATGTAGTTCAGTGATTGAGTGCTCCTGAATTCAATTCCAGGTATCCCCACAACCGCCCCAATTAAAAAAAAAAAAAAAAAAAAAAAAAAATGGTAGATCACAAAGCAGTGAGAAATAAGGAAGATCAATCAACAAATAAGTCTTGGGTCAATGAAACAGTTACTAGGAGATAAACACACCAAGTAGAATAAATTCTACAAGAGCAAATAAACTCAAGATGGATCAAGGATTTAAATGTATAAAATGAAGTAAAAGAGTACTGGGGAGCCGGGCGCGGTGGCACACGCCTGTAATCCAAGCACTTTGGGAGGCTGAGGCAGGAGGATGGAGAGTTCAAAGCCAGCCTCAGCAATGGCGAGGCACTTAGCAACTCAGTGAAACCCTGTATCTAAATAAAATATAAAAAAAGGGCTGGGGATGTGGCCCAGTGGTCGAGTGCCCCTGAGTTCAATCCCCGGTACCACAAAAAAAAAAGAGTACTGGGGAAAAAGGGGCTCTTTTCACCTCAGAATAGAGAAGGTCTTTCAAATTAATCTAATAGATTTTTGAAAACTGATAAAACATATGCAAAGCCAAAAACCACCCAAAGAAAGAAGAAAATAGGAAAAATACTTGCAATACATATGTGATAAAAAGGACTAATGTTCATAAAATGTTAAATAGAACATATCAATGAGAAATGGCCAACATTCAAGATTAGCTAATAAAAAAAAAAAAAGGTTAAAAACTGTTAGAAACTGTTAGTTCACTAAAAAAGGAAATACAAAGCTGGGCAATGGCACACACCTGTAATCCCAGCAACCAGGGAGGCTAAAGGAGGAGGATTCACAAGTTAGAGGTCAACCTCCAAAACTTAGCAAGATTCTGTCTCAAAATCAAAATTGGACTGGGGATGCAGGTCAGAGGTGAAGTACAATGGGTTCAAGCCCCAGTACCAAAAGCAAACCATAAAATGAGCTTCTCAGAATGCTTTATTTAATGCTGATTCATGTCTTAGAAAAAAATGCCAAAAAAAAAATTAATTTCCCTATTTTTATATAAGCAATTACAATATAAAGGCAATATTACAGGCTGGGAATATACTTCAGGGTAAAGCAAGTGCCTAACATACAGCGAGTTGCTGAGCTTAAGGCCTAGTTCTGCATGTTAGATAGATAGATAGATAGATAGATAGATAGATAGATAAGTAAAGCAGACAAGCAATAATATACACATTATCTGGAGCCCATTCACATACCTATTTCTTCTATTACTTTTACATTAAAAATACTGTTCTTTTTTTTTAATATTTATTTATTTGCTTTAGTTGTACACATGCAAAGCATTTATGTTTACGTGGTGCTGAGGATCGCGCACATGCCAGGTGAGCGCGCCACCGCTGAGCCACAACCCCAGCCCACATTAAAAATACTGTTCTTACTAACACCCACTATGTATACACATGTAACTAATACAAATAAGGATATGAATATAAAAATAATAGCCAAGTTCATCATATTAAAGATACTATACTGGGATTGGAGTTATGGCTCAGTGGTAGAGCACTTGCCTAGCATGTCTGAGGCACTGGGTTCAACTCTCAGCACCACATATAAATAAATGAATAAAAATAAAGGTCCATCAACATCTTTTTTTTTTTTTTTTTTTTTGGTACCAGGGATTGAACTCAGGGGCACTCAACCACTGGGCCACATCCCCAGCCCTTTTTTGTATTTTTTATTAGAGACAGGGTCTCACTGAGTTGCTAAGTGCCTAGCCATTGCTGAGGCTGGCTTTTGAACTCGCGATCCTCCTGCCTCAGCCTCCCAAGTGCTGGGATTACAGGTGTGCGCCACCGCGCCCCGGCAGGTCCATCAACATCTAAAAAAAAAATTTTATAAAGAAAAAAAAAAGATACTGATACATATTCAAGATGTTTTGCTACAAAAGACAATATAATCCATTAAAGCAAAATCACATACATCAAGTTCAAAGAAAAAGTCCTGTTCTTTGGATGCAATTTCATAATCTGCTCTTAAAGCCAGGTCATGGACTTTCAGACATTCTCCAAGATCCATTCTCTAGGGGAAAGAAAAAAAAGAAGAATATTAAAATAGAAAACATTTTTTCACAAATTCACTTAATCACCATAGTCCTCTTTTGAATATATATTAAGCCATACTATTTATGGACGGACCATCAAATTACAAAATGTCATAGACAAGTATAAAATTTGGTATTAGGAAGAAACTGCACCAATTTTGTCTACAAATGAAAGGGAAGAGTGAACATTTTTAAAACTTCAGAACAAATCTATAAGAAAAATCTTTTCAGAATCTTAAAAAGTTTCTAGCTAATATATTATAGCATGCTTCATTTATTCCCATAACAGAAAGATATTCAAAGTTAAATTAAAACAAAACTAAAAGATGATGTAAATCAAACTGCTCAATTAGGGTCAATGTTCTTTGAAGAGCATTCTGTTTGTCAAATAAAAATTCCGCAAAAAAAAAAAAAGACTGTTGACCTTTTTACAAATCCCAGACCAAAACTCCATGGTAACTCATAAAGACATAATCTATTAGTAAGACACAGTGTAAGTGCACAATTATCTATCAGGAAATAAACCCAGAACCCTCCTCTGTGTGGAATTTCCAACTAGTCATTATTTAAAACCAGAGGCTTTTCTCATACCTGAGAAAAATCCCTAAAAATCTATCCGTTTTTACATGTATGTAGACATCTGACAAGAAATTTCATAAAATCCTTTTGGGGAAAAAATGAGTAAGATGCAAAGATAAATACAAATGTGATTAATGGGTGATCAAAGCAAAGCGAGTGCCCGGTGCAGTGGTGCACACCTGTAATCCCAGCCTCTTGGGAGGCTGAGAAAGGAGAATTCCAAATTCAAAGACATTCTCAGCAATGTAGCAAGACCCTGTCTCCAAATTTAAAAAATTTTTGAAAAGGGCTGGAGATGTGACAGTGGTTAAGCACCCCTAGGTTCAATCACCAGTGAGTACACGTACAGACACGTGTACACACACGTGTACACAAACACACACACACACGTGCAAGAGATTTTTCCACATGAAGGTATGAAACCCCCACCTCCAGAAAAGTCTCAATCTCTGCACCATTAATAAAAAAGGAGTACAAGGAGCCGTTATGGTGGCGCACACCTATAACCCCACCAGCTCAAGAGGCTGAGGAAGGGATCTGAAATTCAAAGACAGCCACAGCAAAAGCAGGACACTAAGCAACTCAGTGAGACCCTGTCTCTAAATAAAAATACAAAATAGGGCTGGTGATGTGGGTCAGTGGTCAAGTGCCCTTGTGTGAAATCCCTGGAACCCATCCCCCCCCCCCCCGTTGCCGCCTGAAGCGATGGCCGCTTGGAGCAACGAAGCAGCGGGAAGAAGTTCAGAGGCAAACTGGAAACAAACAGCTTTATATTCTGATAACTTTTCTCTCTGGCTCTAACAACGACTAACACGCGCCACACACACCACCAAAATGGCGCTGACCCGATCAGCAATCTCAGCCAAGTCACTCGAGATCCCGGGCCAAGTCTCATGAGACTACGAAAAGCGACAATGCCCAAATCTCCATGGCCCATAGTCAACCGCAATTTAAGCCATCTCCCCAAACAGGGCTCCTACACACCCCCACCCACACACACACAAAAAATTACAATGTGAATAGACACATAGGTTTTAAAACTATAATATTTGCCCCTTTTGTTAAGTTTTATAGAAGTATAGCATGCATAGAAAAGTACAAATCACTGAGGCAAAAAGATCACAATTTTTCTTTTTTTTTTGGCGGTGCTGAGGATCTAACTGAGGGCCTTATGCATGCGAGTCAAGCACTCTACCAACTGAGCTATATCCCCAGTCCTGGATCACAATTTTAAGGCAAGCCTCAGGGACATAGTGAGACCCTGTCTCAAAAAAAAAAAAAAAAAAAAAAAAAAAAAGGAAGGGTTAGGTACAGTAACCCTGGTTTCAATCCCCAGTACTACAAAAAATGAATAAATTACTTGAAACATTCAAGACTTATAAAATAGGCTTTGTTATATGATTTTTGCCCAACTCAAGGCAGATGTTAAATACTCTATGTTAGCGGAATTTGCAGGTAGGGACCGAGGCTCAAACTGTCGTATAGGAAAAGGAAAGGGGTTTATTGAATTACCAAAGAAACACGTGGAGGGGATGGGGACAAAACCGCGGAAACGGACGGGAGCTGGAGCACGCGGGAACGGGAGTGGAGAGCAGGAGCAGGGAGCCGCAGGAACCAGGTGAGAGCAGGAACAAAAGGGGCGATTTCAGTCCGGGGCTGGCTTAAATAGAGTAGGGGTCATAAAACCCCCTTGGAGTGAGTCCTTGTCCTATAGGCCAGCAGAGGTCATGGGGGGAGGTAGTGGTAGTGGACAAGGGTCTTGCTGGTCAGGTTTTGGTCACGCTGAGGATCTCGGGAGCCGTAGTTTTCACAAGGCACCTGGAAAGGTGTGGCCTTCTGCCTGGGAGGCGTGGCCTTCTGCCTAGAACCAACACTCTAACCATGTTTAACTGGGCTAGGCCAAGCAAAAAAGTTCAGTGGGTTAGGTGTGTTAAGTGCATTTTTAACTTTTGATCACTTTTTGGGGGAAGGGGACGGTGGGTAGGGAGGTGCAGGGAGGGGGAGGTTTTACCAGGGATTGAACTTGGGCACTCAACCACTAAGCCACATTCCCAGGTCTATTTTGTATTGTTTTTTAAACAGTTTTAGTTGCTGAACATAATAAATTTATTTTACTTATTTAATTTTTTAAAATGGTGCTGAGGATTGAACCCAGTGACTCACATGTGCTAGGCAGGCACTCTACCACTGAGCCACAACCCCAGCCCCCCTATTTTGTATTTTTATTTAGAGACAGGGTCTCACTGAGTTGCTTGTTTTTTTTTTTTTTTTCTTTCTTTTTTTAGTTTTCATGGACCTTTTTTTTTTTTTTTTTATGCAGTACTGAGAATCAAACACAATGCCTCACACATGCTAGGCAAGTGTTCTACCACTGAGCCATAACCCCAACGCAATTAAAAAAAAAAAAAAAACTTCATAATAACGATTGTGCCCCACTTTTTGGAAAAAAAATAAATGGTACTAAATCTGTGATGATTCTGCAATGAATGAAATACAGTAAAGAGTGAAAGCAAACTGACATAGAAAATCCAAGAGTGTTTCAAATTTTCAAAATATTTAGAAGGCAAATAAATTTTTCTAATTATTCTTTTTACACATGACAATAGAATGTATTTTGACATACTATACATACATAGAGTATAACTTGCCATTCTTGTGTTGAACATAATGTGGAGTGACACTGGTCATGTATTCATATGTAAATAGAAAAGTATGTTATACGGTCTTTCCCATTCCCAAACCTCCTCCCTTCCTTTCATTCCCCTTTGTCTAATTAAACAAATTTCTATTCCCTGTGCCCCTTTACTGTGTGTTAGCATTCACACATCAGAAAAAATATTCATAGACGGCAAATAAATCATTTAAATATTGTTAAGACATATGACTAATATTAATCATCAGGATGTTTCTAGTAATAGGTATCTACAGCTTACAGGAGTGAGCCTTAGCTTTACAAATGGTATCTAGAAATGACACTGCCTACTTAACATTTTTGCCAAAAATCTGGATACGTGTAAAACAAAGGATATGATCAATTTTGTATAACATTCCAACTAAAAAGGACCGTGAACACACTGGTTCAAGATTCAAAAAAAGCCAGGTGCGGTGGCGCACACCTGTAATCCTAGCACTTTGGGAGGCTGAGGCAGGAGGATCGCTGAGTTCAAAGCCAGCCTCAGCAATGGCAAGGTCTCACTTAGCAACCAAGTGAGACCCTGTCTCTAATAAACTACAAAAAAAGGGCTGGGGATGTGGCCCAGTGGTCGAGTGCCCCTGAGTTCAATCCCTGGTACCAAAAAAAAAAAAAAAAAAAAAAAAAAAAAAAAAAAAAAAATTTTTCAAAAGAAAGCCGGGGGGCTGGGGTTGTGGCTCAGCGGCAGAGCGCTCGCCTCGCATGTGCGCGGCCCGGGTTCGATCCTCAGCACCACGTAAACATAAATGCATTGCATTGTGTACAACTAAAGTAAATAAATTAATATTAAAAAAAAAAAAGAAAGAAAAAGAAAGAAAGCCGGGCGTGGTGACGCACACCTGTAATCCCAGCACTTGGGAGGCTGAGGCAGGAGGATCGCAAGTTCAAAGCCAGCCTCAGCAATGACAAGACACTTAGCAAATCAGTGAGACCCTGACTCTAATAAAATACAAAAAAAGGGCTGGGGATGTAGCCCAGTTGTCGAGTGCCCCTGAGTTCAATCCCTGGTAACAGATAAAGAAAAAAAAAGATTCAAAAGAATAGGCCAATTAAATTTAAATTAAATAAATTTTATCCATATAGTTCTATAACTAAGAAAACAAATTTACAAGTAACTAGATATGAACACAGTACAAGACAAAAATAACTACGCAAAAAAGAAAAGGTTACAGTATGGCATGACTGAGATAAGCCAATGTGATCCAAACTTAATTTTGAAGGGATATAAGTCAAATGAGAAATCTCTACTGAAGGCTGGTTTTAAAAGCAACCCCTGCCAGGTATGGTAGTGCACACCTGTAATCCCAGCAGCTCAGGAAGCTGAGGCAAGAGGATGTCAAGTTCAAAGCCAGCCTAGGCAAAAGCGAGGCACTAAGCAACTCAGTGAGACCCTGTCTCTAAATAAAATACAAAATAGGACTGGGAATGTAGCTCAGTGGTTGAGTACCCCCAAGTTTAATCCCAGGTACCCCCTTTGCAAAGACGCAAACTCTAATCTTCCAAAAATTATTCTGTACATTTATGTACTTAAAAGAGATATCAACAAATTAGGCCAAATGTCTCAAAACCAAGCCACGCAGAAAATCCAGGTAAAAGAGGTAATTAGATAAAGAATTGAAAAATCAAAATGTGACACTAATCGTCAATCAATGGAAGAATTTCTGTTTAAGAAGCTACAATATATTTGTTTTATTATGGTCCAAAGGAACAACAGAGAGGTTTTAACTCTTGGTGTTAAAGATGGAACAAGCTCCCGAAGTTTCTGAGTTGCAGTTTTGAAATCATTTATCTAGTAATATGGAGAAAAAACCTCAACCAGGTAGCATTTATTTTTTCCCCTACTCAGGAATATTACAACTATTTTTTAAAAAACTGTTTTTCTGTCAAACTGTATTAAACTTACTTCTTTTTTTTTTAATATTTATTTATTTGCTTTAGTTGTACACAATGCATTGGTCTTTACGTGGTGCTGAGGATTGAACCCGGGTCACGAACATGCTAGGCGAGTGCTCCACCGCTGAGCCACATCCCCAGCCCTAAACTCACTTCTTAATTACATAAAGTGCCCCCAAAGTTTTTCTATAAGAAATAATAAAGAAGCCAGACGCGGTGGCGCATACCTATAATCCCAACACTTGGGAGACTGTGGCAGGAGGACCACAAGTTCAAAGCCAGCCTCAGCAATGGCGAGGCACTTAGCAACTCAGTGAGACCCTGTCACTAAAAAAATACAAAAAAGGGCTAGGGATGTGGCCCAGTGGTTGAGTGCACCTGAGTTCAATCCCCGGTACCAAAAAAAAAAAAAAAGAAGAAGAAGAAGAAGCAATAAAGATGGTGACGCATGCCTATAATCACAATGGATCAGGAGGCTGAGACAGGAGGATCACGAGCTCAAAGCTAGCCTCAGCAATGGCAAGGTGCTAAGCAACTCAGTGAGACCTGTCTCTAAAAAATACAAAATAGGGCTGGGGATGTGGCTTAGTGGTCGAGTGCCCTTGAGTTCAATCCCAGGTACCTAAGGGGAAAAAAAAGAAAGAAAGAAAAATAAAAAGAAATAATAAAGAATTCTCATTCCTATTACAAAAGCCCTCATCATAAAATGCTATACTAAAAATGCTGAAATTTTTCCAGGCCCCAATGTCTATAATTCAACACACTGATGAATTTCCCAGTGACAATAAGCCGCAACTGAAGCAGCCAACGGATATGTAGAAATTAGAAGGTGCTAATCAAACAATATTATTAAGAAAAAGCAGTAGAAAAAGTTAAAGACTCTTAAAAAAAACAAAAACTCCCAGGGGCCAAGGTTGTGGCTCAGTGGTAGAGTGCTCGCCTAACACGTGCACAGCCCAGGTTCGATCCTCAGCGCCACATAAAAATAAAGGTATTGTGTACAACTAAAATAAATAAATATATTTTTTAGAAATTAAAATAAAAGATATTGTGTCCATCTACAAATTGATAAATAAATAAAAACAAAACCCAGAAAATAAAATAGGAATTAAAGAAGCTAATGGCAAAAGCAAGTTGTCGGGGCTGAAATGTGGCTCAGCGGTAGGGCGCTAGCCTAGCATGTGCACGACCCAGGTTCGATCCTCAGCACCACGTAAAAGTACATGCATTGTGTACAACTAAAGCAAATAAATATATATTAAAAAAAAAAAAGAGAAAGTTGTCATGTTTGTTATAACAAGTCAGTAGTTCAAATTAATCTCTCCAACAATGCCCTTTACATGTTATGCATTTTCAAGAGATACAGTTGTCCACAGGATGCTGTTATTATATTTCATAAAACAAAAAAGATGTCACAGTCAGATGTAGTTCTCAATCAATACCTGGAAAGCATCCACCTCATGCTGATGGTTTTTAGAAACAGGCCCAAGCCCTATCGCTTGAAGACTAAATTGCAAAAGCCACCTAGGTGTTTTTAGTGTGTGAAGCTGACAACCACTCACTGATACTTTCATTCCCATTCCCTGCACAGGAAGATTGACTAGCTTGAGGGTAGTAATACTAGAACACCTGTTTAGACCTATTCTTTGTCTAACATTTCTTCCGCTTTACCATGTAGTACTAAGTTGTTTTAAGTATTTTTCAATAATATTCATCTCCCATACCATGAAAAAAAGATCTGCACAGCAGACATCCAAAGCTCCTTTTTACCAGTTACCTTTATCACCTGACTCTATTTTCAATTTGTTCTCAACAAAAAAATGTAAAAATAACAAATTTTGCCTGTAGTTAACACACCTCTGTTTTTTGTCAGATTCTACAACACACAACCAACCAAAAAAATCAAAAGTGATCATGCCATCCAAGAACAAAACAAGTTAAAAAATATAATTATTCTACTGTAAAAGGCTAGAGTTTTTGGTGAAAGTCGAGTTGGGGAGGTCTGCCTTGGAAGAATGGGCAGAGGAGAATTTATTAACTCAGTGGAATGTGAGTCCACAAAAAGGATTCTTAGTGCCAGGCGTGGTGGCGCACACCTGTAATCCCAGCACTTGGGAGGCTGAGGCAATAAAAAAAAAATACAAAAAAGGGCTGGGGATGTGGCCCAGTGGTAGAGTGCACCTGAGTTCAAACCCCAATACCAAAAACAAAAAAAAAAAAAACAAACCTCCAGTCTGAATGGCAGCTATTAAGAACACAAACAACAGTAAGTATTGACCAGGATGTGGGGAAAAAGGCACACTCATACACTGCTGGTGGGACTGCAAAATGGTGCAGCCAATATGAAAAGCAGTATGGAGATTCCTTAGAAAACTGGGAATGGAACCACCTTATGACCCAACTATCCCACTCCTCAGTCTATACTCAAAGGACTTAAAAACAGCATACTACAGGGACACAACCACATCAATGTTTATAGCAGCACAATTCACAATAGCAAAACTGTGGAACCAACCTAGATGCCCTTCAGTAGATGAATGGATAAAGAAAATGTGGTATATATACACAATGGAATATTACTCAGCAATAAAAGACAATAAAATAATGGCATTCACAGGTAAATGGATGAAGTTGGAGAATATAATGCAAGTGAAATTAGCCAATCCCAAAAATACAAATGCTGAATATTCTCTCTTGATATAAGGAGGCTGATTCACAGTGGGGTTGGGACGGGGAGCACAGAAGGATTAGAGGAACACTAGAAAGGTCAATGGGGAGGGAAGGAAAGGGAGGGGGCAAGGGGGTTAAAAAAAAAAAGACGGTAGAATGAGATGGATATCATTACGCTAAGTGCATGTATGAAGACACGAATGGCATGAATATACTTTGTATACTACCAGATATGTAAAAATGTGCTCTATATGTGTAATATGAATTGTAATGCATTCTGCCATCATATGTATCAACTTAGAATAAAATTTTTTAAAAAAGAAATCATTCATATATTACAAAGATAAGCTTTCAAAAGCAAAATAAAAAATACTTTTGCTCACTAAAACACACACACACACACACACACACGCGCGCGCGCGCACGCGCGCAAGGCACAGTGGTGCACACCTGTAATCCCAGCACTTGGGAGGCTGAGGCAGGAGGATTGAGAGTTCAAAGCCAGCCTCAGCAATGGCGAGGCACAAAGCAACTCAGTGAGACCCTGCCTCTAATAAAATACAAAAAAGGGCTGGGGATGTGGCCCAGTGGTCGAGTGCCCCTGGGTTCAATCCCTGGTACCAACAACAAAAAAACACACACTGTGAATGCACAGAAAGGAATGCGAAATAGGTACACTGAATTGTTTATAGGTCTAAGACTGGGAACAGGGATGATGTACAACAGGAAACATTCATGTTTTATGCTTTATACTCGTGTACTTTGTACTTGAGTACTATATCATAAGGAATAGAATGGGCATTGGATCAAGTCAGAAAACCTCCTTTTATCTCTTGTTACCTATCTGACCCTGAGAAATTCATTTACTCACTCTGAACTTATTTTCCTCAAGTACTTCAAGATTGCTGTATGGATTAAATACAATGTTTATGCACTTTGTCAAATACTTACTTTTGTTTATTGACTACACTGGGATATAAACTCGATGGGAAAAGACAGTCACTGTTACATCCCCAAGCCCCATAACAGAGCTAACCCACCACAGGAGGCACTCCATATTCTGCTATATAATATCATATAAGATCATTGGTGCGATATGTTAAGAACATATTTTCTTGGCTCATAACTTTACATACTTCCTAATACTTCCACCATTTTAAGGGAATTTATAACAGGAGGCTAACTCTATTTTGTATCCACATATATGGAAGTTCTCTATGGAAAAGTAAAGATGATTTACATAGAAAAAGAACAGGAAATAGCCTAAGCAAATGTTTTAAGGAAAATAATTTTTTTCTATTTGAAGGATGAACAGCAGTAATTTAAATGAAACCAGATGGTTACTAATAGAAGATAAGGAATAATAATGTCAAAAATTAAGATATAGGATTATTGTGGCCTACAGGCCATCTGTTTGCAACCTCTGACTATATTATGAAAGAATCCAAAAATGACCCAATGGTAAAATTTACTCTATAAGCAAAGAAAAAGTAAAAATGCTTAACTACTTGGGAAAACTATGACATAATAAAATCTACGTTTTAGAAACATTCACACTACTGGATGGGTTGGCAAAAAGAAAGACACCAAGGGCAAGAACACATATTACCACCAACCAGGAAAAATGCAATTTGGATAAAATTAGAAGGGCAAAAAGAAAGGTGGTGATGGAGCTAAACCAGAGTGCTAAAGAAAAATAAAAGAATTTTAAAGATGAGAAATCTCTCTGAAATCATCAATTCCAATACTACCTTCCTAGAGATGTGGAAAATGAACGCTCAGAGAGGCCATATAACTATTGATAGCAGAGTATAAATTTGAGCAGATTTTAGTTTTAGAACATTCTTTCAAGCTGGGTGCGGTGGTGCACACCTGTAATCCCAGCACCTGGGAGGCTGAGGCAGGAGGATCGCGAGTTCAAAGCCAGCCTCAGCCATGGCGAGGCACTTGGCAACTCAGTGAGACTCCGTCTCTAATAAAATACAAAAACAGGCTGGGGATGTGGCCCAGTGGTCGAGTGCATCTCAGTTCAATCCCCGGTACCAAAAAAAAAAAAAAAAAAGAACATTCTTTCAGGGGCTGGAGCTATGGCTCAGAGGTAGAACACTCATCTCGCAAGCCCTGGATTTGATCCTCAGCACCACATAAATAAAATAAAGGTATTGTGTCCACCTATAACTTAAAAAAAAAAAAAAAAAAAAAAAAGAACATTCTTTCAATAATAGTGACAATCAACAGTTTTTAACTAAGAAGAAATGAAGTGTGGAAAGGAAAAAGGGATCTTTTTTCAAGGTTTCGATTTTTTTTTTTTTTAATATTTTTAGTTATAGATGGACACACTGTTATCTTTTTTTATGTGGTGCTGAGGATCGAACCCAGTACCTCACACATGTGAGGCAAACGCTCTGCCACTGAGCTACAGCCCCAGCCCCTCGATTATTTCAAGCATGAGAACAATGTTGCCACGAATTGAAATGACTGAAGCAAATAGGAGAAGTGATTTGTGAAGGAAAATGTCTTGTTTTGGACATGCTGATTTTGACATAACTGCAGGAAATCACAGTAACAGTGTCTGGTATAGTACAGACATGTCCACATTCACCATAGGCAACCTGTATACAAACGTTTTCCAAGCAGAAAGTTTTATATTTTTCTCCTTGTAGTTATAGCATGCATTTTTCTAAGAAACTCTCATTAAAAAAATTATATAAAAACATGAAATCTGGGCTGGGGATAAGGCTCAGTAGTAGAGTGTTTGCCTACCAAGAATGAGGTTTGATCCACAACACCATAAAACAAAACAAAACATGGAGTCTGATCTCCATAGGTCAATTCATCAACAGTTGAAATACTTAAAAATGAGTATCTGGAAGGAGCAGCAGTACCCACAAGGTCAAAGTAGATTATACTGGAGGATAATGCAAGGTAAAATGCTTATGAATAATGGTATAAATTCCTATAACATGTAATTTAAGCTGGGCAGGGGCACACACTTGTCGTTCCAATAGTCAGGAGGCTAAGGCTAGAGGAGCACAAATTCCAGGTCAGCCCAGGGAACTTAGCTTTTTTTTTTTTTTTTTTTTTTTTTTTGGTGGGGGGCGGTTGCTGGGGATTGAACTTTGGGGCACTCGACCACTGAGCCACATCCCCAGACCTATTTTGTATTTTATTTAGAGACAGGGTCTCACTGAGTTGCTTACCACCTCGCTTTTGCTGAGACTGGCTTTGAACTCTTGATCCTCTTGCCTTGGCATCACGAGCTGCTGGGATTACAGGTATGCGCCACTGTGCCCAGCCCAACTTAAGTTTATCTTAACATGTGAATCTATCCATCTACTATTTGCTATCTATCTATCCATCTTGTTTTCTTTTGGAACTGGGGTTGAACCGAGGGACACTATACCACTGAGCTATATCCCCCACCCTTTTTTATTTTTTCTTTTGTGACGGGTTCTCATTAAATTGCCCAGGTTGGCCATGAACTGCCAGTCTTCCTGACTCAAGTCTCCCCAGCAGCTAGGATTACAGGTATGGGTTACCACAACCAGCTCCTAGTATATTTTAAAGAACATAGCTGGAAAGACTTTGAAATCCATTTCTGACCCTGGACAGGCAAAAATAACTAGAAAAAAATAAGTACGAGAACTTGCCCCACAAAAATTATATCACCAGGAACACTAATCACAACTACTCAAGAGGTTGAAGCAGAAGAACCACACTTTGAGGCCAACCTGGGCAACTCAGCAAGAACCTGACTCAACATGAAAATGGCTGGGGCCATGCGCGGTGGCACATGCCTGTAATCCCAGCAGTTTGGGAGGCTGAGACAGGAGAATTTTGAGTTCAAAGCCAGCCTCAGCAACTGCAAGGCGCTAAGCAACTCAGTGATACGCTGTCTCTAAATAAAATACAAAATAGGGCTGGGGATGTGGCTCAGTGGTCAAGTACCCCTGAGTTCAATCCCCAGTACCAAAAAAAAAAAAAAAATGAAGGAAGAAAATGGCTGTGGATGCAGCTGAGTTGTAGATCACATTCCTAGCATGCTCAAGGCCCTGGAATCAGGTTTGAATACCAAAACAAAACAAAACCATACTATCTAACTTGGGATAGACAAAATATACATATATGACTAGGGCCTATTAGGCAGTACAGAGAGATGTCACACTGGGGTTAAGAGGCTAAACTGGTATAAGCTAAAGCAATCATGTGTAGTAAGCCAGGCGGGATTTAAATAGAAGTAAAGATATTCTAGGCAGAAAAATAGAGGATATTTCAACCAGAGTAAAAGAGGTAAATGAAAATGAGAAACATGCTTAGGAAATAAAGGAATGAAACAAAATAGGAACAAACTGACTTACTCAAATGAAAGACAAGGCTACAGATTTTGTTTTTGGAATATGTACAACAGGAAACCACCACAAGTTTTTATGTAGAAACGACATATGGGAAAAGTTGATTCCCCATTGGAAATAGGTAGTTTCTTCTCAATATTAGATCTCTTCGTATGTCACTTCAAAGAGGTTTTCTCCAACTATTCTGCCAGAGAAGCCCCTTGCGTAGGTCCCTTCCTAGGCCAGATCACACTCTGAAATTACCTAAGCTTTTCTGTACAGCACTTACCAATGACTGAAATCACATTATTTTATTTTTCATATATTTTTAGTTGTCAATGGATCTTTATTTTATTTCTATCTGGTGCTGAGAATCAAACCCAGGACCTCATACAGGCTAGGCGAGTGCACTACCACTGAGCCACAATCCCTGCCCCACATTATTTCTCACACTGGGTGCTGTGGCTCCTCCATTAGAATTTACATTCTCAATTTTAAAGCAGAATCCACGTCTACTTTAATATCCTTATACCTAGCATAACCCATGGCACATAGTAAGTACTCAGTAAGTACGTGTTAATGAATGAATGCTGATCTTAGCAATCATTATCACTCCAGAGAGATGAAAAAGTAAATCACTTCTTTAAGGAAAACTTTTTACATTTAAACTAATTTTTTAATGTCATTCTTTTTTTGTGTGTGTGGCATCAGGTATTGAATCCAAGGATGGCACTCTACTACTGAGCCATATTCCCTGTCCTTTATATATTTTATTTTTGCCAGTCTCACACTTGCCTTCTTCCTGCCTTACAAGTGTGCTCCATGGCATCCTGCTCACATTGGGGATTTTTGGTTTTGTTTTGGGGGTTTTTGGGGATTAAACCAAGAGGCACTTAACCACTGAGCCATATCCCCTACCCTATTTTTTTTTTTTTTATTTATTTGTTTTAGTTGTACACAATGCCTTTTTCTTATGTGGTGCTGAGGATCGAACCCGGGATGCACACGTGCTAGGCGAGTGCTCTACCACTGAGCCACAACCCCAGCCCCCTCCCCTACCCTTTTTGTATTTAAAAACAGGGTCTCGCTAACTTGCGTGGGACCTCACTAAGTTGCTGAGGCTATCTTTGAATTTGTGAGCCCCTTCCTCAGCCTCCCAAGCCGCTGAGATTACAGGTGTGCAACACACCTTGGCTCACAGTTTTTATTTGCTGATGATTTCAAAAATAACATTTCTGAGCAGGACTCAGGGAGCAGGGTATGGTGGCCCATGTCTGTATTCCCCAGCTACTTGGGAAGCAAAGGCAAGAAAATCACAAGTTTGAGGCTAGCCTCAGCAACTTAATGAGATCCTGTTTCAAAATTAAATTTATAAAAAGCACTGAGGCCGGGCGCGGTGGCGCACGCCTGTAATCCCAGCACTTTGGGAGGCTGAGGCAGGAGGATCACGAGTTCAAAGCCAGCCTCAGCAATGGCGAGGCACTTAGCAACTCAGTGAGACCCTGTCTCTAATAAAAGTACAAAAAAGGGCTGGGGATGTGGTCCAGTGGTCGAGTGCCCCTGAGTTCAATCCCCGGTACCACAAAAAAAAAAAAAAAAAAAAAAAAAAAAAGCACTGAGGATGTACCTCAGTGGTAGAACACTCAGGGGTTCAATCCACAATACGTCAAAAGTATTTTTTTTCCTAAAAACAATAGTGAATTTCTCCATTCAGCATTAATTGATCTGATACTTCTCACCTCTATTTCTTTCTCTGCTTAATTCCAATAAATCTCATCATTCCAACACTATTACAATAAGAAGAAAAAAAACAACACATCTAAATTTAGAAATTTTATAGATTATATTACTAGAACATATACCTTGACGGACACGGTGGCACATGCCTGTAATCCCAGCACTTGGGAGCCTGAGGCAGGAGGATCATGAGTTCAAAGCCAGCCCCAGCAATGGTGAGGTACTTAGCAACTGAGTGAGACCCTGCCTCTAATAAGATACAAAAAAAGGTCTGGGGATGTGGCCCAGTGGTCAGGTGCCCGAGTTCAATCTCCAGTACTCCCCCCCCCCCCCAAAAAAAAGAATATATACCTTTATTTTTTATTCTACGAAAGAAAAAAAGCTTACAGGATAACACATTTCCAAAATGTTTTATTTCTTTATGTTGGAGCAAAACACTAAATCCTTTTAAAATGTCCCTTAATGAGTAAGGATCATCAAACTAAAAAGGATTTTACTAAGTCATCTGGTTTTGCTTCCTGCACTCATTACGTTTCACAAAAATATTCCTAATGATGGAGAATTTGTAAATGTGCTTGGTGTTTGCGGTTAACCAACTGTACACAATTTTTTTGTTGTTGTTCCAAGATTTTGTTTATTACCATGTGTTTGCTCTGTGTTCAGGAACTTATATATTCCAAATGATACATTTATAACTCCATCCTCCCTTTTCAATGAATTACATGAGAGAACAAATTAGTTTCCTCAGACTTGTTAAAAGTCCAATTTATAAAACTGGAAAAATCTCTTAAAAATGATCTAAGCTGGGCGCGGTGGCGCACGCCTGTAATCCCAGCACTTTGGGAGGCTGAGGCAGGAGGATCGCGAGTTCAAAGCCAGCCTCAGCAATGGCGAGGCACTTAGCAACTCAGTGAGACCCTGTCTCTAAATAAAATACAAAAAAAGGTCTGGGGATGTGACCCAGTGGTCGAGTGCCCCTGAGTTCAATCCCCGGTACCAAAAAAAAAAAAAAGACCTAGAGAGAGCAGGTCCTCTAATTCCATCTACGCAGGAGCGTGAGGCAGGAGGATGAGTAGTTCAAAGCCAGCCTGGTCAATTTAGTGAGACCCTGACTCAAAAATAAACATACTAGGGATTCATGGAAAACTGAAAGAATAATTCCTGCTTTTTAAGTAATAATAATTTATTGAGAATCATTGTTCAGAATAACAAACATAATCATGAAATAGATTAAACAAATATGAGTATGAAAATCAATGTGCTTCAACAGTCTTTAACAAGACTTCCAGACCTCCTGATTTGTTTGGAGTAATTGGTCACTGCTACCATGTATATTCTCTATCAACAGTCAATCTAAATAATAGGTTCAAGATTTGAGATTTGAGCCTGTAATCCCAGCACTTGGGAGGCTGAGGCAGGAGGATCGTGAGTTCAAAGCCAGCCTCAGCAATGGTGAGGCACTTAGCAACTCAGTGAGACCCTGTCTCTAATAAAATACAAAAAAGGACTGGGGATGTGGCCCAGTGGTCAAGTGCCCCTGAGTTCAATCCCTGGTACCAAAAAATAAAAAATAAAAAAGATTTTGAGATTTGGAAAAAAAAAAAAAAAAGAGAGAGAGAAACAAAAGTGATTATAAATTAAAAAAGGTAGACCAAGAGTAAAGTACTTAATGAAGATGTATGATGAGCACATGGAAGTTCATTATACAACTATCTACTTTTATGTTTGAAAAAAATAAAAGTTTTTCTGAGACTGGGGATTAAACTCAGGAGTGCTTTACCACTGAGGTGCATTCCCAGCCCCCCCCCCCTTTTTTATGGTACCGGGGATTTAACTCAGGGGCACTCGACCACTGGGTCACATCCCCAGCACCCCCCCTTTTTTTTGTATTTTATTAGAGACAGGGTCTCATTGAGTTGCTAAGTGCCTCACCATTGCTGAGGCTGGCTTTGAACTCGCGATCCTCCTGCCTCAGCCTCCTAAAGTGCTGGGATCACAGGCGTGCGCCACCGCGCCCAGGTCCCAGCCCTTTTTACTTAACTTTTTTCATTCTGAGACAGGGTCTCACTAAACTGCTAAAGGAGGGTTTCAAACTTAAAATCCTCCTCAGCTTCCTGAGTAGCTAGGATTATAGGTCTGTGCCACAAGGTCCAGCTAAAACTTTTTATTAAATGAGTCAAAAATGATTCCTCTCTCAGATTGACTTCATAATATAGAATAAAATTTTAAAATAGCTAATTTTGATTTGATTTAAAAGAAAAGACATCAACACTACCATTAATTCATTTATCTGCTGACCAAACTCAACCAGAGACAAAGACTATATCAAAACAAGACTGCAAAATCTGTGGTGTCTGTGGGTCATTTCCATAAGCCTAAAGATATTATTTTAACTATATAAAATGAATGCTGTAAGACTATTCAGAATGACAGAAAAGGATTACTTGGGAGGGCATAAAAATAGCTGGACCCAGTGGCACACACCTATAATCTCAGGGACTCAGGAGGCTGAGGAATGTGGATTACAAATTTGAGGACAGCCTTGGCAATTTACTGAGACTGTCTCAAAATAAAAAGAGCTGGGGATGTGGGGTGGGGCTGTAGCTCAGTGGTAGAGCACTTGCCTACCATGTATGAGGCACTGGGTTTAATCCTCAGCACCACATAAAAAATAAATAAAATAAATGTACTGTGTCCATCAACTAAAAATTTAAATTAAAAAAAAAAAAAAAAGAGCTGGGATGAAACTCAGTGGTAAAAGTGTGCGAGTTCAATCCCCAAGTACCTAAATAAATAAATAAAGGACACAGTACTTTAGGTTGAATAGTTCATAAAGTATTCATGCGCCTATTTGCTAAAAACACTCCAAATTATTAAGGGCTTGGTTTTTAAAGTTTAGTAGTAAACCTTGAATTATTCATTGGAAAGCTTTTAATGTACCTCCAATTTCCTAGACACCAAACTCATTTTTGGTTTAAGTGTTTAACAATACTTGTTGAAGGGGTCGGGCATAGTGTCGAACGCCTGTAATTCCAGCAGCTCAGGAGGCTGACAGGAGGATCATGAGTTCAAAGCCAACCTCAGCAAAAGCGAGGTGCTAAGCAACCCAGTAAGGCCCTGTCTCTAAATAAAATACAAAATAGGCCTGGGGATGTTGCTCAGTGGTCGAGTGCCCGAGTTCAATTCCGTCCCCTTACCACAAAAAAAAAGGTAAAACACCACTTTACAAACAAAAAAGAAAAAGTATTATGTAATCAACAATTATTATTCTTTACAATTAAATTTCTTTCATTCTTCATCTAACATGTGAAAAGAAATAAGGCTGGGGATGTAGCTGAGTGGTAAAACATTTGCCTAGTGTATACAAGTCCTTGGTTTGATTCCCAGCATTGCAAAAAAAAAAAAACAAAAAAAAAAAAATCAAAAAAAGGAGAAAAGTAGTATCTTCAATTCAATGAGGTGTGAACTATTAGACTGTGTCCCCAAAAAGCATTTCCTATAGGATTTGGTTGCTAAAGAAGCAATAGCTCTGTAATTACAAGCCATTAATACACAAGATGAAATGTTAATAACAGCCCCTTTTAGTAATAAAGTCACTAGGAATCACACCATCGATGATTTTCAAATTCTTACAAACACCACTCTCCAACACCAAAGTCTCATAAAAATTCTTCAGCTCGTCCTCAAACCTCTCTTCCTGAACTTCGAAAGAGGGTCACAACTACTTAGTTCCATCCTTATATAAGACAATATAATCTCTGTCTATCAGGCTAGCAAGAGTTTTCCTTCCCAGTTTACTCTGAAGGTGCTTTTTAAGAGCTTTACTACTTCTCCTTTTTTTCTTTTTCTTTTTTTGCAGTGCTGGGCTTGAACCCAGGGCCTCATGCATGGTAGGCAAGTGCCTTACCATTCAGCTGCACCTCACCCATAATTCTTAACTGTTTATTATGTAATATAAAACATTTCAGTTTTAAGCCTCATCTCTATGTTCTATGCCATAAGAAAAATGCTTCCAATTAAGACAGTGTTTTTGTTTTTTTTTTTTAAATCATGGAGTTTAAGATGCATATTTTCAGAGATGGTAAAATCTAAGAAAAACAAAGTGTATACTTTATAATCCATCAGTAGTTTTGTTTTTTTTTTAATACCAGGGATTGAACCCAGGGGCGCTTAACCACTGAACCACAACCCCAGCCCTTTTTGTATTTAGAAACAGGGTCTCACTAAGTTGCCTCACTAAATTGCTGAAACTGGCTTTGAAATCATAATCCCCCTGCCTCAGCCTCCTAAGCCGTTGGGATTACAGGCGTGCGCCACCATGCCTGGCCATCAGTAAGTTTTTTTTTTTTTTTTTGTTTTGTTGTTGTTGTTGTTGTTTTTTTTGTGGTACCAGGGATTGAACTCGGGCCCTCAACCACTGGGCCACATCCCCAGACCTTTTTTGTATTTTATTAGAGACAGGGTCTCACTGAGTTGCTAAGTGCCTCGCCATGGCTGAGTCTGGCTTTGAACTCGCGATCCTCCTGCCTCAACCTCCCAAAGTGCTGGGATTACAGGCGTGCGCCACCGCACCCGGCTCCATCAGTAAGTTTTATAAGAACGAAAGTCCAAGAATAAGCATTTATCCTCTTTATTTACATGATGAATGATTAATGATTAAGAATTCCCTACAAAATAGGAAACATACTGGAAGAAACTCAGATCAGAAAATTTGAGTTTGAAGAAAGGCAAATGCCACCAGTTATTAAAGCTGAATGATAAGTACATGGATGCTCATTATACTATTCTATCTGCCTGCCCTATGTTTGAAATGTCTCAATAATAAAAACACTACAAATGTTAAAAAAAAAAAAAAATTAGGGTTTGGTTCCAGGTTCGCTTTACATCAACAGAGTTGAGTGATTTTAAGTTACTTAATTACCATTAAGGCTAATTCCTCATCTGTAAACTGCAGATAATATCTCACAGAAATCTTTTAAGTAGTATATGAGGGCTGGCAGTGCAGCTTAATAGTAGTAGCTTGGGGCTGGGGCTGTGGCTCAGCAGTAGAGTGTTCACCTAGCGTGTGCACAGCCTAGGTTCGATCCTCAGCACCACGTAAAAACAAAGGCACTGTGTACAACTAAAACGAATAAATAAATATTTTTTAAAAATAGTAGCAGCTTGCCTAACATGCATGAGACCCTGGGTTCACACACAAAAGAGGCACATAACTGCATTATGTACATTTTGAGATGTAAAGAGTAAGAGAATTTTTTTAAATTTTTTTTTCTTACTAATGCCATACGTGAAGAATAAAATAGTAAGTCCAAATCTTGCTATGGCTGACTTCAGAATATTAAGGAAAAAAAAAAAAAAAAAAAACTAAATTCTGCCATTTTGTTAATCTTGTTCTTTAAACTATCTAAAGGGATAATTTAGCCATTAAATAAAATTACTTGGGCTGGGATTGTGGCTCAGCGGTAGAGCGCTTGCCTAGCACGCGGGCGACCCAGGTTCGATCCTCAGCACCACGTACAAATAAAACGCATTGTGTACAACTAAAAGCAAATAAATAAAAATATTAAATAAAAAAATAAAATTACTTTGTTAAATTTTATACAACTTAAGTATGAAGAATCACAGAATATACAGATAATTATAGATTTCAAATGTATTACAACACAGTAGATAATTTTTTTTTTCTTTTTTTTTTTTTTGGTACCAGGGATTGAACTCAGGGGCACTCGACCACTGGGTCACATCCCGAGCCCTTTTTTGTATTTTTTATTAAAGACAGGGTCTCACTGAGTTGCTAAGTGCCTCGCCATTGCTGAGGCTGGCTTTGAACTCGAGATCCTCCTGCCTCAGCCTCCCAAAGTGCTGGGATTACAGGCTTGCGCCACCGCGCCCGGCTTAGAAAATAGTCTTTTTTTTTTTTAATCAATATTTATTTATTTGCTTTAGTTGTACACAATGCCTTTATTTGTATGTGGTGCTGAGGATCGAACCCGGGCCAGGCACGCGCCAGGCGAGCGCTCTACCGCTGAGCCACAACCCCAGCCCAAATTTTTTTTTTTTTAATATTTATTTATTTGCTTTAGTTGTGCAAAATGCGTTTATTTGTACGTGGTGCTGAGGATCGAACCCAGGCCACGCACGTGCTAGGCGAGCACTCTACCACTGAGCCACAACCCCAGCCCCGAAAATATTTTAATTTCGGAAACAAAGAGTAGATAGAACTTTTCTGTCTGTTATTATCTATCATAGTTCTTATACACATGCTCAGAAACTGGATTTCTTACTCTGTCGTATTCTACTTAAAAAAATTTTAGGATTGGGGCTGGGGTTATGGCTCAGAAGAGTGCTCACCTAGCACGTACAAGGCACTGGGTTTGAGCCTCAGGACCACATAAAAATAAATAAATAAAATAAAGGTATTGTGTCCACCTACAACTAAAAAAATACATTTAAAAAAATCGTGTACAGGGACTGGGGTTGTGGCTCAGCGGCAGAGCGCTCGCCTCGCATGTGCGCGGCCCGGGTTCGATCCTCAGCACCACGTAAACATAAACGCATTCCATTGTGTACAACTAAAGTAAATAAATAAATATTTTTTTAAAAAATCGTGTACAGCCAGGCGCGGTGGTGCACACCTGTAATCCCAGAACTTGGGAGGCTGAGGCAGAAGGATTGAGAGTTCAAAGGCAACCTCAGCACTGGCGAGGCACTTAGCAACTTAGTGAGCCCCTGTCTCTAATAAAATACACAAAAGGGCTGAGGATGTGGCCCAGTGGTCGAGTACCACTGAGTTTAATCCCCGGTACCACAAAAAAAAAAAAAAAAAAATCATGTACAGTGCTGGTGGCACACGCCTATAATCCCAGTGGCTGGGGAGGCTGAGACAGGAAAAACACGAGTTCAAAGCTAGCCTCAGCAATGGCAAGATGCTAAGCAATTCAGTGAGACCCTGTCTCTAAATAAAAATACAAAATAGGGCTAGGGCTGGGGCCGGGCACAGTGGCACATGCCTATAATCCTAGCACTTGGGAGGCTGAGGCAGGAGGATTGCGAGTTCAAAGCCAGTCTCAGCAATAGCGAGGCACTTAGCAACTCAGTGAGACCCTGTCTCCAAGTAAAATACAAAAAAGGGCTGGGGATGTGGCCTCATGGTCAAGTACCCCCGAGTTCAACCCACGGTACAAAAAAACAAAGGGCTGGGAACATGGCTCAGTGGCCAAGTGTCCCTAAATTCAATCCCTGGTACCAAAAAGAAAAAAATCTATAGTACTTCTGAAATAAAAATGCAGATGCTATATATATCATGCTAACTGCCTCTACTTTCCAATTAAGTGGTTTTAAAGAACTGTTCTGAATGAAAAAACTTATAAACATTAACTTCTGTAAGCAAAACTATTATTACAGATATAAATTTTCAATCCAAATAAATAGACAATATAAGGAATGTAAATTCCTCTAATGACACTGTTAAAAAAAATTATTGCCTAATAACTTGATAAAAAAGAAAAGATGAAGGTTTTATCAAGTAGTCTGTTTTTGTAGCACACCGGTTATCAAATGATAGATTTAATACGTACGGTTCCAGAAAGGACGTCATGGGGGCAACAGTTGAGAAGATGACTCTTGCATACTCTGTCATCACTGAATTTGATTCGTTGACGAGTAGTATCTCCTGTAATATAGAAAAGTTAATAACATTCAAGGTTAGACAACTAGAAAGTATTTATTTTGAGAGCCCTGGTATCACTAACTTTTTATGTGTGGCTCTATTCACACACATTTATAAATCAGCTCAAGAAGGATTAGTTTTTTTTATATAACATCCTATAGAAAAACTACTTTAGACAACATGCAGTTGCAATATGTGTACTGCACATGTAATTCAAATAGTCAAAGTGGGAAAGCAATGCATTCTGTTAAACAGAGGACTTCAGAAAAGCATAGGATTTTAGAGCAGGAATGGACCTTAAAGATTATCAAGTCCAACTCCTTCATTGCAGGTGAGGAAACTGAGGCTCCAAGAGGTTAAGCAACTTGCAGCAGACCCACTAAGAGTTTCTACTGGTATACAATGTTCCCTTCTTGACAGTAAGCATTGATTCATTTTGTAATTATTTACATTAATTGAAAAACATAAAAAGTAATCTTGCAAACATTGCATACACACTGCGAATCCCCACTGAACCCCAGACGCCATTTCTTCCACTATTTTGTTCCAGTTGAAGTGTCTCCCTTTTGCTGCCGGGAGGAGTTAGAGAGGGTAGAATAACGCGTTTAAGAGCGTACAAACCTGGAAGAAGGACTTACACACCAGTCAAACAAAGGCACATTGCCTAACTGAAAAATGTTAACTCTAATGCCTCCAAAGGTTCCATACCTCCAAGTTTTATGTAGTCTGTGCTATATATTGCCAAACTGGGTATATTTAAATTCATTCTGTCTTCATATAAAACAATACACCTCCTAATCAACAGAAGCATCCAACCTGCTTATTGAATATGGCTATCAACTCAAAACTTTAAAGAATCTAAAAACAAGAAAGGTAACTAGTTCTAATAACAAAATACAGATGTTAGTTACTTCTTTTTTTTTTTTTTTTTTTTGCTTAGAATCTCTTTGGAAAAATTCATAAGGATGTTTCCTCTTTCTATAAAGAATGATAAGCCCTAAGAAATGTAGGTGTTTTATTTTAGCCTTAAACTGATATCATCATTGATGAATGAAAACCTACTGGTGAATTACTGAAGCAAAAACCGTTGATACCAAAAGAGACTGTGACTACCTAGGTAGTACACATGATGCCTGGAGCACTTCATACGCTTTCATCTAGGAAGTGATTCAATCATTTAAATTAATTTCTGTATTTTCACATGTGAAGTAACAAGGTTCAAACTTTACCCCTTCAAATAGTCTTATATTGAAGAGTTTAAATTCAATACTATGAGGTAAGATTTTGTTCAAATTGTTTTAATGTGGTTAAAAAGATTTAACGACCATTCTAATTTGCAACCAGGGTATATGCATTTTTAAGAACAATAATTTATAGTTAAAATAGTAGCTTCAGAGCAGTTCAACAGTAGGTTTTCTAGAGGCTAGTTTCTAGTAGGTTATTTCTGACACGATTTGGAATAATCCATTTAGTGTTCACGCCTGCTACTATAATAAAGGTTATTTTGATGGTCCGTTTTTCCTTTTAAACACAACTGCTTTTGTTCCACATTCATTAACACATCTGAAAAGTTAGTGATAACTCACGGCTCGGCGATTGCGGGGCCTTTCTGACACTCCCTTGCAGATTGAAGTAGGCAGGCATAGATACATTGAACCTTTACAAATGAAACAAGGGGCCAGATTGTTCAGTTTGTATAGAATAGACTCTGCCAGCAATTTCAATACAGCATCTAGAAGTACATGTTGACTGTAGAGATTCTTGTATATGAAAACAAAAGTGAACAAAATCAGGGTGTTTTATAGTTTTTTTGTTTGATTTTTTTTTTTTTTTTTTTTTTTTTTTTTTGGTACCAGGGATTGAACTCAGGGGCACTCGACCACTGGGCCACATCCCCAGCACTTTTTTGTATTTTATTAGAGACAAGGTCTCACTGAGTTGCTAAAGTGCCTCACCATTGCTGAGGCTGGCTTTGAAATCGCGATCCTCCTGCCTCAGCCTCCCAAGTGCTGGGATTACAGGCGTGCGCCACCGCGCCAGGCTTGTTTGATTGATTTTTAATAACAATACTGACTTCACAAGTGTGACCCCAGAGAAGAATATGACTTGACTCCAAGTAAAAGTCCAAAGCTGCAGATCTGATGTGGCCTTTGGGCCAACTGGGGTGGTTTTTGTGTGTGTGTGTGTTTTTTAAATGTGTCTCTAAAATGTATATTTCATCAAGACTAGCAAGTGCCTGCCTAAAGCTCATGTTGGAAGGACACTATAATAAACTCACACTAGAATGTCAAAGCTTAATAGAGCTCCCTGGCATTTAAGAAAAACAAATTATTTTAAATCTGTACCCTAAATAGTTAAGGTTTTTAAAGTTGATGAATTTTTTAAAGAGGGGGCACCCCAACCCTACGTATCTAGGAGTCTCCCAGCTACAAGTATATAAGCTTTTTGGTAATACAACAGCAGTGTCATTTCAGTACTATGTTCAACTTATGGCTCAAGGGCAAAAGCTAGGCCTAGAATAAAATTAAAATTCACCAAAATTAAAATTCACTAGTCAAATATTTTATCTAGCACAGTGACTGTTTTTGTGTAAAAAATCACATTAAATCTAATAAGATATATGTTCCCTAAAGATACCCTAGCAGATAAAATATCAACAATTCCAAATATAAATATAGCAAATGGTAGCCCTCGTGAGCTTTAAAAAAAAAAAAAAAAAAAAAATCAAGTCTTTCTAAATGCCAAAAAGCATTATAAAATCAATCCTCACTGCAAATGAATGGGTGCTCCATAATCATTTGATAGCAAATGATTTGCTGTAGCAAACACAACAGATACAATTATCAAATATTAGCCATTATAGAAATCTCAAAATCAAAGAAATCATAAAACTCCTAATAAACTGAGATACAGAAATACTCTGAGAACAACTAGCAAGTGAGGATCTGTTTATTGATATTTTTAAAGTTCTGTTTAAAGGACTTTTAAGGCTAACATTTTTAAACAATTTGGCTACATAACCATGCTGTATTTAATAAATTTATTTGGGCTTATGCAATGGAAGCATAATTTGACTAAATCAACAAAGAGGTTTTAAAATAAAAATACTGGTATTTCTGGTTTCTGTCACCATATCTGGCCCAAACCATGTTTTTCAAAAAGAAAACTAGGTAAAAACAGCGCCCATTAAAAAAATAATAATTAAAAAAAGGACTATAAATATGAACAAAATTTTCTTATAATGTAAGAAATTAATTTTATGAATTTGATGTACTTCATCTTTCAGTTTTCTGGGCATACAGTCATATGAAAATAACCTAAACTGTGTGAGCCAATTCTCCCAATAATTTTCCTCTCCTATATTAAAGAATAAACAAATAAGTGGGAAAAAAAACTGCCCTGTCTCACTGACATTAGATCCAAATCACAGAATCAACCTAAGTGTCCCTATCACTCCATGCTAGCCAAGAACTTAAGACCAACAGCTTAAGACAAGCACCCTACCCCTAAGGAGCCCATCATTTTGCTAGAGAATAGGACATATACATAACAATAACACAAGGTAGCATGATTCAAGTGCCAAATGAGTGTTTCCAAAAGGTGATACCTTTAAGAAATTTTAAGACCAGAATGAGCAGCAAGGACATAATAAAGTTGAAAAGGCTTCATGCATTAAGTAGAAGCCAATATTTGAAAGATAGACATGACTTAGAGCAAAGAAAAAAGAAAGAGTATTCCACACTAGACTAACATCTTTGACAAAGCTTACAGAGGCATGAAGGTTTGGTGAACAGCAAGTAAACAAAGTCTTGTTCTTGGCAAACAGCTTCAGGTAGGGAAATAGCAAAGTGAGGACCAGAACAACGTTTTGGGGGTAAAATTTGATGCCCTCTAATTTTTTTTTTTTAATCCAAATTTTTAGGGTACAGTTAATTTTTTTTTTTTTAATACTGGAGCAAAAATTAGGTCAAGTTATTTGAGTCAACAAGACTGCCTATAAGAACACGGAAGTCTCTTCTGCCCTATAACCACAATAATTCAGTAGGCTTTGTATATAACTACAATGCCAAGTTTTTCAAATTACAATTTTGATTCAGAACTTTGGCACGTGAACAGTTTTCCATTCGAACAGAAACACCGGAAGTTCTATTAATACTTCCTACCAAGAAACTACCTTCAAAATTACAATTCACTTATTTCCCTTTTGCTAACCCCTTCATGGGTGTCATAAACTAAAATCTGGATTTGATATCACCTAAGTCACAGATATACAATAAAAAAAACTGGAATGCATATTACTCCTCTCCAAGTCCTTCACTAATTTAACAGAGACCAAGGTGGACTGAGGCAGCTGATTTCACTCAGGGAATATGGACTGGCCACTATAGATAGACGGCACCTGTTCAAACTATACTCAATATTGCTATTATCAAAATCTTCTTCTATCTGAAGGGCAACATAACCACATAATTCCCAACACTGCCTTTTATGGTCCGGACTTTTCTGAAACTGACTTATACTTAAGTTTTGGTAGGAATACTTAAACCTCAGCCTATGTGGTATCTCACATTGTATATGGTGCATGCTATTATCCCAATACCCACCCCTTCCCCACCAGTCCCACCCACCTTTTCCCTCCCAAACAATAAACCAAATCAACTTTCATAGATTTATGTGCTATTTTAAAAACATCAAAATTTTACTTTACCCATTCTGTCCGATGCTCCCTGTATTTTTTTAAGCTGTGAGTGGATGACCATGCTATGTGATCAACAACTGTGAAGGCTAAGCAAAAGTGAACTGAGTTTAGTATTATAATTTCAAAAGAACCTTAAAGTTTGTAATATTTGACATATTTAATGGTATGCAGACTCCTATCTTACTGCATATTATCAGGCATTAATGGCAAGCAATTTATAAAAGCAATCTTTTTTTTTTTTTTTTTTTTTTTTGTACAGAATTAGCTTAGAGCTCAGCTTAGGGAAAACAAAGAGGGAAGAGAAAAGGCAACAGCATACAAAGTACTGGATGCATCCCCACGTCTATAAATGGGGGCAGGAAGGGGAAAGCCCTCCCACATTTTCCAGTGTGGCAACCAAAGCCCTCCCCCACAGGTAGACTTGTCACATGTCACAGTTGGCTTGGGACAGGGCAGGCCCTTTCTCTCTGACATAAGATTCATAACCCTCAGTGACAGGAAAGCTAGAGCTAGAAAGAAAAGTATAAAATTGAAAATTTAAAGCTACTTTGTTTCCCCAACTCTTTCAAGCCCCAAATCCCTTCTCTCTCTTATTACCATTTCATCCAATATAATCTGCAGAGTCCACACAATAAAGTGGGAACTACATAGAGACCAATGGCCAGTTTCTAGTCTACTCCAGGGCAGAGTGACCCTAAGAAGTACAAGTAAACCCTGTGTCTTCATGTGGAGCCAAGGTAAAAGCAGGTGACTATTGCTGCATGGTGACTATACTTATACTTAGGAACCAACCTAATCACTTTTGCACCCTCCTCACACTTTCTCACCAACTCTACCAACTTCTCCCACCTACCTTTGTTGTTCCTTTAGAATTCACTTACACAAATTTGTAATTAAACTTTGTTTAAAAAAAGACAAAACTTATTACTCCTTTACTCCCAAGTTTCCTTGTTAAGAAATATACTCAGTTTAACCCACTATATATTTAAGCAGTTCTAAGTATAGGACTCATTATATATAAAAGGACTCATCACTGTCTTAACATAATATGATCACAGATGCTTTGAAAACATTTAATATGGCTTGAAATACATTATACTTTTCAGACATATATTCATTATATAAGGAAAAAGTTGCCAGGCGAGGTGGCACACGCCTGTAATCCCAGCACTTGGGAGACTGAGGCAGGAGGATTGTGAATTCAAAGCCAGCCTCAGCAATGGCGAGGCACTTAGCAACCCTGTGAGACCCTGTCCCTAAATAAAATACAAAAAAGGGCTGGGGATGTGGCCCAGTGGCCGAGTGTCCCTGAGTTCAATCTCCGGTACAAAAAAAAAAAAAGTTGTAACAGTCTGCCTTCTAACTATAGTATCATTTCTTTCTGAACTTATAAAGTTGTACTGAATAATAAATAGTAGCAGCTTTCCTTTCCTCCAGAAAATGCAAACCCAAGGAGTACTACTGTAAGCTCAGAAAGACTATCCCTCTTAATCCTTTGATTCATGGTTTGTAATTACAAATAGGAACTAACATTGCCCCCACCTTAATCTCCAAAATAAGTTCAAAAAAATTTTTAATGTCCACTTAAAAAAAATTTCATTCTTGGGACTGGGGATACAGCTCAGTTGGTAGAGTGCTTGCCTTGCATTCACAAGGCCCTGGGTTCAATCCCCAGCAACACACACACACACACACACACACACACACACAGTTTCATTCTTGATGGATATGGTCAAAGATAAACATTTTAAAATATAACCCACCAACTATGAAAATTCATGTAACAAAATTTATAAGAGAAAGACTGGGAAACAGTCTTGGTAGTAGAAGAAAAAGGGTCTTTATGAACTAACAGAATGGTAATGTATAGAAATGTGACAACAGAAATATTAATATAGCTATATTCCAAGATTTAATTTCACCCCAACCCCAAATCTATCTTCTGTCATTATACAAGTAAAGTCTTGACAGCTAGCCAGGATCAGTGTCTTCATATTGGGGGGTGGAGAGAGTGGTAAGAGGAAGAGTTGCTTTAGGAAAGCTAACAGCATTTTTCTATTCTTAGATATGAGAAGACACTATAAAAGCCTAAAAAGTTGCTTTTCAGCAACTTGAAGCATTAAATTATAATTAAGTTATAAAAGTAGATTATACAAAATTTAAAATATATGTAATAAAAAGTTGCAGCCTGCTAAATTTTATATTTTGATACTTACTTACAGAGCTGCAATTCTGATACAGTAACACTCGCACTCTGGATATCTGGTGCCTTCTATCATCCAGAATTTTCTATACACAAAATTAGAAGTAATGAAAGCTATCTTTGGCTACGAAGAAATAGCTGAAAAGAATCAAAGAAAAAGTGATTGGCTGGCTTATCTATTAAAAAAAGTCAAGTCCTCATTGGTTGGTTATAGCTATAAAAACCAACAAAAGCATCCCCAAATCTAAAACCAATAAAGAAGGGGAAAAAAATGTAAATATCAAAAAGACACAGATTAACAGACAACCTACTGATAAAGGAAGTTAAAATGAAAAACAGAGATGGCCATGAAGGAGACGTGAGCCTTAAAACTAAAGAAACAACACAGCAGAAATACTGTGTCACACTGGATACACACCAAATTCACAACAAGTATTTCCTCTGGGAAAGGAATGAGACCATAAAGGGGAACATAAGGGACTTAATTTTCATTTGTAATGCTTTATTCACTTCTTAAAATCTAACAGAAATAGTCAAAGCAACATTTGTTTATTCATGTGTTTGTTTCATTGTCATTTGTATTCTGTAAAGTACTTTTTTCAAAATCAGATACCTACAACCATTATCACAGAATGTGTCACTTGAAAATAAACATAACTGTTTATGTGTAAATCTCTAATCCTCATTAGATTTTTGTTCCCTCTAGGATTATTTTATTATAGAATCAAAAAGGGGACCAAAGCAAATACATTCATAATTTCTAAAGAAAAGGAAAGAGATAACTAAAGCAACTCAGCAACTTGGGTATACTAAGGGAAGTGTCTACTGCTATCAATAATTACTATATCCCAAAGTACACCAACCAATATATAAAACACCACTATGGGGAAGTATTCACTCTAACACCATGAGGCAAATTAAAGTATAACAGAAATTTCTCAGAATACTAATTAATACATGATTTGTAGACTCAGAGGTGATCGACTGTGTTTTGTCCTGTACTGTTCCCCCCGTCCATAATGCAGTTTCTACTCTAGGGTTCTTTTCATATTCCCATGTGGAACTGGTTGGTGAAATCCTTCAGAACTGGTGACAGAACAAGTGTCTCCCATGGACCAAAACACTAAAACAGAGGTGAGAAATTAAGTTAAATGAGGTAATTTCACCCTGGAGGTCAAGAAGGACCTCTGAGGCTGGGGATGGAGCTCAGTTAGTAGAGTGCTTACCTCACATACACAAGGCCCTGAGTCCAATCCCCAGTACCACAAAAAAAAAAAAAAAAAAAAAAGAAAGAAAGAAAAAAAGGACCTATCTAGAGGTCTCCTAGATCTCTCCATCTCATAGGTTTGTATTTCCAGCCAATCATTTGTATTTATGGGTTCAAGAGCTCAGAAGTTTCCTCTCACATGAATAACTAGAAAGTATTTTCCAAAGTATGGAATTTGCAAAAAAAAAAGATTATTTTGTGTTTTTTTTTAATAAGTTCATCAACATTATGAACATCATGATTAAGTCTTGAAAGAAGTTTTTATTTGGCAACAGTATGTATTTAATAAGCCTCATAAATTCTTTTTTCTTTCTTTTTCTTTTTTGCAATACTGAGTACTCTACCACCAAGCTATATCCCTATTTATCTATTTGTTTGTTTGTTTATTGGGGGGGTCTGGGGATTGAACTCAGGGGCACTCAACCACTAAGTCACATCCCTAGCCGTTTTTGTATTTTATTTAGAGACAGGATCTCCCTGAGTTGCTCAGCACCTTGCTGTTGCTGAGGCTAGCTTTGATCTTGGGGTCCTCCTGCCTCAACCTCCTCCTAAATCACTGGGATTATAGGCATGAACCACTGCGCCCAGCAATTATCCCTTTTTGAGACAGGGTCTTGCTAAATTGGGGAGACTGGCCTCAAACTTGCATCTCCTGCCTTAGATTCCCAAGTCTGTGGGATTACAGGCATGTACCACCATGTCTGGCAACTAATTCTAATTTTTAGCACAGAAAACACTTAAGTGACAATCGAGTCTACCTATATGTCTATAATACACCATTTTGTTTTCACTATAAATTATTTTTAGGGTAATTTAAGCTTCATTTTAAATTAACTTGAATTTTTAGAGAATGATTGACAAAGAACATCAAATAAAAAGAAAACAGTAAAAAATAGTAAGAGTGATGCATGACCAATATTTACCTAGAACAGGGCTTCTCAAACTTTTAATGTGCATCAGAATTACTTAGGCTTCTCTCTTTTTTTCCCTCAATACTGGGGATTGAGCCAGGAGCACTCTACCAGAGACAGGGTCTTGTTAAATTGCTGAGGCTAGTCTCAAACTTGTGGTCCTCTTGCCTCCATACCCAGAATTTCTGAATTAGTGAGTGGGCCCCAAATTTTTAATTTCTAATGACTTCATAAGTTATGGTAAGGAATCTGGTCTAGGGACCACAGTAACCAACAACAGTGACTAAAAAGCTTTATTATAGCTTTAATTATTATAGTGGTAGTACACTCCTATAGTCCCAGCTGCTCAGGAGGCTGAGGCAGGAAGATTGCAAATTCAAGGTCAACTTCAGCCATTTAGTGAGGCCCTAAGCAACTTAGGGAGACCCTGTCTCAAAATAAAAAAATAGTATTAAAAAAGAGCTGGGATGTGGCTCAGTGGTTCAATGCACTGGGTTCAATTCCTGGTACTACAAAAAAAAAAAAAAAAAAAGGCTTTATTATAAAAGATGAGATAGTAAGTATTTTAGGCTTGCCAGCCATATGACTACTGCAACTATGCAATTGGATTGCTATAAGGCAAAGCTGTCACAGGCTATATGTATATGAATGGGCATGACCTGTGTTCCAGTAAAACTTTATTTACAAAAAGCAGGGAGCCATAGACTCAGCCCCTTATCTAACACATACCCTCAAGCAACTGAAAAGGGTATATTGTGTGAACTATCAGTAGGGTAGAATACAGTATAGAACTAGGTATATGATACAAGCTATCCAATAAATATCTGACCTCTTCTAATGAAAAGCAAAGCTTTGGAAAATTTAACTCTAAAAGAGAAAATTAAAGTGTGTAGAAATCTGAGGTTTCAAGAAAATAAAAAGCAAAACGATTTACCATATTCAGAAGGCATGACAAAAGATTCAGCAAGGGCAGCTGGTTAATTCTTTTCACGTTGAATCAAATAGGTCAAACATCAGTTGTACATGGTTCACAACTAAATTAGAACATATGGGTCAATATTGAGTGAGTGTTTCTTAGAAAAGTTTTAAAGATTCCTTTCTCTGACCAATGTTAAATAGCATACTATAACATTTATTCAGATGACTAAACTACATGTTACTTTCTGATGCCTTTGACCTCTCAAACCCATATTCAGTTAAAACTTTAAGCTGTAGACCACTTGAGTTCTTACAAACTACTTTTCTCTATATCCTCAATCTTTTTAAATTCATGTATTCTGGCCATGCCTTCTAATTTCTACCTTAACCACTTCTAGTATATGAGAATTTAAACCAAAAGACAAAAATGAATTTTCTGAAGGTGCTGAAGCTACAAGATTTCTAAAGAAATTTATTCGTTTTTATTCCCTAATTCCATCACCAGCAAGATGTTTCAACTTCCTTCATCTTCTCAGTCTATAATTTCTTAGTGTAAGTTGGATAGAACTATTTGTTTCCTCAAGAGCTATATTAATAACATTGAGCTTTAAGGATTCAGTCCATTCCAAACACCTTTCTGGAATCCCATTCTTGAGAAGCATCTGACTCACTTATCTAGTCTTGCTCAGATTTACTGACCCTCAGTTTCAAGATACCTGCCTAGCTTCTCAGTCCCTCTGCTTGCCTGAACCTTCTGCAACTTCAAGCTTCAATAATACTGACTCAATAAACCTGACCTTGACCCATGTCACCTACTTGCCTTTGAATTCCCTGTCTTGAACTTGCAGCTCACTGCCCTTTATCTTCACATGACAGCACACATAAACTAAATCAAATCATTTACTTCCTGCCTATATAGCTTATACAAAGACAAATATTTTTTGTTTCAATTTATTTTTTTACCTGAAATAATGACTCAAACATAGGCTTACTGGAGGAGAGCTAAACAACTGTAGAAAATCCAAGGACAACACAGAGTTCTATGAGGTGATATTTCTACTGTTTTCTGGACTGCTCTGTAGATAAAAATATTAGAGTTCAAAATTCAAAATGAGGGGAAAAGTTTAACTGACAGGTGCTAAAAGAGGTTCAATGTTATGGATATGCCTGGAACCATGAAGTCAAAATTACTGAAATTCAGAGACACTACTACTTAGCCTTAGGTTTGCTAAACATTTGCTTTGTTTTGTTTTTTTGTGGGGGTGGGTAGTAGCGATTGAACTCAGGGACACTAGACCACTGAGCCACACCCCGTGCCCTATTTTGTATTTTATTTAGAAATAGGGTCTCCCCAAGTTGCTTAGCACCTCGCTTTTGCTGAGGCTGGCTTTGAACTCTTGATCCTCCTGCCTCAGCCTCCTGAGCAGCTAGGATTACAGGCATGTGCCACTGGGCCCAGCTGCTAAAGGTTTTTATGTTAAAAAATTTACAAGATCTAGGATAAGATATATCCATTATGTAAAAAAATGTGTGCTTGTACATTAAAGGCTATGCCTCCCTCACTTAAAATGAATGATCCAAGTGGAATAAAAGAACGGCATACAGCTGACCAAGAAATAAATATGGTTCATTACATTAATGAGGGAAAATTAAGAGAAAATGTATTCAATGTTGATGACAAAAGTCAAGAAACACAGGTTAAAGATTATTTTATAAAGAAGAAAATCCACTGGAAAAAATACTAATTCAATCTCTGATTCAATAATTTTGCTGAAAGGCAGTCATGTTATACTATTCTACAGATTATAACATTAGACATCACTAAACATATTAGGAGCAGGTAAATTACTTCCTGAATTTACTTCCTGAGAATCTCCTAGGATGAGTATCCTTTCAATTTTATACTGCATAAACTACAACATACAATATAACTGACGAATATTACAATTAACATCCTCTATTAACCAAGGAAGGGTATCATACAGTTTAGTAAATTAACACAAAAAATAGCTAAAATTATCTGAAAGCTTTTAACTTGCCAAATGCAGTCCCTAGTCATGAACAACAGATGATGCCATAGAAGTCTATTACAGTCTACATATTCAATCTACAGGTTGTTTTAAGGGAGTACTTTCACTTCTGGTCTGTTTTAACCTTAAAGAGATGCTCTCTGCTCCCATTTAATGCAACTAAGAGATCTGGAACCCTCAGAACAACCTGTCTTCTGTAACCTACCTAATTTCTAAATTTAGGATGTAATCTGAATTCACACCCTCACACCCTGTTTAATTCCTATTCCCTGCATCTTCCCAGGTCTTTCAGTGATCAGGACCAGAGATGTATTTTAACTAAACTATATGTTAGCTTTTGCTAAGGGATACCCTTACAACTGATTCAATCTGGTAAAAATGACCATAATAAAAATTCTGCACAAGGGCACAGGGTTTCTCCAACTGCCACAGACAATTCTTAAAGTGTTTCTTGATTTTCTTATATGGCTCCTCCCTGCTACCAAATGGAATCTCTCTCTCCCTCCTATTAATGCTAATAACTAAAACAGAAAGGTATTCACAAAATGTAATGACTCTTAAACCTCAGATTAAAAAAAAAAATGTATACTAATAATTAATATCTACTTAGGGTCCTCCCTTCTTAAAAACTTTAAATTATTTACTTTTCAACATGTTTTGAGGTTAACAGGAAAATATTTGGTTTCCTATAGAACAAATTACAGATTTAACTTGAGGCAAAAAAGGTTAAGTGACTTACCCAAGGTTACAATTAGAGACCAGGTCTCCTGAGTCTCAGCTCAGTGCTCTTTTCCTTAGCCCATGATGCCTTATCAGAAAAATCCAAATACAGTCAGACCCCCAGTTACATGGGTATGAGTTACACTGATTCACATATACAAACTTTATATAGTGTGACCAATGTTTCAACTCACGCGGTACCCTGCTTCCATTTATGCAGTATGCCAGGCATCGGCACGATTTTCAGTGGCACACAGGCGGTTGCCACCACCAGGGCCCTAGGCAAAATTGCAAAGAAGGCAAAGTTTGTCTTTGGCCCTCCCACCTCCATTATGCATTCCTCTCCCACCTCCTGGTCATCCCCCTGCCCAACCTCCCAGCACCATCATGCTGCCCTCTAATTGTTCAAAGCCCCCCACTTCCACACTCACCCAGGACTGTCCTTTCTTGAAGTGCCCAGTGATCCAAAAATTACCTCTCCATTTCCCTGACACAAAAATTCCTATTCCTGAGGATTCCAGTGAAGTTTAGATAATCTAAATGATTAATTCATTTAAGTAATTCAAGATAAGGTACATTTAACTCACAGATTTAAATCTCCAAGGAATTTTAAAAGGAATTAAAAACTCTGTTGGGAAGGGGAGAGGGAAGAAATAGTTTGGAAGGGAAACTAACATTTTGCCAGAGCCCCAGGACTCCTGTGTCACTTCAGCTGTTTTCATGGATGGGACACTTAAGATTCAGAAGGATATCATGGCTACCTTGAGCCTCGCTATCCAAAAAGAAAATGGTTGCTTTATAGTTGGTCTCTGAAGTTTAAAAAAAAAAAAAAGGACCAAGCTGCCTTAAATGCCCTCCTATCTACCCTTTCCATCTCTTTCCCACCTCCTGGATCCCCATTTCCACTTCCAAAGACACCCAACATCATTCCCCAGAAACAGTTTGTGTGTCTAATACAAGGCTTCCCATTATATGGTTTCAAATTACATGATGTTATTCAGTGATGTCTCCATGTTCCCCTAACCCTTGATAACTTGAAGTTGACTGCTAAAAAAGAATAATCTAATTATTTAAATATCCTAAATTATATCAAATGTGTAAATTCACTAAATAGTTAGAAGGAAAATAATTTTGATTATATTAAATACACTAAAAAATAATTTGGATATATAAAAAATAATTATTTTCCTTGAAAGTGGTATATTTCTTACTTCTGACCCAATATAGCAGTGAAAGTCCAGTTATTTCAGTTAATCATTATTGTGGACTGGTAGACATGAATTCATTGATAAATCCTCTAAGTCTGGAGGCAAAAACAAAACAAAAAAAAAGTCCAGTGACAGACACATAATATAAATTTATTTGTATACAAAGCAGAATGGATTTTAAGAAATCCAGCTTTCTGCTGGGACTACACAGTAATATACATATATGTATATGTTACTCTAACTTTGCAATACTAGATCAGCTGCCTAGTTCAGAAATTTCTCAGGTGATGGTTACCTTAATCCAACTACCTTGCTAGTAATATGAGAAAATCTAATCTATGCAGAAAATACCAAAATGGTATCTGTCAGGGATTAAAAGGATCATGTAAAGCAAGCCTGAAGTGATCTGTATGAATTTATTACAAAGATTGATTCTGTTAGTTAAGATCCTGGATGAAACCCTTTCCCAATACCCTCTCTCATGCTAGAAAAGGAGAAATGTTAAAGACATGCTGCAGTTATAACCATTCTTATCTACACATGGAAAATGATAACAGTTAAAAGTTTCTCCAATGGCATTTTTATTTAACATTAATCTTCAAGAGTTTACTACACAAATAAACCTATTTTCTTCCCAATCTTGCCCTTCTCTCTATACAACCACAGTTTTGTCATCTACACCTTTTATCTGTATGTTCTATGAATAAAAGTTCCCAGTGTGGGTTTTTTATTAACACTGAACCGTTAGTTAATGCTGAAATGCCATTCTAAATATGCGTTACTAAAAATATTTTAATGCAATTAAGTATTTTTCCTACTCACATATTTTGCTGCAAATCACTCAAGTAAATCATAAGAGCAACTATCATAAACTAAATTCAAGGGCCTTTTCTCATAAGTCAAGCAATGTCAATAACTTCAAGAAAAAAGCATTTAAATGGCTAAGAAACTATTTGCGAAAACAATCAACATATAAAAACAAGGATTTTGCTATGTTTTTTAGAAAGTACTCAACTAGACCTTTCCTCCACGCTGTCGTGGATTTAAGTTGAATTTGAAAGAGTATATTGCTCATTATCATCAACAAAAAAGCCAACAGGATTTCTTCATTTCACTCAGAAATTCTCTATGACAAAAGATAATTCAGCACGTAGTGGCTTTCTGTACGGATTCTAACCTAAGTGCCTAAAAATCTCTTTGTTTCCCTCGATTCTGCTTCACTGGGCATCAAATTTCCAAAATGGTCCTATTTGGGGCGCATGCAAGATTTGTCAATATTTACTGAACAAAGCCTCTATTAAATTGTCTAACAAAATGGAGGTCTCTCGGAAAAACAGGCCATAACATTTTTTCTTTTCACAAAATGGGGCCAAACACACCCACTTGAAGAAACCATGGTTTGGGTCAGATTTTCCATAAAAATGGTTGATTCTGTGGGGAAGGATGGTGCATCTCTGGGACGGGGTAAGGTTTTCCTTCACACCCGGGGCGGGAGGGGGGGCTGCTTCTCTCTGGACTCTGGAGGACGGCGACGAGGGACGATCCAAAGCTCTGGGTTAAGGAACTAGATCGGGAACGGGGGCTTTAGCGGTCCGCAGGTACCTAATCAGCAACAAAACGGGCCGCCCGACTACGCAAGAGACGTGGGCTCTCCCATCCCAGCCAAGTCAACATTAAAAGCACAAACTCTCCTTTCTGCCCCCAGGCCCCGCCTAGTCCCATTGGCAGCAATTCCCGCCAATCCGCACGGTCACCGCCCCCCAAACCCGCCTGCCAAGCGCTGATTGGATGGGAAGGGAGTCGGGGACCTCGTGTTACCAATCTGGGAGCCCCTTACTCAGCCACTCGCGCGCGCCCAGGTGCGCCCTCGGACCCCTTCCCGTCGTCAGCCCCATCCCCTCCCCCACCCCCAGGGCTCTGGCAGACACTTACCGTCCCTGGAGGTGCCCATCAACTGGTCCAGCATCGCGCGCATCTGGGCCTGCGCCGACATGGCGGCGGCGTAGCGGACGGACGGGCGGGGGTGGGGCGCAGACAGGGCCCTTTCGGGCGGGGGGATGAGGGGAAGGGGTGGGGGGAGGTGCAATGCTGTCTTGGTGGCCGCCGCCGCCGCCTCGAGGCGTGCGGAAGGAGAGCTGGAGGGGTCGCGGGAGAGTCCGGGCTGCGCTCCTCACGACGACGTGTACGTGGAAGACAGCAGCTCCCCAAAGCGACCCTCGTACCCTCACTCTCCGTCCGATTCCGGGAACAGAAGCGACACGGGCTAAGCAAGCTCTCGCCTCCAACACCGCCACCCGCCAGAAGCCGTCAAACCCCCCCTCCAAGCTGTGACGCCGCTCGCCGCCACCGTCGTCGCGACGGGAGCGCGCACGTTCCTCGCGCTGAGTCGTTTCCCGCGGCGCTCCACCAACTGGCGTCCAACTGTCTTTGCTCCGCCCGCCCGGCCCCGGGCGAGGGTTCCACCCTAACGGCTCGCGGGCGCGTGCACGCGCGCCGCCCCCTCCCCTACTTCTAGATCTCGCGAGACTCTGGTTCTTTAACCGACTCTCTAGCCGGATCTGCCCGGAGGCGCCAAACCGGGACCTCACAGCTGCAGGCTGAGTAGGGCCGTGCAGGCAGGCCAGACCCCAATTAGCAAAATGTGCCCGAGGTTAGCCAGACGAAGTAAGTAGACAACATGCCCACCAGTTTCACTGAGACTCCCTGTCCTAACAGCTAGTGTGGGCGTGTTCCTGATGGATAATCCCAGTTTCAGGGCCCAGCCCAAGAAGGGTGGACACGGCCTTTCCTCCACTGGAGGAGCCCTGGACTGCAGACGCTGGGGCACTGTCCCTCATCTGTGCTCCCAGCTGGCACATGTCAGGTTCTGGAAAGTACACTGAAGTCAGTACCCTGGGAAACCGGCTCTCCTACCCTTTCGGATCAAGCGGGCAACTGTTAGGCTATATTTGAAGCTATAAAAATTAACCTGTGTTCCGAGAATTTATGAGGAGGTGATCTTGCAGAACGGCAAATCAGCGGCTGTGACCACGGAAAACCCAGGGGCTCCATGGTTTCCTGTTGCCTTGCACTCCAAGATTTACTAACCTTTACTAACGATGGGATCTTCAAGAAATGAATTTTTTTTTTTTTTTTTTTTTTTTTTTTTTTTTTTTTTTACTGCGATTGACCCCAAGGGCGTTTAAGCACTGAACCACATCCCTACCCCCTTTTTTATTTTAAGACAGGGTCTTGCTACATGTATTGCAATATATTGCTTACATTCTCGCTAAATTGCTGAGGCTGGCTTCCAACCTGCGATCCTCCTGCCTCAGCCTCCCGAACCGCTGGGATTACGGTCACGCACCACCATGCCCTGCTCGGCAAATGATTTCTTAATCTTGCATATCGTGTGAATAAAGCCACACAATTCTTGCAGTATTGCTCTGAGAACAAAATAAGCTAACGGAAAATACCTAAAACAGACCTTTTGGCTGGTGTTTTTAAAACCTTTGATAAAATGCTAATTCTTTGAGACATTAATATTGTTTCCCTATAATTGTACATCATTCACCTTGGGACATATAATTCCTGGTTAACGCATTATCAATTAAAAAAATTAACTTGAAATAGCAAAAACAATCCCAAGATCCCTTTAATTGTTTAATGGGCCAATAAAAATTTTAGAATCATCTTTAGTACTTGACAAAAAGTTTCCCTCCAGTTAGAAAACTTCAAATTCTAAACTAATTCAAATACTAGAAATGTCATTATCCTTTGAAAACTGATTTACAATATAGTAGAAAAATATACAAATTAATATGTCGTAGAAGGATGCACTATTAAACATTACCGTGAGAAAGACTATCCATGAGAAAGTACACCAAAATGTTGAACCTGCCATGATGGTGCATACTTCCAGTGACTGGAGAAGCTGTGGCAAGAGGTTGGCAAGTTTGAGGGCAGCCCCAGCAATTTAGCCAGACCTTGTCTCACTACCATAGTGATAAAGTTCTTCTGCATTCAATTCCTAGTACCAAAAATAAAAAGAATAATTTGTTTTATTTTGCTATACTGAGGATTGAACCCAAGGGCACTCTACCACTGAGCTACATCCTCAGCCCTTTTTCTTTTTTTTCTTTTGAAATTGTCTGATTTGCAGAGGGCCTTGCTAAGATAGTGATGCCTTCTGATCTTCTTGCCTCAGCCTCCCTAGTCTTCGGGAGTATAGACATATACTAGGGCATCCAGCTCTTTATTTATGTTTGTTTTTTGACACAGGGTCTCCCTAATTTGCCCAGGCTAGCCTTGAACTTGAGATCCTCCTGCCTCACCCTCCAGAGTAGTTAGGATTAAAGGCTTGGGCCACCATGCCCATCTTGAATAATTATGTTTCAGTGAAGAGATTGTATTTATCTTTCTTTTCTTTCTACCTTTCTGATTACATTTTTTACATTAACCTTTTTGGCTTATATTTTAGATGTATTTAGTATAAACAGCATAGTTGGGTTTTTTAAATAGTTTGGCACTTATTGTCTTTTTTTTTTTTTTTTCTTTGTGGTACTCAGGACTGAACTCAGGGGCACTCGTCCACTGGGTCACATCCCCAGCCCTTTTTTGTATTTTATTAGAGACAGGGTCTCACTGAGTTGCTAAGTGCCTCGCCATTGCTGAGGCTGGCTTTGAACTCACAATCCTCCTGCCTCAGCCTCCCAAAGTGCTGGATTACAGGCATGCGCCACCGCGCCCGGCATATTGTCTTTATTTTTGTTAGGAATTGTGAATGCTACCAAGTACAACTGAGTTCCATCCCCAGCTCACACACTTTTAATTGAAGCAAACTGAAACATGTAATCATTTATACTCATATATTACTCATATGCTTGGGTTTAAAGTTATTTTGCTTGGCACAGTGGCAAATGCAACTCTGGGGGCCGAGACAGGAGAATTTCTTTCTTTCTTTTTTTTTTTTTTTTGGGGGGGGTACCGGGGATTGAACTCAGGGGCACTTGACCACTGGGCCACATCCCCAGCCCTTTTTTATATTTTATTAGAGACAGGGTCTCACTGAGTTGCTAAGTGCCTCGCCACGGCTGAGGCTGGCTTTGAACTCGCAATCCTCCTGCCTCAGCCTCCCAAGTGCTGGGATTACAGGCGTGCACCACCACGCCCGGCTAAGACAGGAGAATTTCAAGTTCCACACCAGCCTCAGCAACTTAGTGAGGCCCTGTCAAAATAAAAAGGGCTAGGGATGTGCCAGGTGTGGTGGTGCATGCCTGTAATCACAATGACTCAGGAGACTGAGGCAGGAGAATCAAGAGTCCAAACCCATCTTCAGCAATTTATCGAGGCCCTGAGCAATTCAATGAGACCCTGTCTTTATATACAAAGGGCTGGGGATGTAGCTCAGTGGATAAGTGGGTAAGTAAAATCCCCAGTTACCCTCTTCCCCAAACCGTAGCCAATGACCAAGTATAACGGTGGAAACCTATAATCTCAGCAATTTGGGAGGCTGAGGCAGAAGGATCTCTAAGACCAGCCTCAGCAACTTAGTGAGACCTTAAGCCACTTAGTGAGAACCTGTCTCAAAAAATAACAAGAGGTAGGGATGTGGCTCAGTAGCATAGCATCCACTGAACACATTCATTCAGTTTATTTGTGATAAGGAACAAGAGAAGGTGGTAGTAGCTGAAAAGGCAGTTAAAATAAGCCAAACTCAGTGTCACCCCTATAATCCCAGCTACTCCAGAGGCTGAGGCAGGAGGATCCCCAGTTCCTGGCAAGCCTGGGCAACTCAGTGAGATCCTGTCTCAAATGTAAAAGCTGGGCGCGGTTGCTCACACTGGGGGAGGCTGAGCCAGGAGGACTCAAGTTCAAAGCCAGCCTCAACAAAAGCAAGGCACTAAGCAACTCAGTGAGAACCTATCACTAAATAAAATACAAAATAGGGCTGGGGATGTGGCTCAGTGGTCAAGTGTCCCTGGGTTCAATCCCTGGTACCAAAATAAATAAGTGTAAAAAAATAAAGGACTGAAGCCGGGTGCGGTGGCGCACGCCTGTAATCCCAGCACTTTGGGAGGCTGAGGCAGGAGGATCGTGAGTTCAAAGCCAGCCTCAGCAATGGCGAGGCACTTAGCAACTCAGTGAGACCCTGTCTCTAATAAAAACACAAAAAAGGGCTGGGGATGTGGCCCAGTGGTCAAGTGCCCCTAAGTTCAATCCCCGGTACCACAAAAATAAATAAATAAATAAATAAATAAATAAAGGACTGAGGATGTAGCTCAGTGGTAAACCCCTATTGGGTTCAATCCCCTATGCCACCAAAACGAATTTTTAAATTTTTAATTTAAAAAAACATTTGAGATAAAGACAGAACAGTTATTTTTAAAACGAAGAGCCTTGAGTATGTGAGAATCCAGTGAGGGAGAAGTTGACATTCTATGGGGAAGGGTAAAAGAAACAGCAAAGTAAAGGAATATGATAAAGCATATATCACATCCAAAACCAGAGGAAGGCACTATCCTGCCAAAACTTCAGGCTTCCCTAGTCCAGGGACCCTTCTAGTATACAGTTTACTGCTAATACAGTCTGTGTTCCAAAATCAATTCTTCCTAACACTTAGTTAAGCTATTCTCCCCCTACCCCATGCTAGGGATTTAACCCAGGGGTGCTTTACCACTGGGTATCCCCAGTCTTTTTTTATTTTTTTGAGACAGAGTCTCACAAAGTTGCCCTGGCTGGCATCAAATATATGATCCTCTAGCCTCAGCCTCCTGTGTAGGTAGGATTATAGCATGCCCTGGGTTCAATTCCCACACAGCAAAAAGACTGGGGGAAAGAAAAGAAGTTTATTATACTGTATTTGGACAGAAATGGCCTGAGCAAATTATTTAACCCATAACATTTGATATGTCTGTGCTGAAAACTTGCAGTCCTCCTGCTACAACCTCCTAAGTAACTGGTGTTACTGGCACATCACCATGCCCAATGCCCAGTTCAAACCCCATTATATGTATTTCTTACCATTAGGCAATTGTGCCTCAAATCTTTTTTTTAAATGTAATTTATTGTATGTGCAATATTATAATAAAGGAAATCAAAACATCATCATATCCTAATCCTTTTTTTAAATTTTTTTTAGTTATTTATGGACCTTTACTTATTTATTTATATGTGGTGCTGAGAATCAAACTCAGTGCCTCACACATGATAGGCAAGCACTCTACCACTGAGCTACAACCCCAGACCTCCTAATGCTTTTTGTTCTCTTCACCCTTAACCCAAATAAAATACCATCAGATAATATTAATAACAAACCTATACCCATCACATAAGGCAGGAAACAAAAAGTATGTTAAACATTTGTGTTTCTTTGATCCAGCCAATTGAATAAACGTGTGACCTCTTAGTACTATTATTCTAATGTTAATCTCTTAAATCTCTTAGGAAAAGGAGGGGAGGGTTTTGTTTATTTGTTACAAAGGATTGGACCCAGGGGTGCAAAACCACTGAGCCACATCCCATCCCTTTTTATTTTTTGAAGAAGGGTCTCAGTAAATTGCTTAGGACCTCAGTTGCTGAGGCTGGCTTTGAACTCAGAATCCTCTTGCCTCTCAGCCTCCTGTGTCTTTCTCACCATGCCCAGCAGAAAGAGTATTTTGAAATATTTTGATCAGTTCTTTTGTTTAAATTGTACTCCTCTTACTGAGTGGAGCTGAGCTATGTACTCAAAAACACTGATTTAATTATATGCTATGTGGGCTGAAGTTACTCAAAGTAGAGACTATAAAATGAATGAGACAGAGTCTTAAAAAGATTATGCCCAGTTTCTTCTTTTACTAGAAAAAACTCACATATGCCATAAAAGGGGCACAAATAAAGAACCAGTGCCAAAAGCACTGAAGTATGTCTATAATCCCAGCAGCTCAGGAGGCTGAGGAAGGAGGATCACAAGTTCAAAGCCAGCCTCAGCAACTTATCAGGGCCCTTTCTCAAAATAAAAAGGGGTGGGGAGAGCTGGGGTCATAGCTCAGTGGTAGAGCACTTGCCTTGCATGTGTAAGGTACGTGGTTCAATCCTTAGCACCACATTAAAAAAAATAAAGGTATCGTGTCTATCTACAACTAAAAATAATATTTTAAAAAAGAGGGGTGGTGATATGTCTCAGTGATTAAGCCCCTCTGGGTTCAACCCCTAGTAGCAAACAAAATAATAATAATAAATAAAATAAAAAGGAGCCAGGTGCCGGGCGTGGTGGCGCACGCCTGTAATCCCAGCACTTTGGGAGGCTGAGGCAGGAGGATCGCGAGTTCAAAGCCAGCCTCAGCAATGGCGAGGCACTTAGTAACTCAGTGAGACCCTGTCTCTAAATAAAATACAAAAAAAAAAAAAAAGGGGGCTGGGGATGTGATCCAGTGGTCGAGTGCCCCTGAGTTCAATCCCCAGTACCAAAAAAAAAAAAAAAAAAAAAAAGAAGCCAGGTGCAGTGGCTCAAACCTATAATACCACCAACTCATGAGGCTGAGACAGGAGGATCCCACGTTAGAGGTCAGCCTTAGCAATTTACCAAGATCCTATCTCAAAAAAAAAAAAAAAAAAAAAAAAAAAAAAAAAAAAAAAAGGTAATGGAGCACAGTAGTAAAACACCCTCGGTTTGAGCAGCCCTAGGACTGAAACAACAACAACAATATTGTCAACTCATAGAACAACTTTTTGAAGCCGGGTGCGGTGGCGTGCGCCTGTAATCCTAGCACTTGGGAGGCTGAGGCAGGGGGATGGCGAGTTCAAAGCCAGCCTCAGCAATGGCGAGGCACTTAGCAACTCAGTGAGACCCTGTCTCTAATAAAAACACAAAAAAGGGCTGGGGATGTGGCCCAGTGGTCGAGTGCCCCTGAGTTCAATCCCTGATGCCAAAAAAAAAAAAAAAAAAAAAAAACTTTTTGTTTGGGTGGTACTGGGAATCGAACACAAGGGCACTTTGTCCCTAGGTTACATCCCCAGCCTTTTTTTATTGGGAGAGATAGCAGGGATTGAACTCAGGGCACTCAACTACTGAAAGAGAGAGGGTCTCACCTGAGTTGCTTGGTGCCTTGCTTTTGCTGAGGCTGGCTTTGAACTCTCGATCTTCCTGCCTCAGCCTCCAAAGCCACTGGGATTACAGATGTGGGCCAACGTGTGCCCAGGCCCCAGCCGTTTTGTTTTTGTTTTTTTGAATTTGACAGTCTCATTAAATTGCTGAGGCTGGCCTTGAATTTACAATCCTCCTGCCTCAGCACTGGGATTACACCATGTGCCATTGTGCCCAGTTCAGAATAATAACTTTAATTGAGGAATTAAGGACATTCAAAGCAAAGGACCATTTTAATATTTCAGCCAAAAGACTATCAGGCCTAAATTACAGCAGAGGCAGTGAAGAGAGGAAGAGGAGGTGATTGGAGCTATTACAGAAGCAGAATTGCCAAGTGATTGAATATGGAAAGAAGAGAGGAATACCAAATGAAGCCCAAGTTTCTACTTGATTAGCCAAATAAAATACATGGTAGAACTATTCACCCAAATGGGTCAAAAGGAAGAGCAAGCCGGGCGCGGTAACGCACACCTGTAATCCCAGCACTTGGGAGGCTGAGGCAGGAGGATCACAAGTTCAAAGCCAGCCTCAGCAATGGTGAGGCACTTAGCAACTCAGTGAGACCCTGTCTCTAATAAAATATAAAAAAGGGCTGGGGATGTGGCCCAGTGGTTGAGTGCCCTGAGTTCATTCCCCGGTACCAAAAAAAAAAAGAGGAAGAACAATTTGAGGTGGAGATTAGGAGGTATAAATGTTTTTGTTTTTTGTTTGTTTTTTTTTTTTTTTTTTTTTTTTTGGTAATGCGAATTGAACTCAGGGGCACTAAACCACTAAACCACATCCCCAAGCCCTATTTTGTGTTCTATTCAGAGACAGGGTCTCACTAAGTTGCTAAGTGCCTCAATAAATTGCTGAGACTGACTTTGAACTATTGATCCTCTTGTCTCAACCTCCCCAGCCGCTGGGATTACAGGCCTGTGCCACTGCGCCCAGTCAGGAGGTATAAATGTTAATATGCTCACTCCATCACTCCATTGGATAGACTTCATTCTCTCTGGACTTCAGCCCTTGGGCAACTCTTGAGCTGTGGCTGTGTTCCTCTACCTAAAGACCAGTACTTTCAGGCCTAGGAAGGTAATAGCTCCCACTACTGCCAGTCCCTAAGAGCTTCACCACTTACCTTACTTTTTTGTACTGACCTACATCCCCAGTCCTTTTTATTTATTTTTTTTAAATATTTTTATTTATTTGTTTTAGTTGTACACAATGCGTTTTATTCAATACATTTTATTTGTACGTGGTGCTGAGGATCGAACCCGGGTCGCCCACGCACTAGGCGAGCACTCTACCGCTGAGCCACAATCCCAGCCCCAGCCTTTTTATTTTTTGAGACAGGGTCTAGCTAAATTGCCTAGGCTGACTTCAAACTTGCAATCCTCCTGCTTCAGCCTCCCAAGACATGGGATTACAGACATGTGACACCACACCTACCTCAATTTGTCATTACTTAGTTCATCTTACATCCTTTTAACTCTAAATAACCAATCCTATTTGAGTGTGCCATCTGTTTCCTGCCAGGATCCTAACACATCATATTTGTTACTTTTTAATAATGTATATTTAATTTTATTTGTATATGCATTGCAAACATAGGAAGATGCACTTCAGACTGTTAGTAATGGTCATCATCTGGTAATGGGAATAGAGAGGGAAGAACAAGGGGAAAAAAATTGTGCTTTTAATTTGCTTAAGCCATCTGAATTCCCTAAAACAACAGGCTTATATTACTTTTAGCTTTTTTTTTTTTTTTAAGTGGTAGTGGGAACCAAACTCAGGGTCTCATGCATGCTAGGCAAATACTCTACTATTGAGCTACATCCCCTGGCACCCACACCATCAGCATTTTTTTTTTTTTTTTTTTTTGGCACCAGGGATTGGGGGTTGAACCCAGGGATACTTAACCACTGGGCCAAACCCCTAGCCCCATTTTTTTTTTTTTTTTTTTTTTTTTTTTTTTGAGACAGGGTGTCACTAAGTTGCTTAGGGCCTTGATAAGTAGCTGAGGCTGGCTTTGAACTTGGAATCCTCCTGTCTTAGCCTCCCTAGTAAATGGGATTACAGGTGTGTACCACTGTTCCCAGAACCTTGTATTACTTTTTTTTATTATTGTTGATGGACCTTTATTTTTTTATTTATATGCAGTAATGAGAATCGAACCCAGTGTCTCACACATTAAAGCAAGTGCTCTACCACTGAGCCACAACCCCAACCCCTTGTATTACTTTTTAAATTAAAAAAAAGAAAAAACTTGTAGATCAAGAACATCAATTCAGGTGGTTGTGCCTAGTATAAGAAGTTCAATAAATTCACTGACAGAAAAGATGAAACCTCCAGTTTATTCTCTTAATTATTCAGTCAACAAAATTGCAGAGAAAAACCCTAAACTTTAAAAATAAATTTAATGATAAATACATGTTGGTAGAAATTATTAAATTATCATATGAAGATAGCATCCAAGGAATTTCTCCATATTCACGGCTCCCAGCCCTTCCCTCCAGGCTGCTGGGGCAACTGGAGACCCACCAAACCAGCAGACTCCTCCACTGAGCGCTCACCCCTGCCATGAAATTCCTGATGAAGAGCCACATGTTCTCGGATGCTGCGCAGGAGGCAGAGATAGGTGGCAGCTTGGAAGTGAAGCTCATGCTGGGCTCTGCACAACTTCTCACTGGTGACCTAGAGAAGCAGAAAGGTCAGAGTTAACACCCCCACGACAGATATGGGTCTACAGAGGAAGGTTTAATAAACAAGCTTTCTTTTTCTTTTTTGGTACTGGGGATTAAACGCAGGGGTACTTTATCACTGAGTTACACCCCAGTCTTTTTTTATTTTTTATTGAGACAGGGTCCCACTAAGTTACTGAGGCTGACCTCCAATTTGTGATTCTCCTACCTCAGCCTCCTAAATCATTGATATTACAGACTGCACCACTATACAGGTTTACACATATGCAAGTTTCTATTTTCTTTGTACAATTCACTCCCTAAAGAAAGCCTGTTTAAGCCAAGCACAGTGATAGCACACATCTGTAATCCCAGGGGCTCTGGAGGCTGAGGCAGTTGGATCTCAATTTCAGGCAGGCTGGGCAATTCTGAGGGGACCTATCTCAAAATAAAATAAAAAGGGGAGCCGGGCGCGGTGGCGCACGCCTGTAATCCCAGCACTTTGGGAGGCTGAGGCAGGAGGATCGCGAGTTCAAAGCCAGCCTCAGCAATGGCGAGGCACTTAGCAACTCAGTGGGACCCTGTCTCTAAATAAAATACAAAAACAGGCTGGGGATGTGGCCCAGTGGTCGAATGCCCCTGAGTTCAATCCCTGGTAACCACAAAAAATAAATAAATAAATAAATAAAAAATAAAAATAAAAAGGGATGGGGATATGGCTTAGTGGTAGAAGGTCTCTGGGTTCAATCCAATACCCCAAAAAAGCATATATGCATACTTAAACATTTATAGGAGCAATCAATAATTGTTTTCTTTTTTATTAGTGTATTATAATAGTGGAATGTTGTTACACATTTGTATAATATAACAATATAATTTGGTCAATTTCATCACCCTGTACTTCCCCTTTTCCTCCCCTTTCCCCCACCCCCTTCCCTCTATTTCCATTGCTCTCCCTTTTATTTTCATGATATTCTCCAATATCACCTTTTTTTTGTTTCCTTTTTTCTTTCTAGCTTCCACATATGAGAGAAAATATATGACCCTTGACTTCAAGTTTGGCTTATTTTGCTTACCATAATGCTCTTAAGTTCCATCCATTTTCCTGCAAATGACATAACTATATTCATTTATTACGAAAGTTGACCTCCAGTTAATCAAAGTTTTGTTTATTTAATGCTGGGAATTGAATCCAGTGCCTGTACATGCTAAGTATGTGCTATACCACTGAGCCACAACAGCCTCAGCCTTAAAAAGAATGTTTGGGTTGTTGTTTTTGTTTTTGATACTGAGGATTAAACCCAGGGGCACTTTAGCACTGCACCATATCCCCACCCAGTCCTTTTTATTTTTGTTTTAATATTTATTATTATTATTTTATATCAGGGATTAAACCAAGGGGCACTTAACCACTTCACCATATCCCCAGCCCTTTTTTGTATTTTTATTTGGAGAAAGGATATCACCAAGTTGCTGAGGCAGGCTTTGAATTCACAATCCTCTAGCTAGGTACGGTGGCCCATGCCTGTAATCCCAGTACTTGGGAGGCTGAGGCAGGAGGATTGCAAGGTCAAAGCCAGCCTCAGCAATGGCGAGGCACTTAGCAACTCAGTGAGACCCTGTCTCTAATAAAATACAAAAAAGGGCTGGGGATGTGACCCAGTGGTCGAGTGCCCCTGGGTTCAATCCCTGGTACCAAAAAAAAAAAAAAAAAAAACAACCAGAAATGAATTTGCAGTCTTCCTGCATCAGCCTCCTGAGCCACTGGAATTACAGGCACGTGCCATCGCACCCAGTTTATTTTTTTTTTGAGATGGGGTCTCACTAAATTGCTTAGAGCCTTACTAAGTTGTTAAGGCTGGCTTTGAACTTGTGATCCTTCTGTGTCAGCCTCCCCAGGTGCTGAGATTATACAGGCATGTACCACCAAACCCAGCCTTTTTTTTTTAAGTGTGTTGGGGGGAGTTGGGGTGGAGGGAGTCTATGTTGTCCAGGCTGGTATTGAACTCCTGGGATCAAACAATCCTCCCTGCCCCCACCCCCAACAGCTGGGACTATAGGTATGTGTGGTACATCCAGCAAAGAGAATTCTTGAGGTGTTTAATTGAATATTTCTAAATTTTAATACTGGAAGGCATACTCCCTAGTTTCAACTTCTTCATTTTACAAATGAGAAAACTATAAACTACAGTGGTTAGTTAATAGCAGATATAAGAACTACATCAGGTAGTTAATGCCACCTAAGATATATAATATTGAATTTTCTCCCCTTCAAACAAAGGGCTATTTCATTTTGTTTCTGTACTTTGGTTAATATGGCATACACCTTTTATTTCAAAATTAAAGACTTATTTGTCTGAAAAATAATAACCTCATCCTCAATATAACAAAAAGAAAGTTGTATAAACAAAAGTAATATGCACGTGCTCATGGTACTTGCTCCCATGGGGATGTGGCTCAGTGGTAAAGCCCTTCTGGGTTCAATATCCAGTACAAAAACAAAACAAAACAACTTGTTCTTACAACTTATCCATCTGAAAAATCTAGGTTCTAATGACTTTTAAGAGGCTGGATACTTCCTGGGAGTGGTGGGGCATGCTGTAATTCCACTGATCAGGAGGCTGAGGCAACAGGATTGCAAATTCAGAGCCAGCCTCAGCAATTTAGCAAGGCCCTAAGCAACTTATTAGACCATGTTTCAAAATTTTTAAAAAGGGGGGTGGGGCTGTGGCTTAGTGGTTAAGCACCACCCCTGGTGTTTAAATCCCTGGTACCAAGAAAAAAAGGAAAAAAAAATCAAGCTGGAAACTCCACATCTATTCCAAAGTCTCAGTGAAATGTAGTATGTTGTCCTCTGCTTAAATATTTTTGTGTTTTAAGGTTATAAGAATGGGGCAGGAACAGTGGGGATGTGTACATATATGGGGATGTATGGATTAGTCCCTGGGCACCATTGTCTGCATAATCCCATTTCTTTCTCTGAATATCTAGGGTTAGAATCTGAAAACTAGAATATATGCTATCACATGTGTGCAAATGGCAGTCATTAGTTATACTAATCAAATTATCAAATTAAAATTAACTTTTTTTGGGGGGGGTCCTAGGGATTGAACTCAAGGGTGCTTTAACACTCACCTGCATCTTCAACCCTTATTTATGTTTTATTTTGAGACAGGGTCTCACTAAGTTGCTGATGTTGACCTCAAACTTAGAATTTTTTTTTTTTTTTTTTTTTTTTTTTTTTTTGTGGTACCAGGAATTGAACTCGGGCACTCGACCACTGGGCCACATCCCCAGCACTTTTTTTGTATTTTATTTAGAGACAGGGTCTCACTAAGTTGCTAAGTGCCTTGCCATTGCTGAGGCTAGCTTTGAACTCATGATCCTCCTGCCTCAGCCTCCCAAAGTGCTAGGATTACAGGCGTGAGCCACTGCCCGGCTTCAAACTTAGAATTCTGCATGAGCATCCTGAGTTGCTAGGATTACAAGTATACATTGCTACACCTAGCTAAACTTTTTTTTTTTTTTTTTTCATGTTATTGGGTATTAAACCTAGGGTCTCAGGCATGCTAGGCAAACACTCTACCACTCAGATACATCCCCAGTCCTAGAATTTTAGACATGAATTTCAAATGTCTTTTAGAGCAATTTTAGAGCCACTATCAAACTTCATTCAAAAACAGTAATGTTACCTCCATAAGGTACAATTATAAAATCATGTCACCTCTTAAAAATCTTAGCATGTCCCTTCCTTATGCCTACAATAAAATTAGCTTGTTCATTTTGCAGTACTAGAGAGTGAACCCAGGTGCACTCCACCACCAACTTACATCCCCAATGCTGTTCATTTTTTACTTTGGAATAACATCTCACTAAATTGCCCAGGCTGGCCTTAAACTTGTGATCCTCCTGCCTCATCCTCCCAAGTAGCTGGAATTACATGTTTGTACCTCCAAACCCAACTACACCTACAATAAAGTTTAAATTCCTACCTACCACCTACCTCATCTTCCTCCACTTCACCTACTGCACACTAAGCTTCAACCATTCTGAACTTCAGTTATATTAGGCTTCTTGGCTTTCAAATATGCAGTTTCTTTACTTGGACCCTCACTCTCCCTGATCGCCATTTACTTGCTAACTCCAATTTGTCCTTACTGTGTTCTTGAAAGCCTTCCCTAACTACCCCTTCTTTATACCAAACCCCCTTAACACTTGGAAGTGGTTCACTGTATGGCTCCTAAGGTAAGCTTAAAATACAGGATTCATGTACATCTTATTCTTGGTATTTGGCCCAAGTTCCTAGCACCAGTGTCTAACATTGTGACCTGTTTAAAACTAGGTGTTAAATTAAGATTTTGTTTTCCAAATTTCATAGCTCAGAAATTCAACAGTTAAAATAATTCTCCTTAGCCGGGCGCGGTGGCGCACGCCTGTAATCCCAGCACTTTGGGAGGCTGAGGCAGGAGGATCGCGAGTTCAAAGCCAGCCTCAGCAATGGCGAGGCACTTAGTAACTCAGTGAGATCCTGTCTCTAATAAAAATACAAAAAGGGCCGGGGATGTGGCCCAGTGGTCGAGTGCCCCTGAGTTCAATCCCCGGTACCAAAAAATAAATAAATAAATAAATAAATAAATTCTCCTTCCTACATTGCTCAAGGACAATAGGAAGCTTCCTTCCCTAAAGCACAAAGGACTCTACAATGTTCTACTTCTGAGATTGGTTGCAACTTTTTTCCAAGCCAGATCCACAACTCCAAAGGCAGCAATCTGGAGGATTCTTTTTGGGAACCAGCTAATCTAAATTCTAGTTGTACTGATTCTTGCTCAAGTAAAGGTCCCTGAGCCTCAGGTGCTCCGTTTTAAAAATTAAACTGTCTTCCACTCCCTTTAACCTAAGGAGGATATATGTTTACATTTATCTGCTTACATAAGTTTTAATACAAAAGTATCTGGTGATGCAGCAAGCTCACGCGGGAACTGACAGTACAACCTCAGTACAGTACCGTTCCCTTGGGCATCATTTCCCTAAGTGGTGCAGGGGATACCACGTAGGTAAGACACAGTCCCGATCCTTCACAAAGCTCCCAATATTCCCCGCCTCACTGGTTTTCCTTTCTGCCTCAAAATTTGCTTCTCAGAATATGCCTACTGGGGGACGGGTGAGGAGTACTGGGTATACGCCGTGCCTCTAAGTGTGTGGGACACTATGCCTTCACCACGCCTTCTGGCTGGGTCCCCATGGCCTCCGCTCCCCTTCTTTCGACTTTCCCTCTCCCACAAGCAGCAGAAGCAGCCAATGAGCTCCTCCCGCACGGCTCCACCCCCGCGGAGAGCCGCATCGCCGGCCCGGGATCATGCCGGAGCTAGAGCAGGGCCCGGGCTTCTGTGGGGGGAATCGGGCCTCGGCCTCCTGCACGCAGGCCCTAAGACCCGGTGCTCCTGACACCCGCCCAGACCCGCCTTTTCCTCCCTTCCCGGGACGTGGTGCTCCCGGGACACGGTTTCCGTACCCGATGTGCACGGAAAGCCTTCACAAGGTACCGATAGGCCGCGGTATCGCGATAGGGTCGCCCGGTGGCCACGCTGAGGTAGCGCAACTCCCGCAGAAGGCCTCGCAAAGTGCGCGCCGGGGACCCTAAGGCCGCCATTTTTCTGTCCTTTCCAGAGGTGGAGCGGATAGGCGCGCATCTGCTAGCGTCCGCGCCCTCACCTACCCCCCGCAAGACGCTTAGTGGTACGGTCGGACTCTGCCTGCCGGCTCCCCCTTCCGACAGCCCAGGGTGAAAGGTCTCACTTCCCTGTTCTGCAGAGCCATAGTAATCGAACACCGAGCGGCGCCCTAACGAATCAAAGAAGAGCAAGCGACCGCTGAGTGTAACTGGGTACCGGGTCCTCCACAAACCCTGCGAAAGCCCGAAGGAGGGTAAAAAAGGTCCTTTCTGGGCTGTGTTCTTAAGACGTCTTTAGTTGACCGACGGCCGAACCTCAGAAGTGGGTTAGGCGGGAGTGGATGAAAATTTGATACGGAACACGCTTTTAATTTTTTAAGATTTTTTTTAACGATATCTAGAAGGGGTATCAAAATTAAACTTATTGAGACCTCCCAAAAGCCTTAAGGGACTTACGGCTCAGAGGAAGGAGGTGAAATATCCCATTCTCGCAAACGGTATCTCAACAGCTAGTAAAACTACTCATATACTATTCCATTTTTCAGAAAAGTAAAATGAAAAGTGACCTACTTAGGTATAATCTTTTCAGAAAGGCAAAAAAAAAAAGAAAAAAATGCACAACCACCCCAGATGGGACTCGAACCCACAATCCCTGGCTTAGGAGGCCAATGCCTTATCCATTAGGCCACTGGGGCTTCTGCGAGCGAGACGCTCAAACAACATGTTCAATTTTTTTCCTCCTTGGTACGTCATCGTCTCTTAAGTTTATCTTTACCCTATCCTGAGAAGCCACACCTAGTATCAATATGAGCATCGAGGCATGCTGGGAGTTGTAGTTTAGAAAACAAAAGCCCCGTTACAGCTCCAAAGGATTTACCCTCAAAACAGCACCCTTGCGCCGAATATTGAGCGGGGGCGCGCACGCGTTTGCGTACGCGTTCGCAAAAGCAGTAGTCCCGCGCCTGCGCAAAAGTGGGCGTGCGACGTTGTGGAGCCGGGCGCGCTGCGCAAACTGAACCTCAGGACCCGCCCTCTGAGGCTTTTCTCCTTTGGGCTCTCACCGGAAGCAGCCTGGTCCCTTCCGGCGCGGTGGCTTTTTCGGCCTTGGTTTTTCTCCAGCCGGCCGTTAGGCGGCGTCCTCAGCGGTCAGTTTCTGCTTCCGGTTGAAGCGCAGAGGCCATTTCCGCAGAGCTGGGGATGTGTGGGAAACGTATGCCTTGAGTTTTAAATTGGTGGGTCAGCGATCAACATGGGTCCGCGGGAAATTTGTAGCTTATTCATTAGAAATCAAATATTTTGGAGTAAAACTAACTAGTTTTCGGGTTCTGCCCTTAATTGTATAGTGTGGACCAGTCACTTTTATTCTCGGCGACGTTAGCCTTTGAATTTCTCAGTGGCTCTGCACTGTCCAAAGATAACGTCCAGTTTCCTGAAACTGACATGCGAGACATCACCTAGATCGGCCCTTGCTTGTGTCCTAGGCGTCATCTCTCAGCGCTCGCTTCCTGTCGCCCTCTGTTCCAGGCGTCTGACCCCGTCTCTCCCCCACCTCCTTACAGTCACGGGGCCTGAAACGACCTTTTGCGCGGAGTCCTATTTGCCCTTGGGGTTTTGACTTACTCTAGCAGTCAAGGGTAGGCCCAGCTTGATTCACTTCATCTCCTCTGGCCTCCTGCTGTCCTCTGTTTATACCTCGTACTATTTTCCCTCGTCTGACCGGGAGATTGTACAGCTGCAGTGGCCCTCGGCCTCTGTCTGTTCCTGCTGGAAGGACAGTCATGACAGGCTCCTTAAGGACGCGCACCTTTTATCCCTAATGGCTACACGACATTAGCTATTGAGCAGGGTGATAAGCACAAATGGAACAGTGATGGTACATTGGTGAGTGAAGCAGATTTGGGAAACTGCTTGTCACCTCTCCTGCTGGGCAAGGGCAGCCACTGTTTACCTCCATAGGTTGTTGCCATTTAGGAAGACACACTTTTTTGTCAAAAACCATAACCGTTTTTAGAATGCGCTAGCTTTCCTTCTAAATGGGATTAATACCTTAAAAGTACAACATGCCAAACAAAATGCTTAGCTCACAGACTACTGATTGTAAAGAAAGAAGGAAAAGAAAAAAAGGGGATAAGATAAGAAGATAAAGCGCCGGGCGCGTGGTGCACGCCTGTAATCCCAGCACTTTGGGAGGCTGAGGCAGGAGGATCGCGAGTTCAAAGCCAGCCTCAGCAATGGCGAGGCACTTAGCAACTCAGTGAGACCCTGTCTCTAAATAAAATACAAAAAAAAAAAAAAAAAGGTCTGGGGATGTGACCCAGTCGAGTGCCCCTGAGTTCAATCCCCGGTACCACAAAAAAAAAAAATAAAAAATAAATAAATAAATAAGAAGATAAAAGTAAAAATAGTTCGCGCGTCTACATCTTGGGAAAAGAAGCTGCTTTGGTCATCCTGCCTTGCCTTTGGGAAGAGAAACTCCTCAGAAGAAATAAACTCATTTGTATTGATTTAACATGTGAGATCCTGTTAAAAACCCAAGCTCTTTAGAAGTCTGTGCTCTTCAGTGCCCTCAGGCGATTACCATTACTAGCTGAATTGAGGAATGTTAAAGCACACCATTTTAAGCAGTTTCAGAAGTTTGTTTTCCATTTTGGATGTTCCCCACCCTTAATATACTGAGCGTTTTCCATCACTTAGGGTATGATCTGGCCTCTAATTAGTGTCTTCTTGGTGGACTTGTAAGTGGACTACTTTATGCTTTGAATATAACCCTTGCGGCTCTGCCACTGCAACTTTTTTTTTTTATATTTATTTATTTGCTTTAGTTGTACACAATGCAATGCATTTATGTTTACCGTGGTGCTGAGGATCAAACCCAGGCCGCACACGTGCTAGGCGAGCGCTCTACCGCTGAGCCACAACCCCAGCCCCTGCAACTTATTATTTTTTTTTAATATTTTTATTTATTTGCTTTTAGTTGTACACAATGCGTTTTATCCAATGCGTTTTATTTGTACGTGGTGCTGAGGATCGAACCCGGGCCGCCCACGCGCTAGGCGAGCGCTCCACAGCTGAGCCACAATCCCAGCCCATGCAACTTATTTTTTAAATGGCCATATTTCTTTCTCTTCCTCTCTCCCTGCTCCTCTGCTCCTAATCTGGGATGGGGGTGTGGAGAACAGGATTACCTTTCCTCCCCATTTTAGGCAGATTTATCTGTCCTTGAGTACACACCTACCATTCAAATGAACTAATTCTGACTTGGGATGGTTTCGGAAGATAACAGAAGTTATTAACAAGTGAATTACAACTCTACAGAGAACCAGAGAAATGTAGAATCACCTGTTTAAAAGCCCCCTCTTCCTGTTGATGGGCAGGATCACAGCCTCTGGGACCGGTGTCCCCTGTGTTTCTCCTTTGCTAGCAAAACAGTAAACCTTCTTTTTCTTTTTTCTCAAAACCGTGTCCTCATCATTGGATTGGCATCAGGAACCAGGACCGAAGTTTGGCAAGGGACTAGGCACAAGGGAAACAGACACCATGCTTTTATCTTGCTTTTGCTCTCTGTGTAAATGAACGATTTGAATCCATTGGAGTCATTCCCCCACCTTTTTTTGAGGGTGGGGGCGTTTCTGGAAATTAGTGATAAACTCATGGAAACTTTATCACTGAGCTACATCCCCAGTCTTTTTTATTTTGAGATGGGTTTTGCTAAATTGCCATTCTCCTGCCTCTGCTTCCCAAATTGCTAGGATTACAGGCATGTGTTTACTCTTTACTGACAAAGTCTGGCAAGACAGCACAACAACTGCATCAGTGTTAGGCATTGAACTGTTGCTTAGGGACGGCTTGACCACTTGATAATAAGCCTGAATATAAAAGAAATCACATTTGGGGGCATCTTGGGTGTACAAATAATAGTTAGAAATAAACTGGTCAAAATGTCCCTAAACAGGAACAACTAAAATGCAGTATATCCATGCAGTACACGCCTACTCAGCAACAAAAAGGGGAAATTAGGGGCTGGGGATTTGGCTTTGTTGGTAGAGTGCTTTCCTAGCATGCACAAGGCCCTGGGTTTGATCCCCAGCACCAGAAAAAAAAAAATAATAATAATGATTCATGCAATAATGTAGATGAATCTCAAAATCATTACTCTAAGTAAAGCAGATGCAAATGTAGTGACAAAATGCCTTACTTTCAGTGGTGATTGTATAGTTAAACCACTGATAGAAACCATCAAATGCCTACCTTTTAAGATAGGCATGCTGGGCAGGGTGGCACACACCTGTAATCCCAGTGATGCAGGAGGATTGCAAGTTTGAGGCCAGCTGGGCAACCTACCCTGTTTGAAAATTTTAAAAAGGGTGGGGGTTGAGGTTGTGGCTCAGCATTAGAGCACTTGCCTAGCATGTATGGCCCAGGTTCAATCCTCAGCACCACGTGAGAATAAAGGTATTGTTGTGTACAACTAAAACAAATAAATTAATTAATTTTTTTAAAAAAAGGGGTGGGAGGGGCTGGGGTTGTGGCTCAGCAGCAGAGCACTAGCCTTGCACGTGCGCGGCCCGGGTTCCATCCTCAGCACCACGTAAACATAAATGCATTGCATTGTGTACAACTAAAGTAAATAAATAAATATTAAAAAAAAAGGGGGGGCCGGGCACGGTGGCACACGCCTGTAATCCTAGCACTTGGGAGGCTGAGGCAGGAGGATCGCGAGTTCAAAGCCAACCTCAACAATGGCGAGGCACTTAGCAACTCAGTGAGACCCTGTCTCTAATAAAATACAGAAAAGGGCTGGGGATGTGGCCCAGTGGTTGAGTGCCCCTGAGTTCAATCCCTGGTACCAAAAAAAAAAAAAAAAAAAAAGGGGGGGGTGGGAGATGTAGTTCAGTGGTAGAGTGCTGCTGGATTCAATCCCCAGTACTTCAAAAATAAAAGATTAATCTGCTGTAATAAAAAAACATCAAATACAGTGACTTGAGTAATGTAAAATATTCCTTCCAGGTTAGTCATGCAGCTCTGCTCTAAAATGTCACCCAAGGGGCTGGGGATGTAGTTCAGTTGGTAGAGTGCTTACCTTGCATGCACAAGGCCCTGGGTTCAATCCCCAGCACTACAAAAAAAAAAAAAAAAAAAGTAAATAAAAAATGTCACCCAAGGACCCAGTTTCATTTCATCTTCTTGACCTTGTTTCCCTACCTCTCCTAGAGGCTGGCGTCAAATTTGCAATCCTTCTGCCTTGGCCTGCCAAATTGCTGGGATTACAGTTATACACAACTGCACTTGACTATGAACAGATTTTTTTTTTTAATTTATTTTGGTACTGGGGATTAAACTGAAGGGCGCTTAACCACTGAGCCCATCCACAGTCTTTTTTTGTATTTTATTTAGAGACAGGGTCACACTGAGTTGCTTAGGGCCTCTTAAATTGCTGAGGCTGGCTTTGAACTAGGATCCTCCTGCCTCAGCCTCCTGAGCTGCTGGGATTGCAGGCATGTGCCACTGTGTCCCACTTCCACATTAGTTTTTAGGAATGTAAATAAAATAACCAAATGTCTACATGTACTAATTATCAATTAAGACTACATTTTGGGCTGGGATTGTGGCTTAGCGGTAGAGCGCTCGCCTAGCACTTGCGCGGCCTGGGTTCGATCCTCGGCACCACGTAAAGAATAGATACATTGTGTACAACTAAAAAGAACAAATAAATAAATATTTTAAAAAGACTTCATTTTAAACAAATTGCTTTAGTTGTACACAATAGGTTTATTTGTACATGGTGCTGAGAATCGAACCCGGGCCGTGCACATGCTAGACGAGGGCTCAACCGCTGAGTCACAACCCCAGCCCTAAGACTACATTTTAAATATACTCATTCAAAAACACTTTCTGAATCTATATTATGTTACATAAAAGTATTCTAGGGCTGGGGATATAGCTCAGTAGGTAGAATGCTTGCCTTAAAGGCATAAGGTCCTGAGTTCAATCCCCAGAACCACACACAAAAAAGCATTCTAGAAGCTGGGTGCAGTGGCGCAGGCCTGTAATCCCAGCACTTGGGAGGCTGAGGCAGGAGGATTGCGAGTTCAAAGCCAGCCTCAGCAATGTCTGAGGCACTGAGCAACTCAGTGAGACCCTGTCTCTAATAAAATACAAAAAAGGGCTGGGAACATGGCCCAGTGGTCGAGTGCCCCTGAGTTCAATCCCCAGTACCACAAAAAAAAAAAAAAAAAAAAAAAAAAAAAAAAAAGCGTTCTAAACACATACCGTTTGTATAACTTTTTTGGAACCATGGTTTGAAACCAGGGTTGTGTTGGATTCCAGGCAGGAGGCCGAGCCTCCCAGGCAGGAGGCCACACCTCCCCAGGTGCTTTGTTAAAAACTACACCTCCCAAGATCCTCAGCGTGACCAGAAAACCTGACCAGCAAATGCCCTGTCCACTACCCCCGCTGACCTCTGATAGCCTATAGGGCAAGGACTCACTCCAAGGGGGTTTTATGACCACTACTCTATTTAAAGCCAGCCCCGGACTGAAATCGCTGTCTGTTCCTGCTCTCTGTTCCTGCCGCCCTCTGTTCCCGCTCTGCTCCTGCTCGCTCCGGCTCCCGTTTGTCCGCGAGGTTCATCCCCATCCCCCCACGTGTTTCTTTGGGAATTCAATAAACCCCTTCCCTTTTCCTCTACGATGGTTCCAGAGTGCGTCCGACTATCCTGCAAGTTTTCTAACAGGTTGCTTAACCACTTAAGCCACATCCCCAGTTTTTTTGTTTTGTTTTGTTTTGTTTTGGAGACAGGATTTCACTAAGTTGCTTATTAGAGCCTCATTAAATTACTGATGCTGGCCTCAAACTTAATTTGCTATCCTCCTTCCTTGGCCTCCCAAGTCACTGGGATTACAGGCATGCCTGGTTCACATAACCTTTCTAAGACCTTTGTTTGTTTGGTTGGTTTTTTGTTTTGTAATTCATGATCTTCACTGGCGGTGGGGGGGGGGGGGGGGGGGGGGGAGGGATCCTCATGTTAATTTTCTATTTTTTTAAATTTTCTTTGGTACTGGGGATTGAACTCAGGGGCACTCGACCACTGGGCCACATCCCCAGCCCTTTTTTTTGTAGTTTATTAGAGACAGGGTCTCACTGAGTTGCTAAGTGCCTTGCCATTGCTGAGGTTGGCTTTGAACTCATGATCCTCTTGCCTCAGCCTCCCAAGTGCTGGGATTACAGGCATGCACCACTGCGCCCGGCTTTCATGTTAATTTTCAAAGAAATGTTTTTAAACTTTATTTACAACATCAAGTATGGCCCTATCACACATTCATATGAAGAATAATCTGTGTAAGATTTCTCTGCCACTAGCTACTATAAAAAACATGGAAATTATGGCCAAGATGTGAAGCTGCTGGAACCCTCATGCCTTGTTGTATGGTATAATAAAAAATATAGTTGGTCTTTGTTCTTGGCTCCTGGCACAGAACTCCTAAAATCCTTGGAATTTCCTGGATGAGAAGGCCAAAGGAGAATCTTTTGTTTAAATGTAACTTTCAGTGGGAATCTAGATAGCTTCAGGATGGGAGCTTTTCATCTGAAAGATTAAACCTTGATTAGAAGCTTATAACTTTCTGGCCCCACTTTACAACCTCTAGGGAATAGAGGCCAGTGACTTAATCAATGTTTGTGTGTGCCTATGTGTGACTCTCCACAAAACAAAGACTCTAAACAAGATTTGGAGAGTTCCTGGGCTAGTGCACACATTGAGGTGGTGGGGGGATAGGGTACCCAGAGAGGGCATGGAAGCCATGCCACAGAAATGTATGCATTTCTTCCATTTGGCTGCAGTTCCTGAGTAGTAATTTTTTTTTTTTTTTTTTTTTTTTTTTTTTTTTTTTTGGTACTAGGGATTGAACTCAGGGACACTCAACCACTGAGCCACATCCCCAGCCCTATTTTGTATTTTACTTAAGTAGAGACAGGGTCTCACTGAGTTTCTTAGCACCTCTCCTTTGCTGGGGCTGGCTTTTAACTTTCGATTCTCCTGTCTCAGCCTCCTGAGGCACTGGGATTACAGGTATGTGCCACCACGCCCGGCTCTGAGTGGAACCGTTTTTTTTTGTTTTTGTTTTTGGTTTTTTTGTGGTTGTAGATAGATGGCATGCCTTTATTTTATTTGTTTTTTATTTTTTTTAATGTGGTGCTAGGGATCGAACCCAGTGCCTCACACATGGTAGGCAAGCGCTCTACCACGGGGCTACAGCCCGAGCCCTGAGTGGTAACCTTTTAATAAACTGGTAATAATAAGTAAATAACTTTTCTGAGTTCTGTGAGTCCTTCTGAGAAATTATCAAACCTGTATCAAACTATAAATTATCAAATTTGCGTTTATGGGTTTGGGGTGGTAGCTCAGTGGCAGAGTGCTTGCCTCACACATGTGAGGCACTGGGTTTGATCCTCAGCACCACATACAAATAAAGATATTGTGTCCATGTATAACTAAAAAATATTTTTTAAAAATTGTGTTTATCTTGGACAGAATTGTGGTTAACCTACAGACCCAAACCTGAGGACTGGACCAGGTCTTGTGAGCGAGGGCAGTCGTGTGAGACCAAGCCCTTAAACCTGTGAAGTTTTGTGACAGGGGTTCACTTGATGCTTTGACTATATCCCTTATGGCTTTGAAACTTACATGTTTTTTCCTTTTCCCCAACCTTCTTCTCCCTGACCTTCTCCTTGATCTTCTTTTCCCTGATCTAATTCTAAATTTTTCTCTAATCTCATTTTCTGTGAAAAACCTCTTTAAAAACCCCTTGTTCCTGCTGATGGGCAGAATCACATCCTCTGGGACAGGAGTCCCCTGTGTTTCTCCTTTGCCAGCAAAGAAATAATCCATCTTTCTTTTTTCTCAAAACCTCGTCCTCGTAATTAGATTGGCATCAGGGACAAGGACTGAGCTTTCAGCAACAGTCTGATGCTAATTCTGGCTAGTTAGTGTCAGAATGAATTGGATTGTAGGACACCCAGTTGGTTTCAGGAAGGAAAGAAACAAAACCAAAACCAAAAAAAACCCTCATTTAGTTTAATAATTGATGTGAGGGGGGAAAAAACCTAACAAGATTAGAAACTGTCATAGCCTGGCACTGTGGCACATGCCTGTAATCCAGTAGCTGGTGAAGCTGAGGAGGATGGCAAGTTCAAAGCCAGCCTCAGTAACTTAGTGAGACCATCTCAAGATAAAAATATAAAAAGGCCTGGGGATGTAGCTCATTGGTGAAGTACCCCTGGGTTCAATCCCTGGTCCTCCCCAATCCCCCAAAAAAGCAAAGAAAAAATTTATCTGCCACATTTTTTTTTTTCTCTGAATACCAGGGATTGAACTCGACCACTGAGCTACATCCCCAGACCTATTTTGTACTATATTTAGAGACAGAGTGTTACTGAGTTGCTTAGGGCCTTCCTTTTACTAAAGCTGGCTTTGAACCCGCGATCCTCCTGCCTCAGCCTCCCAAGCCGCTGGCATCACAGGCATGGACCACCATGCCTGGCTTCTCTGCCACTTTGAAAAAACCGATTCTGTCAGGTGGCCTCCATAAGCATCCCAGACTTACAGTAATTGAGGTCATCTGAGGTGACATACATTTGAAAAGAAAAGTACTTTTTCAAAATAAAGTAATTGAAACTTTTTAAGATCATGACTATGGGGCAACATTTTCTGGGGGGGAGGGGGTTGTTTTTCATTTTGCCTTTGGCGGGAGGAGCGCCCTCATCAGGTTGATGTGGGAAGTCGTCCAGGGTGCACAGTTCCTGGACCCTGTGGAGCCAGTGTGAGAAGCCAGGACCAAGTGACCCAACCCTGGAGTTCTTGCTCACTGCACCTTGGAGCCTTTGTAGACACCGGCACAGCTACTTTGTTGAATTAATTGATCTGGGAGAATGCTTTCCTGCCTTTCTTTTCAAATGACCAAATTCTCAATATGTTGGTGCAAAATACTGGTAGCCAACCAACCTGGGGCAGGGTTGCACTTCAAGGAAGGGTTTGGCCCTCATTCTGACCATTTTTTTTTTTCCCTTTCTTTTCTTAATATGGTTTTTAGTTGTTGATGGACCTTTATTTTATCCATTTATTATTTATATGTAGTGCTGAGAATCGAACCCAGGGCCTCACACATGCTAGGCAAGCACTCTGCCACTGAGCTACAACCCCAGCCCTTGGCCCTCATTCTGAATAGCCAGACAAGTAGAAACATTTTGGGTCAAGATGTTCTGAGGCTTCCAGAAGCTCCTACACCCATCACTCATATAGGAGTGCTCTCCTGAGGGTTTCTGCTGGTTTTCAGTGATAACTGAGGACTCCTGTGGCTTAGGATGAAACAACTTCCTCTGCTTCTGTTTCACTGAGGGCAAAGGCATTGAGCCAGTGGTGCTCAACTCTGGCTGCGAATTAGAATTACCCAGGGAAACAAAAAACACCAATGGGCAGGAGCAGTGCGGCACACTATAATTTCAGGTACTCAGGAGGCAGAGGCAGGAGGATTGAAAATTCTAGGCCAAGCTGGGTGCGGTGGCGCATGCCTGTAATCCCAGCACTTGGGAGGCTGAGGCAGGAGGATCACGAGTTCAAAGCCAACCTCAGCAATGGCAAGGCACATAGCAACTCAGTGAGACCCTGTCTCTAATAAAATACAAAAAAGGGCTGGGGATGTGGCCCAGTGGTTGGGTGCCCCTGAGTTCAATCCCTGGTACAAAAAAAAAAAAAAAAAAAAAAAGAAAGAAAGAAAAGAAAGTTCTAGGCCAGCCTTGGCAAGTTAGTGAAACTCTCTCTCAAAATTTTAAAAGGGCTGGCTGGGGATGTAGCTCAGTGGTAGAACACCTTCCTAGCATGAATGAGAGCCTAGGTTCAATCCCCAGTACCACCACAAACAAATGAACACTAATATCCGGACTAACCCCCAGAGATTCTGATTCATGACTGGGGATGGGGAACAGTTTTGTTTTGTTTTTTAATTATATAGTCAGAGTTGAGAACTGGTGTCGCAGACAAGAGCGGTGGTTGACTTTGTGAAACATGATATTCTGATTTCTCTTTTGCCGTACTTATCAAGGTCTGAATTATTCACAGATATTTCTAAGGCAAGGCACCTTTAAAAAGAATAAATCCTATCTTCGAAAAAGATCTTGCTCAAACCAACTGGCCATACTGACTTCCAAATTATGCTCCAATCTGATTTCACACCCATTTCTGCCCTTGGTTTATGAAGTTTTGTTTTTGGTACTGGAGATTAGACCCAGGGATGCTTTACTACTGAAGTACATTGCCAGCCCTTTCTATTTTTTGAAACAGGGTCTCACTAACTTGTGGAGGCTGCCCTTATACTTGTGATCCTCTTGCCTCAGGTTCTCAGTCACTGAGATTACAGGTTTGCAGCACCACACCCAGCTTTTTTATTTTTATATTTTTGGTACCTGAGATTGAACCCAGGGGCACTTAACCACTGAGCCACATCTCCAGTCCTTTTTATTTTGAATCCTAGTGACTTGGGAGACTGAGGCAGGAGAGAGCAAGTTCAAAGCCATCCTGAGCAACTTGGCAAGGTCCTAAGCAACTTAGCAAGACCCTGTCTCTAAATAAAAAATAAAAAGGGATGGGGATGTGGCTCAGTGGTTATGCACCCTGGATTCAATTCCTGGTACCAAACAAACAAACAAACAAAACAACAAGAAACTCCTGCATTACTTTGTTTTTCTTTTTTCTTTTTCTTTTGGTGCTAGGGATGGAACCCAGGGCCTTGTGCATGTGAGTGAGGCAAGCACTCTACCAACTGAGCTATATCCCCAGTCCCCTGTATTACTATTACTTTGGAGTGTAGATTCATCTTTAGTTTGTACTCATGACTTCCTGACTTCTGATTAAATATATTTCTCAGTTCCATAATGTTGGCCCTGGTTCATCTTTGATGTGACTTATCATTTATCCTTGTTATTTTCCCTGGATTCTTTCCCACTATAATTAGATTACCTATGTCTCAGCTCCATCATCTTACACAGGAACCAAGATCTTGGGGCTGGGGTAGAGCACTCGCCTAGCACATGCGCAGCCCGGGTTCTATCCTTAGCACCACGTATAAATAAATGCATGGTGTACAACTAAAAGCAAATGAATAAATATTAAAAAAAAAAAAAAAAAGAACCAAGATCCTACTGCTTAGACTCAAGACTTCCCTCCCATCCTAATAGCTCTTCTGTCCTAGATCTCTCTCAAGGTTTACTGGTTCTAGCTATGGTCATCTTTGATATACTCTTTCTGACACTTTCAGAATCAGAGGACTCTAGTATGACTTAATGAGCACAAATTAATCTCTCCCAGTCACACAAAATATTTACTTTTGTCAACTTCTAGTTCACAACTACCTGATTTTAAAAGGAAAACATGCGGGAGGGATCAGGGACATTGTTATCAGTTATTCTCTTAACAAAAATTTAAGCATTTTTCTAAAACGCAGCAGATAAAATCTGCCAGGCCTGAGAGATGCAACAATTTATTGGGAGGAAGTTTTCAATAACTATTATAGTAAGGATAAGTAATTCTGGAATCCCTGTTTACTGAACTAACAAAACTCTCTTATTCTGTATTCCGAGGCCAGTCTTTCACTAAGGCAGAGTAAGTAGATCATCATAAAATGTTTCAAGAGGCTGAGGCCAGGAGGATTGCAAGTTCGAGACCAGCCTCAGCAACTTAGTGAGAACCTAAGCAACTTAAAGAAACCCTTTCTCAGCCGGGCACGGTGGCGCACGCCTGTAATCCCACCACTTTGGGAGGCTGAGGCAGGAGGATTGCGAGTTCAAAGCCAGCCTCAGCAATGGCGAGGCACTTAGCAACTCAGTGAGACCCTGTCTCTAAATAAAATACAAAAAAGGGCTGGGGATGTGACCCAGTGGACGAGTGCCCCTGAGTTCAATCCCCAGTACCACAAAAAAAAAAAAAAAAAAAAAAAAAAAAAAGAAAGAAAGAAAGAAACCCTTTCTTAAAGTAAATAAAAAGGACTAGAGATGTGGCTCTGGGTTAAAAAATAAAATGCTGGGTGCCCTTCAGAAATTTCTGGTAAGGCTACAAACAAGTCTTGGAAGCTACATGGCCAGGAACCTCACCCCAAATCCTCCTGTCCTGGACCCAGTTTCATGAAAGCATCCCCCAGCCTAGTGGCTGCAGCTCGCACTGTGGACTCAGTGGCACTGGCAGGCACTGAACACCTGCTGCGAAGCTGCCAGTCCAGGACACTGGCTGGAGTTGGCTTCTCTGCTGCCACTTGTGCCAGAATGGACTTAAGTCATTAAGTCATGCTCTTGGGTGGGTGTTTCTAACTGACGCGGCCTAGGTCATGACCCTGTGTCTTGGCTTCAGGGAAGGGCAAAGCAAATATTGAGCCCCTGCTATGAATCAGGCCCTCTTCAAGGTGCTAGGAACAAAAGCAAGCAGAGTGGGTGCGACCACCTCTACTCACCCGACTTCCATTCCAGACCAGGTTAACTGTAACCATCAGATACACAGTGAAACAGGATGCTTGTCAAGTGGTGGTGTGGAACCCCCCATTTTAGCCCCCATGCCTCTTTTTAGTTTAACTGTTTCTTTTTGCTTCTGTAAAATGCTTGGCTTTAGGATAACAGGAGTCAAACTGCTGTGACTCCATTTTGTAATCAGCTGCCTCCATTTTGTCAGCCTCGAGCTGTTGCAAGTCTCCGGTCACGGGTTGGGGGTGGGGGGGACAAGGAGAGAACAAGCCCACGCACAATAAGACCTCATAAGGTAAAAGCAGGACCCTGCAGTGAGCTTGAGTAACAGCGCATTCCATTGCTCTGAGGACAGCCTCCACCAATGAGAACCCCCTTAGTCATTCCACAATCAATTTAAAATGTGCTTGGTGTGCTCGCAGGTTCCCCTGGCCAATTGCCATGTGGCAAGACACCCTAACTGTAAGGATGGCCAATCATGTGATCCCCCTCCCTCTCCTTGCTTCAACCCCAATAAAGGGCTTACCCCTCCTGAGTTCGGGACTCTCAGTACAGATCCACTGTGTTGGTGAGGTCTGAGAGTCCGAGATTAAGCCCAAATAAAGGCTCTTTGTTTTTGCATACACTCCAGACTCCTTGGTGGTCTTTGGGGGTCTGTTCTCTGGGTGTTACAGTGATTTGTGCTCTGGAGAAAAATAAAGTTGGGTTTGAAGACTGGGACCTGTGTAAGGTGTTCAGGGAGGTCTTAATTGATAGGGTGACATGTGAACAGAGTCAAATGATGTGCATGCAAATGCTGGGTGGGGCAATGCCCAGGTTTTCAACTAGAGAAACCCTAGCCCCATTCCCCAGCCATTGTGAGGTCACTTTTTTACTGTCCTTTCAGCTCTAGGAGGGTAAAGGTGGAGTTCTGGGACCACAATTTCCAGCACCCAAAGAAACTGAGGGAACGTGTCTCCTATGGCCTAATTTCTACTTTCTCTGCAATGACAGCAGTGACTGGCTATCTGACCATGCATATAGGAATGGGGGGAAGCCAGCGGTGGTGGCGCACTCTGTAATCCCAGCACTTGGGAGGCTGAGGCAGGAGGATCGTGAGTTCAAAGCCAGCCTCAGCAATGGCAAGGCACCCTGTCTCTTAATAAAATACAAAAAAGGGCTGGGGATGTGGCCCAGTGGTCGAGTGCCCCTGAGTTCAATCCCTGGTACCAAAAAAAAAAAAAAAAAAAAAAAAGGAATGGGGGGAGTAGGGAATATGAGTGAGAAATTGTCAGGACCAATGAAAGAGGGTGTAGATGAAAGAGTATCATGTGAAGACACACACTCCTATTGGTTGTGATACCATACACTGGTACTCTAAAGCAGAGATTTCAAAACTTTTACTGTGTACCCACATCAGTAAAATATTGCGTCTCCCCTATAGATATTTGTGTTTATTTTAAAATCATATACATGTACTACTGAACCAATATAGTGCATGCATTATAAAGCATGCACAAAATAGAAATGAAGAATATTTTTAAAGAAACAATATTTTTAAAACATTTCATTTACTAACAGTGAAAAAGGGCTGGGGTTGTGGCTCAGCAGTAGAGCGCTCACCTAGCACGTGTGCGGCCCGGGTTCAATCCTCAGCACCATGTAAGAATAAAGGCATTGTGTACAACTAAAACAAATAAATGTTTTTTTAAAAAAGTTTAAAAGTCCTGATTTCTCTCATTAAAGAAAGATCATTATTCATTTTGTTGAAAACAATGTATTTCAATGTTTTATTATTTTGAAAAATCCTGTTTAACATTATTTTGGGCAACAAATCACATAGTGATAAACATTTCTAAACATCCATTTTCAAATTTCTCTCTTCATAGCATGAGTTTTTTTTCAAAATGGTAGTTAATGTCTCACAGCTACAAAAAAAAAAAAAAAAAAAAAAAAATCACTTTCAACTTAAAGAGACCCAATAAGTATGTTCACTTCTTTCCAAATATCAGCTAAGCAGCTATGTCAGTCAGGGTTCCATGAGAAAATGAGAAACCAAGCAGGAAGGAATCCAGTGCAAGGCATTTAGATACCTGTGGCACTATCAAAGGGCTGTTGGAGGCGGGAGTACAGAGTACAGGAGGTTGATTGTTGGTGTCACCCAGATCAGCAAATGCAGGAAACCTGGTAACTAGTCTCAGTGGACCAGTGTTCTGTGATAGGGGCTGATGGACGATTTGCTGGCTACTGCAGGACTTGTAAGTCTACCATGGCCTCCACATTCCCAGGTGCTGCCAAAGTTACAAGAATACCACTTTCTCCCCTCCACCCAGGAGACCTGCATAAATAGGCTGCCAGGAAGAACTCACATCCAGAACCCTGAAGGCAAGGGAATTTGTGAAATGGAATTTCTAGAGTTCTAGTCCCTGTAATACAGAGATTAACCCATAAGGATGTGGGAATGAAGGCTGGTTGCAAAAACTACACAACAGCACACTCCTGATAGCTTCTTGTCATCAAAGGGAAGGTCAGCAAATGAGCAATGTTTGTCTCTTTTGTGAAAGCAAACTAGGTGATTAATGTTTACCTTGACAGTCTTCCACAGGAGAATCTCATGGCTACTACCCATTACATAGTACTTTCTGCTATTTAAAGGTTGATTGGTTTTCATCCAATCAACTCCACTGATAACATTCTGAAGTGTATAAACTGCAGAACATTATGGTACTCAGAGGAAAATGTGACTATTGACAAGCAAACTGGACCTTCTAGAGGCAAGTAGAGACAAGCTGTCCCTTCCCAGCCACCCGCCACTTAGAAACCTCCTGGGAGACTTCTTCCTTTCCTTCAAGAAATCAGAGGGTGGGTCACACAGTTTTTCCAGCAAATGGCAGGACAGTCTTCTTTGGTTTTAATATAATCCAATCAGCATGCCAATAAAACTCCAAACTTTATTTGATGAGACTTCTCCACTGCCTGCCAGCTCAGGCAGTCGCCCCGCTGAGTCACGGGCTGGGAGGGCTGCAGACACAGCCAGCCTGACCTGCTGCTCTCAGATGCAGCCTTGCATCCAGCAAGCTAAGGTACAGACAGAAAACACCTTGGTTTTCTCATGAGTGCACCTACAAATCAGCTGTGAGCATATATTCTTTCCTAGGCCTGGACAAAATTGATAGCTTTTCCATCTCTTTTCAGTAACACATAAATTAAGAGATTTGTGATTTTTACTCTTATCATTATTTTAAAAATAGGTCTCTTTTTCTACATACCAGCAAGCCCCATCCAATGTCAAATTAACACTTCAAATGGGATTTGATTTAAAATTCCTCTCGTCCTCCAGCCAGGAGGTCTGTGGAAGGAGGATCACGGCCAGCATCGTATCTAGTCCTCACTCTCCCTGCCCCCACTGGCTAGCTGTGGTTCTGGCCTGTTCCTTGGGAAGCAGGGGAAGGAGGGCACAGGGGGCAGGTGTCCCTCGATGAGCAGTCTTCTACAGGAGAATGGGGTGTCCTGGGGTGTCATCTGGGAGTGGCAGATCTTAAATGTTGCTGCTTCTCCCCTGGAGGTCTCTCGCAGGTCCCTGAGGGCTTCTCCATCTCTGAGAGCTCTGTTTCTTGGAGGCCAGGCCCTCTCTGGCTGGACACCAGGGTTCTTGCCCCAGGGCTTTGGTTTCCAGCAGTCCTCCCCTCCGCAGAGGCCATCCCGTCCCTCTGAGCATGTTCTCTTTAGTTGGATGCCTTCTTAGAATAGCCAAATAGGCCTTTGTTCCTAGAGGACCACATGGGGCCTACAGGGACTCTGGGAGTGCAGTCCACAGGCAGCCACTCTGTCTGGATTCCCAGGAGCTGACCACCTGCAGTTCACCTTGAGACTTCACCAGTCCCCAGGCCCCTCAAACTCCAGGACATGTGCCTCGCTGTCCAAATGGTCCTCTTGAAGGGCCCCCTCACTTGGCATGAGGTGGAGAGAAAGCACCCCCATCCCTCTCCTGCTTGCATGTCCAGCATCCAGACAACTGCTTCCAGAGGAGTCCTCTCCCATCCCGTGACAGCTGGAGGTGGATGCCGACCGATGCTTCCCAACAGAGCTAGCGGCCTGCGCACAAGCTCTTAGCCTGGGTGCTCCGGTGATCTAGCGTCTCCTCCCTTTAGAGTGTAGAAGAACTTGGCACCTACTGTTTTGTTCTCAGCCTTTGGGGTCTCTGGTGAAACTGACACAGAAAGTCATTTTAGTTAATTAAGTTACCATGGTTAATCTCTCTTCCTTCTAGAAGACCTGTTCTTTTTTTTTACCCTACATTTTATTTATTGGTACATTATAGTGGTACATGATAATGGGGCTTGTTGTTTCATATTTGTATATGTACACAATATAATTTTGGCCAACATCACTAAAAGACCTGTTCTTACATTAGGATACCTGATGCACTGTACGTGACACACGACAGTTTGTTTTATGAAACAGGCTGCGTGAAGATAGGTAAATATGGAATTACTGAATATTTATTTATTATATTTTTATATTAATGATTATCTCTATACAAAATACATACGGGATGTTTGTTTTTGACATTATGGACAATTAGATTTACAGAGAAATCTCTGTCAACATAGAATGCCTTAAAGTGCTGATTGAAACTTTAGTGAACAACAAAAAGAAAAACATTTTTCTAAAGCATGACTGAGCTGACAGAGGAGGAAAGGAGCCAGAACCCCTTTAGGTCAGCTGGAGGAGGAATGGGCAAAAGATGGTCCCTGTGGCATTTACCCAGAGGTACATGCTGGTCCCTGGGGATCTGGACTGTGTATTGCAATTTGCCTCAAGCTGTCAAAAGGAAAGAGAGCCCACTAACATGGTGAGAGGTCAGATTCTAGACTCTTGCACGTGGCAGGGTCCCCAAGAATGACCTTGTTACTGGGAATGAAAAAACAATTATCCCAGACGTTGCTAAGAGATTTTTCTATCTCAATCACAGCTTAAGCTGGGACCCTCTATAAACATTCTTAACCCCAAGCACTAACCACTCATATGCATTTGTGGCTGAAATTCATTCTGCCTGTGTGCCCCTGAAATTCTAAGCTGAGAACTGAGTTTGAAGACATCTTGGGTTGGTAATGTACTTAGGCGCCAGGAAGAAGCAAACTCTTTAAAGGAACATACTTTAAAATCAGGTCTCAAAGGATGCCCATAGCTAAAGTGCAGGGACAGATCATTAAAAAAATCACCAACCACACACCAACCACTGTGATCAAGTTGGTAGAAAATAACAAACTGCAGATTCAGATCCACAGTTTGATTTAAGGTCTGATTTTGGTGCCTAGGACTTTGCTTTGGGAAAAAAAAACGCTAGTGCTCCCAACCACTTGCTCAAGCATAACTGAGTCCTGGACCTTGACCTTGCTCCTTTGCAGACATCACCAGCTAAGAAAGCTGATAAACCCAGGGAAAAACAAGTGTGCAGGTTAAAATAACCAGATATTTTAAGAGTACAACCACAGCCAGGCATGGTGGTGCCTGTAATACCAGCGGCTCAGGAGGCAGAGGCAGGAAGATCACGAGTTCAAAGTCAGTCTCAGCAATTTAGCAAGGTGCTAAGCAACTCAGTGAGACCCTGTCTCTAATAAAATATAAAATAGGGCTAGGGATGTGGCTCAGTGGTGAAGTGCCCCTGCGTTCAATCCCTGGTACCCAAATAAAAAGAGTACGATCACAAAAGGAGACAACAAACTGAACAAACTCTACTAGACAAACCAGAATAGAACAAGACAGATTAAGACTTTAAAATAAGCATATAGAGGCTGGGGTTGTGGCTCAGTGGCAGAGCGCTCGCCTAGCATGTGCGCGACCCGGGTTCAATCCTCAGCACCACGTAAAAATAAAGGCATTGTGTACAACTAAAACAAATAAATAAATATTAAGAAAAAATAATAAAGGCATTGTGTACAACTAAAGCAAATAAATAAATACTTTAAAATAAAATAAAATAAGCATGTAAAGATCTTCAGAGAGATAAGAAGATAATAATGAGGAGCAGGCAGTTATACAGAACTAAAGGAAAACAATGGGTATGAAATAGGGGGCAACTGACTAAACCCTCTAGACTGATATAAACAAGAATGGCTGTAAAACTAAAAAATGAATTATAATTTAAATTGCTTGAGGGTATTTCCCCAGAAAGTATTGGGAAATAATGAAATAGAAAATATTAAAGAACTGAGCATGGTGGTGTGCATGTCTGTAATCCCAGCAACTTGAGAGGCTGAGGCAGGAGGATCACAAATTCAAGGCCAGCAACTTAGTGAGAACTGGTCTCAAAATAAAAGACTGGGTGGGGATGTAGCCCAGTGCCCCTGGGTTCAATCCCCAGTATGTATGTATGTATACACACATGTATATACATATATATATATATGAAATATGGAGAACAGTAGTATTAATATTCACACAATATTAGTTCTAGAAAGAGACAAAATGGATGTAGAAAAGAGTATTTTAAAAATCATAAGTGAGAATCTTCCAAAATTTAAGATTAAAAAGGACTTCATTTCAAAGGTTTCATGGAGCACCAAAGGAATAGACAAGAAAAAAATTAAACTTGGATGCATTAAAGTGAAATTTAAGAACATCAAAGACAGAAGAATAAGAATTAGACTGACAGTAGTTTTCCCAACAGAGACATTGGAGACGAAAATAAAAAAAGCAATTAATTTATGTTTCCAAGTAACAAAGGAAGAGAACAATTACATCCAGCTAAATTATTATTTAATAATGAGGAAGCAAAGATGAAACTTTCAGACATACAAGGTCTTAGAAAGTTCCTAGAACAAAAAGCTTCTCTGGAAACTCCTGGAATAAGTAATTTAATATTAATAAATTAACAACATATTAATGTAAGTCTATTATATGTAATAGACCAAGTACCTAATAGGCACATGAAAAGACATCCAACACCACAAGTTAATAAGGAAATGTGCGTCAAAAGGATAATGAGAAGCCACTTTATACCCATACGGATAGGACAGGTACAATTTAAAAATGAAAAATAAGTGCTCGGGCTGAGGTTGTGGCTCAGCGGTAGAGCACTTGCCTGGCACGTGCGCGGCCCGGGTTTGATCCTCAGCACCATGTAAACATAAATGCATTGCATTGCATACAACTAAAGCAAATAAATAAATATTAAAAAAATAAGTGCTGGTGAGGATGTGGAGAAATTGGAACTCTTACATGTTGCTGTGGGAATGTAAAATATGTCATTTATTGTGGGAAAACACTTTGGTGTTTCCTTAAAAACACAGACATAGGGCTGGGGTTGTGTCTCAGCGGTAGAGCGCTCGCCTAGCACATGTGCGGCACTGGTTCGATCCTCAGCACCACGTAAAAATAAACACATTGTGTACAACTAAAAAATAAATAAATAAAATTTTTTTTTTTTTTTTTTTTTGGTACTGGGAATTGAACTCATCAGGGGCACTCGACCACTGGGTCACATCCCCAGCCCCTTTTTTGTATTTTATTTAGAGACAGGGTCTCACTGAGTTACTAAGTGCCTCGCCATTGCTGAGGCTGGCTTTGAACTCGCGATCCTCCTGCCTCAGCCTCCCAAAGTGCTGGGATTACAGGCGTGCGCCACCGCGCCCGGCAAATAAATATTTTTTAAAAAACACAGACATAGTTACTGTAAGGCCCTAGTAAATCCACTTCTTGTTATACACAAGATAATAAAACATACAACTACACAAAAGCTTGTACACAAATGTTAATAGCAGCATTATTCATAACAGCCCCAAAGTAGAAACAACCTAGGTGTCTACTGACTGAGGAACTGGTAATTAAATTGTGACACAGTCCTACATTGGAATATTCTTGTCTATTTGGGATGTATCTATATCTACTGGGATCTATAGATCCCAAATAGTTCAAAGGCTTTTCCCATAGCACCTATTAACACTTGCAGAAAATTTCTTAGAAATGTATTCATTTTTTATTCTTACCATCTTTTATATCTGTATCACCCAGATTTCACACTGTTTGAAAAAGAGGAAAAGAGAAAAAGAGGAAAAATCAAATTGTGACAGTTATATATTGGTCTATTTATGTCTATTTGGGATATAGATATCTGACACACCAAATTTAATATTAGGGAAAGCATCATAAAGAAAAATGAGGGACATTATATTACTAAAAAGAATATTATATCGGAGGGTGCCGTGGTGGTGCATGCCTGTAATCCCAGCACGTGGGAGGCTGAGGCAGGAGGATTGAGAGTTCAAAGCCAGCCTCAGCAATGGCGAGGCACTTAGCAACTCAGTGAGACCCTGTCTCTAATAAAATACAAAAAAGGGCTGGGGATGTGGCTTAGTGGTCGAGTGCCCCTGAGTTCAATCCCCAGTACCAAAAAAAAAAAAAAAAAAAAATAAAGAATATTATATTGGGGCTGGGGTTGTGGCTCAGCGGCAAAGCGCTCGCCTAGCATGTGCACGGCCTGGGTTTGATCCTCAGCACCACGTAAACATAAATTGCATTGTGTACAACTAAAGCAAATAAATAAATATTTAAAAAAAAGAATATTATATCAACAAATAACTATATTGTATATATATATATATATATATATATATATATATATATATATGCCCAGTAACATTCACAGTTCTTAGAAGAATTAACGAGTAGGAATGAGAAGTTTTAATAAGAAAAAGAGGTCCCAGCGTGGTGGCGCACGCCTGTAAGCGATTATATCAACAAATAACTATATTGTATATATATATATATATATATATATATATATATATATATATATGCCCAGTAACATTCACAGTTCTTAGAAGAATTAACGAGTAGGAATGAGAAGTTTTAATAAGAAAAAGAGGTAAGCCCAGCGTGGTGGCGCACGCCTGTAATCCCAGCATTTGGGAGGCTGAGGCAGGAGGATCACAAGTTCAAAGCCAGACTCAGCAATGGCGAGGCACTTAGCAACTCAGTGAGACCCTGTCTCTAATAAACTACAAAAAAGGGCTGGGGATGTGGCCCAGTGGTCGAGTGCCCCTGAGTTCAATCCCCGGTACCAAAAAAAAAAAAAAAAAAAAGAGGAAAAATATGCACATAAACAAAACAGAGTGTGAAATCTGGGAAACAAACATATGACCAACATTCTCAAACAGGAAAAGAACTTTAACTTCATAAAAAGTATATGGCTGGGATTGTGGCTCAGCGGTAGAGTGCTCGCCTAGCACGTGCGTGGCCCGGGTTTGATTCTCAGCACCATGTAAAACTAAAACCACATTGTATATAACTAAAAGCAAATAAATAAATATTAAAAAAAAAAAGTATATAACCAGAAATCTGGAATAGCCGGGCACAGGGGTGCATACCTGAATCATAGCCATTGGGAGGCTGGGCAGGAGGATTGCAAGTTTGAGGACAGCTTGAGCAACTTAGTGAGACCCTGTCTCTAAATAAATAATTAAATGGGGCTGGCCATGTAGCTCAGTGGTAGAGTACCATTGGGTTTAATCTGCTGCTCTGAGGGGGAATAATCTAGAATAAACACCATACTTAATAGAGAAACATAAATGAATAAAGATATAATGTTACCATTAAGTTAAGGAAGAAAGGTACCACTTTTACTACCACTGTTTAGCCTAGTATTAAAGACTCAGTCTAGTGTTCTAAGATGAAGAATAAAAAGTGAAAGAGCCGGGCAAAAAAAAAAAAAAAAAAAAAAAAAAAAAAAAAAAGTGAAAGAATTAGGAGGGGGCTACTGTCATATATAGCTCAGTGGCAGAGGGCTTGCCTAGCATGTGTGAGGCACTGGGTTCTATTCTCAGCCCCACATATAAGTGAAAAATAAAATAAAGGTCCATTGACAATGAAAACAAACAAACAAACAAAAGAATTAGGAGAGGAGATAAAACTGTCATTTTGAGTAGATATGATCATCCCCATTGAAAAGCTAATGAAATAATCAGAGGAGTTATCAGACTAAGAAAAGTTTAGTTTAAAAAAATGCTGGCCATAAAAACAAATTTTAAGAATCAACAGCAGAACTGGGTTGTAGCTGAGTGGTAGAGAGCTTTGCCTAGCATGTGTGAGGCACTGGGTTTGATCCTCAGCACCACATATAAATAAATAAATAAAATAAAAGTCCATCAATAACTAAGAAAAAAATATATATAAAAGAATCAACAATCCTGTTTTTTTTTAAATTTTGAAACAGTGTCTCACTAAATTGCTGAGGATGGCCTCAAACTTGTGATCCTCCTCTTCAGCCTCCAGAGTTGCTGGGATTGCAGCTTGTGCGCACTGCTGTGCCTGACCTGAAACTCCATTTCAAAAAAAAGAAGAATCAAGAACAAGATGGGCATTCCCATAGTCTCAGCGATTCAGGAGGCTGATGCAGGAGAATCACAAGTCTGGGGTCAGCTTTAGCAACTTAGCAAGAACGTGAGCAATTTAGTGAGATCCTGTCTCAAAATCAAAAGGACTGGTAATGTAGCTCAGTAGTGGAGTGTCCCTGTAATCCAGAGTAGACGGGATTATAGGTGTGCACAACCAAACCTGGTTTTAGCTGGATTTTTAAAACGAATTTAAAATTTTAATTCTACAATTTGTATAGGAGAATTAAAAATTCACAATTTTCTGAGTCAACAGAGAAGGTCAAAGAGGAAGACTCTCTTGCCGGGTGCAGTGGTGCACGCTTGTAATCCCAGTGGCTCAGGAGGCTGAGGCAGGAGGATTGCCAGTTCAAAGCCAGCCTCAGCAACAGCGAGGTGCTAAGCAACTCAGTGAGACCCTGTCTCTAAATAAAATACAAAATAAAGGTCTGGGGATGTGACCCAGTGGTCAAGTGCCCCTGAGTTCAATCTCTGGTACCAAAAAAAAAAAAAAAAAAAAAAAAAAAAAAAAAAAAAGAGAGAGAGACTCTCTTTTCTAAATATTAAGGCATACTATAAATCCACAGTAATGACAAGAGTATGATATTGATGCAGAAATGAAAAGGACAACAGAACAGAACAAACCTCAGAAACAGATACTTTTGTATCGAAGAACTGGATGTGTAGCCAGGTGTGGCGCCCCACATCTGTAATCCCAGCAGCTAGTAGGGGGAGAGGGCCAAAGCAGGAGGATGCAAGTGGCAAGTTCAAAGCCAGCTTCAGCAACTTAGCTGAAGACCCCGCCCCCCCCGCCAACAAAACCACAAACATAAGACAAAATATGGTCAATTTGACTATTAAGACAGAGGATTTCTGTTCAACAGAGGATGTCACAGGCACAGTTAAAAGGTAACAGACTAAAGTATCTGACACATCTAAAGTTGATAAGAGATTAATATATACAAGAAAAAGATAGAAAATGCAATTGAATAATAGCAAAGAAAACAAACAAGCAATTCACAGAAAGGAAGACCAGTTATATCCTTGTTTATGATAATAAGGAATTGAAGAAACCTAGTTGTTCACTCCCAGGGGAACAGGAGTTTAAAATGTGGTAGATGCACACGAGGAAATATTATGCAGCAAGAAGAAGCAACACTCAAGACAAGTAAACATGCAAAGCAAAGCCGGGCGTGGTGGCGCACGCCTCCCAACTTTGACAGGAGGATCGTACAAAACCAGCCTGCAAAGGCGAGGCACTTAGCAACTCAACCCTGTCTCTAAATAAAATACAAAAAAGCATAAACGAGTCCCCTGAGTTCAATCCCCAGTACCAAAAAAAAAAATAAAAAAATAAAAAAAAAAAAAATAAATCCAAGACAGTGAAAAAAGTAGGAAAGCATAAAAGTTATAGCAGTGTCATTTGTATAAACTTTTATATACACAAAATAACACTGCTTAACTTGAAAGGATATATACCTAACAGGAGTCACCTATCAAAAAAGTAAGAGTTGCTGGGCGCAGTGGCGCACGCCTGTAATTCCAGCACTTGGGAGGCTGAGGCAGGAGGATCGCAAGTTCAAAGCCAGCCTCAGCAATGGTGGAGGCACTTAGCAACTTAGTGAGACCCTGTCTCTAATAAAATACAAAAAATCGTTGGGGATGTGGCCCAGTGGTCGAGTGCCTCTGAGTTAGATCCCCGATACCAAAAAAAAAAAAAAAAAAAAAGAAAAAGTAAGTGCCGGGCATGGTGGTACATGCCTGCAATCCCAGCAATTTGGAAAGCTAAGGCAAGAAGATTATAAGTTCAAAGCCAGCCTCCACTATTTAGTGGGACCCTGTCTCAAAAAAATAAAAAAGGGTCACCCAGTATGGTGGTGCATGCCTGTACAGCCACTTGAGAGGCTGAGGCAGGAGGATCCCAAGTTTGAGGCCAGCTTCAGCAACTTAGCAAGAATCTATCTCAAAACAAAATATAAAAAGGCTGGAGATGTGGCTCTGGGGATAAAGACCCCTGGTTTCAATCCATAGTACAAAAAAAAAAAAAAAAAAAAAAAAAGGGTGCTGGGGATATAGCTCAGTAGTAGAGTATTCCAGGGTTCAATCTACAGTACATCACCCCCCAAAAAGGTAAGAATGGGTGCCTATGGGGTGGAGCAGTGTGGGGACTAAGGAAGAAGGGGGAAGCCTAATATAATGTGAGGGAATGAGTTTTTGTACTCACAATATGCTATATATGAATCAAGTCACATGATTTTTTTCATTTAAAAATTTTTTGGTAGTGCTGAGGATTCAACCTAGGGGTCTTTACCTCTGGGCTACCTCACTAAACACACACACACACACACACACACACACACACACACACACACATTAATTTTAAGAAAGTCTTGCCAAATTTCTGAGGCTGGCCTTCAAGTTGGGATCCTCCTACCTCAGCCTCCTGTAACTAGGAATAAAGGCATGCACCACTGCGTCTGGCAAGGCATATAATTCATGCATTGCTTTGCATCTGAGGTACAATAGAGTGAAAATAAATCATGAACAACACACATATCCTGTGTAACTGCAGTAGCCATTTGCCTGTGATGGAGAACCTGAGGCCAACAGGGGGTCACCTGTGGAGTCTGCCTGACACTTTGGCAGATGGGGACAGAGAGCTGGATCTCAGTGACGTTGATAAAGCTTCACCTATACCAGGGTTAACTCTAAGGTGACTCAGTTATATGAATCAAAATATCATTTACTTTTTTGGTGGGGGGGAATGCTGGGGATGGAACCCAGGAACTCAAGTAAGCTTGGCCCATGCTCTACCTCTGAGCCACAGCCCCAGTCAATTCCCTCCACACTTTTTTTTAAAAATATCTATTTATTTACTTTAGCTATACACAATGCAATGCATTTTTGTTTACGTGGTGCTGAGGATTGAACCCAGGCCGCGCACGTGCAAGGCGAGCGCTCTGCCACTGAGCCACAATCCCAGCCCTTCCCTCCACACTTAAAAAAATTTTTTTTTTAATTGTTGATGGACCTTTATTTTATTTATTTATTTTCTCATTTCTCAAGGCCCTACATGTACAGGAAGCAATGTCACAGTTTCAGACACTGACTTTCAGACCTAGAGCATGAGATTATTTATTGTCCATCTCAAAATAAATTTCTGAGCCTGGTACGGTGGCGCACGCCTGTAATCCCAGCACTTGGGAGGCTGAGGCAGGATGATCGTGAGTTCAAAGCTAGCCTCAGCAATGGTGAGGCACTTAGCAACTCAGTGAGACCCTGTCTCTAATAAAATACAAAAACAAGGGCTGGGGATGTGGCCCAGTGGTTCAGTGCCCCTGAGTTCAATCCCTGGTACCAAAAATAAACAAACAAACTTCTGATGATCTATTTGCTAAACATACAGACTGCAAATATATAAAAGACACTGAGCCGGGCGCAGTGGCGCACGCCTGTAATCCCAGCACTTGGGAGGCTGAGGCAGGAGGATCACGAGTTCAAAGCCAGCCTCAGCAATGGTGAGGCACTTAGCAACTTAGTGAGACCCTGTCTCTAATAAAATACAAAAAAGGGCTGGGGATGTGGCCCAGTGGTTAAGCACCCCTGGTACCAAAAAAAAAAAAAAAAAAAAAACCAAACAAACAAAAGACACTGATTTTTTACCTGTGATTTTAACCTGATAGCAATCTGTAAGAGTATCACAACTTTGGATTTCTTTTTTTTAAAATAACTTTATTTCACTTATTTATCCTTCTTTTTTTTTTTTTTTTTTTTTTTTTTCTTTTGGTACCAGGGATCAAACTCAGGGGCACTCGACCACTGGGCCACATCCCCAGCCCTTTTTTGTAGTTTATTAGAGACAGGGTCTCACTGAGTTGCTAAGTGCCTCACCATTGCTGAGGCTGGCTTTGAACTTGTGATCCTCCTGCCTCAGCCTCCCAAGTGCTGGGATTACAGGCGTGTGCCACCAAACCGGTTTATTATCCTTTTTTAAAAATTTATTTATTTGCTTTAGTTGTAAAAAAATGCGTTTATTTATACGTGGTGCTGAGAATTGAACCCGGGCTGCGCACGTGCAAGGCGAGCGCTCTACCGCTGAGCCACAACTCCAGCCCCAACAACTCTGTATTTCTTTCTTTTTTTTTTTTTTTTTTTTGGTACTGGGGATTGAACTCAGGGGCACTCGACCACTGGGCCACATCCCCAGCCTTTTTTTGTATTTTATTAGAGACAGGGTCTCACTGAACAACTCTGTATTTCTATGCAACTTAAAAAGAGTAAGGTAGACCACTATGTACTGATGAGGAATATTTCCAAGATAACAGAAAAAATGCTCCAGTGCAGTGGGTATGTGTGCTAAATTCAGGATCAAAAGTCAGGTCCACACTTCTGTTCATACCTGGAGAAACTAGTGGCAACAGTTGCTCTGGGGAAGGAAAATGGGGGTGTTAAGGGAAGGGAGGAGATTGGCTTTGCACACTCACTGTTCACCCCTATACAAAGTTGGTACTATTGTTTTTAACCAAGAACCAAGTGCAAGGATAATCTCTTTAAAAACATTTTTATTTTAAATCAAACTATCCATTGTGACTTTCTTCCAAGCCAAATCCATTTTTGAGATCTAGAAGTCTATGAGTGGGAATAATATATTCTTATCTTTCCCCTTCTTCCAGTAATGAGACAGGAAGAACTTCCTTCCCTTTCTTTCTCTTCAACCAAGTTCGTGTATCTGGTTATTTATTTATTTATTTATTTTGGTACCAGAGATTGAACCCAGGGGCACTTAACCACTGAGCCACATCCCCAGCCCTTTTTGTTTCTTAATTTTGAGAAAGGGTCTTGCAAATTTGCTGAAGTTCTTGCTAAATTGCTGAGGCTGGCTTTGATCTTGAGATCCTTCCTGCCTCAGTCTCCCAAGTTGCTGCGATTACAGGTGTGAGTCACTGCACCCAGCCATATATTTGTTTCTTAAAGAAAAACAAACCAAAAAAACCCAACTTACTTACCCTATCCATATTCATTGAAAATATATCCAAGTAAATGGAAAAATAAGCACTCATACCACCACTCTATTTTTTCTTTTTTGGAGGGTACCGGGGATTGAACTCAGGGGCACTCAACCACTGAACCACATCCCCAGCCCTATTTTGCATTTTATTCAGAGACAGGGTCTCACTGAGTTGCTTAGTGCCTTCTCGAAGTTGCTGAGGCTGGCTTTGAACTCACGATCCTACTGTCTCCTCCTATGGAGCTGCTGGGATTTCAGGCGTGTGCCCACCACGCCTGGCTAGCCACTCTGTTTTGGTGTGTCTCTTCAGCTATGTATTTTTCTATACATAAGTATTTATACTTAACTGCTCTTTCATATAACATACGAATACCTTGATCACTTTTGAATTTTTTAGTGTTGTTTTTATTTGGATAACGGATCTTCTCTAGCATGGCATATGGGTTGTTCCTGACTTTTACTATTATGCGCAGCAACATGATGTGCACAAACCCTTGCCAAGTCATTTTCCCTTAGGGGCTGGGGTTGTGGCTCAGCGGCAGAGCGCTCGCCTTGCATAAAAAAAAAAAAAAAAAGAATAAGTCTGTAAGAACAAAGTGCCTTCATCACCAATCTGTTAAATCTAGCTTCTGCCTCCACCTAGAGTTGCTGCTCCACACACCCTTTTAACTGGTCATGTGCTCCTAAGCCAAAGCTCCAATCTGAGATGATTTTGTGCCTCTGGAGAAGAGTAAAATGTGCTTCCTTCTGTAAGCATTATTTTGCACTCCACTGAGTAACCATACCTTCTATATGCCTAGCCTTCAAGCAATTCAACCTTAGAGAATTAGTTTTACCTATTTACTTACTCAGTTCTCTAAACTGAAAGCTGATCCTGAAACCCTCAACTCCATGGCCACCCTTTTACTTTAAAAAAAAAATTTTTTTTCCACATACAGAACATAATAAATAAAGTTAGTATACATGATAGTAAATCTGTTTTTTTTTTTTTTTTTTTTTTTTTTTTGGTACTGGGGATTAAACTCAGGGGCACTCAACCTCTGGGCCATATCCCCCAGCCCTTTTTTGTATTTTATTAGAGATAGGGTCTCACTGAGTTGCCAAGTGCCTCACCATTGCTGAGGCTGGCTTTGAACTCGTGATCCTCCTGCCTCAGCTTTCCAAGTGCTGGGATTACAGGTGTGCGCCACCACACCTGGTTTACATGATAGTAAATCTAACATTTATTTAATGCTATGTGTGAGACATTGTACTAAGTTAATAACTTTTTTTTCCTTCAGCCCTGGGGATTGAACCCAGGGGTGCTGTGCTTTTATTTTGAGACAGGGTTTAACTTGCCAAGACTGGCCTCAGACTTGCCAACCTCCCAAATAGTTGGGATTACAAGTGTGTGCCACTGCACCTAGTTCTACCTAGACTTTTAAGGTTGAATTTTTCCCCTATTCTTTTATCTTAATGACACTTTTCTTAAAGTCCTATATAAATAAGGCTTTAAAAGATTATTACTCTTTGGATATTTGCCTTAAGAATCTTTCAAACCCTGACCCTGGTAGCATCAGCTCATGTACACACCCTATTACCCAAAGGAATGCCCCAGCGAACCTGCATTCAAGGCCCCCCACAATCGCCCTCCTGTGCTCACCCACACCTGCACCTCACACCAGACTGGTCTCCCTGCTTCTTCCTGACGCTGACACACCCCACCTACTTGGAGACCTACCTCAAGCAGCACCTACCACACTACAACTTCTCCCTTGCCTGGAACTCAAATGTCATGTGGCATTGGGCCACACTTGTGGACACATCTGGATTATCTTTTAGTTTGTCAAGTGATTGAAAACTGTGACTATACTGAGAGTGGGGGCCATGCCTTTCATTTCTGTACCCCAGAGTGCCTTGCACACAGTGTGATACAGACAATGTTCAACCACTACTGAAAGAATGTAGTATTTAAATCCAAGTAAACCAATAACACAACAGACACGAGAATAATATGTACATTCCTTTTTATTTAATACAACAAACACGTAACACATACAAAAAGAAAAAAACCCACTCATGTAAAAGGCCCTGTCACAAAGGATAGACAGGAAACATCTACACTGAATCAAATAAGGCTCTTGCTTCAAAACAGGGGTTTGCTAGCTACGCCTGGAATATGAGCAAGGCTGTTGCAAAAAAATATATAAAAGAAAAATAAACAAAAGTCCCTGCACTGAAGGAGTATATCCATGGGTTAATTTACTAAATTCACAGATCCATATTTAGGAATGTCTATGCTCTTTTGCAGATCCCAAAATTCATCAGGGTTTTATGAAATGTGTGAATTGTTTTGATTAAAGAAATTTACTTGCCCTTCTTTTTTCTTAGGAAGGAGTGACAAGAGCTCCCAAAAGCTAGAGAGCAGCAAAGTCTGGAACGCTTCACCATGAATGTTCAAAGGGCACGTAGAACTAAGAATGCAGAGGCGGATGGCAGTGGGAACAATAATTTAACCCTCAGTCATTTCCTGGTAGCTAGCATTTAATCAACCACTGGCAAAGACAGAATGGAAACACCTCAGCTCAGTGCAGGGGCAGTAGCAGCAGTTTGTCCATATTCCTGCTCCAAGCTGAGCCAGAAATTAAACAAGCACCAGTTCATCTCAGAAGAGCCTTGTACAAACACACGCACACACACACCCCACACCCATTCACGTGTCATCACCACCCCCTTTTATTTAAATTTATTATTATTATTTTTTTTTTTTTTACTAAAATAATACAAAAAAGGGAGACAGGTATATTTACAAAAATCCATGGCTGGTACAGTACATAATTTTTAAGACACACTAAATGCTACAATCTTTCAGGTCCTGAGATTATTACAAATATCAACTCAAAGCTTGTGTTCAGGTCCAGTTTTTAAAGGAGGAAAAAAAATAATCCCAAAATATTAAGTCACACACTTATTTGAAATACAGCATTATCCCTTCAAGTTAGCAAAAATGTGCCTCCCTACCAGCAGGTGCGACACGGAAAGCCGTGCCCTTCACCTAGAGAACTGTCTACTCCTTGGGCTCTTGTGACTGCTTCTGAAACACGGTGGCATCTGTTAAGTGTGAAGGTGGCTAAAGAAGAGGGACTGTTTAACTGGAGGGAAGCCCCTCTATAGAGTGGACATTTAAAATTCTGTTTTTCCTTCTGCTACAAACAATTCTTTCCCTTATCAAAATTCATACTGTAAGGATTGGAAATATGTGCTTGCTCAGACTAAAAATCAGACTCATGATTTCTAATCAATTATAGCAAATAGGCCTGCAGTTCCATAATAATTTTTATAACCTCAAATAAATCTTGTGAGAGAAAACACTCATTACTTAGTTACCTTAGTAGACCTTAATAAATTATATGGGGCATAAAATTTTCAACCAGCCAGAGATTTATTTTCCTCTTTTTTTTAAACTTCGACAGTGTTTACCAAGTGACACAGGAAAGCCTCAGATTTACATACTTTCTTCAAAGAACAATTTTCTATTTCTGATACTTTATAAAATAAGATGATTTTTCAATGGCAGTTACAAAAAGACAGTCCAAAGCTTGGATCTCTTCTCTGGAGGCTAGCCATGGATCAGAGGCAATTATTTGTAGGCTAAGAACCAACCTGCACTGGTAGAAGGCCCCCTGATTATCTGAAGGTGTCAGAAGGTATATGTAATTCTTTATGTAGGCATAGCCAAGACAAAAACAAAAATGAAACAAACAAAACAAACAAAAACCTGACCAAAGTTGGCCAAACTTTCCAACTACTATATAAAACAGTAACACCTTTGTCAACTGAGAATAACCGCTTTTCCTTTTAATGCTGCTAGGCAAAATTGAGGAAATCCTTGGTAATTTTGCAGGTAAGGGAAAGAAAACTCAATTTTTCAGACAGAGGGCACACTACTCCTACAAATAGCAGAGATCAGGAAAAAAGGAGGAAAGTTTATGACTGTAAGCACAGAAAACACAGGATAGCTAAGGTCTGATGATTTAAGGGCAGGTTTGTCAGAAAAACATGTCAACTGGCCAGTCTTGGTTGCTGTTAACTCCTAAATGTGCTCTGTAATTAGAAGTATTTTCAAGTCATTGTGGGTAATAGTCAACTGTATTTCAATCAGGCTTCTACTAGTGCTCTATTATAAAATATCTAAAAACCAGATATAAGATAGAATTCTATTACTAATAGCAAAAGGGAGCAAATACTGTATACAGAGTTTTCTGAGGAACATTAAAGTTGGTACTAAGGATTCAATAGCCTGTTTGAATCAGATTTTGCAAAGTAGATTTGTTCTAGGGGAAGTATGAAGACAAGCCAGTCAGACCGTTAGAGAAACAAGAGCCCCTGAAAAAGGTCTGCAATAACCGTGAAAGATATTAGGAGGAAGCCACAAAATATGCTATTACCACATTATATAATAACACTTTTTTTTGTGTGTGGTGCCGGGATCCAACTCAGTCTTGCACGTGCTAGGCATGCACTATACCACTGAGCTATAATTCCAGCCCAGGCAATCTATTTGTTTTTAATCCAAAGGAGAAAAAAATTCCAGTCATCAAGTCCTGGACACAAAGACCCTTAATTATATGACCGAGATTTCAAAGAGCGTTCTTGACCTGTCTGGATAACATTGTTTGAAAAAATGTCCAAACTGTAAGTAAGTACTAACTGACAGTAAAATGGAAATATGGAGAAAAGACTGAGAAGTAGAAATACTACAGTATGAGGAAATAAATGAAACCCGCAGATAGTTAGTTTCAAGCAAATGGTACTTAGGGAGTATATGAGGCAAATGTCATTTAACATTGTTATGGAAATGCATTCTCACTAAACTCCTAAGGCAGTCTCTGCCTGTATCCTCTGCTGGGATGTCAACAGTCTCGCAAACTGTAGGCTTTAGAGCTCAACGGGGACATAGGATACAGCACCACGGTGAGTGAGAAGAGGATGTGAAGAAAGTTTAACCTGTCCTCTCCAGACTCCAAACAACATGCCACTTTTATTGTGGTGGAGCTACTGGTTGATGACATGGTTAACTTAAAGCTCATAGCAAAGGAAAGAAGAACAAAGACTAAAGGAAATGAAGAAAGAATAATTCAACATTACTATTCAAAGCTATTTTTAATTAGAGTCTGACCACCTGTTCAGCTCTATAAACCTGAACACCGTGTCATAGAATCCAAAACTCCAGAATGGAACACTGGGACGATTTCATCCTGACAAACCAGACATTCTACAACACTGACTACAGTCCCACACCAGTGAAAGGGTCTGCAGTTAGCATCTGAATTTTAAGTTCACATTTTAGGATAAACACACAAAATATGTCTATTTTATACTTCTATTAGTTTTCCCTGGAGGAACAAATACACATTCAACAAAACCCCTTTGTCTTAGTTCTTTGGGTAGAAGTCTTAACATTTGTTATTTGAAGAATGGAAAAATAGGGAAATGTGGAAAATAAAGAGTAGGGTTATCTGCATAGTTGATATTTAGAGGCTACTAACTAAGGCCTTACCTGGAAAAAGCAACAAAAGTCAAAAAAGGTGATTTAAAACCAAACCAAACCAAACCATATCACTAGAGATTTACTGGGTCTTGGCCAATTCTGGAATTAACCAGGTGCTTTGTCTGCTTGGGCCTGGTGCTTTCTCCTAACTCACTTGAGCTGGAACTGTTCCTCAAACCCCTGCATTCTCTTTCCTGACCCTGAATATATGCTACACTTTTAATTCACACATATATCCTAACATTTAGCCCTAATTAAAAATGCAGCATCCATTTTTTCCTGTTTTTTTTAAGTGACAAAAGGAAAATTCTATGTGTTACTAGTACACAGGGATGGAAAGTGGGATGAAATGATCTTCATTTCCTACTGGGTGCTGGGGAAACCATGCTTTCTTCTCTCTGGACCATCCTCATCCCTGCCCCAGCTGGGAAGCGAATCCTGCCTTCCCTGTCCCATTTTCCTACAACCTGAGCAGCTGATAGCTCCAACTCTTGTGTAGGCTGGAGAAGCCTGAAACACAAAGGTAGAACTGGCTGAAAGTGTAGCAGCTGGCTACGTGGTAGTGCTTGCCCCTTCAGTGCAGAGCTGGATAAACCTACAGTTATAGGAATGGCATGCCATGTCTGATTTACAAGCATAAGGAGGCTCCCCTTCATTCTTAGAAAGTTAAAACTTGGTTAACCATCACCAAACAAGTAATATAAGGAAATTAGAATGAGAAGATGGAAAAGTGAGGAAGATAAAACTTTCAGAATGATTTATCAATTCCAATAATCAATCATCCAAACAACTTTAGCTCCACAAAGACCTTTGCAAAAATTATATAAGCAGTAACACCTAAAAAAGCTAAAAACAAAACACTCACTTATATTTAAGAAACTTAGTGTCATCCTCCAACTTTGCTAATCTGAAACTAACCACTTTTTCTACATACTATGTTTGAATAACAAATATGTATCTAAATTAGAGTTCCAGTGACTTTTTTAAAACCTAAAAATCATAGGGCACTCTTTATACCCATCAAAGGAAATCATTTTTCAGCCTCTGCAGGATGTAATAGTATTTTTAAATTCTATAGGACATTTTAGAAAAACTCAAAATATTTTTGAAATAGTAAAGTCTCTGATATCCCTGGGAGGTAGGTGAATATTATTATACCCAATTGTCTCATGGGTAATCTTGAGGCACAAAGGTTAAATGATGTCCCCATAGACATAGTAATTTAGAAATTAACACTCACTACTGAATTCTGGCTGCCTGACAATAGTTTTGCTACTAGGAGCCTCTACTTTCTCCTTTTAGCCACCAGTCACCTTTTCTCAATTAAAATTTTACTTAAAGGGGGCACTTATTAGATATACTGTACTGTTTTTGAGGATTGATTCAATTCAGTCTCCCTTAACATGTCACATCTATATATTTTTCACAAGAAACAGACAAATCTTAGATACTGAAAATTATATCATTTTGCTCAAGGGAGAAATCTAAACAACCAGAAGATCAGATAGAGCCAAATGTAGTTATCTGACTAAAAAAATAAAGACTGAAGAGCTCTCAAGAATGCTATAGATTATATGAGTGTTGTCCTCAGTATCTGAAGTCTCTCTACTTCTATGTTTATTAATGTTATAATATGTAGCTATGATTTCTTAAAAACTCATTTCTCCAGAAGAAAATAGTGACACATTTTTAATGTTGACACAGTTGCAAACTTCCTTCAAAATGTATTCAGATAGCATCACACGGTTCCAACTCTAGCCCTACAGGTTTTGAGTCTTGCCTGTCATAGTGCACCTTATCAACTCAATCCACAAGAGACTCTTGTTAGTCCAATGCTTTCTCCTATATTACGTATGCCAAGTTTGAACCGCATGGAGCAGTAGGTTACATCCAGGAATAGTCAATGACTCTGCTAAATTTATTTTACTCGTAAAACTATATATTTTTATATATATATATATAATATGTATATATATCTGTTACATCTACAAACAGATATTCGAAGGGGGAAGATAGCATCTTGTGAAAAGACAATTTCCCAATCCACCCATTTTAAATCAATTTGACTAAAAGCAACAGAATAAACAAGGCAGAAGTTTTGCAAATGTTGAAAGGGGAGTGTCCAGAAAGGATGCAATGACACAGCAGCCACTAGGTTTTATCTGTAAGTCTGTACGTAATCTTTCAATATAGCCATATACACATAAAGAAAAGGAAGAGCATTACAGCATGATGTGACATTGGCAAGTCTGACATTCTTCCTCCTGAATCCCCTGACTTATCAGTCTGTACTTTAGGAGATCTGAGAACACTTTCAAAAGGGGAAAAAATAAAGAAAAAAAAAGGCACTTAACAAAGACAAAGGCCTGAATTGAGCATGTTTTAGAGGAGTAATATAAGCATTTATCAGAGCTAAGAAATTATTTACAAAGAGTTAAACTTTTCCCTTAAAACTTTATAAAATAAAATTGCATAACATGTTTGTGATCAGTCATTTATCTACTACTGCACTTTTCTTCTGCTTCATTTTTACAAAACGGAAAGCCCCCCACCCCAAAGCAAAAACAACAAAAAACAATCATACATGCAAAATAGAAAGTAAAAGTGCCCCTTCTGAGAACATTAGGTCAGCAGAAATCACGGTGCTGAAGCACAGGGAAAGTTCTCAAGTTTGGCCTGATTATAGATTTTTCTCATTCTTCTATTTTCAACTTGCAAAACAAAACAAAAGCCAACAAACGAAGCAAACAAATTCAAAACTAAATGATAAAAACAACATAGGGACCAGTGTGCTTTTTTATGGTACACTCCTAAAATAAAGTATCCTAATTCTACACATGGGTCAAATTATATGACAAAACTCCTAGAAATAAAGAAGTGTAAATTAAAGTCAACCAAATACAAAGTTCATTTTACAAATGTAGCAGCAAATATGATAGATAACTGGAGGTTGAGAGGTGATCCCAAAGGACACAGAGTTCTCAATATCAATGGCAGTTTGAATAACAGTAGAATTTTCATTTCAGAAAATGTCTTAAACCAAGTAGAGGTGGAAAGGGGTATGGGAGAGGGCAACCAGAGGAGAGAGACTAGAGGTGCCTGCCCTTTCCATCTCTGGGTAGTAAACAATTTAGATCTGCTTTGGGAAACAAATATCCTGGGTTAAAAATCAGTTCCAATAAGTTGTTTTCAAACAGGTGTCAAACCCACAGTATTCAAAAACTTGTCTTGTGCCCGGTTCTTCCCCTTATGTTAGATATTTATTGGATAATAAACTCTATTCTGTTTTTATGATACAAAATAATGTAATTTGGGCTAACAACATCCATCAAAGGGGTGGTGGGCATAAAAGAATGTACTAGCACAATCCTCTTGATTTCTTCAAGATATCAGGATTTTGTGGCTACAGATCAACCTCACTTCTTTTCCCAAAACCTTTTCTTCAGGTTGTTTTAAAATCATGATTTCTAAACCTCTGATCTCAGAAGCACATGAGAAAAAATTATAATTAACTTATAATGGAAATTATTGCTTGCATTTACTTTGGAGGCTCTGAATGAGCTTGACACTTTGCTCCCAAACAGTCTCCAACTGAGGCCCAGCACTGCTATCTCTGAGGACAGCTCTGCTGACTGTTATTGCTTGTGAATACTGAGGATTACCTAATATGTACAGTAACAGCTTATATATCAGTGAAGGCAATTTCAAACATAAGACAGTTGGAAACAAACAGCTTAATCTTCCTGAATCAAGAATCCCGCTGAGTGGGATATAATTAAGTGTGCTGATTACTTTTGCATTTGGATGTTGCTAATGCTCTTTAGAAATACACATTGTTCTATAGATAACCTTTCCAATCACTCACCATTTTAAAAAATAACATAATTTGATTTTAAGTGCAAAAATACAGTATGAGCCACAAGTCTCTGTGTTAAAAAATAACCAATTTATATGTTTGTTTTTTTAGTAATAAAAACTGTAAAGACAGGTGACCGTGAAGCCTGGACACCATTTTCAATGTTATGATCTAGAAAAGAAATGTTTGTATTTACATGTAGAAATCTCTGATCATACTTTATGGAGAAAGACAAGGATTTTGACCCATTTGTACAACATAAAAGAGGGGTCTTGATTGAAATGGATAAAAATTGATCAGTAAAATGGGGAAGGGGGTTGCTGAGGTGGGGACCCGACATAGTTGTCAAGACTGAAGAGAATAGAATATAATCTCTATATCATATTCTCAAAGCCAAGGGCCTTCAGATATTTGGTTAGTATAAAATGATACAGGAGAGAATTAATCCTGATGTTTCGAATGAAGGAAGAGTCCTCAGGGATCCTCATATAGCATGATTCAGAATTGGTGGATTTAAGAAATTACAATTATTATTCTTTGACTTATACTAGCAATTCATATGAAGATATGTGTGTATACATGCACACACATACACACGTGAACACATGTACAGCTATTGGCAGGAAACGAGGTTAATATGCTCTCTAACTTCTCTCCTGGCAGAGGAAGTGAAGTAAATCTCCCTTCTGGAAGGAAAACTCTCACCACCCACCCAGGGAGTATGAGCAAAAGCAAAAGTAAGAGGTCTGCTACACTGGAATAAATCATGAGTTGAGTAAGCTTCCCTAATTAAAAAACCAAATGAATCTTAATAAAAACTTACTGAATTCAAATCAAACCTCTCTACAACATCCCAGTATCCCTCCAAAATATCTACCAGATTCATCGACATTTGTTTTATTGGTAAATTCTGAAGACTTGAAATATTATATCAATGATTCCCTTGAAATAATCATTTCTTCTTACTGTAATAAGTTCTTGGAACTAAAGTTTTCAGTTATTTGTTAATCCTTTTGCTATAAAGCAAGCCAATGTGACTTTGAAGTAAAAATATAGGCATATAGATCTGAACAGATCTGTGACTATTTATAGTCCTGTAGGCTATTTGGGACTTCTGCTTTCTAAAGGAAAAAAGGGCCTGGTTAATACTCTTTATTTGAATAAACTTACTGGTATAGGGTAATGGAAACATGAAAAAAAGCTTGCTATCACCAACCTAGTACTGATATTTTGTTTAGTCTGTCATAAACTGACCAAGGTTACACCATTTAGAGCTTATACCATTCTTGGATATAGTTTGAAAAATACTTGTAATTTTAAAACTCAAGAGATACCAGAATGATGAGGAGGCAAAATAAAATTTAGGCAAAGAGAACTATAAATTTTTCCCTACACATTGTTTGTTGGCTATGGTATTTGCATAAGGAAGCTATAATAACTAAGGAGTCATCTTCTTTGTAGGCTTACTTGCTATCAACACTGAGAAATATTAGTAAAGCTTTAAAACTCCAAATGCTTGAAACAATTTTACTACATTGGATATAAAGCGAGTTAAACCACATTATGATTGTTACAGAAAAGATACTCCTTTGTACATAATGGGCCTAATGCAATTCCTCCCCCTAAAAATTAAAAAAAACCAAACCCAAACAACTACATATGTGCTATTTGGATGGCCAGTGAGGAAACACAGGTAGTACTCACTGCCACCTGTTCGTATCAATAGCCAACAATCACCTGAAGAACCAATAGCTGAAGGGAGAAGGGAAATTGTGAGGTGGACTTGGGAAAATTTACAGTTTTTGTTGGTAGGCCTGCAAGGGTGAAGATGAGGAAAGAAGCAGCCCTATAACGAAGATTCCCATTACTCAAGTGAAACTGAGTCACATTTTAACATCAAGACTAGAAATAAAAATGAACCAGTCAATACTAGATGCACAAATCACCTGAAGAAAAGAGTTAAGTACCTACTTCTGAACGGAAGATGAAATTGACCCTTTTACAAAAAGGGGACAGGTAGGTTTCTGTCTGTTAAGAGCAACAGGCTCAATTTCTTCACTTTTAAAAATTTAAATGATTTAGTAATATACATCACTGTGCTAAAATAACTTTCCTGAAGCATCTTCAGTCCACTGATTTACATGGGGAGTTGCTACATACTGGAGAAGATTCAAGTTTGCTCAGGATGTTTGAGGGTACAGTATTTCTTCAGCTAGTGTTTATATTAGACATAGGGTCACCCAATTATTTTGTGGCAAATTTGCTAATAGTCCACTTAAACAGGCATGATTATTATTCCTGACAAACTAGCCTAATTCCAGATCTATTGCTTTTATTATGCAATTATGTCTACAAATGTTCAGAGCCAACCCCCAGGATGGATGGTGTTTACCCAAATCCTCTCAACTTCCTCCTTCCTCCCCCGGGGAAAAGTAAATTTGTACTTCTGTGGGTTTGACAGCTGAGTCTCTTTCAAGTCAGGTAACATGGTAACTTTGTCTTTCTTTAGAAGAGACCAAAAGTCACTAACTTTGCACAAAAGCATTTCTTCCTCCTGCACCTGGCTTTGCTCAAGTAATGTTTTTCTTTCCTTTTCCTCCTCACCACAGTGCTTGGGACGAGAATGTAAACATCGACAGAAACAGCAGCCCTGTGACCACATAAGGACTTTCCCATCAGGTAGATCCCGTCAGCCAGCTACACGTCTCCTCTCTCTGCTTGCTGGGAAGTCACTGAGATTTCCGTGGTAACTTAGTGTCCCCTTTACTTTGGCCTCCATCTGAGAAAAAGAGATATTAAACTGGTATAGTTTGGCATGTTACAAAAAGCAGATCAGAGAAACAGAACAAAAAAGACAATTCACTTTAAAATTTTTATGTGGATGACCTCTCTCAAAAGATAACCTTTAATATTTCACATGGTGTAAAGCACTATAGTGGCTGATTATGTCTGATGCTGGGAGGATTATAAAGGAATGAAAATATTCCCACCTTCTACAACATCTTTTGATTCCTCTGGAGGAGAAGGTGAATTTCCTTTTCTTGTAAGTGAAATTAATTTTTTTGCCATGATACAGTATTTTTTTTAAATATTTTCAGTTGCAGATGGACACAAAACCTTTATTTATTTATTTTTATGTGGTGCTGAGGATCAAACCCAGTGATTCACACGTGCTAGCCAAGTGCTCTACCACTGAGCCACAACCCCAGCCCCCATAATACAGTATTTGATAAATAATTCTCAACTATGTAAACGAATGTAGCACATTGGTAGTGAAAAACTCAGCTGTATTTTTGTTGTGGTCCTAACTTTGCAAAAATCTAGGTTACTGGGAACCTATTCTGCTACTGGGAACAATGGTTTCTATTTCTACATTTTGGTGTTTTACTGTTTATGGGGAAAATGTTGATTATTTAAATCTGAGCTAAATTACCTACAAGTGCTGGGAGAGGATAGAAAAAGGGGATACCTGGGCAAGAGTAGGACCCAATGACCCGGAGAGCCAACGGAATATAGAGAAAGTCTCTAACAGGTTAAAGCCTTAGGCAAGGAAAACGAAGGCCCCAAGACAACCCAGGCCTGAGAGAAAAAGACAGGGGAAGGAAAGCTTTACTTCAGGGAAGAGGCATAAATATTAGAAACACACAGGTGAAAAGGAACAAATTATTACAGCATAATAACAGAATCTTAAGGCTGGAAAGAGGCCATAAATGTTACATGGCCAGGCCCACTCATATGATTAGATCTACATTACTTAGGAAAAACACAAAACCAAAAAAATTGCCTCTCTTGAAGAAAAGCTGTATCAATGAAATACATATCTACTTCAAAGTTGTATTAACAGAATACTATTAAAATGAGTTTGGTGATAACACCTAAGTTTTTCCCACTTATAACAGGATATATTTACACTTGTAGAGAGAAATGGTTAGATCTGTGGTATAATTAAATTCATAAAATGGTATGGCAGTTTATAAATAAGATTTTGCCCCAAGAAATTTCAGACTGAGCAAAATAAAATACTCAGGTTTAACTGGACTGATTTTTTTTTTTTTTTTTTCCTTCTGTAATGGGGGATTGAACGCAAGGTCTCACTCCACATGCTAGGTAATCACTCTACCACTGAGCTATATCCCCAGCCCTTTCTGTTTTGAGATAGGATCTTGCTAAGTTGCAGTGACTGGCCTTAAACTTGCAATCCACCTGCCTCATCATCCTAAGTAGCAAGGAGTGTGTCACTCAACCAGGCTTGGGCTGTGAAATTTTTTTTTTTGTACCGGGGATTGAACTCAGGGGCACTCAACCACTGGGCCACATCCCCAGCACTTTTTTTGTATTTTATTAGAGACAGGGTCTTACTGAGTTGCTAAGTGCCTTGCCATTGCTGAGGCTGGCTTTGAACTTGCGATCCTCCTGCCTCAGCCTCCCAAGTGCTGGGATTACAGGCGTGCACCACCGTGCCAGGCTATGTGAAAATCTTTACCTGGCCTACAACCTGTTTTTGTAAATAAATTTTTGTTGGAACCCTGTCAAATTTGTTTGTTTACATATTGACTATGGTTGTTTTTGTCCTGTAATGGTACGGTGGGTAGTGGCAACAGACAACATATACCTACAAAGTCCTTTACAGAAAAAGCTTACTGATCTCATTTTAAACAAGAGAATTAACATTAACTGGGCTCTTACTGCGTACCAAGTACCATGCTAAAAGCTTTGATCAGTTATTTTTATTAGAGTCCTATAAGAAGTCTATTTAAAAAAAAAATTTTTTTTTTTTTTTTTTTTTGGTACCAGGGATTGAACTCAGGGGCACTCGACCACTGGGCCACATCCCCAGCCCTTTTTTGTATTTTATTAGAGACAGGGTCTCACTGAGTTGCTAAGTGTCTCGCCATTGCTGAGGCCAGCTTTGAACTCATGATCCTCCTGCCTCAGCCTCCCAAAGTGCTGGGATTACAGGCATGCGCCACCGCGCCCAGCCAATGTTGAGGCTGGCTTTGAACTTATGATCCTCCTGCTTCAGCCTCCCAAGTGCTGGGATTACAGGCGTGTGCCACCGTGGCTAAAAACATCTTTTGTCCTCAGTTTATAAGCAAGAGAAATGATGGTCAAATAAGTTAAGAATCTTGCTACAATTGTTGGTTCTGGAATGAAAAACCAAACTCTGATTCTTTTTTTTTTTTTTGGTGGTGCTGGGGATTGAACCCAAGGCTTTGTGCATGCTATGCAAACACTCTACCAACTGAGCTATTTCCCCATCCCCCTTCTCAAGTCTAATTATCAAGTTCAATTTTTTATGTAAAAAGTGTTTTTAAATGAAAAATTTTAAACTTTTTTAACTTCCATTATTTGGAAGATATGGATAGTCACATTTCCCTTCTGGTTCTGGAATGGTGGTATTGAGCAGACAATAAGATGATTCACAGAAGAGATGAATACTGAGGTCTTCTTGAGCTACAAGAGTCCAGTTTGTATAATTCCTCATAGATGGTCACACTCATGCCAATCTGCCCCAGGAGCAGGCAGATGGTCCTCATCTGAGTCATGACACTGGGAAGATGTCCACAGTCAGGGAGGAACCAGTTCAGTCACCGAGCAGTTCCCCTTAAGAATGTAAGCCTAATCAACTTCAGCAAGATCAGGAGTGCTGATATTTGTTACTACTTTGTATTGCCCATTTTGAACAATTGGATGGGTCTGGGGCAGCTTACCATTGGTCTTATTTATTTATTAATATTTATCTGGTACTATTACTTGATTCCATGGGTGCTTTACCACTGAGCTACACCCCCAGTCCTTTTTAAAAAAAAAATTATTTATTTGCTTTAGTTGTACACAACGCCTTTATTTTTACATGGTGCTGAGGATTGAAACCGGGCCATGCACGTGCTAGGCGAGCGCTCTACCACTAAGCCACAACCCCAGCCCACCCTCCCCAGTCCTTTTTTAAAATTTTTATTTTGAAACAGGGCCTAAGTTGCCAAGGCCAATCTCAAACTTGTGATCCTCCTGCCTCAGTCTCCTATTTCATTGGGATTACATATGTGTGCCCCTGTGACCAGTTATTTTTTATTTTTAACTGATATACAAAACCACAAAAGATGTACACACTTATGGGATAGCATGGAAAGTTTGATACATATATACAGTGTAATGCTCAAATTTGGTTTAACTTTTTAAAAAATCAATTCTTGATAGTGAAAACCCTCAAAATTCTTTCTTCTAGATTTTTGAAATATACAGCACCAAACTGTCCAACAGTATGTCAGAGCTTTTTGCTTCCATCTACCTGTGGTCTTTCAGAGGATTAATGACTACGGTTGTCTCAAGGTTGTTATACAGCTCCCATTTCTGCACTGTGGTCAATGGTAAACTGGTTCAAAGATCATTTTAAATGTAGTGGTCAAAAAGAAGAGTGAGGATCTTCTCAATTTCCAAAGTAAAGAGTGTGGGTAAAGCCGGGCGCGGTGGCGCACGCCTGTAATCCCAGCACTTTGGGAGGCTGAGGCAGGAGGATCGCGAGTTCAAAGCCAGCCTCAGCAATGGCGAGGCACTCAGTAACTCAGTGAGACCCTGTCTCTAATAAAAATACAAAAAAGGGCTGGGGATGTGGCCCAGTGGTCGAGTGCCCCTGAGTTCAATCCCCGGAACCAAAAAAAAAAAAAAAAAAAAAAAAAAAAAAAAGAGTGTGGGTAAGTACTTATTTCTCCTCAGAAGATCCTGAAAATGACCTCCAGAATTGTAATATTAGGTGTCCACAGAGATCACCTGCTGGTATGAGCAAGAATCTGGTCATGGTGACACATGCCTGTAATCCCAGTGGCTCAGGAGGCTGAGGCAGGAGGATTGCAAATTCAAGGCCAGCCTCAGCAATTTATCAAGGCCCTGAACAACTTAGGGGGAACTTGTCTCAAAATAAAAACAGGGTCTGGGATTGTGGCTCAGCGGTGGAGCGCTTGCCTAGCACCTGTGCAGCCCGGGTTCGATCCTCAGCACCACGTACAAATAAACGCATTGGTACAACTAAAGCAAATAAATAAATATTAAAAAATAATAATAAAAAAATAAAAACAGGCAGGGAATGTGTCTCAGTGGTTGAATGCCCCTGGGTTCAATCCCTGATACAAAAAAAAAAAAATAATAATAATAATCTGGAGGCTGATGTTTTATACAACCCCACTATCCAACATCGGATTTCAGAGTGGGCTAGCAGGACAGCAAGCAAGTATATAACACATAGTATGGACCACATTAATTTAATCAATGTTAAGATGCAGGAAAGCTTAATGGTTAAGAAAAATACAAGCTGGCTGAGAGCGTAGCTCAGTGGTAGAGTGTGTGATTTGTATGCATGAGGTACTGGGTTCAATTCTTAACACTATTAAAAAAAGAAAAAGAATACAGGCCTTCTGGATTTGTATCTCAGACCACTTAACTGGTGTGTTACCTTGGGCAAATTGATTATCTCTGAATATTTTCTGATCTGTAAAATGGGGATCATTATTTATCATTCATGAGCTTGTTCTAAAGATTAATTTAGCTAATCATATAAACAGATGCAAGACTAAATGGCATTTAGTGAGCTTTTGACAAGTATAAACTACTATAATTCTGTACATGACTTCTGTTAACTATCTTAAGAATCTTCTTTAGCTATCATTTCCATATAATATATACCTTCAAAAAGGCTCTTTACATAACAAAATATCTTATTTACCTATTTTCTTTCTTTTAAAATGAGTTTGTTGCCAATGAGCAGGTATAAAGATTTTTTTCCAACTTTTATCATTCCATTCACACTATTTTCATAAAAGTATAATCTGTGTCTATAAACCTATACATAATAAAGAGATGAAGAAATAGGTGGCTTTCTTACCATTAAATGTTTGCTGTAAATGTGTAGGCAGAGGTGAGTGGGAAAGTGTTGCTGCATGCTGAGCTCCTGGCTGTAAACCCTTTAGTAAATCTGAGAGGAAAACAGACTTGTCAGTGATCTTTCAACAAATATTTAAACTCTCTTAAAATCAAACCTAAAAATAGTTCAATTTATCTAATGTCATCATAGCCCTGACTTCAAAGGCCTTCTAAAACTAGAGTATATACATTTTTAAAAAGTTTACATATGTAAATGTAGATAAGTGTATGCAAAGAACCTAACATATTTTACTTCCTTTTATAATTTCACTAAGACAGAAGTGCTGTGTAGAAGGTTCATTAGTTCACTCTAAAATTGTAAATAAAATCCCAGAGCCCAGTAAGTTGACTTATAGGTAAAATCAACTATGTTTCTTTTTAAAAAATTATACTATACTCTCCCAGAACTCCACTGGACTGTTCTCAGTCAGAATCAATGACTGCGGCCCCCTGTTCTCTCACACTAGACAGCCAAGGAAAAGAAAGGCCCCACTTACTCTGAGTGAGGCTATGGTGGAAAGCGGCTGAGGTAGATCCCGAGGTGGCTGTCACTCCAGCTGTGTCCGTTCCAAAGCCAAGTAGCTCCAAGGGAAACTGGAAGGGCATGGTCACTGGAACAAGGCCACCCAGCATCCCAAAAGGAGTCACATTTTGATTTGTTACAGACAAAGGTGATGTCATGAGAGTCAGAGGTGAGGCATTAGCCAATAATGATGCTCCTGCTGTGGACTGTGCAAAAACCAGGGGTCAAAATAGATAAGAAATAGAGCAGTCAACCTAAATTGACTTATTGTATTTAATATCCTCATGGATGCAAGACTGTGTCTTGTATCTGTTCTAATAAACTCTGAGACAGAAATTGAGACTGAGGTGAAAAACATATTTTAAAGAGCTACTAATATTGGTTTTGAAAATCTGAAAATTGCATTTGGAATTTCTATACAGAAATTCAGCTATTCACCACTTTAGTCCCCCTCTTAACTGGTCAACATGATTCACTTTCCTAATCTAATTTCTACACTTACATTTCCACTTCTTCACTTTTGCTCCAGGCCCACAGACACGAATCACTATGGAAATAATTCCATGCAATTTCATACGGGACTCTGAGATGTTCAGTCATTTTCCAGCTTGTCACTCTCTCTCCTGGCACAATTCCCACAACTGCTGCTGTTGCCACTGCTCTTGCCAGCCCCTAATCTACAGTCCTGACTTCCACCACAACACCTGTAAAGAGATGAGGTCGCTCGGATGTTTTTCCTCATCTTTAGCCTTACCTGCCCTTCCCCATGGCTGACAACCACCTGACCTGTGCTACAAGTCCCACCTTGCAGAGCTTTCTTATAGAAATCTCTAGAATTACATCTTTTCCATGTTTCCTCTGCTTTCTCAGATACAGACCTCTGATTCGTTTTTACAGTCACAGTTATTCTTGACTCTTCTCCAACTCCTAGTAACAGAGGAGTTACTAACTTATTTGTCTTCCTTTTATTATTAAACTTGCTGAACTCACAGCTTCTTTTTCCACATCTAGTTTCTCCTTACCCTCTGAAAGCAGATGTCCTCATAACTGCTTTACTTAAGACTCCCTAAGGTAAAAGGTAAACTAGTGTTTTCATGCTCCTCCACCTGATCTTTGAGGCCCTGTTTGTGAATAAGGGTATTAATATCAGAAATACACTTTCATTGGGAAACTACATAAATATACCCCTTAAGCTAATTTAATTCTTTCAGAAATTTTGTATGCCACAATTAAATGATTTTTTCTGTTTTGACTTTTTTCTTTTCTATGTGTAATTATCAACAAACATTTGATAGCATCAAGTTTCTGCCACTGAGTTTTCTTTTGCAGCCTTATTTTACAAAATATAAATTTCACTAGTCAAAAATTTTAGTTATAAATGTGGTCAGGAAAAGGGATTCTTTAAAAATTTTTTAGACAATAATAAATGTTAGCTATTATCAGTTTTATTTTGGATGTTATTTCTACCAAAAACCCCATTCTAATAAAGAGTGGTGGTTTTCTTACTTAGTTAACTATAAGGAAAATGTACATAATTTTTCCATATGTGTATGGAACACTGCATGGATTTGTATACTTCATGTTCATGCCACTGCTGGACAAAACGTGAAGAATGTTCTTCAGAAGTCTTTTAATTTGGTTATTGCATTCACTCTTTAATTTCCTCCCCTTCTCTCATCTTCTTTGCTATTGTTGACATTTATAACATAGTTGTGGCCTCCTGTGTCAACTCTAATCCTGTGTATATGTGAATTTAGTGAAAGGTCACACTTGTGCATCTGACACTCACGGACCTGACATGTCCAGAACTGGAACCACTTTCTCCAGTCAGCCTCACCTCCTGCTTGCTGTGACCATCAGGTCTCCTCCTTTTTAGGCACTCAGGCTGGGAACCTTATTTTTCAGGTTGAAGGATGAGATGAGCTCATAGTCAACAAACCCATTCTTTCTTTTTTACCAGAACTACTTCTTATTTTAGTACATATCTCATCATTTCATGCTTTGGACTTGACAACTTTTTAAATTTGCCAGTTTTTCCCTCTACTGTGCCAACTACAATACAAAGTGGTGCATTTAAGAAAAAATTACCAAGTTAGAGATAACAATATCTTCAAAGGACTAGGACAGAAAGGATCCTGTATCCATTTAAAAATTACCAAGAGTTCTTTCTTCATTTTAATCATAATTTTATGACAGAGGGCAATGAGAAGGATGATACAGAGTCTCCAAGGTTGTGTACCCAATTGGTCACCCCTAGTGAAGACCACTAAATCCTGCTAATAAGGAGAACCTTTTAAATTTTTCCTGAGGGAATCTAATTGAAGCACTAAACTAGATGGAAAATGTAAATCAGGGCAAGTTTCAAAATTAAATAACTTGAGTATTAGCAACAACAAAAAAATACCATGCCATAACAAACACTTTATACTTTCTAAGAATTTCCATATCCACCTTTGTTTATAAATCTAAACTGAAGCACCAGATAATTTAAATGTTCCGTGTGCAATTATCAACTTCTCTAAGATGGAGCTCTTTCAGAGGTGAGGAGTCTGCTGCTAACATTCAACATGAAGAAGGTGAACAGGTCAGATAATGCCCCATGACCAGGGAAAATAAGAAGGGAAACCTTTTCTTCCCATGGTGGGCATGAAATCTTTTTAAACCACGTGTTCTGTTTCAGTAACTGCATCTGTCCCTTATTCTCTATAGCACCTATGGTGATCTTTCAAAACATAAATTAGACCACACCACTCCCTTGTTTAAGTCTACCCTCCAATAGCTTCCTGTTGCACACAGAATAAAACCCAAAAGCCTTACTGAGGCACACCTTGAAAAAGTTCTCCACAACACAGTGAGGTCTCTGCCCGCCACAGTCTAGGCCTTCAACCCAGGCTTTTTTCCCACCTCAGTCTCTTCACACTGCTATTCCTTATCACCTGGAATTTACAAGACTAGCTCCTGTCCATTTGATCCTTAGTTTGAATGCTACCTCCTCAAAGAGGTTGCCCCAATCCTTTTTCTGTTAGCACCTCTTCATTGGTGCTTTATATTTTTTCACAGTACTTGTTATGTTTTTAAAAAACTTGTGTTTAACTAATTTTTCTACCTAAAATATATGCTCCGTGAGAAAGGAACAGTGTTCCCCAGTACCTACAAGAGTGCCTGGCACATAGTACATACTCAACAAACATTTACTGAATGAATAAATGGGTTTTGGAATTATAAAGCAGCAAGGACAGGATTCATAGAAAATCTGTATATTGAAGGACAAGAAAGAAAAGAAAATCTCTGGGTGGAACATTGTTAAATAGAAAATAGGCAGAGTTAATAACTTGATAACTTGAACGCAGAAAGATTTTAACTTATGTCCTTTGTTAAAGGGCCTGTCATTTTCACTGCAAATGAGTAGACAGCTTTAGATGCCTCTCAGACAGGAGATGAATACTTCACAGGCACAGATATGAAGTCTGCTTTCAGGGTAAGGTGCTATGGACAGATCTGGAGGCTACAAGTGGCTGATGAGACTTCAGTGAGATGCTATGTCAATATGAAAATCACCTTATGTTCACAAAGGGTAGAAATGACCTTTGCTTTAGTCAAACCAGTAAGAGAAAAAAAAAGATCAGATATAAAGGCAGGAACATTGGATTCTCCACATTATAAAGCCATTTGGGAAACAAAGAAGGAGTAGTTACTTGTCAGAAACACAAATTCTGGCATACAGATTTCTTGTTGGCAAACCAATTATTTGTAAGACAGTATCTGGGTTCTTTAGAAATAAATGATCAAACACAGGAAGCTCTTTGGAGAAAATATAGAACTGATAGATTCTGCAGATGACAAAGGATGAAGAAAGTTTTAAACTTATGCTCAAAGAAAAATAAACAAGTTAAAAAAATCTTTTTTTTTTTTTTTTTTTTTTTTAGCTCTAGGAACCACCCCCAAAATTTATAAAGCAAGCAAATAAAACCACAATTATGATATTTAGCTCAAGAGAGACAATATTTACATAGCCAAGATTTTTTTTTTTTTTTTTTTTTTTTGTGGTGCTGGGGATTGAACCCAGGGCCTTGTGCATGCAAGGCAAGCACTCTACCACCTGAGCTATATCCCCAGCCCACATAGCCAAGAATTTAACCAAAAATTGTAATTACTCTTTGAGGAGAACAGGCAGGTATAAGAGAATTATGAGTCCAATTTTTCATAATGAAAAGATAAAAGATAATATAGTACTAAAATTGATAAAACTAAGAGTTTTCTAATTACTACTAGTATTTAGAAATACATACATAGAAGAAAAATAATTAAAAGTGATGCTAAAAAGAAGGATATGGGGTAGGCAAATGTCATTGCTCAGAGAATTCTACTGATTCTTTTGATCAAATTAAAAGTTAATTTTTTAAAAAGTGTCAACTTTTTAGCAAAGATAACACAAAAGTAATGAGGAATAATTCCCAGACTTTGCCTATAATTAACAATTTAATATACAATCTCTAAAAATAATTTTATTGTCATTATTTCTTTTCCTTTCTTTTTTGCAGTGCTGGGAATCACACCTAGGATCTTGCTCATGCTTGCCAACTAAGCAACCACTGAGCTGCATCCAAACCTCTTCTTTTTGAGACAAGATCTCACAATGATGCCCATGCTGGCTTTGAACTCCTAGGACTCAAGTGATCCTTCTGCCTCAGGCTCCTAGCAGCTGGAACTATAGTTGCCTGCCACACCCTGCTCAGCTTTAATTTCTCATTTCTGATTTAAGTAAAATTATACAGATAAAGTGTCAGTTAATACTAAATTTCAATTACTGAAGTACCAGTCAACTGAATTTGTTTTACATTAGAATTTTTGAAGTCATTGCTAAACCTACTTAAGGGGCAGCATGATAACTTGGTTATTAGGTGCATATTGAACATAAACCCTTATATAGCACTGAACAGCAGGGTACCTCTACAAATAGCAAAGAGAAATCCTTTTACTACATGTTCCTAGTCCACAAAAATAGGAGGCAGTACAAAGTTCTGAGTACTTTCTTAGACAATACATTTCATAAATCAATGAAAGTAATGTTTTCAAAGAATATTTAAGAACCTAAGACTTTGAACATCATAAAATGGTACATTTTTTAAAAAGCTGGTTATGAAACAGAATATTATGTCAAACACACTTTCTTGAAGAGTTAAAAAAAAAAAAAATGCCTACAGAGCAAAAACATTTGGGATGATGGGTGATTTTTATTTTCTTTAAATTTGCCAGGCTGGGGCTGTAGCTCAGCAGCAGCACGCTTGTCTAGCATGCGTGAGGCACTGGGTTCGATCCTTAGCACCACATAAAAATAAACAAATAAACTAAATTTGCCAATGGTGAATTTCTATGACTTTCAGGGTGCAAGGTGGGGGGTGGTGAAGAATGTTAAAGAAACTGAGTCATTAATGTGAAGGACAATCTGAGAAAGTCTCAGAAATGAAAACAACAAAAGAAAAAGATATAGAAAGCAGCAATGAAATATATGAATAATAAAGAGTTCTCAAAAAACCTAGGATAAATGAAATGAAAACAATAATCAGACATAAAATAAGCAAAAATATTATTGGGCTGAAAAATTAGCTAGGCTTGATATTAAAAGGTGTTACTATTTCAGATGCAAAATTAATGAAAACTAGACAAACCTGGCCATAGTCTACCAACAATTGGATTTCAAGGAAAAAGAGAAAAATCTTACTAGCATTTAGGCAGAGAAAACACATTGCTTGTAAAAGGGAATTAAAAAAATCAGTATGACTTAAAACTTTTCTATAATCTTAACACTAAGCAAGAGTCAGTGGAGCAATATTTACAAAATTTGGAGTGAAATAGTTAATGACCCAATAAGTACATATGCACTCAAGTGTGACAGCACAGAAAAATGAATGGGTATGCAGAAGCTACAGTAAAGGGCCATTCATGCTACCCTTCACACAGATTCCTACATAAGGCACTCTAGCTAATTTGAGAGGCGAGTTTAAGTTAAAACTCATGACCAGGGAAAATGTGGTATAAAAAAACTATTGACACTATTTGACAGAAGAGAATTACATATAAATAACTACAAATTAATGTAAAATTTTAAAAAACCAAGAAGATAAATGCTTTAAAAATGAAAAAAATAATACAAATGAATAAATTTGAGTAAAAAATTTAAAAGTTGGCAGGAGAAATGGGAAGAGACAAGTGAATGTATGTTAAATTAATAAGCCAGTACTTTTTAACTTTTTAAATAATAGAGTTCTAAAGATGCACTTCAGTTCTATTTGTCAACAAATGTCAAGGTAAACATGATGTTTTGCTAGAAAAAAAATACACATCCTCCCCAAAAACCTTATCCACAAGTGTGTCCATCACTGTGCTGTCAACACCAGGAATAAATACTCTATGGCCATGCTGTAATCAGCCTATAATAAACAGTGTATATATTATAGTAAGCTCATTAAAGTGACTGAAGAAAGTTTGAGGACTCTTACATTTTATCAGATGAACATCCAGAACATACATACCTGCACACTGGCTGTTACGACTGAAGACCCTGAGGCTGAGGATGGTCTATGTGGAGTAGACAACGGTTTAGTAGCACCCTGTGTTCCACTTCCTGTTCCCCCAGATAGACTAGTCCTATTAGTTCCGCTTGAGTTAAGGTTGCTACCTCTGCTGGCAGGTACATTCATTGCAATTCCACTCAAGCTGTTCTTCCCAACAGTTCCAGTGGATGATGAGTTTGTTAGCTTTGAAGGGGCCTGAAGATTTTTTGTAGATGGAAGGCCCGAAGTGCGATTAGAGGGCAATAAATTCAAGGTGGGAGACTGCCTGCTGATGTTGACTCCACTGGGCTGTTTATGGACTGGGTTGTTACTGGTGGAGTGGCTACTCTGGGCTACTAGTGCACTTGGACTGGAAGAACTTGGGGATACAGTAGGCTTGGGAGTGGGGTTGGATTTAGAAATAAGTTTAGTTGATACTGAAGGCTTAGCTGAAAGAGAGGGCTTGGGTGAGGCAGAAGGCTTGGGTGAGGGCAAGGGTTTGGGAGATGTAGCAGGTTTGGGAGATGCGGCAAGTTTTGGGGATGCAGCCATTGAGAAAGGAGATTTGAAACCTTGCGTGGAAATTTGTGACACCATAGCCTTGGCTAAATAGTTACTGGAGGTAGTGGTGCTCGGTGCTGTCCTAGAAACCAGGGGGTGGGACCCCTGAGAACCATTTCCAGGCGAGGGGGTAGATAAGGGAAGGCGGTATATAAGTGGCTTATCTGAAGTCTTAATGAGTGGGGATGAACAGGTAAGCTGGGGATTATTACTTAATTTCACCACTGGGTTGGTCTGTGATTTACTAATGGTTGCTTGTAATGGAGACACATAGTTCTGTTGGACAGCTGAATGCTGGTGCACCTTTGTTACTTGTGTTAATGAAGAAGCATCGTGGGCCTCAGATGTTCCCAGAGCATGAGAGGAGGCAGCAACTTGGGCTTGGGAAGAGGAGACATGAGTCTGTGAAGAGGAAGAAGCATGGATCTGGCTTGACCTTTGTAGTCCTTGTTGAAGTAGCCTGGCTGGCAAAGGTTCTAAGGAAACTTTAGGGTTCTGAATTGAAGAACCAGCAATAAGGCCTGAAGAGATGCCAGTATGAGCTAAATCCTGGGGTTTCTTTGGTACTGGTCCAGTGTGACCAGCAATAAGACTTGATGAATGTGCAGTCTGAGTAGAATCTAGTTTTTTGGGAGTAGTCAGTGGCAGCTTACTCATGATACTTGCTAATTTTTCTTCTCTCAGTCCTGGACGAGGTTTTGTAGTTGGCATGCTTATCCTTGGACCAACTGTAGGGCCCTTATTCCCATTGTTGATGACAGCTAAAGCTTCAGAAACAAGATCCAGTGAAGGTGAGTGGTAAGAAAGGTCTTCATCGAGGGAGTCATCGAGGCAGATGGTTTCCTGGGCTGGTGTTGAGCTGGAGCTGGTTGAGGCAACAACAGATGTGCTGGAGCTTGTGGAAGGGCCACTGACTGAAGCCACCAAGGATGCAGGAGCTTTCTGGTCCTTTTTTGGACTACACTCCTAGCATAAGCAGCATTATATTGGAAAAAAATATGAACAGTTTTTAAAAAATTAGAAGGTTATTCTCATGATGACTTAAACTAGTTTTACTGGAAATCTTGACAGACTACCAAAATCAAAATTAATTTTCAAGAGAACGGAGCTCCTGACTGAGCTGTCCTCACTAGACAAAGTATCTGATATACTGCACTGCCATACCCTTGACAGCCACTCTAATAGCTGAAAATGAGGCCAAAAGACTAATACATACCAGTGACTGAAGAACTCCATTTCTATAGCCCACCTGCATCAGATCTTCAAATCCTACTCCAAATCCATCTGCTTAGAGATTTTTCTCTTTTTATTCTCCTGCTACTCAGGAGAAACTGTGCCTTTATATTAAGACTCTACCATTCTCTCTTTTTTGCAGTGCTGGGGATTGAACCCAGGGCCTTATGCATGCAAGACAAGCACCCTACCAACTAAGCTATATCCCCATCCCCAGACTCTACCCTTCTTATCTAGTAAGGTTTACGAGGATGTCAACCCCTCTCTGACTATATGTCCTTTCCCACAGCTACCCACAGACAGTACATAAGGAAAATGGCACATTAAGTTGACAAAAAAAAAAGATGAATTTTCTGAGCATATTTAAATCATGTTTTCTAGTCATCTGGTGCAAGTCATCATATGTCATAATTTTTTCAACATATATTTACTGAGTGTCCAGTATGAGCAAGGACCTGTGCTAAGAAAATAAGGGTATATGGGGTTGGGGTTGTGGTAAAGCACTTGCCTAGCATGTATGAGGCACTGGGTTTGATTCTCAGCACCACATAGAAATAAATAAATAGAAAAAGAAAATAAGGGTATATTAGAAGTTAAACTTCTGAATGCCAAGAGAATACTAATTTATCAAAAAATTAACTTTCTTAATAAATTATTACATAAGTCATTTCAAAGTCTCTTCAGTTTCTTAAAAACAAACAAACCCCAACCACAACCCAGAGTATATAACAAGCATAACTGATTAATACAACTATAGCACTTACCTTAAGCATACTGGGTAAAGAATGGAGAGGAAGGGTCTTTCCTATCACCTCCTAAGGTATTACAGTAAGTAAGCTGTTAAGAATGCTGTTATACTCTAACTTCCTTAGCATTTTTTTCTAAGCTTTTATTCTAAGACCCACAACTAAAAACCTTACTGCTTATCAGAAGTACTGCACAAGGTCACAAGTATCTGCTGAGATGAATGGGTTATGTAGATAAGATAGTCATCTGATTAGGTGATTAGTGAAAATTCCATCATTCTACCTTCTTCTTTTTGTTCCCCCTTATGGTGCTGGGGATTGAAACTAGAGCCTCACACATGCTAGACAAGAGCTCTACCACTGAGCTATCTCCTCAGTTCTAAATTCCCTCATTATAAAGAGCATAGAATTGAGGTGGGGGAATGTATCAGAATAATATTTAAGGTGTTACCAGTAAAAAGTTACTGTTTTAAATAACTCTTTAAATTAATAGGTTTTTTTGTTTGTTTGTTTTGGTACCGGGGATTGAACTCACATCCCCAGCCCTTTTTTGTATTTTATTAGAGACAGGGTCTCATTGAGTTGCTAAGTGCCTCGCCATTGCTGAGGCTGGCTTTGAACTCATCATCCTCCTGCCTCAGCCTCCCAAGTGCTGGGATTACAGGCATGCACCACCACGCCCAGCTTAAATTAATAGTTTTATAAAAACATTAAATCTAATTAACTAATAGAATACTGTGTAGACTTATATTGGCAAGAGAAAATTGTTTAGGATGCCTGACTCAAAACACAGGTTATAGGATTCAGCCGGGCGCGGTGGCGCACGCCTGTAATCCCAGCACTTTGGGAGGCTGAGGCAGGAGGATTGCGAGTTCAAAGCCAGCCTCAGCAATGGCGAGGCACTGAACAACTCAGTGAGACCCTGTCTCTAAATAAAATACAAAAAAGGGCTGGGGATGTGACCCAGTGGTCGAGTGCCCCTGAGTTCAATCCCCGGTACCACAAAAAAAAAAAAAAAAAAAATAGGATTCATACGGTGAATGGAAAGAAATAAGGAAGAAAGATCTAGAAGAAAGGGAAGGTAGATGTGGACAAGAAAGTTTTTGTCTTTGTTTTTCCCCTCTTTGAAGAAATTTCTTGTACACTTTTTCTCCTACAAGCATTTCCTTAAATTACCTTTATAACTAGAAAAGGTATGAAGGGGATGGGGTGTAGGTCAGAGGCAAAGTGCCTGCCTAGCATGCGTGAGGCCCTGGTGCCTTCCCCAGTGCTGCAAGAAAAAAAAAGTCACTGGGATGGGGGTTCAGTAGGAAAAATCCAAACTAGCAATACAGCCTTTTCACTTTGGGAAAATTTAAAAAATAATTCATCATAGAGCAAGCAAAACCAGTTAGCCCTCCCCTCCAATAATTTCCTCATATCATTCTAACATATCTTTATTAGAAGTCTGATCAATTTCTTACCCTATTATTTTATAATAATATTTCAATTGATGTATCAAAATTAAAAAAAAACCCTTTACATAGGGCATTAAGAGGTGAGTATTCTAATAAAAACAAAGTTATGTGTCAAAACAAAGCCCCAACAAGAAATTTAAAGAAAGAGAAGCTCAATATTATTAAGGCCATAGCCCGACCTTCTGTCTGGCCATCACCTTACAAATAAACTCATCTGTTCAAAGAGATAAAGTATATAGAGAAAATCCAGGGCAGAGAGGTACTTTCATTAAAATTAAATCTCAAATGGCTGTATTTTTTTTGGGGGGGGGGCGGTACTGGGGATTGAACGCAGGAACACTCGACCACTGAGCCACAGCCCTAGCCCTACTTTGTATTTTATTTAGAGACAGGGTCTCACCGAGTTGCTTAGTGCTCACTTTTTTTTTTTTTTTATAATATTTATTTATTTGCTTTGAGTTGTACACAATGCGTTTTTACGTGGTGCTGAGGTTCGAACCCGGGTCGCGCACGTGCTAGGCGAGCGCTCTACCACTAAGCCACAACCCTAGTCCTTAGTACTCACTTTTAAAAAATATATATATATTTTTAGTTGTAGTTGGGACACAATACCTTTATTTTGTTTATTTAGTGTTTTTTTTTTTTTTTTTTTTTTAATGTGGTGCTGGGGATTAAACCCAGGGCCTCATACATACTAGGCAAGTGCTCTACCACTGAGCTACAACTCCAGCCCTAGTGCCTCACTTGCTGAGACTGGCTTTGAACTTGAAATCCTCCTGCCTCAGCCTCCTGAGCCACTGGATCATGACTTTTTTTGGTGGTGTTGGGGATGGCACAAGGGCCTCTCCAAAGCCAGCACATGCTCTCTGGTGAAGCACCACCCCAGCTCATGTTTGACATAATTTGTAAGAAATAAACCTCTGAGGCCTAGGATGAGGACACATTATACTACTACTTTTTTTTTTTTTTTTTTTTTTTTTTTTTTTTTTTGAAATGTAGGTGGATACCATATCTTTATTTTATTTATGTGGTGCTGAGGATTGAACCCAGGGCCTCACACAGTGAGAGGAGTGCTCTACTGCTGAGCCATAGCCCTAGCCCCTGAGGACATGTTATATCAGAGAGAATTTTTGCTTTTGCCAGTTGCTGTGGGTTATTACTAACCAAATAATTTTAAGCTATTCTGTCAGCTTGGAGTTTTCCCAGATAATGGAGGGTAATGTGAAACAAACGCCTAAACCAGGAAAATTTTTGAAGACTTTCTTTCTCTATTCTAGAATCCAAGCCAAGACAGAAAATGTTCCTAATCTCTCTGCTAATGGTAAACTTCTCTTCTGGTTTATTTTATTTTAACTAAAGATGTTATCATTTGAGGGCCCAGCTTTAGGCAGGTCTCATTCTAACTTCTGATCTATACAAGCCTGAGAAACCCCCATCTGCTGTATTCTGAGAAGAAATATAAAAACAAACTATAGTTAGAAGTTCCAAGGGCAACCAAGATTTCAGGGATAGATGATCACCCCAGCAGCTCCTTATTTGTGATTTTTTTTTCCTTTTTTTAAAAAATATTTATTTATTTACTTTAGTTGTACACAATGCAATGCATTTATGTTTATGTGGTGCTGAGTATCGAACCCCGGCCGCGCACGTGCAAGGCGAGCGCTCTGCCGCTGAGCCACAATCCCAGCCCCTTGTTTTGTTTTATGATACTGGAAATTAACCCCTGAGGCTTTATCACTTAGCTACACTCCTAGACTGTTTTTTTTTTTTTTTTTTTTTTTTTTTTTTAATTTTGATAGGGTCTTGCTAAATTGCTGAGACTGGCCTCAAATTTACAATCCTCCTGCTCTAGCCTCCATAGTTGCTGGAATTACAGACAAGCCACCATGTCCGGCTCCTCCTTATTTCTTTTTTACTTTGGAATTTCTGTTATATATTTGCAATCTTTTTTTAGGGGGGGTGGGAATCGTTGGGCACTCTATCACTGAGCCACAATCCCCAGCTCTTTTTATTTTTTATTTTGAGACAGGGTTTCACTAAGTTGCTCAGTTTATCCTAAAATGTGTGATCCTCCTGCCTTAGTCTCCAAAGTTGACTGGATGACAGACATGGGCTACCACACCCAAATTGAAGGATATTTAAAAACAGTATTTTATCCAGCATTTCTAAGAATTGTTAAGCTTTATGATTTAATTAATATATGTAAATTCCTACTGCTACATAATCATCTGTTCTTCCAAATACAAAGGTTACAAGATTTTTACAAAGTTGAAAATAACCTGGGGGCTGGGATTGTGGCTCAGCGGTAGCGCGCTCGCCTGGCACGTGCGCGGCCCGGGTTCGATCCTCAGCACCACGTACAAATAAACCCATTGTGTACAGCTAAAGCAAATAAATAAATAAATATTTAAAAAAAAAAAAAAAAAAAAAAAAAAAAAAAAAATAACCAGGCTAGGGCTGGAGCTCAGTGGTAGAGTGCTTGCCTAGCACATATGAGGTTCCTTAGCACCACATATAAATGACTAAAATAAGGTATTGTGTCCATCTATAACTAAAAAAAAAAAAAAAAAAAGCTGAAAATAACCAATTAAATGTTATTTTATTGATGATTTTCATTAAATACCATACATATTTTACATCTTAAAAATGTATTTCAGGGCTGGGGTTGTGGCTCAGCGGCAGAGTGCTTGCCTTGCACATGCGCGGCCCGGGTTCGATCCTCAGCACCATGTAAACATAAATGCAATCACATTGTGTACAACTAAAGTAAATAAATAAATATTTTTAAAAAATGTATTTCAACATTCATTAATATGACTATGATTTGTCAGATACTCACCTTTACTTTGGGTTTTCGGTGCAGGAATCACCTTTTTCTTTGCCCTAAAAGATTAAAACAGAGGCCATTTCAGTAGCAATTGTATCACTCACTAGGAAATGAAAACATATGTATCTTGTAATTAAGCAAATTTCTCCCTATATTTGGAGAGCTCTTTGGGAGAAGTAACAATATATAAATACTTGGTCTATATGGGAATATTCAGCAACACTTTTCCCAATTCACATTAACCAGAAGAAAATGCCAACTAGTAAAACATGAAATATAGATGACAGAGTTAAAGAAACAAATATAAATGCATAAAATATAAATTAAAACTGTTTAACAAAGCTGCCTAGGAAACTTACTTCAAAGAACTACTAAGAATTTACAATTATTTGTAGGAAAACAGCTTCAAGAAACTTCAAACTAAAATTGGACCATGACAAGGAGCTATAAATTGCATTTTACTTTAAAAAAAAACTTACATTTTTGTATAAAATTATTTTTTAAATGTAAACATTTGAATAAAAAAAGTTAGAATAACAACAAAAAAGGGTGAGATAAATACTATGGAACTTGGGAACCTTTGGAACTGTGCAAAAAGTTTAAAAATTAAAACAATCTAATGGGTTCCACAGAAGAAAGCACTCAAATGTTTTTGAACAATTAAATAAGTGACAAACTTAAATACCTCACCTAAGTGTTTTTATTTCATTAGGGTAAAATGTCAAATAGACTAACACACATCTTGATTTAAACTGTGAATCTTCAGTTTCATAAGGGCAATGGTAATTTTCAAAGTTTTTTTGGTGAAGGCTATGACAGCAAAAGTCCTCCTTGTTTACTTATCTTACAGATTCCTGCTTTCTGGTACAAAATCAAACAAAACACAAAACTAGCAATAATAATGAAGCTATTTGGGGTTGGGGTTGTGGCTCAGCGGTAGAGCGCTTGCCTAGCATGTGAGCGGTCCTGGGTTCCATCTTGCACCATGTAAAAATAAATAAATAAAATAAAGATATTTTAAAAAATAATGAATTTATTTTAACTAGTGAGTTGGGAAGTGATAGGTATATAGTGCTGTGTGCTTGCACTTCTAGCTACTCAGAAGGCTGAGGCAGGAGAATTATTTGAGCTCAGGACTTCCAGGATAGCCTGAAACTCAATTTAAAACCAATACAAAAACAAAAACATAGCCGGGTGCGGTGGCGCAGGCCTGTAATCCTAGCACTTGGGAGGCTGAGGCAGGAGGATTGCGAGTTCAAAGCCAGCCTCAGCAATGGCGAGGCACTTAGCAACTCAGTGAGACCCTGTCTCTAATAAAATACAAAAAAGGACTGGGGATGTGGCCCAGTGGTCGAGTGCCCCTGAGTTCAATCCCTAGTACCAAAAAAAAAAAAAACAAAAACAAAAACAAAAAAAAAAAAAACCATGAGGAAGAGAACCTACATAAGCACCTTTAGAATTAAAAACATGAGTCAGTTTGTATTTCTTTTTTTGTTTAGGGGTATCTCTTTTTTAAAAATTATTTGTTCTTTTTAGTTACACATGACAGTAGAATCTATCTTGATATATTTATACAAGCATGGAGTATATCTTATTAATTGGGATCCCAGTCTTGTGGGTATACGTGATGGAGAATCACTGTGGTTTAATTATATATGTACATAGGAAAATTATGTCACATTCATTCCACTGCTGTTCCTATTCATATCCCCACTCTTTCCCTTCATTCCCCTTTGCCTAATCCACTTAACTTCTATCCTTCCCCTCCCCATCCACACTTGTTGTGGGTTAACATCCACTTATTTCTTTTTTAGGAGGTTTGCTTATTTCACTTAAGCATGATTGTTTCCAGATCCATGGATTTACTGGCCAATGTCATGAAAGTCATTCTTCCTTATGGCTGAATAATATTCCATTGTGTACATATACCACAATTTCTTTATGCATTCATCTGTTAGTGGGCATAAAGGTTGCATCCATAGCTTAGCTATTATGAATTGTGTTCCTAGAAACACTGATGTGGCTGGGTCACTGTAGTGTATAATGATTTTAAATCGTTTGGATATATGCCAAGGAGTGGGATAACTGGGTCAAATGATGGTTCCATTTCTAGTTTTTTGAGGAATTGCCATACTGCTTTACAGAGTACTTGCATGTACTTGCAGTCCCACCAATAATGTATCACATCCTCACCAACATTTACTGTTACTTGTATTTTTGATAATTGCCATTCTGGTTGGCGTGAGCTGAAATATCAGTGTAGTTTTAATTTGAATTTCTCTAATTGCTGGAGATATTGAACATTTTTTTTTTTCATATACTTGTGGACTGTATGTTTTTGAGCAGTATCTGTGTCCTTTGCCCATTTTTTTTTTTTCCTGTGGTGCTGGGGATTGAACCCAGGGCTTTGTGTATGCGAGCTGGTGCTAAGCTTTTTGAGTTCTTTGCATATCTTGAAAATTAACATCTCATCGGAGGTGTGGTGGCAAAGATTTTCTCCCATTCTCTACTCTCTTCATGTTCTTGATTGTTTCCTTTGCTGTGAAACAGCCTCTTTTAGTTTGATACCATCCCATTTATTGATTTAAAAAATTTGTTCTTTTTGGTTATACGTGACAGTAGAATCTATTTTGATACATTCTATTTATTGACTTTTGATTGTATATCTTGTGCTTTAGGAGTCTTATTGAGGAAGTTGGTTCCTAAGCTGACATGCTGGTGTGTTGGTCCTACATTTTCTTCTAGTATGTGCAGAGTTTCTGGTCTAATTCCTAGGCCTTTGGTATACTTTGAGTTTTGTGCAGGGGGAGAGATAGGGGCTAAATTTCATTCTACTACATATGGATTTCCAGTTTTCCAAGCACTATTTGTTGAAGAGGCTAGAGGCTATCTTTTCTCTAGTGTATGTTCTTGGCGCCTTTGTCTAGTATGAGATAATGTATTTATGTGGGTTTGTCTCTGTTTCTTCATTCTAGTCCATTGGTCTTCATGTCCGTTTTGCTGCCAATACCATGCTGTTTTTGTTATGATAGTTCTGTAGTATAATTTAAGGTCCAGTATTGTGATGCTTCCTGCTTGGCTTTTCTCACTAAGGATTGCTTTGGCTATTCTGGGCCTCTAATTTTTCCAAATAAGTTTCATGACCACTTTTTGTATTTTCATGAAGAACATCATTGGAATTTTATTGGGAATTACATTTAATTTGAATAGTTCTTTTGGTAGTATGGCTATTTTGCCAATATTAATTCTGCCTATCCAAGAACATAGGAGACCTTTCCATCTTTAAAGTTTTCTTCAATTTCTTTCTTTAGTGTTCTATATTTTCATTGTGGAGGTCTTTTACCTCTTTTGTTAGATTGATTCCCAAGGTGTTTTTTTTTTAGGCTATTGTGAATGGGATAGGTTTCCTAATTTCTCTTTCAGCTGATTCATTATTGGTATATAGGAACACAACTGATTTTGTGTTAATTTTTTTTTAAACATATTTATTTATTTGCTTAGTTGTACACAGTGCAAATGCATTTATGTTTACGTGGTGCTGAGGATCGAACCCGGGCCGCGAACGTGAGAGGTGAGCGCTCTACCGCTGAGCCACAATCCCAGCCCTGATTTTGTGTTAATTTTGTGTTAATTATGGGTGTTAATTTTGTATCCTGTTACATTGCTGAATTTGTACCTGAATTGTAATGGATATGTGGTTTTAGACCAGAAAAACTAAAGGCCATATATATATATATATATATACTACAGGAAAACTAAAGGCCATATATAATATTGACACAAATTTATCTGTGTGTGAGTTTATTTACTTAATAAATTTAAGTTTTTGCAACAAAGTAAACCAGTAATGTACTCAAAAACACAAAAGCAAGGAGCCAAGCTGGGTGATGCATGCTTATCTATAGTCCCCAACTATGGGGTAGAGGCTGAGGTGGGAGGATCACTTGATCCCAGGAGTTCAAGACCTGCCTGGGGACACAGCTAGAACTCATACCAACATAAACACAAATAACAACAACAAAACACCCAAGTCCCTCAGTAAATGAGTGGATTAAGAAAATGTGGTATATACGCACAATGGAATTTTACTCAGCAATAAAAGAAAATAAATTAACGGCATTTGCAGGTAAATGGATGAAGTTGGAAGACATAATGCTAAGTGAAGTTAGTCAGTCTCAAAAATCCAAGTACCAAATGTTTTCTCTGATATAAGGAGGCTAGTTCATAGTATTGTTAGATGGGGGGATACATAGGAGGACTAGAGGAAAACTAGAATGGTCAAAGGGAAGGGAGGGGAAGGGAGGGAGCAAGGGGGGAGGGAGGGGGAGAAAAGGAAATAAATAGAAATAACAAAAGGTGGTTGAATGACATGGATATCATTTTCCTAAATGCATGATTGAAGACCTGAACTGTATGAATATACTTTGTATACAAACAGCTGTATGTAAAAAGATGCTAAATACATGCACTATGAGTTGTACATATTAAAAATTATTAAAAAAAAACCACCCAAGAATAATAAGAACTTAAAAACTATAACACTCAATAGATCCTTGATGGTATACAAAATGTTCTTCCTAAAAACTAAAAAGTTTCATCTATTACAACAATATACAAGAATTTTATAATGTTGTCCGAACAATGTCAATCAGATATCTTAGCAGAATATCGAATAGAGTGCTCAGTAATTCTTTTTTTGTTTTGTTTTGTTTTGTGGTACCGGGGATTGAACTCAGGGGCACTGGACCACTGGGCCACATCCCCAGCCCTTTTTTGTATTTTATTAGAGACAGGGTCTCACTGAGTTGCTAAGTGCCTGGCCATTGCTGAGGTCAGTAATTCTTAATAACTTGCTAATTTTATATTTTAGTAACTCTTTAAGACTACACTTGTAGGGTACAAAAAAGTAGCCCTAATTTGTAGGTACAAAAATTTATGGAGTAGGAGCTGGGGCTATGGCTCAGTGGTAGAGCACTTGTCTTGCACGAGCGAGACACTGAGTTTGATCCTCAGCACCACATAAAAATAAGTAAATAAATATATTGTGTCCATCTACAACTAAAAAAAATTTTTTAAAAAATTTATGGAGTTGACCAATATTCACCCAAACAGCAACAATAGACAAAAATATGGCCTTTTACTGTATATAAGGAGGATAAGAGATCTTTACTAATCCTTTCACTAGGCTGGGGATGTAGCTCAGTGGTAGGGCACTTGCCTACCATGTGCAAGGTCCTGGGTTTGAACCCCAGCTTGAGCGTGCTCACACACACACATCATTTCATTAAGGAAATATCCAGTTCTGAACAGAAAGAAGAACACTAAAAGTAGGTTGATTTTATAGAATAAAACACACTTTAGGGCAAAGCAGTGTACGTTTGTATATGGAACTGTTCTGGTAAACTAGGGGCAGCAGAAGGCCATAGGTTACCTATGTAGATGGTTAGTAAGAGGTAGAAAAAAAGAACACAACAAGAGGACAGAATAGAATCCCAGGAACAAAGGGAAACCCTTACGTTTGTATGTTTTCATCATTCTCTATACAAGAATCCCAGGCAGTCTGTGTCATATTCTGGATTGGGGAGGTTTTGAAGAACAGCCTGAGAACTATTTTAATAGACTCTGAGGTCCAAACAGACAACAGACCAATGATTTATTTTTAAGAAGATGGTGATAAATGGAAATTGCCTAAATAAATCCTATTTCAACTAGCATTTAATAAATGATAACATCTGTTTACTAAAGCTATGAGAATAAAAATAAATCAAGAAATCTGGAGTCTGCATTTACTCACGGAGCAGAAGTAAGATGATTATGTACACTCCGGCTTTCCTTAAAAAGCATTCTGGAAAAATTTAAAGGACACAATTTATTATTTTTTTTTTTATAGCAGACAATAACGTAATTGCTTTTTTTTTACAAAAACATTTGACTTAACAATAGGATATCATTTGCATGTTTACCAAGTAAAGGTAATGGTATTAGTGTGCTCAATTATGGAGTTTTGTCACCTCTACTTGTTTAATATTTTTAATAAATGGAGCAATCTGAGATGGTGGGGTAGGTAATGTAGCCAAGCTTATGAAGTTTCATACTCTTAAAACTCTTCAGACTTTAAATAAGGCTATTCTTAAGTTTCTCAAGACACCTCACTATTTTCCATAGAACCCACGGGTGCCTGTCTTTTCCTATGCTCTAATTCCTGTATTTGATAGTTCCCCTCCTGAAGTTTATAACCATCATTCCCCCTCCCTTTTCTTCCACTAGCAAATTCAGGTACCAAAAACAAAAATGATAATTAAAAAAAAAAAATCACCTTGATATCTATCTCTTTATATGCCCACAGGACTGTTTTGGATTTTAAAGCCTTAAAAATTTCAAAGTAGAGGCTATCTGAGATATTGTATGGATGTTGAACACATTAAGTTCTTAGCAAAATCAATGTCAGGTGTTACTGTGTGCATGAGTGCCCTTAATAATAACAACAGTAAGAAAGTAAATCAGAATCCAGGAAGGCAATCTCTTACCTTGCCTGCATCCAGCCCTTAGGCCACAAGGGCTTTACCTCTGTCTCCATGAAGGATTTAAGATAATCCTCAGCAGACTGGCTTTTATTTGGCTCTAACTCATAGCATCCCAATTTGATCTCGACGAGGTTACATAATAAAGTTCTAAATAGATTTAAAAAAATATAAATATTTACATATAAATCTGACTATGAAACTATAGAAAATTAAGTTTGAAACAGAATTATCTTTATTAAAAGAATTCCTTGCCAGGCATGGTGGTGCACAAGTGTAAATTCCAGCAGCTCAGGAGGCACAGGCAGGAGGAATGCAAGTTCAAAGCCAGCCTCAGCAACTTAGTGAGGCCTTAAGCAACTTAGTGAGACCCTGTCTCTAAATAAAATATAAAAAATGGCTGGGGATGTGGCTCAGTAGTTAAGCACCCTTGGGTTTAATACCTGGTACAAAAAAAAGGGAGAAAGAACTCCTTTAGGTTCACTTGATATAGGTTTGCTTGTTTTTAACAGGTATCACTCATAAATACAAAAAAATGGAAAAGAAAGCAAAATAAATTAACTGATTTGTTCAGGTATTCCTAAACCTTCTTCCTATTCACAGTCCAACATAAGTCACTTGATGTCTGCACCCTATCATCCTCAGATCCTTCCAAGGCAGTGGTGATACAGCCATTCTTGAGTTCTCCACTACTATTTCTGGAGTTTTCTTTCTTTCTTTCTTTTTTTTTTAAATATTTATTTATTTGCTTTAGCTGTACACAATGCCTTTATTTTTACATGGTGCTGAGGATTGAACCCTGGGCCACACATGTGCTTAGGTGAGCGCTCTACCTCTGAGCCACAACCCCAGCCCCTGGAGTTTTCTTCCAAGGCACTAACAACAGACCTTTTTTAAAAGCACAAAAATCTGGGCTGGGGTTGTGGCTCAGTGGTAGAGTGTTCACCTAGCACGTGTGCAGCCCGGGTTCGATCCTCAGCACCATGTAAATATAAATGCATTGCGTTGTGTACAACTAAAGCAAATAAATAAATATTAAAAAAAAAAAAAAAAAGCACGGGCTGGGGTTGTGGCTCAGCGGCAGAGCGCTAGCCTCGCATGTGCGCAGCCCGGGTTCGATCCTCAGCACCACGTAAACATAAATGCATTGCATTGTGTACAACTAAAGTAAATAAATAAATATTTAAAAAAAAGCACAAAAATCTGACAGTTGTAATTCAGATTATTATCTGAAGAGTTCAGATAATAGCAAGAAGATAATTTTTAAAAATTGTCATTCATTGCACTAGTCAAACCCCAACATGAAACAATTTCCTTTGATAGGAACTGAAGAGTTGTCTCTGTGGGGTATAGAAATACTGGTAAGAAAGATGGTTGATTTATGTCAGTCTACTGAGTACTTAACCTTCTGAATCCAGTATAACTTATTCTATTCTTAGTTTAGGTTATAAAAAGTATTACATGAAAATGAAAGCGGTAACAATCTAAGGATGTTAGGGCCAGAGAAATGGTCTCTTGAATATATTTTTTCTACACACTTATCTTTGGTTGTTTCCAATCTAGTCTTTCATTTACTACATTTTTCTCATGGTGTTAGGAATTGAACTCAGGATCTAACACACGCTAGACAAGTGCTCTACCCCTGAGTTACATTCCCTTTCTCTATAACAGATTCCTTTTATGAGAACCCTTAGTTCTCTACTGTATATTTGGTTAAGAGCAAAGACTGGCTAAATTCTACCTAATGGTGTCATCCCAGTGGAATTTCTTTCTTGGTCCTATGATACGCTTCCCTGGTTTCTCATCATCATCTTCCTCGGATCCATTTTTTTCTCGTTCTTCATCTGTTTGCAACCTAAAAATTGAAAAACCTTTTATGAAGCAAAGTTTTAACCCAACATTGCCACAGTATATTCTATAAACACTTCCTGAATTGCTTAATTGAACTTTTACTCAAATAACAGAGTAAATAGGGAATCTACATAATATATATTATATATATATATATATTATTTTTTTTTAACATAATACTTTGAGTAAGTTATAAAGTGCTTGGCAAATGAAAGTATCCAAACTATAATATAAAGTCATTCTTATCATCTTTTAGGTCAGAAAATAATTGTGTCCAGCACTAGCTAGTCAAATTAGTCAATATATGAAATGTCTGACCAGTTTTAGTTCTTTTTTTAAAAAATATTATTTATTTGCTTTAGTTGTACACAATCCGTTTTTTTAAATATATATATTTTTATTTATTTGCTTTAGTTGTACGCAATCCGTTTTATTCAATGCATTTTATTTGTACATGATGCTGAGGCTCGCACCCGGGCCGCTCATGCGCCAGGCGAGTGCTCCACCGCTGAGCCACAATCCCAGCCCCCCAGTTTTAGTTCTTGATTTGATCACATCCATAAAGTAAATCAACAAAGTTTTTGCCTTTGACAGCAAAGCAATTGAGGTAGTAACATATAATTTAGAAAATATTCAATTTATCATTTCAGTGGTGTATGTGGATTTGTACTTGATGATGAGGTCCAGTCAAGACCAACCCCTAACAGCTAAAAGTGTTTCTCAAATGGCAAAGCCTATCAAAACAGAAGGGGTACATACTTGGCACACTTAGCTTGACTACGAGCCTGGCAATCCTCCTGGTATTTAAATAGCTGTTCAGGCATGACATTGCTAACAGCCAGTTTTAGTTTTTGCAGAGGTTCTCTTAAACGATCATCCTGAGAAAAAAACATACAGAAAGTTTTTCAAACATCTTAACAAAATTTATTCAATTAACAGATTCTCAAAAGGTGAAATTTATGTTTCAAATATTGATTACAAATTTGAAATGTTAGCATATCTAAATATGGACATTTCTTCAATAGCACTGGCTTTTATTAATTAACACTGGATATAAAATTAGAATGATAAAATTTCCCAGTTTGCCAAGGAGAGTCCCGGCTTTTACTTGCTGCCCTTGCAAAATTATTATTTTTTAAAAAATATTTATTTATTTATTTACTTTAGTTGTACACAATGCAATGCATTTATGTTTACGTGGTGCTGAGGATCGAACCCGGGCCGTGCACGTGCGAGGCTAGCGCTAGCCACAACCCAGCCCCATTTGAAAAATTATTAATACTATTCCTTTACAGTCTTTAAAAGCCCCACGTTGTCAGGCATGGTGGCACATGCCTATAACCTCAGTGACTCAGGAGGCTAAGGCAGAGGATTGAGAGTTCAAAGCCAGCCTCAGCAACTTAGTGATGCCCTAAGCAATTCAGCAAGACCCTGTCTCTAAATAAAATATAAAGCGTCCCTGGGTTCAATCCCTGGTACCAAACACACACACACACACACACACACACACACACACACACACAAAAAAAAAAAAAAAAAAAAAAAACATGTTTTAAACAATAAATTATATATACTTTATAAATATTCATTGTGCAGATTACTAGATAGACCCAGACAGTTCTCTGGAATACTGGAACATATGATCCACATGATCTTGTATGAGCAGTTACCAACAGGATGTTGGCATCCTGTTCTCTTGGTTATTGTTAGTAATTATGACTTAAGCTGCAAGCAGAAATGCAAGCTCGAGGCAAAAGTGAAAGAGGAAACGAATAGGTTTTTATCTCACAACTCTAATTAACCAACTTATTATTTTCAATCTTGCAAAATAACATAGGTAACTATTTAAAACATTTTTATCACTATCATAGGTGCAGAAATATTTTAAGACTTTTAGTTTTTCTTCACTAAAACAATAGGTTTTTTTTTTGTTGTTGTTGTTTTTTGTTCTTTTTGCAGTGTTGTGGGACTGAACCCAGGGCTTAATACATGCTAGGCAAGTACTCTACCATGAGCTACATCCATAGCACTAAAACAACTGTTATAAAAGATGCTTTTTGGTAGAGAAGTGACTTTTTAGAATACAAATTCATTACTAATAATCACTTTAACCTAGCCCATATATACCAATTAATAAATACTAAGCACATGACTATCTGCTATAACAACCCATTTTGCTATAATATTCCATTTTTAAATGTTAACATTCAGTATAACGGTTCCTGGATGATCACTTTTGAAGAATTATATAGCTGAGACCATCTGCCTGGAATTAACTGGGATATATTCATACAACAGAACACTATATACAGTGTTCTATTTGCAGGCAGTAAAAATGAAAAGATTTCCATTATATGTACACATATATAAATCCAAAGCACATAATGTTGAGTGTTAAACAGCAAGCTGCAGAAGAAAACAGATAGTACACCTCCATTTATATGAAGCGCAAAAAAATATAAAACTAAACAATATAATGTTCAGGGATACAAACTGTGATAAAACTACATAAAGGAAAAGAAAAAAACATAAAAGAAAGGATAAATGTTTTCTTCCATAACTAAAGGAAAAGTGTTTTAAATAACTTAAAACATCAAACTTCAAATGTTCCTTAGAGAATATTTTATAATCTGAAAAAAGTTGTTTTCCTACTTCTAGTTTTTCCCCCCTCTCCCTTTGGTACCCATATCTGCCATTTCAATTATGACAGCAAGCTCCCTCCAACTGCCAATGTCTGAAGGAGCCAGGCAAAGGCACAAAATCTGAGATATCATAAATTTCATTCATTTATTAATTTGCTTTGAATTGTGAAAGAACTAATGTCTCTCAATTTACCTGTATAAAGAATCCTGTGCTTATCAGATCTTGCCTTCTATACACTGACCAGCCTTAGGAAACATTCTCATCTAGACCTATCAATTATTGAAGAAGTAACTATTTTTCAGGGAATCCAAATGACTTCAATTACTTCCAATGATTATTAAATATGTTCAAGTATGTTCAATCTGACTATAAAGCAATTAATGTACAAAGACCCTAACTAGAAATAACTCTAATTTTGTAGGTTATGAAACCTCAAAGGCAGATATTATTATTCTTCCTCTTACCTGAACATTGAGGTGTAACTTCTTTAGACGTTTTACCAGTGTTTCTTTATTGCATGGCACAAAAGCTTCAAGATGGGAGTAGACACCACTACGAATGACAGGGCCTAGTTCTTGTAGCTGTAACTCAATGCTGATCAAAAAAATCAACAACAAACAGTATGGAATTTCTTTTAGGTGGCATTACTTAAGCAAGGCAGCAAAGGCCGATTGTTGTTCTCAATTTATATTCCCATGATTTCCCAGACAATATTTTTCATAGAATTTACCTCCCTTTCAATAAGTAGTAAAACTACAGAAAATAGTCTATGAGTCTAAGTTCAGAGTAAAATTTTTATGACCACAACAAGCTGGCTATATATTTTTTAATGTTTTATAGTTACAGATGGACAGAATGGCTTTATTTTATTTATTTTTATGTGATGCTAAGAATTGAACCCAGGCCTCACACATGCTAGGCAAGTGCTCTGCCACTGAGCTACAGCCCCAGCCTTGGAAATACATTTTTGATGACAGGGGCCAAGTATTTTTGGTTTAACCAAAGTTCATTTCTTCAAAGAGATATTATGCTAGCCCTCCACACCCTGGCAATCACTACAGTAGCCAGTGACATAGTTTCATTTAATTCCTAGAATATTTTTTTCTTAAAGGTAGTTGAAAAAAGTAGAGATTCAGAAAAAATACCTCACCACTAGCTATAGACATGAAATAATTTATCTGTCTTTGTTTCCCTTTTTGTGCTGTATTATAAATTATGTATTTAATAGTTTGTTCAATTTATTATAATTTTCCAGTTTCTACTTCTACTTAATACATTAGTTAAGATGAAGACAGAGAGGGGCTAGGGTTGTGTCTCAGTGGTAGAGCGCTTGCCTAGCACGTGCACAGTCCGGGGTCGATCCTCAGCACCACATAAAAATAAAGGCATTGTGTACAACAAATCAAATAAATAAAAAATTTTTAAAAAACCCAAAACGATGAAGACAAAGAAGAGAAGGAAGAGGAGGAGAAGGAAGAGAAGGAGAAGCAGAAATAGTAAAGCAGCTGTAGCTGCAGCAGCAGAAGTAGCAGCAGAAGAAGAAGGAGGAAGAAAAGGAGAAGGAAGAAGAAGAAAAGAAGGAGGGAGAGGAGGAAGAGAAAGAAGAGAAGCAGAAGTAGCAGAAGTAGTAGAAGGAGGAGAAGGAGAAAGTTTGTGTTTAGATAACATCATGTGATTAAATCCTCACTAAAAAGTCTAGACCCTGGGTAGGAGGCCTTCTAGGCTTGTCCTGTTAATGAAAGTTCTTTGTGGCTGAAAATTAAAATAGAAACTCCAAGTATTAAGAGATTCCAGGTAAGGGTAGACTGACTCAATGACCTCTGTATAACAGTCAGTGGTTTCCAAAGAGGTTAACTAAGATATAAGAAAAGTTGGGGCTGGGATTGTGGCTCAGCGGTAGAGCGCTCGCCTAGCACATGCACAGCCCGGGTTCGATTCTCAGCACCACGTAAAACTAAAAACACATTGTATACAACTAAAGCAAATAAATAAATATTAAAAAAAAAAAAAAAAAAAGAAAAGAAAAGTTGACTCCCTGAAGAGAAACCCTTTGCCGGGCATGGTGGCACGCGCCTGTAATCCCAGCACTTGGGAGGCTGAGGCAGAAGGATTGAGAGTTCAAAGCCAGCCTCAGCAATGGCGAGGCACTTAGCAACTCAGTGAGACCCTGTCTCTAATAAAATACAAAAAAGGGCTGGGGATGTGGCCCAGTGGTCGAGTGCCCCGGAGTTCAATCCCTGGTACCCAAAAAAAAAAAAAAAAAAAGAGAAACTATTTATAATGATTCCAGTCACTACTCATTGATGTCTCCTTAAAGGAGCATCTAATAAAGAGATGGCCAATAGGTTTCATTTTAAGTGTACAAAAGGATTGATGGTAGAAACCTAGAGTAATTTGTTAAAGAGAATGTTTAGGCTTAATGGGGATCACAGGCAAAGAGTATCATGATTTCTCAGCAACTTCTGCTTCAGGTAATAGGGAAGAAAATCGAGTCAGCATGTTGTATATTTGTAGATTCAGTTCAAATTCAATTATGCAAAAGGAAAAGGGTTCCCCATTCTAACTAGTTGATATCTTTTCCTCCGAGGCATAAGTAAGCAATGGTGAAGCAGAGCCAATATACCTGGCTAATTTCATGGGGATTACTACCCCAAAAATCAATGTATGCCTCTTAGAAGAGCAACTCAGGCTGGGCACGGTGGGGTGCATCTGTAACCCAGCAACTCAGGAGGCTGAGGCATGAGGAACACAAGTTCAAGACTAGCTTCAGCAACTTAGTGAGGCCCTAACTAACTTAAGGAGAACTTATCTCAAAATAAAAAAATAATAAGCCGGGCGCGGTGGCGCACGCCTGTAATCCCAGCACTTTGGGAGGCTGAGGCAGGAGGATCGCGAGTTCAAAGCCAGCCTCAGCAATGGCGAGGCACTCAGCAACTCAGTGAGACCCTGTCTCTAATAAGATACAAAAAAAGGGCTGGGGATGTGGCCCAGTGGACGAGTGCCCCCGAGTTCAATCCCTGGTACCACAAAAAAAAATAATAATAATAATAAAAAAAAATAAAAATAAAAATAAAAAAATAAAAGGGGCTGGGAATTTAACTCAGTGATAAAGCACCCCTGGGTTCAATTCCTAGTACCAAAAAAAGAGAGTGCACAACTCAAGTCCACAGAGGCATGTTTATTTAGGAAAGTGGAAAAAGAGGCCAGAGAGAATAATGGAGTAATGTAACTAAAGGGAAGAAATTCAACGCTGAACCTAAGGGATTAAGGATATGGAAGCACACCTTCTGTGGGAAAAAAAAAAAAAAGTAGCTGGCTCCCCCAAACTCCAAGATCAGTTTTCTGATAGACATGGGAGGACTGAACAGAGAAGCCTAATAGTAGAAGGTCCATAGTCTGTTTATTTGAGATGTCATGTCCCAAGGATAGTCTCTTGATTCTCTCAGGGGAGAAATAGTTTTTCCCTCTCACAGAAGAGTAAAACAAAAAGAACAGTCTCAGTCACAAGAGCTGATCTACTACACTTAGGGCTTTCAAGTGGAAAGAAAAAGAAGAGCTAGTCAAAGATCCCTGATTATGGAATCTGGGACAGCTCTGATGACTAACAACAGCACTGGTTATTGAGTCTGGTGTTTGAAAGGGAGGTAGGTAAAAGGTAGAGGCTTAGAAAGAAAGCATTTGCCTGGTCTCCAGGCCAACACATCAACCTAGCTAAAATAAAGGACAGGAAAAAGAAACTCCTCTGCCAAATACAAGCAGCACACCAGGTTACATATTTTCTGAGTTCATTTTTAAGCAATATAGGATAAGAATATTGCAATTAATTACAAATAGTAATTAGATCTAATCAACCAATTGATCCTTCTTTAGATCTCACAAGAAACTGCCTACATCATGTATATAAAAGACAGAATCAAGCTGGGCGCGGTGGCGCATGCCTGTAATCCCAGCACTTGGGAGGCTGAGGCAGGAGGATCGCGAGTTCAAAGCCAGCCTCAGCAATGGCGAGGTACTTAGCAACTCAGTGAGACCCTGTCTCTAATAATAATTAAAAAAGTAAAAGGGGGGGGGATGGGGATGTGGCCCAGTGGTCGAGTGCCCCTGAGTTCAATCACCAGTACCCCCCCACACCAAAAGAAAAGACAGAATAACAGTATTTCATGTTGTTATCCTGAATCTTTCTGTATGATGCTATAAAACCATCAGAGTAAGAATATGTTATCACTATCATTGTCATTATCATCAACATCATTATCACTAAAGTGCTCAAGATCAAACCCAGGGGTGCTCTACCATTGAGCTACATCCCTAGTCCTTTTCATCTCTTAATTTGAGATAAGCTTGCTACATTACAGAGGTTGGCCTGGAACTTGTAATTCTCCTGCCTTAGCTGCCAGAAGTGACAGGGTGCACCACTACAACGGTCTTATATTATTTTCTTCAGAGGAGCTAGATTTGCTGCTTTCATCATGATCACTTTTTGCCTACTTCTGCCTAAAGTCAATTATATACTTGATTCTCGTTATCAATGTTTAAAATGTGAGCCAATAGTTTAAAAGCACAGCTAATTTGACCACAACCTCAGAACCTACAGATTCATAACTATCAAATAATTTTACACTGCAAAATTAGCTATGTATAAAACCTAATCTAAATATAATCTAAGATAGTCATGGTGGCACACACCTATAATATCTGCTACTCTGGAGGCTGAGGCAGGAGGATCACAAATTCCAGGCCAACCTCAGTAACCTACCCAGACCCTATCTCAAAATTAAAAAAATATAAAAGGTAGAGTGCCCTCGTTTCAATCTCCAGTACTGCCATCAGTATCAATAATATATATATCAGCCTTTACCTTCCCCTTTCCAATCTAACCTGTGGCCTTCATGTTACTTCCATTCTATCTTACAACCAGGATTTCTATATTGAACCATACTTTGCATTTGGCTATAAAAATTTGAATGAATTCTAATTAATCTCAATAGATAACAATGGAATTGTTTTTCTCAATTCTGAGTAATGAAAATAGGTGGAATATTAAGCCAATTTGTGTAAACACTCTAAGCTATCTCAGAAAGATATTTTCACATAAACTGACATAAAATACTTATAAGTCCAGGTTAATATTCATCCTGCACAATGGTCAATTGCAGAGAACCAATATATGCAGATAAATAATTTTGCTAAGGGACAAATGATAATTATACACACTACAAGACTAAAAGGGAAGAGTTAACGTCTGAGATCAGCCATCATTCAGCATCTGTATCTCACAGGCCTAATATGTGTGTGTATGTGTGTGTGTGTGTGTGTGTGTGTGTGTGTGTATCTGTCTCAAAATTTTAAAAAATGTAAATATATTTTTAATTGACATTGGGATTGAACCTACAGGTGCTTAACTACTGAGCAACATCTCAGTCCTTTTTATTTTTTATTTTGAGACAGGGTTCTCTCTAAATTGCTCAGGCTGGCTTCAAACTTGTGATCCTCCTGCCTCAGCCTACTTCCTGCTATATATATTTTTTTCTTTTTTTGGTACCAGGGATTGAACTCAGGGGTACTCGACCACTGGGCCACATCCCCCAGCCCTATTTTGTATTTTATTTAGAGACAGGGTCTCACTGAGTTGCTAAGTACCTTGCCATTGCTGAGGCTGGCTTTGAACTCGAGATCCTCCTGCCTCAGCCTCCCAAGTGCTGGGATTACAGGCGTGCACCACCGCGCCTGGCCCTCCTGCTATATATATATAATATTTATATTTATTTATTTACTTTAGTTGTACACAATGCAATGCATTTATGTTTACATGGTGCTGAGGATTGAACCTGGGCCACGCACGTGCGAGATGAGCGTTCTGCTGCTGAGCCACAACCCCAGCCCTCCTGCTATACTTTTAAAGGAATAATTCTTAAGGTTTTTTTTTTTTTTTTTTTTTTTTTTTGTACCAGGGATTGAACTCAGGGGCACTCGACCACTGGGCTACATCCCCAGCCCTTTTTTAAAAATTTTATTAGAGACAGGGTCTCACTGAGTTGCTAAAGTGCCTTGCCATTGCTGAGGCTGGCTTTGAACTCACGATCCTCCTGCCTCAGCCTCCCAAGTGCTGGGATTACAGGAGTGAGCCACCGCGCCCGGCTTCTTAAGATTTTTTAATACTAAAAAAAAGAGAAATACTTACTCTAATAGAATATTATTCATATCCTGTGTAAAGAATTTTTTTCTTCCTTCTTCATCAAAAAGTTTGGCAGCCTAGAGAAACATAAGAAAGACTGTCAATATAACTCATAATACACAAGAACTCTGAGATGAACTGTCTAATTGGGGAGAAAAAAAGAAGAAAAATGAACTTCTTAACAGCAGAGTATACAATACCACAAAAGTTGTGATCCACATCAGGTAAAGCCATTTGAGAGATCCAAATTCAACTGAATTATGTGTATTATTAATAAGTTTGCTATAGCGACTATAACAAATTACCACAAACTAGGTGACTAAATAGAAATAAGTAGGAATTTATTCTCTCAGTCCAAAGCCCAAAGTCATGTCACCAGGCTGAAATTGAGGGGTGAGCAGGGCTGCACAGCTCCATGCCTCTGGAGAGCAGCCCTGCTTGCACCTGATTTTGGAATTGGGACTGAGAATAATTTTTTTTCTTTTTTCACTGAGGATTGATCCCATGGGTGCTTTACCACTGAGCTATATCCCCCAGTCCTTATATTTTTTATTTTGATACAGGGTCTTGCTAAGTTCTTGAGGCTGGCCTCAAACCTGCAATCCTCCTGTCTCAGTCTCTTGAGTCATTGGGATGACGGGTGTGTGTCACTGTGCCCAGGTAAAAATTTCTTTTTTCTTTTTTCTTTTTTTTTTTTGTGGTGCTGGGGATTGAACCCAGGGCCTTGTACATGTAAGGCAAGCACTCTACCAACTGAGCTATATCCCTAACCCAAATTTCTATTGTTTTAAGTCACCAAGTTTGTGGAGGAGAGCTTGCTCCTTGTAGCTGCCAGCACTCCTTGGCTAAAGCAACAGCACTCCAATCTTCAAGGATCATATGTCCAATCTCTGCGCTCTGCCTTTGCATGGCCTTCTCTAGGTGCATCACATCTCCTCCTGCTTCCCTCTTCTAGACTGCAAGTGATTAAATTTAGGGCCCACATGATAATCTCCCCATCTCTAGATATTTAACCTCATACCTTCAGACCCCATCTCCTTTTTACCATAAATGGTTCAAGGAACATAATATGGATATATCTGGGGGATCATTTTTCAGACTACTACAGATAAAATTCATGCGATTGTTAAGAATAATAAAGAGCCGGGCGCGGTGGCGCACGCCTGTAATCCCAGCACTTTGGGAGGCTGAGGCAGGAGGATTGCGAGTTCAAAGCCAGCCTCAGCAATGGCGAGGCACTTAGTAACTCAGTGAGACCCTGCTTCTAATAAAATACAAAAATAAGGGCTGGGGATGTGGCCCAGTGGTCAAGTGCCCCTGAGTTCAATCCCCGGTACCAAAAAAAAGAATATTAAACAATGAAAGATCAATTTCCTTAGGACAAAGGTCTTTAGAATCAAAGAAAGATATTTAGAAATATTATAGATTATTTCAAAGAAATGTAAAGACTAATCATGTGATCAACTCAACACGAACCTGCAGAATTCTAGAGTAGACAAAAGTATTTGGTAATCCATCTAACTTGAATCCAAGAGACTGTATGTGACTATGCTTTTAAGTTACAAGTCAATGACAAAACTATAAATAGAGTGCATGGAATTCTATCAAGATTTCTTATTAGAATACAACCAATGGTCCAGATCAAAACGTGTGATTGAGGGCAATAGGTATGTATAGGAAAAAATTAACTTTATATGGTTAATAAAAGAATTAGAGTTGGAATCTCCAAGAGGAAGTTAAAAGCTAAACATGTAGTGAATAAATACAGTAATATGGAACTGATAGTGTGATTGTTGGGAGAAAATTGAAGGATTTAAAAAAAAATACCATTCAAATGATGGTTTGACAAAGGGAAATTAAATATTGAAAAAGAAGCAATGTAATAATAAACCAGCACTGCCTATTTTTATTTTTTTAATTACTTTTTTAAATGTTTGTTTATTTGTGTTAGTTGTACACACTGCCTTTATTTTTAACGTGATGCTGAGGATCAAACCTGGGCTGTGCACGTGCTAGGCAAGCGCTCTACTGCTGAGCCACAACCCCAGCCCCAACTGCCTATTTTTAGATTCAATGATTATCACAGGTCATAAAATGTATGAAACTGAAAATTAACAATCTCTTCATGCCAGGTTTGGTGGTGCACGCCTATAATCCCATTGACTCAGAAGGCTATACTAGGAGGACTGCATTCAAGGCTAGCCTCAGCAACCTGGCAAGACCCTATCTCAAAAAATAAAAAGAGTTAGGGATTAGCTCAGTGGCAAAGTGTCCCTGGATTCAATACCCATAGTAAATAAATAAATAAATAAATAAATAAATAAATAAATAAAGAATTCTCTTCATGATGTACTTTTCAAAAACCTCAAGTTATAGACATACTTCCTTTGAGTAAAAATATGAAAATTTTTGATGAAAAGTTAACTTTATGAATTTCTGATGAAATTTAGACCTTAAAAACATTAATATAACCTAGTTGTAGAAAATTAGATAGTCACTTAGTAGTCATAATGTGTATGTTTATTAAACAAAACTGCCAGCATCAGTACTTAATGGCCCTACTTTTAATGTATTTCTATTTTATTTCAAATTTTTAAAATACTGGTCTTTAATTTTATTTTTTGGGGTTACCAGGGATTGAACTCAGGGGCACTTGGCCACTAAGCCAGTCCTGTTTTTTATTTATTTTATTTATTTTTTTTAAATACTTATTTATTTGTTTTAGTTGTACACATTGCATTTATTTTTACGTGGTGCTGAGGATCAAACCCCGGGTCACGCACATGCTAGGCGAGTGCCCTACTGCTGAGCCACATCCCAGCCCCATGTTTTTTATTTTATTTAGAGACAGGGTCTCACTGAGTTGCTTAGCAGCTCACTGTTGCTGAGGCTGGCTTTGAACTCGTGATCCTCCTGCCTCAGTTTCCTGAGCTGCTAGGATCACAGGCATGCACCACTGGGCCCAGCTCTGGCACTAGTCTTTTTTTTTTTTTTTAATATTTATTTATTTGCTTTAGTTGTACACAATGTGTTTATTTGTACGTGGTGCTGAGGATCCAACCCAGGCCGTGCACGTGCTAGGCGAGTGAGTGCTCTACCGCTGAGCCACAATCCCAGCCCACTAGTCTTTATTAAAGTGATTTCACAACCCACTGATAATCCTGTGCTTTAAACTGTGGGTTTAGACATATTTGTTTCTATTTCTATTTATTAAAGAATAAATTCTTTGAGGGTGCAGCTAGTTATTTAATTTTGTATTCTCCAATTCTATTATATACTTTATAATTATTACCATGTTTAATCCTCATAACAGCCAAAGAATTTGGTATTATAACCCCCACTTTACACACAAAGACTTTAAGCCTTAAAGAGGATTCATGAAATGGACAATTCCAACTGTTACTAAATTGTGGGTCAAGGATTCGAACTGAAGCCTTTTTTTTTTTTTTTTTTTTTTTTTTTTTTTATGGTACCGGGGATTGAACTCAGGGGCACTCGACCACTGGGCCACATCCCCAGCCCTTTTTTTGTATTTTATTAGAGACAGGGTCTCACTGAGTTGCTAAGTGCCTCAACATTGCTGAGGCTGGCTTTGAACTCGCGATCCTTCTGCCTCAGCCTCCCAAGTGCTGGGATTACAGGCGTGCGCCACTGCGCCCGGCTTACGAACTGAAGCCTTTTGACGTCAACTGTGAACACTGCCACCTAGCACACAAAGACAATTGCTTTGGAAAAGCCAGTCTGGTTTTTACCTAATTAACAACAGTGAAAAAACTAGCTGATATTATTATCAAGTTACAAACTCTTAAGGATATTTTCGTCAATGTTTCTTAACCAGATGACCAGACAAAAAAGTTTTTTAAATCTGAACAATCTGTCATAATCATTTGGGACAAAATTTCCTTAGGCCATCTTACAATCCAAAAGATATAAAACATTAAGAGAACTAATCCAGGCCGGGCGTGGTAGCACACCCCTGTAATCCCAGCATTTGGGAGGCTGAGGCACGAGGATCGGGAGTTCAAAGCCAGCCTCAGCAATGGTAAGGCACTTAGCAACTCAGTGAGACCCTGTCTCTAATAAAATACAAACAAACACAAATAAAAGGGCTGGGGATGTGGGCCAGTGGTTGACTGCCCCTGAGTTCAATCCCCGGTAGCCCCCCACCAAAAAAAAAAAAAAGAGAACTAATCCAATAACTTGAGCAAACCATATGGTGACTGTCAATCTATGAAATTATCTGACAATGTTACATGCTGTAAGTAGAAGAGATAAATTTTGGAGACATGCTTCTTAAGACAAAATGAAGACTGTATGTGTATAGAGGCAAAAATATAGGAAGAAAGTAAAAATAAAAGCCAAATTTCAAGAAAGGAAATCAAAAAGTCAAGAGGTTGAACTTGGAGGAATATTACAAAATGACAATAGAATAAGAACAAACTGCTTATCAGACAGGAGCATGTGAGCTGAAGATGAATTTTCATGTCATGGAAAAAAGCACCATTTCATGTTTTGAAAAAATATGGAGAATTCACAGGTATCAGTAAGTAAAATGAATCTTTTTTTTTTTTTTTTTTTTTTTTTTGTACCAGGGATTAAACTCAGGGACACTCGACCACTGGGCCACATCCTCCAGCCCTTTTTTTTTTTTTGGTACCAGGGATTGAACTCAGGGGCACTCGACCACTGGGCCACATCCCCAGCCCTATTTTGTATTTTATTTAGAGACAGGGTCTCACAGAGTTGCTAAGTGCCTCGCCATTGCTGAGGCTGGCTTTGAACTCGCGATCCTCCTGCCTCAGCCTCCCAAGTGCTGGGATCACAGGTGTGCGCCACTGCGCCTGGCTAAAATGAATCTTATTTACTGATAATTTCCTAATGAGGGATTAGGAAGTAGCCATGTTAATCTTCACATGGCTATTACAGAGACAGATATTTTTTCCTACAAGATATGACAGAGCCTTAGAAGGTTGGACACACTCATCACTAACCAATTAGTTATGAAGTGAGATAAATGGTGCATAACCCAGCAGGCATGAAGTACAATGGTCCTGACTTCAAAGCCTAACTTTGATTTTGGCTTGGCCACATAAAAATTATATTCTTAGACAAAATCACTTAACCATCTTGAACCTTAGTTTCCTCATCTACTAAATGGGAAAAACATTGCATTTGCTCACATTTCTTGGGAGGACTGTATTATGCAATAAGTAAAGTATATAGCAAACCCAGTCAGGGATGCTATCTCCTGAGGCAACAAAGGCACAGGAGCACCATACTCAGTATATAGCATCAAATTTTGCTAAATAAACAGTAGCTATTATTTATTTATTTTTGCAATACTGGGGATTGAACTGAGGGACACTGAGCTACATTCCCTGCCCTTTTCATTTTTTATTTTGAGACAGGGTCTCACTAAATTGCCCAGGCTGGCCTTGGACTTATGATTCTTTTGCCTTAGCCTCCCAAGTTGCTGGGATTATAAGCAAGTGCCACCATGCACAGTTCAGTAGCTATTATTAATAATTACATCTTGAAAAACCTGAATCACATCACTAGCACTTTTTAAAGCCTAGGGGGAAAAAAAATGAAGAATTCAGGAATGGGGGAGTAGGGAAAAAAAAGAAAGCATGTGCTTTAGAGTCAGGCAAATCCCAGAGCTTAACTCTGGCTCTACCACTTACAAATTCTAGAACCTTGACCAAGTTTTTTGACCCGTCTCCACTTACATTTCTTAAAAGGGAAATAGTGCCTACACTTCAAACACAGAAACATTCAAAAGATTAAAGAAAAAACCCACAGATTAGGTCAATGAGCTAATTTTTAAAGAGCTAAAATAAAGGAACTCAAAAAGGTTGAAAGCAATCAATGAGAAAAGCTATACCATGCAAAAATAAACAGAGAGCCGGGCGCGGTGGCGCACGCCTGTAATCCCAGCACTTTGGGAGGCTGAGGCAGGAGGATCGCGAGTTCAAAGCCAGCCTCAGCAATGCCGAGGCACTTAGCAACTCAGTGAGACCCTGTCTCTAATAAAATACAAAAAAGGGCTGGGGATGTGGCCCAGTGGTCCAGTGCCCCTGAGTTCAATCCCCGGTACCACAAAAAATAAATAAATAAATAAATAAATAAATAAATAAATAAATAAACAGAGGACTACACTAAAATTATACAAAATTAATTTTTAAAAATATTTAGTATTTACTTTAGTTGTACACAATGCAATCCATTTATGTTTATGTGGTGCGAGGTTCAAACCCGGGCCATGCATGTGCAAGATGAGCGCTCTGCCGCTGAGCCACAACCCCAGCCCCAAAATTAAATTGAAGGTAAAAAGCATTAGACGGGCGCGGTGGCGCACGCCTGTAATCACAGCACTTTGGGAGGCTGAGGCAGGAGGATCGCGAGTTCAAAGCCAGCCTCAGCAATGGCGAGGCACTTAGCAACTCAGTGAGACCCTGTCTCTAATAAAAACACAAAAAAAAAGGGCTGGGGATGTGGCCCAGTGGTCAAGTGCCCCTGAGTTCAATCCCTGGTACCACAAAAAAAAAAAAAAAAAAAAAAGCATTAACAGGACAAACAGGGTCACCTTCTGATGATAATCATTGCACTGAAGACACAGCCATCATAATCCTATGAATGTAACAGCAAAAGTGATAGCAAACTCAAGTTATAGCTAAAAGAAATATTGACAATGAGATATTTTAACATATTCCTCTAAATCCTGCACTGATGATGGAGAATAAAATAAATAAAAATAGAGAGGAAGCAATGAGTAAGTCATTACCTTAGAAGAAACAATATAGAAAAATAATAGAATTGATTAATAAAATCCAAGAGCCAGTTGTAAGAAAAAATACATAATGATAGGCCAGTCTCAGCTCTTAGCCTTTTCTTTGGTACCAGGGATTGAAACCAGGGATCCTTAACCACTGAGCCACATTCCCAGGCCTTTTAATTTTTTCTTGAGGCTAAGTTGTTAAGGCTGGCTTTGAACTGGGGATCCTCCTGCCTCAGGCTTCCAAGTTGCTGGGATTATAGGCAGGTGCCACACAGCTCCTGGCTAAGCTCTTAGCTTTGACTTACTGGGAACACAATGCATGTGTACTGCTGATTAGCTGAGAAAACAGGTTATAAAAAACTGGAGCCGGGCGCGGTGGCGCACGCCTGTAATCCCAGCACTTTGGGAGGCTGAGGCAGGAGGATCATGAGTTCAAAGCCAGCCTCAGCAATGTTGAGGCACTTAGCAACTCAGTGAGACCCTGTCTCAAAATAAAATACACAAAAAAAAGGGCTGGGGATGTGGCCCAGTGGTCAAGTGCCCCTGAGTTCAATCCCCGGTACCACAAAAAAAAAAAAAAAAAACTGGATGTCAACACAGTTTGGACCAAGTTCAGATACATTTCTGCAATTTTTAAAAAATATTTATTTATTTACTTTAGTTGTACACAATGCAATGCATTTATGTTTTACGTGGTGCTGAGGATCGAACCCGGGCCGCGCACGTGCCAGGCGAGTGCTCTGCCGCTGAGCCACAACCCCAGCCCTCTGCAATGTTTTTATTTGTTCCTTTCTTTGGTCTATTTTTTTGGGGAAAGTAGGGTGTATGGGGATTTAACCCAGGAGCAATTTACCACTGATGTACATCCCCCACCCATTTTACTTTTTGAGACAGGGTCTCACTAAGTTGATTAGGGCCTCACTAAGTTGTTGAGGCTGGCCTTGAACTTGTGATCCTCCTGTCTCAGCCTCCAGAGCTGCTGTGATTACAGGTGTGTGCCACTACACCTGGCTGCTTTATTTTCTTTACATGACGACGTAGATAATAAAAATCATAAAATCTAGATGAGAAAATATTTATAAGGTGTAATCCCAGCAGCTATGGAGGCTAAGGCAGGAGGATCACGAGTTCAAAGCCAGCATCAGCAAAAGTGAGCTGCTGAGAGACTCAGTGAGTCCCTGACTCTAAATAAAACACAATAAAAGGCAAAATAGGGCTGAGGATGTGGCTCAGTGGTCAGGCGCCCCTGAGTTCAATCCCCAGTACCTGCCCCCCAAAATTTGTAAGGTGAACTGAAATAATAAAAGAATCACCTATACTCATGTTGTAACTATAATTATTTCAATTTAAAAGAAAAAGCCTATGTAAAGAATCAATGTCTAAAAGGGAATATGGAAAATAAAAAGTTGTTGCTAGAGCTGGGGTTGTAGGCTCAGTGGTAGTGTGTTTGCCTCTCATGAGGAAGGCACTGGGTTTGATCCTCAGCACCACATAAAAATAAAATAAAGGTATATGGGCTGAGAATATAGCTCAGTTGGTAGAGTACTTGCCCTTAATGCACAAAATCCTGGGTTCAATCCCCAGCACAACAAACAAACAAATAAAATAAAGGTATTGTGCCCATCTACAACTTAAAAAAAAAAAAAAAAAAAAAAAGTTGTTGCTACAAGAGCATTGGGATTACAGGGACTAATTTTTGTCTTTAAAACAATGAAGCATTTATTACTATGTTTGTAGAGCAAATAAAAACCAAAATAATTATTACACTTACTACACGGAGGTCCTCGATGCGTTTTTCAAGAAGCACAGGTAGACCCTCTGGGAGTGTAGGTACCACCTTAGGCATAACCTGAGAGGTGAAGGTTGGCTGGGTGGTGTTTCCATTTTCTCCCCCTGACTCAGACAGGGGGCTACCATCAGAAGCAGCATCCAGTAATCTGTCAAAGTCGAAATCATCCAGTATCTCTAGGGCATTTTCAGCTTCCTGAAACAATTCGTGTTCATTTGTGCTAACAAAAATGGGGAGCTCTGGATCAGTGCTGTTTAGATTTAATTCTGGGATGTCATTCCCCAATGCTGTAGCAGCACAAGGGGGCTTGGTAAGAGAGGAGGTTGATAAGTTCACAGGAACTTTGGGGTTAGTCTCTGTCTTTAATGCATCCTTCTCTTTCTGAAATTTTCGTATCATGGCAGCTAGAGAAAGAGAATCTTTATATCGTTTCTTCTTTTTTTCAGACTTGTGTGAATTTAGAGCCACAACTCTGTGAAGAAAAAGGTGATCAGTGAGGCTATGTGTAACTTTAAAAGTGAATGCCCCATGTGATATGCAGGCATGGAACTAAAATAATCATCTGATAGATGATAGGGTAGTTTTCTTCTTAATTTCTCATTAAATTATACTCTTATAATACATTGTCATTTTACATTCAACATCATCTGGATTATCACTCATGAAAAGCATAACAGCCATTACAGTGAAGAAAAAGAAAGAAAAAAGACAGTAGAAAGAAATGAAATAGAATGTAGCTTGGGTTTATTAAAGTATACAAAGTTAAACTTCTATTCTTTATGGAAAGTTCACAATCTTTAATCCATCTATAAAGTAGTCACCTAAAAGAATTAAATGAAATGCACTTTTGCTGAAAAAGAGTTGCCTTACAAGCAAAAGTTCATTATCAAGCCAGGCGCGGTGGCGCACACCTGTAATCCCAGCACTTTGGGAGGCTGAGGCAGGAGGATCGCGAGTTCAAAGCCAGCCTCAGCAATGGCGAGGCACTTAGCAACTCAGTGAGACCCTGTCTCTAAATAAAATACAAAAAAAAAAAGGTCTGGAGATGTGACCCAGTGGTCGAGTGCCCCTGAGTTCAATCCCCAGTACCACAAAAAAAAAAAAAAAAAAAAGTTGTTGCTACAAGAGCATTGGGATTACAGGGACTAATTTTTGTCTTTAAAAACAATGAAGCATTTATTACTATGTTTGTAGAGCAAATAAAAACCAAAATAATTATTACACTTACTACACGGAGGTCCTCGATGCGTTTTTCAAGAAGCACAGGTAGACCCTCTGGGAGTGTAGGTACCACCTTAGGCATAACCTGAGAGGTGAAGGTTGGCTGGGTGGTGTTTCCATTTTCTCCCCCTGACTCAGACAGGGGGCTACCATCAGAAGCAGCATCCAGTAATCTGTCAAAGTCGAAATCATCCAGTATCTCTAGGGCATTTTCAGCTTCCTGAAACAATTCGTGTTCATTTGTGCTAACAAAAATGGGGAGCTCTGGATCAGTGCTGTTTAGATTTAATTCTGGGATGTCATTCCCCAATGCTGTAGCAGCACAAGGGGGCTTGGTAAGAGAGGAGGTTGATAAGTTCACAGGAACTTTGGGGTTAGTCTCTGTCTTTAATGCATCCTTCTCTTTCTGAAATTTTCGTATCATGGCAGCTAGAGAAAGAGAATCTTTATATCGTTTCTTCTTTTTTTCAGACTTGTGTGAATTTAGAGCCACAACTCTGTGAAGAAAAAGGTGATCAGTGAGGCTATGTGTAACTTTAAAAGTGAATGCCCCATGTGATATGCAGGCATGGAACTAAAATAATCATCTGATAGATGATAGGGTAGTTTTCTTCTTAATTTCTCATTAAATTATACTCTTATAATACATTGTCATTTTACATTCAACATCATCTGGATTATCACTCATGAAAAGCATAACAGCCATTACAGTGAAGAAAAAGAAAGAAAAAAGACAGTAGAAAGAAATGAAATAGAATGTAGCTTGGGTTTATTAAAGTATACAAAGTTAAACTTCTATTCTTTATGGAAAGTTCACAATCTTTAATCCATCTATAAAGTAGTCACCTAAAAGAATTAAATGAAATGCACTTTTGCTGAAAAAGAGTTGCCTTACAAGCAAAAGTTCATTATCAAGCCAGGCGCGGTGGCGCACACCTGTAATCCCAGCACTTTGGGAGGCTGAGGCAGGAGGATCGCGAGTTCAAAGCCAGCCTCAGCAATGGCGAGGCACTTAGCAACTCAGTGAGACCCTGTCTCTAAATAAAATACAAAAAAAAAAAGGTCTGGAGATGTGACCCAGTGGTCGAGTGCCCCTGAGTTCAATCCCCAGTACCACAAAAAAAAAAAAAAAAAAAAAAGTTCATTATCATCCCCCTTTACCTATGGCAGCAGAGGTGGTTTGTATTACAAACTGCCAAAGAAATACAAAATCCACTGTCTCGATCTATGAGCCTTTACCCACCACCATGTTGTCTGCTTAGATCCTATTCTAACTGCTACTATCTTCTGATCATCTTTCACTTTCCATTCTAGGAATAGCCATGCTAGGCAACCAGACATGGACATTGTAATTCTCAATGATAACTTCCTGACATGAACCATGGGGAAAGGTCTCAATTTAGCTATCATTCCTATAAAAATCTTTTCCAAATCCCATGGCTTAGATGTTTCTACATGTGCTACAAAACCTAAAAGATTATTAGTACTTGAAGTGAGGTCAATGTTTCATTTGTTATACACCCCCCAAACCTACAATGGTACCCAGTGTACAGGAAAAAATATTTACTGAATAATTTATAATTTGAAAATAAATTCAATAAAAGGTATTACTTATAGCTTATGTTTCACAAGAGCTTTACTTGTAAATAGTGAATATTTAAGATAGCCATTAGTGGCTGGGGTTGTAGCTCAGTGGTACAGCATTTGCCTAGCATGTGTGAGGCACTGGGTTCAATCCTCAGCACCACGTAAAAATAAATAAATAAAATGAAGTTACTCTGCCCATCTACAACTAAAAAAATTTTTAAAAAGAAACCTCTAAATACAATCATTAGTAATGTGCACATTTTTCCCCCCTAATCTCTTAATGACTCCAGGTCATGATTACAACCATAATCCCATGTTTAGGGAGAGAAGAAATACCTCTCTACATCAATCTTTTGGATATAAACAGCCTCAAATGCATGTGTTCCTCCCTGCTAAGGAGAGACAGAAAACCCAGTTTTTCCCTTAGATTAACTGCAAAAAATGCTACTGAGAAGTAGAGACAATGCCAATTTTTAAATTATATCATACAAATATTTTATTCTTCGGATGTAAGACTTATTTATTTTCGGTATTAAGGATTGAACCCAGGGGTGTTCTACTGAGCTACATTCCCAGATCCTCAGCCCTTTATATTTTTTTCAAATATCTTTATTTTTATTTACTTTTTTTTTTTAAATGTGGTACTGAGGATCAAACCCAGTGCCTCACGCACATGAGGGAAGCCCTCTACCACTGAGCTAAAACCACAGCCCCTTATTTTTTATTTTGAGACAGTGTCTAAGTTGCCCTGGTTGCTCTCAAACTTTCAACCTTCCTGCCTCAGCCTTAGGAGTTGCTAGGATTATAGGTATGTGCCACCACACCCGGCTGACTTAAGGCTTTTGAAAAATTCTATTTGGTTTTTAGAAGCAATATGTCACCTATAGTCATAAGCATTAAGAATTGCTAAATAGGGCTGGGAATGTAGCTTAATGTTAGAGTTCTTGGTTAGGATGTGTGAGGCCCTAGGTTCAAATGCCAGTACTGCTGGGGGGTTGGGGGTATGGGGTGGGATCAACGACTATTTTTCCCTTTTCTTTCTTTCTTTTTTTTTTTTGTGGTGCTGGGGATTAAACCCACAGCCTCCCAAATACTAGGCAAGTGCTCTACAGCTAAGTCATATCCACAGGCCATGATTTTTTTTTTTTTTTTTTTTTTTGGTACCGGGGATTGAACTCAGGGGCACTTGACCACTGGGCCACATCCCCAGCCCTTTTTTGTGTTTTTATTAGAGACAGGGTCTCACTGAGTTGCTAAGTGCCTCGCCATTGCTGAGGCTGGCTTTGAACTCGTGATCCTCCTGCCTCAGCCTCCCAAAGTGCTGGGATTACAGGCATGCGCCACCGCGCCCGGCGATTTTTTTTAAATATTAAAACAACTATAAATTATTCATACACAGGCTACTGCTAATCCTTAATTCCAGGCATCAAAATTTAGTGTTAATACCAAAAGATTTTTTAAAAGGGGCTGGGGACATAGTTCAGTTGGTAGAGTACTTGTCTCACAAGGGCAAGGTCCTGGGTTCAATCCCCAGTACTGCAAAAAAAAAAAGTAATTTGAGGGCTGGGGTTGTGGCTCAGTGGTAGAGTGCTTGCCTAGCATGTGTGAGGCACTGGGTTTGATTCTCAGAACCACATAAAATAAATAAATAAAGATAGTATCCATCTACAACTAAAAAAATTAAAAAAAAAAAAAACAAGTAATTGGATCTTTATGCCATCTTTTTAAACTGGTTCTTGCTGGTTAAACAAACAAAACTGTAATGAGCAAAATGCTCAATATACCACGCTAAAAACATCATCAAAGACTTCCAGTTATTAATATATAACAAAATATTATTAAAACATAAGTAACTAAATTACTAATATTTGTAAATATTAAATTAGGCTTACTACTCTTAATTAATTAGTGGTGAATATATCTTTCTAAAAGGCGAAACAGACTGTGATTCTACTTCTCTTATTGGGTTCAACTTACCCTAGTTGTTTAGGTACTTTTTTCCTTGGTTTCTTCTCCTTTTCCCCTTCCTCTTTCCGTTTCCGCTTCTTCATTTCAATATCATCTTCTTTTATTTTGGGAACCTGCAAAAATGATAAAGAATTCATTATTTATAAACTTATTTTAAGATTGCATCATTTATTTAAATATCAATGCTCTCTTCTTTGATGTTAGCAGTGGTTTTTCTCAAATGTCAAAGTGCAATAGCATTACTTGCTTAAAGTACAGGTTCTTGGGGTCCATGAGCACTTTCAGTTCTCTAGAATAGGGCCTTCAAATATGGATTTTTGACATGTGTTTTGGTGATTCTGGTACAAGTCAGTCTTTGGCCCTCATAGCAGCAAACATTTACCTATGTATATTATTTATTTCACAAATGCAGTATATCCAATTCTACAGAGATAGGTAACAGTTATAAATAGCCATTTTCTTTTCTTTTTTCTTTTTTTTTTTTTTTTTTTTATTTGCTTTAGTTGTACACAACATGTTTACGTGGTGCTGAGGATCGAACCCGGGCCGCGCACGTGCTAGGCAAGCGCTCTACCGCTGAGCTACAACCCCAGCCCTAAACAGCCATTTTCTATAGCAAGTCTTTTTTTTAGGCATTGATGGACTTTTGTTTATTTATATGCAGTGCTGAGAATCGAACCCAGTGCCTTACACGTGCTAGACAAGCGCTTTACCGCTGAGCCATAATAACCCCAGCCTAGTAAGTCTTAACCTATCCTAGAAATTTAACTTTAGGGCTGGGGTTGTGGCTCAGCGGTAGAGTATTTGCCTAGCATGCGCTCACCCCGGGTTTGATCCTCAGCACCACATACAAATAAACGCATTGTGTACAACTAAAAGCAAATAAATAAAATATTTTTTTATTTTTTTAAATATTTTTTAAAATATTTATTTGCTTTTAGTTGTATACAATGCATTTTTACTTGGTGCTGAGGATCGAACCCGGGCTGCGCACGTGCTAGGCGAGCGCTCTACCACTGAGCCACAACCCCAGCCCGAAAAACAAATAAATAAAATATTACAAAAAAGAAAAAGAAATTTAACTTTATCCCCCAAACAGTAGACTATTAAGCCACATCATAGACAGTAAAAGAAAACAATTCTGTGATGTAATTACCAATTTTCCCATAACCATGTACTTTATTTTAAAGCATGTCATTTAGAATAATTGAGCTATGGTTAATATTTTACTTCTCTTTATATTCACAGTTGTGGACCAACTAAGATTCAAAAAGTATATCCTATTAATTTAATGTTTTCCTTATCATTGCAATGTTGGAGAAACTCACCTTGGGTGGCTTGTGCTTTTGGTTGTCTGTGATATCTTCTTCTTCAGTATCTGAAGCTTGGCGAAACTGCAGAGTGCCAGTATTGATATAAAAGCCTCCATACTTTGTTGTTAAAGAAGCAGGAACTAATTCATCATACTAGATTAAAAGGAAAAAAGTTTAAGACATTATCTTTAGTCTATAACTCTAAATGTCAAAGAAATTCATTCACCATGGAAACATTTTCCTTAAATACCAAATGCAAAATTGACGACAAACCTAGCAATCCCACTGCTGGGTACATGCCAAGGGCATCATGTTTAATTAAAAAGAAATGAAATGAATGGAGAGGGGAAAAAAGAAACTGGGATATCAAATTAGGATAACAATTAGGATATCTGCACACTTGTGTTCAATGTAGCATTATTCACAACAGTCAAGATACAAAATAATCTAAGTGTCTGTTAATAAATGAATGGATTTTTAAAATGTGGTGTATCTATACAGTGGGATACTATTTGGCCTTAAAAAACAGGAAATTCTGTCATTTGCAACAACATGACTGAACCTAGAAAAATACCATATAATCTCCCTTATATGTGCAATCTAAATAAACTAAACTCAAGAGATGTAGAGTAGAGTGGTAGACAGATGCTCGGGGGAGTGACAGAAGAGGAAATGAGATATGCTGGTCAGCATGTTCAAAATTATAGGTAGACAGGAAGAATACAAACTGGTATTCTATTGCACTGTAGGGTGATTATAGCTAATAATATTGTATATTTCAAAATAACTAGTTTCAATGTTCTCATCAAAAACAAATGATGTTTGAGGTGACAAATATTACATTGATCATTGCAAAATGTACACGTCAAAGCATTATGTTGTACTCCCTGAATATGTGCAATTATAATTTGTCAATTAAAAGAAAAAAGGACTGCAATGAGGATGTTCATGGAATAAATTTAGAAAAAGTTCATTATATGGAATAAAAGTCAGTTCTGATCATTTGGTATATTTAAGAAAGGACATCACCTGATGAGAAAAAGTTAAGGATTACTGCCACCATTTCTTTCTTCATTCTCACTGCTACTAATCTTAATATCAATTTTTAATACCTTATTTTATTTATGTATTTTTATGTGGTGCTGAGGATTGAACTCAGTGCTTCACACATGCTAGGCAAGTGCTCCACCACTGAGCCACAACCCCAGCCCAGTAGCAAATGTTTTTTTTTTTTTGGTACTGGGGATTGAATTCAGGGTCACTGGACCACTGGGCCACATCCCCAGCCCTTTTTTGTATTTTATTAGAGACAGGGTCTCACTGAGTTGTTAACTGCCTCGCCCTTGCTGAGGCTGACTTTGAACTCGTGATCCTCCTGCCTCAGCCTCCCAAGTGCTGGGATTACAGGCGTACGCCACCACGCCCGGCAGCAAATGTTTTTGATGAGAAGTTTAAACACATTAAAACAGATGGCTGAATGACCACATAATGATTAAATTTCCTAACATATCATTATATAAATTTTATAAACAAGATTATAATCATACAATTATTTGTTTTAGTACTATATATATATTTGGGGGGAGTATACGGGGGATTGAAATCAGCGGCACTTGACCACTGAGCCACTCCCCAGCCCTATTTTGTATTTTATTTAGAGACAGGCTCTCACTGACTTGCTTAGTGCCTTGCTGTTGCTGAGGCTGGCTTTGAACTCACAATCCTCCTGCCTCAGCCTCCAGAGCTGCTGGGATTACAGGTGTGTACCACTGCGCCCGGCTTAGTGCTATACTTCATTTTATTTTATTTTTTAAAAATATTTATTTGTGGGGCTGGGGTTGTGGCTCGGCGGCAGAGCACTCGCCTCGCATGTGCGCGGCCCGGGTTCGATCCTCAGCACCACGTAAACATAAATGCATTGCATTGTGTACAACTAAAGCAAATAAATAAATATTTAAAAAAAATATTTATTTGTTTATAGTTGTACACATGCGTTTATTTTTAAGTGGTACTGAGGATCAAACCCGGGCCACGCACGTGCTAGGTGAGCACTCTACTGCTGAGCCACAACCCCAGCCCCAGTGCTATACTTTAAATGGGAACATTTTAAAAAAACATTTAGAAGAAAAAATAGCATATAATGTGTTTTGAAGGGAAGCAGAAAAATAACTTCCCAGTCAACAGTCATATACTTGAGGACCTAGAATGAGCCAGGCACTCTCCTGAAAGCAAAGGACTCAAACTGCCTAAATCAGACTATGCCCTCAAAGCTTGGATTTTAAGGTTTATCATTATCTCACCTCATGAAAATGGACAAAAAGCAAACATAGTGAGAGCCAATCTTAACCAAATGAAGGTGTTCGCATGGGAATGAAAAAACTACATATCCAACACTGCAAAGATACCTGAGACCTAGGATCTCTAGATTTCAGCTTCTGGAATTTTTTTTTATATTATGTAACTAGGCTTTAAGTCAGTTTTTTTTTGTTTGTTTTAAGAAAAAGTCTTTGTCATTGGCAAGGAATATACATGTTCTATCAATTATTGTAAGAATATTAAGACTAAACAAAAGTTTTGACAACTTTATACCAGGTACAGGGGCACATGCCTATAATCCTAATGACTTTCCAGGCTGAAGAAGAAGGATCACAAGTTCAAGGCCAGCCTGGTCAACTTAAATGAGGCTCAGGTTCAAAATAAAAGTATAAAGGCCTGGGAATATAGCTCAGTGGTTGAGCATTTGCTTAACTTCAAGAGGCCCTGGGTTCAATTTCCAATACCATAAAAACAAAAAATAAATAAACTGTGATTTTAAATTGTATCACTTCAAATTGTGTGGAGAATGGAAAAAGAGCACCCAGTTCAGTTATGCAGAATTAAAAAGAAATGAGAGCCGGGCGCGGTGGCGCACGCCTGTAATCCCAGCACTTTGGGAGGCTGAGGCAGGAGGATCGCGAGTTCAAAGCCAGCCTCAGCAATGGTGAGGCACTTAGCAACTCAGTGAGACCCTGTCTCTAAATAAAATACAAAAAAAAGGTCTGGGGATGTGACCCAGTGGTCGAGTGCTCCTGAGTTCAATCCCTGGTTCCACAAAAAAAAAAAAAAAAAAGAAAGAAAGAAATGAAATGAGTGAAGGAAAAAGAACGAACCATTTCATTGCTTTACTTGATACCACTATGCTAAAGATCCCTGTAGATCTTACAGAAAACAGCCAGTACTATCAGTAAGTATCGAAGTCATATGAGAAGAATTAAAAGACTTTGTAGCAATTATTTTGAAAATGTGTAAATGCAAAAAGATAAATGCACCTATATTATTTGTTTACATAAGTGTGTACAAGCCTTTCTAGTTAGCTTCTTCATATAAATGATTTCATTTGGTCCTTATGATACCCTTGTGAGGCAAGGAAGGCAAATGTTATTTGAAAACCAGGTAAGTACTTTATTAAGTAATTTTACATGTTTCTGGCAAAGTCACTGACTGACTCTCAACTCATGCACTACACCAAGCAGCTTCCTCACGAGGGAAACAAATTCATGAGGTACCGGTGATTGAACTCAGGGGCACTCAATCAGTGAGCCACACCCCCAGCCCTATTTTGTATTTTATTTAGAGACAGGGACTCACTGAGTTGCTTAGCACCTTGCTGTCGCTGAGAATGGCTTTGAACCCGAGATCCTCCTGCCTCAGCCTCCCAGGTGTGCACCAGTGCGCCCAACCCTTCATTCCTTTTTCAATTTGGCAGTCTAAATGTGAAATTATTTTTAATGCTTCAAAAGCATTTATTTTCAAATATTTTTAGTAATAATTAGCACATGATTCAAAAATTAATTAGAACCAGATTATTTTCATTGTTTACGAAATAATTTGCAAATGTGGAAAGTTTACTGAGAACACAACACGGAATCATTTGATTAGCTTATAATTGTTTGATGTCTGAATTATCTCATAAAAAGAACAAAATACGGGCTGGGATTATGGCTTAGCGGCAGAGCGCTCGCCTCGCACGTGCGTGGCCCGGGTTCGATCCTCAGCACCACGTAAACATAAATGCATTGCATTGTGTACAACTAAAGTAAATAAATAAATATTAAAAAAAAAAAAAAGAACAAAATACTTTTGTTAAGGGCAATGATAAGTAAATTAGTTTGCAAGTCAACTTGTATTATAGTTTGATTTCCTCTTATAAAATAGGGATCTACATTGTCTTATAAGTGTCGGTAACCAACTATATAACTCAACAACTATACCTACAAAAATTATCTCTTTTTTCCCCAAAAATTATCTTTTTTTTAAAATATTTATTTATTTGCTTTAGTTGTACACAATGCGTTTTTATGTGGTGCTGAGAATCAAACCTGGGCCGCGCACGTGCCAGGCGAGCGCTCTGCCGCTGAGCCACATCCCCAGCCCCCCCAAAATTATCTTTATTAGAGCAGTAGCTTTCAAATTTTCTTCCCCATAACCCAGTTGAAAAATGCATTTCACATCAAAACCAAGCATATGGGGCTGGGGTGGTGGCTCAGTGGTAGAGCGCTTGCCTAGCACATGTGAGGCACTGGGTTTGATCCTCAGTACCACATAAAAATAAACAATCAGCATACTACAGTGACATAGTCACATCAATGTTTATAGCAGCTCAATTCACAACAGCCAGACTATGGAACCAACCTAGATAACCTTCAACAGATAAATGGATAAAGAAAATGTGGTATATAAACACAATGAATATTATTCAGCCTTAAAAAGAATGAAATTATGGCATTTGCCACTAAATGGGTGGCGCTAGAGAATATTATGCTAAGCAAAATAAGCCAATTCCAAAAAACCAAAGGCTGAATGTTTTCTCTGATGTGCAGATGTTAATTCACAATAAGAGGGCGGCTAGGGTAAAATGGAGGTACTTTGGATTAGGCAGAGAGGAGTGAAGGGAGGGGAGGGGGCTTGGGGGTAGGAAGAATAATAGAATGAATTGGACATTATTACCCTAAGTATGTATATGATTATATGACTGGTGTGATTCTACATCATGTACAACCAAGAGAAAGAGAAGTTATACTCCAGTTATGTATGCTTTATCAAAATGCATTCTACTGTCATATATAATTAGAACAAATAAAAAAGTAAATAAATAAAATAAAGGTATTGTGTCCATCTACAACTAAAAAATTTTTTTTAAAAACAAGCATATACATAGACACAACGAAATTATGTAATCTATATAATCTATGATAACTCCTAATCTATTTGATTTCATTTTCTTTAAAAATACTAGTCATACCTTTTAAATAGACATATAATCCAATTATAGCTTACAAAAGCCAGTTTGTAAACACTTTATTTAAAAATATTCTAAATGCTACAAAAGGGGTTGGAGATATAGCTCATTTGGTAGAGCACTTGCCTTGCATGTATGAGGCCCTGGGTTCAAACCCCAGTACACACACATACACACACACACACACACACACACATAAAAAGAAAAAAAGAAAAAAGAAAAAGAAAAGACTAAATGCTACAAAAGAAGTTAATAATTTTATTTATGAAAGTCTACATCCTATAGATTTCAACTGTTAAGGAAAAGGCAAAACTGTACAGATAGTTAAATGGCTGTCACAGGCTAGGAGAGAAGGGAGGGATAAATGGGTAGAGCACAGAGGATTTTTAGGGAAGTATCACTACTTAATACTATACTGTATACTATAATACTATAATGGTGAATTCATGTGAATGTGAATACATTTGTTCAAACCCAAAAAATGTACATCAGGTGGGAACACGAATGTGAACTATGAATTTTGGTGATAATGGTGGATCAATGTATGTTCCTCAATTACAACAAACGAATGACTATGATATAGAATATTGATAGTAGGGGAGGTTGTATGCATGGGAGCAGGGTGTACATGGATGCTCTCTGTACTTTCTGCTCAAGTTTTCTGTGAATCTAAAACTGCACTAGAAAATAAAGTTTATTACCTTTTTTTAAAAAAAAAAAGCTATTCATGTACGCATGCATACATGTTTACCCATGAGTAAGTTCCTTTTTGGGTTACTCAGATTTTGAAATCTGCATATAATGTTAACACTACTGCTAATGCTTTGTACTTGCTTTATGCTTCAGCATGTTTACACTCATTACCTTATGTGGGCCTCAGAATAATTCTGGGCAAGTCATGGCAGAGAAAACCAAGTGATGCTATAAAGCCTGCTCCTGGTTACACGGTGACTTAGAAACTGATGTAGTAACTTGAATCTAGGACTTTTGCCTTGAGTCCCAAATCACTGTCAAGACTCTTGAAACATTTCATACCCACACTGGCTGTCAACCTTTGTGGTAATAGAAAGGTATCCCTACCTCATATAACTCTACATCATGTATGACTAGATGAATGAGAAGTTATACTCCATGTATCAAAATGCATTCTACTGTCGTATATAACTAATTAGTACAAATAAAAAATATATTTAAAAAGAGAGAGAAAGGTATCCCTACTCCAAAGGGACCTATTGATATGCTGTATTTAGTCAGGACACAAGAAAAAATTTACAAGTATGACAGAGTAATGCAGTACACACCATGCTGGATGACCCTCCATCATATCACTCTCTTGCCTGTATATGGTTTGTCATCAACTATACAAGAAAGCACTGAAACCACAGGCAAAAGAGGTGCTAATTTGTGAGTAGTGTAAAAGCTAAACAGTGTCACTCTGCATACCCTAAGTAATCACTGTACACTGTACAGGATATTATAATCCCAGGGATTAGATTACTCTAATAATGGACAATAATAGAAAAAGATACTCTCTAAGGCAAAATAGGAACACCCTCATTCATTTGATACACGATCAAGAGACTACTACAATCCTTATGAAATGTCCCAAATCCTGCTTCCTCTTAGAAGAGAAAGAGAATTTCAGGAGAAAAGCTATAGGATTCGATCAAACAGATTGGCAAAAGAGGCTGAAACCACTGCCTCAGTAAGGCACACAGCGATTTTAAAATTAAGTGTATTTTATAGATGTCTGCCAAATTAATTTCAATCCAGTGGCCACCAGGATTGCTTCGTCTCATCTTCAAAGTCATCTCAAAATATACCTGCCCAAAGTTTGGGAATATCAAAAAAGTCAAGATGAAAATACCATTTGACCAATAAATTCCATTGCTAGAAAGAATTTGAATATCAAGAGTTTATTAATAAAATTTCATTATAAATGCCATATTCATTTGCTTGAATATTGTCTGTGGCTGCTCTCAATTGTAATGGCAGAGTAGCTGTGACAGTACCATATGGCCCACAAAGTCTAAAATATTTACCATGTGGCCCTTTAAAGAAAAAGATGTTTGCCAAAACCTGGTCTAGTACAGTAATATAATGACATAACATTACAAAATTTTAAATCTGCAGTGTGTTTAAAAAAAATTTTTTTTTTTTTTTTTTTAATTTGTAAGCAGTAAAACATGGCTTTAAAAAGCAGAAACGAGGGCTTGGGTTGTGGCTCATGGCAGAATGCTTGCCTTGCACATGTGAGGCACCACATAAAAATGTATAAAAAAAAAAAATGATATTGTGTCCATATATAATTTTTTAAAAAAGCATAAATGAACATTCATTGAACTAATTAAGTTACCCTTGACTTCTACTATCCCAATAAATTTGCTGCTATATTAAAGACATATTACTCACAGCCTCTGAGTTATCAATAAATGGATCTGTCTCATCATAGCCAAAGCCTATATCAATTAAATCTTGTAGCCGATCCTTCCGGTGCTTACGTGGTTTCCCACCCTGCAAAAAACAGACACATTAGACTGATTCAGTACTCATGCTCTTTCCATACAGTTTAAAAAGACCTATTAGAAGAATTCAAATAATTTTTGTAGATAAATCCCTGCAGATGGTTGATGTTAAGTCTCGCCATGCTTTAAGAAGCACCTGTGTTTAGTGACTTACCTTCACAGCTCAGTCAGAAAAGAGGAAAAAAGTAACTTTACAATGGAAAACCTGCCCAACGTTGTGTCAACCAGATGACATCAACAGGAACAATGATAAGTCACCTTGATAGCACACATCCTTAATATATGATAAAAACTGCACTTCACCTCTGTGGGTCTTCCTCTCAAATGTCTATAAAACTAGCCTAGCCATGAGAAAACATCAAACAGACCAAATTGATAGTCTACAAAATAAATTCTCCAAATGTGCCGCCTGCAGCAATTGCTGCTTGCAGCAATGATACTGCGGGAGAAAACTCGGAGGCAGACTGGAAATGAAAAAGTTCTTTTATTCTTCTTTCTTCTAACTTCTCTCTCCGACTCCAACAACCTCTCCAACTCAAACCCCACCTCTAACTAACCTCACCCGGTTAAATACATTTTGCCTTAACAAGGACAAGTGCTAACAGCTCAAGCTTACAGGTGCGTCACACAGTGTTCACGGGCATAAAAAGATTCTTAGATAAATGCATGAATATCAGGTGAAAATACTTGAACACCTTTATAGCTCTCAGCTAACCGCCATCTTAGCTATCCTCAATTAGGGCTCTTACATCCAAAGCTGTCAAGATTATCAAAAATAAGGAAAAAGCCGGGCGCGGTGGCGCACGCCTGTAATCCCAGCACTTTGGGAGGCTGAGGCAGGAGGATCGCAAGTTCAAAGCCAGCCTCAGCAATGGCGAGGCACTTAGTAACTCAGTGAGACCCTGTCTCTAATAAAATACAAAAAAGGGCTGGGGATGTGGCCCAGTGGTCAAGTGCCCCTGAGTTCAATCCCTGGTACCAAAAAAAAAAAAAAAAAACGGAAAAATCTGAAAAACTGTCATAGTCCACACTAGTCTAAAGACACAATGACTAAATGAGCTGTGGTATCATGGATAGGATCTAGGAACTGAACAAGTACATTAGGGGAAAACTAGTAAAATCCAAATAAAGTTTGGAGCTTAATGATAATGTACCAATGTCAGTTCCTTCATTTTAACAAACATACTACATGAATGTAAAATATTAACAACAGGAGTTAGTGGATGAGGACCATATGAAAACTCTTTGTATTATCTTGTTTAATTTAACTTTTTTGGAACTTTGAATTGAACCCAGGGAAACTTTACAACTGAGCTACATCTCCAGCCCTTTTTATTTTTTATTTTGAGACAGTGTCTCACCAAGTTGCCAAGGCTAGACTACAGCTTGAGATCCTCCTGCCTCAACCCCCAAATCACTGGGATTATATAGGTATGCACTGTCATGCCCAGTTCTATATGTAGCTTTACTGTAATTTTAAAACTATTCTTAAAATTATTTTTAAATGTCATAATTATACACATAAACATAAGAAAATGATAAATGAGCGCATGCAAAAATTGATGAAATCAGCTGGGTATGGTGACTTACGCCTGTAATCCCAGTGGTTAAGGAGGCTGAGGCAGGAGGATCATAAGTTCAAAGGCAGCCTCAGCAACTTAGCAAGGCCCTCAGCAATTTAGCAAGACCCTGTCTTAAAATAAAAATATTAGGAGCCGGGCGCGGTGGCTCACGCCTGTAATCCCAGCACTTTGGGAGGCTGAGGCAGGAGGATCGCGAGTTCAAAGCCAGCCTCAGCAGTGGCGAGGAACTTAGCAACTCAGTGAGACCCTGTCTCTAAATAAAAATACAAAAAAGGGCTGGGGATGTGACCCAGTGGACGAGTGCCCCTGAGTTCAATCCCTGGTACCACAAAAAAAAAAAAAAAAATATTAGGGATGTGGTCTGGTGATAAAAGTACCACTGGTACCAAACAAAATAAAACAAAACAAAAAACAACCCTGGTATTAAAAACTGGTGAAATCAAAATAAGATCTGTTGTCTGGTTAGTTGTATTGTGCCATGTTTATTTCCTAGTTTTGTAACTGCAATTATATAAACTATTACCACTGGCAGAAGTTGGGTAGTGGGCATATGGTCTTCTTTACTATATTTGCAACTTCTTATGAATCCATAATCCTTTTTTTTTTTTTTTTTTTTTTTTTTTTTGGTACCGGGGATTGAACGCAGGGGGGCACTCGACCACTGGGCCTCATCCCCAGCCCTTTTTTTGTATTTTATTAGAGACAGGGTCTCACTGAGTTGCTAAGTGCCTCGCCATTGCTGAGGCTGGCTTTGAACTCGCGATCCTCCTGCCTCAGCCTCCCAAAGTGCTGGGATTACAGGCGTGCGCCACCGCGCCCCGGCTTCCATAATCCTTTTTAAATAATAATTTTTAAAAAGTAATACAAGCCAGGCACGGTGGCGCACGCCTGTGATCCCAGCACTTGGGAGGCTGAGGCAGGAGGATCACAAGTTCAAAGTCAGCCTCAGCAATGGCGAGGCACTTAGCAACTCAGTGAGACCCTGTCTCTAATAAAATACAAAAAAAGGGCTGGGAATGAGGCCCAGTGGTCGATGCCCCTGGGTTCAATCCCCGGTACCAAAAATAAATAAATAAATTAATAATAATAATAATAATAATACAATGTCCAAACAAACTAGTCCCTGTAGATTCCACTATTCAGATGATACCTTATGGAGCCTTTTGACTGATCACAGTATAAAAGAACTCATTTATGTTTCTGTGCACACATACACACACATACACATACACACACATTTTTTTTTTTTATTATGTTAAAATAAAAGAGTCAGGGATGTGGCTCGGTGGTAAATCTATCATACTTCAATGAGAGATGGACCAGAACCATTAAAGAAAAAAAAAGTGTGTGTGTGTGTGTGTGTGTGTACGCTTTACTCATTCATATTCAATTACTCGTTCTAAGCATCCTTCTAATGACTCCCTACCCCATTTCTTTCAGAATGGTAGTCAGGGGTGAAGAAGAGGCTTAGAATGGTGGGGTAAGGGGTGGGAAAGATAAAAAAAACAGCACTCAGAATTTTGCCTACCAAAATGCTACCACTGAGCCACAGCAGGTTTTGTGGAAAGCGCCAGGTTTAAGATGTGAACTTCTAGGGCCACAGCTGTGGATCAGTGGTAGAGCACTTGCCTAGCAAAAGTGAGGCACTGGGTTCGATCCCTGGTACAACATTAAAAAAATAAACAAAATAAAATAAACGTATTGTGTCCATCTACAACTAAAAAAGTATTTAAAAAAAAAAAAGATGTGAACTTCTACGACCTCATTTCATTTCAGTTCTCACAGTGAATACCTCTCAATGCAAATTTGATTCTAAAAGTTAAAGAAGGACACTTTTATGCCACATGGCCCTTAAATAAAAACTAATTGCTTGTTTCCATGTAAAGAAATAGTGATCTGTTCCAGTGCTTGAGAGAAAGAGGTGGTGATACTAAGACTTACTGAGAGAGATCACCAACAGAGTGCCATCCCTTTCTATGTGATTTGCAAAGAAAATTCTGAACAAATGCTATTTTTGCATTCCCCAACGTGAGCTATGACTCCACTGCTTGCTTTTAAATGGACAAAACACTACTGCTATACATCACTATCAAGAATCACTATGGTGTGAAGTAAAGTAGTGCTTCCCTTATTTATTATTATTTTAATGACAGGTCTCGTTAAGTTGCCCAGGCTGGCCTTGAACTCATTACCTCAAGCAATCCTCTAGACTAGACTAGCCTCCTTAGTAGCTGGGATTACAGTTGCATATACCTTGGTTCCCATATTTAAAAATTTTACAATTTAGGTAAGTTTCAAAAGCAAATCTGGAGGGCTGGGGTTGTGGCTCAGCGGCAGAGCGCTCGCCTCGCACGTCGGCCTGGGTTCGATCCTCAGCACCACGTAAACATAAATGCATTGTATTGTGTACAACTAAAGGCAAATCATGGGGCTAACACATGATGGCAAACATTATGCTAAATAAAGCCACTGAAAGCATAATTTCAGAACATCAATCTTTTCTCAAAGAATAACAATTGGCATCCTTAAGCACAAACATATGCATTTGTATTAAACATATACACATATATACACACAACATACATACATGCTTGACTGCAACACACATACTAAATTGTCCCTATTTTTCCCATTTTGCCAGATCTGCACACTGGGACCTTTACACCAGGTTATAGAATTACAGTAAGAATCAGATGTCAGGGGATGGAAAGAGTTATTTCTAGGACAGGAGTTATTTTACTGAGGAGAAGTCACATACAAGCAGTCAAACATGTGAAGGGGAGTTTCACCCTCATAGTAGAGGCTTGCAGAGGGAGAGAAAGACTTAGAAAGTATATTAAAACTCACAGACAGGGGCTGGGATTGTGGCTCAGCAATAGAGTGCTCGCCTAGCATGCGCGCGGCCTGGGTTCGATCCTCAGCACCACGTAAAAATAAACACATTGTGTACAACTAAAGCAAATAAATAAATATTAAAAAAAAAACTCACAGACAACACTAATGAAGAAGTCTAGGCCTCACATATTAAATACATTCAAGGTATAGGAGACAAAATAGTTATGGCAGAAATATAAGAATAAATATCTGAGTAGACAGCATTGTGCAGAAATGGAAAAAAGCAGTATTAAATTCAGTGGGGGAAATGATTTATAAATCAAATAAATAGAACTGAAGTAAGATAGCAATTTTACCTATCAAATTATAAATTAATACAGATGAGAAGAGGACTGCTTAAACACTAAGAATATACCAATTAAATATCTTTAGAAAACAATCTGAAAGCATCTGCCAAAACTTTATAAAACTCATATATTTTCTTTTGTTTCTTCTGTTTCCTAATTTTTCCATAAAGTATTACTTCATAATGGAGTATGCTAAAACAATTTTTTAAAACTCTTTATCTTGCCGGGTGCGGTGGCGCACGCCTGTAATCCCAGTACTTGGGAGGCTGAGGCAGGAGGATCGCAAGTTCAAAGCCAGCCTCAGCCATGGTGAGGCACTTAGCAACTCAGTGAGACCCTGTCTCTAACAAAATACAAAAAAGGGCTGGGGATGTGGCCCAGTGGTCGAGTGCCCCTGAGTTCAATCCCCGGTACCAAAAAAAAAAAAAAAAAAAAAAACCAGGGCTGGGGTTGTGGCTCAGTGGTAGAGCGCTCGCCTAGCATGTGTGCGACCCGGGTTTGATCCTCAGCACCACATAAAAATAAACGCATTGTGTACAACTAAAAGCAAATAAATAAATATAAAAAAAAAACCCAAAATACCCCTCTTTATCTTATGCGACCCAATAATTCTACTAAATTATATAGTTTATCTCAAATCACTACTTAGATTTAGAAGTATCCGTTAAGGGTTGAGACAGTAGCTCAGTGGTAGAGTACATGCTTAGTCCATTTGTGAGGCCCTGAGTATAAACCTCCAGCACCAAAAAATAAAAAATCTGATGAGACTTATGCTATAGAAAGGAATATGTTAAAATATCAGAAAGTTTTTTCAGTGAACAGTTCTTCTCTTCAAGAATCTTAAAACCAGATAATTATTCAACAAATTAAATTTACTAAGCATCTATCACACAGTGGCCTTATGGATTTTATAGTATTGTGAAGAGAAGAAAGATTAAACAAATAACTACAGCAGTGATAGCAGAAAGGAAAGATGCAGGTTTTATGAAGATCTTTCTAACAGAGTCAATCTTTTTTTGAGGATCGAACCCAGGGCCTCACATATTCGAGACAAGCGCTCTAGCACTGAGCCATAGCCCCAGCCCCACTAGTCAATCTCAACGAGTCATTTATGCACCAACAAGGCAAATGAAATGAAGCACTGAAGAGATTAGAACAGGGACGTAACCCCCCAAGATTAGTGTTGAACAAAATCACCATGGGTATCATATAGAGAATGAATGCAGCTAAATCAGAAAGGAAAAAAAATGCAGAGATTTGAAAGTCACAGGTTACTACAGGCATAAAGTATACATTTACATTCTAATCATGATGTTGATGGTGCTGATGACAGCACTTACCAAGTGTTAACTTTGTATTAGATCCTATGTTAAATACTATCATTTTTTAATTTCACATTCAGCAAGTGGGAAAAACCAAAACTTACTAAGGACAAGCAACTTGTCTATGGTCACAAAGAAAGTAGTAAACTAATCTTCAAATTCATACATGTCTAGAAAAATTCTGTACGAGAAGTTATAGAGACTAAGGGTTCCTATTTTAGATGGACACACCTTAATCTCAATACACCAAAACTGAAATCAGGGTTTGCACTGACATCTGTCTCCAAATTAATTTCTCTCCCAGGGCATTCCCATTTTGTTTATTCTTTCCATTTTTCTGCCTTCAACTTCATACTGGCTAAAATTAAAGTGATAATACCAATTGTAAACAAGGATATAGAGCAATTTGACATCTTGTACATCAGTGATGGGAATACAAGTTGTACAGCCATTTTAGAAAATAGTTTGGTAGTTTCTTATAAAGTCAATCATACAGCTATACCTTGTGTCCTAACAATCCCACTCTTACAGATATACATATACATACATACATATGAAAACCATGTCCTTACAAAACTTGTACTGTAATGTTTAGGGCAACTTTATTCATTAGAGCCTAAAACTACAACCAACACAATGTCTGTCATGTGGTGAATGGATAAACAACTGTGGTGCATAATCCATATAACAAATTACTACTTAGCAATAAAGAAGGAACTTCTGACATATGCAACGTGTAGATAAATTTCAAAGCACTGTGCTAACTAAAGAACCCAGACACAAACACGTAAGATCTGTTGATAGGAAAGTGAAAAAGCAAACAAAACACTAAAGTAATAGAAAATAGACCAGAGGTTGCCAAGGGCAAGGGATGGAGGTAAGAACTCCGTGGAGATGTACAAGGGAACTTTGTGGGATGATAGAAATATTCTATATCGAGATTGTAGTAGAGGTGACAAGATTGTACGCATTTGTCGAAATTCATTCAATTGTACACTTAAAATCAATGAACTGGGGTTGGGGAATAGCTCAGGTATAGCATTTGCCTATAGTAGTTTCAATCCCCAGTGCTGAAAAAATCTTAATAAAGCATATTTATTTATATATTATACCTCAAAGTATATTTATTTATATATTATACCTCAATAGTGCTCATCTCTCTCTCTCTTTTTTTTTTTTTTTTTTTGGTACTGGGGACTAAACTCAGGGGCACTTGAACCTTGAGCCACATCCCCAGCCCTATTTTGTATTTTATTTAGAGACAGGGTCTCACTAAGTTGCTTAGCACCTTGAGGCTGGCATTGAACTCACGATCCTCCTGTCTCAGCCTCTCCAGCTGTTGAGATTACAGGCATGCACCCCTAAGCCTGGCAATAATGCTCATTTTGAAGGCCCCTCAATATTAACTCTCCCCCCCCCACAGTGCTGGGGATCAAATCCAGGATTATTATTTCTACTTCAAGTCTCTCTCCTATGAACTTTCATTCATATAATTATTCACATTTATAGCTTATTTCCAATTCTAATTCCAAAGTTAGAATGCTGGCCATTGTTTTCACCTAAATGTAATGAATGCCATAATTAACCTCTCTTCCCTCAAACTTATCCTGCGTAATACCAACTAATTAATATTTCTTTCTTTTTTTTTTTTTAGTATTTGTTTAGTTGTAGATGGACACAATACCTTTATTTTATTTGTTTATTTTTAACAAGAGGTCACTGGTAACATTTAAAATTTTTTTTTATATGTTGATGGAGCTTTATTTTATTCACTTAATTTATATGTGGTGCTGAGAATCGAACCCAGTGCCTCACACATGCTAGGCAAGCGCTCTACCACTGAGCCACAGCCCAAGCCCCTATTTGTTTATTTTTATGTGGTGCCAGGAATCAAACCTAGTACCTCACGCATGCTAGGCAAGTGCTCTACCAGTGAGCCGCAAACCCAGCCCCAAATAATTAATACTTCTAAATAACATTTTATATCATTTCCCTGCTCAAAATGCTCCAAAAGAGCCTTATTTATCACAAGATAAATTCAAACCCCTTATATGATAACAGTTAAATATGTTCTACATATTGACTCAACTTACCTATCCAACTTTTTTGTTACTATTTTGTAACATGAACACTTTGATTCAAACTACATATTGATGCTCCTACAAACACACCTGCTTATCTTGTCTTTCCTTATGCTTTCCCCTTATATGGAATAGACATACTCCTCACTGAATTCTTCTGCCCTACACAGTCCAAAACTGGAAAAAATACAATGCCCATCATGTTTCCAATTTTTCTTCCTAGAGGCTTTCTAATTAAAATCACCATTACTTTTTTCAGCTCTCCTAACCCATTTTTTGTTTGTTTTTGTTTTTGGTGTAGGCACAACTAGCTGCCCATAAGATTCACCTGGAGAAAACGAAAAACAAAATAACAGTTTCTGATGTAATAAGCTCAATCACACATATGCAGAAGAGCAATAGGTAATCAGATTTAGGAACATTTTAGTCAAGATGATCAGTTTGTTGCCACCAGAAACAATGACTGCTGCTAGTAGTTCTGAGCTCATAATCAAATATATGAAGCCAAATGGTAGAGCTGTTAAATGAGTAAGTATGAATCATATCAATGAGAGTACAGAGCTAAAACTTTACTTGATGTTAATAGTATTAATTTGGCCAAAACACATCCAACAACATGATCTTACAAGTATAAGCTCTTCACCATGCATTATATTAAATGACAGCACCATAACAACGATAGACGTATAAATTATATAAACTGACATATCCATTCAATGCTAACAGACATTTAAAAACAACATGGCAGATGATAGTTATTAACATAAAAGGTAATAAAAAAACAGCTTATCAAATGTTATTTATAGGTCATGTTGTTCAAAGAAAAAACACAAATGGTGTTTACTAAACATCAGAAAATGTGTTTGATCTAACTGGTAATCATGGAGATAATATTTAAATAACCAGACATTATTCTTTCCTTTATCATATGAGCAAATTGATCTCATTTATGAAAAACAGCAATATAAATCTATAGATAAATACAAAATGCTCAAAGACTACATAACCATGGTCATTACTGATATAAAAAAGGACATAATTGAAGGCAGTAGTGAAGATAACTTTGGCTTAATAGGTATCATCTGAATTTGTTTTTAATAATAGAAACATCTTCATGTATTACTCAGATGATTTTAAAAATTTTTTATTGCAAGAGTAATATGTAATTGCGGGGCTGGGGTTGTGGCTCAGTGGTAGAGCGCTGGCCTAGCATGTGCGCGGCCCGGGTTCGATCCTCAGCACCACGTAAACATAAATGCATTGCATTGTGTACAACTAAAGCAAATAAATAAATATTTTTTTAAAAAAAGAGTAATATGTAATTGCATACTGCATTTTTAAAGCCTTGAAAGGATACACATCAAACTCAGTGGATAAACATCAAAATCAGTGGTTATGCCTGGTGTTGGGCTTATGAATGATTATCTGATTTTTATTTCTGTATTTATTCATTCTTATATACAAACAAAAAACAACTTTGAAATGTGTAAATGCTTAAATACACATAGCTCTCTAGGAGAGAAATGCTTAGCCAGGAGTCAGGGATAGGAGAGAGATTTTTTTTTTATATACTCAGGGGCACTCGAACACTGAGCTACATCCTCAGCCCTATTTTGTATTTTATTTAGACACAGGGTCTCACTGAGTTGCTAAGTGCCTCACCATTGCTGAAGCTGGCTTTGAACTTTGGATCCTCCTGCCTCAGCCTCCTTGAGCCACTGGGATTATACGCATGCGCCACTGTGCCCAGTGAGAGATTTATTCTTTTTTTTTTTTAATTTTTATTTATTTATTGGTTTTAGTTGTACACAATGCCTTTATTTTTACGTGGTGCTGAGGATCGAACCCGGGTCGCGCACGTGCTAGACGAGCGCTAAACCGCTGAGCCACATCCCTAGCCCAAGAGAGATTTATTCTTTATCATATTACCTTTTTTACCTTTTGAGCTTTTATTAGGTATATGTACCACCCATTTAAGAAATTCTATTTACTTAGGTCTAACCCACCAAATGTTCAACACCAAAGTTCTGGACTTTCTTTTAGGGTTCTCTCTCCCATCTACTTTAGAGAAAGAATTCTGGGCAACCTGCATTTGACACAACTGTACATGACAGCAACTTTTTCTCCAATCATAGGCTGGGTTCCACCTATTAATAGCTTTTTATCAAAACATTTCCTATTAGGCAAATCCCAGTTCCCTCCATCACAGAGGCCACTAGGGTACATTTTTTTAGTCTCAGTTTACTTTTCTTCACCTTTTGGCCTCTGGAAAAACTACCCCTGATTTACCTTCTGCCATACCTCCCCTTTTCTATTCTCCATCCTCCAGTTCCTAATTCTGCTAAAATTCAATGAGATATATATATATAAACTAGAACCAAATTTTTTTTATATATATATATATATCGATATATATATATATCGATATATATATATATTTATATATATATCTCATTGGTTATATATATATCTCATTATATATATATATCTCATTATTTCTAAACAACAACAAAAAAAAAAAACCTCAAATTTTGCTGAATCTAAAATGAAGAACCCCCTTTAAATCAATCCCTCTCGGTATTAGTTCACTATGACTCAGAATATTACTGAGTCATTAGTACCTGCTTAACTTGATAATCAGCGTATCAAGACAATGCAGTATGATTATTAAACTGGAAAACAAACAAAATATTCTTAGAATACTACCCCCCACTGTCTCTAACTAATGGTAAATGAAACTAATAACCAATATTCAATATGTGTTTACATATGGCAGAAGAAGCAAGTAAGAGACACTGATTACTAAGAAAGACTCCCATCTTATGACTAATAAACATCCCTTAGTCACAAAGCTTCCCTATTTGCCCCAGCCCTACCATAACCTTATCTCTTTCTATCTATGCACCTGGCAATAAAGTCACTAGAAAGAAAGCCAAGAGTTGACTACACAGCATAGCAATACCATACAGAGATTTCTATAATCATCACTTACGGAAAAAAAGTCCTTCATCCCAAATACCCTAAAACTACAGATTCTCAACAGTTCTAAAAGAGGGTGAAAAGAACTTATTTAGCTCAAAGAGACCATGGAATTAAAAAGGCATGTCATAGCAAGCAATCAGAACTGGTAACTGCAATAAAGAAAACTACTATTTGAACTAGGAATTCTTCCTTGCCCTTAAGACCCCTCTTTCCCTTCTGGTTTATTTTATTTTATTTTTTAATATTTATTTATTTGTTTTAGTTGTACACAATGTCTTTTTATTTTTATTTATTTATTTATTTATTTTTATTTTTTTGGTACTGGGGATTGAACTCAGGGGCACTCGACCACTGGGCCATATCCCCAGCCCTTCTTTTGTATTTTATTAGAAGCAGGGTCTCACTGAGTTACTAAGTGTCTCGCCATTGCTGAGGCTGTATTTATTTATTTTTTGTGTGGTACCAGGGATTGAACTCAGGGGCACTCAACCACTGGGTCACATCCCCAACCCCTTTTTTAATATTTTATTTAGAGACAGGGTCTCACTAAGTTGCTAAGTGCCTCACCATTGCTGAGGCTGGCTTTGAACTCTCGATCTTCCTGCCTCAGCCTCCCAAGTGCTGGGATTACAGGCATGCGCCACCGCACCCGGCTGCCTTTTTATTTTTATGTGGTGCTGAGGATCAAACGTGGGTCACACATGTGCTAGGCGAGTGCTCTATTGCTGAGCCACAACCCCAGCTCCCTGGTTTATTTTAAAAAGTTATTTTATATTTTTACTACATAGAGAGTCATTTCTCGGTATCCTGAAGTGGTTCCATGATCCTTCACAGATACCAAAAATCTCTAGATGCTCAATCTCTTATACAAAATGGCAAAGTATAGCTAACTGGGTATACTGGCGCATTCCTATAAACTCAGCAACTCAGGAAGCTAAGACAGGAAGATTGTAAGTTCAAGGTGAGTCTGGGCAACTTAGCAAGGCCCTCAGAAACTTAGTGAGATCCTGTCTCAAAATAAAAACTAAAAAAGGGTAGGGATGTAGCTCAGTGGTAAAGCACTCCTGAGTTCAACCCCCAGTCCCTGCCAAAAAAAAAAAAAAAAAAGCAAAGTATTTGTGTATAACCTATTACCCTGTATACCTTAAATTATCTCTAGATATCTATAAGATCTAACACAATGTGAATACTATATAAATAGTGGCTGAACTATGTTATTTAGGGAATAATGACAATAAAAAAGTCTTTACATGTTCTATACAGGTGCAATTTGGAGGGGGCTGTATTTTTGATCTGTGGTTGGTTGAATCCACAGATGCAAAACCTGCAGATATGGTGGGCCAGTGGTATATATAATATACTACTGCTGGTCTACAGAACCCTAAATACACTGGTGTTTGTGTTTTGCAAGTAGAATTTATCTTATGGTGATATTAATAAGTTTGCCCAAATTCCTTTACCTAGAGACCTACAAGTTGATCCTTAGAAATCAGACCTAACATTAGGGACAAAACAGGAGAACCAGATCCTAGGAAGATCCCAAGATCCCAAGGAAGTTTTAACTCCTAAGCAGATATGATTAATTAATAATGAGTAACTGATATAATTTTCAAAATTCCCAGAAAGAGAATATAAATGTTTTCATAACATCCACGTATATCAGTACCATATTTGAAGATACTTTTAAAAAATACATAATTATTTTAAGTACAAAATTATATTTAGGGCGGGGGTTGTGGCTCAGCAGTAGAGCACTGGACTAGCATGTGCACGGCCCAGGTTCGATCCTCAGCACCACGTAAACATAAATGCATTGCATTGTGTACAACTAAAGCAAATAAATAAATAAATATTTAAAAAATATATATTTACTTCCATTCAACTGAGTAGTATTTATTGTGAAGAAATCACTCATCAAGTATTGTACAGTTATTAAAACACAATTCTTGCCGGGCGCAGTGGTGCACGCCTGTAATCCCAGCACTTGGGAGGCTGAGGCAGGAGGATCACGAGTTCAAAGCCAGCCTCAGCAATGGTGAGGCACTTAGCAACTCAGTGAGACCCTGTCTCTAATAAAATACAAAAAAGGGCTGGGGATGTGGCCCAGTGGTTGAGTGCCCCTGAGTTCAAACCCCGGTACCAAAAAAAAAAAAAAAAAAACAAACAAACACATAATTCTTTAAAATCTATCTGAACAAAATCAATTTTATAATCTACATCAAAAGAAAATCAAGATTTAGAAATATAATTTGAGTAAAATTAGTATCACTCCATCAACTGTTCTATTTATAAGCCTGTTCAGAATTTCTTTAATATTATTAAATCTATCCTGGCCATGTATGTGGGGGCGGGGGAGTACTGGGGAATGAACCCGGGGTGCTCTACCACTGAGCTATATCACCAGCCCTTTTTAAAATTTTTAAGCAAGGTCTTATAAAATTGCTGAGGCTGGCTTTGAAGTTGAGATCCTCCTGCCTCAGCCTCTGGAGTTGCTGGGATTACAGCTGTGTACCACTGGGCCCAGCTTGTCCTCTCTTTCAAAATAATTGTAAAGTTATTAGGATTCTTCGAGTCCAAAATCACACAGAATTAAAAAGTAGGCAGTATACATGTGTTCCTGTTAGGGAGTCACTCAGAACCAAAGTCTTAACTGAGCCCCTGCCAGGCACCAGTAGTGTGCTAGACAAACACTTTCATTCAGATTAGTGTTTTTATATATAATTCTAAGAGCATGATCTTTCATGACAGCTGGGATAACAGAAGCAAAATAAGTCACAGAGAAAGCTTCCAAGTATCATAGGTTGTACTATATCCTAGAAAGCTAAGAAAACAAATCTATAACCATTAAATGGAACCTCATTCTCTGTTCTAGAGCATAGATGGCCTCAAGAAAAGGCATATATTATCTAGAAATCATCTAAAAGTTGCGTGGGAATCTGGAATTTTAGCCTAACTGGGAAGAGTAAGGCTCCCATACCTTCTGAATCCTGCTTCCAGTAACTAAAGAAACTAAGCTGGGGCTTACAGAGAAGTAGAAATATTAAAACTTGGACTCATCTATTTAGCAAGATTTACATACAAGTAGCATGTAATTAGTATATTCTAGTAGTAACATTAGTATACAGATGTCAATAGGTACCAATAAGTATTTAATAGTAACATTCCCCTTTACCCAAAAAACGGTTTACAAATTGTTGGTAAACACGAATTGTCATGAGCATGTCTGAGCATAAGAGCAGTAACAGGAAATAGAACATAGGTCATAAAAATGAGATAGAGTACAACAGCAGGAACCCTGTAAATGAAATTTTACAATTTTATACTCCCTATAATTTCTGATTTTCAACTAATAAAACATCTGTATTTGCTACCCCTAAATATCCATTTAAGAGACCTTTTGTGATGACCAAGAGCCAGATGAACTATCTTCTCTCAGGTCACTTCTGGCCTCATAATTTTCTTTTCTTTTTTTTTTTTTTTTTTTTGGTACCGGGGATTGAACTCAGGGGCACTCGACCACTGGGTCACATCCCCAGCCCATTTTTGTATTTTATTAGAGACAGGGTCTCACTGAGTTGCTAAGTGCCTCGCCATGGCTGAGGCTGGCTTTGAACTCTCGATCCTCCTGCCTCAGCCTCCCAAGTACTGGGATTACAGGCGTGCGCCACCGCGCCCGGCTTCTTTTTTTTTTTTTTTTTTTTTTTTTTTTTTTTGGTACCGGAGTTTGAACTCAGAGGCACTTGACCACTGAGCCACATCCCCAGCCCTGTTTTGTATTTTATTAGAGACAGGGTCTCACTGAGTTGCTAAAGTGCCTCGCCATTGCTGAGACTGGCTTTTTTTTTTTTTTTAATATTTATTTATTTGCTTTTTAGTTGTACACAATGCATTTTACGTGGTGCTGAGGATTGAACCTGGGCCGTGCACATGCTAGGCAAGCTCTCTACCACTGAGCCACAACCCCAGCCCCCTGAGACTGGCTTTGAATTCGTGATCCTCTTGACTGAGCCTCCCAAGTGCTGGGATTATAGGCATGTGCCACCGTGCCCGGCTTCATAATTTTCTTAAAAGTTTCCAAATAATGTATATACGCACACACACATACATATACATATACATGTATGTGTGTGTGTGTGTGTGTATACACACATATATGCATATATATATATATAATTTAACAGAGATGACAATTATGAAATGCTTTTAGGTTCATTTACATAAAATTTCACAATATAGTACATTGTAAATCTCTAATGAGAATGGAAGTGAGAGTAGGGAAAATAAAAATTTAGAGAAGAATCATAGCACATTAATTTGGGCTATAATAATAGTAGTAGGGCTGGGGTTATGGCTCAGCAGTAGCGCGCTCGCCTAGCACGTGTGCAGCCTGGGTTCGATTCTCAGCACCACATAAAAATAAAGGCATTGTGTACAACTAAAACAAATAAATATTAAAAAAAAAAAAAAAGAGTAGTATTTCAGGTGGGATGCAGTGGCCCACACCTGTTATCAGAGTAGGGGCTGGGGATAGAGCTCAGTTGGTAGAGCATTTGCCTTGCATGCACAAGGCACTGAGTTCAATCCCCAGCAACACACACACACACACAGACACACACACACAAAGTAATATATCTGGACATAATGTCAATGTCTGGATATATTCAAGTTGTTTGGAACTCAATCTTATACATCACACAACTTCAGAACACAGGTTTTTCTATGCCAAATGCTAACCTAGGGAACCCCAAAAAGATTAAATGCTAAGTTGGGGACAGCACAGCACACGCTGAGTAGCAGCACAGCGCATGCTGAGTCACATTATAAGTTGAGTCATGAGTCACATTAAGTCACATTATGTACAGGATCTTTCCAATTTGTAAAGGGCAATTCTAATCTTGGCTTTTTATAATCCATGGCAAAATAACAAAAAAAAAAACAACAACAAAAATACCCACTCTAATTATCAAGCTGGAAGAAGTGGAATCTGGAATCTGGGAATTTAGTGACACATAGCAAAATTATAAATATATAAAACTTTTAACCAAGTCTTCCCCTTATAGGAATTTGTCTTGCAGATAAACTTGAAAATGTATAAAACGACACTTTACAAAGTTATTTACTGCAGCACTATTTATAAGAGCAAAAAATTTTTAAACAACTCTAAACCATGTGGAGACTGGTTAAATAAACTGTGATATTTCCATACAAAAAAATATTATACATAGCCGGGCACGGTGGCACATGCCTGTAATCCCAGAGACTTGGGAGGCTGATGCAGGAGGATCACGAGTTCAAAGCCAGCCTCAGCAAAAGTGAGGCACTAAGCAACTCAGTGAGACTATCTCTAAGTAAAACTAAAAAATAAAAATAAAAAATAGGGCTGGGGATGTGGCTCAGTGCCCCTGAATTCAATTACCAATAAATAAATAAATAAACAGCCTTAAATCAAAAGAGTAAGAGTGTGCACAAGCATAAGGTCTTTGTTCTGACAAATAGAAAAAAATCTCTAAGATATAGAAAACACAAAAAGTAAAGAGCACAAGGATGTGTAGTATTTTGTAATGCGTAAAAAGCAAGTGGCATGGATTAGATTTATGCGTGTATCTGTGTATGTAATTGTGTGTGTATGCATATATATGTGTGTATATATTCATATGTGTGTATATATGTACATGGGGGGAGAGACATGCACATATAACATCTCTAGAAGGACCCACTCAACATGTTACCAGCCTAGGAAATGGGATTAGATGGCAACACAATACAAAACAATACAAAGAAAATTTAAAAAAAAAGAAAAAAAAAATTGTCACTCTATTATAATTCTTAAAATTTTGAACCATGCAAATGTACTGCTTGATTAAACACATTAAACCAATGTATAATTTGTATACAAAACACAGTATTTTAGGACTTATACATTGCAATACAGTATAATCTCACAAAATTATGCTATAATTAAAAAATTACAAATTAGTGTAACAACTTTTGCTATTCTTTTTATTAAAACACCAAATGACCTGGAAGTATAGCTCACACGTTAACTCTCTTAAACTCTTAAAGAAAGTTGTACGAATATACTTTGTATACAAACAGTTGTATGTAAAAAGATGCTAAATACATGCACTATGAGTTGTACATATTAAAAATTATAAAAATAAAATTTAAATTAAAAAAATATTAAAAAAAAAAACTCTTAAAGAAAGGTTGGACAACTACTACACCAAGGAAATTAAAACAGCCTGCTTCCCTATAATGGAAAAGGCACAAGTTTAGAGCTACAGAATGTGGATGTGCTGCCTGTTCTTGCCACTGTGCAACACAGATCAACTGGGCTCAGAGCCTATTTCTTCATCTGTAAAATATGGACAATGTTACTTATCTCGTGGTACTGTTATAAGAACTGGAGATAATATATGTTAAGCAAGCGTTCTGGACTCCAGAAGAACTATAACAAATGGTGCCTAGTACTATAAGCATCACAAACGTAATCAAACTCTAAACATTCATTTGGTTTCAATTTTTGAGAACAAGATAAGGCAGGCAATGGATATTTATAAGCCCTCCCAACCATCCATGTAAAGAAAATAGAATAGTAGGATAAAATCACCTATCTGAACACTATTATACTCACATATTTCATTTCAAACTTCTTAGCCAACATTTCTACTTCTTGCTTCTCCTGATGCTCATCATTAAATGGGTCTTCTGTATGAACAATCTTCTTCTGATTCAAAGTGAATAGGAAAAAGAAATGAAAGTATTAGTATTACTTCAAGTATTATTATTGCTGTACATTAATTACTTCAATTATCTTTCAACATAATTGAATATGCAGTTATATTCAATAACATTTAATGTGTATTCAATACACATTGTATAATTACTTCAATTATTATTATCCAAAGTTTAATATATTCTGAAATTTAATCAATAATGAGAATCACTTTTTCCTACTGCAAACAAGCAAATTAGAAGGATTAAAAGTAACTAAAAAGAACTGTTGATTCATAACAAGGAAATATTTGCAATTTTGGTAGACTTATATACATTCTAGCTTTTTGGTGGCCAAGAACATAACAATCTAAACTGACTCTACCTGCAAAATATTCATGTGATCACCTCATCCAAAATAATAAGGTGAAAATTCCCCAGAACATTAAGTAAAAATGAAAACATACATAAGTCCAGTTTGACATCTTCCCTAATAAAGATTAACTGCTTTGGTCAGGAAATATCTCTAAAAAATGTCTAGAAATTAATTAGAGCCAACATTTAATCATCTGTCTATGAGTTATTACTCCAGTATCTGCAGCCTCTCCAGCTTTCTGATGAGACCCAGAATCAACAATTTCTATATCCTCTCTATCTCCTGTTAATGGATATATGTTCAGGGAGTATATACTACTTTTAAGCAAAGGTAGAAAAGACAAATAACTGCGAAAAGTTTACATTACCATGACTTTCTTTTAGCAGGGGACAGTGAAATTTTATTGTAAAATACGCAGTTCAAAACACACATGCGCCGGGCATGGTGGCACACGCCTGTAATCCCAGCGGCTCAGGAGGCTGAGGCAGGAGGATCGCGAGTTCAAAGCCAGCCTCAGCAACGATGAAGCGCTAAGCAACTCAGTGAGACCCTGTCTCTAAATAAAATACAAAATAGGGCTGGGGATGTGGCTCAGTGGTTGAGTGCCCCTGAGTTCAATCCCCAGTACCAAAAAAAAAAAAAAAAAAAAAAAACCCACAACACACATGCACATACACAGGCAGAGAGAGCTTGCGCCCAAGAGCTAGGATCCTATATTTACCATCTATTTGCCAAATCAAACTAATCACAACCTTTACTCAGGTTCACTATTTCAGCAGACGCTGTTTTATATATGGTTTTCAATTTACACACACAAAAAGGCCAAAATACAGAGCTACTTTTAAAAAATATTATTTTTATCTAATTTCAGACAATTGAATTGAAAGTAAAATTTTAAAAAGGAAGGCTAGATGTTTTGCTTAAGTGGTATCTTTTGTTTTTTTTTTTTTTTTTTTTTTTTTTGGTAGCGAGGATTGAACTCAGGGGTACTCGACCACTGGGCCACATCCCCAGCCCTTTTTTGTATTTTATCAGATACAGGGTCTCACTGAGTTGGCTAAGTGCCTCGCCGTTGCTGGGGCTAGCTTTGAACTCTCGATCCTCCTGCCTCAGCCTCCCAAGTGCTGAGATTACAGGCGTGTGCTACCGGGTCCGGCTTTAAGTGGTATCTTTGATTACTTAAAAACGAAAGTATGGGCCAGGCACAGTGGAGCACGCCTGTAATCCCAGTGACTTGAGAGGCTGAGGCAGGAGGATCCCAAATTCAAAGCCAGCCTCAGCAACTTCCCCAAGACCCTGTCTCAAAATAAAAAATAAAAAAGGGCTGGGGATGCCGCTCAGGGGTTCAGTCCCTGGTACCCCCACCCCCAAGTATATTACAACTCAAATACTGCATAGATTTGGGTGACCATGAAGGACGGGGGAAAAAAAAAAAAAACGCAGAAGAGACAAAGATTTCCATACTTCGGAACTGAGACACTTCATCCTAGACATAAAGGCTGAGATACGATCAGTCTAAATCACCTGATAGGAAAACATAGGCAGAATGAATACAAAATAATTAATTACACTTAAGACATCAGAATAAAATGATACTCCCTTAAGGCTTAAAGGAGTTAACTTTAGAATAAATTTTTAGAACTGTAATTAGTAATAAATTTGTAGAATGCTTTATTCCAGTTGGAGTTATCAATGGAAAATATAAACATTATCCAAAAGGAAATAAACTAGCAAGAATACACCAGTAAGGAAATAAGGAATACTAGACATGTTCAGGTATAGCCTTAAGGCTAAAGTTAAGGAACAGCAAGCAATCACCATGTTCTGCTATAATTATTCTAAACTGCTCCTTCATGTCACTGTGAAGTCTAAATAGTAGGTTTTTCTACCAGTCTGATCCACAGATAGCCACACAGGGAGCTATATTTTTAATAAGAATCATCTTTAGGGGCTGGGGATATAGCTCAGTTTGGAAGAGTGCTTGACTCTCATGCACAAGGCTTCAATCCCCAGCACCACAGACACAAAAAAAGAATCATCTTTATATGCCATTCTAAAATATTTTATGTACTTTATACAGGCCTCAAAGAATATTTTTATTTACTCCTGATGGTTCATAAAAATAAATTTAAGGGGGCTGGGGTTATAGCTCAGTGGTAGAGGGCTTGCCTTGCACATGTGAGGCACCACATAAAAATAAATGAAATAAATAAAGATTAAATACATAAATTTAAGAAAATAGATTCATTTTTCTTTTATAGTTAAAAATACCTCCCCTCCTTCGATCAAATTTAAGTATGATTCTTTTATTTATTTATTTTTTAGGTGAAAAAAAAATCCCAAAATTACCAGCTACCCTAACTATCCAAGTGCAAAATTTTGCCCTTTGATCTTATTAACATCATTTCCTGATCTTTCATAAATCATATCCAAAATATGCAATGTGATAAGCAACAGAATTCCAGAGAATTCTTCAGTAGTACAGTTACATTAATGCTACAATTACTTATTTTTCTCTTTACAGTAAACATCCAATTAATCATGTTCACAAATTGGTGTTTTGGGTAATGAATTTTCTGTTTACTAAGAATTTTTTAAAGTTTTTTTCTTGTATTCTGATTCACTACAAGTTTTTTTTTTCTTGTTTATCAATCACTGCCAAAACTAAAATAAAATGCACTATAATTTTTTAGACAGAAACGGTGAACAAATCAATATTTCAAGATAGAGATGTCTCCACTACCTTGGTCTCATCCTGTACCACCTCAGCCACAGCACATACTGCATAGAAGCATCAAGGAAATCTTTGGTCGACTGCATCCAGACAATCTGCGAGGTGGCTTTGCTCTCTACATTTTGCCAGCATATTCTTATTTAATTGTGCTTTTCCTCATTTATAAAAACTGGGCATAGAAAGTTTCAGTTGACTGGTGTTTAAACTGTTCATTTAGCATTTATTAAGGGGACTGATTTATTTTTTCCTCTTTTTATGGGTGCATTAGATTTGTACATAATGGAAGAGGACTGATTTAGATGCACCCCAGTATAGATGGTATCCACAAGTACCACTTTTTTCCCCCCTACAGTTCCACATGTATCAACTTTGGGATCTAGAGCTGCATTCTTATTCAGTGCTACATGGCTGTTTCAAAAATTTAGAGCCTTTTTTCTTCTAATTTTACAAGATCTCTTTCTTCCCCTTCTCAGGCTATTTACAAAATATCATGTTCAATTACAATAACCCCAAATTAAAACTATTTTGAAAATATTATAACATCTCTCAAAATATGTTGTGGACTATTCCCAGGAAAGGAGAAGAAAATTTGGGAATGATTACTTTCCAGACTAAGCTAATCATTTTGCTTTCTGATGGCCTCTTTTTAGGATTTCCTGTCATGGAACTATGATGATTTTACTTAAACAAGTGTTTTCTACTATTTCTTATGTAAAAAATATACTAACTGGAAAAAATCATAGGAATACCTGGTAAATTTTTGTTGCAAAGGTATGTTGTATCAATAGTGAAGCAAAAAAATTGTGGAATGATAATTGTGGATAAAAGGCATATGGCTGAATGTACAATGATAAAATTGGACCAATTAACCCCTAATTGGACATTATGCATGCAGTAAACATAAAAATTAAATTATTCATCTTTCTCCTAGAACATGAAGGTATAGTTACACTCTACACGACAATGTCCTACTCAATGACAAAGCAGGCACACAATGGTACAGACCTTATGGGGGGGGGGGCAAAGTAGTAGACTGTACCACTTAGGTTCTAAGTACATTCCATGATGCCTGCACAATGAGGGGATCACAAGTGTCCTGTCCTTAAACACCGCATGACTGTTAATAGTTGTGATATCAAAATGTTAACAAAAGCTAGGGTGTCAAAATAAGCTTTTTTCCCTGAATTTCTTTTTGAAAATTAAAAAATATGTATTGATTTATCATGGCATGAATATCACAGCATAAAGAAGGTTATTAAAAAGGTCTTTGTATTTGTACTATGACTTTAACTTGATTTTGACAGCATGCTCTAAATTTTAACCAGTATGAGTTAACAGTAAGACATTTTGCTTTACTATGTATCCATATTACAATGGAAAAAATACTAATAAAATTAAGTATAACCACTCTGTGTGTTAGCCTCATTTGTAAAACAGGGACAATGATTCTTACCTCATGATTTCTGTTACACAAAACCAGATTTTAAAAATGTATTCTGCTTGCAACTCTTGTCTAGCACATAGTAAGAACTCAGTATACATTAGCTGGTATTATGTATTTTTACCAAAAGATAATGCTTTTCATCTGTAATTTATGAAATTACAAAAATTGTAAGCCTACTTAGATTAGCAGGTCAAATACAATTTACTTGAAAAATGCTCCAAACATATATTTTCAATTTTCTTTGGAAAAAAAAAAAATGACATCATATTTATAAAGATGAGGGCACTGAGGACAAAATGTTATGTGAAAGTGACCAAAACAGTCCCTACCCTTAACAAAATTCATTTTCCTTAAAATCATTTAGTAATTATTTGACCACAAACACTATTTGCAACTAATGATCAAAAGATTACCTGGCTACAATATAAACAAAATCTAGCGACATTGTTTAATATGATACTTTTTGACTAAGGAGTCATTCATTTCAACTACAAAGATAGTTGAGGAAAACAAAACAAGTGACTTCTGGAGTCCATTAGACCCATGCGAAAGCAAAAAGCCATAATCTCTAAAAACAGAAGACAATGTTCTCTCTCTACCCCCCCCCCCCCGTCTCTCTTTCTCCCTGTTACTCTATCATCTCCCTTTCTGACTCACTTCTAAAGATGAACCCACAACAATAAAAATTACAAGTACCAACAAACCGCTGTTCCAATTCCCATTGTTCACCAGTTCCACCAAACATATACCTATGTCTTTTCATTAAAGTTTTAAAAATTCAAAGCCAAGATTTTTTTTTCCATCATACTCCACAAATTATAATGGTCAAATAATATTCTACTACTCAGACTTACAAAGTAACTATACTCAAATAAGAATATGATGAGTAGGCATCAAATAAAAAAGGAGACACCCTCCCATTGAATGACAGTATGAACAAACTCCACCAAAAATAAAATTGAAAAAAAAAAAAAAAGATGCTAAAACGTTTGCCAATACGAGAGGGGGAAAAAAAAGTAACCAGAAAACTAACCAATTTCTCCATTCCTAAAGTGGAATCCCTATTCTGTGAAAATGTTAATTACTCTTAAATCCCCTTCAATTAAGAAAAAATCGCCGGCACGCAAGCCCAGCTCAGCAGCACTGGCGCCTTGCACCACAGTGATGAAGATGAGGATGAAACGAGCGGGGTTACACAATCTCTCGGCTTCAGGCTGGGGGGCGTGTCCCCCAAGGTTTTCTCTTCCTATCTACTGGACAGACAGCGGCAGCGCCACAACAAGAGCTCAGCCACACGGCTCGCAGGGCCCTAAGATTTTGTGTAGGGAGCAGAAAGGAAAAGAGGAAAATCCGAGGTTTCGAAAGGTGCTGAGAAAAACAGGCGCGGTGCGTCGTCGCGGGGAGAGCCTCGGCCACCCCCGGGAGCTGAGCTGCGCCGCGCTCTCGCCCGGTCCACCCGCTAGGCCCGGACCCTCCACCCCACCCCCGGGGTGACCAGGACGCGCCGGGGGCTGTCCCGGGGTGCAAACCAGCCGGGGGAGGCGGCGGGTCCTGAGGCTGCCCGGGTCTGGGGCGGGAGGGAGGAATCCTCTGTACCCGTTGTTCTCCGCACAGCAGCAGCTCCGGGTAACTGAACTCCACGCAGCTTTCGTCGGTGGGGTCCTTGAGCACCAGCTCCAGGCGCACCGTCTCCCGCGGCGGCGGCGGTGGCTGCTCGGCCCGAGAAGCCGACTCCCGCGGCGGGGGCGGCTGCAAGGGCAGCTGAGGGAGCGGCGGCGGCGGCGGCTCGGGCCGCGGGGGCTCGCGCTGCAGCGACATGGGCGGCTCGGCGCGGCTGACCTCGCGCTGGGGGAGCGGCTTCTCCCGCGGCGGGGGCTGCGCGTCCGAGCGGGGGGCCGGCTCCCGCGGGGCCGGTGGCTCCGCCCGGGCCGGCTCGCGGTACGGCTGCGGCTCCAGCCGGGGGGGCTCGCGGGGGTACTCGGGCTCGCGCTCGGCGCCCGGGTACTCGGCCTCGCGCCGCCTCACCGGTGACAGGCTAATGAACGCTACTCTGCGCGGCTCCGCCATCCCCACTGTTCTGGCCCTCCGCTTTCGCTCGAGCCGGCGCTCACTTCTACGCCGCGCTGTGTGCCTGTCCGCCCTTCCTCTTGCTCTCCGTCGCTTTTCTTCCCTCCACCACCTTCAGCCGTCTCCGTCGACGCCACCGTGAGCGTGGACCGTGCCCCCTTCCCCGCTACTATGTTCTGATGGGCTCCACCGCCATCGCCAGGGTCGCCGCAGCCGCCATGTTGGATCCCCCACATAAATAGAAGCAGGCCGCTGAGCGGGCGCATGCGCAGAAAGGAGACGCTCGCGTCCACCGTCGTGGCTGTTGCTCAGTTTTCCTCTTCTCCTTCCAACAGTCTGGAGTCCAGACAAGCCGGCGGAAGTGATGTCATGACCCGGCATGTTTCCTTGGAAACGGAGACGCTATCGGCGCCTTTCCTCCGAGGGAGGGGTCTGGGGTTTCCCGAGTAGCTTCCTACTCGCACCCGGAAACCAAGACGCTCTTGGGGCTCTCCCAGGCGAGCGTCGGGATGTGCCCCGGGCCAACCTAGGCATGGCGCTGGGTCCCAGAAGACATTTGCCTTCCGCTGCCGGCGCGAGGGAGTTGGGGTTGTCAGCTGAGGAGGGGTGCGCACCGCCCGCCCGCTGTGCCTGCGCGCCCAGTGCCCCGGCAGCCCGACTTATACCGGGAAGAACCGAGGTGGCCTGCGCCGCCAGACCCCTGCCGGAAGCGCGGGCTGACTCCCACGCGTGTCCCCTTTCTGGACTTCGCTCGGGTTTCCCTCGCCCAGCCGAGGGCACTACGTAAAACTCAGTAACGCTCTCCAGTTTGAAAATTGATCGAGCAAATGAGCAGTTTTGTGTTCATTCAAAAGGCCTAAACTGTTGAGATCGATAGAATTCAAAGTCACTTAAGAGGGTTTGGTGTGTTTTAGCGGATGCACCCTCTGAAAGTAGGCTAAATGGTCCGTTTCAGGGCGGGGAGGAGTGGTGATTGGGCGCGCCTTCTTGACGCACTGGGAGAAACTAATTGGAATTCAGATTTTAAGGGGTAAGAATCAGTGGCCGTTAAAATCCACTCAGAAGAAAGTAAGTTTGAGGGCTCCCCCTCCACATCCTCAAAGGAATCGAAACCCCCCGTAAATTGTACTAACTGGATTAACTATTGAGGATTCTGAGTGTGAAGTCATAGACATTCTGAGTAGTTTTTTGTTGTTTTTGTTCTTTTACTTTCCCAAGTTGAACCAAGATGATGATGGAACCTATGATTCCAAAGGTCCCTCCTAGTTCTAAAAAGCTATCTTTTTTTTTTTTTTTTTTTTTTTTCTTTTTCTTTCTTGGCACTGTGTTTACCTCCATTTTCTCCTCTCCCTCCATTGCTGATTGCCATTAGGGTTTCATTTTAGGACTGTCTTAACAGCACTTTTCGTGACCTTTCTGATCTGACTTTTTACATTGGAGGAAAATGTCGGGAGAGACATATTAATACTTCTAAAACACTTTGTATCATATCGTTCTCTATCCTAGCTACAATGTACCTACAAAATAAATTCTATACCTATACTCAATATCTTCCACAATTTAGCCCAGAGATTGCAAACTGGTGGTCTTGGGCCAAACCATTCAGCATTTGTGTGACAAATTCACACAGCATCTTCTTCTAACTATTAACCCACGGGTGTTTTCCCAACTTTTTGAACCATATCCCACAAAAAAGAAACAGATTTTACATTGTAACCCAGCGTATACACACATCTGTATATACCTGAGATAAAAGTTTCACAATACTGGCCTTCCTAGATGGGAGTAAAAACAAATAATACAGTATAAAAATATATGTTATATAATATAAAATACAATACAATATAAAATACACACTAATAGTATTTATTATTTATAAAAATATGTAATTATACAGAAGTGAGTTAGGAAAGATTTTAGTTAATGCAATGTTCATAAGTTTATTTCAGTCCAGAATGCATGAGGACATGTCCCATGCACAACTGAGACTAGTGTTGAGCCTGATCTTTTACTTTATTTTAAATGGGTCAAAATTGAAAATTCTAATTCACATAAACAGTTATAAATAATAATAATAATAATGTATGCCCATTTTTTCATAGCAATAGTTTTTGTTTTTGTTTTTGTTTTTTGTACCAGGGATCGAACTCAGGGGCACTCAACCACTAGGCCACATCCCCACCCCTTTTTTGTATTTTATTAGAGACAGGGTCTCACTGAGTTGATAAGTGCCTCACTATTGCTGAGGCTGGCTTTGAACTCATGATCCTGCCTCAGCCTCCAGAGCTGCTGGGATTACAGGCATATGCCAGTGTGCCTGGCAATAGTTTTGTTTGTTTGTTTGTTTTTTGTTTTATAATATTTATTTATTTGCTTTAGTTGTACACAGTGCATTTTTATTTTTACGTGGTGCTGAGGATCTAACCTGGGCCGTGCATGTGATAGGCAAGCGCTCTACCCCTGAGCCACAACCTCAGCCCCAGCAATAGTTGTTTTTTGATCTTTATCTTACCCTATAAATTTCATGCCTGGCAACCATTTTTCTGTGTAAATGAAATATTAATCCACAATAGTTCATCCTCTTTATTCAATTATTTAAGGTTTTGAAAATCAAATGAATCATATACATTTGTTTTTATGTAGTGTTTCAAATTATCTCTTTTTTTGTTAGTGTCTTCCTTTTTTTTTTTTTTTTGCATTTCTACCTTGTGCACTGATCATTTTTGCTGTTCCTTCAGTTGAAATTCTATAAATTGTATAGCTTAATTTTTATTTTTATTTCTTAAAATATTTATTTATTTGCGTTAGTTGTACACAATGCAATGCATTTTGTGTTTACATGGTGCTAGGGATCGAACCCGGGACACGCACGTGCTAGGCCAGCGCTCTACAGCTGAGCCACACCCCCCCCAGCTTAATTTTTATTAACCTAAATGCTATTTTCTGATTTAAAATATATCATTCACTGTGCAAACAATAATTCCTCCATGAAATTGTCTTGCTACATATATCTGGCATAAAAGTTATGCAACTTGCAGTATTAGGAGTTTCTAAATGTTCTGTGGTATTACAATTGGTATTGTGACATCACCAAGAAGTATAGTTTTGGGCTGGGATTGTGGCTCAGCGGTAGAGTGCTCGCCAGTGGTAAAGTATCTTTGTGTTTGATTTCTGATACTAAAAACAAAATCTAAAATTTAATACTTTGTTTGTATGTAACCTTTATATATTATATTATTTTTATATGCCTATATCTTCAATTTGTCATTAACTTACATATCTAATTATTCTTCTCTTTTTCCTCAATACAGTTATTTTTAAGAACCACTCAGGTATGATATGAACTGGATTCAATGCATCCAGTTTATAATTTTCAAGTGGTAATCTGCAATGGCAGGAACACTATGTGGCCCCCTTTCAGGAACAGATGCAAGACCCACAGGTTTAACTACGGAAATAGCCCAGTAGGCTTGTTTTTCATTGAAGTCAATACTGTTAGCTGAGCATTTGCATTTTAATTTAATTTATAAATTAAGAAAATATTTTTAATATCTATTTTTTTAGTTGTAGTTGGACACAATACCTTTATTTTTATTTTTTAAAATATTTATTTACTTTAGTTGTACACAATGCAATGCATTTATGTTTACGTGGTGCTGAGGATCAAACCCGGGCTGCGCACGTGCAAGGTGAGCACACTGCCGCTGAGCCACAACCCCAGCCCCTATTTTTATTTATTTTTTATGTGGTGCTGAGAATCAAACCCAGGGCCTCACATGTGCTGGGCAAGGACTCTACCATTTAGCCACACCCCCAGCACAAGAAATTATTTTTTTTTAAAGAAAAAAATGTCTTTATTCATAGACACATGATTGTCTACATAGGAAAGTCCAAAGAATTTTGAAAACAAGGGCTGGGGATGTGGTTCAGTGGTAGAGTGCCTGCCTAGCATGCTCAAGGCCCCAGGTTCAATCCCCAGCTCCACAAAAGAAAACTTACATGAGATTATAGCAAGGATTTAGGATACAAAGTTAATATAGAAGTCAATTACTTTTTTTTAATAACAGTGACAAACAATTGGATTGGAAATTTAAAACTAAAACCACATATATAGTGACAAAAAAGAGATAGTCCTATATAGTCTGATTAAACTCTATGAGGAAAACTTAGAAATCTATAATGACAGAATCAGAGACAATATAAATAAATGGTGAGATATTTCAGGTTCATAGATGGAAAAATCTCAAAAAGATTTAATTTGGTCCATGGTTTTGTTCCTTAGTTGCTTGACCTGGTGGCCTTGGGCCTGTTGGGAGACTAAACATCATGGCAGGAAACAAGTGGTAGAGCAGAGTGGCTCACATCGTGGGGGCGGGGGATGAAGAAAAGGAAATTATCTTGTGATTCACAGTATGGGTTCCATCTGGAGAGAAATGGGAGGATTTGGCCTTTAAGTGTGGTTTCAAGTGGAAAATGTTATGACGTTTTCTTACAAGTCTTTGCCTGATTTTCACTAAGCAAATGTTCTCTTTGCAGTGTTTCAGTTGACTGTACAACTGTTTTCTGTATTTTCTGCATATGTAATGTTGGCAAAAATCGCACTCACTATAGGAATCTCTGTGCATTTTAAAATGCTGGGCACACATTTCGTGCCTTTGGGGGTGTCTTGTCATTCTCCTGGTGGATCTTGCAGCACTGTTTCTGGTTTTTAGGGTGACCCATCATGCTTTTGGTATCTGAAACTTTCACAGAGCCCGTTGGGCCTCTGGAGCAGAGTTCATGGAGCCTGGAAATGGAAGGAGCTGAGTAGATTTTTTTTTTTTTTTTTGTAAATATTTATTTATTTTAGTTGTACACAATGCCTTTTTTTTTTTATTTTTACGTGGTGCTGAGGATCGAACCCGGGCCGCGCACATGCGAGGCGAGCGCTCTGCCGCTGAGCCACAACCCCAGCCCCTTTTTTTTTGCTTTTTGCTTTTAGTTGTACACAATGCGTTTTATTCGTATGTGGTGCTGAGGACCAAACCTGGGTGGCCCACGTGGTAGGCGAGCGCTCTACCGCTGAGCTACAATCCCAGCCCATAGAATTATTTAAAAAATGTTTATTTATTTACTTTAGTTGTACACAATGCAATGCATTTATGTTACCACCCCAACCCTCATAGAATTTTTTTTTTTTTTGTACCGGGGATTAACATATAGAAACATGCATATGAGCCTGGTGCAGTGGCACACGCCTGTAATCCTAGCACTTGGGAGGCTGAGGCAGAAGGATCACAAAAGAGGGCTGGGGATGTGGCCCAGTGGTCGAGTGCCCCTGAGTTCAATCCCCGGTACCAAAAAAAAAAAAAAAAAAAAAAAAAAAAAAAAAGAAAAGAAAAAAAGAAACATGCATATAACTTGATGAAATTTTATTCCTTTTTTTTTTTTTTTTTTTGGCACCAGGGATTGAACCCAGGGGCACTTAACCACTGAGCCACCTCCAAGTCCAGCTCTACTGTTTACTAGCACAAGCTCTATGACCTTGGCACAAATAACTTAAGCCTCTGTTTCTCCACCTGAAAAATGAGGATAATAATATACATACTTTACATACTTTAAAAGTTGTTGGAATCAAGTGAGTTAATATATGTGAAGTGTTTAGAAGAGAGCCTGGTGCACAGGAAGCAGCAAAATAAATGTTTGATGTTCATTGTGATGTTCTTCTAATGAACAGTCAGTTTTATTGGATGATTTGTGAGTCCTTGAAGGGGGGGGGGTCTATTCTCTGTTTCAAAGGCATAAACCATAATAACAATCTATTCCTTATTATTTTTTTATAGATTCTTGCAAATTTTACTTAGTTTTTTAAAAATTTCACCTATCCTGCACTGTAATTTTCTGCTATTACTGTCCACATGATCCTTATCATTTTTGTTTTTAGAATAGAGGGGCTGCTTTCTTTGTTAGGTATTTATAACTGTCATATCTTCATTGAGAAATGGACCTCTTATCATTCAAAGTGTGCTTCTTTGATTTAATGATTTTGACCTGGATTCAACCTTGTTTGATGTGACACCTGCTCTCTTTTTATTTGCATTTGCCTAATTGTACTATTGCCCATCTTTTTATTGTTAACATTTATGCATCACTTTGTTCTGAGTAAGAGCAAAATAGCCTAGAATTCGATTTTGCTTTGTAAACCTATCTGCCAATCTTTTTCTTTTAATAGGTGACTGAAGACCATTTACATTTTTGACAGAAGAGGTGTGTTTGAGCATAGATCTATCCCATTATCTTATGTCATTCTTTCTCTTTTCAATCTTTTTTCTTTTTTTAAATCCTCCATGAAAATGCCTATTTGCTTGTTTTGTGTGTGTTACTTTTGATAATTTGGACAGTTCATATTTTTGTTGTAATGAAAAATTTTAAATGTCCTTACTCCTTAGTTGCTTTGCAAGTTGTCTATAATATCCAATGATTAAATTAATTTATTTTCTATTTTTCTCCATTTTGTGTTTTACTTGGTATTATAAAATGCCCTGTGACTTAATTTGTCAGCTTTCTACGATATTTAAAAGATACCTGGGGCTGGGGTTGTGGCTCAGTGGTAGAGCGCTCCCCTGGCACATGCGCGGCCCAGGTTTGATCCTCAGCACCACATACAAATAAACGCATTGTGTACAACTAAAGCAAATAAATAAATATTAAAAAAAAATACCAGTCTCTTTTTTGGTACCGGGGATTGAACTCAGGGGCACTCAACCACTGGGCCACATCCCCAGCCCTTATTTTATTTTTATTTTTGCTTTTTTTTTTTTTTTTTTTTTTTTTTTTTATTAGAGACAGGGTCTCACTGAGTTGCTAAATGCCTTGCCATTGCTGAGGCTGGCTTTGAACTCGCGATCCTCCTGCCTCAGCCTCCCAAGTGCTGGGATTACAGGCGTGCGCCACCATGCCTGGCTAAAAGATACCAGTTTCTTTCTTTCTTTCTTTCTTTCTTTCTTTTTTGTTAAATATTTATTTATTTGCCTTAGTTGTACACAATGCGTTTATTTGTACGTGGTGCTGAGGATCGAACCCGGGCCGCGCACGTGCTAGGCGAGCGCTCTACCACTGAGCCACAATCCCAGCCCCAAAGATACCAGTTTCTTTTAGGAAAAAAAAATTTAGTTGTAGTTGGACACAATACCTTTATTTTATTTATTTTTATGTGGTGCTGAGGATCGAACCCAGCACCTCACACATGTGAGTGCTCTACTGTTAAGCCACAACCGCAGCCAAAAATACCAGTTTCTTTTTTCTTTTTAAATTTTTCAGTTTTTAAAAAATTTTGAGTTGTTGATAGACCTTTATTTTATTTATTTATATGCGGTGCTGAGAATCGAACCCAGTGCCTCACACATGCCTGGCAAGTGCACTACTGCTGAGCCCTAGCCCCAGGCCCCAGTTTCATTTTTTTTGTTGTTGTTGTTTTTTTTTTTTTTTTTTTTTTTTTTTTTTTTGGTACCGGGGATTGAACTCAGGAGCACTCGACCACTGGGCCACATCACCAGCCCTTTTTTGTATTTTATTTAGAGACAGGGTCTCACTGAGTTGCTAAGTGCCTCACCATTGCTGAGGCTGGCTTTGAACTCCCGATCCTCCTGTCTCAGCCTCCCAAAGTGCTGGGATTACAGGAGTGTGCCACTGCGCCTGGCCCCCCAGTTTCTTAATACTACTTTCTATTTTTCTACTAGAATAAAATATTCATCTACAGATTCCATGTATGTACACCAATTCTCTTAGTCATCAATTTTCTGTAATATTCGTAACATTTGGTTTTCTTATTCCTTTCCCTATTTTCCCCTTGTGTTAATTTTCTATAGACTCTAAGCCGTGTTGTCTGTTTGGTTTGGTTACTCATCTTTGAGAAAGATGAGTTTTTGTGGAGCAGCTGTTTTGATGAATATGCATGTCGGGGTACCCCAGGGCCATGTGCCCACCTAGCTGGCATTTACCTTCTGACACATAGTTTTGCATTTGCTCTTCTCCATCTCATTTGATAAGCAGCTGGGAGCTGTTCTCAATGATGCTTCTGTGCTGCAGGGCCAAACGCTTTCTAGAAATCTGGCTATCTCTGTGGTTTTTTGTTTTGCTCATTCTCCTCTGCTTCTCAGAACTATATTTTAGATACTCTGTGTCTAAAATATTATATTGCAATTGCAACAAAACAAGGATTTAGCACACTTTCACACACAGGCTCTCTCTATATTACTCATTCTCTCTCTCTCTCTCTACATATATATACAAACACACACACACACACACACACACACACACACATATATGTAAACACACTCTAATGTGGACAATTCTCATCTTCTCCTCCTCCTAATACAGTTTGATCATTTTGGGTTGAATCAGTGTTCAGTGCTTGCAATTTTGCAACCACATAAATACTTTCACAGCTCAGCCTTGAAGCATGAACAATTTCCTTTCCTGTACACCTTAAAAATTACCTTCTAATTTGCTTAGTTGTCCAGCAAACTATGTGTGTGTGTGAGCGCACGAGCACGTGTCTGTATTTTACCTCCAAACTCTCTCCCTGGCCAGTGCGATAAGAAATGAGGTATTCTGTGTATTTAATCTTGATTAAGTATCTTGGAGTTCTGTGTTATGTCTGAAAATGTTGCACAGCTGCTTTGAAGCTTGCTGTCCATTGTCATCCTGGCATTCCTATCGCACCTTGCTTAAGTTGGAGCCTTTGTCTCTTGTCTACATGTCTTCTCTCTCTCTTTTTTTATTTTCCTTTGTTTGTTCCTTTGTTTCCATGTTTTTGATGGAGCACATTTTCAGGAGTTTGGTGTTTTTTTTTTTTTTTTTTTTTTTTGTTTTTTTTTTTGTTTTTTTTTTTTTTTTTTTTTTTTTTTTTTTTTTGCCAGGGATTGAACCCAAGGCCTTGAGCCTATGCTAGGCAAGCACTCTACTCTGAGCTCCATCTCCTGCCACTTTTAGTTTTTATCTTGAGGTAGGGTCTCAACAAGTTGCCCAGGCTGGCCCTGAACTTGAGATCCTCCCGCCTCAGCCTCCAGAATTGCTGGGATTACAAATGTACACCACCACTCCCAGCTCAGGGGATATTTTTATGTTACGTTACATGTCTGAAAAGTATTTGTCGTATTACATATTTCAATGACAACTTCTAGTTGGAAATACTTCTCAGGATTCCTTTTTTTTTTTTCTTTTCTTTTCTTTTTTTGGTACTGGGATTGAACTCAGGGGCACTGGACCACTGGGCCACATCCCCAGCCCTTTTTTGTATTTTATTAGAGACAGGGTCTCACTGAGTCGCTAAGTGCCTCGCCATTGCTGAGGCTGGCTTTGAACTCGCGATCCTCCTGCCTCAGCCTCCCAAGTGCTGGGATTACACGCGTGCGCCAACACCCCTGGCCCTTCTCAGAATTCTTAAGACATTGCATCATTGCTTTGTAGTGTCCAGAGTTGCACTTGAGAAGTCCAGTGTCACCTGTTGATCTAACTTAATTGTTTACAATTTGTGCTCATCTCTCCCCACCTGAAGTTTGAGTTCTTCTTGTCTCTTATGTTCCTATAATTTTGTTTTGTTTTGTTCTATTGTGACCCTTTGGACTGATGCCCAGGTCTAACTAAAGTCTTTGAATAGTAGTTGTGATTATCGAGAGTGAGTATAAATGATGAACTTAAACCTGAGAAAATGTATTATACAGAATTGCCTATTTTGAATGTATAGCTCCACAAGGTTTTGTTTTTATTTTATTTCTTTAGTGGTACCAGGGATTGAACTCAGGGGCCCTTGACCACTGGGCCACATCCCCAGCCCTTTTTTTTTTTTTTTTAATGTTTATTTATTTACTTTTAGTTGTACACAATGCAATGCATTTATGTTTTTACGTGGTGCTGAGGATCGAACCCGGGCCGCGCACATGTGAGGCGAGTGCTCTGCCACTGAGCCACAACCCCAGCCCCCCAGCCCTTTTTTGTATTTTATTAGAGACAGGGTCTCACTGAGTTGCTAAGTGCCTCACCATTGCTGAAGCTGACTTCGAAGTCGCAATCCTCCTGCCTCAGCCTCCCAAGTGCTGGGATTACGGGCGTGTGCCACCGTGTCCAGCTTAGTGATACACAGACCCTTTTTTTTTTTTTTAATATTTATTTATTTGCTTTAGTTGTACACAATGCAATGCATTTATGTTTACGTGGTGCTGAGGATCGAACCCGGGCCGCGCACGCGCTAGGCTAGCGCTCTACCGCTGAGCCACAACCCCAGCCCGCACAGACTCTTAATTGACAGTGATACACAGGAATCCAGAGTATCATCATGGTCCCTAGTTGGAATTGGGGGACTGGGTAGTAAATGCAGTTTGAGCCAAATTCCATCTTACTGTGAACTTGTATTCACAAACCTACCTGATGGCCATTTCCCCTTCCATTGAACTTACATTAACAACCACCTACTTCCTTCCTGTCTTTTGATTATTTGAGAACAATAACAACAAACTTTATTTTTCTGCTACTATTAGATGTATAATGCTTATTAATAAAAATCTAAATTTAGCTTTTCTTGAACATCCTTCCTGACATCTCTATGCACATACAATTCAGCACAAAAATAGAATTCCACTTGAGTCCATTTTGTGCTGCTATGACAGAACACTTGAGCTGGGGTAATTTCTGAATAGCAGAAATTTATTCTCTAATGGTCCTGGAGGCTGGGAAGTCTAAGATTAAGGTGCCAGCATCTGGTGAGGGCTTCTTGCTGAGTCCTCATGTTGTGGAAGATGGAAGCCCTTTAATCCTCCCCAAAAGCCCCACCTTCTAACACAGTTGCACTGGGAATTAAGTTTCCAAACACTTGAATTTTGGATGGTACATTCAGACCCATAGCAGCACCAAATTGTTATTTTGTAACCTTGCTTTTAAAACTCAACAATGTGTCTTATAAATGTTTCTATATTAGTTTCCTGTTGTTGCTAACAAATTACCACAAACTCAATGGCTTAAAGCAACACAGATTTATTTGATAGTCTGAAACTGAAAATGGGTCTACAAGGCTAAAACCAAGTTGATGGCAGGGCTGCATTCCTTCCAGATGCTCCAGGACAGAACTCACTTTTTAGCTTCTAGGGGTGCTTGCATTGCTTGTTCATGGCTCCCTCCCTCCGTCTTCATGGCTGAGTCATTCCCATGCTACCACCTGATCTCCCTTCTTCCTTTTAAGGATCTCTGTGACAATACTGGGACCCCGTGGAAAATCCAGGTTAAGCTCCCTGTTTTAAGGCCAAGGGATGAGCAACATTAGTTCTGCTGGCAACCTTAGTTCTCCTCTGCCATGTAGTTCCACATATTCATAGGTTCTCCAGATTCAGGTGTGGACATCTTTGAGGGACCATTATTCTGCTCACCACAATAATTAAATAGTAAATCAACCACACCTTTTTTTTTTTTTTTTTTTTTTTTTTGTGGTACCAGGGATTGAACTCAGGGGCACTCGACCACTGGGTCACATCCCCAGCCCTTTTTTGTATTTTATTTAGAGACAGGGTCTCACTGAATTGCTAAGTGCCTCGCCTTTGCTGAGGCTGGCTTTGAACTTGCAATCCTCCTGTCTCAGCCTCCCAAAGTGCTGGAATTACAGGCGTGCACCACCGCGCCCGGCACACCATTTTTTTTTAAAAAAGTATTTATTTGCTTTAGTTGTACACAATGCAACGCATTTATGTTTACGTGGTGCTGAGGATCGAACTTGGGCCGCGCACGTGCTAGGTGAGCGCTCTACCGCTGAGCCACAATCCAAGCCCCCCAACCACACCATTTTTTAATGACTTCAAAGTTATTATATTGTGTAGATGTACATGCAATTATTTAACTGATATCTTATTGATGGATATTCCTTGATTAGTTGACTTAATAAATATTCATCGGATAACTACCATGTTCCATGTTAGGTAGGAACATATTTATGAGCAATCATTTATTTTGCTTCCATTTTAATTATTATAAACAATATTTTAGCCATCAATCTTGTGCACATATCTTTTAAGTCTCCAATTATTTCCTTAGAATAAATTCCAAGATTTGGAAATTATGTTTTGTGTATTTTATTGCATTTAAAATATTTTTTAAAGTTCACAAGAGCCGACTTAAAAAAGATTTTATTGCCCTAAGATTGGACAACTCAAGAGTATGAAAATTAACAATATGTTTCCAATAAATTGATCATATAAAATATCTATGATTTCATAATCATCCTATAAAAGTCTGGGGCTGGAGCACCCAGCCCAGGGCCATAGTGCTTGCCTGGCCCATGAAGGGAGCAGGCCTCATTGATTACTATGGAGGTGGCTGGGGCACCAATTCATTTCTTTGAAAATTGTTAAAAAGAATTTTCTTCCCTCACCCTTCCATATAAACTGATTTTGAGAATAATCAAATAGTTAAATGAGAAATTTCTGGGAGAACTTTAGAGCAGAGAAGAAATCTGGATTAGGAAGTCACGACTTTGAAACCCTGAATGAAACAATAGATCTTGGTATGATCATCATGGCTGCCAAAGCCATTGAATCAAAGCCCCCTCTGACTCACCATCCACAGGAAAACTAAAACTAGCATTTGCTGATAACCTATCTATATATCTCCACCTACCTTTGGGGTGTCCTTTCCATCCAAGCCCTGGGGGTTCTGTCTTAAGAAACCCCACCCTGACTTTTTTTTTTTTTTAATATTTATTTATTTACTTTAGTCGTACACAATGCAATGCATTTATGTTTACGTGGTGCTGAGGATCGAACCCGGGCTGCGCAAGTGCGAGGCGAGCGCTCTGCCGCTGAGCCACAACCCCAGCCCCCCCACCCTGACTTCTGTCTTCACCATTTCCCTGGTTTCCTTTCGAGTGTATATTTTACTTGTCTCTAACTTAAAAAGGTTATTACTGTAAGTAATATACTGCTAAGATTGATTCACATTGTTGCAAGAAATTATAATTTATTGTGTGTACTATTCCATTGTGATTTCACAAGAGTCTGTTTATCCACTCTCCTATCCATGGGTATTTGGGTTGTTTCTAAGTTTTTCCTACATTCAGCACTGAGAGGATCATTCTTTTGTGAGTGTGTGCAAGTGCTCATATGTGTGTTACTGGGGGTTGAACCCAGGGTGCTCTGCCACTGAGCTCCGACCTTTTTTTTTTTTTTTTTTTTTTTTTTTACTTTGAGATTGAGTCTTTCTAAGTTGCCAAGGCTGGCCTTGAATTTGTGGTTCTCTTCCCTCAAGCTCCTAAGTCACTGGGATTACAGACATGTACCAGGTGCTGGGCCTAAGAGGATCATTCTGTACGTATTTCCTGATACACTTGCATAGGAGTTATCTCTTGGGCATATAGCTAAGAGTAAAATTCCTGAGCAGAAACATGAAACTTACTATGGCCTTATTTATAAGATAAGTCCAAATTATTTTTCAAAGAACAAATTAATCTCTATATGTAGATGAAAGAACAATTAAAGATTAAACATCTGTAAATTTCACTCATGCTTCTTTTATGCTGCTATCTTCTTCTGACATAATTTCTTTCTTTATCTAGCTAAAATCTACATACTTTAAGTTGTGGCATAAGACTCTCTTGTGTAGCCTTTTTATTTTCTTCTTTGTACTGAGAATTAAACTCGGGGTACTTTACCACTGAGCTACATCCCTAGACCTTTTTATTTTTCATTTTGAGACAGGGTCTTGCTAAGTTGCCTCAGCCTTGCTAAGTTGCTGTGATTAGGCATGCACCACTGTAACAAGCTTGTGTGGCCTTTTCTACTTAACCTACTCCACAGTGTTTTTCCCCTTTGAATTTCAAACATATAAGCTATAAGTAAATGTATAAGCTATACTATCCCATAATTTTACTGCTTTTATAGTTTTTTAAATTTATTCTTTAGGCTGTTGTTACTCACATTTTCACCTTAGCATGAACTTACAGTTTTTAAAACTTGAATGTTGTCTTAGCTCCACCATATTAATTACTCCTCAATTAAAAACCAGCCAAGGAGAGTAGAACTAATTATATGTTTAAAGAGAAATTAAAAAAATAGAAAGAGGAGTATAATTACTTACTGCCCAAATATCTTTCAGTAGGAAAGACCTGTGCATGTTTAAGAGGAACAATAAAATTTCCTTGGAATTTTTTCAAGCATTTTGTTAGGTACAAGTTTAATATAGAAAACCTAATTCATAAATCCATGAACAACCAGAAATCTCTGAAAATCAAGTTCTTTCTTTCCCTTAGGTGGTTCATTCACACAGATGAACTATGAATTTTGTATCTGGTTGAGTCTGACCCTTTGCTTTGGTTGACAGAAAGCTTGAAATGAATTTCTGGTCCATCTTTAGTAATCATTATTATTACTTTTTAGTACTGGGGATTGAATCTAGGGGTACTTTGTCACTGAGCTACATCCCCAGGCCTTTTTATGTTTTGAGACAGGGTCATGCTAAGTTGTCCAGGCTGGACTCAAGTTTGCAATCTACCTGCATCAGCATCACTAGTCTCTGGGATCATGGGCCTGTACCACCGTGCCCAGCATACTTCCTTTATTCTTACATGCTTTCCATTGATATATATTGAATTTACCTCAAATATTTTCTGAAGTACAGTGGATATAAATAACCAAATAAATATATGAAATATGCATAAAACATGATAAATAAATTAGATAAAATGATATGGGCGCCGTGGCACACGCCTGTAATCCCAGCACTTGGGAGGCTGAGGCAGGAGGATCACGAGTTCAAAGCCAGCCTCAGCAAAGGCGAGGCACTTAGCAACTCAGTGAGACCCTGTCTCGAATAAAATACAAAAAGGGCTGGGGGCTGGGATGTGGCTCAGCGGTAGGGCACTCACCTAGCGTGTGTGTGAACCGGGTTCAATCCTCAGCACCACGTAAAAATATATGCATTTGTGTACAACTAAAGCAAATAAATAAATATTTTTTTAAAAAAAAGGGCTGGGGATGTGGCCCAGTGGTCCAGTGCCCCCCAGTTCAATCCCTGGTACCAAAAAAAAAAAAAAAAAAAAAAAAAAGAAGAGAGATAAAATAAATCCACAGTTTATGCCCTTGTCTTCTCTCCAGAGTTTAACTTAGCAGGGCACTCATTTCTTATATCGGAGGTTTGAGAATTGTGTTACCCTATGAGGACAGTTGAAGGATGAACCTACTGTGTCTCCATTTCTCCTATGATCCAACCCCTAGAACAGCCTCTAGATGTGCACTGGACAATTAGATTTTAAAGAAACCCCTTTGATGCTAACAAATGTGCAAACCAGTCTTTATACCACATACTCAATACAAACACATCAGCTGATAGTATTCATTGAGTATTTTACTGTGTGTTCTCTTGCATTCTCCTATTCCTAAAGTCTAAATTTAAGGTAGGTTTCAGGTACATCACTAGGCCTTTACCTCTGCTGCTCTGAGACCACCTCTAAACAGGTGGGACTATGGTTTGAGCATTATTATAAAGCACATACAAACCTTAGTGCGGAAGTATTTTATAGGGTAAAGAAAAGGTGACTTTTCATCTAAGTCACATTAAGAGTGCTGACTGTAGGAACAAGTAAGTCCTAATTCATGTTTCCATTAGAAAGTAGAGTCCCATCTGATTATGATGCATGCTTGCTTGGAACTTTGCAAGTGTATTAAGCCACAGAGGAGAAGTCCTTTGACTTCTGTGCACTTGGAAGTCTGCTGTATGTGCTGCATGCAGGGAGGAGCCTTGGCATGTTGCTAGATGTTGCGCTTTTGGATCCATTCTTATTGCTTCTCCCAGATGAGGCAAGAGGTATCCCATTTACAAGGATATAAACATTCCCATTATCTTCTTTTATATCTCAATACTTTTTGTTTGTTTTTGGTACGGGAAATTGACCCCAGGGGTGCTTTAGCATGGAGCCGCATCTGCAGCACTTTTTATTTTGAGACATGGTCTTGCTAAGTTGCTTAGGGCCTCAGTAAGTTGCCAAGGCTGGCTTTGACCTTGTGATCTTCCTGCCTCAGCCTCCTGAGTCACTGGGATCACACTGGCTACTAATACTTTATTGCTGCTGCTGATAAAAATCATATCTTACTGTGTTTAGCTTGTATACTTTGTTAGACTGACTTTCTTAAGGGCCAGTATTATGCATTATTTATTTTAGCATCCCTAGCACCATGCAAATGCTTAGTGCAAAATAAAATAATAATTAGATGGGAACCAAAATATATGAGGTAAGATTTTACAAGTCCCTTGCTCTACCAGTTATTATACACTTAGTTACATTTTATTAACAAATATTTAAGAGCTTTCTATGTATGAAGCAATGTACTTTGCCTGGTCATGTAAATTCTGAATGAGCAAAGAACCAAACCCTAATGTGATCAAGCATGAACCACCAGCCTCTTAGTGGAAAGGGCTTCTTAGGGTCTATCTACTTCTTCTCTGCTAAACAGTAACTTGTGGGGCCCCAAATTTTCTTTTTCTGCCTTCACTCTAGGGCCAGGAAAGAAAGAGGAGATTCCATGTGACATACCCAAGTCCCACATTCACCACATGTAACAGAATACCATGATAAGAACCAAATAATAAACTTTAATTTGGATATAATACAATGGTGTATAATTCTTATGAGGTACAAAAATAATTGTAAAAGATTTTTTTCCATTTGCAAATAATTATGCTATGGACTATAAACAGTACAATGATGCTATAAACTGTACACATTATACTACATTCCTAAAGCCTGGGCCTTCCTCTCTCCTATATCACAACATGTAAGAAAAACAGCCATGCAGCTTAAATCCTGTCAAGACATTTTAGAAGTAGTAGTTATCCTTAATAACAGAGTTGGATGCTACTTCTATTAAACTAGACTTTATGTTTTTGGCTCAATCCTATAGATCAAAAACTTTTAAAAAATTAGACTAAAATTCTGCAGTTTTTTTTTTTTTTTTTTTGAATATGTATTTCCCTTTCCCCTCCAAGACAAAAAAATGTCAGGAGGAATCTTAAGTGTTAAATTCAACAAAAGCTGGTTTAAAGGTAAATCACCATTAATGGAAAAGCTTTTCAAGTATAAGAAATTTGAAAATAATAGCAATTCACTGGAAGACAAATTTAATTGCCAAAAGCTACTGAGGAATTCTATTTGTCTTTTCCACTGTTTTCTTCCTTCCTTCCTTTCTTTCTTTTTTTGTACTGGGGATTGAACACAGGGATGCTTTGCCACTGAGCCATATCCCCAGCCCTTCCTAATATTTTAAGCAAGGAAAGATTTAAAGAATGATTCAAACAATTATAGCAAGTTCTGCCCAGATCTGATCCACTAGTGCCTTTGATGCTGAGAACCATTCATTACTGGAAGAGCAGAAATAAAATAATGAGGAAATAGAAGCTTTGGCATATGAAAATTGATGTATCTTTGTTTCCTAGAATTCCGTTATTCAGGCCAGTTTGTTGTGATTTGTGCTCTGAACTGATTAGATCTGAGTCCAACATAAAAGATAGGAAAACTGGCCATCTTCCTGAGCAGAGCTGAAAGAACCCCTTGTAACTGTCCTGAGGTAAACGGCTATCTTTGGTTGCTGGTCTTTTCTACTAGGCAGCTTTAACTCCAGCCATGTTCCCATCTCCTATCTGCACAACTCTTTCATCCACAGTGGGATGTTGGGGGTAGGAGGAAGAACTAATGTAGTGCTTGTAGGAATTCTTTCTTTCAGTTCTCTTTCCATTTGTGCTGGATAGGGAACATTCTGCATTTTCTAGATCTATAACACTGGGTACCTTAAATTTATAGAAAAAAATTACATAATGTAGAAACAAAGGCAATCTAATATGTAAAATAATGTGGGTCTACTTCCAGAAAATAGGCTGTGAGTCCAAAAGTGCTCAGTTGTGCTTCAGGTTTATGTTGTAAGAGTTGAGAAACGTGGGGCTGGAATATGACTAAGGACAGAGTCTGACCACTAGGCGGCCCCTTGAGGGCTCTACACAGTCTGTGGCTTATGGCCATTATATTAATCAATGCCCACAACACACATATATAAAATCTCTGTAGCTCTGCTTTCAAAATATGATGGTTATTCAGCCGATACATTAAGAACCCCCCCCCACCAAAAAAAGAAAAAAACAAAAATCCTAACCTGCTCTGTTATCTAAAATATGAGGGAGAAGTGAGATTTGTTTTCTGAATACTTTTGAGAGGCAACATACACATTTTTAAAATAGTACTCAATTTTTAAAAAATTCCAGTACTCATTTTACTCCACACTAAAATGTTATCATCAACAATTCAATTACTGAAAGAGAAATCCCATAAGTCTATTATCTATTAATGACTGGATGGCTTGATAGAGGATTTTGCTGCCACTCTGAGAATTACCCTGCTAGTCAAAATCCTCTGTTCTTTGAGATTCAGAGATGTATCAAAAAACCCTTTACAGAATCTGTACTAAAATGGGATAATGTAGAGAGATAGCTAAAATAAGATGATAGAATGATGGTGATTCTTGAGTATCAAAGACACATGTTACTGCAGCTGGGCAAAAATGCCATGAAATGCTAATGTGAAAAGAAAAAAAAAAAAAACAGTAAAAAAGGGCTATGCTGCTTTCCTTAAAGTCAGTAAACTACCTAAGAGTACTCTGAGTATTTTTGGAAGAAAGGCACCAGATAAGTCCAAAGTCTTATTGCTAGTAGGATCATACAGGGGCCACAGCACAGACAACAGTATTTTGTTCTGTCAGCAGGCAAAGTCTAAGTAAGTCACTGATCTTGAGGCTTGAAGAGCAAGGAAGGAAAATGTCAATCAAATAGAGCCCCATTTCTTATATTCAACTTGAGGAAAATGATTTCCAATTTTAAGTCGAGGTGGAAGCTGATTCTTAGGATTAGGACTCAAGCTATTTTAGATAGGCACTCTGTTTTCTTTGGCCCATTTCTTCATGATTCGGATGATGTATTCTACTTGGGTGTTACCTGTGCTTCTCAGTAAATGCAGCACTTCTCGAAGGGTCTCTCTAAGGAAAAGATTTGAAAGAACAAAGTATTTCAATAAATATGAAAATTAACAAAATAAACTAGTAATTTCAAACTGTTCTTCTAGCAGGGCTTCTGTGAATAGGATCCTCCATGGTGTACTCATAAACCAATTAAAAACTTCCTGGATTTCTATTGTTAACAGTGGCATAGTAAACCAGACATCCTGTGAAATACTCCTTATCAACCCAGGTTCTCCTTACTTATCTCTATTGTCTAAATATGTACTACTAATTGTTTTGTCCTTGAGACTATCTAAATATTTCTACACTTAATTCGTATGATAAGGTAGAAAGTGTATATATATCCAGGTGTCAGATTCAGGGAATTCGATTCAAATTCTAGTTCCACTGCTAATGAGACATTTAATTTGTCTGAGCCTTACATTTCTCCTTTGTTTAAGGTGGTAATCATTTTAAACAGGGTATCACTACCGTATTTTTTCCCACATTTTTTTTGGGGGGGATTGGGTACTGGGGATTGATCTCAGGGGCACTCGACCACTGAGCCATATCCCCAGCCCCTATTTTAAATGTATTTTTATTTAGAGACAGGGTCTCACTGAGTTGCTTAGAGCCTCACATTTGCTGAGGCTTTGAACTCATGGTCCTCCTGCCTCAGCCTCCTCAGCCACTGAGATTATAGGCTTGTGCCATTGTGCTGAGCTTTTTTACACAATTTTTTTGTGTGTGGGGAGGGTACCAGGGATTGAACTCAGGGGCACTCAACCACTGAGTGACACCCCAAGCCCTATTTTGTATTTCATTTAGAGACAGGGTCTCACTAAGTTGCTTAGCATCTTGCTTTTGCTGAGGCTGGCTTTGAACTCATGATCCTCCTGTCTCAGCCTACCTAGAGGCTGGGATTACAGTTGTGTGCCACCACGCCCAGCCATTTTTCCACTATTTTATTGGTGCATTATAGTTGTATATACCGATGGGATTTGTTGTTACATATTCATAACGTACACAAAACACAACAATACAATTTGGCCAATATAACTCGCCAGAACTCTTCCTGTGCCCCTCCCACACTCTTTCCTCTAATGACTCCCTTTGATTTTTAGGAGATCCACCCTCCCCTTTGTTTTCCTTTTTCCTCTCCAGCTTCTCCATATTATAGAAAACATAAGACCCTTAACCTTCTGAGTTTGAATTATTTCACGTAACTTTGATGGTCTCTAGTTCCATCCATTTTCCTGCTAAAATTCTCTCTCTCTCTCTCTCTCTCTCTCTCTCAGTTCTGGGGATTGGACATGGGCCTTGTGCAGGCTAGGAAAGAACTCTACCATTTTTCTTTATGGCTGCGTAAAACTCCATTGTGTCTATATACCACATGTTCTTTATCCCTTTCATCCACTGATGGACACCTAGGCTGCTTCCATGGTTTGACTAGCATGAATGCTATAAATATGGGTATGCATGTATCACTGTAGTAAGATGACTTTAATTTTTCAGGATAAATACCAAGAAGTGGTATATCTGGGTCACATGGTGGTCTCATGCCCAGTCCTTTAAGGAACCTCCCTACTGATTCCCATAGTGCTTATACTAATTTACAGTCCCATCAAAAGTGTAAAAGTGTTCCTTTTTCTCCACATCCTCTCCAGCACTTATTATTACTTGTATTCTTGATAATTGTTATTCTGACTGGTGTGAAATGAAATGTCAGTGTAGTTTTGATTTCCATTTTCCTAACTACTAATGATATTGAACGTTTTTTCATGTATTTGTTGGCCATTTGTATTTCTTCTTTTAAGAAGTATCTATTTAATTCATTGCCCACTTGTTAACTGGGTTGTTTGATCTTTTGGTGTAAAGTTTTTCGAACTCTTTATATATTCTAGATATTAATCCTCTGTCAGAACAATAGCTAGTGAAGATTTTCTCCCATTCTGTGGGTTCTCTCTTCACATGCCTAATTATTTTCTTTGCTGTGCAGAAGCTTTTTAATTTGGAGTCATCCCATTTATTAACACTTAGCATTATTTCCTGAGTTTAGGGGTCCTATTGAGAAAGTCATTGCTTGTGCCTAAAGGCTGGAGTGTTGACCCTATGTTTTCTTCTAGGAGTTGCATAGTTTCCGGTCTAATTCTGAGGTTGATTTTTGTGCAGGGTGAGAAATAAGGATCTACTTTCATTCTTCTGCATAAGGATAACCAGTTGTCCCAGCACCATTTCCAATGCATAGTTTTAGAACCTTTGTTAAGGATCAGATGATTGTATCTGTGTGGATTTATATCTGTCTTGTTTTATACCATTGGTCTATGTGTCTGTTTTTATGTCAGTACCATGCAGGCTTTTTTTTTTTTTTTTTGAGTTTCAAGCATTTTAATAAACATTAAAAAGAGCATTATTCATGATGCATGACAGCAGATAGTCACATTGGTACCTTTTAGTCAGCAAATGTATGTATGCTTTTTTAAAAAAAATATTTATTTATTTGCTTTTAGTTGTACACAATGCCTTTATTTTTACGCGGTGCTGAGAATCGAACCTGGGCCATGCACATGCTAGGCGAGCGATCTACCGCTGAGCTACAACTCCAGCCCCATGTATGCTTTTTAATGCATCTTATCTTTTCATATTTGCTTTAAAAAAAAAAGATTGAGAACATGCTACTTTAAGTCATTACTGTATGTCATTACTATCTTTTCTTAAAATACTTTGTTCCAAGTGGAGAATTTAAACTTACCCAGGGAGTTTTCTCTTTTGACTACTGATAACTTGTCTCTTTCTCTTGCTTTTGTTCCTAGTCTGTCCTGGAGATAACAGCACATATAGAGGATTGTGTTGCACCTGTACCCTAAGTGTAGACAGAACAGGGGAGGTCTTTGCCCACTCCACCCCTCAGTCTTGCCAGAGGGTTGTGGTCATAGTCTCTGAGGAGACCAGGGCCCAGGTCTGAGGCTTTCTGGCATCATGGTACAAGTTGGGCAAGAGGCAAACCTCTGATATTTCTCTCTCTCTCTTTTTTTTTTTTTTTTTGTACCAGGGATTGAACCCAGGGGTCCTCTACCACTGAGCTACATCCCAGTCCTTTTTTTTTTTTTAAAGATTTTTTTTAATATTTATTTATTTGCTTTAGTTGTACACAATGCAATGCATTTATGTTTACGTGGTGCTGAGGATCGAACCTGGGCCGCGCACGTGCTAGGCGAACGCTCTACTGCTGAGCCACAACCCCAGCCCCCCAGTCCTTTTTTGTTTTGAAATAGGGTCTCACCAAGTTGATAAGGCTGGTGTCTAACTTGTCATGGATCCTCCTGCCTCAGTCTGCCGAGTCCCAAATCCCTGGGATTAAAAGTGCCTGTCTCCTTGCTGTTTTTCCGTACTGGGTTTTCTGCACTGGGTTTTGTGGGGAATAAATAATCTGGTACATGGCAAGCAAGCTAACTCTTTCTTCTCTGCCTTTCTTTGATATTCTCTTAGAACTTGAGGAAGTGTAGAACTGTAGGATGAAAATGCAAGTTGTCCCTCCCTTCCAAAGATGCACGTGAGAGAGCTGCTGTGGCAGGGAGAGGTATAGTGTTCACAGGAAACTGCCATGGTGAAAAAATGAAGCCAACGAAGTTAAAATGAGCCAGATTCCACAGTGAGGGGCTTAGACTTCTTTTGCTGAGGGGGTGAGGGCTATCAGAGAGTTAGTTCAGGGATAATTCTTCCCTCAAGGTCAAACATCATATTTGTTTCAATGCAGGTTGGGAGTCTACAGAGTAACAAATATCAGACTCCCCCACCCCCAACCCCACCCCCAGTACTGGGAAGATTGAACCCAGAGCCCCATGCACTGAACCTTTTTTTTTTTTTTTTAAATATTTATTTATTTACTTTAGTTGTACACAATGCAATGCATTTATGTTTACATGGTGCTGAGGATCGAACCCGGGCCACACACATGCGAGGCGAGCGCTCTGCCACTGAGCCACAACCCCAGCCCGCACTGAACCTTTTTATTTGTTATTTTGAGACAGCATATTGCTGAGTTGTCCAAGCTGCCTTAAACTTGTGATCCTCTTGCCTCAGCCTCCTGAGTAGCTGGCATTAGAGGTGTGTGTGACCATACCTAGCTTCAGAAATATTTGAAAACTGCACAGATTGCTTATCACATCCCTTTCACCTGAAATTCTTAACTTTGATATTCTCTGCAATAAAAGTAACTCATGTTCACATATCTCTCCTTTTGACAAGTTCTCAATGAAACCTGACTAATCTTCACCAAGTAGTCTTTTAGGAATTATAAAGGAAACTAAAATTACACTGTGAATTCAGCTACCAGCTGAAGGAAACAATTTGAATGATAAAGAGGTTTATTGTTTACAGTGTCATAATTTTTATTCTGTGAAATGAAGTGAAAGCATAATGCAAAGAAAATTATGTTTGTTGTGTGTGTATTTTCTTGGTTTGTGGTGTATCTATGTGTGTACACACGTGTGGGAAATAATTTCCTAATTGCACAGGGTTTTACTTATTTTTGTACTTAGGATTGGATCTGGGACTTCATGCATTAGCACTCTACCATTGATCTACGGACGTACTTTTTATTCTATTTGAGACAGGGTCTTACTAAATTGCCCAGGATGGCTTTGAATCTATGATCTTCTGTTCTTAGCTTCCCAAGTAGCTTGGGATTACAGGTGTAAACCACAGAGACCTGCTAGGTGTTTCTTCCAGTTCCTCCTCCTTCTCCATCTTCTTCTTCCTCTTCCTCTTCCTCTTCCTCCTCCCCTTCCCCTCTTCTTTCCACCCACCTCCTTCCTCTCCTTTTCCTCCTCTTCTTCCTTCTTCTTCTTCTTCTTTTTTTTTTTTTTTTGGTGATACTGGAGATTGAACCCAGGACCACTCACATGCTAGGCAAGCCCTCTACCACCAAGCTATATCCCTAGCTTCCTGAATCTCTTTTAAGAATGTTATCTGGTGCTGGATGTGGTGGTGCAAGTCTGTATTCCTAGCAACTCAGGAGGCTGAGATAGGAGTGATAGTTCGAAGCTGCCCTAAGCAATTTAGCAAGACCATTAGCAACTTGGTGAGATCCTGTCTCAAAAAATAAAAAGGAGCCGGGCACGGTGGCGCACGCCTGTAATCCCAGCACTTTGGGAGGCTGAGGCAGGAGGATCGCGAGTTCAAAGCCAGCCTCAGCAATGGCGAGGCACTTAGCAACTCAGTGAGACCCTGTCTCTAAATAAAATACAAAAAAGGGCTGGGGATGTGACCCAGTGGTCAAGTGCCCCTGAGTTCAATCCCCGGTACCACACACACACACACACACACACACACACACACACACACAAAAGGAGCCAGTGGCACACGCCTCCGCCATTTAGTGAGGCCCTAAGTAACTTAGTGGGACCCGATCTCAAAATAAAATATAAGCCGGGCGCGGTGGCGCACGCCTGTAATCCCAGCACTTTGGGAGGCTGAGGCAGGAGGATCGCGAGTTCAAAGCCAGCCTCAGCAATGGCGAGGCACTTAGCAACTCAGTGAGACCCTGTCTCTAATAAAAACACAAAAAAGGGCTGGGGATGTGGCCCAGTGGTCAAGTGCCCCTGAGTTCAATCCCTGTTACCACAAAAAAAAAAAAAAATAAATAAATAAATAAAAAAAATATATATAAAGGGCTGGGGATATGGCTCAGTGGTTGAGCACTGCTGGGTTCAATGCTTGGTACCAAAAAATAAAATAAAATGGGCTGGGGTTGTGGCTCAGCAGTAGAGCGTTTGCCTAGCACGTTTGAGGCCCAGGTTCAATCCTCAGCACCACATAAAAATAAAGGCATTGTGTACAACTAAAACAAATAAAATAATATTTAAAATAAATAAATAAATAAAATGGGATGGGGATGTAGCTCAGTGGTAAAGGGTTACTGAGTTAGATTCCCAGTACCAAAAAAAAAAAAAAAAAAAAAAAAAGTAGCGGGGGGTGGGTATGTGTAGGGGGGGTGGCGCAAGCCTGTAATCTCAGCATTTGGGAGGCTGAGGCAGGAGGATAGTGAGTTAAAAGCCAGCCTCAGCAATGGTGAGGCACTTAGCAACTCAGTGAGACCCTGTGTCTAATAAAATACACAAAAAAAGCCTGGGATGTGGCCCAGTGGTTGAGTGCCCCCGAGTTAAAAAAAAAAAAAAGAATGTTATCTGTAGCAGTGTGGTGTCAAATGTCTGTAATTCCAGTTATTGGGGTAGGGGTGGGACATCAGAGGGTGGAGGATTCCAAATTCAAGGTTAGCCTCAGCAACTTGATGAGACACAGTCCCAAAATTAGTTCAGAGGTGGAACACCCTGGAGTTAGTCTCCAGTACCACAAAAAAAAAAAAAAAAAAAAAAAAAAAAAAAAAAAGGTGGTGAGATTAACAGCAGGAGTTACTTGTAATGTTTTTCTTGTATACATTTGAAAATGTTGTCATCATTTTATTTTTTAATTTAATTTTTATTTATTTATTTATTTTTGGTACCAGGGATAGAACTCAGGGGCACTCGACCACTGGGCCATATCCCTGGCCCTTTTTTTGTATTTTTATTTAGAGACAGGGTCTCACTGAGTTGCTAAATAAGCGCCTCACCATTGCTGAGGCTGGCTTTCAACTCTCAATCCTCCTGCCTCAGCCTCCCAAGTGCTGAGATTATAGGCGTGTGCCACTGCACCTGGATAATTTTTATTTTTTCAATTAATTAATTAATTTTACAGTAGAATGCATTTTGACACATTGCACACAAATGGAGCACAACTTCTCATTTCCTCTAGCTGTACATGGTCCAGAGTCACTCCACTGGTGTAATCATACATGCATATAGGGTAATAATGTCTGTCTCTTCTACCTTCCTTCCCACCCTCACAACCCCGCCCCTCCCCTCTCTCCCATTACACAAACCAAAGTTCCTTCATTCTTCCCTATCCCCCTGACCCACTATGTATCAGCATCCACTTATCAGAGAAAATATTCAGGTGTTGGTTTTTTGGGATTGGCTTATTTCATCTAGCATGATATTCTCAAGTTCCATCTATAATTTACTGCAAATACCATAATTTCGTTTTTCTTTAAGGCTGAGTAATATTCCATAGTATATGTGTACCACATTTTCTTTATCCATTCCTCTGTTGAAGGGCATCTAGATTGGTTCCATAGTTTACCTATTGTGAATTGAGCTGCTATAAACATATGTTGATTTTTTAAAAAATCTTAGTTGTATACAATGCCTTTATTGATTTTTACATGGTGCTCAGGATCAAACCCGGGACACACACATGCTAGGCAAGCACTTTACCACTGAGCCACAACCCCAGCCCCATATGTTGATTTTAAGTCCTTTGGGTATAAACCAAGGAGAGAGATAGCTGGGTCAAATTGGGGATCCATTCCAAGTTTCCTGAGGTATCTCTATACTGCTTTCCATAGTGGTTGTACCAATTTGCAGTCTCACCAACAATGTATGAGTGTACCTTTTCCCCCACATCCTTGCCAACATTTATTGTTGCTTGTATTCTTGATAAATGCCATTCTGATTGGAGTGAGATGAAATCTTAAGAGTAGTTTTAATTTGCATTTCTCTAATTGCTAGAGATGATAAACATTTTTCATATGTTTGTTGATTGATTATATTTCTTCTTCTGTAAAGTATTCAGTTCCTTAGCCCATTTATTGATTGGGTTATTTGTTTTTTTGGTGTTAAGTTTTTTGAGTTCTTTATATATCCTGGAGATTAGTACTCTGTCTGAGATGCATGTGGTGAGGATTTTTTCCCATTCTGTCGGCTCTTTCATCTCATTACTGATTGTTTCCTTTGCTGAAAAGAAGCTTTTTAGTTTGAATCCATCCCATTTATTGATTCTTGATTTTACTTCTTGTGCTTTAGGAGTCTTATTCAGGAAGTCAGGTCCTAAGCCAACATGATTAAGATTTGGGCCTACACTTTCTTCTATTAGGCACAGAGTCTCTGTTCTAGTGTCTACATCTTTAATACACATTGAGTTGATTTTTGTTCAGGGTGAGAAATAAGGGTCTACTTTCATTCTTCTACATATGGATAACCAGTTGTCGCAGCACCATCTATAATGTATATTTTTAGCACCTTTGTCAAAGACCAGATGATTGTATTTGTGTGGGTTTGTATCTGTGTCTTCTGTTTTATACCATTGGTTTATGTGTCTGTTTTTATACCAGTATTATGTACTTTTTATTACTATACTCTGTAGTAAATTTGAGGTCAGGTATTGTGATGCCTCCAGCATTGCTTTCTTGGCTTAAAATTGCTTTGGCTTGGGCTGGGGTTGTGGCTCAGCGGCAGAGCGCTCGCATTGAACGTGCGCGGCCTGGGTTCGATCCTCAGCACCACGTAAACATAAATACATTGCATTGCGTACAACTAAAGTAAATAAATAAATATTTTTAAAAATTGATTTGGCTTTTCTGGGTCTTCTATTCCAAATGAATTTTAGTATTGTTTTTTCTAGTTCTGTGAAAAATATCATTGGTATTTTGATGGGCATTGTACTACATATGTATATTGCTTTTGGTAGTATGGCCATTTTTTTTTTTTTTTTTTTTTTTTTTTTTGGTGGTACCGGGGATTGAACTCAGGGGCACTCAACCACTGGGCCACATCCCCAGCCCTTTTTTCTATTTTATTAGAGACAGGGTCTCACTGAGTTGCTAAGTGCCTCACCATTGCTGAGGCTGGCTTTGAACTCGCGATCCTCCTGCCTCAGCCTCCCAAAGTGCTGGGATTACAGGCGTGCGCCACCGCGCCCGGCTGGTAGTATGGCCATTTTAACAATATTAATTCTGCCTATCCATGAACATGGGAGGTCTTTCGATATTCTGAGGTCTTCTTCAATTTTGTTCTTCAATGTTCTATAGTTTTCATTGTAAAGGTCTTTTCACTTCCTCTTTCAACTCCTTGGTTACATGTATTCCTAGGGTTTTTTTTTTTTTTTTTTTTTTTTTTGGTACCGGGGATTGAACTCAGGGGCACTCGACCACTGGGCCACATCCCAGCCCTTTTTTGTATTTTATTAGAGACAGGGTCTCACTGAGTTGCTAAGTGCCTCGCCATTGCTGAGGCTGGCTTTGAACTCGCGATCCTCCTGCCTCAGCCTCCCAAAGTGCTGGGATTACAGGCGTGCGCCACCACGCCCGGCCCTTCCTAGGGTTTTAATTTTATTTTTGAGGCTATTGGGAATGGAATTGTTTTCTGGATTTCTTTCTCAGCAGATTTGTTGTTGGTATATAGGAAAGCTATTGATTTTGTATGCTGATTTTGTAACCTACTACTTTGCCAATTTTGTTTATTAGCCCTGGAAGTCTTTTAGGGGAGGTTTTTTGTTTGTTTGTTTGTTTTTGTTTGTTTTGTTTTGTTTTGCATCCTGTAGGTATAGGATCATATCATTCATATCACCTGTAACCAGTGTTTTTTTTTTTTTTTTTTTTTTTTTTTTTTTGTGGTACCGGGGATTGAACTCAGGGGCACTCGACCACTGGGCCACACCCCCAGCCCTTTTTTGTATTTTATTTAGAGACAGGGTCTCACTGAGTTGCTAAGTGCCTCGCCATTGCTGAGGCTGGCTTTGAACTCGCAATCCTCCTGTCTCAGCCTCCCAAAGTGCTGGGATTACAGGCGTGCGCCACCGCGCCTGGCTAGCAGTGGTAATTTGACTTCTTCCTTTCCTATTTTTATCTCTTTTATTTCCTTCTTTTGCCTAATTGCTCTAGCTAGAATTTTTTAGCACATCATAAATAGGAGTGGTGAGAGTGGACATCCCTGTTTTGTTAATATTTGTAAAATTTTGCAAATCTAGAGGAATGGGTGATTTCTTCAAGAAATTTGGTCAGAAAAGCCTCAAACACACTAATAAACATAGAAGAGAGGAGCATAAAAGAATAAGATTTGGCAAATGACCAGCATTTATGCTTTAACTAATTCAATTTAATTAAAATTAAAACATTTTAAGTAATGCATGCTAAAACCTGCTTATTGCTTTGACAGACCTATATGTAACTGTCTCTGGATCCACTCCCTAACAATCTTTTCATATTTTCTTTTTTTTAATATTTATTTTTTAGTTGTAGTTGGACACAATACCTTTATTTTATTTATTTATTTTTACGTGGTGCTGAGGATCGAACCCAAGGCCATGCACATGCTAGGCGAGCACTCTACAGCTGAGCCACAACCCCAGCCCTTTTTTCATATTTTCTATTTCTTCTCCTCCCACACCTTCTTTCACCTGAGCAAAAGCCTTTAAATTTTTGTTTAGGATTGGAAATAGGTACAAGACAGGAAGTAATTTCTAATAGATTATTTGCTTATAAAATTATCATATTTTCTATTCATACATGAGCAACAAATGTATTCCATTACATTATTTTAGAACACTTAATTTAGCTTTTAAGTGTTTTAATTTTTATTCAAATGAAATTGTAACACTTCATGGAACATAAAAAGGCAAAGAAAAAACAGAATTATCAACCATATCCACTTAATTCCTAATTCTTTGAGGCCTAAACTAAGACAAGAAAAAGCCAATAAACAAAAGAAAGAGTAAGAGATTTTGTTTATGAAAATGGCTATTAAGCACTGTAAACAACAACAAGAAAATGGCTGTTCATTTGGAACAAAATATATACATCTTGCCCTTTTATGTAAGAGCTGTAAATACTCAGTGTTCTGGTATATATAATTTGGAATGATTTGATTCTGTAAAAGCAAGACATTTCTGGAGGATGGTCAGAAATATTGAACATCTTAACATTTTTTTTCATTATTCTAAAACATCATTATAACCTTGAGTTTTCAACAATTATTTTCCTTCACACACCAAAAATGAATAGTGGTAGTATCTCCTGTCTGTTTACTTACTTGGGTTCTCTCCCAGCTAGGATCATCTGGAAAATGCCCACACACGCACCCCTTTTGCCTTCCCAGTATTCGGGGTTGGGATCTAGCCTCTCCAGAACATCAAAAGCTTTGGCTGAGTAGTAAAACTGGCCCATCTAAATAAAAGAAAGTGCTATGGTAATATCTGTAGTCAAAAAATTGGACACAAATCATACAGATTACATGAAATAGAACTGTATGAAATAAGTGATATGGGTAAATATTGATTTTCAGTTAGCAAATTAAATAAATTTCAACTCCTAACTAAAATAAGAAGGAAAGGCACAGTTTGAGGGCAGATTCAGTTTAAATCAGTTTCCCTTCATTCCATTTTCAATAGTGTAATTTTTTTTTTTTTACACATAGTCGAGTTATACTGCCATCAACCCTTGTTATTTCTTCTAATTATATTTGAATCTTGAGGATAAACCCTAATGACTGATTTGAACTGGGTATTTTTCAAGTCTCCTTAATACATTCTTTTTACATTACTACTACAATTCATCTTATATTAATCTGATCATGTTTAATTCAAGAGTAGTCTTTCTCTGTTCTTGTTCCTAAATTCTCAAAATGTCTAGATGTACCCTGACCATTAGTCTAAACACTCAGTTTCTTAAATATGTAATCCATTTTGACAGACACCTTTCCCAAGTATAGTACACATTTCTTGACCTTTTGGAACAGGCTGAAGACCATAAAGTTTTTGCTTTGATGAGTTTTTTTGTTTTGACTGGTAATCATAAATGCACATTGCCAACAACTTCACTTAGGGTTCCAAACTGCTGGGCAACCTCTTCACTCAGTGTGGTTTGCTTACTTCTCTATTCCTTCTATAAACTGTTTTTCTAAACCTTTGGCAATTTCCTAAAGGCCTCTACTGCATTCTTAGTTTAGCTCAATTTTATACTTTACAGGGAAAACATAAGTTTCTGCCCTTCACTTCAAATAATACTTACAACTTCATTCATCTTCTCCTTCTTTCTGCCTAGCTCTCTCTTATTCTTTTCAAGGTTAATCCTTCTACCTATGTTGTCCTAAAATATTTTATTAAAAATATCACAAATATATAATGGCACAGGAAACATACATGTACAGCTTACTAACTATAATGTGAAAATAAATGTGTCCATCACTCAGGTCAAGACACTAAGACAAAATCAAAGCTCTCTGTGTGTCACTGCCAGACCATTATCATCTCCCTTCCCCACCAAGAGGTAACTATTATTCTCTTGTAGTCATTAATTCTTTGACTTTCTTTATAGTTTTGCCTTCTATCTATACATCTTAAACAATATGTTAGTTTTGCCTCTCGAACTCTAGATATGTGAAATAATACTGCAATATTCTTTTTGGGGGAGTACCAGGGATTGAACTCAGGGGCACTCAACCAATGTGCCACATGCCCAGCCCTATTTTTATTTTATTTAGAGATGAGGTCTCACTGAGTTGCTTAGTGCCTTGCCATTGCTGAGGCTGGCTTTGAACTCACAATCCTCCTGCCTCAGCCTCCTGAGCCACTGGGATTACAGGCATGTGCCACTGCACCTGGCTTATAATATTCTTTTGTGTCTTGCATCTGACTCAACATTATATTTGTAAGATGCATTTACATTGCTATAATTGGTTCATTTCTTTGAAAAAACATATTTTGAAATAACTATAGATCTATAGATAGTTACAAAGATAGAGGTTATATGTACCTTTTATCCAGTCTCCCCCAATGGTTATGGCTTATGTAAATACACTACAGTATTCAAAATATCAAAACCAGGAAATTGACATGGGTCCTGTGTGTTGATAATAGTCCTGTCATTTTGCCACGTGTGTGGATTCATATATGTACCACCACTATTAAGATACAGAACTAGGGCTGGGGTTGTGGCTCAGCGGCAGAGCGCTCGCCTTGCACGTGCGTGGCCCAGGTTCGATCCTCAGCACCACGTAAACATAAATGCATTGTATTGTGTACAACTAAAGTAAATAAATAAATATTTAAAAAAAAAAAAGATACAGAACTATTCTGTCACCACAAAGATTTGGTTACTATTCATAGTTACACTATGCCCTTCCTTGCTCACCACCCCTAACCTGTAGCAACCATATATTTGTTCTCTATCTGTATAATTTTGTCATTTCAATAGTGTCCGTCCTTCCTTCCTTCCTTCCTTCCTTCCTTCCTTCCTTCCTGGGGATTGAATCCAGGGGTGCTTAATCACTGACCCACATCCACAGCTCTTTTGTAAATATTCTATTTAGAGGCAGGGTCTTGCTGAGTTACTTGGGGCCTTGCTAAGTTGCTGAGGCTGGCTTTGAACTTGTGATCCTCCTGCCTCAGCCTCCTGAGCCACTGGGATTAGAAGCATGCTCCGCCATTCCCAGAAAGAATGTTATATTTCACATACATATAAAAACAAATGGTATGGTACCCTTTGAGATTGGATTTTTTTACACAGCATAATGTCCTTATTCCTTGTTAATCCAAGTTACTGGTTTATCAATAGTTGGCTATTATTATGGTCATCCTGCAAAAGCAGAAGGGACCCCCCACCCAAAGTTTGATTTTGGTATTGAGAGTGGTGATGTCACATATACCCAAGGGGTATGAAAAGGTTTCTTACATACATAATTGAGGTCTCTCTCAAGAGCAGAGCAGACCTCTCAAGCAGGTCTTATATGGCCTGAGAAAGCAGGAAAAGGATTCTGGCCTGGGGTTAGAGGTGAAGACCAGGTGAGGGATCCTGAGCTGGGTCAGGGCTTGTTTGAATCACCCAATGGCAACAAGGGAGGCAGCATCACAGCTTGCTTTCTTTTCTTTCTTTTTTTTTTTTTTTTTAATATTTATTTATTTGCTTTAGTTGTACACAATGCAATGCATTTATGTTTACGTGGTGCTGAGGATCAAACCCGGGCCGTGCACGTGCTAGGCGAGTGCTCTACCGCTGAGCCACAACCCCAACCCTAATCCAGGCTTTCTTATCATTTTGTCCAGATGTGGGACCCAAAGGGACGAGGGAGGGGTGAGGCTTAAAAGCTCTCAGTACTCAAACGTCAGGAAATGCAGTCAGACCCCTCATCAGTTTCTTTCTACTTGTTTAACCATTCACCTATATAAAGACTTTGTTTTTAGTTTGACACTATTACAAATAAAGCTACTATTAACATTTGGGTGTTTGTGTGGATAGAGGTTTCTATTTCTCTGGGACAAATGTACACAAGTGCAATTACTGGGCCATCCTTGTAAGCATGTGTTTGTATGAGTCCTTCTAGTGAATCATCAAACTAGTGGGTGGCTGTGAGACAATACTGCCAAACTGTTTTTCACGGTAGTTATTTTCCTTTGACTTTAACACTATCATGTTCTTATCTCCTCTGCAGCTTTACTCCTTCAAAAATGCCTATACTCTCTTGAATCTTTAATCTCCTTTATCCTTAGCCTATGGTGTAATTTTACCCATCATTCTAAAAGAAAATGAATTCTCCACCCCAACTCTCCTAAATCCATACCGTTTTTCCCTTTTAAGTTGGCATCACAATTTTTTTCCCTTATCCTCAAAATCATGAATTTAATGACTCTGGTCAACATTATACTCATTACACCTGTTTTCTAATCTTTTTCTCTACCTGCTACTGCCATTTCAGTTCTTGTATATTTCTATCTAGATACAGAATTTAACATTCCGCTTCCTTGGCTTGTGATAAATAGGAACTACAAAAAGAGTAATGAAAATCATTATTTCTTCTCCCAATTTTTCTAAATACTTTTTTGGGTTTACTCTGTGAATTTCCTAATTGTATAATCTCTATTGGGAGCTCCAATGATACTTGGTATTTAATAAATCTAAAGTTGAAATCATTTCCTGTCTTTTAATGTTTTTCTTTCCTCCGCCTTCCCTAAGTTACTTAACTACATTACTGCCCACCGAATCATGTTAAACTATTATTTTCAAGTTTCCAGTGTCTTGAATCCTTCTCTACTAATGGCCATTCACTTCTTTCTTTGGTAATGATTCACTTTGAAACTTGCTGTTATTGATTAGCTTAACACTGTATTCTCTTTATCTGATATTTTCCCATCTTTTTAATAGGATGAGATATTCCAAAAATAGAAATTTCTAGGATTTGAGGCTAATGTTGGTAAGAAATTTGTAATCTACAAGATAAGGCCTCAAACTACTTTTCTCTGGGGCTCAGTGGTAGAGTGCTCGCCTTGCACATGTGAGGCACTGGGTTTGATCCTCATCACCACATATAAATAAATAAATAAATAAATAAATAAAGGTAATGTGTCTATAACTAAAAAAAGAAATTAAAAAAAAAACTACTTTTCTCTGTCTTTTCAACTACCCCCAACCCATCTCTCTCCCCCAATATCTCTCCCTCTCTTTCTCACACACATACACACACACATACACAAACTAGTATTTTTGTTAAATATGACTGCTTTCTTTTCCCTGTTTATGGTTCCTTTGTATTTCCTGTCTACAATTTATACCTTAATATTCCTCAAGGTTTGGTTTGCAACACTTCTCAATTTATTTCCTTACTTGATAAAGCTCACTGTTTTTGAGGATCTCAATTACTACTTAAATGTTGCCAGTGATTCCCAATCTATGTCTCTAGACATAATTTCAGAATCAAATTTCCAACCACCAGATGAATACATGAATGATACCTATAAATACTGTCCACCTCTGGAGTTCAGTTAATTTATAAACTTAAGTCTAGTGTTAATTTATAAGAAGGATATTTCTGATATCAGTATGCAAAAATATTCTCACCAATAACCACTTAGGCTCTAGGACATTTCCCCTAATATTTAGCCACTGCAGCAATGTAATGCTCATTTTCAATTTTCCCTTTACTATCTCTCAAACTCACCTTGTAACAGTCATTAGCAATGAGCTGTAAAAGACTAAAGGACTCGCCAGAGGTTTCCATCTTGAGATAAAGTTCCCAAGCTAGTCTTGGTTTCTTATTCATGATATCTACAAAAGGAAACAAATAATTATGGCTTTTAAGTAAAAAAGAAATAACTTCTGGTTGGGGGTGATGGTATACACCTATAATCCCAGCTACTGGGGAGGCTGAGGAAGGAGGATTGCAAGCATGAGATCAGCATGGGCAACTTACGGAGACCCTGTCTCAAAATAAAACTTTAAAAGGGCTGGAGATATAAGCTCAGTGCTAGAGTAGTTGCCTAGTATGCACAAGGCCCTGGCCTCAATCCCAGTACTGAAACAAAACAAAACAAACAAAAAAAACAGAAAAAGGAAAAAAGAAAGAAGAAAGGAAATAACTTTTGCATATTGTTATTCTATGAATTTAGATCTATATCCTAAATATATAAAGTGTGGTAGAATACCCTTACATGGAAATCTTGCAATGTTGGCATTAAGCTGGCTGTCTACTAGAATTCTACCATATTTAAAATATTTCAGGGGCTGGGGTTGTGGCTCAGCGGCAGAGCGCTCGCCTCGCATGTGCGCGGCCCGGGTTCGATCCTCAGCACCATGTAAACATAAATGCATTGCATTGTGTACAACTAAAGTAAATAAATAAATGTTTAAAAAATATATTTCAGATTCACATAATTGTCTTTTAGATTGGGTTGATTTCTTGTAGTTTCCACTTTGCTAATTTGCTTAAGAGGACACCTATCATTCATTCAATCCTGTTCACAGTTTCAGTTTACGCAGAAAACCTATCTGCTGGGCTGGGGTTGAAGCTCAGTGGTAGAGCACTTGCCTAGTAAGTGTGAGGCACTTGAGTTTGACCCTCAGCACCACATAAAAATAAATAAATAAATAAAATAAAGGAATTATGTTCATCTACAACTAAAAATATTTTTAAAAAAAGAAAAGAAAAGAAATAGAAAACCTAATTGCTAAAATTTTCCTGTGGCTACAAAAAGAAAGAAAAAAAAAATCAATGAATATTTGAAATCCGAGTGAAAAAAAAAAAAAAGGAGCAAGAAAAAATAATGAGAGTGCTTATAGACTATCTAGTATATAAAAAGATTACAGTTTTGACATTTTGGCACTTTTTAGGCCTAAAAAGCGAAAAGGTAAATCAGTGTGTATCATTTCACAAACAACATGGTACACTGACAGTTTGGAAACCCTAACAAGGTAGAAGAACTTGACATTTTTCAGGACTATCAGTAGTAGGTCAGTGTTGAATGTTGCAACTAATCATAGGATAAACTTTCATAACACTTTTACATGGCAACTCTTACTGAGTAGCATTAACAATCTTTAATTTCAATGTTTACTCATTCTATAGAAAAAAAATACAAGAAATGCTTAAAGATTAGACAATGCTTAATGTAATTTCAAAACAGATTATAAAATAAGAAAAATAAAAAGAAAATTATTGCTAGTATTTATGAGAAGACTCACAGCACCGAGCTAACCAACTGAGGTAAATGTAATCATTTTTCATCTTCTCACTTTGAATCAAGAGAAACACCTGCAACAAGAGGAAAGAAAGGGAATAAACTTGAGAACGGTTTTGTAATAAAAACATACATTATCAGCTTGCCTTCGATTGATGATCCATATGGCCTTATAGATTAATAACAAAACTAAATTAAAGAATTCAAATGAAGGGCTGGGGTCGTGGCTCAGCGGTAGAGCGCTCGCCTAGCACGTGCACAGCCCGGGTTCGATCCTCAGCACCACGTAAACATAAATGCATTGTATTGTGTACAACAAAAGCAAATAAATAAATATTTTTAAAAAAATTCAAATGAATTATTTTGAAAAATTCAAACCAATCAATCTATGGAGTTTGAAATCAGGACAGTTGGCCCTGGGGGAAGGGAATGACTGACAAAGGAGATGAGGGGTTTCAAGGGTTATGATGATATTGTTTCATGATCAGGTGATAATAATATAGGTATGTTAACTTCATGAAAATTCATCAAAGGGTATACTTGTTATTTGTATACTTTTCTATACATGTTATACTTATATAAAACTTATGAAAAAGGGTAAATATTAATATTCTAAAACCTATGTGTGTATTCACATTGTACTTCTCAAACATAATCTAAGAACAAAAGAATCATTAATAGTTCTTTACCCTCGATCATTTTATTCTAGTGAGAAAAAGATAAAGCTTCTTTTAGATATAATCATTCAAATGTCTTCAAAAGCAGGAGACTTAGCTGGGTGTGGTGGCGCACGCCTGTAATCCCAGAACTTTGGGAGGCTGAGGAAGTGAAGATCGCCAGTTCAAAGCCAGCCTCAGCAATGGTGAGGCACTTAGTGAGACCCTGTCTCTAAATAAAATACAAAAAAAAGGGCTGGGGCCGGGCGTGGTGGCGCACGCCTGTAATCCCAGCACTTTGGGAGGCTGAGGCAGGAGGATCGCGAGTTCAAAGCCAGCCTCAGCAATGGCGAGGCACTTAGCAACTCAGTGAGACCCTGTCTCTAAATAAAATACTAAAAAGGTCTGGGGATGTGACCCAGTGGTCAAGTGCCCCTGAGTTCAATCCCCGGTACCACAAAAAAAAAAAAAAAAAAAAAAAAGGGGCTGGGGATGTGACCCAGTGGTTGAGTGCCCCTGAGTTCAATCCCTGGTGCCACACCAAAAAAAAAAAAAAAAAAAAAAAAAAAAAAAAAAAGCAGGCATCTTAGTAAATGTCATTCTTTATAAAAACAACAATTGGTACCCACCTCTTCACCCTCACTGGTGTTACCTGTTGCTGCTTTGGCTTGGGCATAATTAAAGTTAAAGATGTCATCATTATAGAAGTAACTCTGTAAAACATCCCAAGAATGGCCATAATGAGCATTAACATATAAAACATAAAACCATTAGTTACATTGGATAAATACATAAATAATCTCAAGGAATTAGATTAGTTCCTTGATGTCACTAATGCCACCAGAGAAAAAAGGGCTATCTTACATGTAAGAGTATCTTAACTTCTGACACATTATTTGTAGTATTTCATACATACAGTCATATAGATAATTCTATACTAACCTTAAATGAATTGAGATAAATCAAGACATCATCAAATTGCTTAAGCAGGAAGAAACATGAAGCCATGCATTGCCTCCCTGGAATTGTATCTGAAATGGAGGGGGGAAAGAACCCATGTAAGTTAATGAAACTAAAAGCTCTCTTTAGTTGAAATTTGAGTTATTTTACAATTTAGAAATAGGAATATATTCCAAGATATCTTTGTAGATTCTGCAATTACAGATTCTGTTTAGTGGATCAAGCCCCAGAATAACAGAGGGCACAACACTTTAGTGACTATAATCTCTCTGGGGGTTAACTCCTGAAGTACAAAATGAACAAGTATTCTGCAGGTACACTGGCTACGGTATTCCCCAGATCATTTTTTAAAAATATTTATTTATTTGTTTTAGTTGTACACAATGCCTTTTTTTTTTTTTTTTTTTTTTTTTTTTTGTGGTACCGGGGATTGAACTCAGGGGCACTCGACCACTGGGCCACATCCCCAGCCCTTTTTTGTATTTTATTTAGAGACAGGGTCTCACTGAGTTGCTAAGTGCCTCGCCATTGCTGAGGCTGGCTTTGAACTCGCGATCCTCCTGTCTCAGCCTCCCAAAGTGCTGGGATTACAGGCGTGCGCCACCACGCCCGGCTGCCTTTATTTTTATGTGGTGCTAAGGATTGAACCTGGGCCGTGCATGTGCTAGGCAAGTGCTCAACCGCTGAGCCACAACCCCAGTCCCTCCCCAGATCATTTAAAAAAAATTTTTTTTAGTTGTAGATAGACACAATACCTTTATTTATTTTTCTAGTTGTAGATGGACACAATATCTTTTTATTTATTTATTTTTATGTGGTGCTGAGGATCAAACCCAGTGCCTCACATGTGCTATAGGCAAGCACTCTACCTCTAAGCCACAATCCCAGCACCCCCAGATCATTTTTCAGGGTTTTGATTTTCTCATCCAACTCTAACATCTGCACAATTAATATGTCTTGATCTCCTTTATCACTTGTCCAAGACAACCTAGCACTTCCAATATAAAATGGAGAAATAACTTTTCATAGAACCAGTTGATTCTCATCCCAATCCAACTTTCTGTCTGGTATCAGTCTCCTATTTGAGGTAGTAGAGGACTAGTATAACCTTTACCCCTGCCACAGGCATTCCCAAGACTCTACCAAGTTCAATTTTTTTTCATAGAACTTATCACAGTCTGATATACCATATAATCTATTTATGTATTATGTTCCCAATCTATCTGTTCCACAAGACTGTAAGCTCCATAAGGGTAAGGAGTTTTGCTCTTTTTTTTTTTTTTTTTTTTTTTTTTTTTTGTGGTACCGGGGATTGAACTCAGGGGCACTTGACCACTGGGTCACATCCCCAGACCTTTTTGTATTTTATTTAGAGACAGGGTCTCACTGAGTTGCTAAGTGCTTCCCCATTGCTGAGACTGGCTTTGAACTCGCGATCCTCCTGCCTCAGCCTCCCAAAGTGCTGGGATTACAGGCGTGCGCCACCGCGCCCGGCTAGTTTTGTTCATTTTGTTTACTGGTATATCCATCCCCAATACCACAATAAATTTTTGTTAGATGGATGAATGAATAAAACAGGGAAAGAAAATATTATTTCACAAACAGTATTAGTGAAATAGCTGTGACTATCCCAAGGGTAATAAAAATATTTAACAATCAGTTCAGCATGAATAACATTAATCAGAATAGATTCCAGCCATAGACAACTGGTATAAGCAACCAGATCAATTCATATAGGCTATCAGCGATAGAGAGCTTGTCTCGCATGTGGGAGGCCCTGGGTTCGATCCTCAGCACCATACAAATAAAATAAAGGTATTGTGTCCACCTACAACTAAAATTTTTTTAAAATATTTATTTATTTACTTTAGTTGTACACAATGCAATGCATTTATGTTTACGTGGTGCTGAGGATCGAACCCGGGCCACGCACGTGCAAGGCGAGTGCTCTACCACTGAGCCACAACCCCAGCCCCCCTCTACAGTTCTTCACATATGTTTTTTAAAAAAATTTTTTAGGGCTGGGGTTGTGGCTCAGCAGCAGAGCGCTCGCCTTGCACGTGCGCGGCCCGGGATCGAGCCTCAGCACCACATAAAAATAAATGCATTGTGTACAACTAAAGCAAATAAATAAATATTAAAAAAAAAAAAAAAAGAACTGTAGAGGGCTGGGGATATAACTCAGTTGGTAGAGTGCTTGCCTCACATGCACAAGGTTCCAGCACCACACAAAAAAAGAACTGTTTAAAATTCAATAAAATGGCAGGGTGTGGTGGCACACACCTATAATCCCAGTGCTTGGGAGGCTGAGGCAAGAAGATTGCGAGTTCAAAGCCAGCCTCAGCAATGGCGAGGCACTTAGCAACTCAGTGAGACCCTGTCTCTAATAAAATACAAAAAAGGGCTGGGGATGTGGCCCAGTGCTTGAGTGCCCCTGAGTTCAATCCCCGGTACCAAAAAAAAAAACACCCCTCCCACACACACACACAAAAAAAAACCCTCTCATGATCTAAAGAGTAAATATATACTAATTTACTTATTTATTCTCTCATTACACTTCAGCTAAGATATTCAGAAAAGATAATTACAATATTCTGATCTCCCGCTTCCCACTTCATAATGTGAAGCCTAACATATATCCCTAGACAAAAATAATGAAACTTCACCAGTCAATATTACCCAACTCCAATTGTGAGTCATGCTCATTAGTATAGATTTCAAACATACCACATTCACTAGCTGATCCTCCCACCAACTGGAAGAACTGCTGGGCAATTTTCATATGATCCCTCTGAAAAACAAAACAGAGCTGATGCAGAAGATAAGGTAAAAATATTTTATGTGTATTGTACTTTATGGTTCTGATATTTGTCAGGATTTAACATATATCCTTATTTTAAATCATGACTAAAATAATATTGATTCTTACTAGCAAAAACAACCATAAAGTGATAATCTGAAATTGAATGTAAATTTTTGCAGGGTCAGACAGAAAAGAAGAAGAAAAATCCAGTCCCCCAAGTCTGTTCTAAAAGTACCTGCCTTAAATAAATTCATTTACTCATTCTTCAAGAAATACTTAATTTTCTTTTTAATATTTATTTATTTGCCTTTAGTTGTACACAATGCGTTTATTTTTACATGGTGCTGAGGATCGAACCCGGGCAGCACACATGCTAGGCAAGCGCTCTACCACTGAGCCACATCCCCAGCCCCCTTAATATTCTTTTATCATACATTTGATCTTGGAGTAGAAGCTATGAATATCACAATGAGTGTTTTTTAAACTAACTTATTTATCAATAAGTGTTTACTGCATATCTATTATACAAGACACTATGGAATAAATTTGAGATAAAAAGATTTACTTATATCACACTTTGTTCCATAAAGAATTTAAAGGCCATATTAACAGGGATTAGAACCTAATTTAAGAGTTTTTTGGTGCTCATAAAATGTTTTCCTAGAGGTATCTGGGCGCGGTGGCGCATGCCTGTAATCCCAACAGGAGGATCTCAAGTTCAAAGCCAGCCTCAGCAATGGTGAGACACCTAGCAACTCAGTGAGACCCTGTCTCTAAATAAAATACAAAAAAGCTGCTGGGGATGTGGCCCAGTGATGGAGTGTCCCTGAGTTCAATTCCCAGTACCAAAAAAAAAAAAAAAAAAAAAGTTTTCCTAGAGGAATTAGGGGTATGATTTAAAGGTACAGCATATGGTTAGCAAGCGCAAGGACCTGGGTTCACTCCCAACACTTTTTTTTTTGGTACCGGGGATTGAACTCAGGGGCACTCGACCACTGGGCCACATCCCCAGCCCGTTTTTGTATTTTATTAGAGACAGGATCTCACTGAGTTGCTAGGTGCCTCACCGTTGCTGAGGCTGACTTTGAACTTGCCATCCTCCTGTCTAAGCCTCTCAAGTGCTGGGATTACAGGTATGTGCTACCACGCCCGGCTTCACTCCCAGGACCTTAAAAAAAAAAATACTTACCTGGAAAATTAATATTCCATGTTTTATAGATGCCAAAATTATACCTCAGAGATGTAAAAGGTTTTTTAAAAAACAGACACTGCTGCAAATGAGAATAAATCTTTGCAATTACCTTTTTGTTTGTTATTAAATATAAGCACTGTATAAAAATAGGGTACTTGGGGCTCGGGGTGTGGCTCAGTGGTAAAGTACCTGCTAAACACTTGTGAGGCACTGGGTTTGATTCTCAGCACCACATAAAATGAATGAATGAATGAATAAATATATTGTGTCCAAGTATAACTAATAATAATAATAAAGAATCGGACTCTTTTTAAACAAAGCATCAATTTTTAGGGTTAAAGCTTCATCTCTCTCTCTCTCTCTCTCTCTCTCTCTCTCTCTTTCTGGTCTTTTTTTTTTTTAATATTTAGTTATTTGCTTTAGTTGTACACAATACATTTGTCTTTTTTTTTTTTTTTTTTTTTTTTTGTGGTACCGGGGATTGAACTCAGGGGCACTCGACCACTGGGCCACATCCCCAGCCCTTTTTTGTATTTTATTTAGAGACAGGGTCTCACTGAGTTGCTAAGTGCCTCGCCATTACTGAGGCTGGCTTTGAACTCGCGATCCTCCTGCCTCAGCCTCCCAAAGTGCTGGGATTACAGGCGTGCGCCACCGCGCCCGGCAATGCATTTGTCTTTACGTGATGCTGAGGATCGAACCCGGGTCGCGCTCATGCTAGGCGAGCACTCCACCGCTGAGCCACAACCCCATCTCTCTGGTCTTTAAATAAAAGACTTTGTTGTTGTTTTTTAACAATGGAATCTAGATTGGTGGGTCTTTTTTTTTTTTTTTTTTTTTTTTTTTTTTGTGGTGCCAGAGGGGATTGGACCCAGGGCCTTGTGCATGCCAGGCAAACACTCTACCAACTGAGGTACATCTGCAGCCCTGGATTGGATTGGAAGTTTTGTAGACATAAAAGGAACTGTAGAAGAGGGGCTGGGGTTGTGGCTCAGTGGTAGAGTGCTTGCCTAGCATGTGTGAGGCACTGGGTTCGATTCTCAGCACCACATAAAAATAAATAAAGGTCCAGCCGGGCGCGGTGGCGCAAGCCTGTAATCCCAGTACTTTGGGAGGCTGAGGCAGGAGGATCGCGAGTTCAAAGCCAGCCATCAGCAATGGCCAGGCACTTAGCAACTCAGTGAGACCCTGTCTCTAATAAAAAATACAAAAAAGGGCTGGGGATGTGGCCCAGTGGTCTAGTGCCGCTGAGTTCAATCCCCGGTACCAAAAAAATAAATAAATAAATAAATAAAGGTCCAACAACAACTAATAAAATACTGGGGGGAAAAAAAAGAAAATTTAGAAGACCCTGTGGGTAATCTTGTTATTGGTTGCACTTTGATATCCATTTTGGTCCTTTCCACATATCTATAACTTTACAAATTATGGATTACCAATAAATTCATACTCACCGAACCCATTTCCTGGCCAAGGGCTGCATTAACCACTCCTTTGAGGATATACTCCTGGAAATGTACAATAACACTGATTAATTTAAGGAGAATGTAGAACTGTGAGATATCTCCCTAGTTAATTCCTTACATCAACATGGTACTCCATACACTGAGCCATTTTTCTCTGTTCTATCCCTGGCTTGAATGAAAAAAGAAGGAGACTTTAATTTAACTGCCAGTAGGCATGTATTGATGCAATAGAATTCACCATTATAGGGGCTGGGATTGTGGCTCAGCGGTAGAGCGCTCGCCCAGAGCATGGGCGACCCGGGTTTGATCTTCAGCACCACGTACAAATAAAACGCATTGAATAAAAAAACGCATTGTGTACAACTAAAGCAAATAAATAAAAATATTAAAAAAAAAAAAAAGAATTCACCATTATATGTAAACGCCCAATTGTGTGTGTGTGTGTGTGATGCTGGGTATTAAACCCGGGACCTTGTTTATGCATAAACTCCCAATCTTATTAATAACTCAGTGGAAACTCCAGGAAGTTAAGTTCTTTACTTCAATTAAAGGGGAAAAGCACTCATTACAATGTTTATGTGAAGTCAAGTGAGGTGGCAGACACCTGCAAGCAAGCTGCTTGGGAAACTGAGGCAGGAGGATCGCGAGTTCAAAGCCAGCCTCAGCAAAAGCAAGGCACTAAGCAACTCAGTGGGACCCTCTCTCTAAATAAAATAGAAAATAGGGCTGGGGATGTGGCTCAGAGGTCAAATACTCCCCCAAAAAACATGTTTGTGTAATTTTGTGTGTGTGTGTGTGTGTGTGGTGCTGGGGTTCAAACCCAGGGACTTGTGCATGCAAGGCTAGCACTCTACCAACTGAGCTATATCCCCAGCCCATATGTGATCATTTTTTAATATTTAAATGTATGCAGTTTATTGTACAAAAATATTACTGTATGATAATATTAACTTTTGAATCATTGTATTGTACATAATATTAAAGATTATAGTAATTAGTTAATAATTATATCGATACCTAATAAAATGGAATTTACTATGAACCAGATTAGCAGTTCTCAAATATTCTCACCTCAGGTCACTTTTTAAAAAATGTTTTATTTGGGGCTGGGATTGTGGCTCAGCGGTAGAGCGCTCGCCTAGCACGTGCACGGCCCAGGTTCAATTCTCAGCACCACGTAAAACTAAAACCACATTGTATACAACTAAAACAAATAAATAAATATTTTTTAAAATTTTTTTATTTATTAATTCTAACTTGTTATATATGGCAGCAGAATGCATTTCAATTTGTAGTACACATATAGAGCACAATTTTTCATGTCTTTGGTTGTACACAAACTAAAGTCACACCATTCATGTCTTCATACATGTACTTGGGGTAATGATGTCCATCCCTATGTAAAGATCTTCCATTCCTCCCATGCTCCCCCACTAATCCCCATTATGGATCAACATCCATATATCAGAGAAAACATTCAGCATTTTTTGGGGGGGATTGGCTTACATCACTTAGCATGATATTCTCCAGTTCTATCCATTTACCTGCAAATGCCATGATTTTTTTTTCTTTTAATGCTGAGTAATATTCCATTGTGTATATATACCAAAGTTTCTTTATCCATTCATTTATTGAAGGGCATGTAGGTTGCTTCCACAACTTAGCTATTGTGAATTGTGCTGCTATAAACATAATGTAGCTGAGTCACTGTAGTATGCTGTTTTTAAGTCCTTTGGGTATAGACCTAGGAGTGGGATAGCTGGGTCAAATGGTGGTTCCATTCCAAGTTTTTCAAGGAATCTCCATAGTGCTTTCCAGATTGGTTGTACCAATTTGCAGTCCCACCAGCAATGTAGGAGTGTGCCTTTCTCCCCATATCCTCACCAACACTTATTGTTGTTTGTATTCTTTTTTTAAAAAATATTTTTATTTATTTGCTTTAGTTGTACACAATGTGGTGTACGTGGTGCTGAGGATCGAACCCCGGGCTGCGCACGTGCTAGGCGAATGCTCTACCGCTGAGCCACAATCCCAACCCTGTTGTTTGTATTCTTAATAGCTGCCCTTCTGACTGGAGTGAGATGAAATATGAGTTTTGATTTGCATTTCTCTAATTGCTAGGGATGTTGAACATTTTCTCATATATTTGTTGACTGACTGTATATCATCTTGAAGTGTCTGTTCAGCTCCTTGGCCCATTTATTGATTGGGTTATTTGTTTTTTTGGTGTTAAGATTTTTGAGTTCTTGGGCTGGGGTTGTTACTCAGCGGTAGAGCACTCACCTAGCACAAGCGCAACCTGGGTTCAATCCTCAGCACCATGTACAGATAAAGGCATTGTGTACAACTAAAACAAATAAATAAATATTAAAAAAAAAGAATCAATAAATGGGGGCTGGGGTTGTGGCTCAGCGGCAGAGCGCTCGCCTCGCACATGCGCAGCCCGGGTTCGATCCTCAGCAATACGTAAACATAAATGCATTGCATCGTGTACAACTAAAGTAAATAAATAAATATTTTTAAAAAATAAAAATAAAAATAAATGTGTCCTCTATTCTGTACCATTGGTCAACAAGTATATTTTGGTACCAATACCATCTGTTTTGTTACTATTGCTCTGTAGTATAGTTTAAGGTCTGGTATAGTGATTCCACCTGCTTCACTCTTCTTGCTAAGGATTGCTTTAGCTATTCTGGGTCTCTTATTTTTCAAAACAAATTTCATGACTGCTTTTTCTATTTCTATGGGGAATGTCATTGGAATTTTGATTTGAATTGCATTAAATCTGTATAGCGCTTTTGGTAGTATGGTCATTTTGACAATATTAATTCTGCCTATCCAAGAACAAGGGAGATCTTTCTATCTTGTTCTTTACTTCTTTAGTGTTCTGTAGGTTTTTTAAAAATTATTTATTTGCTTTAGTTGTACACAATGCCTTTATTTGTATGTGGTGCTGAGGATCGAACCCGGGCCGCGCACGTGCTAGGCGAGCGATCTACCGCTGAGCCACAACCCTAGACCCTGTAGTTTTCATTGTAGAGGTCTTTCACCTCTTTTGTTGATTCCCAAGTATTTTATTTATTTTTTTGAGGCTATTATAAATGAGGTAGTTTTGCTCCTTTCTTTCAGAGGATTTGTCACTGATGTACAGAAATGCCTTTGATTTATGGGTGTTGATTTTTTTTTTTTTTTTTTTTTTTTTTTTTTTTTTTTTTGTGGTACTGGGGATTGAACTCAGGGGCACTTGACCACTGGGTCACATCCCCAGCCCTTTTTTGTATTTTATTTAGAGACAGGGTCTCACTGAGTTGCTAAGTACCTCGCCATTGCTGAGGCTGGCTTTGAACTCGCAATTCTCCTGCCTCAGCCTCCCAAAGTGCTGGAATTACAGGCGTGCGCCACCGCACCCGGCTTATGGGTGTCGATTTTATATCCTACTACATTGCTAAATTCATTTGTTAGTTCTAGAAGTTTTCTAGTAGAATTTTTTGGATCTTCTAGGTATAAAATCATATCGTCAGCAAATAGTGATAACTTGAGTTCTTGTCCTATCCGTATCCCTTTAATTTCTATTGTCTGTCTAATTGCTCTGGCTAGAGTTTCAAGAACTTTGTTAAATAGAAGTGGTGAAAGAGGGCATCCCTGTCTTGTTTCAATGTTTAGAGGGAATGCTTTCAATTTTTCTCCATTTAGAATGATGTTGGCCTGTGGCTTAGCATAGACAGCTTTTACAATGTTGAGATATGTTCCTGTTATCTCGAGTTTTTCTAGTGTTTTGAACATGAAGGGATGCTGTATTTTGTGAAATGCTTTTTTCTACATCTATTGAGATTATCATATGATTCTTATCTTTAAGTCTATTGATGTGATGAATTACATTTATTGATTTCCATATATTGAACCAACCTTGTCTCCCTGGGATGAACCCCACCTGATCATGGAACACTATCTTTTTGATATGTTTTTGTATTAGATTTGCCAGCATTTTATTAAGAACTTTTGTAGGGGCTAGGGTTGTGGCTCAGCGGCAGAGCGCCCGCCTCGCACGTGCGCAGCCTGGGTTCGATCCTCAGCACCACGTAAACATAAATGCATTGCACTGTGTACAACTAAAGTAAATAAATATTTTTTAAAAAAAGAATTTTTTTAATCTATGTTCATTAGAAATAATGGTCTGAAATTTTCTTTCTTTGATGTGTCTTTGTCTGGTTTTGGAATCAGGGTGATATTGGCCTCATAGAAAAAGAGGGAACCCTTCCAAACTCATTCTATTTCATGAAATAATTTGAGAAGAATTGGTATTAATTCTGTTTTGAAGGCTTTGTAGAACTCAGCTGTGTATCCATCTGCTCCTAGGCTTTTCTTGGTTGGTAGGCTTCTGATGGCATCTTGTATTTCATTGCTTGAAACTTTTTTTTTGTTTTTTGTTTTTTGTTTTTTTGCTACCAGGGATTGAACTCAGGGGCACTCGACCACTGGGCCACATCCCCAGCCCTTTTTTGTATTTTATTAGAGACAGGGTCTCACTGAGTTACTAAGTGCCTCGCCATTGCTGAGGCCGGCTTTGAACTCGCGATCCTCCTGCCTCAGCCTCCCAAAGTGCTGGGATTACAGGCGTGCGCCACCGCGCCCGGCAACCTATCTGTTTTAACTTGTGTATATTATCCTGATTTAGTTTGGGCAAATCATATAACTCTAGAAATTTGTCATTGCCTTCAATATTTTCTATTTTATTGGAGTACAAATTTTCAAAATAATTTCTAAGTATCTTCTGTATTTCTGTAGTGTCCATTGTGATATTTCCTTTTTCATCACGGATTTTAATAATTTGAGTCTTCTCTCTCCTTCTCTTCATTAGCAAGGCTATGGGTTTATCAATTTTATTTATTTTTTCAAAAAAACCAAGTTTTTGTTTTGTCAAAATTTTCAATTGTTTCTTTTGTTTCAATTTTATTGATTTCAGCTCTGATTTTAATTATTTTCTCTCTTCTACTTGCTTTGGTGTTGATTTGTTCTTCTTTTCCTAGGGCTTTGAGATGTAATGTTAGGTCATTTATTTGTTCACTTTTTCTTCTTTTGAGGAATGAACTCCCTGCAGTGAACTTTCCTCTTAGTACCATCTTTATAGTGTCCCAGAGATTTTGATATGTTGTATCAGTGTTCTTATTTACCTCTATAAATTTTTTTTTTTTTTGTATTGGGGATTGAACCCAGGGGCACTCTACCACTGGGCCACATCCCCAGAGCTATTTTTTGTATTTTATTAGAGACAGGGTCTCACTGAGTTGGTAAGTACCTTGCCATTGCTTAGCCTGGCTTTGAACTCAATCCTCCTGCCTCAGCCTCCCAAGTGCTGGGATTACAGGCGTGCACCACCGCACCCAGTTTAAATTTTTTAATCTCCTCTTTGACGTCTTTTGCAATCCAATGTTCATTCAATAGCATATTATTTAGTCTCCAGGTGTTGGAGCAGCTTCTATTTTTTATTTTATCTTTGATTTCTAATTTAATTCCATTATGATCTGATAAAATGTGGGGTACTGGGGCTGGGGCTATGGCTCAGTGGTAGAGCACTACTCTTGCATGTGTGAGGCCCTTGGGTTCGATCCTCAGCACCACGTAAATAAAATAAAGATATTGTGTCCACCTACAACTAAAAAAAATTTTTAAAAATGTGGGGTACTATCTCTATTTTATTTTAGTTTTTTTTTTTTTTTTTTTAGTTTTTGATGGACCTTTATTTATACGTGGTGCTGAGAATCGAACCCAGTGCCTCACACATGCCAGGCAACTGTGCTACTGCCCAGCCCCAGCCCCACCGTTTTTTTGTATTTGCTAAGAGCTGTTTTGTGGCATAATATATGGCCTATTTTAGAGAAGAATCCATGTGCTGCTGAGAAGAAAGTGTATTCACTCATTGATGGATGAAACTTGTGTGTGTGTGTGTGTGTGTGTGTGTGTGTGTGTGTGTGGTACCAGGGATTCAATTTAGGGGCACTCGACCACTGGGCCACATCCACAGCCCTTTTTTTTTTTTTTTTTTTTTTTTTTTTTGTGGTACCGGGGATTGAACTCAGGGGCACTCGACCACTGGGCCACATCCACAGCCCTTTTTTGTGTTTTTATTAGAGACAGGGTCTCACTGAGTTGCTGAGTGCCTCGCCATTGCTGAGGCTGGCTTTGAACTCACGATCCTCCTGCCTCAGCCTCCCAAAGTGCTGGGATTACAGGCGTGCGCCACCGCGCCCGGCTCCACAGCCCTTTTTTGTATTTTATTAGAGACAGGGTCTCACTGAGTTTCTAAGTGCCTCGCCATTGCTGAGGCTGCTTTGAACTCGCGATCCTCCTGCCTCAGCCTCCCAAGTGCTGGGATTACAGGTGTGCACCACTGCACCCAGCTGAAATATTCTATATATGACTGTTAAGTCTAAGTTATTGATTGTATTATTAAGTGCTATAGATTCTTTGTTTATCTTTTGTTTGGAAGATCTATCCAGTGGTGAGAGAAGTATGTTAATGTCACACAGAATTATTGTGTTGTGGTCTATTTTTCTCTTGAACTTGAGAAGAATTTGTTTGATGAATGTAGATCCTCCATCGTTTGGGCAGTCCATGTGAGTGGTATTTTTTTTCCAACTTTTCACCTTCAGTCTGTGGATGTCTTTTCCTATGAGATGAGTCTCTTGGAAGAGGCATATTGTTGGGACTTTGTTATTTTTTTAGTCCAATCTGCCAGTCTATGTCTTTTGATTGGTGAGTTTAGGCCATTAACATTCAGGGTTATTATTGAGACATGATTTGTATTACCAGCCATTTTTGTTTATTTTTGGTATTTAACTTGACTTCGTTTCTCCTTTGATTAGTTTTTCTTTTAGTGTAATAATATCTCCCTCTGCTGATTTTCATCATTGCTTTTCATTTCCTCTTCATGGAATATTTTGCAGGCTTTCTAGTTGTAAATTCTTTTAACTTTTGTTTATCATGGAAGGTTTATTTCATCACCAAATCTAAAGCTTAATTTTGCTGTATATGATTTTTAGTTGGCATCCATTTCTTTTCAGAGCTTAGTATATATTGTTCCAGGATCTTCTAGCTTTCAGGGTCTGGGTTGAAAAATCTGTAGATATCCTAATTGGTTTCCCCCTATGTAATCTGATTCCTTTCTCTTGTGGCTTTTAAAATTCTCTCCTTATTCTGAATGGTAGACATTTTCATTATAATGTGCCTTGGTGTGAATCTGTTGTGATTTTGTACATTTGGTGTGCTGTAAGCCTCTTGTATTTGATTTTCCAATTCATTTTTCATGTTTGGAAATTTTTCTGATAATATTTATTAAATAGATTGTTCATTCATTTGGTATGGAACTCTATGCCTTCCTCTATCCAAGTAATTCTTAAATTTGGTCTTTTTCTAGCCGGGCGCGGTGGCGCACGCCTGTAATCCCAGCACTTTAAAGCCAGCCTCAGCAATGGGGAAGCACTTAGCAACTCAGTGAGACCCTGTCTCTAAATAAAATACAAAAAAGGGCTGGGGATGTGACCCAGTGGTCAAGTGCCCCTGAGGTCAATCCCCGGTACCACAAAAAAAAAAAAAAAAAAAAAAAAAAAAAAAAAAAAAAAAATTTGGTCTTTTTCTGTTATCTCATAATTCTTGATTCCTGCTCATGTTTTCTTACCATCTTCACTGTGTGAACAACATTTTTTTCAAGATTATATATTTTGTCTTCATTGTCTGAGGTCCTGTCTTCCAAGTGTTCTAATTTGCTGGTGATGGTTTCTATTAGCTTTTAATTTGGTTTATTGTTTCTTTCATTTCAAAAATTTCTGTTTGTTCTGTTTTTTAGAGCCTCTATTGTCTTGTTGAAGTAATCTTTTGCCTCCTGTATTTGCTTATGTAGCTCTTTATTGAAATGATCTTTTGCTGCCTGTATTTACTCTCTTATATTATCCTTTTATTCACAGAACATTTTAATTGTGTACATCCTGAGTACCTTCTCTGTCATTTCTTTTGTTGTGTTGGCCATGGATTCTAATAATATAATATCTTGGTTTGTTGGGGGCACTTTATTCCCTTATTTTTTCTTGTTGTTCATGTATCTTCCCTTCTAGCACTGAGGAGCCAAGTCATTACAGTTTTTAACCTCTAGGCTTATGGTGTTCCTGCAGGTTTCCAATACCTTTCCTTTAAGGAGAACAATGTGAACAGATTCCAATACAAACAATATACAACCTTAAACCAAATAGCTGCTATTAAGACATTTACAGTTTTGTTACAATATACAGAAATGGTAAGTTCAATTATTATCTACCATATAAACAATTATTATCTACAATATAATAGGTTTGCAAAAGGGTCTACAGTTTGATGGTGGACAAAGAACCAGGGGTGAGATATAGGATGAGATGTTGAGGGGGTAGGAGGTAAAGATATAGAGTTTATTAAGTCTTATAAAGCCTGAAAGAGGAATCCAAAGAAGTTGGTTAGTAGCAGAAGAAGAGAGAGAAAGTGATTTTGAGGAGCCAAGTAAGTGGGAAGACAATAGAGTACAAAAAACAAACATAAATATTAAGAAAAAAAATGTAAAAATCAAAGATAAAAGAATATACAACACCACTGTAATATACTATTCAGACATCCCAGTCCTCAGTAGCCTAATTCATGAAAAGTACTTGGTTTCACAAACGTTGAGGATGTGAAGGCAGGAGAAGAGAGAGGAAAACAAAAAATCTCAACGGAAGATGCAAGGATTGTTTTTGTCAGAGATCAGTATCTTTCCTGCTACCCTTCTTGCCCAATAGGTGGAGTTGTCTGTTGTTTGCTGGTATCTCCACCCTCAGGATGGTGAAGGTTATTAGGGTTGGAGGATTGGTCCAAGGGTCTCCTTTGGGGCCTGTTTGTGTGATGTGGGCGGTTGGTCCTATCTCCTTATGTCCCTGTAGACCTCTCAATTCCTGGTCTCTAATTTAGTCTCTAAACTGTATCTTACTCCCTCCCTTTTAGGAACCTTTCTCTCTGGAGGTCTTATGGGCTGCGCACCTGCGGCTGAGAGCTTTTTATATTGGGCAGCTCAGGACCTGGTTTTGTGACCCAGTTTTGCTGACTAGGGACCAGCGGTGTAGCCATTGGGTTAGTGGCTGTGCCGGGTTAGTGGCTGCTGGGGAGATGGGGAAGTTGGAGACTTTCAGTACCTTGATATTGCTTCTAAGCCCCAGCTGGTGTTCCAAGCTGGGAGTTGCCCCAACTAAAGATGGTGATGAAGGTGTCCCAAGATGGAGGCAGCTGCTTTCAGCAATGGGGTGTCGGGTTGGGTGGGGCCGGGTGGTGGTGTTGAACCTATGAGTGTTCTGAGATGCAGCTCTGTGGCATGCAGTGTTGTGGCTGGCGGCTATCTCCGGACCAGTGCAGTGTCTGGTGCGGACTACCACGTGTAGGGGACTGAGGCAGTAGTTGCTGTGCCCTAAGATGGAGTTAACCAGAGGAGCCCCACATTGGTAGATGGGGTGTACATGGGAGTGGCAGCCCAGAGTTCCTGTGCGGGTGCTAATGCTGGTGGTCCTACTTGGGCACCTGGAGGACCTGCATGGATTAGTGACCAGGAGTCCTGTGCTGACCCTGAGGCCTAGAGACCAGCGTGGCATGGCGGCCATAATTCCTGGATGGGAGCAGCTGTCAGGGGTCCTCTAATGACTGGCAGAGAAACAGTATTCCCACTACTTGAATACCAGGGGTCCCAGAGCAACATAGAATGCAGCCTCCCTCTAGCCTGCCATATTGGATCCCTCTGTATGTGATCATTTTATCACCCTCTTAGCCACTGCTATTCTGTGTCCAACTCATATATATATATATATATATGTATATATATATATATATATATATATATATATATATATATATTTTCCCTTTCCAATGTTATAATAACCTTAATAAACTTCCTTTGTTATGGTCCTTTTCCTAAAAAAATCCTTTGATTCATATTTGTAAGATATTCTTTCTTTTAAATTAGAGTCTGGGGCCTCATCTGTATCCCTGTTTTCAGACTTGGTTTAATTCTTTAATAGATAACTTCCTTAGCAGGTTTAACAATTTTTGTTTAAAAGGGCTTATTAAAAAAATAGCACAAGCCGGGCGTGGTGGCGCACACCTGTAATCCCAGCACTTTGGGAGGCTGAGGCAGGAGGATCGCGAGTTCAAAGCCAGCCTCAGCAATGGCGAGGCACTTAGCAACTCAGTGAGACCCTGTCTCTAAATAAAATACTAAAAAGGTCTGGGGATGTGACCCAGTGGTCAAGTGCCCCTGAGTTCGATCCCCGGTACCACAAAAAAAAAAAAAAAAAAAAAAAAAAAGCACAAAAGGGGTGAGGTTGTGGCTCAGTGGTAGAGTTTCCCTAGCATATGTGAGGCACTGGGTTCAATTCTCAGCACCACATATAAATAAATGAATAAAATGAAGGTTTATCAACAAATTTTTTAAAAAAAAACACCACAAAAGATGCTGAAACTTTTAATACATTTGAGAAATATAATTGTTTATATTCCAAGGGGTCTGGTAATATTTTCATTCAATAAAGGGAATACCTACTATGTACTTAGTATATACAATGTTGGAGATATAATACAGATAAATTCCCTAACTACAAGAAATCAACAATCTAATGGAGGAGAAGGACAGGTTACAATTATTCTAGTGAGATAAATGTATATACCTGTTAGTTTTATCAGAATTCTATATTTTACTATTTAGAACTTTAACCTTTTTGAGAAATCAACTCCACATAAGGGATTTTAACCACATCAAAAAGCCCAGAACAGCCGGGCGTGGTGGTGCAAGCCGTAATCCCAGCACTTTGGGAGGCTGAGGCAGGAGGATCGCTAGTTCAAAGCCAGCCTCAGCAATGGCGAGGCACTTAGCAACTCAGTGAGACCCTGTCTCTCAATAAAATACAAAAAAGGGCTGGGGATGTGACCCAGTGGTCAAGTGCCCCTGAGTTCAATCCCTGGTACCATTAAAAAAAAAAAAAAAAAAAAAAAAAAACAGAACAGGGCTGGGGTTGTGGCTCAGCGGGAGAGCGCTTGCCTAGCACGTGTGCGGCCCGGGTTCGATCCTCAGCACCACATAAACATAAATGCATTGCATTGTGTACAACTAAAGCAAATAAATAAATATTTTTTAAAAAAAAGCCCAGAACATTCATTCTCATATCAAAAGTCTCATAAAACATTCCTATATCAATATACATGGTCTCTCGTGGTATTCTATAAGCAGGACTCTTCTCAAATATACTTCCCAGCTATTTTTCCAAAGTTCCACTTTCCACATTCTCTATTACCTGAGGAGTAGTAGGTTCCAGATCCTTAATTAAGTTATAAGCTTCTTGTACATCATCTGAAATTTAAGAAATAAACATATCAATGTATTTAAGTAAACCCTTCTGAATCAGTCCCAAGAAAGATAAGATCTTCAATATTCAAATTTTCATAGAAAATAGGGTTGAAGATACAGCTCAGTGGTAGACATTTGTCTCATATATGCAAGACCCTGGGTTTGATCCCGAGCCCTGTAAATATGTATTCACAGAAAATATAATCTGTTTTATTTGCTCTCTAATTCTCCACCAAATTGTTGGAGAATCTTGCACAGTTATACCAAAGATAATAAAAAATCCTTAGAAAATTCATATTAAACCATGAGACACCTAAAATGTGTTCAAGCTAAGAATATGAACTGGGCATCATATGCCAATGGCATTGTTTTTATATAAGAAAAAAGACTATTTTTAGCTGGGCGTGGTGGTGCACGCCTGTAATCCCAGCACTTGGGAGGCTGTGGCAGGAGGATCATGAGTTCAAAGCCAGCCTCAGCAATGGCGAGGCACTTAGCAACTCAGTGAGAGCCTGTCTCTAATAAAATACAAAAAGGGCTGGGGATGTGGCCCAGTGGTCGAGTGCCCCTGAGTTCAATCCCCGGTACCAAAAAAAAAAAAAAAAAAAAAAAAAAAAAAGACAGTAAGTGTATAAGAATGAAATGATGAAGTCTAAGAATTCCTTTAAAAATTTCAGGAACAAAAGAATTAAGTGGTGAGATGGATATCGTTATCCCAAATGCATGATTGAAGACTTGAATAGTATGAATATACTTTGTATACAAACAGTGTTATGTGAAAAGAGGCTCTATATGTGTACTATGAACCATAATGCATTCTACTGGAATGGCCAATGGGGAGGGAGGGGAAGGGAGGGGGCAAAAGGGGGAAGAAAAAAAAAAAAGATGGTAGAATGAGATGGATATCATTACCCTAAGTGCATGTATGAAGTCATGAATGGTGTGAATATACTTTGCATACAACCAGAGATTTGTAAAAAAGTGCTCTATATGTGTAATATGAAATGTAATGCATTCTGCTGTCATTTATAACATCTTTTTTTTTTTTTTCGTGGTACTGGGGATTGAACTCAGGGGCACTTGACCACTGGGTCACATCTCCAGCCCTTTTTTTTATATTTTATTTAGAGACAGGGTCCTACTGAGTTGCTAAGTACCTCACCATTGCTGAGGCTGGCTTTGAACTCGCAATCCTCCTGCCTCAGCCTCCCAAAGTGCTAGGATTACAGGCGTGTGCCACCGCACCCGGCCATTTATAACATCTTAGGATAAAAAATTAAAAAAAAAAAAAAGAATTAAGTGGTGGATAAAAAAGACTGACAATGGGCTGGGGTTGTGGCTCAGTGGCAGAGCGCTCACCTCACACATGCACGGCCCAGGTTCGATCCTCAGCACCATGTAAACATAAATGCACTGCATTGTGTACAACTAAAGTAAATAAATAAATATATATTAAAAAAAGACTAGCCGGGCGCGGTGGCGCACGCCTGTAATCCCAGCACTTTGGGAGGCTGAGTCAGGAGGATCGCGAGTTCAAAGCCAGCCTCAGCAATGGCAAGGCACTTAGCAACTCAGTGAGACCCTGTCTCTAATAAAAAATACAAAAAAAAAAAGGGCTGGGGATGTGGCCCAGTGGTCTAGTGCCGCTGAGTTCAATCCCCGGTACCAAAAAAAAAAAAAAAAAAAAAAAAAAGACTGACAATATCTTAAAAATTATTGAATCTGGAGTATTGGGGCATTTATTATAATATTTACTTTTGTTTACATTTAAAAATTTTCATAATAGCTCAGAGTGGTGGCACATGCCTATGATCTCAGCAGCTTGGGAGGCTGAGGCAGGAGGATTGCAAGTTCAAAGCCAGCCTTGGCAACTTAGAGAGGCCCTAAGGAACTTAGCGAGACCCTGTCTCAAAAAAAAAAAAAAAAAAAAAAAATAATAATAATAATAAAGGGCTGGGGATGTGGTTCAGTTGTTAAATGCCCCTAGGTTCAATCCCCTAGTACCAACAGAAGAAAAAAATTTTTTTTCATAATAAACTAAATTTATAAAATGTATACACTGTTTCTTTCTTTCTTTCTTTTTTTAAATACTTATTTATTTGCTTTAGTTGTACACAATGAGTTTATTTTTACGTGGTGCTGAGGATCGAACCCGGGCCGTGCACGTGTTAGGTGAGCGCTATACCGCCGAGCCACAATTCCAGCCCCTATACACTGTTTCTTTAGTTCTTGTCCAAAAGTATTTCTTTTTACTTATATATAAAACAGAGAGGATTATTTGCAAGTCCATATTATCATTTTTTAAAAAATATTTAAGCTGGGCTGGGGGTGTGGCTCAGCGGTTGAGCGCTGGCCTAGCACGTGTGCAGCCCGGGTTCGATCCTCAGCACCACGTAAACATAAATGCATTGCATTGTGTACAACTAAAGCAAATAAATAAAGATTTTTAAAATAAAAAAAAAATATTTAAGCCGGGCGCGGTGGCGCACGCCTGTAATCCCAGCACTTTGGGAGGTTGAGGCAGGATGATCGAGAGTTCAAAGCCAGCCTCAGCAATGGCGAGGCACTTAGCAACTCAGTGAGACCCTGTCTCTAAATAAAATACAAAAAAGGGCTGGGGATGTGACCCAGTGGTCAAGTGCCCCTGAGTTCAATCCCCTGTACCACAAAAAAAAAAAAAAAAAAAAAAAAAAAAAAAAAAAAAAAATTATTTATTGGTTTTAGTTGTACACAATGCCTTTATTTTTATGTGGTGCTGAGGATAGAACCTGGGCTGCGCACGTGCTAGACAAGCACTAAACTGCTGACCCACACCCGCAGCCCCCCATATTATCATTTTAATAACCACATTTTCCTCAATGAGGAACATGTTATCTGGTTGGTTTCTACCCCGAATCTAAAAAGGCCCACACTCTTAGTCTGAAATCCATGATAGACTACCACCACCAATGCATGGTAGCTATTACCCTGTACTGGTAACTTAGAAAAAAACTACTTTAGGCATGTGTCTAACAGTCTTTACTTAGGGTCAATAAATATCACATTCTCTTTGAATTACAATGCTTCTCATAAGATGCCTGGGGTACAAAGAAACAGAAAGGCAGAAAATTAGAATAAATTTTAAAAGTTAATGATTTTTTAAAAAGACAAGAAAATGTGAATATATAAGGAGGAACTAGAAAAAGGAAGAATTACTACAAGGGAAATGGAAGAAAAGCAATGAAAAATCAAAAGGTAATGGATAGAAAACAGAACAATAAGAGAGAAAAAAAGAAAAACAACAAGGAAAAAGTAGGTAGCAACAGAAGAGTAAAAAAAAAAAAAAGCATATAAATAAGCACCAATAAAATTGTTATGTCCTATGAACTTGGTGCAAATGTACTTTTAGAAGCATTACAGATTTAAAAAGTTAAGCAAGTTGTTCAATCAGAGATTAAATATTTTTGAATATCTCATTATAAGATTATAACAATTTTTTTTTACCTTGACGAAGGTAGTAAATCACTAGGTTTAGCCTAGCTTCAGGAATGACATCAACCAGAGGTGGTAAAACCTGTAAGGCCCCTTCACCTCCTCGGAAAACAACCTAGAGATACAGAATTATGTTATTGCAGCATGTATATATTAGTAAAAATGTTTAAAAATTGGGTTCATGATATCCAACTAAACCAGCCCTGGGAATCAGTTAACAGGTTGAGAATATTTATTATTGGCTGAATTATTACCTAATTCCTATGCCTCTTACCCTCTCATCTTTTTCCTTTTCTCTACTTTTGATTCTTCTTAACACCCCTGTCATATTTAAATATTTCACTTTTAACCTAAAACTGATCTAAAACCATCTCTCTCTTTATCCCTTTCCTTCTTTTATTTTTATTTCATTTATTTATTTGGTACTGGGGATTAAACTCAGGGTGCTTTACCACTAAGCTTCATTTCCAGCCCTTGTCATATTATGTTTTGAGACAGGATCTCACTATAGTGCCAAAGCTGGCCTCTAACTGTGGGTTCTCCTTTCTCAGCCTCCCAAGTAGCTGGGATTAAATGAGTCAAAGGGGGCTAGATGTGTGGCACACAGCAGATAATATTTCATTTAATTAATTTAGTTAATATTCATTAGCACCTCCTATATGCCTGCTTTTGTAATAAGTACTGGGGTTACAGCAGAACAAGTCACTCCCCTGCTACCATACAGACTGTTCAAGTGGGGAACAAATCAATGTTATCTATAGAAAAAAAGCTAAAAAAAACCAAAAGCAGAAAAAACCACCCATGAAAGGACAATTGGTTTTGCACACTGTTGTATTTCCAGAGCCTAACACAGTGCCAGACACATAGTAAGTTGTTTCACAATAAATATATACAAATCAAATCTTTTGGACATGAACTGCATAATCTCTTCATTTTTACCTCAAAATTCCTATTTTGGTCATCATTTTTGGTTCCTCTGCAGTAGTCCCTTGTTTTTCTAAGATTGAGTCCTTTGTCTGTCTTCTTCTTTCTTATTTGCTGGTACTGGGAATTGAACCCAGGGGTGCTCTACCACTGAGCTATATTCCCAGCCCTTTTTATTTTTTATTTTGAGACACGATCTTGTTAAATTGCTGAGACTGCCCTTGAACTTGTGATCCTCCTATTTTAGCCTTCTGAGTAGCTCTGATTATAGGCATGCATCACCACACCCGGCTCACCTGCCCTTTTACTTTATTTATTTATTTATTTTTGTAGTTGTAGATGGACAGAATGCCTTTATTTATTTATTTATTTATTATTATTTTTTTTTTTTTTGTGGTTCCAGGGATTGAACTCAGGGGCACTCGACCACTGGGTCACATCCCCGGCCCTTTTTTTGTATTTTATTTAGAGACAGGGTCTCACTAAGTTGCTAAGTGCCTCGCCCTTGCTGAGGCTGGCTTTGAACTCGCGATCCTCCTGCCTCAACCTCCCAAAGTGCTGGGATTACAGGCGTGTGCCACCGCGCCCGGCATGCCTTTATTTTATTTGTTTATTTTTATGTGGTGCTGAGGATCAAACCCAGTGCCTCTCGCGTGCTAGGCAGGCGCTCTGCCACTGAACTACTGCCCTAGCCCACCTGCCTTATTTTTTAAATATATATTTTTTAGTTGTAGATGGACACAATACTTTTATTTATTTGTTTTTATTTATTTATTTATTTATTTATTTATTTTTGTGGTGGTACTGGGGATTGAACTCAGGGGCACTCAACCACTGGGTCACATCCCCAGACCTTTTTTGTATTTTATTTAGCGACAGGGTCTCCCTGAGTTGCTAAGTGCCTCGCCATTGCTGAGGCTGGCTTTGAACTCGTGATCCTCCTGCCTCAGCCTCCCAAAGTGCTGGGATTATAGGCGTGCGCCACCGCACCCGGCTCCTTTATTTATTTATTTATTTATTTATTTATTTTTTTTGTGGTACCAGGGATTGAACTCAGGGGCACTTGACCACTGGGCCACATCCCCAGCCCTTTTTTTGTGTGTTTTTATTAGAGACAGGGTCTCACTGAGTTGCTAAGTGCCTCGCCATTGCTGAGGCTGGCTTTGAACTCGCGATCCTCCTGCCTCAGCCTCCCAAAGTGCTGGGATTACAGGCGTGCGCCACCGCGCCCGGCTCCTTTATTTATTTTTATGTGGTGCTGAGGATCAAACTCCATGCCTCACACATGCTAGGCAAGTGCTGTACCACTGAGCCACAATCCCAGCCCCTCACCTGCCCTCTTTTTTTAATATTTATTTTTTAGGTGTAGTTGGACACAAAAACTTTATTATATTTATTTATTTTTATGTGGTGCTGAGGATTGAACCCAGGGCCTTGCACGTGCTAGGCAAGTGCTCTACCACTAAGCCACAACCTCAGCCCCCCTCGCCTGCCTTCTTGATACCATGACTCCTGACTCCATGTGAACCTTGTTTCTCCACTAATCAATGTATCTTCACTCTAACTGAAGCACGGGTCCTACTTCTCAACTGAAAACACACACAGGGGTTTTTGTTCTCTTGAAAAATCTTCCACTTGACCTCATTGTTCCTTCAGATAGCGCTCTATTTTTCTTTCTTTCAATGCTTTGCTTCTAAAGTATGTAGCTTACTGCTTCTAATTTCTTCTTACCTTCTCATTCCTTTACCTCCTCCCTAAACTGGCTTTTTCTCTCAGCACATTCATAAACATACTCCCTCAACTCACAAATTAACCTATTTAACCAAATTCAAAGAACTTTTCTGTCTGCTTGCTCCAATGTGTCTGCAATTGTGACATTGTTGACTTCAAGATGACAATATGAATAACAGCAACATTTACTAAATGCTTACTACAGACTGAACATCCTCAATCTGCAAATCCAAAATCTGAAACTTTTTTAGTACTGACATGATGCAACAAGTGGAAAATTCCACATGTGATCTCTTGTGACAGGTCACAATCAAAACTGCAGCCTCACTAAAAATATTATATAGGTTACATCCAGGCTATGTATATAAGGTGTATACGAAACATAAGTGAATTTCATGTTTAGACTTGGGTCCCATCCCAACACATCTATGTGTATGCAAATATTTAAAAACCTGGAATCTGAAACACTTTTGGTCTCAAGCTTTGCAGATAAGTGATAATTTGTATTTGCTATATACCATGCAAAGTACCTTATACACATTACATTATTTACTTTTCATACAAGAGATAAGTACTTCAATTTTCCCTATTCTAAATATGAGAACACTGAAACCCAGCAATGTTAAGGGACTTACGTGAAGTTACAAAGCTAGTACACGGTATATAGTTTGATTTTGACCTCAAATCTAACTTCAAAAGTTGATATTCTTAACAACATTTATATTGCTTTAACATTTTTCAGGCTTTCAAAAATTATAGAAATAATATGTGGTTATTGTACAAAAACTTAAATATAGCATTTCAAAAGGAAAAGGGGAAGCTAGGTGCGGTGGCGCACACCTGTAATCCCAGCACTTGGGAGGCTGAGGCAGGAGGATCAGGAGTTCAAAGCCAGCCTTAGCAATGGTGAGGCACTTAGCAACTCAGTGAGACCGTCTCTAATAAAATACAAAAAAGGGCTGGGGATGTGGCCCAGTGGTCAAGTGCCCCGGAGTTCAATCCCAGTACCAAAAACAAAGGAAAAGGGGAAATTTCTGTATTCTCACTTCCCTCTCTAATTCTATACTCAAAGGCTAATCATATTTACTATCTCATGTGTTCCTTCCAGTTCTATACACATATAGTGTTTCTTTACCTTGAGCTGTATATTAAATCCATCTAGGAAGCTTTTTGTTTTTTTTGGTACCAGGGATTGAACTCAGGGGCACTCGACCACTGGGCCACATCCCCAGCCCTTTTTTGTATTTTATTAGAGACAGGGTCTTACTGAGTTGCTAAGTGCCTTGCCATTGCTGAGGCTGGCTTTGAACTCGCGATCCTCCTGTCTCAGACTCCCAAGGGCTGGGATTACAGGTGATCTAGGAAGCTTTTAAGGAAACCACTAGTGGCTGGGTCCCAATTCAACCATTAAATAAGAATCCCTGGAAGGTTGGGTGTGGTTGTGTGTACTTAAAGTCCTAGCTACTTGGGAGGCTGAAGTGGGAGGATCATCTGAGCCCAGGAGTTCCAGGCCACCCTGGGCAACATAGAGAGACCATTTCTTGCTGCCTCCCATATTTAAGTATACATAAGAATCCTGGGGGTAGAGCCCATAATTAGTTTCAAAAGCCTCCCAAGTGATTAAAATGTGCAGTCGTAAATGACATGACATTATCTAGGTTGGCCCTTCTTGTCTCATCTGCTGACTCTCCTTTCTCCAGACCCTTAAATATAAATGCTCTTTTGAAATCATAAATTTCTATTTTTAATCCTTTCTTCCACTTATAATTGTCAGGACTTCAGCAAGTGAAAATCTTCCATATTTATTTGCCAAGACTCTTATGATAACTCTTAAATCTAGCCTTGAACCAAGGGGAGGTTAACCACTGAGCCACATCTCCAGCCCTTTTAATATTTTTACTTTGAGATTGGGTCTCATTAAGTTGCTGAGGCTGGCTTTGAACTGGTGATCCTACCGCCTCAGCCTCCCAAGCTGCTGAGATTATAGGTATGCACTATCATGTCCAGCTCAAATCCTGATTTTACTCCAAGCATAAGTTCCAACCTACTAGCTCACATGCAACATTCTCCCTAAAGATATAATTGAAGTTATAAACTAGTTTAGAAGTGAAAAAATTAGAGGCAGGAGCCCAGAATAGAAGCAATCCAAATAAAACTTTATCTTTAATGGAGACCTGACCTAGAGAAGAAATGAAATTAATATAAGTCATTGAAAAGAAAAAAATTACTAGGGTTTAGTGACTAGTAGATATTAGAGACAAAAAGCCAAGTGTGGTGGTGCGCGCCTGTAATCCCAGCACTTGGGAGGCTGAGACAGGAGGACCAAAGTTCAAAGCCAGCCTCAGCAACGGTGAGGCACTTAAGCAACTCAGTGAGACCCTGTTTCTAAGTAAAAGCACAAAATGGCTTAGCAGTCAAGTGCCACTGAGTTCATTCCCTGGTACCAGCAAAAAAAGAAAGAAAGAGAGAAAGATATTAGAGACAAAGGGAAGGGGAGACTCTAAAATAACTGTGGTTTTCAGCTTGGGGACTGGAAGAAATTAGTGCTAAAGAAACAGAGAAATCAGCCGGGCACGGTGGTGCACACCTGTAATCCCAGCACTTGGGAGGCTGAGGCAGGAGGATCGCCAGTTCAAAGCCAGCCTCAGCAATGGTGAGGCACTTAGCAACTCAGGGAGACCCTTTCTCTAATAAAATACAATAAAGGGCTGGGGATGTGGCCCAGTGGCCAAGTGTCCCTGAGTTCAATCCCTGGTACCAAAAAAAAATTAAAAAAAAAATTAGAAAAAGAAACAAAGAAATCAGAAAAAAAGATAAAATTATTATTATCCCCATTTATAGATGAGGAAACTGAGACTCAGCAATATTACACAATTTGCCCAGAGTTCCCAGGTATTTGAGTTGAAAGCAGCTGCTCTGCATCTCACTACATTACATGGTCAATAGAATCAAACTTTACCTAAGCTCAGATTTTTTTTTAAAGCAATGACCATCATAATCTAGCCCTAAACCCAACCACCCTGCCCAGCTTCACTTTCTACTATTCCCCAGTACAATGTGTTTGCAATCCTTCACATGTCACTGTTGTTCAAGGTCCATGTCCCACTTAATCTTGGCCATCTTTCCAAGACCAGAAAATTTGCCATTTTTTTCTACCCACAGGATGCATTTGTCTTTGCTCAAAAACCAAACATTTAATCTACACTGCCTTGTGCTTCCTTCCAAAGGTAATTTATATCACCGCCCTCCCAAAAAAGATTTTCTTAAGGAAAGGGACTGATATCCTCAACTCATTTCTCTTTCTCAGTAAGGAGGCATTCCTTTGGAGAGGACCAATATGTGTTGGGGCATCTCCTTTTATTGATCTTTCTAATTTCTGGATGTACCAAAGTAGAGTAGGACTGAAGTCAGTCAAGACGGGAAACCGTTATTCACCAGATTGTGCCTGATGAGTTCTTTAGCAAATTCAAAGGATGAAGAAGCATTGTCCATCAAGCTTTTGAGTTCTGCCTGAAAATTAAAAAGCAAAGATTTATGAAAATAGCAAGTGTATAGCTCTTTTGCTTCATATTTATACAATGATTTATATTTCACAAAGAATTTAACATGCTATTTCATTTGATTCTCAGGACTCTGTCAGTGCAAATGTCATTCTTCACATTTTATACACGAGAACAGTGAGGCTTATAAAAGAGAAGAGTTTTGAATCTCATACTAAGCAGCAAGTTTAAAAAACAGCACACTCAAGTTTGAAAGCTCGTAGAGTTAGACTTTTCTTTAAGTGCCAAAAGTGATAAAGTACCAAAGTCTTTAACAACTAAGGTTGATTCTTTAGTCTGACTGTTTCACTCATATTCTGATTCTCGTGGTTCCTCCTTCCTGCTAAACAGACTTTTGTTTACATAACATATTCAAGTGTCTTTTCCCTTTTGTCTTATTATTTCTTAGATCTATCATAGCTCTTCTGTCTTCTCTTGCCCCTTTGACTCATTCAAGAACAGTCAGCATTTCCACAGTGTCTTCACTAAGTCCCTAGGTTTATTATCCCCTTCCTCAACTTTCCGCTATTTCTACCTTATCAGTCCCTATTTTTAAAAAATTTATTAGCTTTTTAAGCTACATATAACATTAGGATTCATTTTGACATAATTATAAAGGCATGGAATATAATTTTCTCTAAATCAGTCCCCTTTCTCTACTCCTCCCCTCCTGCCATTCCCCTCTATGATTTTTTTTTTTTTTTTTTTTTTTTTTTTTTTTTTTTTTTTTTTTTTTTTTTTTTTTTTTTTTTTTTTTTTTTTTTTTTTTTTTTTTTTGTGGTACCAGGGATTGAACTCAGGGGCACTTGTCCACTGGGTCACATCCCCAGCCCTTTTTCGTATTTTATTTAGAGACAGGGTCTCACTGAGGCTAAGTGATTGCTGATCTTTGAACTCGCGATCCTCCTGCCTCAGCCTCCCAAAGTGCTGGGATTTGCGCCAACCCCGGCTGACTGTTTTTTGGTAGGGGATTGAATCCACATCCCTGAGCCACATCCCCTGCCATTTTTTATATTTTATTTAGAGACAGGGTCTCACTGAGTTGCTTAGGGTCTTGCCAAATTGCTGAGGCTGGCTTTGAACTTGCGATCCTCCTGCCTCAGCTTCCTAAGCCACTGGATTAAAGGCATATACAATAACACCTGGCTCTACTCTACTAATCTTTCTGCTATTTACTGATAGTTTTTTTGCCAATCCATATTTTTTAGTAATCTTCCTATTATCCTTTTTCTATTCCCATTAGATAAAATTTTCTGGATAAAATTGTTAAATTCTTGATTATTCTTAGTCATCTAACTCATTCCACTTGATCTCAGCTGGCAGTGTACATCTCTTTAGCAATCCGCTCCCCCCCATTTTCTTTCCTTTTTGTGGTACTAGGGATTGAACCCAAGGCCTAACACATGTTAGACAAGTGCTATAGCAGTGAGCTATATCCCCCATCTCTTTATTATTTTATCTTTTTAAAAAATTATTATTTAAGACATTTATTTGAGATCATTGGGGTTTTTGTTGTTGTTGTTGTTTTTGGTTTTGGTACCAGGGATTGAACTCAGGGGCACTCGACCACTGGGCCACATCCTCAGCCAGTTTTGTAGTTTATTAGAGACAGGGTCTCACTGAGTTGCTAAGTGCCTCGCCATTGCTGATGCTGGCGTTGAACTCGTGATCCTCCTGCCTTAGCCTCCCAAGTGCGGGGATTACAGGCGAGCACCACCGCGCCTGGCTAGAACACATATTCTTTAGGGAGGAAAGTGTCCTCATTGCTGGCCTTAAGTTAGTCTAATAAGTAATTTTTCAAATACTGGGTCCAGCATACAAAGATAACCTGAAATAGGAAGAAACTGAACTCCATGAGTAAAATTCCATGAGGGAGAATCAGGAGAAACAAGACAAAATAAAAAGCAAAACCTCATAAACTTGGGCTGGGGTTGTGGCTCAGCGGCAGAGCGCTCGCCTTGCACGTGTGCGGCCCGGGTTTGATACTCAGCACCACGTAAACATAAATGCATTGCATTGTATACAACTAAAGTAAATAAATAAATATTTAAAAAAAAAAAAAGAACAAGCCGGGCGCGGTGGCGCACGCCTGTAATCCCAGCACTTTGGGAGGCTGAGGCAGGAGGATCGCGAGTTCAAAGCCAGCCTCAGCAATGGTGAGGCACTTAGCAACTCAGTGAGACCCTGTCTCTAAATAAAATACAAAAAAGGGCTGGGGATGTGACCCAGTGGTCAAGTGACCCTGAGTTCAATCCCCGGTACCACAAAAAAAAAAAAAAAAAAAAAACAACACACATAAACTTCAGAAATTAAAACTCTCAAGTTCAGACCACAACACACCTATACTGACAATGTTTGAGAAAATAAAAGAAAGGGGAAATACTAGAGAATTATAGGCCAAATTATATTTGTTATATTGTGTGCATGTATGAATATATAATAACAAATCCCACCATTATGCACTATAATGCACCAATAAAAACATGGGGAAAGCTGGGCGTGGTGGCGCACGCCTGTAATCCCAGCACTTTGGGAGGCTGAGGCAGGAGGATCGTGAGTTCAAAGCCAGCCTCAGCAATGGCGAGGCACTTAGCAACTCAGTGAGACCCTGTCTCTAAATAAAATACAAAAAAAAAGGTTGGGGATGTGACCCAGTGGTCGAGTGCCCCTGAGTTCAATCCCCGGTACCACAAAAAAAAAAAAAAAAAAAAAAAAAAAAAATGGGGAAGCCAGACGCAGTGGCTCATGCCTGTAATCCAGTCGCTCAAGAGGCTGAGGCAGGAAAATCCGAGTTCAAAGCCATCCTTACCAATGGTGAGGCGCTAAGCAACTCAGGGAGACCCTGTGTCTTAATAAAATACAAAATAGAGCAGAGGGTGTGGCTCAGTGGTTGGGTGCCCTTGAGTTCAATATTCAGTACCTCCCCCTCCCTCAAGAAAAAAAGGGGAGGGAAGAAAACAAAAGATAAGCACTAACACAGAAAACAGGAAGCTGAGAAAAACAAAGATTATTTAAAAGCAAAAACTTAGTGACAAATGTAACAAAGAAGTGTAAAACTTATCTCCTGAAAAACTATAAAACATTATAGAGAAAAATTAAAGAACATATCAATATATGGGAAAACATTCCACATTCATTATTGGAAGACTTGATATTGTTAGGATAGCAATAATCTCCAAATTAATCTACAGATTCATTGCAATTCCTACTAGAATTCCAGTTTGAGTTTTCTGTAGAAATTAACAAACTAATTCTAAAATTCATATTGAATTGCAAAAGACCAGAACAGCCTAGACAATGTTGAAGAAAACAAAAACAAATTAGAAGAACCTACACTTTCTGATTTAAAAATTTGTTACAAAAGAACAGTAATCAAGGGCTGGTACAGTGCTTACCTAGCATGTGTGAGGCACTGGGCTCGATTCTCAGTGCCACATAAAAATAAATAAATAAACAAAGTTTTAAAAAATAAATCTTGGGGCTGGGGTTGTGGCTCAATGGTAGAGCACTTGTCTAGCATATATAACGCACTGGGTTCAATCCTCAGCACCCCATAAAAATAAAATAAACATATTGTGTCCACCTACAACTAAAAATTTTTTTTTAAAAATTAAAAAAAATAGGGGCTGGGGTTGTGGCTCAGCGGTAGAGCGCTCGCCTAGCAAGTGCACAGCCCGGGTTCGGTTCTCAGCACCACCTAAAAATAATTGCATTGTTTGTACAACTAAAGCCAATAAATAAATACTGTTTTAAAAAATTAAAAAAAAATAAATCTTAAAAAAAAGAACAGTAATCAAGACTGTGGTATTAGTGTAAGAGATAGATCTATAGAATGATGAAACAGAATTGAGTCCAGAAATTAAATCTATGTACCCGTCTATGGTTAACTGATTTTTGACAGGGATGCCAAGAATACTCAATGAGGGAAAAATAGTCTCTTCAAATTGTTCTGGGATAACTGGATATTCATATGCAAAAGAATTGTATCACATACCACATACAAATATTAATATGAGATGAAAGAGATCTTAATCTAAGAGCTAACATCATAAAACTCTTAGAGGAAAATGAGGGTAAATCTCATTGGATTTAGCCAGGGATTCTTAGACAACATTTAAAAACTATTGTGCTTCAAAAACCACTACTAAGAAAATGAAAGCCAGGTGCAGTGGCACATGCCTATAATCACAGTGGCTCAGGAGGCTGAGACAGAAGGATTGCAAGTTCAAAGCCAGCCTCAGCAACGGTGAGGTGCTAATCAACTCAGTGAGACCCTGTCTCTAAATAAAATACAATCTAAATAAAATACAAAAAAGGGCTGGGGATGTGGCTCAGTGGCCGAGTACCCCAAGTTCAATCCCCGGTACCAAAAAAAAGAAAAAAGAAAAGAAAATGAGAGCCAGTCATGATAGTGCACTCCTGCTATCCTAGCAACTTGGAAGGTGAGGCAGGAGGATTGTAAGTTCCAGGCAAACCTCAGCAACTTCATGACCCCCGTCTCAAAATAAAATATAAAAAGGGCTTTGGATGGGGCTCAATGGTAGAGTGCCCCTGAATTCAATTCCCAGTATGGGTGGAATGAAAATAAGAAAAGAAAATAAGGAGGTTATAGCTCAAGCAATAAGGCATGTGCTTAGGTAGTACATCTACAAGGCTCTGGGTTCAATACTCAGCACAAACAAATAAACAAAACAGAACAATACCATATACACACAAAAAAGAAAAATAGAAAATGAAAAAACAACTCACAGAATGGGAGAAAATGCTTATCTGACAAAGGACTGGCACCCAGAATATGTAAAGAAACTGTACCTCAATAATAAAAAGACAACTGAGGTCTGGGGTTGTAGCTCAGTGGTAGAGCACTTGCTTAGCAAGTGAGACACTGGGTTCAATCCTCAACACCACATAAAAAATAAATACATAAATAAAGGCATCTTATCCATCTACAACTAAAAAATATATTTTAAAAAAGACAACTGAATTTTTAAAATGACCAAATAACTTGAATAGATATTTCTACAAAGAAGATATACGAATGGCCAATAAGTATATAAAATGATGCTCAACATTATTAATCAACAGGAAAATGCAAATCAGAACCACAGCAAGATTCAACTTCATACCCACTAGAATGGCTAGAGTCAAAAAGTCAGCCGGGGGGGCCGGGCGCGGTGGCGCACGCCGGTAATCCCAGCACTTTGGGAGGCTGAGGCAGGAGGATTGCGAGTTCAAAGCCAGCCTCAGCAATGGCGAGGCACTTAGCAACTCAGTGAGACCCTGTCTCTAGTAATATACAAAAAAGGGCTGGGGATGTGGCCCAGTGGTTGAGTGCCCCTGAGTTCAATCCCTGGTACCACAAAAAAAAAAAAAAAAAAAAATGGATGAAGTATATGGTATGTTAATTATCTCAATAAATCATTTAAAAATAAAACCATAAGTAGAAGATGTAGGTTATTATATCTATGTTAAAGTAAAAATGACCTTTATAAAAACATGACACAAATGCTGGAAGCCATGTAAGAAATATTCCACATGAAACATGTCCTTTTATGTACAAATTTTCTGTTTTTCTATTTAAAGTATATATTGGGGATTTGTCTTTTGTAATTTACTAATTTTTGTCTTTTAATTGGAGGAAAAATCCTTTTATGAATGAATTAAAAAGAAAGAAAAAAGATGATTACTTAAGATACAAGATATTAACCAGGCACAGTGGTGCATGCCTGTAATCCCAACAGCTTGGGAGGCTGAGGTAGGAGGATTGTGAATTCAAAGCCAGCCTCAGCAATGGTGAGGCCCTAAGTAACTCAGTGAGACCCTGTCTCTAATAAAATACAAAATAGAGGGGCTGGAGTTGTGGCTCAGCGGCAGAGCGCTCGCCTCGCACGTGCGTGGCCCGGGTTCGATCCTCAGCACCACGTAAACATGGATGCATTGCATTGTGTACAACTAAAGTAAATAAAAAAATATTTTTTAAAAAATACAAAATAGAGCTGGGGATGTGGCTCAGTGGTTGAGTGCCCCTGAGTTCAATCCCCGGTGATTTGATACATACACACACTCATACACACACACACACACACACACACACATACACAAACACACACAGAGAGACAAGATATTTTTGGCTTAAAAAGCAAAACTGGATTTTAGAAGATAACATCAAAGAATACAATATTGGGCTAAGAAATTATATCTTAAACAAGATACAGAAGCACTAAACATAAACAAACAATAAAATTGACTATTTTAGCCTGCAAAAGATTTACTAATACCTAATATTTACTGTAAGATTACTGTGTATATCAAGTTAAGAACTTTATAGACATCATTTAATCATTTAATCACCACAACAATCTTCAATGAGTCAGTATTATAATTTTCCTTACTTTACAGATACTGCTTAAGGAGGTTAAGTATTTTACCTAATGCAATATAGCTACTAAGCCAGGATTCAAATTTGGGTCTGATCCCAATTTCAAAATCTTAATTATTATCGAAAGATGTGTTCCCAGTTTGGAAGAAAAAGTTCCTCAACTCTTTATCCTCTGAAACCAACAGTTTTCTCCTCTTTTTTTCCCCTTATCAGCATCCTAGATTCAAAGCCTCTATTTCTTCATCATCTCTTTGTCCTCCCTTATGTGACATCCTTTATAAGAATTCCCAAACTAGGCTATTACTCACTCCTTATCTCCTTGCAAACTGGCTTCAAGCCCCAATAATAATGATTTCCTAATCAGAGGGGAAATGTAGAAATCCTGGTACAGGTTGAGCATCTCTAATCCAAAAAAAATATATTAAAAAGAAAGAAAAGCTCTGAAATCTGAAACTTTTTGAGTACTGACATATTTTTCAGATTAAAGCTGCTGAAGCCAGGTGTGGTGGTGCACGCCTGTAATCCCAGCACTTTGGGAGGCTGAGGCAGGAGGATCGAGAGTTCAAAGCCAGCCTCAGCAATGGTGAGGCACTTAGCAACTCAGTGAGACCCTGTCTCTAATAAAATACAAAAAAGGGCTGGGGGCCGGGCGCGGTGGCGCACGCCTGTAATCCCAGCACTTTGGGAGGCTGAGGCAGGAGGATCGCGAGTTCAAAGCCAGCCTCAGCAATGGCGAGGCACTTAGTAACTCAGTGAGACCCTGTCTCTAATAAAAATACAAAAAGGGCCGGGGATGTGGCCCAGTGGTCGAGTGCCCCTGAGTTCAATCCCCGGTACCCAAAACAAAAAAAAAAGGGCTGGGGATGTGGCCCAGTGGTCCAGTGCCCCTGAGTTCAATCCCTGGTACCAAAAAAAAAAAGCTGCTGAGCTGGTAAAGTTTATGCCAATATTCCAAAATTCAAAAAAACTATGAAATCTTAAAATCTTCTGGTTCCAAACACTTTAGATAAAGGATACTCAACCTGAAACAAAATCAAATGGCGTTTTTGCGATCTTCATCTTTATTGATCTCTTTTGCATCTCCTCCTTCTCTAAATGAAATTCTTCTTTTCTGTCATACTTTTAATTTCTCATTCAACCAACATACAGTTGGCATTAACTGTGTGTATATACTGTGCCTGGTCCTGGGATACAAATGTCAAACAACTCAGTCCTTGCTCCCAGTAAGCTTATCTAGATTGAAGATACAGGTAATTATCAAATGATAAGCATGATGATAGAGGTATGTATGCCAAAAGCAAAGAAGAAAGAACATTAAATTTGGAGTAAATTTTAGTGATTAAGTCTATAGGCTTTAGAGTCAGTCAGACATGTGTTTGAGACCTGAATTTGCCATTTATTGTGTTAGTTGTGTAATCTTGGGTAAGTTATTCAAAGTATGTTAAGAGTTAAATCAATCATTACAGATTATTTCAGGACAGACAGATTATTTTAAGAACAGAACACTAGCAATTTTTTGATAGACTGGACCATATAATACAGAACTCATGTTACTAGTTACTAGAAGAATGCGTGATGCTAGGTGTGGTGGCGCACGCCTGCTATCCCAACAACTCAAAGAGGCTAATGGCAGGAGGATTGCAAGTTCAAGAACAGCCTCAGCAACTTAGTGAGGCCTAAGCAATTTAGAGAGACCCTGTCTCAAAATAAAAAATAAAAAGAGATAGGGATGTGGCTCAGTGGTTAAGCACCTCTGGGTTCAATTCCCCAGTACCAAAAACAAAACAACAACAACAAAAAAGCCTGGTTTAATAAGATTATCAAAATTAAATAAAATCTATATCCTTTTGCTACCAAAAAAAGGGTTGTATGTGGTTTTTTTTTTTTTTTTTTTTTTTTTCCTTTTGTACTCTCAATCCCACATCCTTTCTCCCCCACTACTAAACACTATTTTACTCAGGGTTGAATCTCCGTCAGTGTGAAGTTTGTCATAGTACTCCTTGTTATACATTTTTTTCCACAAAATTTGCTTTGATACAGTTAATTTGCTGGTTTAAATATCTATTTATACATCTATATGTAGATACATAACATCCTATTATCTCTCTACCTAAATATATGTACGTGCAATTTGTGCACACATGTGTGTATATGTATGAATATATGTTGTCTGTATGTATATATAATGTTAAATTACTTTATGTTAGTTAAAATGTTATTATAACTATGTTTTATTTAACATATGTTAAATAAAAGGTGATGATAACATATGGCCTCCTGTTTTCTCTCAGTTCCCTATAAAAGGAGGCTATAACAGCCTTTATCCATAGACTTGGCAAGAAAATTATAAAGGACATGAAGTGTTCTACACAGTGCCTACAAGCTAACCAATTTCTAAATATTTATAAAATGTCTACATGTTTATCCCTTGGGGTGACCTTAAGGAGAAGTTGAAGTGTACTGAGCAGAGAAGGACGGGGTCACTGCAGCAGTGAGACTGGAGTATGTGCAGCTGTGGCAGGAGGAGAGCAGGGCATGGCCATCAAGCTCAAGGACGGAGTGGAGAGGGCAAGAGTGACTAGAGTCAGGAAAACTGTTCAAAGGGCAAAAGTAAGGCCTGGTGCCACGGTGCACACCTGTGATCCCAGCAGCTCAGGAAGCTGAGGCAGGAGGCTTGAGTTCAAAACCAACCTCAGCAAAAGTGAGGCACTAGGGCTGGGGTTGTGGCTCAGTGGTAGAGTGCTTGCCTAGCATGCGAGAGGCCCTGGGTTTCATCCTCAGCACCTCATAAAGATAAGTAAATAAAGCCAGGCGCAGTGGCACACACCTGTAATCCCAGCACTCCAGCACTCGGGAGGCTGAGGCAGTTGGATCGTGAGTTCAAAGCCAGTCTCAGCAATGGCGAGGTACTTAGCAACTCTAAGACCCTGTCTCTAATAAAATACAAACACGGGCTGGGGATGTGGCCCAGTGGTAGAGTGCCCCTGAGTTCAATCCCTTGTACCAAAAAAAAAAAGTAAATAAAAGTATTGTGTCTATCTACAACTAAAAAAAAAAAAAAAAAAGTGAGGTGCTAAGCACTTCATTGAGACCCTGCCTCTAAATAAAATACAAAATAGGGCCGGGGATGTGGCTCAGTGGTTGAGTGCCCCTGAGGTTCAATCCCTGGTACTGACACACACACACACCCCAAAAAAAGGGCCAAAGTAAGAGGTGAGGAACTCTTGGACTAGAGCAGTAACAGAAGAGAATGGGGGGATTAATAAAAAGAAATTTCTAGAATAAGTAACTGATGGGAACTGTTAGATGATTATATGGAGATGAAGAAGAGGGTGACATATATCCCAGTTTTCTGACGTGGTTTACTAGATATATATTGGTGACATACAACCACATAGCCACAAACATATTTTAGAGGAAGAAGCTAACTCATGTGGTTTTTAAACATATTTAGGTTAACATAGGGCATCTAGGTAAAATCATCTACAATATATTAGACATACCAAAGAATTCAGAAGCCAACATTTTTAGAAAGCTATGTGAGAAACAAAAACATTTATACAATTAGGTTCTTATAGAATGATCCTGGCAATGACCAAGGGATATTAATCAAGAATTACAGATAACAATCTGGGCGTGGTGGTGTACGCCTGTAATCCCAGCACTTGGGAGGCTGAGACAGAAGGATCGCAAGTTCAAAGCCAGCCTCAGCAATGGCAAGGCACTTAGCAACTCAGTGAGACCCTGTCTCTAATAAAACACAAAAAAGGGCTGGGGATGTGGCCCAGTGGTCCAGTGCCCCTGAGTTCAATCCCCGGTACCAAAAAAAAAAAAAAGTTACAGATAACAGAAATTATTGAGTAACTTAGAAAATATAAAGTAACTCAAATCAGAGGTAAGTCAATTATTGAAACATTTCTATCACTACCTCAGCTGCTTTGCCATTGTAAAGGCGAAAATGATTACAGGCCTTAAGATTGAGTGCGATGGTACTATCAGGAATTTGCTGAAGGTAAACTGCCAGAACTTCTTGAGACACATCATAGTAATCCAACTTGTAGTAGCAAAGGGCCACATAAACATTGAGGGCAAGGTATTCCCTATTAGAGAAAAGAATTAGTTCGCCTGTAATCCCAGCACTTGGAGGCTGAGACAGAAGGATCGCAAGTTCAAGCACTTTGGGAGGCTGAGCCAGCCTCAGCAATGGCAAGGCACTTAGCAACTCAGTGAGACCCTGTCTCTAATAAAACACAAAAAGGGCTGGGGATGTGGCCCAGTGGTCCAGTGCCCCTGAGTTCAATCCCCGGTACCAAAAAAAAAAAAAAAAAAAAAAAAAAAAAAAAAAAAAAAAAAAAAAAAAAAAAAAAAAAAAAAAAAAAATAAAAAAAAAAAAAGTTACAGATAACAGAAATTATTGAGTAACTTAGAAAATATAAAGTAACTCAAATCAGAGGTAAGTCAATTATTGAAACATTTCTATCACTACCTCAGCTGCTTTGCCATTGTAAAGGCGAAAATGATTACAGGCCTTAAGATTGAGTGCGATGGTACTATCAGGAATTTGCTGAAGGTAAACTGCCAGAACTTCTTGAGACACATCATAGTAATCCAACTTGTAGTAGCAAAGGGCCACATAAACATTGAGGGCAAGGTATTCCCTATTAGAGAAAAGAATTAACAGTTAACAGTTTATACCTCACCAAAATGTCAAACTACAAAGCTCAAATGGACAACACAGCAAATAGGACAGGTCAAGAGTTTGCCTGTAAGAAAGAAAGAAGGTAAGATACAATCAGCACATTTTTTTTTCCTTTTGCACTGTAATATTTGGGTGTTTTGATATAAATAGTGTAAAAGATGGAAACTATAGAGAAAGGGAGCCAGGTGCGGTGGCGCATGCCCATAATCCCAGCAGCTCGAGAGGTTGAGGCAGGAGGATCTCTGAGTTCAAAGCCATTCTCATCAAAAGTGAGGCACTAAGCAACTCAGTGAGAACCTATCTCTAAATAAAATACAAAGTAGGAGCCGGGTGCGGTGGCGCACGCCTGTAATCCCAGCACTTTGGGAGGCTGAGGCAGGAGGATCGCGAGTTCAAAGCCAGCCTCAGCAATGGTAAGGCACTTAGCAACTCAGTGAGACCCTGTCTCCAAATAAAATACAAAAAAGGGCTGGGGATATGGCCCAGTGGGTGAGTGCCCCTGAGTTCAATCCCTGGTACCACCACAAAAAAAAAAAAAAAAAAAAAAAAAAAAAAAAATACAAAGTAGGGCTGGGGATGTGGATCAGTGATAGAGTACCCCTGAGTTCAATTCCTGGTACCAAAGATAAATAAATAAATGGAATTTTTATAAAAGAGAGAGAGAAGAGCGAGCAAGGGAAAAGTTCAGAATGTTCATACTGAAAAATTAACACAAGCTATAATTGAACACAAAACAAATAAGCACTGTAATGCCAGGCGTGGTGGCGCATCCCAGCACTTGGGAGGCTGAGGCAGGAAGATCGCGAGTTCAAAGTCAGCCTCAGCAATGGCGAGGCACTTTGCAACTCAGTGAGACCCTGCCTCTAAATAAAATACAAAAAAGGGCTGGGGATGTGTCCCAGTGGTTGAGTGCCCCTGAGTTCAATCCCCAGTACCAAAAACAAAAAAAACAAATAGGCACGGAGAACAGAGAAGGCAGATGGGCTTGAAGACTGGAAAGTGGAACAGGCAAGAGACTTCAAAGACAATGCAAAAGAGGGGAAGAGAATGGATGAGATATTTTAGAGATTAGAAAGAGGCCAAGGGTTAGGCGATAAAGTTGGAATGTTAATTTTTTTTTTTTTTTTTTGGTACCAGGGACTGAACTCAGGGGCACTCGACCACTGGGCCACATCCCCAGCCCTTTTTTGTATTTTTTTATTAGAGGCAGGGTGTCTCTGAGTTGCTAAGTGCCTCGCCATTGCTGAGGCTGGCTTTGAACTTGAGATCCTCCTGCCTCAGCCTCCCAAATGCTGGGATTACAGGCATGTGCCACTGCGCCTGCCTGGAATGTTAATTCTTTAAAATGGTTTGTTTCTAATTTTGTCACCAAGTTACCTACAATGTAATCATATCACATATCTCTGAGATGACACATCTAGACCATGCATTTTCAGAAGGGGCAAAGTTGGTTTTTGTAGGAGAGTGATAAAAAAAATCATACTCATTTTGTGGGTAAAACAGATATACATACAGTACATAAACACATAAAAACATGTTATTACATATATGTAAGCATATTAAAATTCATGGGGGAGGGGACTGGAAGAAAAAAAAACGTCTACAAAGTCTTCTTAGAAGGGTAATAATGAAAAAGGTAGGGAAATCCTGATCTAAACAATACCTAAGGAGTTCATAATCATACCAGATTATCAACTAAACAGGTTTGAACCCATGGTGCTACTAGATCGAAAGGACACTAGGTCCTCAGCCAAACTACTCATAAAAGAAACTAACAAAATGAAAGACATTTCAGATAAGCACAAAAGGACACAGACCTGTTATCTAGCAGTATTCGCTTATATATATCAATAGCTTCTTGGTAATGAGACCGCATGTAATGGATTGAGGCCAAACTGAGTTGGTCTTCTGTGATATCCTGAAGATTTTGATGAAAATTCATCAATTTTTTCTCATCATTAAACTAAAATTGTGAGAGAGGAACAGACATTTAAAGATTCATATTAGCATACAGTCAGAGAAATCAATGCCTATGTGATAGAGATTTCAAATCCTCTCCTGGATACTGTGTTTCCATTTTCTATTTCCCTTAGGCTCTATGGTTTTCAGTCATTCCAGAGAAAAAAAGGTAAATAGCCTCAAGACAGAGACTTGGCAAAGAAAAGCCTTTTTTTTTTTTTTTTTTTTGGTACTGGGGATTGAACTCAGGGGTACTCAACCACTGGGCCACATCCCCAGCCCTTTTTTGTGTTTTATTAGAGACAGGGTCTCACTGAATTGCTAAGTGCCTCACCATTGATGAGGCTGGCTTTGAACTCGAGATCCTCCTTGCCTCAGCCTCCCAAAGTGCTGGGATTACAGGCATGCGCCACCAAGCCCGGCTCCTTTTTGTTTTTTATTTGAGACGGAGTCTCCTTAAATTGCTGAGGCTGGCAATCCTCCTGCCTCAGCTTCCCAAGTCACTGGGATTACAGGTGTGCATCACCTTGCATGGCTGGAAATTCTTCAAATTACAGTTAATATTAATTACCTAACCCTCCACACCCTCACCCACTTACCTTTCTTTTGTCTTTCTTTATGTTTTCTTTCTCTCCACCCTCCCCCCCAATCTCTTTGCCCTTCTCCTTTAACAATTTATCTGGTATTTTGTATCTCTTTCTTCTTGGTGGACAATATGATATCAAAATGTATTTCTCATTGTGCAACTTTTTGATTCCAATTTTTAATTTTCTGTTCTAGATTTTTTTTTCATCCTCTCTTTAGTTACTATGTGTTTTGTTTTGGGTGTCAGAATTCCATTCCAACCTTGTATGTTTATTGAATGGTAGCTCCAAATAAAAGCTGCTTTAGCTTATACCTGGGATAGAACAGATACTTTTTTAACATTTATTTTTTAGTTGTAGTTGGACACAATACCTTTATTTTATTTATTTATTCTTATGTGGTACTGAGGATCGAACCCAGGGCCTCGCACATGCTAGACAAAGGCTCTACCGCTGAGCCACAACGCTAGCCCCAGAAGAGATCCATTTTGATAGTGACCCATTATATGTAGATTGCTCACTCCTGCCTGGTGTAAAATTGGCTTATTTGCTTAAAATTTTTAAAAAGAATCTGTTTCCACAAAACAATAAATTCTGAAGCTGCCCTCTAGTTTGGTCAGTGACATATTACAAATAATTTTTTCTTTGTGGTGGTGGATATTGAACCCAGGTCCTCGTCCATGCTAGCTCGAGCTCTCTCACTGAGCTACATCCCCAGCCCCTATTACAAATAATTTTGTAAATTACTGTTTAATTTGTAAAATAAATATTAATGTTGTCAGCTAATGAATGCCTATACAATATTCTATAGACTGTATTCTAAAGTCTGGCTTGGAAAGGTCTTTATTGAGTCTCATCTATCTTTTCTTCCTACACTGATTAATTTATAATACACATTAAAAAAAAGTTTCAAATGATACTATTTCTTGAGGCATAAAAATTGTAAAAACATCAAAATGAGGAATAACAGAAAAATGATTAGGTGAATTATGACACATCTGTTAGACAGAATGCTGTGAAGACATTCAAGTGCAGGACAGAGTAGTAAGGTTCCAAATTAAAATGTTATGACAGCACAAGATTAGGGGGAAAATGGAGACAACCTATTCCATCTACTCAGCTTCAATCTTCAAATTTTCAATGTGCTGCATATAGAAATAGGAATTCAGAGTTTTTAAATTTTCTAATTTTTCAAAAGAAGCCAGAAATAAAGTGTTTGTGTGACAAACGCTATTTTTAAATATAAAAAATTTTGAGTGCTGTTTTAGAAACACATCTGTGGTGCATTTTCAGCCCATGAGATACCATTTACAATCTCTGCTATAGAATATCTTGTAACATGGAAAAATGTTTGAGACACTTATAAGTGGAAAAACCTAGTTATAAAACAGCATATATGTATTATGAACCAAATGTGATAATATTAATAGATTTTTAAAAGAAACAAATTTTTAAAAAAACTAGAAGAAAATAGAACAAAATACTATGGTGTTACCTCTAAGTGGCAGACTTATAAGAAATCTTGATTTGTGTGTGTGTGTGTGTGATATTTCAATTTTTTTTTTTTTTTTTTTTTTTTTGGGTACCAGGGATTGAACTCAGGGGCACTCGACCACTGGGTCATATCCCCAGCCCTTTTTTTGTATTTTATTTAGAGACAGGGTCTCACTGAGTTGCTAAGTGCCTCGCCATTGCTGAGGTTGGCTTTGAACTCGCGATCCTCCTGCCTCAGCCTCCCAAAGTGCTGGGATTACAGGCGTGCACCACCGCGCCCGGCTCAATAATTTTTTAAAAGCACAATAATGAACATTCTTTATTTTTGTCATCAGAAGAAAAACACAATAAATTATATTTCCCAAAATTAAAGACTTCCACTTTTAATAATGGTGGAGTAGCTTATAGCACAGTCCTCTCACCAAGAAAACTAAGAAAAGCTTGAAAACTACTAAATATCTGTGTGAAATTTTTTTTTGAGGCTATTATAAATGTGGTAGTTTTCCTAGTTTCTATTTCAGAGGATTTGTCATTGATATACATAGCCGCATCAATGTTTATAGCAGCACAATTCACAATAGCTAAATTGTGGAACCAACCTAGAAGCCCTTCAGTAAATGAATTGATAAAGAAAATGTGGCATATATATACAATGGAATACTACTCAGCATTAAAGGAGAATAAAATCATGGCATTTGCAGGTAAATGGATGGAGTTGGAGAATATCTTGCTAAGTGAAGTAAGCCAATCTCAAAAAAACCAAAGGCAGAATGTTTTCTCTGATATGTGGATGCTCATCCATAATGGGGAGCATGGGAGGAATGAAAGAACTTTAGATAGGGCAAAGGGGAGGGAGGAATAGGGAGGGGGAATGCGAGTAGGAAAGACAGTGGAATGAGATGGAGATCATCACCCCAAGTACATGTATGAAGACAAAAATGGTGTGACTCTTATTTTGTGTACAACCAGAGACATGAAAAATTGTGCTCTCTATGTGTAATATGAGTTGAAATGCATTCTGCTGTCATGTATAACAAATTCGAATAAATAAGTAAATTTAAATAAAAAATCTGTGTGAAGGCATCAGAAAGCTACCAAGATAATGAAGACTCTGGACACCAAGATCCCACAGAGAATTTAAGGCTGGGCATGGTGGCACTAACCTGTAAGCCCAATAGCTCAGGAAACTAAGGCAGCAGGACTGCAAGTTTGAGGTCAGCCTCAGCAACTTAGTGAGGCCCTAAGCAATTCAGCAAGACCCTTTCTCAAAATAAAAACTAAAAAGGGGGATGTGGCCTAGTGGTTAAGTGATCCGGGGTTAATCCCTGTACAAAGAGAGAGAGAGAGACCGAGAGAGACAGAGAGAGAGAAAGACTATTTAAGGCAGAGAAATAGAATAAGGCTGATATTTGTCACCACTATTCTCACAGGCATCTGTCAATTCTCAATTGATAACTGAGATGCTGAAAACTATGTAGAGCTTCAAGAAGTCTTATGGGCTTAATGGACAAAATCTATCCTGTGAGCTGGGCGCAATGGCGCACGCCTGTAATCCCAGCACTTGGGAGGCTGAGGCAGGAGGATCGCGAGTTCAAAGCCAGCCTCAGCAATGGCAAGGCACTTAGCAACTCAGTGAGACCCTGTCTCTAATAAAAATACAAAAAAGGGCTGGGTGGGCTGGGGTTGTGGCTCAGAGGCAGAGCGCTCACCTAGCATGCCTGAAGCACTAGGTTCTATCCTCAGCACCACATAAAAATAAGATAAAGACAGTGTGTCCACCCATAACTAAAAAATAAATATTAAAAAAAAGGGCTGGGGATGTGGCCCAGTGGTCCAGTGCCCCTGAGTTCAATCCCCGGCACCAAAAAGAAAAAAATCTATTCTATGTACCTGTCAAAAACAAAAGCCAATTCCCTCTGGAAAAATACAAAATTATCTAAAGTCTCAAATGATCTGTATATATTTTCACTTTTTTTCTTTCTTCTTCTCCTCTTCCTCCTTCTCCCCTTCTCTACTCCTCCTTCTTTTTCTTTTTTATTTTGTTTTCCTCAGTACTAGGGACTGAACCCAAGGGTACTTTACCACTGAGCCATATCCCCAGTCCTCCTTTGTTTTTTATTTATTTATTTTTAAATATTAATTTATTTTGCTTTAGTTGTGCACAATGAATTTTTTTTTTTTTTTTTACATGGTGCTGAGGATCAAACCCGGGCAGCGCACATGCTAGGCGAACGCTCTACCACTGAGCCACAACCCCAGCCCCATGTTTTTTATTTTGAGATAGGAGCTTGTTAAGTTGCCAAGCCTGGCTTTGAACCTGTGACCCTGCTGCCTCAGCTTCCTGAATAGCTGGGATTATAGATGTGAACCACTATGCCTGGCCTTCTCTATTTTTATGTACAATAGCCAGGACTCAATGCAATTTAACGTATTTACTGATATGGTCAGCTCAACAACTACCTTATATTATTTATTTTCTATTTGTACCTATGAATCCATGTCCCCCCTTTTTTTCTTTCTTGTATATTTTGGATTAATTTTTTTTTTAATATTTTGTTTATTTACTTTAGTTGTACACAATGCAATGCATTTATGTTTACGTGGTGCTGAGGATCGAACCCGGGCCGCGCACTTGCAAGGCGAACGCTCTGCCGCTGAGCTACAACCCCAGCCCGATTAATTATTTTTTTAAAATTCCATATTTCTCCTCTATTGGCTTGAAAAAATTTAAACCAGTAAAAAAAAAATGAGTCACCGGGCGTGGTGGCACACGCCTGTAATCCCAGCACTATGGGAGGCTGAGGCAGGAGGATCGCGAGTTCAAAGTCAGCCTCAGCAATGGTGAGGCACTTAGCAACTCAGTGAGACCCTGTCTCTAATAAAATGCAAAAAAAGGGTTGGGGATGTGGCCCAGTGGTCAAGTGCCCCTGAGTTCAATCCCCGGTACCACAAAAAAAAAAAAAAAAGAAGAAATGAGCCTTTATCTAATCAATCAAAGGTAGGGTTGGGGTGAGAAGAGAACACAAATATACAAGATTTTATACCTCTTGCTATAAATTTAACACATTAAATCACCAAATTTACCGGGGCACTTATCTCCTACGCGGATGCTTAACTCTATTTCCTGTAACTCTCCACGTATAGAAGGCTTATCTCCATTTGACCAAAACCCCAAAATCAATTTTAGGAGACATAATCATTAGATATATTATACATGGACTTTAAATATCTGTTACTGATATGTTTTAAAAACTTAAATTAAAAATTGGGGACGGGGCTGGGGTTATAGCTCAGCAGTAGAGCACTCTCCTGGCACGTGCGCGGCCCGGGTTCGATCCTCAGCACCACGTACAAATAAACCCATTGTGTACAGCTAAAAGCAAAATAAAATATTTAAAAAAAAAATGTGTAGATATTTCTGAAACATAGTAATGTGTCTTGTATGCCCTTTTAAAAAAAAATGGGGGCTGGGGTTGTGGCTGAGCGGTGGAGCGCTCACCTCGCATGTGCGCGGCCCGGGTTCGATCCTCAGCACCACGTAAACATAAATGCATTGCACTGTGTACAACTAAAGTAAATAAATAAATATTTAAAAAAATTAAAAATAAATTGGGGACTTTTAAGAGTTGGAAATGGGCGGGGCTTGTGGCTCAATGGTAGAGCACTTGTCTAGCATGTGTGAGGTACTGGGTTCAATCCTCAGCACTGCATATAAACAAATAAAACAATGGTATTGTGTCCATCTATGATTAAAACAAATTAAAAAAAAAAAAAAAAAGTGTTGGAGGGGTTGGGGATATAGCTCTGTTGGTAAAGTGCTTGCCTCACATGCACAAGACCCTAGGTTCAATCCCTAGCACCACCAAAAAAGAAAAAAAAGAGAGAAAAAATTGGAAATGTTAAAAATAAATGTAAATTTTAGAAATGAAGAACACAATAACTGAAGTTAAGAACAAAGTAGATGAATTTAATAGATGATCAGATACGACTGAAGAAAGATTAATAAAATGAAAAAAATCTCTAGAGGCAAATGTGAAAAAAAGGGTTTATATATAACACAATAAAAATATCTACATATGCACATATGATTGGTGTTCTAGAAGGAAAGAAGAGGAAAGTATGAGGCTGAAGAAAAATTTGAAGAGTTAATAACCAAACAATTGGGCTGGGGTTGTGGCTCAGAGGTAGAGCGCTCGCCTAGCACGTGCACGGCCCGGGTTGGCCCGGGTTCGATCCTCAGCACCACGTAAACATAAATGCATTGCATTGTGTACAAATAAATAAATATTTTTAAAAAAAATAACCAAACAATTTTCTAAATTAAAAAAAAAAGGGAGGCTGGGAGCAGTGGCACACGCCTATAATCCCAGCACTTGGAAGTCTGAGGCAGGAGGATCACGAGTTCAAAACCAGCCTCCGCAATGGCGAGGCACTTAGCAACTCAGTGAGACCCTGTCTGTAATAAAATACAAAAAAAGGGCTGGGGAGGTGGCCCAGTGGTCGAGTGCCCCTGAGTTCAATCCCCAGTACCAAAAAAAAAAAAAGGGAGGGGCTGTGGTTTTGGCTCAGCAGTAGAGTGCTCACCCAGCACAGGCACGGCCCGAGTTCAATCCTCAGCACCATGTAAGAATAAAGGCATTGTATAGAACTAAAACAAATAAATATATACTAAAAAAAAAAAAAAAAAAAAAAAAGAGCCGGGTGCGGTGGCGCATGCCTGTAATCCCAGCACTTTGGGGGGCTGAGGCAGGAGGACTGTGAGTTCAAAGCCAGCCTCAGCAATGGCAAGGCACTTAGCAACTCAGTGAGACCCTGTCTCTAAATAAAATACAAAAAAGGGCTGGGGATGTGACCCAGTGGTCGAGTGCCCCTGAGTTCAATCCCCGGTACAACACACACACACACACACACACACACACACAAAAAAAAAAAAAAAAAAGAGGGAGAAGGGTTGGAGATGTTGCTCAGTGGTAGAGTGCCTGCCTAGCATATGTGAGGTCCTAAATTCAATCCCTAGTAAGAAAAAAAAAAAAAAGACACATCTGGAAACATCACAGAAAATGTGCTAAGACCCAAAAATAATGCACAAAGCTTAAACACAACCAGGCATGTTGGTGCACTCCTGTAATCCCAGTAACTTGGGAGGCTGAGGCAGGTGGATTCCAAGTTCTAGACTAGTCTCAGCAACTTAGTGAGGCCCTAAGCAACTTGGCGAGATCCTGTCTCAAAATAAAAAATAAAAATGACTGGGGATGTGGCTCAGTGGTTAAGCTACCCTGGGTTAAATCCCCAGTAACCTACCCCCAAATATATATGTGTGTGTATACATATATGTATGTGCATATATACATGTGTGTATGCGTATATGTGTATATATTTGTATGTATATACATGTGTTTATTATTTACATATCTATATATCCAAGAGATATAAAATGTTATATATTTGTGTTCTCTTTCCACCCCAACCCCATCCTGGATTGATTAGATAAAATATTTTCAAGCCATTAGAGGAGAAGTAGGGAATTTTATAAAAATCAATACAAAAAGAATACAAGAAAGAAAAAAAGGGGAGACATGGATTCATAGGGACAAATAGAAAATGAATGCCGGGCTCGGTGGCGCACGCCTGTAATCCCAGCACTTTGGGAGGCTGAGGCAGGAGGATCGCGAGTTCAAAGCCAGCCTCAGCAATGGTGAGGCACTTAGCAACTCAGTGAGACCCTGTCTCTAATAAAATACAAAAAAAAAAAAAAAAAAAAAAAAAAAAAGGGCTGGGGATGTGACCCAGTGGTCGAGTGCTGCTGAGTTCAATCCCTGGTACCAAAAAAAAAAAAAAAAAAAAAAGAAAAAATAAAATGAATATTACAAGATAGTTATTGAGCTAACCATATCAGTAAATATATTGAATTTAGGAAATGAATAAAATATTGGAATTTTTTAAAAATAAAGACTTCAACTGGATTAAAAAGCCCCAAAACTCACTCATATAATGTTTATAAGGAAGACACTTGAACTGTAAGGACACAGGAAGGGAGACAGTAAAAGGATAAAGAAATACAATAGACAAACACTAACCAAACCATTTGTGCAGCTACACAAATAGACAAAGAGGAAGTTTTAGAGATAAGGAAAGACATTTCATGATAATGAATGTTTCAATCTACAAGGAAGACACAAAAATTCCAAATCTGTGTGTACTTTATAACCAATTTTGAAAATCATATCAAGTAAAAATTGGCAGAACTACTAAAGGGCGGAAAAAACAAAGAGATAGTTACAGTCACAATGTTTAAATGTACCCAAAAATTTGTTTTCATATACTGTCTATGAGTGATTTGATAAACTTTCTACAAAACAATTTAGCAATATCAATTAAAAGATTTAAAGTTATTCATACTCAATAACTAAGTCCATTTTAACAATGTTCAAAATATATATTATAACTAAAAATTAAAAACAATCTAAAAATCAAATAAGTAGGAAATGTAAATAAATTAAGGCACATGAAATGCATATGATGGAATGCTGTGAAAACATTTTAAAGGGGCTGGGATTGTGGCTCAGTGGTAGAGCGCTAGCCTAGCACGTGAGTGCCCCGGGTTCGATCCTCAGCACCACGTACAAATAAAACACATTGTGTACAACTAAAGCAAATAAATAAATGTTTAAAAAAAAAAAACCATTTTAAATTATGGTTTGAAGCCTATTTAGTGATGCAGGAAAATGCTTATAAAACAAAGGTAAATGAAAAAAATGCAAAGTACAAAAATACGTATTCAATGTGAATCTTACTCTGCACAACAAAGTTATAAACAAATAAATATGCATATAAAAATTATCCTAAAAATGACATCAAACTAAAAAGATTTTACACAGCTAAGGAAGCTTTTAAGAGCTTGAAGAGAAGCTATAGAATAGGCAAAAATCTTGGGCACCTACTTCTTTGTTAGGGGATTAACATCCAGAATATACAAGCCGGGCGCGGTGGCGCACGCCTGAAATCCCAGCACTTTGGGAGGCTGAGGCAGGAGGATCGCGAGTTCAAAGCCAGCCTCAGCAATGGCGAGGCACTTAGTAACTCAGTGAGACCCTGTCTCTAATAAAATACAAATAAAAAAGGGCTGGGGATGTGATCCAGTGGTCGAGTGCCCCTGAGTTCAATCCCCAGTACCAAAAAAAAAAAATCCAGAATATACAAAGAACTCAAAAAATTTTACATTGGGGTTGGGGTTGTGGCTCAGCGGTAGAGTGCTCGCCTAGCACGTGCGCGGCCTGGGTACGATCCTCAGCACCACGTAAACATAAATGCATTGCATTGTGTACAACTAAAGCAAATAAATAAATATTTTTTTAAAAAATTTTACATCGGGCTGGGATTGTGGCTCAGCGGCAGAGCGCTCGCCTCGCACGTGTGCGGCCCGGGTTCGATTCTCAGCACCACGTAAACATAAATGCATTGCATTGTGTACAACTAAAGTAAATAAATAAATATTAAAAAAAAAAAAAAATTTACATCACAAAATAACCATGGGCTGGGGTTGTGGCTCAGCAGTAGAGGGCTCGCCTGGCACGTGTGCAGCCTGGGGTCGATCCTCAGCACCACGTAAAAATAAAGGCATCATGTACAACTAAATCAAATAAATAAATATTAAAATAAATAAATAAATAAACAACCCAATCAATAATGGGCAAAAGAACTAAACAGAAACTTCTCAAAGAAAAAACACAAATGGTGAACCAATATATGAAAAAACGTTCAACATCTCTAGCAATCAGGGAAATGCAAATCAAAGCTACATTAAGATTCCATGCCGGGCACGGTGGCGCACGCCTGTAATCCCAGCACTTTGGGAGGCTGAGGCATGAGGAACGCGAGTTCAAAGCCAGCCTCAGCAATGGTGAGGCACTTAGCAACTCAGTGAGACCCTGTCTCTAAATAAAAATACAAAAAAGGGCTGGGAATGTGGCCCAGTGGTCGAGTGCCCCTGAGTTCAATCCTGGTACCACAAAAAAAAAAAAAAAAAAAAAAAAATTCCATCTCTGGGCCGGGGTTGTGGCTCAATGGTAGAGAGGTCGCCTAGCACGTGCATGGCCTGGGTTAGTTCCTCAGCACCACGTAAACATAAAATGCATTGCATTGTGTACAACTAAAGTAAATAAATAAATATTAAAAAAAAAAAAAAAAAAGATTCCATCTCTGGGGCTGGGGTTGTGGTTCAGTGTGGAGCACTTGCCTAGCACATACGCAGCCCAGGTTTTATCCTCAGCACCATGTAAACAAAAATGCATTGCATTATGTACAACTAAAGCAAATAAATATTAAAAAAAAAAAAGATTCCATCTCGCTGCAGTCAGAATGGCAAGGATCAAGAATATGAACAACAACAAATGCTGGCGAGGTTGTGGGGGAAAAAGGTACACTAGTACACTGTTGGTGGGGCTGTAGACTCATACAACCAGTCTGGAAAACAGTATGAAGATTCCTCAAAAAACTAAGGATGAAAGCACCACATGACCCAGCTATCACAATCCTTGGTATTTTCCCAAAAGATCTAAAATTGACATACTACAGTGATGCAGTCATGTCAATGTTTATGGTAGCACAACGCACAATAGCTAAATTATGGAATCAATCCAGATGCCTGTCAATAGATGAATGGATTAAGAAATTGTGAGCCGGGCGCGGTGGCCCACACCTGTAATCCCAGCACTTTGGGAGGCTGAGGCAGGAGGATCACGAGTTCAAAGCCAGCCTCAGCAATGGCGAGGCACTTAGTAACTCGGTGAGACCCTGCTTCTAATAAAATACAAAAAAAAAAAAAAAAAAAAGGGCTGGGGATGTGGCCCAGTGGTCAAGTGCCCCTGAGTTCAATCCCTGGTACCAAAAAAAAAAAAAAAAAAAAAAAAAGAAATTGTGATATATAATGTATATGTATACACACACTCACAAAAGGGAGTTCTACTCAGCCATAAAAAAAAGAATAAAATTATGGCATTTGCTGGTAAATGGGTGGAAATGGACAATATCATGCTAAGTGAAATTAGCCAAACTCAGAAACTCAAAGGTCAAATGTTTTCTCTCATACATGTAAGCAAAAGTAAAATAAGGGAAAGGGGGAGGGGAGAATAGAATACCATAAAGAATAGAATAACATAAATAAAATAACATCAAATACAAATCAATAGATGAGTGAAAGAATATCTAATAGAGGAAGGAGAATGGGAGAAGGAAGGAAAAGGGGGAATCATGAACTGAAATTGATTTCCATGCATGTATGAATTTGAATTTGTCAGGATGAACACTACTACTGTAACTATAAAGTTCTAGTAAAAGATATATCCTAAAAGGAGATTTGGTCCAATAGATTAAAAAGTAGTTATTTTTTAATATGATACATATTATTTCTTTTGCTCTTTTCCTTACTTATATTTTGTTTGATAGAATAAATGTGCATAACTTTTATATTTCAAAAAATTATAAGAAAATATGACATTATAATGATCAAAATTACTGCCCTAAGGCAATAATGAAAAAAATGTATATTTATTTCTATGAGTCATAGCAAGGTATCTCTCAGTCTGTTTCCTAAGAGATGACAGGATAGTTGAAACACACTAACATTCTTAAATGACTGCTCTGTAAGAATAACTAAAACTTAACATCTCCGAATAAACTAGAAGGGTAAAGAACATTGATGGCAGAGAAAATCCAATAAAATTAACATCTATATTCCACTTTTTCTGTAAGTGCTGTCAACAGGAATTTATAGTTAATTGCCCTTCTCTATTGTAAACAGAAGAAAGTAAGAGAAAAATATTGTTAAAACAAAAAAAAAAATTAAGCCAGGCGCAGTGGCGCACGCCTGTAATCCCAGCACTTTGGGAGGCTGAGGCAGGAGGATCGTGAGTTCAAAGCCAGCCTCAGCAATGGCGAGGCACTTAGCAACTCAGTGAGACCCTGTCTCTAAATAAAATACAAAAAAAAAGGGCTGGGGATGTGACCCAGTGGTCGAGTGCCCCTGAGTTCAATCCCCAGTACCACAAAAAAAAAAAAAATTTTTTTTGAGCCAGGTGTGGTGGCACATGTCTATAATCCCAGTGGCTCAGGAAGCAGGAAGATCTCAAGTTCAAAGCCAGCCTCAGCAAATGTGAGACACTAAGCAACTCAGTGAGACCTTGTCTCTAAGTATTACAAAATAGGGCTGACTGGGGATGTGGCCCAGTGGTTGAGTGACCCTGGCACGTGCACACACACACACAAACACAAATATATATTGAAATGAAAACATAAATACCTTGTGAGCCAAATGGAAGAGCAGGCGATTTTGGAGTCGACTTTTAGGAGCTGGAAGAAAGATGCAAGTTGCTTGTTAAAAAATTCAAGAGTCGGGGCTGGGGTTGTGGCTCAGCAGCAGAGCGCTTGCCTCGCACGTGCGCGGCCTGAGTTCGATCCTCAGCACCACGTAAACATAAATGCATTGTATTGTGTACAACTAAAGTAAATAAATAAATATTTAAAAAAAAATTCAAGAGTCTATGGCACTTAATTGCTTTTTTTTTTTTTTTTGGTACCGGGGATTGAACTCAGGGCACTCAACCACTGGACCACATCCCCAGTCCTTTTTTGTATTTTATTAGAGACAGGGTCTCACTGAGTTGCTAAATGCCTTAGCCACTGCTGAGGCTGGCTTTGAACTCGCAATCCTCCTGCCTCAGCCTCCCAAAGTGCTGGGATTACAGGCATGTGCCACCGTGCCCGGCTGCACTTAACAGCTTTTAAAAATAAAATGATACTCAAATGAATTTCCTTAAATCCTTATCTATCTGATCCTGAGATTTGTCTGCTGTAATGAACATTGAGTCTGATCTCCACCTGGAGTAGTAACAGCAACATCAAGAACAAGAGAAATGTTCTACCACTCTGCACTTCCCCACCACTTGTTCTATCTGATTCTATTATGTTGTCCAAGAGCACAGCAGCCCACTTTCATATTTTTCATATATTGAACCAAACACTGTTAGTGGACAATTCTGGTCATCTCTGTATGTGCATGAATCCACTCGCATTCTGTTTTTCAACCCAGTATGCTTTTTCAATTCCTTTTTGAAATCTTCTTTTATGTAGACTTTTTAAAAAAAATATTTATTTATTTGCTTTAGTTGTACACAATGCGTTTATTTTTATGTGATGCTGAGGATGGATCCTGGGCCGCATACACGCTAGGTGAGCGCTCTACCGCTGAGCCACAACCCCAGTCCTGAAATCTTCTTTTCCACTATTATACTGCTGTATATTCCTAAGTAGTAGCCCAGACTTTATCTCATAGGTCCTCTACCATAGTGATGTACCACACTTAAACAGGCAACGAAACATAAAGGTTAACATCTTTAAAGTTCCAAATATCCTTTGTACTCTTAGAAATTTTTCGTATTCTGAACACCTAATTCTTCTTCTTTTTTTTTTTTTTTTTTTTTGGTACCAGCAATTGAACTCAGGGGCACTCAATCACTGAGCCACATCCCCAGCCCTATTTCCTATTTTCTATTTTATTTAGAGACAGGGTCTCACTGAGTTTCTTAGCACCTTGCTATTACTGAGGCTGGCTTTGAATTCACGATGCTTCTGCCTCAGCCTCCCAATCTACTGGGATTACAGGCATATGCCACTGCGCCCGGCTAATTCTTCATCCCTTTTACAAAAAAAATTCATACTTTAAAGCATATAAAAGAAAAACATATATATATGTGTGTGTGTGTGTATAAATATTTCAAATAGATATAGCTACCTTGATCACTTTATGTGTCTAACACTATTTTTAAAAAATATTTATTTATTTCCTTTAGTTGTACACAATGCAGTCATTTGTACGTGGTGCTGAGGATCAAACCCGGGCTGCACACATGCTAGTGAGCGCTCTACCACTGAGCCACATCCCCAACCCTGTCTAAAACTATTTTAAGCACAAAGTCTAGAAACATGAGATAAAAGCAAACACCTTAAAGGACCTTATGATTAAATTAGGAAATACACTAATACATATAAAACACTTGGGTACAAATCAAGAAAGTCTCCAAGCTGGGTATGTTGGCACATGTCTTGGAAGGCTGAAGCAGGAGGATTGCAAGTTCAAGGCCATCCTTAGCAACGTAGGAAGACCTTGTCTCATAAGAAAGGTAAAAGGAGCTGTGGATATAGCTCAGTGGTTAAAGCACCCCAAAGCTGGTAAATCCCCAATTAAAAGAAAAAAAGCTTCAAGTTCCACATTTTCATGCAAATTAGTACACACACACCTGTATTCATGTCTTTGTATATGTATGCGTATGAATTCTACCCTGGAATGTATTCTTCCCTAACAAAATTCCTAACAAACATTCCCTTACCCACTTCTCTAAATTTCCTTGAACTTAATTTGATTTATACTCTAATTATGCTTATTCTTTTCTCCCATATTTCTGCTTGCCCTTACTCTTGTTTACAAATTTGAATGTAATCCTCCTGAGACGACTGTCATGACAACAAGAAAGCACAAGGAAAGACATCTGGATTCCTCAAGCTAAAGTTACTGGGTTTCTCACTCAGAAATTGGGAAAGAAGCTATGAAATTTAGAGCCATAAGAGTCTGAACACCAGCCGGGCGCGGTGGCGCACGCCTGTAATCCCAGCACTTTGGGAGGCTGAGGCAGGAGGATCGCGAGTTCAAGGCCAGCCTCAGCAATGGCGAGGCACTTAGCAACTCAGTGAGACCCTGTCTCTAATAAAATACAAAAAAGGGCTGGGGATGTGACCCAGTGGTCGAGTGCCCCTGAGTTCAATCCCCGGTACCACAAAAAAAAAAAAAAAAGAGTCTGAACATCTATACATGACTACCATACTACCAATTCACAGCATGAATGTCCTATTGTGATGGGGCCTAAGAGATACCTTCCCTTTCTTTTCTCATCCTTCTGCTTTGGGCTGTTGCTTCTTGGATGCAGGCTGATGGGGATAGGGTACTAGTGTGAGGGTGGGGGGATTAAATCTTCCTTTAAACACAGGTCAAATCCAATATATTTTTCCCCCGGTTGTACTGGGCATCAAACCCTGGGCCTTGCACAAAGCTATGCCTCAGGCCTATTGTTTAAAAAAATTTTTTTTAAATTGTGAGACATGGCCGGGCGAGGTGGCGCATGCCTGTAATCCCAGCACTTTGGGAGGCTGAGGCAGGAGGATCACGAGTTCAAAGCCAGCCTCAGCAATGGCGAGGCACTTAGCAACTCAGTGAGACCCTGTCTCTAAATAAAATACAAAAAAGGGCTGGGGACGTGACCCAGTGGTCGAGTGCCCCTGAGTTCAATCCCCGGTACCACAAAAAAAAAAAAAAAAAAAAAAAAAGATTAAATTGTGAGACAGGGTCTTGATAAATTGTTCAGACTGACCTTGAACTTGTAATCCTTGTGCCTCAGTCTCCCAAGTAGCTGCAATTACAGATGTGCACTACCACACCCGGCTTAAATTCAGTATTTTTTTTGAAAAATAAATCTACTTTTTAGCTTTCTAATGTTAGTTGGTTCTTGCCTCAATGATCAAGGACTAAAAGAAGCTTTAAAATCTCGAAAATTGGGGGTGGGGTTGTGGCCAAGTGGTAGAGCGTTTGCCTAGCACATGCCAGGCTCTGGGTCCAATCCCCAGCACCACATAAAAATAAATAAATAAATAATAAAGGTAGATGTAATTACAGCATTTAGGAGGCTGAGGCAGGAGGATTGCAAGTTCAAAGCCAGCCTCAGCAATGACAAGGCACTTAGCAACTCAGTGAGACCCTGTCTCTAATAAAATACAAAAAAGGGCTGGGGATGTGGCCCAGTGGTCGAGTGCCCCTGAGTTCAATCCCTAGTACCAAAAAAAAAAAAAAAAGGCATTAAAAATCTCCAAAATGACTCTTACACTGAGTGAAGAGTATCAAATAGGGCTAGGGTTGTGGCTCAGTGGTAGAGCGCTCGCCTTGCACGTGCGCGGCCCGGGTTTGATCCTCAACACCACGTAAGAATGAGGGCATTGTGTACAACTAAAAGCAAATAAATAAACATTAAAAAAAAAGTATGAAATATAAAAAGAGTTCATTTACCTTTAAATCCAGCTGCTTCAGCTTGTTTATACATCCCAAGGAAAAAGTAGGTGCAGGCTAGGTTCACCCAGACTTCAGGATTGCAATTTTCCTCTTTTGTTGCATTTTCATATTCCTGAAATACATGTAAAGTGGTGATCTCATTTTGGCAGTAAAGCAATTGATACACCATCCTTCTATAAGGAAATAAGATTTGTTACTCAGATAGGGCAACTTTACATTTAGCGGATCTTACCAACTCTTCATTCTATGCCTAGAAAAGTATGATACTGAACCTGAAGCTCAATCCCGCAGGGCTGTTTTGCATTTAAGTCTACACTAGGTTTCCTCTCTCCACATTTAACAATGATAATGTTAACAAACTGCAGACATGAAAAACAACAAAAATATTTTATTTTTGCTAACTTAAAAAAACATATAAGGAGCCGGGCGCGGTGGCGCACGCCTGTAATCCCAGCACTTTGGGAGGCTGAGGCAGGAGGATCGCGAGTTCAAAGCCAGCCATCAGCAATGGCGAATTAGCCTCAGTGAGACCCTGTCTCTAAATAAAATACAAAAAAGGGCTGGGGATGTGACTTTGAGTTCAATCCCTGGTACCACAAAAAAAAAAAAAAAAAAAAAAAAAAAAAAAAACATATAAGGAGCCGGGCGCGGTGGCTCACGCCTGTAATCCCAGCACTTTGGGAGGCAGGCAGGAGGATCGCGAGTTCAAAGCCAGCCTCAGCAATGGCGAGGCACTTAGTAACTGAGTGAGACCCTGTCTCTAATAAAATACAAAAAAAAAAAAAGGGCTGGGGATGTGGCCCAGTGGTCAAGTGCCCCTGAGTTCAATCCCTGGTACAAAAAAAAATATATATATAAGGGCTGGGGTTGTGGCTCAGCAGTAGAGCACTCGCCTAGCACGTGCGCGACCCAGGTTCGATCCTCAGCACCACTTAAACATAAATGCATTGCATTGTGTACAACTAAAGCAAATTAAAAAAAAAAAAACATATAAAAGTTAAATACTAGGCTGGGGTTGTAGCTCAATGGTAGAGCACTTGTTTAGCATATGTAAGGAACTGGATTCGATCCTCAGCACCACAAAAAAATAAATAAATAACTTGCAGAGGCTGGCTTTCAACTTGTGATCCTCCTGCCTCAGCCTCCCAAGTGCTCGGATTACAGGCATGCGCCACCGTGCCCAGTTTATTTATTTACTTTTGTGTGGTGCTGAGAATTGAACTCAGTGCCTCACCTGTACTAGGCAAGTACTCTACCACTGAGCTATTTTAGTTTTTGTTATGCAAAAAAAATAAATAAATAAAGTGCTCAATATTGGGCTGGGGTTGTGGCTCAGCGGTAGAGCGCTTGCCTAGCGCGTGCGCGGCCCCAGTTCGATCCTCAGCACCACGTAAACATAAATGCATTGCATTGTGCACAATAAAGAAAATAAATAAATACTGTTTAAAAAAGTGCTCAATATTTCTCTTCTGAAGATTTACTGAAGAAATACTGATTCCAGGTGGCAGTGTAGCTCAGCGGTAGAGGACTTATCTGACATGTTCAATCCATCCTAATGCTAACAATACTTTGTATTAGCACACATGTAAAAGTAAAAAGTAAACAAGATACATATTCATATGCTGGAATACGTATATAGATTTCTGAATCAATATATTTTATTTTATTTATTTATTTATTTTTTTGGTACCGGGGATTGAACTCAGGGGCACTCGACCACTGGGCCACATCCCCAGCCCTTTTTTTTTTTGGTATTTTATTAGAGACAGGGTCTCACTCAGTTACTAAGTGCCTCGCCATTGCTGAGGCTGGCTTTGAACTCGCGATCCTCCTGCCTCAGCCTCCCAAAGTGCTGGGATTTCAGGCATGCGCTACTGCGCCCGGCTATTTTATTTTATTTATTTATTTGTGTGGGGGGGAGTACCGGGGATTGAATTCAGGGGCACTTGACCACTAAGCCACATCCCCAGCCCTATTTTGTATTTTATTTAGACTCTGGGTCTCACTGAGTTGCTTAGCGCCTCCTTTTTGCTGAGGCTGTCTTTGAACTCATGATCCTCCTGCCTCAGCCTCCCTATGCCGCTGGGATTACAGGCATGCGACATCCTGCCTGGGTTGAATTAATATATTTTTAAAAGAACCAGTGGGGTTGGGGGGGGCTCTATTGATAAAGAAGTAGGACTGGGGAAGGCAGATAGGGTGATTTTGTTGTTCTTTTTTTACTTTGTTTCCCTCTGCACTGTTTGAATTTTACCTGAGTAGATGCTTTTATAATACAAAGTTAATAACATCTTAAACACATTCTTGTTGGATTTTTCTTTTAACTTCACTAACCTCCAAAGCTCTCTTGTAGTCACCCAGGTGAAAAGCACAGTATCCAATCCACAAATTAGTATCCTCTTCTTGTTCTCCAACGTGACGTTTAAACTTCAGGTTTAAAGTTCATTAAAAAAAAAATGAAAAACTTTGAACAGTAAATCCTCTATTTTAAAAACTGCTATGTTAAGTTACTAATGAATTATCAGAAAGGTAAGTAGCATATGCAGAACAATATGTAATTTAATTGTGCCTTTACTTACAGTACTCAGCACAATTACCTTCTAACAATCACAGAAATGTGTATCTTTAAATATTGCACACTTTGTTTTCTGTATTCATTGACACCTTACTCCAGAAAGTATGTGAGTAATCTAGTAATTCTGGATGATATGTATGGAGCAAAATAATTGTGTGAAATAGTTAAAGTCAAGAACTGAAAGTCAGAGAGGCTAAGGAAGAAATTCAAGATCACACAGCCAATACATGTGGTGACAGGAACTCAAAAGTAGTGTCTGCCTCCATAGCTCATATTTCCACCCACCATGTTTACTGCATTCAACCTCATACTTCCACATGAGCACACATATATTTATTAATAGCTAATAACCCTGTACTGAGGACAAAGTGTTAAATCATTCTACTGCCCTTGACCGGGGTCGTTTACCAAGCCTAAAGGAGTTAAAATATACATTAGACTGGCTTCATTTATGTCCACTATTCACAAATATTTATGAATTACTCAACCAATAAAAGAAAAATCCCATTTTGGAGGAATAGACTGAGACTTTGAAAGAGGATTCTGAATTATCATGGTAAGGTGAGTTTTTGTTTTCACTCTACAGGGTGATAAATTGATAGTGAGCCAATACGTGTTCATAGAGTATCACCAGTGGCTTAGTCATCCCAGGAAGAAGACATCTCTTATAAACTTTTTTGTCTGGGATAAGAATTTACTCTTCTCACCAAATGCTATGAATTTAAACATAGTGCCTTAAATTTGGAGGAATTCTTGAAGAATTATCCCTGAATTTTCCCCAGGAATTCCCTGGGGCTATGAGATTTTTAAAATTCCAAACCCTATTAGTTACCATTCCCCACTCCAATTAGCTACCTAAGAATGTAGGCATCTGAAATTATACAATAAGAAAAATGTCATTGTCTTAAAGAAAAGAAAATGACAAAAATAGACTTATACAATCAATCCACTGATTGATAGAGCTAGGCGGTCCTTCCAAGTCAACCCCCACAACTGCAAAGATGAGTTGCCACCAAAAAAGCTAACCATTGTGCTCACTACCACAGCACTAGTAAGACATGGAAGACTGAGAAATAAAAGAAAAGTTAATTAAAACAATTATTATAGATAGATTGGCAGTAATATAGCAAGAGTAATAATGTTTTGAAGAAATGATTGCAGTACCACACAAACAGACCATTCTGTCCAAACTCTTCATCTTCTGGTGTACCCCTGCACTCTCCTCTAGCTTCTCAAAAAACAGTTTCTCAAAGTACAACCTCTGTGGACCATTTACATTAGAAACACTTAGACTACTTACCTAAAATGCAGATTCTTGAGGACCACTGCAGACCTAAAGAATCAGAATTGCCAATGCAGAAGTCCAGGAAGATACACATCTTGGTACCTACTCTAGGTATTTCCAATACATATTAAAAGGTGAGAACTATTAGGGCTGGGAGTGTAGCTCAGCTGTAGAGTTTGTGCTGGATTGCTGGATTCAATCTCCAGTGGTGTGTGTGTGCAGGGGGTGGGGGGTCAGCCCTACTGCCATAGAGATTTGAAAGGCTTTTTATTTTTTTTAAAAATGAACATGGTAGAATTGTTTAAATTCGACCAAAATTATATTACATAATAGAACTAATAATGCCCAGGAGTTAGGATAAACAATGTGAGATATGAAACTGTACTAAGTGTCACTCCATATTTTTAAGTTGAATCCACTGGGAAACTAGACACAATAAAAGTGGCCCTTAAAAAAGAAGTATTTTGGGCTGGGATTGTGGCTCAGCGGTGGAGCACTCGCGTGGGCGGCCCGGGTTCGATCCTCAGCACCACGTACAAATAAAACGCATTGGATAAAACGCATTGTGTACAACTAAAAGCAAATAAATAAAAATATTTTTAAAAAAGTATTTTTTCCTTAAAGTTCATCTTTAGTCAGGTTTATAGTTAACTTGGAAATCTGCAACTTACCACATTTGCTAGGTGTTTCCTTGAAGAAACCCCATAATGCATCCACCTGTTACAACAACACAGCAACCAGCATTCACCTGCTATAGTCTGGTATTTACCAAATCAAGAAGCAACTTTCTTTGGACATTACCTCCAATAAGGTAATAGCGCCAGTGAAATCTCTTTGTGAAAGTAGCTCCTCTAGTTTTGGAATCTTCCTACCTTTCTTCTTTCTTTTGTCAGGGTGCGGTATGTCCCCGCCTACAGCAGGCTTGGCCCTTGAAAGCATCTGTAAAAGAAACAACAACGAAGTGACAACTCCACGATTTACAAGTCAAATCCTTAACAACAAACTCCCGAGAAGTCTATTCAAATTCCTTTTGAAGCACTGCATTTTCCTAAAAGGGGCACCACTCTGCACTTGAGCTGAACCCAACAGCTATTCCCAACTTCTTTATCCGCTGAAGATGCTTCCACGCAGCTTCTGTCACCTCGGCCTCCCCTTGGTCTGCTTTCAACCCCGTGTGCAGCTCAGGTGTGGGGAAATGGAGAAGCAGGAAGGAGGACAGCGTCCAGGTATTTAGGTTTGCATCCCTCCCTACCCCCGTGGGAACGCAGGGAGGCTAGAGGGATCAGCCTGCGCGGACACACCCAGACTTTACCCCAAAGTGTGCCGGGAGACTCTAACCTCCAGCCCTGGACCCCCTCACTATTCGGAGCCACTAACCATGTTGGCGTCGTCCCTGTGAGCCCTCTCTGTAGACAGACAGCAAAGGCCGCGCCTCCGCTGGGCGCCGCATCCACACAGCTCGTTCGGTCTCCACGGCAACCCCGCCTGGCGGCTGGTCCGTTTGAGAGAAGAGCTCGTCGGAGAACCGACGACCTCCGCTTCTTGGTTCCCTACCAATTTCGCCGCTGGAAGAGTGGAAGTTCTTCTCCTGGGAGCAGAGCGACGTTCTTTGTGCTGAGAGCCAGTTTGGCTGTGTCTCTATTTACGAATTTACTTTAGGAAAAGACTAATTAGAAGGGCATTGCTTTTCAAATGCAAGTTCCTTGGGAAATAGATTTCCGAGGACCACTTCCGTTTTGGATTTTGGCTCCATAGCAACCCTGGGCTGTGACACCTTCTTGGTGTCTTCAGCTGGTGAGGGAGGAGAAACCAGCGAGTTGACCTTTGGACGCGGAAGTAGAACCAAAATCCTTTCTTATCTGCTTAGCTATGCCCCCCACACTGTAAGGAACTGTGATAAATATTTGCTCCTGGCATGGCTCTGTGGGACACAAGAGGCTGCGGCTGGAGGATCGCGTTCAAAGCCAGCCTCAGCAATTTAGCGAGATCCTGTCTCAAAATAAAAAATTAAAAGGGAGCCGGAGGCGGTGGCCCAAGCCTGTAATCCCAGCACGTGGGAGGCTGAGGCTGGAGGATTGTGAGTTCAAAGCCAACCTCAGCAATGGTGAGGCACTTAGCAACTCAGTAAGACCCTGTCTCTCATAAAATACAAAAAAAGGGGCTGGGGATATAACCCAGTGGTCGAGTGCCCCTGAGTTCAGTCCCCCGTACCAAAAATAAATAAATAAATAAAAGATGAGGGCTGGGGTTGTGGCTCAGCGGCAGAGCACTGGCCTCGCACGTGCGCGGCCCGGGTTCGATCCTCAGCACCATGTAAACATAAATGCATTGCATTGTGTACAACTAAAGTAAATAAATAAATATTTTGAAGAAAAAAAAAGAAAGGAAGAAAGAAAAATTAAAAGGACTGGGGTTGTGCTTCAGTGGTAAAGTGCCCCTGGGTTCAAACCCAATACCCCCCTCCCCAAATGTATGTCACTTCTGAACCCAGTTAACAGGGCTGGAAAAGTAATCTTCAAAAAAAAACTGAGTCAGGAGGATCTCAAGTTAGCCCCTAGGTTTAGCCTTATTGTGAATGCGCACATGCACACACAAATTAACAGGCTAAGGGACTAACGTATTATTAAGTAACAGATTGGGTGACTATTAACTTGGGTGTGGTAAAGTAATCCCTGAATAACCAGTCCTGTGGAAATTCAAGTGTACCACAAACTCAAAGAAGGTGAGTATGATTATTTCTTTTTTTTTTTTTTTTTTTTTTTTTTTTGGGTACCGGGGATTGAACTCAGGGGCACTCGACCACTGGGACATCACCAGCCCTTTTTTGTATTTTATTAGAGACAGGGTCTCACTGAGTTGCTAAGTGCCTCGCCATTGCTGAGGCTGGCTTTGAACTCGCGATCCTCCTGCCTCAGCCTCCCAAAGTGCTGGGATTACAGGCATGCGCCACCGCGCCCAGCGGTGAGTTTGATTTCTTAGAGTCCTTTGCTTACTGCTCCTGCTCCAGCCTTAGTCCTTCCTCTCACCCTCAATCAGTTTAAGAATGAATGATTACTTATCTTAATTCATTGAAAATTATACACTGTATAGACACAAACAAGGGTATATGGAGACACAGAAAGGTACATACAGACTTCAGATGTGCACAAATTTTACCAGAACTATATTTATAATTCTTTTGGTTTCAATTTTCAGAAATATCTATATTTTTGGTTTGAATTCTATTTATTTTTAATTTATTTGAATTTTTTGGTACTGGGGATTGAACCCACAGGCACTTTACCACTGAATCATATCACCATCCCTTTTATTTTATTTTATTTTATTTTATTATTTTGAGACAGGTTCTCACTAAATTGCTTGGGCCCTCTCTAAATTGCTGAGGCTGGCCTTGAACTTGGAATCCTCCTGCCTCACACACACACAAATCAACAGTCCTGAGTTGCTAGGACTAAATTTAGTTAAATTTAAAATTTTTTTATTTTTTAATTTTTATTTTTTATGTTTTTGGTGCTGGGGATTGAACTTAGGGCTTTGTGCATACGAGGCAAGCACTCTACCAACTGAGCTATATCCCTAGCCCTAAAACAAATATTTTAACTCCTACTTACAGCAAATTGTTCTATATATTTTTGTGACAGCTTAATTGAGATATTCAAATAATCATAAAACTCACCCTTTTAAAATGTATATGTCAGTGGCCTTTAGTACATTCACAATGTTGTGCATCTTTTACCAGGATTGAATTCTAGAACATTTTCATTACCCCAAAAAGGAACCCAACTATTGATCAGCACTCATCATTTTGCCCTCTCCCCTTATCTATTTTTCTGTCTCTATGGATTTGCCTATGCTGGGTATTTCATATAAATGGAACCATACAAGGAAGAACCACATACCATATGTCTACTGAAAAAGTTTGCCAGCTTAACAAATTGTTAAATAAAATGTTTTATTTTTCTGTTACAGATATACCACTGTGAAGAAGCTCAGGCTCCAATTCCGAATTCTCACACTTCTCAGAATTCTGTGATGGATGTGGCAGTACAGAGAGATCTAGCCTCAAGCATCAGCCCACAACTCTTCTTTCTCCCACACCTTTGCACGTGTGTGGACACAGCCCACAAATCCAAGGCCTAGTCACCCAATTCCTTGTGCTGTCACTCTCTGATTGGCTTAAAGGGAGGGCAGACCCAGAAGAGAGACCTGCTCAGGTATGGAAACAGGATTGCGATTCTATGGGCAGGAATTCAGAGCATCATGGCATGGCTGATTGAAGTGCACGAATTTTCAAGAACCTCTCAGCCATACCTGGGTTAGGGTGCACTCATAGTGCAGAGCTCCGAGAAGGACCCCTTCACCAGGGTTTAAAGGCAGTATTGCTGATAATGCCATAAACACCTTCTTGAATTTGCTAAATCAATCGAAATGATCACTGACTTCCAGCAGTATGGGGTATTGTTTTAGATCTCTGAATCCTGATACAGGGTGTTTGAACTGTAGCTGTATTATGAAGGACAGAATATAGCATCAATTTTACTTGACATGTTAGTCCTCCCAACTTTAGCTCTAAAATCACCCACCTAGGTGTTATGAAACACATAATAACATAGTCATACAAAAGCTGATTGCTCAGGTAAAAGACCAAGTTGGAATTTGCAATATATTGTAGTAACAATAGAACACTAGTTTCTGAGAAATTATTAAAAATGACAATCCAGCCGGGCGCTTTGGCGCATGCCAGTAATCCCAGCACTTGGGAGGCTGAGGCAGGAGGATTGGGAGTTCAAAGCCAGCCTCAGCAATGGTGAGGCACTTAGAAACTCAGTGAGACCCTGTCTCTAATAAAATACAAAAAGGGCTGGGGATGTGGCCCAGTGGTCAAGTGCCCCTGAGGTCAATCCCCTGTACAAAAAAAAAAAAAAAAAAAAAAAAAAGAAAAGAAAAGAAAAGAAAAGAACTCTCCACCTTTCTCCTACAGATCTTAGTAACTCTATTCGTTGGTTCTGAGTGCTGTTAGTTTTTTTCATTCTTTCATTCACTAGATTTATAAATGTTTACTATTACCATAAAAAAAATCTTAGAAAACAAATTTTACTCCACTCCCTCTTAGCAAGCTATATGGGGAGAGGATGACTGATGGATGATTTTTTTTTTTTTTTTTTTGGTACCGGGGATTGAACTCAAGGGCACTCGACCCCTGAGCCACATCCCCACTGATAGATAGCTTACCCTCCCCCGCCCTCAGAGTTTTCCACACCCTAAGAGAAGCAACCTTGTTTCAAGATGTTCCAGACCGGATGTTCCTTCCCCGGGCAGAATGTTTCTTTTCCCCAGGCAAGAGCCAATAGGCTTAAAGGACACCCTGTTCTAGCCAATGGTGTTTGGGGTTGCTCTAGTGCACCCCCCACCAGAAATCCCTATATAAGGCCCTGTTTGAGAGACTCAGACAGAGAGAGACACACTGACACAACATCTGATCGTCGCTGCTGAGAGGAGGAAGACAGATACATCGGCTAGTCGCTGCAGAGAGGAGGAAGCCACTGCAACAGCTCCAGACCATCGCCTCCAGCTCGACGGCAGCTGCCCCAGCCAGCAGCTCCAGACCCATCGCCTCCAGCCGACGGCAGCTGCCCCAGCCAGCAGCTCCAGACCCATCGCCTCCAGCCGACGGCAGCTGCCCCAGCCAACAGTTCCAGACCAACCACCTTCAGCCCGACGGCCGCTCCCAGCTGACAGCTCCAGCCTCCAGCCAGACAGCAGCTGCTTTAGCCGACAGCTCCAGAGAGCTGGTGCGACCAGGCACCCACCTTCTGTCCAGAGCTTGCACACTCCCCTCTCCTTGACTCCCTTCTCCCACCAGAGCTTGCACACTCCCTTCTCCCTGACTCCCCTCTCCCACCTCTTCGACCTTCGACCAGAGCACCTCTTCTCCGGTTTTCGCTACCAGCCACGAAGGCTGTTGAATAAATCTTTTGGCTTCACGGCTGTCCCCGGTGTGATGCTTTGCCCTTCACCCACCCCCTTTTTTTTTTTTTTTTTTTTGTATTTTATTAGAGACAGGGTCTCACTGAGTTGCTAAGTGCCTCGCCATTGCTGAGGCTGGCTTTGAACTCATGATCCTCCTGCCTCAGCCTCCCAAGTGCTGGGATTACAGGCGTGCGCCACCGCGCTCAGCTTGATGGATGATTTGAAGCAAGTGCAAGAATGGTTCCTGGATTCAGCATTCAAAAATAAACTCCTTGAAGAAATACATTTTTCAGTTATTTTAAATGATGATGATGATGATGATGATGATGATGATGCTATTGCAGGAGTACTACATATTCACTAAGAGAATTTTGGAAGATACTGAGAATTAAAATGAAGAAAATGTAACCTATACATTTATAACTAAGAAACAACATTTATTAACATTTCACTGATTTTCAGAAAGTGATTTAACAGGCATGGTGGTACATGCCTGTAATCCCAGCGATTAAAGAGGCTGAAGCAGGAGATTGCAAGTTTGAGGATAGCTTTAGCACTTTAGCGAGATTCTAAGCAATTTAGTGAAACCATGTCTCAAATTAAAAAATAAAAACCACTGGGGATGTAGCTCTGTGGTAAAGCACCCCTGTGTTCAATCCCCAGTAGCAAAATAACAGTAACAAAACTGAATGGCCTCCTCTGTATGAGAGTACTGTGAGATTCAAGTTCTGATTGCTAATGTAATTGTGTACTTGGTGGAAAGATAATGGAGAAGTCAGAAAGCTATATCAACATGTGATGTAAACAGGAAAAATTTCAGGCATTCCAGGCCACTGAGCCCTAGGAGGAACACCCTAGTCAGCCACCTGCTGAGGGGAGGAATCCTGGGATGACCTGGTTAACTGCAGCCTCCAGGCTGAAGACAGCCTCCGCTGAGGACTGAGGGCCAAGTAAGCTTGTGTGCTTTGGTGTTTCAATCTTGCCTCCTCAGTGATTTAATTAAGATGCATCTAAGCTGGGCACGATGGCATACACCTGTAATCCCAGCACTTGGGAGGCTGAGGCAGGAGGATCACAAGTTCAAAGCCAACCTCAGCAATGGCAAAGCACTTAGCAATTCAGTGAGACCCTGTCTTTAATAAAATACAAAAAAGGGCTGGGATGTGGCCCAGTGGTCAAATGCTGCTGGGTTCAATCCTCGGTACCAAAAAAAAAAAAAAAAAAAAAAAAAAAAAAAAGCATCTAAAGGGCTGTGGATATAGCTCAGTAGTAGAGTGCCTGCCTAGCACATGTGAGGCACTGTGTTCGATCCTTAGCACCACATAAAAATAAAAATAAATAAAGGTAGCCAGGCATGGTGGCGCATGCCTGTAATCCCAGCACTTTGGGAGGCTGAGGCAGGAGGATCGAGAGTTCAAAGCCAGCCTCAGCAATGGCGAGGCACTTAGCAACTCAGTGAGACCCTGTCTCTAATAAAACACAAAAAAGGGCTGGGGATGTAACCCAGTGGTTGAGTGCCCCTGAGTTCAATCCCCGGTACCAAAATAAATAAATAAATAAATAAATAAAGGTATTATGTCCATCTACAACTAAAAAAATATTTACAAACAACAAAAAATAGATGCTTCTGAGATAATTTATAAGTGAGAAGCACTATAACAGGCATGTGAACCCAGTATGTGAGCATGCAGCCTCTGGAGATAGACTGGTAGGGCTCATTTCTTGGCCCTACCACTTGCTTCAGCTGTGTTACCTAAGCAAGTCACTTTAACCTCTTTGGGTATCAGTTTTCTCATTGTACAAATAAAATGATAAAAAATAGCCGGGTGCGGTGGTGCATGCCTGTAATCCCAGCACTTGGGTGGCTGAGGCAGGAGGATCAAGAGTTCAAAGCCCTCAGCCGGCGCGCAACTCAGTGGCGCACGCCTCTAATAATCCCAAAAAGCACTTTGGGGCTGGGGTTGTGGCAGCGGTAGGATCGCGAGTTCAAAGCCAGCCTCAAATGGTGAGGCACTTAAACATAAACTCAGTGAGACCCTGTCTACTAAATAAAAATACAAAAAAAGGGCTGGGGATGTGACCCAGTGGTCGAGTGCCCCTGAGTTCAATCCCTGGTACCACAAAAAAAAAAAAAAAAAAAAAAAAAGAGTTCAAAGCCAACCTCAGCAATGGCGAGTCACTTAGCAACTCAGTGAGACCCTGTCTCTAATAAAATACAAAAAAGGGGGGCTGGGGTTGTGGCTCAGCGGTAGAATGCTTGCCTAGGCACGTTTGCGGCCCGGGTTCAATCCTCAGCACCACGTAAACATAAACGCATTGCATTGTGTACAACTAAAGCAAATAAATAAATATTTTTTAAAAAATACAAAAAAGGGCTGGGGATGTGGCTCAGTGGTCAAGTGCTCCGAGTTCAATCTCCGGTACCAAAAAAAAAAAAAAAAAAAAAAAAAAAAAAAGAAAAGATAAAATATAGTGCTTACCTGGCATGTCTATTTTTTATGTAAGTTAAGTAAATGATATATACACAAAGCTTCTAGAATAGCATTGGGCACATTGTGTTATCATATGTGTTTCTGTCCTCATACTTTTAAAATATTTATTTATTTGTTTTAGTGTACACAATGCCTTTATTTTTACTGGTGCTGAGGATCAAAGCCGGGCTATGCACATGCTAGGTGAGCGCTCTACTGCTGAGCCACAACCCCAGCCCTGTCCTCATATTTTTTTAACATATACTTTGCATGCCATAAAATTTAACATTTTAAAGTGTACAGTTTAGTGGTTGTAGTATATTCCCAAAGTTGTACAACTAACACCACAATCTAATTTTAGAACACTTTACTATCCCTGCTCACAATGCCTATACACAACAGCAGTCACTCTCTTTCCCCTCTTGCTCTGGCAACTATTTTATGTCTCTGTGGATTTGCTTATTCTGTACATTTCCTATAAATGGAATCCTATAACACATCTCTAAGTTTGCTTCTTTCACTTGCCATGTTTTCAAGGTTCATGCTTCAGTACTCCATTCTTTTCCATGGCTGAATAATATTCCATATTATGGACATGCCACATTTAAATTTTTGTATTTAAAGCCCATGATGCATAGTAAGTGCTCAGGGCTTGGTGGTCCTATTAGCATTCCACCCAGTGCACTGCAGTTGAGGCACAGCTTCCATCCTGTTCTGTCCTGGATGGAATAAAATTCGAGGAAGAGGCCAAGCTGCGAAAGGCACCTAGCTGCTGCTGGCCCTGTCTGCCTGCCAGACCCAGTCCTGCCCTGACAGGTCCCCATTAGCTCTCTCTAGCCCTGTGCAACCTGGCGCCTGTTGTAACTCCTGCTCTTTCTCCTTTGCTCTCTGCAGTTGGTTCTCAGTTCACCTCTGACCATGATTACCTACCCAGTGTCCTCCAACAGCCCACACACTGAATGGCTTAAAGGGATAAACATTCTTATCTCTCATAGTTTCTGCTGAGTGGCTGAGCTGGGTGGTTTGGGCTCAGAGTTTCCCCTGAAGGCTGCTATCAGGAGATGTCTTCACTGGGGCTGAAAGTTCTCTTTTCAAGTGTCTCACCCACATACTGACAGTGCTGGCTGTCAGACGGAGGCCTAAGTAACTTGCCACATGGACATCTCCCTTAGGCGGCTTGGGTGTCCGCACAACCTAACAGTTAGCTCCCCCACAGTAAAGAATCCGAGAAAGAGAGAGAGAGAGAGAGAGAGAGAGGAACCACAATGTTTTTTTGAAAGTCACACTGTTGCCAGGCGCAGTGCATGCCTGTAATCTCAGCAGTTTAGGAGGCTGAGGCAGGAGGATTATGAGTTCAAAGCCAGCCTCAGCAATTTATCAAGGCCTTAAGCAACTTAGTGAGAACTTGTCTCTAAGTAAAATAGCAAAAATATATAAGTAAAATATTTTTTTAAATATTTATTTATTTGCTTTAGTTGTACACAATGCGTTTTATTCAATGTGTTTTATTTGTATGTGGCGCTGAGGATGGAACCCGGGCTGCACACATGCTAGGTGAGCGCTCTACCCCTGAGCCACAATCCCAGCCCCAGTAAAATATTTTTTAAAGGGCCAGTGATGTGACTCAGTGGTTAAGCAACCCTGGGTTCAATATTGTCAAAATGACCATTGATCACACAGATCAGTCCTATTCCACATTGGAGGAGGTTACACAAGTGTACAAAACTCCCTGGAGGACAGCTGGTGGCCCACATCAGGCCACCATTACCAAGTCCACTCCACTTCCTCTGCTCTCAGCCTAGTGTGACCAGGGCAGGTTTGCAGCCTGAAGTTCCTCATTTCAACTGTTACCACAAATGACGCACACAGTGACTAAGGGGAAGACAGGAAGCAAATCTCAGATCAGCAAGGGCATCAATATAAAATCTGGTTGCTTCCTGCTGAGAAGGGCCAAAATAAGGAACCTCTCCCTTTCAGAGTTCTGGAAAAGAATGTGGAGACCTTAGTGGTTGAGACAGAAGAGGGGTATATGTGGGAGGAGCCTGGAGATTGTCCTGAGTGAAGTCCTCCTTTTTAAAAAGTCAGGCGATGGGCAGGAGAGGAGATATATCCTGGGAGGCAGCTTGGGTTGGTGTCCTGAGCTGTGCTATTAATAATTAATTGGTGCTAGAAATCTTCTAGAATAAATGAATTCGGCAAAGTAGCTGGATAAAAAATCAACACCCATAAATCAAAGGCATTTCTGTACATCAGTGACAAATCCTCAGAAAGAGAAACTATGAAACCCACCCCATTTACAATAGCCTCAAAAAAATAATAAAATACTTGGGAATCAACAAAAGAGGTGAAAGACCTCTACAATGAAACCTACAGCATGCTAAAGAAAGAAATTAAAGAAGATCTTTGAAGATGGAAAGATCTCCCTTGTTCTTGGATAGATAGAATTAATATTGTCAAAATGACCATACTACCAAAAGCAATATACAGATTCAATGCAATCCCAATCAAAATCACAATAACATTCCTCCTAGAAATAGAAAAAGAAATCATGAAATTCATCTGGAAAAATAAGAGATCCAGAATAGCTAAAGCAAGCCTTAGCAAGAAGAGTGAAGCTGGAGGCATTACTATTCCAGACCTTAAACTATACTACAAAGCAATAGTAACAAAAACAGCATGGTATTGGCACCAAAATATACTTGTTGACTAATGGTACAGAATAGAGGACACAGAGACTAACCCACATAAATACAGTTATCTCATATTAGACAAAGGCACCAACAACATATATTGGAGAAAGGATAGCCTGTTCAACAAATGGTGCAGGGAAAATTGGAAATCCACATGCAACACAATGAAATTCAGCCTCTATCTCTCACCATGCACAAAACTCAACTCACAGTGGATCAAGGACCTAGGAATTAAACCAGAGATCCTATACCTAATAGAAGAAAAAGTAGGGCTGGCGCGGTGGCACACGCGTGTAATCCCAGCACTTTGGGAGGCTGAGGCAGGAGGATCTCAAGTTCAAAGCCAGCCTCAGAATGGCGAGGCACTTAGCAACTCAGTGAGACCCTGTCTCTAATTAAAATACAAAAATGGGCTGGGGATGTGACCCAGTGGTCAAGTGCCCCTGAGTTCAATTCCAGGTCCACAAAAAAAAAAAAAAAAAAAAAAAAAAGTAGGGCCAAATCTTCATCATGTCAGATTAGGCCCTGACTTCCTTAAGAAGACTCCTATAGTACAAGGAATATAATCAAGAGTCAATAAATGGGATGAATTCAAACTAAAAAGCTTCTTCTCAGCAAAAGAAACAATCAGTGAGGTGAATAGAGAGCCTATAGAAAGGGAGCAAATTTTTACCACAGGCACATCAGATACAGCACTAATCTCTGAGATATATAAAGAACTCAATAATCTTTTTTTTTATGTTTATTTATTTGTTTTAGTTGTACACAATGCCTTTATCTGTACATGGTGCTGAGGATTGAACCCAGGTCACGCATGTGCTAGGTGAGTGCTCTACCTCTGAGTAACAACCCCAGCCCAAGAACTCAAAAATCTTAACACCAGAAAAACAAATAACCCAATCAATAAATGGGCCAAGGAACTGAACAGACACTTCATAGAAAATGATATACAGTCAGTCCACAAATATATGAGAAAATGTTCAACATCCTTAGTAATTAGAGAAATGCAAATCAAAACTACTCTAAGATTTCATCTCACACCAGTCAGAAGAGCAGCTATTAAGAATACAAACAGGGCTGGGGTTGTGGCTCAGCGGCAGAGCGCTCGCCTTGCACGTGCGCGGCCTGGGTTCGATCCTCAGCACCACGTAAACATAAATGCATTGCATTGTGTACAACTAAAAGTAAATAAATAAATATTAAAAAAAAGAATACAAACAACAATAAGTGTTGGTGAGGATATGGGGAGAAAGGCACACTCATACATTGCTGGTGGGACTGCAAATTGGTACAACCAATCTGGAAAGCACTATGGAGATTCCCTGAAAAACTTGGAATGGAACCACCATTTGACCCAGCTATCCCACGCCTTGCTATATACAGAAAGGACTTAAAAACAGCATACTACAGGGCCACAGCCACATCAGTGTTTATAGCAGCACAATTCACAATAGCTAAATTGTGGAACCAACCCAGATGCCCTTCAGTAGATGAATGGATAGGGAGACCTTGGTATATATACTCAATGGAACATTACTCAGTGAAGGAGCCCTAATTAGGAAGGGCTGTTGCAGCTAGCTGGAAGCCATAAGTTCCACCTGATATGTATGTGACGCACCTGTAGGCACCCGCAAAGCTGAAGGTATATAACCGGGTGAAAGCGGTCCGAGTTAGGAGAACGGAGAATTCAGTCAGCCGGGCAGTCACTCGGTCGGTCAGAAGAATCAGAGCGGCCAGAACGTAGGCAGAGTGGTTACAGAAGAGAAACCAGATAGAAGAAGTAATGACTGGTCAGAGTTAGGCCGAGGCTCCCAAGGAAGACAGAAGACAGAAGAAAGAAGAAGGAAGAAAGAGGAGAGAAGAAAGAAGCTCTAATCTTTCTCTAAGCTAAGCTCTATCTTTCTTTCTCTCTAAGCTAAGAAGAAGAAGCTCTATCTTTCTTTCTCTCTAAGACTCTAAGCTAAGAAGACAAGAAGAAAAGCTCGCTTTAATCTTTCTCTCTAAAAATCTTTCTTTCCCTCTCTAAGCTCTAAGAAAGTAGAAGTAAAAGTAGTAAAACCTTTACTCTGCCTCCGAGAGTTTTCCTCCCGGTTTTCGGTACCAGGTAGCTTACAACTCAGCACTAAAATAGAATAAAATCATGGCATTTGCAAGTAAATGGATAGAACTGGAGAATATCATGCTAAGTGAAGTAAGCCAATCCCCAAAAAAACCAAAGGTCAAATGATTTCTTTGATATGAGGAGGCTAACTCCTAATGGTGATGGGGGAGGGGAGCATGGGAAGAATGCAGGAACTTTAAATAGATCAAAGGGGAGGGAGGGGAAGGAAGGGGCGAGGGGGTAGGAATGATGGAGGAATGAGTTAGACATCATTACCCCTAAGTACTTGTATGAAGACATGAATGGTGTGAAAATACTTTGTGTAGAACCAGTGAATCAAACCCGGGCTGCGCACATGCTAGGCGAGCCCTCTACCGCTGAGCCACAACCCCAGCCCCCAAATTGGATAATGTTAATGACATTAAAGTCTCTGAGTGAAGAGTTATGGAAAATAATGTTCCTACAAAACAACCCCCAAAGAAAAGTTGAGAAACGATGCAGCTTGGGAGGAGGGAGGGAAAGTGGCCAAGCATTCACCGCCAAGTAAATCCTTTTCTGATAACAACAGGCCCTGAAGGAAGGAGGCAAATACCCAAACTCTGGGAGAAAATAAATCCCAGAGAAAGAAAAGTAATGGACAAAATTTAAATACCCATCCCTCATCATCTGGGCTCCTATCTCTCCAAGTAATAATGAGTTTCAACCTTTTACAGCTGCCCTCCTGAGTTAAAGTTTTAACTTACATAACTAGCCCCTGATTATTGAAACAGCATGCACACAAGTTCCAATGATGAAACCACCCTAATTGTATCCTAAAAACCCCAAATCACCTCTGCAACCGAGGGTCATTTTTGCATCCAAAACATGAGACCCTATAAAAGGGCTTCCCTGAATCTGTTGAGGTCTGCATCCGTCATTTTATGCTTACACTGAGCCCATAAGAAATCTTGTGCTTGTTTTCCCAACCACATAATAGAATCTTTTAGTTGCTGAATTTCACTTAAAATTTTCTAGTCAATATGTACTTGAGGGCTGGGGTTGTGGCTAGGCCACAGAGCGCTTGCCTCGCATGTGCGTGGCCGGGTTCGATCCTCAGCACTACGTAAACATAAATGCATTGCATTGTGTACAACTAAAGTAAATAAATAAATATTTTTTAAAAAAATATGTACTTTAAGCCGGGCGCGGTGGCGCACGCCTGTAATCCCAGCACTTTGGGAGGCTGAGGCAGGAGGATCGCGAGTTCAAAGCCAGCCTCAGCAATGGCGAGGCACTTAGCAACGCGGTGAGACCCTGTCTCTAATAAAATACAAAAAAGGGCTGGGGATGTGGCCCAGTGGTCGTAGTGCCCCTGAGTTCAATCCCTGGTACCAAAAAAAAAACAAAAAAAAATGTACTTGAGTTTGTTAAAAATTTTCAAAATTCTTAGCCGGGGGGCGGTGGTGCACTCCTGTAATCCTAGCACTTGGGAGGCTGAGGCAGGAGGATCATGAGTTCAAAGCTAGCCTCAGCAATGGCAAGGCACTTAGCAACTCAGTGAGACCCTGTCTCTAAATACAATACAAAAAATGGCTGGGTATGTGGCCCAGTGGTCTAGTGCCCCTGAGTTTAATCCCTGGTACCAAAAAAAAAAAAAAAAATTTTTTTTTTTCTTAATTCTTTTGAAATTGCTGAAATGTAGATGTAGAAGCAGTTATCCCAGCCAGGATAACAATGCCTGCTATTAACTATCAGAGAAAACATTTAGCACTTTTACAAGAAGCCAGGGGGCTATTGGCCCTTTGAGAATCAAACAGTTTGTACTGATTTTTTTTTTCTTTTTTGGCACCTGGGATTGACAAGGAGGTCTCTGATCCATCAGATTTCCTAGGTGTGCAAGGGAAGGGAAGGGAAGGTGTTAGAATTTAGGCAAAGTTTCTTACGCAGGGAATGCCATTTTAATAAAAGGGAAGTTTATTAGGGGCCACGCGTGGAAGGGGGAGAAAAAGAGAAAAAGGGGAACGGACGGGAACAGGGGCAAGCGCAAACAGAGAGCGGTTTCAGTCCGGGGGTGGCTTAAATAGAGTGGGGGTCCCTGTTGACTTTATCCTTCATCAGACATCAGCTACGGATGTGCCAAGATTACATCCTACCTGACCCAAGTAGACTCACTGCTTCATTTCCATTGGCACCTGGTTCTTGGGTATATTTCTCCCCTCCACAAGACACAAGATCAGTCTCCCTTGTCCCAAAGTGGACAGGCCCCTTCCAGGTTGTGCTGTGCACACCCACAACTGCTAAGCTTCGTGATTTCCAGACTAAAACCAGCTGCTCAACCAACTGAAGATCCACAAAAAGATGACAAACAACTACCTCAATATACTTGCTCTTCCAGTCCCACTGATCCCTTAAAAATTCATTTCTCTCGTGTCCCCAATACCAACTCAAAATAATCTTCTCTGTTTTTCTTGTTTTAAACCTTTAACCAGTTTTTCTCAGGGACTATCAACTGTAAAAAAACCAACGGATGACTTTCCAACCAGAGAGCCCTGCTGAGTCCTGCCCTTATGCTGCCACCTGATGCTCATTGTGATGTGCTTCACACTCTCCATTGGCCTCTTCACCGTAAGTCCCACCTGGTGGAACACAGGCCTATGGACAATAATACATCTCACCTTCTTTCCCTTTGTTGCTTCCATAAGAGTGTTACCTGCAAACTCGCAAGACCCGCAATTTCTACATGCTCTCCGGCTGACTTCCTCAGTGACTTTCTGCAGAAGCCTGGTTTGACACCCTTACCGACCTTTGGCTTCAAAGAAACTTCATCCATCCCATACCTGGACAGATTCATCTTTTCCACGCCTACCTCCTGGGAATTTTTTCACCCTCCAGCTGGACCTGCCTGCCCACATCTCCTCCCCTCATAACACCCCACATCGCCCCACTTCAGCTCTGAAGCAGCCAGATTGAAACATGACGCCCCGCTTCCTAAGAAAACAAAAAGGGGGGAATATTGGATTCCAGGCAAGAGGCTGCGCCTCCCAGGCAGGAGGCCACACCTCCCCAGGTGCTTTGTGAAAAACTACAGCTCCCAAGATCCTCAGCAAAAAAACTGACCAGCAGGTGCCCTGGCCACTACCTTATGACCTCTGGTAGCCTATAAGGCAAGGACTCACTCCAGGGGGGCTCTCTGACCCCCCACTCTATTTAAGCCACCCCCGGACTGAAACCACTCTCTGTTCGCGCTTGCCCCTGTTCCTGTCCGTTCCCCATTTTCTCTTTTTCTCCCCCTTCCACGCGTGGCCCCTAATAAACTTCGCTTTTATTAAAATGGCATTCCCTGCATAAGAGACTTTGCCTAAATTCTAACAGAAGGTGGCTGGGGTGGGGGGAATAGAAGTAGACCTCCTTTAAAAGTTAACAAAGCATTTGGTACAAATCCCTTTACTGTCCACAAGGCATAAAGCTGCAAAAGTTTAGCAGGTGGTGGATATGTGGTACCCCTGAGGGCTGAGTCAGATTTTAGAATTAAAGCCTTTGTGCAACACTAGGGAGTTACCCCAACCAGGTGCATTCAGTTGCTTTGAGCTCTTCCCAGTTTCATTAAGTGAACAGCAGAAGGTGTGTGCCGAGGGCCTGTGTTCTATGGCCTGGGGAAATGCACTCGGTTTAGGGATTCAGCCCTAGCTTGAATGAACTGTGGCTGGGGTTCCCCCAACCTCAGAGATCCTTGGGGATGCTAGACACTCCATGGCCACTTCCCAGGTCCCATTGGCCATTTAACTTAACTGCAGGGGAAGGAGAAAGGTTTGGAGAGGACAGGGCAGGGCCAATTACACCTACTCCCATTCCCTGTGAGGGAACCAAATGTCAGCACAAATGCTGCACAGGTGACCAGGGCGGAGACGGAGGCAAACCTCAGATCAGCAAGATTTTCTTTACTCAGGAGTCAATCGGTCAAACACCCAGAATGCCTCATTTTCAGGGCAGAAAATGGCGGCAGGCTGAAGCCAGGGTCTGGGTTATATAGGCTTTGTTTAGGGTGGGACAGGAGGGTAGTTGAGCGGAGAGTGGTTCATTATATTGGGATCAGCTGATTCATTAGGGCAGGACAGGCATGTGAATAGGAAATTTCCTGAGGCCTATTTTGGTGGGGTCAGGTGCCAGTTTCTTTTGTGTTCCTTCACTCTGGCTGAGGCCTGGAAATTTAAATGACAAAAGCTTAGGAAAAATGTCCTTGAACTTATTCCTGATATCCTTCATCAACACCATCAAAACCGAGTCCAGGGCAGGGGTTGTGGCTCAGCAGCAGAGTGCAGCCCTGGTTCGATTCTCAGCACCAAGTAAAATGCATTGGATTGTGTACAACTAAAGTAAATAAATATTTAAAAAAAAAAAAAAAAAAAAACAAGTCAAAACTTTCCTCAAAGAGGGCGAGGGCCCTTGGCCACTCTGCAGTTACCCTCCACCTGCACTTACAACTCCATCCCTTCCCCCTTCAGTTCTTTCCAGGGAACACTGATGTTGGGCAGGTCCAACCTGGGGAAACCCCTGTGCCTGCCAGCCACTTCTTTCTGCCCTGCGTGCTTTGTCTTATCGCTAGACTAATGCCTCTCCCCACTCCCTGTCTGCTGTGGAACACCTGTTTGGCACGGACTTTGGCCATTCCACCTGGCTCAACCCGCTGATGTTTATGTACTTTTAATGCTTATGACTTAGCATAGCTGACTCATCATAGCCTGTGTATGTTTTGCTTTCCTCTCTAATTGGTGGTTCAACTGATTCCTATAGCTGGATATTACATAATGTGCCCCAGCAGCTCAGGCTTTGCACTCTCCTCAGACTGGTCTCTTCAAAACTCTCACATGTTGAGACTGGGGCAAAGGTCAGGCAGTCACTGTGGTCGGGGTCATGAATGGTGGGGGTCTAGAGGGTGAGACTGCTGGACACAGTGGCGCACCCCTATAATCCCAGCAGCTCAGGAGGCTGAGGCAGGAGGATCACAAGTTCAAAGCCAGCCTCAGCAAATTTGTGAGGTCCTAAGGAAGACTCTGTCTGAAAACATAGGAAGAGCTGGGGGTGTGGCTCAGTGGTTAAGCGCCCCTGGGTTCAATCTCCAATACCAAAAAAAAAAAAAAAAAAAAAAAAAAAAAAAAACCAGAGAGAGTGGGAGAGAGGGTGACAACAGGTTATTAAAGAGAGAGCAATGGCTTGCTAATAGCTAACCTCCAAAAGATCATGCTCCTTGGCACTCTGGGTTGCTAACAATTACCCTCTGCACCCCTGCTCCCAGTCACATATATGGGGAAGAAAGAGAGTGATTCTGGGATGTATAAAAATGCAAGTCCCACAGGCTTTTGGCTCTGAGGCCCCCTCCCCTTTTGGGGGAGTCTGTCTCTATCTTCTTTCTTTCTTTCTTTCTTTCTCTCTCTCTCTCTCTCTCTCTCTCTCTCTCTCTCTTTCTTTCTTTCTTGGTGTTTTTTTTTTTTTTTTTTTTTTTTTTTTTGTGGTACTGGGGATTGAACTCAGGGGCACTCGACCACTGGGTCACATCGCCAGACCTTTTTTGTATTTTATTTAGAGACAGGGTCTCACTGAGTTACTAAGTGCCTTGCCATTGCTGATGGCTGGCTTTGAACTCGCGATCCTCCTGCCTCAGCCTCCCAAAGTGCTGGGATTACAGGCGTGCACCACCGCGCCCGGCTCTCTTTCTTTCTTGGTACCAGGGATTGAACTCATGGGCACTTGACCACTGGGCCACATCCCCAGCCCCTTTTTTTTTTTTTTGTATTTTATTAGAGACAGGGTCTCACTGAGTTGCTAAGTGCCTCGCCATTGCTGAGGCTGGCTTTGAACTCGCGATCCTCCTGCCACCGCACCGGCTTCTATCATTTTCTTAAATAAAACTTGTTTTCTGGGGCTGGGATTGTGGCCCAGCGGTAGGGCCCTTGCCTAGCACGTGCGCGGCCCCGGTTCGATCCTCAGCACCACGTACAAATAAACGCATTGTATACAACTAAAGCAAATAAATAAATATTTAAAAAAAAAAAAAACTTGTTTTCTGGGGGCTGGGGTTGTGGCTCAGCGGTAGAGCGCTCGCTTAGCACATGTGCGGCTTGAGTTCCATCCTCAGCACCACGTAAAAATAAAAGCATTGTGTACAACTAAAACCAAATAAATAAATTTTGTTTTTAATTGTTTTCTAGGGGCTGGGGTTGTGGCTCAGCGGTACAGCGTTCGCCTAGAACGTGCACGGCCCGAGTTCCATCCTCAGCACCACGTTCAAATAAAACGCATTGTGTACAACTAAAAGTTGATCCCTCTTGGGTTGTTTTTTTTTTTTTTTTTTTGTGGTATTGGGGATTGAACTCAGGGGCACTTGTCCACTGGGTCACATCCCCAGCCCTTTTTTTGTATTTTATTTAGAGACAGGGTCTCACTGAGTTGCTAAGCGCCTCGCCATTGCTGAGGCTGGCTTTGAACTCGCGATCCTCCTGCCTCAGCCTCCCAAAGTGCTGGGATTACAGGTGTGCGCCACCGCGACCTGCTGGTCCCTCTTGGGTTTTCATTGTTATGTTTCATTATTGTTTTACTGGAAGATAGGAGCATATTGATACATGTCCTTCGGAGATCAACACTGGGTTTTTGGTCCCTGATGTTGCAGAATGAACACTCGAGAAACACTGAGGCAAGCTATATGGGGAGAGGATGACTGATGGATGATTTTTTTTTTTTTTTTTTTTTTTTTTTTTTGGTACCAGGGATTGAACTCAGGGACACTCGACCACTGTACCATCCGGAAAGAAGAGAAATTAATAAGCAGGGTGATAAGGAGAACAGTCACCCAACAAAAAGTCATAATTCTTTTCCAGTTTCCATGTCTGAACCAGTGTTCAGACTCAGAACCCACTTTGGACAGACAGTAAAATACCTATAACCCTACCCCAATGAGGTACTGTCATAGTTCTTCCAATCCTCCTCTCCAAAGAGATTGTCAGCATTTTCTGGAATGATGAAACACCAGGGAAAGAGAAATACCTTGGCATTTTGTGACTGTTGGGCACAGGGTCAGAGGTCAACTGATGCCCCAGAGACCTGAAGCATCCTGATGACCCCCACATTGGATATTATAGTGGGGATAAATGGAGTCTTGACTAACCTCCAGCTTGCAGTGGGTTCCTTGGGTCCTTGGACTCACCAGCTGTCATTGCCCTAATCCTCAGATATACTGTTAAGATTGACATACTTGGAAGTGGGGCTAATCCTCACATTCACTCTGGTCTTGTAGAGCGGGAGCTATCAAAACAGGGAAGCCAAAGTGAAAGTATCTGAATTTGCCCCCGTCCTCTTGGCCAGGGTAGGGAGTATGGCAAAGATCAATGCCACTCTTAAGCATCGATGAATAGGTATGATCCCTATAATTTCTCTGTTCCACACAGCAGTGTGGACCCTGCAGCAAATGGATGTCTCCCAGAGAATGACCACAGACTACTGCAAGGAAGTAGCTGCCCTGGTCACACCTGCTGTGCTGGACATAGCTTCTTTACCAGAGCAGATCTGTGTAGCCTACAGTATGTGGTTTGTGGCCATCGATTGGTGAATGCATTTGGTTCTACCCCAATTAGCAAATAGTTCCTATTCACATGTGTCTTGAATGAACTACTGCTGAGCATTCGGTCCTGCAATTATGTGCAAAGACTCTGAGTCCTAAAATTGATGGTGTGTTTATTGGGGGGAGCTGATGAGCCTGCAAAACTGCAGACTGCCTTTTTTTTTTTAATATTTATTTATTTGCTTTAGTTGTACACAATGCGTTTATTTTTACGTGGTGCTGAGGATCGAACCCAGGCTGTGTATGTGCTAGGCGAGCGCTCTACCGCTAAGCCACAACCCCAGCCCGACTGCCTTGTTCTTGCAGAGGGTGAGGTTAAATCTTAACTACGGCATAAAATATTGAAACAACTAACTTGTTTGCTAGTACTAAGAAAACATTTTCCCAGTGACAAGACAGGATATGTTCTCATAAAATGCCAGGAAACATAAACCTAACGTACGCAGCAGGTAGTACAGTCGGGCCTTATTTTTCTTTTAATCAGGGTCATCGTGCCCCACAAGAATTAGCCTAGCGTGAGGAGTTATTGCTGTCCCACCGCTGTCAGCCTTCCAGCCTTCCTGATTTCGGCTAATAAACAGGATGTTCGGATTCTTCAGGGTGCACTCTCCATGACTTCAGGAGTTGGGGTGCCAACACACATGGAATGGATGACAAGTGTTTACAAATGTTGGACCACAGAGCTATAGTCACTAGTCAGTGCTTTGTCATAATATAGTCCAAAGAGAACTGGAGCATTTGATCAGCCCACATAGCATCTCACTGATCTGCTGCATGGGTGAGGCAGGATGAGGAATAGGTGGAGATCAAGGTAGAGATCTTGGTGTGACACCCATGCCCCAGAGAGTGGGAGCTAAATTCTGTGAAGATTCAGTGACCTGCAACCTGCAACTTCATTAAAATGTTTAGAAATTCCATAGTGTGCTCAGATGTACCCTCCAAAACAAAAGACAAATTTCCTGTATCTCATATTCTTGCTGGAAAGAAGGAAGCATACAACCTGTTAGGAGTCTTTGGATTCTTTTTGTGTGTGTGTGTGTGTGTGTGTGTGTGTGTGTGTGTGGTACCGGGGATTGAACTCAGGGGCACTCGACTACTGGGCCACATCCCCAGCCCTTTTTTGTATTTTGTTAGAGACAGGGACTCACTGAGTCGCTAAGTGCCTCGCCAGTGCTGAGGCTGGCTTTGAACTCACGATCCTCCTGCCTCAGCCTCCCAAAGTGCTGGGATTACAGGTGTGTGCCACCGCGCCCGGCTTCTTTGGATTCTTGAGGAAACACGTTCCACACCAATGAATACCACTGCTGCCTGTATAAGGGCATCTTAAGCCATTTTCTGTTGCTATAACAAAATATAACCTGAGATCAAGTAATTTAAAATCACAAAAGCTTATTTGGCACATGATTCTAGAGGCTGGCAAATCTAAGAGCATTGTGCTATCGTAGATCTTTCTTCTGCTTTTCTTCTTTTTCTTTTTGCTTTTTTTCTTTCTTTTCTTTTCTGTGTGTGTGTGTGTGTGTGTGTGTGTGTGTGTGTATCTAGGGATTGAACCCAGGCCTTGTGCATGTGAGGCAAGCACTCTACCAACTGAACTATATCCCCAAACCCTCTTCTGCTTTTCATAAAGTCAATAGTGTTATTCTGGGGGCCCTGGCTCATAATTTCATCTAACCCTAATAATCTTCCCAAGACCCCACCCCCAAACACCACTAATATATTAGTTTGGGGATTAAGTCCACAACACATGACTTTTTTTTTTTTTTTTTTTTTTGGTACTGGGGATTGAACTCAGGGGCACTCGACCACTGGGCCCCATCCCCAGCCCTTTTTTGTATTTTATTAGAGACAGGGTCTCACTGAGTTGCCAAGTGCCTCGCCATGGCTGAGGCTGGCTTTGAACTCGCGATCCTCCTGCCTCAGCCTCCCAGGTGCTGGGATTACAGGTGTGCGCCACCGCGCCCGGCATCACATGACCTTTTGTGGTAAACATTTGTTATGGTTTAGATTTGGTGTCCCCCAAAATATCATGTGTGAGATGATGCAAGAAAGTTTAGAGGTGAGATGATTGGGTTGTGAGAGTTTTAACCTAATTGGTGTATTCACCCTCTGAGGAATTAACTGGGTGGTAACTGAAGGCAGGTTGGGTGTGGCTGGAGGACAGGTGCGTCATTGCTTTTAGTTGTACACAATGCGTTTTATTTGTACCTGGTGCTAAGGATTGAACCAGGGTCGCCGGCATGCTAGGCGAGCGCTCTACCGCTGAGCCACAATCCCAGCCCCGGATTAAGCTCCTTTTAAAAAATAGATCCTAGTTGGGCGCGGTGGTGCACTCCTGTAATCCCAGCACTTTGGGAGGCTGAGGCAGGAGGATTGCGAGTTCAAAGCCAGCCTCAGCAATGGTGAGGCACTTAGTAACTCAGTGAGACCCTGCTTCTAATAAAATACAAAAAAGGGCTGGGGATGTGGCCCAGTGGTCAAGTGCCCCTGAGTTCAATCCCCGGTACCCAAAAAAAAAAAAAAAAAAAAGATCCAGCTTCTGGTAGGCCTTGGCTGTGATATCAAGTGACCATGAATTCAGAACTGATCATCATGATTAGCTAGGTTCTGTTGGACACATCAAGTCATAAAGTCAGGCAGGGTCAGCTTTTTTTTTGGTACTGGGGGATTGAACTCAGGGGCACTCAACCACTGGGCCACATCCCCAGCCCTTTTTTTGTATTTTATTAGAGACAGGGTCTTACTGAGTTGCTAAGTTCCTTACCATTGCTGAGGCTGGCTTTGAACTCGCGATCCTCCTGCCTCAGCCTCTCAAGTGCTGGGATTACAGGCGTGTGCCACCACGCCAGGCTAAGGGTCAGTATTAAAGCCATCACTGGATGAGTCTGGTACAATTTGAGGTTGAACACAGCAGGACCAGAGGGTACAAGCAAGCTTTATGAGCAAGTAACCCAGATTTCCATGTCATTTACTGCAGTTGCTCCAGATCCCCTTCCTGAGATTTGCCTTATGAATATATGAGTGAGGCGGGCCAGAGACCCCCACCCAGAAGACCCTTACCATATTTTTTTTGTGTGTGTGTGTGGTACCAGGGATTGAACTCAGGGGCACTCGACCACTGGGTCACATCCCCAGAACTTTTTTGTATTTTATTTAGAGACAGGGTCTCACTGAGTTGCTAAGTGCCTCGCCATTGCTGAGGCTGGCTTTGAACTCGCAATCCTCCTGCCTCAGCCTCCCAAAGTGCTGGGATTACAGGCATGTGCCACCGCGCCCGGCAGAAAACAATTTTTTTAAAAAATTTATTTATTTGGTTTTAGTTGTATGCCACCGTGCCCGGAGACCCTTACCATATTTTTTTTTTTTTTTTTTTTTTTTTTTTTTGGTACCAGGGATTGAACTCAGGGGCACTCGACCACTGGGCGACATCCCCAGCCCTTTTTTGTATTTTATTAGAGACAGGGTCTCATTGAGTTGCTAAGTGCCTCGCCATTGCTGAGGCTGGCTTCGAACTCATGATCCTCCTGCCTCAGCCTCCCAACCACCATGCCCGGCTGACCCTTACCATATTAAGCAGAGTGTCCACCATATTTGTGGCATGTAAGTTCCTCTTCTTATCAGAGACTTTTTTTTTAGTTGTCGTCGGACACAATATCTTTGTTTTATTTATTTATTTTTATGTGGTGCTGAGGATGGAACCCAGGGCCTTGCATGTGCTAGGTGAGCATTCTACGGCTGAGCCACAACCCGGGGCCCTATCAGAAAGCTTTTTTTTTTTTTTTTTTTTGGTACTGGGGATTGAACTCAGGGACACTCGACCACTGGGCCACATTCCCAGCCCCTTTTTTTTTTGTATTTTATTAGAGACAGGGTCTCACTGAGTTGCTAAGTGCCTCGCCATTGCTGAGGCTGGCTTTGAAATCACGATCCTCCTGCCTCAGCCTCCCAAAGTGCTGGGATTACAGGCGTGAGCCACCGTGCCGGGCTCAGAAAGCTTTTTTCATGAGCTCTCAGCAAAAATCTGCAGAAGGCATTGTGGTTTGTAGCTTCCTCTGTGTTTATAAATACCAGGTTTGCAGAAAAAACTTGTGAAACCCCTGTCTGTCTAGGGGATGAAATGAAATGCAATTATCATATGAACCTCCTAGACACCCCCCACTGGGTATAAAGTTCAAAGAATTTCTATACTCATTGTTCAGAGGAAGTCAATAAACCTGCTTCCTGAAAATTCTCAGGTGTCCAGCCTCTTCTGTCCTACTTCATGAGGGGATTGCATGTAACCTGATAAAAGAGGAAGGGAAAAGACTAAGCTTGGGTTATGGAGAGGTCTGCTCAGTACACGTCTCCAGCTAAAAATGGATGGAAGCCATATTACAGTGTCATCAGGGAAGGCCTTGAAAAAGGGTGATGATCGCCAGGTGCGGTGGTGCACGCCTGTAATCTCAGCACTTGGGAGGCTGAGGCAGGAGGATTGTGAATTCAAAGCCAACCTCAGCAATGGTGAGGCACTTAGCAACTCCGTGAGACCCTGTCTCTAATAAAATACAAAAAAGGGCTGGGGATGTGGCCCAGTGGTCGAGTGCCCCTGAGTTCCATCCCTGGTACAAAAAAAAAAAAAAAAAAAAGGGTGATGAGTGATACTCTCCCCAGTGGAGAGAGCTTGGAGAGTGCTCGTCATCACACAGAGGATATGGAAGAATGGCCTTAGGTTAGAATGAAAATGATTCATGGTCAGTCTCCATGATATGGCTGGGGAGAGAGGGCCTGAAAGAGAAAGATTGGAAAATCAGAGACAGGAAGGTGTTGGGTAGATGCACGTGGGTTGGTCACAAACGGGGAAGCTGTTTGTATCACCTGTTGAGGGTTACTAGTAAGTACCTACCACAGAAGATGTGCCAATTAGACAAAATCACTTGGCTGGATAATGTTTTTTCCTAGTGTTTGTGATGGTCCCCTGCCCCACTGCTGTTGGTTGGGTACCTGAATGAAGAGGACGAGATGAGAGAGATGGAGGCATGCCACAGCCTTTCAGCAGAGACTGCCACCTGCTAAAATGAAAATCGCTACTGCCACCTCTGGAGGGTCAATCTGCTAGCCATGAAGACCAATGCTATGTTCTCTTCCCTAAGAACACCAGTAGGCTATTTGGTGATCTGTAGACCGAATGGAGCCCGCTTCGTGTTGGAAAGACCAGGCGTTTGCTTTCATAGGACTGGACCCTTGTTGTGGCTATGGAGTTTCCTTTCCCATCTGCAGGTGTGAAGAGCATCACTCTCAGGGGGCTTAAAGATTGCCTGATTCAAAGACAAGAATCTCACATGACATAGCAGCTGACCAGACAGCCCTCTTTTGGCACAGGAAGTGGTGGGGAGTGAGTCCACGGGCATGGGATCCCCTGGTCATTTCACACACCTCACCAAACAGAAGCTCCTAGGTACCTGAAGCTTTGGAATAGTCAGCTGAACGTGCTGGCAGAAGTGGCAGCGTGGAGGTAACACACTACACTGATGGCATTCTCCAGGACATGATTGTATATGCCTTGAATCAGATAGGATGCTAGTATGTGTCCCGCAAAGAAAGAATATGTGGTGGGGCTGGGGTGTGGCTCAGCGGTAGAGCACTCGACTAGCACGTGCGCAGCCCGGGTTTGATCCTCAGCACCACGTAAAAATGCATTGTGTACAACTAAAATAAATAAATATTAAAAAAAGAAAGAAAGAAAGAAAGAATATGTGGATCTGGAAAGAACGTGTGCAAGTACAAACAGTTTCACTTGACTCATTTCGGTGACTCACTGGGCTTTCTTGATCCCACAACTCTGGACTCCACAGAGGGAGAGGTCCTGGTTCCCCAAAGGGATACACTTGCCCAGAGACACAGCGGAGAAGCTGTTGGACTACCAGTGATGGCTACCTGGGCCTCCTGATGGAAAGGAGGTGCCCAGTCCTTGACCTAACCAACTCCATTTTGTCCTTCTCTGACTCCATTTGCCTCGTTAACTTTTTCCCTTCTGAGCCACTCTACTCGGTAGTTACCTTGTATTCCAGGAACAACAAGTCTGAAAGATAAGTATCTTTATGACAAAGGACCAAAACTACCCCCAAGCAATGGAAGCCTTGACAGCCTGGAAGAACAGACTGCTCCGTGATGATATTACCCCCATAAGCAGGAGCACACACCTCACCATGAGGACCCTGTCACCCCTCAAGCAAAGATGGCTGTCCTGGAGCTCCACAGAACCAGTCCTGAGATAATGATCAATGCTACCTGACCTGACCAAGATTACCTACTCTGCCAGCTATGCAACACCCGCCCCCCCTCAGCCATGCTTTTGTTCCCTTTTTCTATAGTAAACCTCAAAGTCCCTGTCAGCCCCTTGAAGACATTTCTTAGGTTACCTCTATCTCTTTTCCCCGTGGTGTGCCCTCTCTGATCAAAGCTCCTTTCTACTCTTTGCTACTGCACACCTTTGGTTGGTATTTTGGAACCGGGTTGCTGAGCCTGGTCTTATGACCCCTGGAACTGGGATCTTCTCCCTAAAACTCCAATGACAGGGATTAACAGGTAAGACAAGGAATGGCCATCTTATGAGAGGTGATTGATGCTGGTTAGCAAAGAAGTAGAGCTGTGGTTATGCGACGGGCATGGTGGTATCTGTGTGGTACTCCAGTGGCCTCTTTGGGTTATGGGATATTTCTTTTGGTACTAGGGATTGAACCCAGGGGGCACTCAACCACTGAGCCACATCCCCAGTCCTATTTTGTATATTTTTTATTTAGAGACAGGGTCTTACTGAGTTGCTTAGCACCTCGCTTTTGCTGAGGCTGGCTTTGAACTCACCATCCTCCTGTCTCAGCCTCCTGAGCTGCTGGAATTACAAGTGTGCTGTGCCTCGCACCGCTGGGTTATTTCTTGGTCCTTCTTTACTTAACTGTGGCTATTGATGGACAGGACAAGAGAAGCAACACTGGTTGGAGAATGTGCTCACATCGCATAGGAATGAGGATTGAGACACCTGACCTGGCAAGCTACTGAGATCTGCTGAGGTGGTAGCTAAGGGTGAGGGGAATTAGGGATAGTGGTGGAAGGATGTGATGAGGACCAGTCGTGGCCTTGAGACCAACCGTGGTGACACGCACCATAGTTCATTCCATTAACTGCCCTCGTCTAAGTTTCCCTGTGGGAAGAGTGGCTCTGAAAGAGGGGTTCCCTAAATACAAATGGAGAAGGAAAGCCATGTGGTACGAAGGATGGACTCTACTTGACACAGTAAGTCCCTCCGAGTGCCCTTCAACCCAGGGCTTGTAGCCCAGTTCAGGGGAGTATGTTAAGCCCATAGCCTGCAGCTTCGGCTCCTTCCAGATCTGCCCTGGTCTTTCATCTTCCCTGGTGGCCTCCACCAGTGACAGGAAGGCAGTGGTACAAGGGCCTAGCCTTTTCTGCCTGAGGCTGATCTTCTGCTCCAGGGCTCCCCTTTGGGCTGGCAGACTGTGAGGTCTGCAAGCAAGTCTGAGGGCTCTCACTTCCTCCCTTGGCTTCCTCTGGTGTTACACCCAGGAAATCTTGCACACCGCCATTTCTCAACTCCCTTACATGTTAAAGTTTGTTCAAGTCTTCCCAAATACATGCCCCCTAGGTGCAAGGGCTTTTTTCTTAGATTTCTGCATGTTTATAGTAATGTAAAGGCCACAAAGAGGATAGACAATAAACACATTGAACTTAATTGATTTTAATGATAAAAGGCTCCAGAGAACCTGTCTGACCACAAACAAAGCCAAGTGGATTAAAACTCAACTATAGAAGCAACAGCCAGAGGCAAGGAGAAATCAGATGATCTTATGTGGGCCCAAATCTGGCTGGTTTTCATACCATAGTACACTATTTCTGAGATACAGTTTCACTATCATGAATTATCATGCTGAGAATTCCCAATAATCTTTTTGAAGAATTTCTAATTTAACAACAAGAGTTTATTATTGTTATTATCACTTTTTTTTTTTTAAAGGGGCATATTTCCTCTCTGATCAATGGTCCAGTTGTTTTATTTGGGGATGATGGGAGGAAGACCTATTCCTTTTTCTAACTTGAGTTCACTGGGACCCTGCAAATTAGAATAGTTCGCAAATGCCCTGAAGCTTCCCCTGAGGGGAAATTCAAGGACTATTCTGAGGTAAAGGTTTGCATATCTCAATACAACAAAAGCAGGAATGAGGTTTTAGGGCTTCAACAGGAGAGTGTGGAAAAAAGCCCTTGCTTTTTTTTCCTTTTTTTTTTTTTTTTTTTTTTTTTTAATGTTAACGAAAGGAAACTTCTTAACTGGGGCATTAATGGTTGCATTTTCCGGAGGTTCTGCTTCAGTCAGATAAGGTAAGTTAAGACAAGAGTTATTTCTGAATCTTTTATAGCTCAAAGGCTTTCACTTAAAAAAAAAAAAAAATCTATGCCAAGTTTGGGGAGGTGGGAGGTCACCGATGTTACATCTTGGGATAAGTCTAAACATGTCCACTTGTGACTTCTTGCTATCAGGGGATTAAGCAGTGGTTTGAGGCACCTAGGTTGGCGAGTGTAGGAAGACCAGAATGGGTCAAACGTGGTTCTTCACAAAGTTCTCGAGAAAGAAAGAAAGAAAGAATGAATGAAAGAAAGAAAGAAAGAAAGAAAGAAAGAAAGAAAGAAAGAAAAAGAAAGAAAGAAAAAAGAAAAAAACCCGAAGAGTAATAATAGCTGTCTTTTAAGAGGGGTCGGTGGTGTCGGAGAACGTGTGCAGGCGCATGGCGATCTGGGCCCCCGGGGCCAGATTTTGGGAACCTCGGTGGCATTCGGGCTCCACTTGATGGCAGTGCGTATTTCTCAAGTTACTTCCTCGAGTACCAAGTGAGGAAAATAATTTTTCAAGTCGTGGAGTGGTTGCGAAGATTCGCTATCAGCGGAGGCCGAGAAGAAGTGCTCGCTAGGGTCAGCTCTTTCCGGGGATGGGTGGGGCAGAGAACTAGAGGACGCTTCGGGAGGGCCATCCAGACGCGTCATCGCCTTTTGGGCTGGCTTATAAAAACCCCCACCAGAGCCCCAAGACCATTTTTACTTCCTCTTCTTTCGGAGGAAGCCTCGCGGTACCCAGCTGGGGAACGACCCTCGTCGAACCTAGAACCGAGAGGGGACAGCCCGCGCACCGCTGCGTCGCCGGGAGACCTGCCCGCGCCTGTTGGCTGTCCTCTCGTTCGCTCTCCCGCTGACTTTAAATCTGACCCAGATCTAACCGAACCGAGGACGCCCGTCGGTGTTCTGGCCTCGCGACCCTAGAGCCTCGCTGCAAACCGAAACCGCGGGACTCGGCACACGGCACCGCCCGCGTCCGCTCCCGGAACACTTGTAAGTTTCGATTCTCCCCGGAGCCGAGTCCCGCGCAGCGGCCAGGCCAGCGCATGGAGCGAGCAGGCGAGCGCGCCATGGCGGACCCGGAGGTGTGTTGCTTCATCACCAAAATCCTGTGCGCCAACGGGGGCCGCATGTCCCTGGAAGCGCTGCTCGACAAGATCGCGCTCCCCGAGACGCAGCTCTGCGAGGTGCTGGAGGCGGCCGGGCCCGACCGCTTCGTGGTGTTGGAGACCGGCAGCAGGGCCGGGGTCACCCGGTCGGTGGTGGCCACCACTCGAGCCCGGGTCTGCCGTCGCAAGTATTGCCAGAGAGCCTGTGAAAACCTGCATCTCTGCAAACTCAACCTGCTGGGCCGGTGCCACTATTCGCAGTCGGAGAGGTGAGTGCTCCTGGAGGGAGGGGCGGCTTCCCGCGGCCCTGGTCCGCCGGACCTGGGGACCGTCGCTCCCGGAGAGGCGCGACCTCGTCAGGGCCCTGCATCTTTCGGCCTCTCCCTCCATCCTCTCACTCCTCTGTTTCTGGTGGAGAGCCCCTGCTGCGCCTGCGATCCCACCCTACGGTTCCCTTCCTTCCAGCGCCCCCGGACCGTTCCTTGAACATGGCCAAAGCGGTATTGCCCCGCAGAGACGAGGCTCACCCGCTGCCCTTTTCGCCCTGAATCCTAACGATACAGACTTTGGATAAGGCAGGTTTGGGAACGTAGGAAAATATCTCCACTCTCTGGCGTCTTTAAACTTTGTTTCCTTTCTGCTTCCCTCGTCTCTGGACAGGTTGCGCCTTCCCAGCAGCCCAGCCGCGCTCCGCACCTGGATCAGCTCCATGGCGGGAGCCGCAGGGCTCCACTTGGTCCTCGATTTCTGGCCGCCTCTATGTCCTCAATACCGCTTTTCTCCCATCTGATGCCAGGCCACACCACCTGGCCAGAATGGTCCCTTTCGAGGTTACCAAAGATGTAGTGACCTCGCCCAGCCTCCTTTCCCGCAGTCTGCGCGATGGTCCAAACCGTTGACCACGCTTTCTAGGGACCACTCTCTCAAATGGTTTTGAAATAATGCGGTTTACTTCTAAAGTTGCTGCTTCTGTTTTTTTTTTTTTTTTTTTTTTTTTTGGTGGTACTGGGGATTGAACTCAGGGGCATTCGACCACTGGGTCACATTCCCAGCCCTTTTTTGTATTTTATTTAGAGACAGGGTCTCAATGAGTTGCTAAGTGCCTCACCATTGCTGAGGCTGTTTTTGAACTCGCGATCCTCCTGCCTCAGCCTCCCAAAGTGCTGGGATTACAGGCGTGCGCCTGCGCCTGGCTTGTTTGTTCTTTTTTGCCTTCTAAATATACATGTTTATATGTTTACAAATATATAAACCTCGGGCTTAACCCATTTAGTTGTCTTCCAGATCTTTCCCTAAGAGAACTTACTCTCATGGGGCCAGCTGTCACATCTACAAAGATGGCTTCCAAATATGTATCCACTGCCCAGACCTGTCCTCTGAATCCAGTTTCTCCATCTTTGCCTCCGAGCAACAGCTGCCCTCTTGCCAAACTCCCTCCAGGCAGGCTCTTTGACTTTTCCCAAAACGTTTTAAAATATATATTTTATTTTAATTGTAGATGGACACAATAACTTCATTTTATTTATTTTTATGTGGTGCTGAAGATCGAACCCAGGGTTTCCTGGTGCTAGGCAAGTGCTCTACCGCTGAGCCAAAACCCCAGCACCCCTCCCCCAACTTCTTAATCCTCCTCCTTCACAATACTTGATTACCAAATCCTTTTTTTGTGAAGTTTCTCTTTCCCTCCCAGCTCAATCCGTCTTTTCTGGAAGAATGCCTTGTTGAATTAATGGATGGTTCTTTTAGGCCATGTCTTTCTCTGGCATTTTTTTCTGCCCCTAGGTACTTTTACGCAATTATTTTTTCTCTTTCTTTCTTTTCTTTTTTTTTCCTGTGGTGGGGGCACTCCACCACTAAGCCACATCCCCAGCCCTTTTTTGTATTTTGTTTAGAGACAGGGTCTCACTGAGTTGCTTAGTGCCTAGCTAAATTGCCGAGGCTGGCTTTGAACTCTTTTTTTTTTTTTTTTTTTTTTTGTGGCACCAGGGATTGAACTCAGGGGCACTCGACCTCTGGGCCACATCCCCAGTCCTTTTTTGTATTTTATTAGAGACAGGGTCTCACTGAGTTGCTAAGTGCCTCGCCATTGCTGAGGCTGGCTTTGAACTCGCGATCCTCCTGCCTCAGCCTCCCAAAGTGCTGGGATTACAGGCGTGCACCACCTTGCCCGGCTTGGCTTTGAACTCTTGATCCTCCTGTCTCAGCCTCTGGAGCCACTGAGATTATAGGCATGCTCCAATTATTTTTTTTCTTGATAGAGTACTTTTCACACTTGTGGTACTTAAAAACAGTAAGTGGTACCTATTGTTCAAAACGGTGGTCGTTAAACTTTTGGTCATGCATTTACTAGTAAAACACATTCTAGTCATTCACTTCTGCAAGGAGCACTGGCCACAGGCGTTCTCTGCAATGTCCCTAGGCAATGTCCCTAGATGGTGGTTCTTATCTATTGCATCCAGACATTGCCTAGTATGCCTGTGGCCTGTGCGCCTTACAATCCCCAATACATGTAACAAAACAGGCAAAGGAGGTGTATTTCAAATGGACTAAGTAGATGAGGTAAATTTTTTTTTTTTAAATGTATTTGTTTAGAACAAAAAGCCTTTCAGCTCACTCTAAAATTTTTAAAAAAGTGCTTGAATTATGTGCTCCCTTGTTTAAATATTTACTTAGTATGTTGTGAGGCAACAGTTTGAAAGTCTGCTTCTGAGATGTGGGAAATTATTTGTCTAGAGACAGTCATTGAAGTCACCAGCAACAAGAAATCACCCAGGATGAGAGGAAGGGGGAAGTGGGTAGATGACAGAAAAGAAAGGAACATTCTAGAACCATCCTGAATAACAGCAGGGTTGGAAGGGTTTGTGATCTTTTTTTTGTGTTCTCATTTGTTCTGTAATAAAAAATTCTTCACTAGTTTGTATTGACTTTTAATCTTAAATTTAATTTTTTCTTCGGAGTTTTTTTACACACTCAGAAGTGGAGAGAAGAATGATGTGCCCTGTGTATGTACCTTTTTTTTTTTTTTTTTGGTACCAGAGATTGAACTCAGAGGCACTCAACCACTGGGCCACATCCCCAGCCAGCCCTTTTTTTGGTTTTTATTGGAGACAGGGTCTCACTGAGTTGCTAAGTGCCTCGCCATTGCTGAGGCTGGCTTTGAACTCACGATCCTCCTGCCTCAGCCTCCCCAGTGCTGGGATTACAGGCGTGCACCACCGCGCCCGGCTCTTTTTTTTTTTTTTTTTTAATATTTATTTATTTGCTTTAGTTGTACACAATGCGTTTGTTTTTACGTGGTGCTGATTGAACCCAGGCGAGCACTCTATACCGCCCAGCCACACTCCCAGCCCCCTGTACCTATCATTTTGATTCAACAGTTCAAAATATGGCTAGTCTTTTTTTTTTTTTTTTTTTTTTTTTTTTTTTTTTTTTTTTTTTTTTAAAAATTTGTATTTATTTTGCTTTTAGTTGTACACAATGCGTTTTATTTGTATGTGGTGCTGAGGATCGAACACGGGTCGTCCGTGTGCTAGGCAAGCGCTCCACCGCTGAGCCACAATCCCAGCCCATGGCTAGTCTTGTTTCATTTATTCAACTTTCCCCAATTGGCTCCAACTCCAATGTGTTGTTTTGAAGCAAATTCCTGCAGTCATTTGCTTCATAATGACTTAAGTATCTCTAGTAGATAAGAAGTATATTTTATTAATCACAGCAAGATGATCACATTTTACTAAAAATTATAATTTTATTATCATCTCATACCAGTTGGTATTCAAATTTTCTTGATGGTCTTATAAATCCAACTTGTATTTCCAGGAAACAAACCTATACAGACAAATACATAATTGTTTTGAGATGCTATGTAGCCAATATATTTAGAAACTTTGTTTCAATTTGTTACACACAATAGGTTTAGGATTTTTGGTTTAATGGATTTTATTTTATTTTTAAATTTTTTTTTTTACCTGTTCTGAAATATCAAAACCATGTTAAACTCTTTTTTTTTTTTTAAATATTTATTTATTTGCTTTAGTTGTACACAATGCGTTTATTTGTACATGGTGCTGAGGATCGAACCCGGGTCGCGCACGTGCTAGGCGAGCTAGCGAGCGCTCTACCGCTGAGCCACAATCCCAGCCCCCATGTTAAACTCTTAAAGTGGGTTGGTAACCTGCTCTTTAATGCATTTTAAAACATTATCTATAATTTAGGGACTATTTTGTCTGTACAAATTAGATGGTCCCTCCAAAGAATTCATTAAATTTTTCTTTTAATGGAGTGATAAAATCTTACTTCTTACATTTGTAGGTTTAGCTATATTTAAAATTTCCTTTTATATCCCTATTGAATTTAGGGATTACACAGAACTTTGTCTTCTAAAAAGTGACGCTTGCAAGTTTGAGGATTTTCTTTGTGAATCATTGGCTAATGGCTTCTGCTAATCAATCAATACCCATATTGAGGTTACTATTTAGTTCAGTAAACTGTTCTACGTTTACATGGAGACAATTTGCCTTTTGCTGGATAAAAGTTCCTCTCCAGTCCTGTGATTTATAGATAGAATTTCTCCTATTCTGTAGTTTCTCTTTTCTTTTGCATTGCTTTGAGCCATGTATTTTAGTTGATAGCAGCTCTTGCCTAGGTATTATATAATTATTTGTTCTGGTACATCAGTTTGAATATTTCTGTTTGTTTTGCTGAAATGTGTTTCCACACATGGAGTTCAGATCCCAGTTCTGACACAAACTATCACTTATTGAACAAATAATTATGTACCAAGCTCTATGAAAAGCACAGTAGAGACAGTATTCAAATTTATTTATTTATTTATTTATATTTTTGGTACCAGGGATTGAACTCGGGGGCACTCAACCACTGGGCCACATCCCCAGCCCTTTTTTGCCTTTTTTATATTTTATTAGAGACAGGGTGTCACTGTGCTAAGTGCCTCGCCATTGCTGAGGCTGGCTTTGAACTCGATCCTCCTGCCTCAGCCTCCTAAATTCTGGGATTACAGGCATGCACCACTGCGCCTGGCTTCAAATTTATCTTTTTTTGTAATTCCTAAGGGTAGGTATTATAAACCCCTTTCATGTATCTTGGACATAGAGGTCTTTAGAAATTTACTAAAGATCACCTACCTGGAAGAATTAATATTTGAACCCAATCTGTATGACTTCTTAAGTAGCTACGTCCATTGTCCAGTTTCTGTATGAAGTATGATCTTTTATTAATTTAAGTTATTATTATTTGCAAGCATGCCTTCTGTTTAACTGTTTAAAGTAGGCTGTCTGAGTCTTCAACTTGCTTTGTGGTTTCTGCCAATGTGGGTGTTTCCTCTGGCTCTTTCCTGTTTGTATACCTTTGCCTTTCCCTCTTGGTTAATCGAAACTTTGGGTGGGGGTGGGTAGATGGGAGAAGGACTAGTCAGTTGGCTGTTTCATAAATTGAAAGAAAAATTCTGAAATGCACAAAGAATAGTATGACAAGCATCATAGTATACATACTCTGAATATGTAGTAGAAGATATATGAAAGGATATATATAAAGGGGAGTAGGCATGGGGATAGGAAATTTGATAGAATGAGATGTCATCATCACCTTGGGTACATGTATGATTGCATGAATGGTGTGACTACGTTGTGTCCCAGAGAAATGAAAAGGTGTGTTCCATTTGTGTACAATGAATTGAAATGCATTCTGCTGTCATGTACAACCAATCAGAAAAAAATTTAAAAAGGATGTATAATCTAATAAGCTTATAACCCCTCTCAGAATGAATGTTTACACTTTTAATTTCTTTTTTTTTTTCTTTTTGGTACTGGGGATCGAACACAGGGACATTTTGCCACTGAGCTACATATCTAGCCCTTTTAATTCATTTTTTAAAAATATTAATTTATTTACTTTAGTTGTACACAATGCAATGCAGTTATGTTTTACGTGGTGCTGAGTATCGAACCTGAGCGCTCTGCCGCTGAGCCACAACCCCAGCCCCCTTTTAATTCATTTTTAACTGCTGAATAGCATTTCACCATATGGCTTATACACAGTTCAGTTAACTATTCCCCCAGTAAGGGATATTTACAGTTTCTTGCTCTAGCAGACCTTGCTGCCAAGAATACACTTGGGTCTCTAGGTGCTCATGGCAACAGTATCCCTAGAGCAGACCATTAGGAAGTAGAATTGCTGGGTTGAATGGTTGTACAGCTTCAACTCTTCCAGAAGCTGACAAATCAGAATTAAAGGTGGTTATACCAATCCATATTTCTGTGTTTGAGAGTCCCAGTTTCCCCATTTTATGGCCAAATGACACTTGTTATTATCAGACTTTTTTTGATATATTCCAGTATGAAGGGTATGAAATGCTATTGTTTCAATTTAAGAAGAGTTGTCTTGATCTGGGGATATAGTTCAGTGGTGGAGTGTGTGTTTAAGGTGCATGAGATCTGGGTTTGATTCCCAATACTCCCTCCACCCCCCCCCTCCACCCTCCAAAAAAAAACTCTTTAAAATTTTATTGTTTGATATTTAAGTCTTAGAAAATATGTAAAGAATACAGTGAAGATCTGATACCCACCAACCAGTTGAAGAAATAGGATATTACACATTTTAACTTTCCTGAGTTCTCTTCTTTGACCATTACTGCTTTTCTAGAGGTAAACTCTGTATTATATTTGTTGATTACTTTTCTAATGCATGGATTATTTTTCCACATATTTTGTATTTATAAGGAATACTTTGGATTGTTTTGACTGTTTTCAAATCTGCAAACCTGTACATGGTATTCATACTGAGGGTGCAAAGACAATCAGTCCTTAGCCTGACGTGGTGGCGCATGCCTGTAATCCCAGCACTTGGGAGGCTGAGGCAGGAGGATCAGGAGTTCAAAGCCAGCCTTAGCAATGGTGAGGCACTTAGCAACTCAATGAGACTCTGTCTCTAATAAAATACTAAAAAGGGATGGGGCTGTGACCCAGTGGTCAAGTGCTCCTGAGTTCAATCCCCAGTACAAAAAAAAAAAAAAAAAAAAAAGACAATCAGTCCTTTATATCCATGGGTTCCACATCTGTGGATTCCACAAAGTGCAGATATAAAATATTTGGGGGTTGAGGGTAGAATTGTATACTGATTATGTACCTGTTTTTTTTTTAAATACATTTTTAGATATAAATGGGCATAATATCTATATTAATTTGTTGTCAGACACAATACCTTTATTTTGTTTATTTATTTATATGTGGTGCTGAGGATCCAACCCAGTGCCTCACACATGCCAGGCAAGTGCTCTACCACTAAGCTACAACCCCATCCCACCTGGTTTTTTACTCGTCACTATTTTCTAAACAATTTAGTATATAGAGAGTTTACATTGGTTGTATCAGATATTGTAAATATCCTAGAGATGATGTAAAGTATATTGGAGGATACACATAGGTTATATGCAAATACTATTTTCTATAAAGAACTTGAATATCCATGGATTAGGGAGGTCCCGAAACAATATTCCCTGTGGATATCCAGTGATGACTGTACTTGCTTTGTTTGCTGTCATTTGCTCAATACGATGCTTCTGAGACTCACCCCTGATATATAGTGCTCCATTTCTCGACCTTCTGCCCTGGGCCCTGGGATTGATAGGCCTCAGATCGGGTCTTTGTCCCGCGGTATCTCTACCTATTTTTGAGGAGTCCATGGTGCCGTGGAATTGTGTCCACCTTGAACCTGTGGTTCCCACCTGGAGTCTACACCATACACTGGATTCTCTGGCCCCCTGGAATTCTCAAACCCACTACCAGGGCTTGTGTATGCTTCCTCCCTGGGTCTTCCTATATGGGATAGGAATTTGCATGTATATGCTGTCATGTCCCTTGCCTCTGGATGATAGCATTAGCAGTGTAGGACAGAGTCCAGGTGGGAAAAGATAGAAGTGGTGGATTGGAGCAGGGAGCAGGGCTGGCCTCCTCCGCTCTGCTATATTCTGTCATAAAACTCTTGAGCCATCCAAGAATTCTGGTTGGCCATCCTGGTCATTATTCTGAAGCATCCTTGTTAAGATAGGAAGCAAGAGCATGTTCGATTTAACACTTTCTTAGTTTGATTTATTACTATTAAATATTTAAACATTTGTACACGGGCCTCTGTTTATAGCCTTGCTGTGGGCCCTACCGGTTTTAGAAGGGGACTACTCTGATTCATTGAAATGTGAGGTTTTCTTTGGTATGAATGTGCACAACTTACATATCCATTTTCTCATGATTGAGATTGTTTATAACTTTTTGCTCCTGGACCATGGTGCTTTGAACATTCTAGTATATGTTTATGTACATGTAGTGGAATTTTCCCTGGCTGTCTAGTAGTGGAATTCCCATACTTATTGTAAGTTTTATGAGATAATGCCAAATTATTTTCCAAAGTGTGTTTGCCGAGTAGAATTTCTACCAGATCTGAATATTCCCTTGCTTTATATTCTTTTTCCCCCCCACATTTTAAAATTGGTGTGTTATATCTGTACATACTGATGGAATTTGTTGTTACATATTTGCATATGCACACAATGCACAATTTTTAGAAAATATATATTTTTTTAGTGGTAGTTGGACACAATACCTTTATTTTTGAATTCTTATGTGGTGTTGAGGATCAAACCCAGGGCTTTGCCTGTGCTAGGCGATCCCTCTATTGCCAAGCCACAACCCCAGCCCTACAATACACTATTTAACAATACACTTTGACCAATATCACTCATCCTTGCTTTATAGTCTTGCCAAGTGGTATTGTGAGCCTTTTAAAATTTGTGCCAATTCAAGGAATATGAAATTGTATCTCAATGTGTTTTCTTTTGTTGTTGTTTGTTTGTTTGTTGTGGTACCAGGGATTGAATCCAGGGGCACTTAACCACGGAGCCATATCCACAGCCCATATTATTTTTTATTTTTTCATTTTTAAAAAATATTTGTTTATTTGCTTTAGTTGTACACAATGCGTTTATTTGTACGTGGTGCTGAGGATTGAACCCGGGCCACGCACGTGCTAGGCGAGCGCTCTACCGCTGAGACACAACCCCAGCCCTTATTTTTTATTTTGAGACAGGGTTTTGCTAAGTTGCCCAGGCTGGCTTTGAGCTTGGCGATATGCTTGCATCAGCCTCCAGAGTCTCTGGTATTACCGCAGTCACAATGCGGTTTTAATTCTTAACATGTTAGGCGCTCTGGACCTCTTTTTAAAAATTTTTTATATTTTATTAATTGTTGGTGGACATTTATTTATTTTTAAAATATATTTTAGTTGTCAATGGACCTTTATTTTATTTATTTATATGTGGTGCTGAGAATCAAACCCAGTGCCTCACACATGCTAGCCAAACGTTCTCCCACTGAGCCACAACCCCAGCCTGCTCTGGGCCTTTTTTTTTTTTTTTGGTACTGGGGATCAAACTCAGGGCCACTCGACCACTGGGCCGCATCCCCAGCCCTTTTTTGTATTTTTGTTAAAGACAGGGTCTCACTGAGTTGCCAAGTGCCTTGCCATTGCTGAGGCTGGCTTTGAACTTGCGATCCTCCTGCTTCAGCCTCCCAAGTGCTGGGATCACAGGCATGTGCCACCGCGCCTGGCCACTCTGGGCCTTTTTAAGGCATATTACTTGCTTTGTAAAATTATCTTACTTGGGCTGGGGCTGGGGCTCAGTGGCAGAGTACTTGCCTAGTGTGTGCGAGGCACTGGGTTTAATCCTTAGCACCACATAAAAATGAAACATAAAATAAAGGCATGCTGTCCATCTACAACTACGATTTTTTTTTTTAATTGTCTTACTTGATGATGCTTCTTTGCATTTTATCTTTTGGTCATCTTAGTGCCCTCCTTATTTATTTATTTTTAAAATTTATTTATTTGCTTTAGTTGTACACAATGCAATGCATTTATGTTTACGTGGTGCTGAGGATCGAACCTGGGCTGTGCCCGTGCTAGGCGAGTGCTCCACTGCTGAGCCACAAACCCAGCCCTATTTATTTATTTTTATTTTTTGGTATCAGGGATTGAACTCAGGGGCACTCGACCACTGGGCCACATCCCCAGCCCCCCTTTTTCTAAAAAATATTTATTTATTTTAGTTGTGCACAATGCGTTTATTTGTACGTGGTGCTGAGGATCGAACCCAGGCCGCGCACGTGCTAGGCTAGCGCTCTACCGCTGAGCCACAACCCCAGCCCCATCCCCAGCCCTTTTTTGTATTTTATTTAGAGGCAGGGTCTCACTGAGTTGCTAAGTGCCTCACCATTTCTGAGACTGGCTTTGAACTCGCGATCCTCCTGCCTCAGCCTCCCAAGTGCTGGGATTACAGGCATGCGCCACCACACCTGGCCCCTTTTTTTTTTTTTTTTTTTTTTTTGGTACCAGGGATTGAACTCAGAGGCACTCGTCCACTGGGTCACATCCCCAGTCCTTTTTTGTATTTTATTTAGAGACAGGGTCTCACTGAGTTGCTAAGTGCCTCGCCATTGCTGAGGCTGGCTTTGAACTCGCGATCCTCCTGCCTCAGCCTCCCAAAGTGCTGGGATTACAGGCGTGCGCCACCGCGCCCGGCTTGGCCCTCTTTATTTTTGTTTGTAATAACCTTACTTATTTATTTACCATATTTTTAAATAGCTAAAACTGTTTTAAAGTGATTGATTCAGTGTCAGGGAGCACACTCATGATGCGTAACTATCACTAATGTCAAATTCCAGACCATTTCCATCACCCCCAGCAGAATCCCCTTGCCCTTCAGCCATCATTCCTCCTTCCCCCTCTCCCCAGCTCCTGGTCATCTCCTTTCTGTTTCTATGGATTCTGGACTTTTCCTGTAAATGGAATAACCTAGTATATGTCCTCTTGGGCCTGCTTCATCTCTAAGTGTGACATTTTCAAGGTGTACATTTTCCTTATCTGTGAGTCCTGTTGTCTGTGTGAGGGTATTTACCAGGAATCTTCCTGGAAGTTCTTCCTAATTTGCACTGGGACCGTGGAGTCACGCTGTCAGGGTGGGAGCCTTAGAGACGTGCTGTTTTCTGCAATGTCATGACACAAAGGGGTATACCCTGTAAGAATCATCTGGGAGTTTCTGTTCTCTTCTCAGGTTTGCTTCATTTTTTTTTTTTTTTTTTTTTCATTTTAATTTGATCATATTTGGCTTTCAATGTCTGTGGTGTTCTGCAGAAATTAAACTGAGAAGCTCAATGGGATTATAAGAGATACTGTGAATCATGATGAAATCTTATATAGTAACAAATAAGCACCCAATAGCAAAATACTACTTTTTACAATAATATAGCAATGGCAAAAAATAAACATTTTAAATAAGTGATGTTTGTTTTCCTATCCATAAAATGGGCCTGATTTTTCTTACTTTTTCTGACCATATTGACTTCCGAACGGGAATCTGTGATCTTTACCTGCAGGCTACTTTAACATAGCCAAGGCGCCAAATGAGTGTGGAAAAGGAATCAAAGATTTTAGGAAGACATAGGAGTTGAGGCCTAGTGAGAAATCAGAAACCAAGTTGGAGCAGGGAAGCTGACTCGGAGCTGGGGAAGAGAGTAGAGATCCAGTTCTTGATCTTTTTCTATACAAAAAGAATTTTTCAGACCAACTTGCTGCATTAGGTTAAAAGAGGTCTTTTAGGCCCTGTGTAGTGCTGTAGCCCTGTAATCCCAGTGGCTCTGGACGCTGAAACAGGAGGATCGGGAGTTCAAAGCCAGCCTCAGCAAAGGTGAGGCATTAAACAACTCAGTGAGACCTTGTCTCTAAATAAAATACAACATAGGGCCAGGCGTAGTGGTGCACGCCTGTGATACCAGCACTTGGGAGGCTGAGGCAGGAGGATCACGAGTTCAAAGCCTCAGCAATGGTGAGGCACTTAGCAACTCAGTGAGACCCTGTCTCTAATAAAATACAAAAAAGGGCTGCGAAGTGGCCCAGTGGCCGAGTGTCCCTGAGTTTAATCCCCAGAATGAATGAGTAAATAAATAAATAAACATACAAAATAGGGTTGGGAGCTGGGCGCGAGTGCCCCTGAGTTCAATCCCTGGTACCCAAAAAAAAAAAAAAAAAAAAAACCAAAAACAACAACAACAACAAAAAAATAGGGCTGGGAATGGGGCTCAGTGGTTGAGTGCCCCTGAGTTAGTTCAATCCCCGGCAACCCCCACTCCCACCAAAAAAAAAAAAAAAAAAAAAAAAAAAAAAATCGGCCTCAGCAAATTAGCAAGGCTCTAAGTAATTTAGCAAGACCCTGTCTCTAAAATATAAAAAGGGCTGGGTATGTGACCCAGTGGTTAAGTATCCCTGGGTTCAGTCCCTGGTACCAAAAAAAAAAAAAAAAAAAAAAAAAAAAAAAAAAAATTAAGTCAACTGTATCAAGGTAAGATTTATAACCAATAATATGTACCATTTTAAAGTGAACATTGTAAAGAGCCTTGACAAATGGACACACACCATGTTGCAAGACTGCAACAAAAGGTATGGAATGTTTTCATCAGCCCTAAAGGTTTTGTTGTGCCTCTTCTCAGTTAACTGGTTAAACAGCGCCCCCCCCCCCCCCCCACTCCTCCAGTCCTTTCAGTCCAGGCCATAATTTCCTTTTTTCTTAGATTAAAAAAATAAACATAATGAGCTGTACAGCATTTCCCCCTCTCCCTGACGGCTTGTTTTGAATAATGTCCAGGTGTACAGGTACTCAGTTTTTTTTTTTTTTTTTTAAAATATTTATTTATTGGTTTTAGTTGTACACGATGCCTTTATTTTTACGTGGTGCTGAGGATCGAACCCGGGTCGCGCACGTGCTAAACCGCTGAGCCACATCCCCAGCCCAGGTACTCAGTTTTCAAACTGTGTTTCTTGAACTTCCATGTGCCTCTGAACCATGTGGGGAGTTTACTGAACTTCGGGCTCCTGAGTCACACAGGGGGGACCTCTGGTTCAGAGGGATGGGTGCAGCCCTCAAGGATTCTTTTGCAGGGGTCCAAACCACACTTTCAGAAACAAATGGTACTCTCCGGAGAGGTGGTTTCTGGCTGCTTGGAAATGCAGTGTTATGTGCTTTCCCAGCTTGAGGAAGTAAAAGAGAAATGATTTGTTTGGGGCAGAGCGAACATAAGATTGAAAAGCATTGCTTTCTCAAGTGTTTAGGTGACCTACCTGTTACTTTATGTGACATAACTAAGACACATAGGAAACCTCTGGCATTTTGGCCAATTGGCAACAAGTGTTCATTGAGCACACACTCTTCTAGAACACCTTCCCTTTCCTCTCTCACGAAAATGGAATCCTCGAATACCCTTCACTAGTTATTAACCTTCCTTTCTAGTTTGTTTTATTATTAATCTTAGTTTTCAAAGGAATTTATATCTGGGTGGGGAGAAGAGACATGTGACAGCAGAGGAGGCTTGTGTGACCTACTTTCACTAATCATCCAGATTTTTGGCAACACTGCCACCACCTCCTGCCCTTTCCTCTCTTCCCTCCCTAAAGCCTTTTCTCAGTCCTCATGTAGACTCAGGCGATGCCTCCTAAAATTTTAGTGCATGTTGGAGTCACTTGCAAATGCTTTAAAAAATACTGATGAGGGCTGGGGTTGTGGCTCAGCGGCAGAGCGCCTGCCTCGCACGTGCGCGGCCAGGGTTCGATCCTCAGCACCACGTAAACATAAATGCATTGCATTGTGTACAACTAAAGTAAGTAAATAAATATTTAAAAATACTGATGTCTGGCTCCTGCACCTAGACCTTGTGACTTAATTAGAAGATGAGTTGGGCAGGGGGGTTTTGATTTTACTATTTGTTTATCATTTCTTTGTGGGGCTGGGGGTTGCACCCAGGACCTCAGGCATGGTAGGCCAGTGCTCTCTCACCGAGCTCCATTTTAAAAACATTCTAGCAGGCAACAATGTTTGCAAACCACTAGAGAAATGTCAAGACCGGGGAGTTGTCCACTACAACAGAGAAGTAATGTTTGGTGGCTCCAGTGCTATTTGTCCCACTCTCGGTGCAACTGTAGAACATGCACAGGCTCTGAGCCTCTTGTCCCTACCCCTCACCCCCATCCCCATCCTTAGTGGGCCTGGGTCCCCTCCTGTTGCCCTCTGCAGTCTCTGGCCTTCTTCATGTAGTCCTCTTCCCAGGCAGAGACCTGCAGCCTCGGGCTATGCCTTGTTGCAGGGGTGGCAGGGGCTTCCTTCTTCGTGCCTAGCATGTGCCTGTAAGACAGTTGTGGTTAAGGCCAGCCGATTCTCTCAGCTCCACCTTTGTCTCCCCTGCCCAGCGTCGTCGGTTACCCTGCTCATATGTTCTGTCTTGGCCACTCTGTTTCTCCCTGTCTTACCAGGGCTTCCAGCTTCAGCGAACCATCCCTACACTTTCATAAGACAACAACCTGATCATTTTTTTAGAAAATAAAAAAAAAAATTTATTTGTTCCAATTAGTTATACATGATGGAAGAATGTATTTTGATTCATTGTGCACAAATAGAGCACAATTTTTCACTTCTCTGATTGTACAGGACGTAGAGTGGCACCACAAGTTGCACACATGTGCAGTCATATGTGTACCTAGGGTAATGATGTTCATCTCATTCCACCATCTTTCCTACCCCCATGCCTCTTCCCCTCCTCTCCCTCCCCTTTGCCCAATCAAATTTGCTCCATTCTCCCCATGTTTTCCCCCATCAGCAATCTAATCTTGAACATGAGAAGTACAAACATAAAGAGAATAGTGGCCTTATAATGGTACTTTATTAGGGTTGTTATTTTATTTATTTTGGTACTGGGGATTGAACCCCAGGGGCATTTAACCACTGAGCCACATCCCTAGCCCTTTTAATATTTTCTTCTTTTTTAAAAATATTTTTTAGCTGTAGATGGATTCGTTATCTTTGTTTTATTATGTGGTGCTGAGAATCGAACCCAGTGCCTCACACATGCAAGTACTCTACCACTGAGCCACACCCCAACCCCTATATTTTCTTTTTTTTTTTTTTTTTTTGGTACCAGGGATTGAACTCAGGGGCACTCGACCTCTGGGCCACATCCCCAGCCCTTTTTTGTATTTTATTAGAGACAGGGTCTCACTGAGTTGCTAAGTGCCTCACCATTGCTGAGGCTGGCTTTGAACTCGCGATCCTCCTGCCTCAGCCTCCCAAAGTGCTGGGATTACAGGCGTGCGCCACCGCGCCCGGCTCCCTATATTTTCTTTTGATACATGGTCTTACTAAGTTGCTTAGGGCTTTGCTTAAGTTGTTGAGGCTCGCTTTGAACTCATGGTCCTCCTGCCTCAGCCTCCCGAATTGTTGGGAGTACAGGCATGTGCCACCACACCCAGGTAGGGTTGTTTTATGATTGCTGACATTTTATTTTTTTAATTAATTAATTTATTTTTTAGTTGTAGATGAACACAATACCTTTGTTTTATTTATTTATTTATTTATTTGGTACCTGAGATTGAACTCAGGGGCACTGGACCACTGGGCCACATCCCCAGCCCTTTTTTGTATTTTATTAGAGACAGGGTCTCACTGAGTTGCTAAGTGCCTGGCCATTGCTGAGGCTGGCTTTGAACTCGTGATCCTCCTGCCTCAGCCTCCCAAGTGCTAGGATTACAGGCGTGGGTCACTGCGCCTGGCTTCTCATTTATTTATTTTTTTTGTGGTGCTGAGGATCGAACCCAGTGCCTCACACATGCTAGGCAAGCGCTCTACCACTGAGCCACACCCCCCAGCCCCCTGAAATTTTATTCTTTAGACTAATGTTCTGTAGATTTTATCTTCCACACATCCTGGTTCCTTCTCTACCTGGCTTATATTATGGTGAACGATTTCCTGTTTTCTATACAAGTCAGCTGTTTTCATCAACCCGTGTGGTATGGGGGAAGAGAGGGTTGAGGAGGAGAAAGGAAGGGATATTTCAATACAAGTTACTACCCACATTCTCTTAGTTTCTCTTTGGTCTGCTGTTGAGCTGGTCCTGTGTTTACTTGACTTGCAAAGCCCCGGGGCTCAGAGGTGAACATCCTGTTCAGAGCCTAACCCAGAATCAAATGTGACAAGCCCAACCAGTGATTCTTAGCCCTGACTGCACATTAGAATCACCTAGGGTCCTGCTCTGCTCAAATTAAACCCATGTTGAGGGTGTGGCCCAGGCTCAGGTATTTTTAAACACTGCCCAGTTGATTACACGTGTTGCCGGGATAAGGAGCACTGTGGAGCCTGGTGTTTGGTCGGCACCCTCAGCTGGGGGAGGACACTTTTTGCCTGATTTAAAATAACTTTTTTTTCCTGTGCTTGGAATGGAAAAGCGAAAAGGTCATTTGTTTTAAGGTTTTTGGTCTGGGATTCCTGAAAGAGAGACAATTCTGCCTCTTTTTAAATTTTTTTTTTTACTTGGTCATTTTCTTTTCTTTTTTTTTATTATTTATTTACTTATTCATAATGCACAAGTATAGCATCTTTTTACATACAACTGCTTGTATACAAAGTATATAAGTACCATTCAGATCTTCAATCATGCATTTAGGATAATGATATCCATCTCATTCCACCACCAATTTTTTTTCCTTCTCCCCCTCCCCGCCTTGCTCCTTCCCTCCCCTCCCTATCCTTTGACCATTCTAGTGTTCCTCTAATCCTCCTATGTACCCCCATCCAACAACACTGTGAACTAGCCTCCTTATATCAGAGAAAACATTCGGTATTTGGATTTTTGAGATTGACTAATTTCACTTAGCATTATATTCTCCAACTTCATCCATTTATCTGCAAATGCCATTATTTTATTCTCTCTTATTGCTGAGTAAAATTCCATTTTGTATATATACCACATTTTCTTTATCCACTTATCTACTGAGGGACATCTAGGTACAATTCTGACTCTTTCAAGGCCATCTCTAATCCTTTGTTTAAAAGTTACCATTTTGTATCCAAACTCATGCATTTGCTTGAGGTTTATCAGCTCCAAGTACAGGCAGAACTCTGCAAATGTTTGCTTTGTCCCGGGAAACTCTGGGAAGTGGGGAGTTCCTGCAGCTCTAACCAACCTTCTGTAGGGCCCATTGTCCCCTTGGGGGAGGAACCCTTTGAACCCCTGATACTCTAGTGTGCCCCTTGCCCCTAGAACCAGCACCTGGGATCATCCAGGAGCTTGCTAGACATGTCAGTTCTCAATGACCCCAGACCAGTGATGCAGAAACTCTGGGGCTGGTTTTTTTTTTTTTTTAATTTACAGAAAGGGTCTCACAGAGTTGCTTCGTCCCTTGCTGAGCTGCTGGGATTACAGGTCTGGGCTGTTTTTGTTCTAACAAACCCTCTATATGATTCCAATGAAGGATAAAAGTTTTTAGTATCACCTGGTGGGTAATTTACACTTGTGCAACCTGATGTAGATACAGAGGATGCTGCACACAAGACCACACTGTGAGAATTGTTAGTCCTCAAGAGGCCAAGGTAGAGCTGGGCACGTTGGTGCATGCCTGTAATCCCAGCGGCTCAAGAGGCTGAGCCAGGAGGATTGCAAGTTCAAAGGCAGCCTAAGCACACAACCCTAAACAACTTAGCAAGACCCTGTCTCAAAATAAAACACAAAAAGGGGTGGGGATGTGACTCATGGTTAAATGCCCCTGGGTTCAATCCCTGGTACCAAAAAAAAAGAAAAAGGCAGTAAAGAGGAATAGTGGCTTCTATAATCCAAAATGGTAATTTTTTTCTTTCTGATTTAGAAAAGTCTCAGATCTGTTTTTGCTTTTTATTTTTTAATATTTTTTTCTTAGTTGTTGATAGATTTTTTTTTTTTTTTTTTGTACTGGGGACTTGAACTCAGGGGCACTCGACCACTGGGCCACATCCCCAGCCCTTTTTTTGTATTTTATTAGAGACAGGGTCTCACTGAGTTGCTAAGTGCCTCGCCATTGCTGAGGCTGGCTTTGAACTCTCGATCCTCCTGCCTCAGCCTCCCAAGTGCTAGGATTACAGGCGTACTCCACCACGCCCGGCTGATCTTTATTTTTTTATATGTGGTGCTGAGTATTGAACCCAGTGTCTCACACATACCAGGCAAGTGCGCTACTGCTGAGCCACAGTCCCAGTCCTTGTGTTTTGTTTTTTTTTTTTTTTTTTTTAAGATCGGATCTGAGTTCAACCATCAGATCTCCCCTTATCTGAATCACCCTTAGCTTCTCATCTTTCAGGCTTCAGTTTCCCAAAGTAGGTTTTCTTTTTTTTTTTTTTTTTTTTTTGGTACCAGGGATTGAACTCAGGGGCACTCGACCACTGAGCTACATCCCCAGCCCTTTTTTGTATTTTATTAGAGACAGGGTCTCACTGAGTTGCTAAGTGCCTCGCCATTGCTGAGGCTGGCTTTGAACTCGCGATCCTCCTGCCTCAGCCTCCCAAGTGCTGGGATTACAGGCGTGTGCCACTACACCTGGCTCAAAGTAGGATTATTTTGGTGGCTAAATTAAGTAACAGATGTAAAGTTCCCATTACTCTGTAAATGTGTAATAAATGTTAGATTCTGTGCTTGCCCCCAAGTAGAATGTGAGTACAAATTGCCCCTCCTTTGTGGCTGATCAATGTGCTGAATTTAGGGCAAAGATCGATCCCCTCAGCAGCAGTCAGGGGAAGTCTGGGGAACGAGGGGAAACAGTGGGCCGCCAGGTGTGCGGCCACCAAGGCTAGACACAGGTGGTGCAGGTTGAAGCTGGGTTTCAGGTGAGTATATGGAATCTAAAGGAATAAGTAGTTTGCTGGAGGGCAGAGATGAGAGATGAGAAGTGTAACCGGGCCATCACTGGGGCATTGTCAGGGACCCCAGCCAGTGCAGCACAAGCTAGGTGTGACTCTTCCTCCACACACGAATGTCCTGGGTGGGCTTGGAAAGGCCTGGACCCTTGGGGTTCCAGGCAGATCCCCATTGGGCTGCCTGGCTGCCTTTAGGTTTTAAGAGGAAGTGCTGACTCCAGGGACCTTGGAAGTGATATGTCTTTGGTGAGGACAGGCACAACCAATCCTGCATCTCCCTGTGACCTGCAGAGATGCCATCAGCTGGGCTCGGTGTTCCGGATGTCTGGACTGGAGCCCAAGGGAAAGTAGGGGTTCCTTATTCCTCTGGCCAACAGTTGTCAACCTCTCAGAGCCAGAGGACAGAGCCTCAGTCTGACCATGGGAGTGCTTTAGTGAGACCATTTTCAGATCATTATCAACAGGAACATTAAGGACAATGTCCTGGGAATCATGGAGTGAGATGCCTCACGAGGAAACGTCTGGTCGGGATGCGATGGGGCCATTTCTGCTTTGAGCTGGAGGCAGCAGGAGACCACCTGTGGGCTGGGGGAGAGAATGATGAGTCCGAGTCTTAGCCCAGCTGCAGAGGGTTCTGGGAGGTGGAGGTTGGTGGGGAGCAGTTATCTGAAACCACAGAGCAGAACCCAGACCTCAGCAGAGAGCTGAGGTCAGCCTTATTAAGGAGCGCCAGAAACATGCTGAAAGCCAAGGTCATTGGTGGAGAAAGCAAGGAGAAAGGCTGCTTGGGAAAATGGCCGGGTAGATAGAGGCTGTTGCCAGAGACAGACCTGCTGCCCTTGAGCTGTTCATGAGTTGTACATGGAATGGCTGGCCAGGGCTCCAGAGCTCTGCAGGTGGCTGACAGGGTTGTTGAGTCTGTGGCTTTTTTTTCTTATGAAGTTCTACCGTTAGATCTGCAGGCAATTCCGGAGGGTTTCAGAAATGTTTCACACACACGCAATGTTTAGATAAGTGACTTTTAGCAGTTAATGCTTAGAGAATAACTTTTGCCTAGATGTTTATAGTTTTGAAAAGTCATCAATTTCAATAGTATCATTTTACATTTCTGTTTATCAGTGACAAGCAACTAAAAATAATAGTGGCAACAGATAATATTTGGGAAAAGGGAGACAATTATGAAAAGAAAAATTTTTAATTAAAAACTGGGGTCAGGGGCTGGGGTTGTGGCTCAGCGGCGGAGCGCTCGCCTCGCACGTGTGCGGCCCGGGTTCAGCACCACGTAAGCATGAATGCATTGCATTGTGTACAACTGAAGTAAATAAATAAATATTAAAAAAAAAAAAAAAAAAAACTGGGGTCAGCGGGGCGCGGTGGTGCACGCCTGTAATCCCAGCACTTGGGAGGCTGAGGCAGGAGGATTGCGAGTTCAAAGTCAGCCTCAGCAATGGCGAGGCACTTAGCAACTCAGTGAGACCCTGTCTCTAATAAAATACAAAAAAGGGCTGGGGATGTGGCCCAGTGGTCGAGTACCCCTGAGTTCAATCCCTGGTACAAAAAAAAAAAAAAAAAAAAAATTAATGAGAAACTAACAGTTAAGCACGCTACAGTGAAAAGGAGTAAGCCAATGATATTCTAAATTACTCTGACAATATTTAAAATATGGCATAAAAGACCTTTAAATTACATGGTATTATGGTATTGGATTCAAAGTAAAACAGCAGAATGATAAAACAAACACATGCACACACACACACACAGTAGGGATTCCAGTAGTTCTAAACTTGATAAAAGGTTAATAGTCTAAGATAACAAGAAAGTAATCATATTTAATAGATGTTATTGAGAAAAATTGATACAAGAAACATATGTCCCCCTTTGACAATCTTTGTCATAATAAGCTTTAGATGTTTTAAAGAATTAGTATTGAGGGGCTGGGGTTGTGGCTCAGTGGTAGAGTGCTTGCCTAGCATGTGTGAGGCACTGGGTTTGATTCTCAGCACTGCATGTAAATAAATGGATAAAATAAAGGTTCATCAACGTCTAAAAAAATATTTAAATAAAAAAGGCCAGGCGCAGTGGCGCATGCCTGTAATCCCAGCACTTGGGAGGCTGAGGCAGGAGGGTGGCGAGTTCAAAGCCAGCCTTAGCCATGGTGAGGCACTTAGCAATTCAGTGAGACCCTGTCTCTAATAAAATACAAAAAAGGGCTGGGGATGTGGCCTCAGTGGTTGAGTGCCCATGAGTTCAATCCCTGGTACAAAAAAAAAAAAAAAAAGAATTAGTATTGAGCTGGTCATGGTGGTGCACACCTATAATCCCAGCAGCTCAGAAGGCTGAGGCCAGGAGGATCACAAGTTCAAAGCCAGCCTCAAGCCGGGCGTGGTGGCACACGCCTGTAATCCCAGCACTTTGGGAGGCTGAGGCAGGAGGATCACGAGTTCAAAGCCAGCCTCAGCAATGGGGAGGCACTTAGCAACTCAGTGAGACCCTGTCTCTAAACAAAATGCAAAAAAGGGCTGGGGATGTGGCCCAGTGGTCGAGTGCCCCTGAGTTCAATCCCCGGTACCACAAAAAAAAAAAAAAAAAAAAAGCCAGCCTCAAGAACTTAGTGAGGCCCTAAGCAACTCAGTGAGACCCTGTCTCTAAATAAACTTTATAATATACATAGTATAAAGTATAAAGGACTGGGATATGGTTCAATGGTTAAGTACCACTGGGTTCAATCCCTAGTACCCAAGAAAATAAAAGGAGAGAGAGAGAGAGAGAGAGAGAGAGAGAGAGAGAGAGAGAGAGAGAAATGGTATACTTACCCAGCCATGGTGTATGAATTAATTTCAGAAGTGTTAAACAATAGACTAAATTATGAGTGGTGAATGGGGAGGACCTGATTGTATCCATATTTAGCAATAACAACCTTAATCAATTCTCAATGAAAAAAGAAAATGAAAAAACTATTTGAAATAAACAAGATAGGTAACATGAATATTAAAAAAGCATAAAGAACAATTGCAAATCTGCAGGTCAGTATCTTTTTTAGGTAAACAGTTCAAGTATATGAACAAATAGTAATGAGAGGAAATACAAGCCTCACACCTACATTTGGGAGTATTTCAGTCTTGCTCATAATAAAATTGGGTATTAGTAAAAGTATAAGTTTACTTTATACCTACTGAAGTAGTAAAACTGACAAAAGTCTATGTTAATGTGCTTGTGGGGAAACAGACACTGGGGGCGTGAATGATAAGGCCGAGTCTCAGCAGAGGGTTCTGGGAGGGGTGGTATGTCTTACAGATACCAATAGATCAAAGTGAAACACAAGCTGTCAAGAAAATTACTGCTTCACTTGAGGCAATATTCCCAATGGAACAGCTCTGAAGGAAATAATGTAAAAGAAGAAGGCTATTTGTACACAGATAATTGTACTCCCACTATTTAAATAGTGAAAGTCTGGTCATTACCCATCTGTCAATTTGATTATGGTTGTGCAAACTAGAAAATTTTAATATGCCATCATATCAATAACTATGCAAACCATAAACCTGAGGACTTTGATGATATATGTAGGATATGTAAACTAAGAAGTGGAATGATTTTGTTTTATGGACATTGATATCTGTCAAATTATACTTGTCTCAGGTTGGCACCATTGCTATTAGGGTTTCTCCATGTTGTAAGTCAGCAGTGCTCAGACTTCAGTGTGATTATATCAAGTGCTCGGTTGCCATGCATGGCTTATGTATTCAAAATCTTGATAATAGATCAGTTGCATTATCTCAGAATGTTGCATTGGACACTGTTGACTTAATTCATTAGTGTCCTAAAGAAAATGAGGTTTTCCATCTTTTTCTGTGGAATAGTTTGAATATACAGAGCTTCCTCTCTTCCTTTATAGTCACAAGTAATAGAAGTATACACTGATATATAAATCAGAGCAGGTTAAGCAACAATTTCACATAACTAAAATGTTAAGTAAATGAAGCCAGGTGCGGTGGCATAAAGCTTGGGAGGCTGAGGCAGGAGGATTGTAGGTTCAAAGCCAGCCTCAGCAACCTGGCGAGACCCTGTCTCTAAATAAAATATTAAAAAGGACTGGGGATGTGGCTCAGTGGTTAAGCTCCCCTGAATTCAATTCCTGGTACCACACACACACACACACAAAAAATAAATAAATAAATAAATAAAAATAAGTTAAGTAAATGGAACTCTCTTCTCTTCTTGACTTTATCATCATCTCCATTTCTCAATGGGCAATATTTTTTTCTGGTACCGGGTATTGAACTCAGGGGCACTTGACCACTGGGCCACACCCCCATCCCTTTTTTTTTGTATTTTATTAGAGACAAGGTCTCATTGAGTTGCTAAGTGCCTTGCCATTGCTGAGGCTGGCTTTGAAATCACGATCCTCCTGCCTCAGCCTCCCAAGTGATGGGATTACAGGCGTGCACCCCTCCTCCCCCGCGCCTGGCTTCAATGGGCAATAATTTCTAATCAATTGATTTTTGTTTCTTTGCCATTTTTTTCCTCTTCACCTTTCTGAACTATACACAAATGATTACCAGGAGATACTGTTCAAAGAAGTATTATAATAACTAAAGTTAGCATGCGTATACACATGTATAATTTGTGAATAAAACATACTCTCCCTGCTAATCTATCTGCTTCATACATTTATCTTTTAATATTGTCTTCTGGGGGGCTGGGGATATAGCTCAGTTGGTAGAGTGCTTACCTTGCATGCAGAAAGCCTTGGGTTCAAAACACACTCACACACACACAACAAAGAAAACAACAAAACAAAACAAAACCAAAATTGTCTTCTTCAAGCAAAACCAACCTATGTTCATTACGTAGGGATGTGGGCATTAATCTCAGCTGAGTGCGAGTGTGATGGACGATTTCTTTTTCTTACCTTCTGTGAAATGGAGACACTGACGATTGTCGTGTTTTCTTCTAGGAACTTATGCAAATATTCTCATGAGGTTCTCTCAGAAAAGAATTTCCAAGTCCTGAAAAACCATGAGCTCTCTGGACTTAACCAAGAGCAATTAGCAGTACTCCTCCTCCAAAGCGACCCGTTTTTTATGCCTGAGGTAAGTTACAGTTCCTCTTGGATGGCAGGGAGAGCATTATTGGCAGTATTGTATCATGGATGTGTTGGGTAGGGACAGAGAGACACTCAAAGTTGACACCAGGGCTCTTTGGGTGCCAGCCAGGGCTGCTGCTGAGTGACCTAAGAGATTCCAGCAATTTCCTTCCTATTCAGAGTCTTTATAAGCATTTTGGCTGTGGGATGCCTCCACTGCTAGGCTGCTGGGGAACCCTGTAGGGGTGAGGATGAGCTGGAGATATGGTAGCCAGAGGACCAGCTGATGCTTTCCACCTGGGTGGCCTCTGGAGTGAGGCTGAGAAGATGATCTGGAAGAAGAGGGTACTGGTTAAGCTGTTGTAACAGAGACCCTCCCCTCCCAGTGCAGTGACATGAATAAAATATACTTTTATTTGTCTGTCACTTGATAGTTTAGATTAGGATTCTGCAATCTGTGGCCTACATGCCAACTGTGGCCTGCCCCCCCGTTTTTATAAATAAGGGAATCTCAGAACATGGCCACACCTATTCGTTTACATATTGTCTGTGGCTGCTTTTATTCTGAGAGGGCAATTTGAGTAGAGGCAACAGAAACTGGGTGGCCTCAAAACCTCAGATATTAAAATCTGGTCCTTTACAGAGAAGTTTGCCAACTCTTGCCTGGATATGGGCAGGCAGGTAACCTGGGTGGTCAGGCAACTGGATTCCACAATGTCGTCCAGGGACTCAGGCCAAAAGGTCAGCTCTGTTGTCTTCAAAATGTATCTTCCTGCTGTAGGTATATGGCTGTTCCCATTGGTCACTATATTCTAGCCAGTGGGAAGGTAGAGAGGTGGCACATGCAACGCAGGCAGATTCCTTTATAAAAGATGTGACATGGGCAATGTAAAATAGCACATTGCTCACACCTCTGGGTCAGAGCTTATCACATGATCATTCTTAGCTGGAAGGGAGGTAGGAAATGTAGTTTCTGAATGAGTGATCATTTGTCTACCTAAACCTTGGGCCTCCAATTCTAGAAGAAAAATGGGGACAATGGTGGGTAATCAAGCCTCATCCATATGGCCATACACACTTGAGCATCACAGGAACTGTTGAAGGCCAGGTATCTGATCTGAGAAAAATCCTTGAGTAGAGAAGTTAGCCTCACATTGGAGGAGAGGCACAGAAACATACAGAAGACCCAGATTGGGTGGGTGGAAGAGAGGGAGGTTGGAATTCAGTGGAAGGAGCCCTCACAGAGGACAGGAGACTTGCTGGAGCCTTCGTGGTCATTAAACACTTTTTCACTGTGAACTCGGTGTATTTCTGTGAGCACTTTAGAAACTAAGACACAAGAGGTGATTTTTTTGGGGGGAGGGGTGGGGCTGGGGATTGAAACCAGGGCCTTGTGCATGTGAGGCAATCACTCTACCAACGGAGCTATATCTCCAGCCCGAGAGGTGATTTTTTTTTTTTTTTTCTTCTCTCTCTCTCTCTTTTTTTTTTTGTGGTACCGGGGATTGAACTCAGGGGCACTTGACCACTGGGTCACATCCCCAGCCCTTTTTTGTATTTTATTTAGAGACAGGGTCTCAGTGAGTTGCTAAGTGCCTCGCCATTGCTGAGGCTGTCTTTGAACTCACGATCTTCCTGCCCCAGCCTCCCGAAGTGCTGGGATTACAGGTGTGCGCCACCGCGCCCGGCTTTTTTTTTTTTTTTGTGGTACCAGGGATTGAACTCAGGGGCATGCGTCCACTGGGTTACATCCCCAGCCCTTTTTTGTATTTTTATTTAGAGACAGGGTCTCACTGAGTTGTTAAGTGCCTCGCTATTGCTGAGGCTGGCTTTGAACTTGCGATCCTCCTGCCTCAGCCTCCCAAAGTGCTGGGATTACAGGCGTGTGCCACCGCGCCCGGCTTTTTTTTTTTTTTTTTTTTTTTTTAATATTTATTTATTTGCTTTAGTTGTACACAATGCCTTTATTTTTACATGGTGCTGAGGATCGAACCCGGGCAGTGCACATGCTAGGCAAGCGCTCCACCACTGAGCCACAACACCAGCCTTTTTCTTTTCTCTTTTTGTACCAGAGAGATTGAACCCAGAGGTGGTTAATCACTGAGTCACATCCCCAGATTCCTTTTTTTTTTTGGTGGTGCTGGGGATTGAACCCAACTCTACCAACTGAGCTATATCCCCAGCCCCCCAGATATATTTTTTTAAATATTTATTTACTTTAGTTGTACACAATGCAATGCATTTACGTTTACGTGGTGCTGAGGATCGAACCTGGGCCGCGCATGTGCGAGGCAAGCACTCTGCCACTGAGCTACAACCCCAGCCCCCCCCCCCCAGATCTTTTTGTTTTTTATTTTGAGACAGGGTCTTGCTAAGTTACACAGGGTCTTGTGAAGTTGCTGAGCTGGCTTTGAACTCATGATCCTCCTGCCTCAGCCTTCGTGAGTCACTGGGATTACAGGCTTGCATCACCGTGCCCAGCTGCAATTTGGATTTTATCAGAGGGGTGATACGTGAAAGAGGGGCGAAGTTAAGTGTGAGAGGGAGTGTAGAGGATCAGCTGTGGCTGGGGAGAGGGGGACAGGAACCTGAGAGGGCCATGGCGGAATGTTCTCAGCCCTTCGGCATCTCTTATAGCCCTCACGCTGCCTTTAACTACCTATGGGACCTTGGAGAATGCATCAAACCCTTCTGAGCATCGCTGTTTTATTTTTTATTTTTTTTTACATTTATTCAGTTAAAATTTAGAAGTGTAAGTGTCAGACATTGTGCCTTCCCTGAAGGCAGAGGTGGACAAGACATACTCCCTGCCCTAAAGTACTTAAAATAGCCCACTTTTCTTCTTAGTCTTGACCTATGAGAACATGAAAACATCAGGCAAATCTGACTTCCTGGTACGTAAAGTTGTAAAACTATGATGTGTTTATTAAAGGAAGGAATGACTTCATTTGTTCTGGCCTATTTAAGGCCAGAGCCTTCTTGCTTCAGTATCAGCATGGTAACAGCCATGTTAAACCAAAGCATCATTTCTGAAGTTGCTAGTTGTTCTTTTTCATTAGAGCCTCCAGAACACTGTTCTCAAACTTGGCATGTGTCAGAACTACCTGGAGGATTTGTTCAAACACAGATTCCGGGGCTCCATCTCTGCTGGTTCTGACTACAGATACGGGAAAAGGCCTAACTAAGGCTTTGCATTTCTAACAGGTGTCCACAAGGTGCTGATGGTGCTTGATCCAAGGACCACACTTTGAGAACTGGTGATGTAGAGCCTAGAAGCTGGAGAGTAGGCTCTATAGCAATCATATCTGTTTGAATCTTTGCATCTGGTTTTAGAAGCTATGTGGCTAAATTACTGTTCCTGGAGTCTGGATCCATCTAGACAAATTATAGGGAAATGTATTCATCTATTTTGTGCAGAGCCCACTGAAGCATCTTATAAATGTTTTTATTTATTTTTTTATTATTTTATTTTATTTTTTAAATTTTTAAATTTTTATTTTTATTTTTTGTGGTACCAGGGATTGGACTCAGGGGCACTTGACCACTGGGCCACATCCCCAGCCCCTTTTTTGTATTTTATTAGAGACAGGGTCTCACTAAGTTGATAAGTGCCTGGCCATTGGGGCTCCTGCCTCCTGCCTCAGCCTCCCAAAGTGCTGGGATTACAGGCGTGCACCACCACGCCTGGCTTGTTTTTATTTTTAAGATGTCTGAAGGGGCTGGGATTGTGGCTCAGTGGTAGAGTGCACGCCTAGCATGTGAGCGGCCCGGGTTCGATCCTCAGCAACACGTACAAATAAAACTCATTGAATAAAACGCATTGTGTACAACTAAAGCAAATAAATAAAAATATTAAAAAAAAAAAAGATGTCTGAAATTCAGAATTTTTACTAATCATCACAGTTTTCTCATTATTGGTTCATACATTTGCCTCACACTTTATTCTACACAACACAGTCACATTACTTTGTCTGCTTAACAGTGCAATTTAGGTAGATGAGGCAAATATTTTCCTCCCATTATGGCAAAGGAAACAGGAACTAATCAGTGGGTCACCTGAGGTCCTCCGGCTGCTTTTAGGGCCTCATACGTTACGCTGGTATCTTTTAGTCCTAATCATATGACTGGGCCTCAGTGACAATATTACACTTCTACCTAGGAACTCCATCCCTATAGAGCAAGATATGTAGATATATCTATTTAGATAAAAATGCAGGACTTTTCTTCTTTAGTTTATCATTTTTAAACATTTCACATTCTTTTTTTTTTTTTTTTTTAATTTCTTTTAGTAGTAGACAGCCATAAAACCAGCCAGGCGCAGTGGCGCACGCCTGTAATCTCTGCACTTGGGAGGCTGAGGCAGGAGGATCGCAGGTTCAAAGCCAGCTTTAGTAAAAGGAAGGCCCTAAGCAACTCAGTGAGACCCTGTCTCTAAATAAAATACAAACAAGTGCTGGGGATGTGGCCCAGTATTCGAGTGCCTCTGAGTTCAATCCCTGATACCACCAAAAAACAAAACAAAACAAAAAAAAGACAGGCACAATACCTTTATTTTATTTATTTTTATGTGGTGCTGAGGATCGAATCCAGTGCCTCACTCATGTCAGGCAAGTGCTGTGCCACTGTGCCACAACCCCAGCCCCAGCCCCATCATATTCTTCATATCAGAGACCAAATTCTGAATTACGCTTGTTGGTAAAACACATGTCCTTTTAATTGCAAAATAAGTTGATATTCAAAATCTAGACCTTTGTCTCTGGGCTCTTTCATAACGCACAGCTCAGCTACAATGTTGCAGTTGGCCGTCTGACAAGGATTATCAAATTAATTGCTATCTTATTTATTTATTTGATGCTAGGGATCAAACTCAGGGCCACTCGACCACTGGGTCACATCCCCTGCCCTTTTTTGTATTTTATTAAAGACAGGATCTCACTGAGTTGTTAAAGTGCCTTGCCATCGCTGAGGCTGGCTTTGAACTGGCAATCCTCTTGCCTCAGCCTCCCAAGTGCTGGGATTATAGGCATGTGCCACCACACCCAGCTTCATTGCTATCTTATAACTAATTTCTAGACCTTTTTCTGCCCCACATAAGCCATCAGTTGAATGCACCTCATCAGAGATTGTGGGATATGTATATATTTTCCTCTTCTTTGCAAATCTGTTTGCTTCAGAAACATTTGTGCACTTGAGCTTTCCTTAATGAATGCGTGGCAGATACACAAAGATGTTTTATCTCTGGCTGTTGCATTTCACTTCTGCAGATATGCAAAAGTTATAAAGGAGAAGGCCGAAAACAGATCTGTAGCCAGCAGCCACCATGCGAAAGACTCCACATCTGTGAGCACTTCACCCGAGGGAACTGTAGTTACCTCAACTGCCTGAGGTCCCATAACCTGATGGATAGAAAGGTGCTGGCGATCATGAGGGAGCATGGGCTGAGCCCAGATGTGGTCCAAAACATCCAGGACATCTGCAACAACAAACATGCCCGTAGGAACCCTTCTGGGCCGAGAGGTAAATACTTTTTCCTTTTTTTTTTTGGTACTGGGGATTGAACTCAGCGGCACTCGACCACTGGGCCACATCCCCAGCCCTTTTTTGTATTTTATTTAGAGACAGGGTCTCACTGAGGTGCTAAGTGCCTCGCCATTGCTGAGGCTGGCTTTGAACTCAAGATCCTCCTGCCTCGGCCCCCCCAAGTGCTGGGATTACAGGCATGCGCCACCGCGCCCGGCAACATTGTTTTTTAGATTCACCAGTTGTTAACATTTTGTCTAATTGTATTATCTCTTCCTTTCTATATGTGTACATACATATATTCATGCACACATGCAACATTTTTGTGGTTAAAGCATTTGATGTCTTCACACATGACTCTTTGCACCTGTGTCAGCCTTATCTCCTTAGTATAAGACTCTTACATAACCATGAAATATAATTATGCTACTGAAAATACAGCATCAATGCAAAACTCTATACAATTTAATTTACAATTCTCAGTACTGTTACTTTAAAAAGTTGTTTTATTGTGAATCAATATCCATAGCATAACATTTGCCATTTGAGAGCTGGGGGTGTAGCACAGTGGTATAGCACTTGCCTTATATGTGCAAGGCCCTGGATATGGTCCTCAGTATCACAACATAAATAAGTAAATAAGTAATTTATCATTTTAACTATCTTTTTTAAGCATATGGTTTGGTGTTGTTAGTTACTTTCACACCATCCGTTTCTGGAACATTTTCAGCTTGCAAAACTGAAACTCTGTCTTTGAAAACTAACTCCCACACCCCTCCCCCAAGCATTCTGTTTTCTGTCTTTATAAATAGGACAACTCTAGGTACATCATATAGGTGGAAGCATGTCATATTTGCCCTTTTTTTACGGTTTGTGGGGGTACCCTGAATTGAACTCCGGCGCACTCAACCACTGAGCCACATCCCCAGCTCTATTTTGCATTTTATTTACAGACAGGGTCTCACTGAGTTGCTTAATGCTGAGGCTGGCTTTGAACTCCTGATCCTCCTGCCTCAGTCTCTCGAGCTGCTGGGATATTTGCTCTTTTATGACTCTTTTATGGTCTTCCAGTGTCATCCATGTTGTAGCATGGATTAGAATTCTTTTTTTTGTATTTTATTTAGAGGCAGGGTCTTACTGAGTTGCTAAGTGCCTCGCCATTGCTGAGGCTGGCTTTGAACTTACAATCCTCCTGCCTCAGCCTCCCAAAGTGCTGGGATTACAGGTGTGCGCCACTGCGCCCGGCTAGAATTCTTTTTTTTTTTTTTTTTTAAAGGCTGAATAATATCCTGTTGTCTGGATATACCACATTTTAAAAGATCTAATCATTTGTTCATGGACATCTGAGTCATTTCTAGTTTTGCCTATTGTGAAAATTGCTGCTGTAAATGTATAAATATCTCTTTTAAGAGCCTGTTTTCATTTCTTTTGGGAATATAACCCAAAGTGGACTTGCTAGATCTTATGATAATCCTGCATTTACTTTTTTGAGGAGCTGCCATATGGTTTTCCACAGCAGCTACACCAGTCTTCCTTTCTGCCAACAATGCACAAGGGTTCAGACTTCTGCACATCCTCTCTATCACTTGTCATTTTCTGATTTTTTGACAGTGGCCATTCTTCATGGGTGTGGAGAAACCATTTCTTAAGCATTTTCGTATTTTATGTAATGAGATTAATCTCAACATTTTTTGTCTTTATGAATTAGCTGTAGAAGAGGTAAATTTTATGAAGTATATGGAATACATGAGTCTAAGATGCTGTAAAAAGTAATGAACAATTACACTCCCTTATATCTGGGAATGATTTATCATTTACAAAAGGGACTTTCACCCAAAGCACCTCATTGTTCTTCACAGCAAAACCATGAAGAAAGGTAGATGTATTATTTATTAGACTCACATAAGGGTTAAGGAAATTGAGGCTTAGAATTTTTAAGCAACTTTATGATATTTATTCTTTTTTTTTTTTTTTTTTTTTTTTTGTGCCGGGGATTGAACTCAGGGGCACTGGACCACTGGGCCACATTCCCAGCCCTTTTTGTATTTTATTAGAGACAGGGTCTCACTGAGTTGATAAGTGCCTTGCCATTGCTGAGGCTGGCTTTGAACTTGTGATCCTCCTGCCTCGGCCTCCCAAGTGCTGGGATTACAGGCGTGCGCCACCGCACCCGGCATGATATTTATTCTTAAGGTAGTAAGTCAGATATGATAATTTTTTTAAGTGAGCTTTTATTTCAGGCAGCTTGACATAATTTTTAAAAGGATGAAAGGTGAGGTGATGTATACTTAAAAGGCATGTTTCAGGCCTCACACCACCAGAAGAGTAGCAGAGCTCAAATGCTCTGATTCCATACCTAATGCCCTTGTCCCACACCATGGTGCTGTCTGGACAGAGGATAGCTTTTTGTTGCATGTACATAAATACATGTGCAGGCACACACACAAACACACACTCTTCATAGGGACACACACACACACCACACACTCCATGCACATTCACAAACACATGTAGTCCATCCAAGATATGACTCATCACAGTCCTAGAGAAAGGCCACTGCTCTGTCAATTTTAATTTTGTTTGTTTATTTGTACTGGGATTGAATCCAGAGATGCTTTACCACTGAGCCACATTCCCAGTCCTTTTAAGACATGGTCTCACTAGCTGGCCTTGAACCAGTGACCCCCCTACCTCAGCCTCGTGAGTCACTGGGGTTACAGGGGTGCACCACCACGCCTGACTTAATTTTTACTTTTGCTATTAAGCTTAGGCATTGGGAGGGGAGCTAATGAAGGAATCTGGAAAACTTTCAAGCTTAAATGAAATCATACCGAGAATGTGGTTTCGTTTTCTGTTTCAGTGTTATGAGTCCTTAGATGATCGGGTACATCCATATTACAACGTGGGCAAAACTAGATGATTTGGAAACTTCTGTCTCATTTTGCCCTTTTCTGTCTCTGCATGCATCATAGCAGTACTGGCTGACTCAGAGCGGCGGACAGCGCCACCTAGAGGGTTAGGGGTGGATAAGGTCTACCTCTGAGTCCCAGAACAGAGGCAGAGGTCCCTCACTCACATGAGGAGTCTCCCTTCATCCTTAACCACTCCTCTTCCTCAAGATTTTCATGCACCAGATGAGGACAAGTAGTTTGATAGAAGTCGAATAGCAAGGTGGAAAAGCAAAGAGGAGGAATAGTGGGAGGAACCCAACCATTCAACAGTGACCATGAATTTTCATTATTTGGTTTCATTTTGCTTTTCTCTTTCCAGCTCCTAACCCGAATCGCAGACCTGTGCCGGCTAGAGGTAGAAGCAAGAGTAGGGAGAGATTCCTGCGGGACGGCCTCGAATTTCCTCCATCTGTCTCCGCGGCTGCTCAGAAGTCCCGCACATCCAGTCCGGATGTTGTTGGCCCAGGGCCTCTCCTGGAGGACGTGCTGGTCGATGACCTCACCCACAAGTTCACTTATTTGGGGAGTCAGGATCACACTCAGCCTTCCCCGACCTTGCCGAAGGCAGCTGGTCTTGGAGGACCAGGTCAGGTGGGATCAAGCCAGAAGTTTTCCGAGAATGGCAGTCCAGATCGCCTCTTTTATAGGAACCATTCTGATGCCACGCCGGCCTCCAGCCAGAAGGGGTCCCCAACCTGGCAGAATGACCCAGGCACCAGGAGAGAGAGTGTGTTTTTTCCAAGTCAATCCGCTCTGGGCTCTCCTCTTGGTTTGGGGAAAATACCTGAAACTGTAACTACCAGAAAGAGCACGGCCATCCTCTCCCCCGACCTTGGGAATGTCAAGGGCAAGAATGGGACTCAGGACACTCAGCATGTCCCTCTTTTCAATAATAATTATGATGGAGCGGCCGTGGATATAACTTCCGCAAGATTTCTAAATCACAGAACCACAACCAGCAGCCAGAGAGAGACGGCTGTAGCTAGGAATCATCAGGACAACGTAACGACTCCCCAGGATGTGCAGACCACTGCCAAAATGAGAAATGACCCAGGAGTGGCATTTTGTAATGGTAAATGTAGAGGGGACCCATTGGGGGTAGTAAATCTGTGTACATCACAGCACAGGGCACCAGTCAAATAATGGATGAAACTACTAATATAGACAAAACTGGTGCTGCTGGTTTTGGCTTAAAAATAGCAGCCATTGGGGAAATATTCTAGAAGCCAAAATCTGAGAAGCCAATTCCCAGCCCCACCTGGGGAAGCCACTGTCCCCGGATGAGTTGGCACTCTGCCTTAGTCACTGCCACCTTCCTTGAGCAGCAGCCTAGGGGACCCATGGTCATGACTCTGCCAAGCCTATTAGCTTCCTCAGCCTAAGTCACTCGTCAGAGTCGCACAGACCCACATCTTGGGTCTGCAGCAGAGTGGCCATGGCTGGTAGTTTTTCCTTTAATGGGGCTAGAATGAGCAGTTTTGGTGAAGAGGTGAGGACCAAACGGTAGAACTTCATGGAATAAGCTGCTATATTTATTGAGAATTAGAATAGTTTGACTAAAGGAACAATCATAGCTCTCATGTGGCCCTGGTATCCATATTTCATTTTATGGAGTGACCGTCTGGGTCCCGAGGAGTCAGTCTCACATGAATCCCAGGAATTTCCTTGACCTGGCTCCATTGTTGGTACTATTTCCCATTGTGAGGCCCGGTATCTTCAGTTTTCATTTAAACACGAAGATCAGCATGCATGTGTTCTTTTTTGTCTTATAGATTCTATGTTGGATGTCATAAACACCACATCTTCTAGGATGGATGATCATGGCTCAAAGGAAATTTGTCTAGATAATCTGTACAAGGGCTGTCAGCTTAATAGTGAGTAACATAAGGACTTTCTATAAGCTTTTACCTTTTGGTCATTGTGAGTAATGCTTCTGTGCCAGTATTTGCTCAAGGCCCTGTTTTTTTTTTTTTTTTTTGTACTGGGGATTGAACTCAAGGGCACTCAACCACTGGACCACATCCCCAGCCCTTCTTTTTGTATTTTATTAGAAACAGGGTGTCACTGAGTTGCTAAGTGCCTCGCCATTGCTGAGGCTGGCTTTGAACTCGCGATCCTCCTGCCTCAGCCTCCCAAGTGCTGGGATTACAGGCTTGCGCCACCGTGCCCGGCTCATTCTACTATTCTTACCTAAACCCTCTCCCCTCCCTTCACTCTCTTCTCCCTATTCCAAAGTATGTCTATTCTTCCTTAGTCCCCTCATCCCCTTATTGTGAATTAGCATCACATATCAGAGAAAACATTGGCCTTTGTTTTTTTTGGGGGGGGGAGGATTGGCTTATTTCCTTTAGCATGATATTTTCCAACTCCATCCATTTACTGACAAATGTCATAATTTCGTTCTTCATTAAGGCTGAGTAATATTCCGCTGTGCATATATACCACATTTTCTTTATCCATTCATCTGTTGAGGGACACTTAGGTTGGTTCCATAGTTCAGCTATTTTGAGTTGAGCTATTTTGAGTTGATATTGATGTGGCTTCATCACTGTAGTATGCTGATTTTAAGTCCTTTGGGTATAAACTGAGGAGTGGGATAGCTGGGTCAAATGGTGGGTCCATTCCAAGTTTTCTGAGGAATCTCCATACTGCTTTCTGTTGTGGTTGTACCAATTTGCAGTCCCACCAGCAACATATGAGTGTATCTTTTTCCCCATATCCTCACCAACATTTATTATTGCTTGTATTATTTTTTTTAAAAATTTATTTATATGTTTTAGTTGTACACAATGTGTTTTTATTTTTTTCGCGGTGCTGAGGATCAAACCCAGGCAGTGTACGTGCTAGGCAAGCGCTCTATTGCTGAGCCACAACCACAGCCCCTGCTTGTTTTTTTTTTTTTTGGTACCAGGGATTGAACTCTGGGGCACTCGACCACTAGGCCATATCCCCAGCCCCTTTTGGTATTTTATTAGAGACAGGGTCTCACTGAGTTGCTAAGTGCCTCGCCATTGCTGAGGCTGGCTTTGAACTCTTGATCCTCCTGCCTTAGCCTCCCAAGTGCTGGGATTACAGTCGTGCGCCACCACGCCCGGCCCTGCTTGTATTCTTAATAGCTGCCATTCTGACTGGAGTGAGGTGGAATCTTAGAGTAGTTTTGATTTGCATTTCTCTAATTGCTAGAGATGTTGAATATTTTTTCATATATTTGATCGTATTTCTTCTGTGAAGTATCTGTTCAGTTCCTTAGCCCATTTATTTTTTTTATTATTATTTTTTAAATTTTTATTTATTTGCTTTAGTTGTACACTAATGTGTTTATTTTTATGTGGTGCTGAGAATCTAACCCGGGCCGCGCTCGTGCTAAGCGAGCGCTCTACCCGCTGAGCCACAATCCCAGCCCCGTCTTTAGCCCATTTATTGATTGGTTGTTTTTTCTCCTCTCTGTCTTTGTAGGCCTCTGTAACAAAATCCACTTCCACCTGCCCTACCGCTGGCAGATATTCATTTCAGACACTTGGATGGACTTCCTGCACATGGAGAAGCTTGAGGAGGCCTATTGTGACCCCAAAACCCACATGTAAGTTGGTGACTGTACCCTGGCTCATGAGATCCACATCAAAGGAAAGCCTTCTACTAGGTGCCTGGTGAGGTGGCGCACGCCTGTAATCTCAGCAGCTGGGGAGGCTGAGGCAGGAGATTGTGAGTTCAAAGCCAGCCTCAGTAACAGCAAGGGCCTAAGCAACTCAGTGAGATCCTGTCTCTAAATAAACTGCAAACTAGGGCTGGAGATGTGGCTCAGTGTTTGAGTGCCCCCGAGTTTCAATCCCTGGTACCAAAAAATAATCCTTAAAAAGAAAAAAAGTGAATACATTTTGTAATGCCATTAAATATGTGGCTTAGGCAAGTTACTTTATCTCTCAGTATTTCAGTTTTTCTTCTATGTGTAAGATCCTTTTCAGCCCTAAATTTATATTTATTTATATATTTATTTATTTTTTTATATCGGGGATTGAATTTAGGGCCACTTGACCCCTGAGCAGCATCCCCAGCCCTGTTTTAAATTTTTTTTAGAGACAGGGTCTCACTGAGTTGCTTAGCCCATTGCTTTTGCTGAGGCTGGCTTTGAACCCATGATAGTGCTGGCTCAGCCCTAAAATTTTAATTCTGTGTTCTCATTAGGGAAGACACCAGAGTGCAGAAAACAGGTCAATGAAGCGTTTCCTTTATTGTTTTCTCTCTCAGGTTTCTTGTAGGAAATCATCAAATCAATTTCCAGACTATGACTTGTAACTTGAGTCCCATCCAACGCCTCTCCACCCCTTCATCTGTCACAACATCAGCCAACTCTGTCTTCGCCACCAAATGGATTTGGTATTGGAAGAATGAATCTGACCAATGGATTCAATATGGGGAGGAGGTGAGTACCATTCCCTTGTGGAGACTTGTTACTTACACTTGCCAATTGAGGGAGAAAAGCTATTAATAAAATATTTGAAGTCTACATGCCTACCTGTGCAGAGTGGGCATGGTGGAGGAAGTGGTGTTTTTACTTATGCCTAGCCATATTTACATTTTTTACAGCAAGCATATATTCCTATTGCAATCAGAAACAAAAACATAAATTACTGTTTTTTTTTTTTTTTTTTTTTTTTTAAATCAGATTGGGGATTGAGTCCAGGGTCTGGTGCAAGCAAGTTCTATCACTGAGCCCTTTTCATTTAATTTTTTTTTTTAATATTTATTTATTTGCTTTAGTTGTACACAATACAATGCATTTATGTTTACGTGGTGCTGAGGATCGAACCCGGGCCGTGCACGTGCAAGGCGAGCGCTCTGCCGCTGAGCCACAACCTCAGCCCCTCATTTAATTTTTAAAAAAAAAATATTATTTATTTGGTTTTAGTTGTATACAATGCCTTTAGTTTTCCGTGGTGCTGAGGATCGAACCCAGGCCACGCCCATGCTAGGCGAGCACTCTACCGCTGAGCCACAACCCCAGCCCATTTTTATTTTATTTAATTTTGATTTTGAGACAGGATATTGTTAAATTTCCCAGGCAGGCCTTGAAATTGTGATCCTCCTGCTTCAACTCCTGAGCTGCTGGTATTGCAAGACTGTGCCAGCAGTTTGTATTTATGTGTGTGTGTGTGTGTGTGTGTGTGTGTGTGTGTGTGTGTGTATGAACATTATATATGATATTATTGTATAATATATTATGTAATTATATAATAACCTTATATAATTCTTATGTAATATAGTATATTATATATTCTTATATAATTATATGTTATAATATCCTTATAATATATTATATAATTATATGCAATATGCATATATATTAATACAAATCCCTTGAACTTGTGATCCTCCTGCCTCAGATTCCTGAGCTGCTGGGATTCCAAGGCTGTGCCAGCAGTTTGTATTTATATATATATGGGTAGTGGTGGTTGAACCCATGGGTGCTTCACCACTGAGCCACATCCTCGGCCCATTTTTATAATTTATTTAGAGGCAGGGTCTCACTGAGTTGCTTAGGGCCTTGCTAAGTTCCTGAGGCTGGCTTTGAACTCACAACCCTCCTGCCTCAGCATCCCAAGCCGCTGGGATTACAGGCGTGCACCACCTCGCCCGGCTGTATTAGTCATTTTTAAGGAACCCCTGAAGACATGAGTCAGTCCCTTTTTCCTCACTTTCAGGGATGGGGGGGTTTTCCGGTAGTTTTCTAAATATTGATACTAAATGTCCAGAGATACTTCTTTGAGCCAGCAAAGAGCAAGAGTGAGAAGTTGGAAGAATGATCGAGAGAATGGGATGGTTAATTGTACCAGAGGATGTATTATTTTGCTCAAGCAACGAAACCACATCTGGCATAGATGGTCACTAGTATCCACAGTTTATATTCAGATGGACTTGAAGGATTGGAACTAGAAGATTCTATCTAGGCTGACCCACTGAGGGGTCATAGGACAGGGGGTAGAGGTTTAGATAAGCTGAACTCCTGTCCCGTGTCTCTCTCCTTTGATGCACAGGATAAAAAAAGAGGAGTGTAGAGAAGAAAGGGGAGTGCAATCTTAAATAGGTAATGAAATCAAGACAAAACAGAAACAAGAGATTATAATGAAGAAAAAAAAAAAGTAAGGAAAAGGAAACCCAGCCTCAGGTTCTACATAGGTATAAGTCAGTGGCCAATGAGATTGGCTCTGAGCTGCCAAAGCAAACAGAAACACCATCTGTTACAAAATCCCCAGCTCCTCTGTGGCAAAAACACAGCAGCTGCTCAGGGGAGGCACTGCTGCTTTCCTCTAGGGAGGTAGGATCTCCGCCACTTGTGAGGCCTCATTGAGGGGACCGCCAGGTGTGCCTTGGGAGGTGGGGAGTTCTACAGTAAACAGTCCTGCTGTCAATTCACTAGCACAGTGCTTTCCAAACTGCTTTTTATTAGCAGATATGTTTTATCAAACAATCTTTCAAAGAATCGAAACCAGAACTGAATGAAGTAAAGCAGAGCTTTAGGATAGGTGCCCAGAGCTGGGTCCCTTGCTGCTCTCCTCTCCGAGGGTGGTCCAGGTAGCATCTCTTGGAACAGAGTTCTGCTGCATGGTGTGGAGAAACTCCTATGATGTTGAAGTCTGCACAGATTCTTCAAAATACAGTTCTGTAAAATTGCCTGAGGGAATAGAAATTAGAAACCTGAATTCATTTGCCTTGGTCAAAATAAAAGTAAATTATAGATCTTAATATTGTCATTGCAATAATATAATAAGATAAAGGAAAAAGTTTAGAAAACATTTTTTTTTTTTTTTTTTGTGACATCATGGTCCCAGAAACCACAAAGAACTATCAGTGGGGAATAGATGGTATCTAAATTTAAATTTATACAAGTTTTATAGATTGTGTTCCCTAATAAAACAACAAGAAACTTCTTGAGCTCATTAATACAAAGTTCTCCAGGACGTTCAGTCTGCATTAAACACAAAGATTTTAGACTATAACTTTATCTGCATATACACAATGTAGAATTTATTTAATCTGCAACACATGTTGTGTATTCATTGAAGATGTCAATAAATTCTTATCGTTTCTTATTCATTAGACCCATCATTATGTGACATTGAGTTGACTCCTCTGTTATTAAAAAAAAAAAGAAAGAAAGAAAGAAAGAAGGAAAAAAATCAGCCCCTTGGTTTAGTGCTTTCCTTGCTGGCTGTCTAATTAATAGAAATGGCGGTTCTAGGAGATTTGAAATTCAAACAATGAGCAGCCCATTTTCTCTCATGGCTCAATTCTGGTTCAAGTTTTGATCTTGTGTATAGTTTTAAAATTTAGAGAAGAAAGTACACTGTATAGTCTTCAGATGTGCCCTGCAGGTTTTATTTTTTATTTTTAAAAATATTTATTTATTTACTTTAGTTGTATACAATGCAATGCATTTATGTTTACGTGGTGCTGAAGATCAAACCCGGGCCGTGCACTTTTGAGGTGAGCGCTCTGCCGCTGAGCCACAACCCCTGCCCAGGTTTTATTTATTTATTTATTTATTTTGGTACCAGGGATTGAACTCAGGGGCACTCGACCACTGGGCCACATCCCCAGCCCTTTTTTGTATTTATTAGAGACAGGGTCTTACTGAGTTGCTAAGTGCCTTGCCATTGCTGAGGCTGGCTTTGAACTCGTGATCCTCCTGCCTCAGCCTCCCAAGTGCTGGGATTACAGGTGTGCGCCACTGCGCCCGGCTCCAGGTTTTATTTTTTGTAACTAAATTTTTCTTTCTTGTACTAGAGATAGAACCCAGGACTTTGCCCGTGATAGGCAAGTGCTCTATCACTGAGCTACATTCCCAGTCCTTTTCATTTTTTTGTTTTGAGACAGGGTCTCGCTAAGTTGCCCAGGCTTATCCAGGCCTTGTGATCCTCCTGCCTCAGCCTCCTGAGTAGCTGGGATTAATGGTGTGCCCTGCCATGCCTGGCTGTAACTAAATTTTTTTCCCCCACAAATCCATCTTTATTTATTTTCCATTAGTTTAAATCCTTGAGGGGTACAGCATCACACGGATTCTGTGTCCAATGGCCTTAGCAGGAAGATTGCTTCTGAATTTGGCCTGATACATGCCACTGTTTCCATGGGCAAGAGTTACCTTTCTCCAGATTATTCTGGTTTTGTTTGGTTTGCCACGAGGAGTCACTGTGTTGTTTTTTTGCTTTGTACACATAAGCACATCTTTTGCCCAAGTAGAACTCAGTTTCATCTCTGGCATAAACACCTTCAATTTTTAGAAGAGCTGTGTGTTCCCTTTGGTTCCGGAGACCCCGCTTATAGCCAGCAAAAATGGCTTTGCACCACAGCCTTCCAGATATATCTGCCTTTTAGAAGTCCTGTTCCCAAGCCGGGCGCAGTGGCGCATGCCTGTAATCCCAGCCCTTGGGAGGCTGAGGCAGGAGGATTGTGAGTTAAAAGCCAGCTTCAGCAATGGCGAGGCACTTAGCAACTCAGCGAGACCCTGTCTCTAATAAAAATACAATAAAGGGCTGGGGATGTGGCCCAGTGGTCGAGTGCCCCTGAGTTCAATCCCTGGTACCAAAAAAAAAAAAAAAAAAAAAGAAAGAAAAAAAGACGAAGTCCTGTTCCCAGCAGGCCTAAAATTACCACAGCACTTATTCACCAGGCGTCAGGAGCCCAGCACAATCAGTCCCACACTTCCTCCATCCCATCCTCCCTCTTCCTGGAATCCACAGAAATCACTGGCTGGCAGAGTCTCTGAACCGAACGGGTGCCTCGCCGAGGTGTATGGATGGATAAACCCAATCTAGTTATTTGCCTTCAAAGCCTGTAACTAAATTTTTAATAAGAGTTGGGCAACTGAGACTACCTCTCTAGGAAATAGGGGTGCAGAAATTTTCACTAAAAATGGCTTGGTACATTTGCTTGGCATGATTTTTCTGGAATTGATACCCTTTTAGGGAAACTGAGGTGCTTAATGAGGAATTGTACATAGATGGTGGGCTGCGAGATGCTCTGGTGTTAGCGGTGATGACTGAGTAGTTGGGCTGTTGGGTAGCAATAGTACAGGACCTAGTTACAACAGGAGAGCGGAGCCTGGTAATCCCTGGGTTTGCACCAGGTGGGGTGTGCAGATGCAGTTGCTCACAGATGCTTACCAGCACATGGCTAAGGTTGGCATTATGGAAGCTGACATGGAGGAGCGGCAGGGGCCCTAGGCCTCAGAGGGCTGCTCAGAATCAGGAAAAGCTATAGCTCTATAAAGCCAAGGTTACAGTGTTGCTGCCTGAAGCGATTGCCGCTTGGAGCAACGACGCCGCGGGAATAAGTTCAGAGGCAGACTGGAAACGAACAGGCTCTTTATTCTGCTAGCTTCTCTCTCCCGCTCCAACAACAACTCTAACCCGCAAAATCATACTCCTCCAACCACCACAAAATGGTGCCGACCCGATCCACAATCCCCCAGGCCAAGTCTCGCGAGATCATGTAAATAGCGCTGACCCTATCCGCAATGTCCCAGGCCAAGTCTCGCGAGACCATGCAAATGGCGCTGACCCTATCTGCAATGTCCCGGGCCAAGTCTCCTGAGACCATGCAAGGTGGTAATGCTTGAACATCTTTATGGCTCACAGTTAACCGCAATCTTAGCTATCTCCTTAATTAGGGCTCCTACATTGCAGGAATAATTGAGGCACAGGACAAAATCTAAAACCTGGTCACTGCAACTGAGACAGAAATTCAAGTCTTCTGGAAGCATAAATAATTGAAGGCCCAACCTTATTCAATCATCTCTTCACTGACACAGAACCGCAGTACTGTAGACCGCTCTAGGACACATGATGGCCATTAAATTAATGATAGCTAGAAGGTCTGATGGAAGTGTCTCACAAGGTTGTCACTGCCTGTCACTGCATGGGACAACACTGTCTGGTGATTTCCAAAGAGCTAGGGCCAGCTTAGAACACATACAAGAAATGCTTAAGGAACCCTTACGAAAGCAACAGCTGGTCAGTGACCTGGACAGCACACAGGTGTGAGAGAGGAGAAAGATGCTCCAGCCTTGAGAGCTGCCTCTGGACAGAGCCCTTCCGGGTCAGCTGACTGTATGACCTCCTGACTGCCACACAGATGTGCATCAACCAGTGCCTGAGAATCACCTTGGATGTGAGTGTGGACTGACCTGAAGAGAAACGTCCCCCTCGGGGACTTTACCATGATCCACAAACACAAGTACAGTGTGTGGACAAGGCCCAAGAAGGTCAGCCTGGTGCCAAGCCAGGTCACTGACTTAATGGTCCTGTGCTGTCCAGTATGGTGGCCTCTAGCCTCATGTGGCTGTCAGGATGTGGCTGTTGAATTTTAAATTTATATAAATTAAACTTAAAAATAAAATCAGGACCTCATCTCCACAGTGAATGGCACTAGTCACATCTTGAATGCTCTGTCGCCACGTCGAGCTAGGCTCTGAAGGAGTTAAAAGTAAGCCACTCTGGCATATGGACTATTTTGAGTTAAAGGCACTTGAAAAACAGCAGGTGCAGGAAGATCAGTATGACCTCTCCTGTTTTTTAAAGCAGGAGATGAAATTCTATTGGGACGACAAAGACCAGTGTCTCATTAAGGGGTTCTTTTACCTGCCCAGGATAATCCAAGCCACCCTAAAATTTACAATCTCAAATAATTAGTAAATAACAAAGCACAAATACTCAGAAATATATTGACAGAAAGCGAAGCCCCTGATCGATCTAGTCCACATGGATCCTGGAAGTAGAGAAAGGCAAAATGGTTCCGGTGGTTTATTTAAGCGGGGGTACATCAAAAGCAGGGATACGGTTTCGAGGGCAGAGTCTTGCTTCGGGACATCTTGCAGTAAGCAGGTTGACTGACATCTTGGCCGGTGACACCATCTCAGGTGCTGTGTGGGAATCTCTGGCACAGCTTGAGGGGAAGTTCACCTGCATCAGGCAGTCAGTCCCTATAGGGGGGTGCCACGGGAAGTTCCCAATGCCCGACCTATCCCCTCACAAGGCTGCTGTGCACAATAGTCCACACACAGCCCCCAGACAGCTCCTGACAAAATTCCATGTGAAACACACTCCCCTACACCAGATGGAGGGTCTTGTTCATATCATCAAGGGCAGGGCTTGGGGGCAGAGGGAAAGCTGTCCAATCATGCCCTATTAGGCAAAGCTCATCTTCCTGGCACTTCCCCACCCACTGAACTACCCCAGCCCAAGCCCCTTTGCCTTGCCATATGTTTATAACTTACTATTTTGTTGATGTGCATTTAAGTTTTTATCTCTGAGGCCACTTTTGGGTCTTCATTTCCTTCTAAAGGCTCCCATGCAATGTAAGTTGCATTAAATAACTTTGTATGCTTTTTCTTTTGTCAATTTACTTCTAAGGCCCAGCCTTTACCGTAAAAGGAAAAAGGCAAGATTTGCCTTTCCTATAGTACCATATAGGACAGCACAGAGAACGTTTCCATGATTGCAGAATATTCTAGTAAACAGCACTGATCTAGACCCTACAGCCTGGCAAGTCCAAGTGAGGTCCACAGACCGGCAGCATCAACATCATCTAGGAGCTGTTGAAATGTGGAACCCTAAATCCTTCATCATGATCTGCGCTTTTACTAGATTCCTAGGTGACTCACATGTATATCAAAGTTTGAAAGGCTTTGGCTTTTCCAGCTAGGAACAGGGTGGGTTCTACAAAGCTGAGCAGGGATTTGCTAGATAAAAGACTTCAGCTAGAGGGTCAGGAAACCCTCAGGCCCACAGGTATTTGCCTGACCAACTTCACTTTGGTCTTTCGGTCCAAAAAATGTATATGGTGGGGCTGTGGCTCAGCGGTAGCGCACTTACCTGGCATGTGTGAGGCACTGGGTTCGATTCTTCGCACCACATATAAATAAATAAAGGTCTACCAACAACTAAAAAAACATTTTTAAAAATCGTCTATAATTTACCAGGCTTATCTGATCGTGGCAGCGATCTCCTTTCCAATCATTCCTATCCCCAGTGCCACTGCAACCAACGCCTTCATGGCCTGACCTCATTGTTGTATGCTGCAGCTTAGAAAGTTCTAACACCTTCTCCCCTTTGTTCTTGCTCCACCTCCTGAAACATATTCAGATTTAGTCCCACTTTGCACTACGTGCCAATGTTTGAATGCTACAGAGACGAACTCTGGCCCTTCTCCCTGCTGGACATTTCTTTGGCTGCTTTCATTCTCGTGCCCTCCCTTCACATCCAGTAGGCATTTCCATTAGGGAGGGGCAAGGGAGTGGGTACAGCTGAAAGCCGAGGGTCCTGCAATGCCATTACAGGGACCCTACCTTGCGCCCCTCCTGGAGCTCTCCACCATGGGCTGCTGGCAAGATTTTGCTGTCATTAGCCCCTCCATGCTAGTTCACAAGAAACAAGTGTTTCACCACCATTAAATATTGGGAATCCCTGCTATTCGGGGCTTACATCCAGTCTGCCCTCATCTGTTGCACTTGCCCTTGGGTGGGGACAGTGGGATGGTGGCCTCACCTGCTCCCCTGCAGCATGAGCGGACTCCCCTTTACCCGGTTCTGATGTTCAGATGCTTCATATATTCCTGAAGCCAGAGATCAGAACTTCATGTTACTTGAGCATTCCTCACACCTTTTATTATAGCCCCGGTCAGTGACAAATCCAAGGCCATTTTCACTGTAGAGGGTGGACCACAAAAGGTTGTGACATAGCTCCACCTTGCCATCTGGCTTGGGAACAAGATGCCCTCCTGTTCAAATTCCATGGCTAAAATAAAACCATTTAATATGTAACCATCAAGATTTCCTAAAAGCCTACTCTGGCTGGGCACAGTCGTGCACGCCTATAATCCCAGCACTTGGGAGGCTGGGGCAGGAGGATCGCAAGTTCAAAGCCAGCATCAGCAATGGTGAGGCACTGAGCACTTAGGTCTCAGTGAGACCCTGTCTCTAATAAAATACAAAAAAGGGCTGGGAATGTGACCCAGTGGTCGAGTGCCCCTGAGTTCAATCCCCGGTACCAAAAAAAAAAAAAAAAAAAAAAGCCTATTCTGAAATCTTTACCTGTTTTGTTTTTAAACTAGAGCAACAACCAGCCCAGTTCGACCATTGACTCTGAGTACCTGGAGTCCATGTTCCAGTCCTATCCCAGAGGAGTGGTGCCCTTCCAGGCGGGGTCACGGAGGTACGAGCTGAGCTTCCAAGGTGAGTTTCTGCTTGGCAGTGTCCCGTGTGGTTGGAGTCCAGCACACCTGGACGTGTGGGGGAGGGAGCAGCACATGTGTATTGCACACCCAGGTCAAGTTCTTTGTAGCCAGGTGGGAAGTCCAGCGGAGTGGCAGCCAGCAGCGGTGGGGCCTGTGCTCTAGAGCCATGGCTTTGATAAACACCAGCTGTGCATCCCTGAAAGGGCCCCTAGGCCCAGTTCCTCACCTGGAAAATCAGAAGTTTGGACTAAGTAGCCTCCAGGGGACTGTCCAGCTCTGCTGGTCTGAGTTGCTGATTCTGGGTGGGCAGTTGAATTTTCAGGTGCTCATGGCTACAGTGGAGGTCTTGTGCCTTTGGACACCTCCAGAATTTTAGAAACTCTCTGTTCCTTTCAGCTCTCATCACTAGATCAATGGTTTCATCCATCAATTTGACTAAAGCACTCTCCGTGTGCTTTTCGCCATATTCATTTAAACCATTACAGAGGGTCTTCTTGTTAGCATCTACCAGTCTCTCTGTTCTTCTCATGTTTAGTAAGAAAACAGAGCAGGAGCTGCCCTCCCTCTGAAAGTACTGTCCTAGTGGCATACTCCTGGGGCACCCCTTGCACATGGTCAGAAACTTGTCCTTCAGGACCAGCCCTGAAGGTGTTTTGGAGGAAGTGAGACTCTCATAAGCCCTTGACTTCTCAGGTAGTACCTGAGAATTTGAGTCCTGTACCACTTAGTGTACATTAAGTAATGTTTGTTTTTGTTTTTTTTTTTCCAGGGGGTGTACCAGGAATTGAACTCAGGGGTACTCAACCACTGAGCCACATCCCCATCCCTATTTTGTATTTCATTTAGAGACAGGGTCTCACTGAGCTTCTTAGTGCCTTGCCGTTGCTAAGGCTGGCTTTGAACTCGCAATCCTCCTCCCTCAACCTCCCTAGCCACTGGGATTACAGGCATGCGCCACCACGTCTGGCTGATTTACTTTTTAAAAGGATCACTGATGTAATTTGGAACCAGGACTACAACATGTATAAATTGAAAATGATATTTCACACTTTATGTAAAAAAAAAAAATCAATAAGTTCTAACTATCACATTCTAGCCTATAGTCATTGATGATTTGTTTAGGGCCCCTTAAATGGATAATGTTATCTTGGTGCCCTAGCTCTCTTTCCCTCTAATTTTTTTTTAAATATTTATTTATTTACTTTAGTTGTACACAATGCAATGCATTTATGTTTACATGGTGCTGAGGATCGAACCCGGGCTGCGCACGTGCAAGGCGAGCGCTTTGCCGCTGAGCCACAACCCCAGCCCCATCCCTCTAATTTTCATTTAAAGATTAGGTTAATCCTGGTTGGGCACAGTGACACTCACCTGTAATCCCAGCAATTTGGGAGGCCGAAGCAGGAGGATTGCAAGTTCGAGACCGGCTTCAGTGACTTATTGAGACCCTGTCTCAAAATAAATAAAAAGGTTGTGGCTCAGCAGTTAAGTGCCCCTGGGCTCAATCCCCAGTACCAAAAAAAAAAAAAAAAAGATTAGATTACTTCTGAATGTTGATTCACTACTTTGCACTTTGAATCTTTGAATAAGGACAGTGAGGGATACAAGTTTTTTTTTTTTTTTTTTTTTTTTCAATCATGAACAATTTTCATCCAAATCCATACATATACACTTCTGTCGTGAGTCATTTTCTGGGGCTGGTTCTTGATTCTTGTTTGTTTTATTTTTTTCTGTTTCAAGGGATGATTCAGACAAACATAACTTCCAAGACTCAAAAGGATGTCGTCAGGAGGCCGACATTTGTTTCTCCCCAGGTTATGCAGCGGATGAAAAGGGGGCCAGAGTAAGTGCTGTCAAGCGTGGTTGGCTGCAGATGTGTGAGATGTTCCTGCCCTGATCTCATCAAGCCCTCGTGCATCAGGATCCTGTGTTCTTGGAAAGCTCCTGCTTGCTTTCCCCTGCAATTTCCTTTTGCATTATCTGTGAACAATACCCTTACTCATGGATGAGTGAGAATACCAGAGTAGGGGACTGAGGGAAGAACTCAGTGGTCCAGCTCTTGCCTAGCATGTGTGAGGCCCTGAGTTTGCATCTTCAGCACTGAAAAGAAAAAAACATATATATGTATGTGTGTGTGTGTGTATATATAAAATAATTATATATATATATATATATATATATATATATATATATATATAATAATATTAAACCAGGACACTAACATTTCTAGGCAAGTCTCTTCAATATCCTGGGCTTCAGTTTTTCCAGCCCACAATATCAATAATGGCTGGATTAATGGGGACATGCCTAGGAAATAATCAAAAGCACTGGGTTTTGTTTTGCTGTGACTTCTTCTGAGTGTCTCTGGTTATGCTGTGTGGTTTATAGAGGATGTGACACTGAGAAAGAGATGGAGAGGAAAAAACGGATGGGGTAGTTCTTTATTTTTTTAATATTTATTTTTTAGTTGTAGGTGGACACAATACCTTTATTTTATCTTTATGTGATGCTGAGAATCGAACCCAGTGCCTCATGCATGTTAGATGAGTGATCTCCCTCTGAGCCACAACCCCAGCCCCAACAGGGTAATTCTTGAGCAAGGATTTAGGAGAAAGATGATGTTGGTTAAAGGAGTTTTTTGTTTTGTTTTATTTTATTTACTTCCATTGTGTATATATACTAAATTTTCCCTATCCATTCATCTACTGAAGGGCATCTGGGTTGGTTCCACAATTTAGCTAGTGTGAATTGTGCTGCTACAAACATTGATGTGGCTGTGTCCCTGTAATATATTGTTTTTAAGTTCATTGGGTACAGACTGAGGAGTGGGATAGCTGGGTCAAATGGTGGTTCCATTCCCAGTTTTCCAAGGAATCTCCATAGTGCTTTCCAGATTGGCTGCACCAATTTGCAGTCTCACCAGCAATGTATGAGTGGGCATTTTTCTGCACATCCTCACTAACACTTATTGTTGTTTGTATTTTTTTTTTATTTTATTTTTTTTTGTGGTACCAGGGATTGAACTCAGGGGCACTCGACCACTGGGTCACATCCCCAGCCCTTTTTTGTATTTTATTAGAAACAGGGTCTCACTGAGTTGCTAAGTGCCTCGCCATTGCTGAGGCTGGCTTTGAACTCGCGATCCTCCTGCCTCAGCCTCCCAAAGTGCTGGGATTATAGGCGTGCGCCACCGCGCCCGGCTATTGTTGTTTGTGTTTTTGATAGCTGCCCTTCTGACTGGAGTGAGATGAAATCTTAGAGTAGTTTTGATTTGCATTTCTCTAATTGCTAGAGATGTTGAACAGTTTTTCATGTATTTGTTGATTGATTGTATATCATCTTCTGAGAGGTGTCTGTTCAGTTCCTTGGCCCATTTATTGATTGGGTTATTTGTTTTTTTGGCATTAAGGGTTTTGAGTGCTTTATATGTCCTAGAGATTAGTGCTCTATCTGATGTGCTTGTGGTAAGGATTTGCTCCCATTCTGTAGGTTCTCTATTCACCTCACTGATTTTTTTTTTTTTTTTTTTTCTGAGAAGAAGCTTTTTAGTTTGAATACATCCCATTTACTGATTCTTGGTTTTAATTCTTGTGCTATAGGAGTCTTATTAAGGAAGTTGGGGCCTAGTCTGACATGATGGAGATTTGGGCCTATTTTTTCTTCCATTAGGCACAGGTCGCTGGTTTAATTCCTAGGTCCTTGGTCCACTTTGAGTTGAGTTTTGTGCAGGGTGAGAGAAGGAGGATTAATTTCATTTTGTTCTATGTGGATTTCCAGTTTTCCCAGCACCATTTGTTGAAGAGGCTGTTTTTTCCAATGTACATTTTGGGCAACTTTGTCTAGTATAAGATAACTGTAGATATGTGGGTTAGTGTTTGTGTCCTCTATTCTGTACCATTGGTCTATAGGTCTATTTTGTTGACAATACCATGCTGGATTTTTTTTTTTTTTAAGTTGTTGATGGACCTTTATTTTATTTACTTATTTATATGTGGTGCTGAGAATTGAACCCAGTGCCTCACGCATGCTAGGCAAGTGTTCTACCACTGAGCCACAACCACAGCCCACCATGCTGTTTTTGTTACTGTTGCTTTGTAGTATAGTTTAAGGTCTGGAATAGTAATGCCATCAGCTTCACTCTTCTTGCTAAGGATTGCTTTAGCTATTCTGGGTCTCTTATTTTTCCAGATGAATTTTCATGACTGCTTTTCCTATTTCTATGAGGAATGTCATTGAGATTTTGATTGGGATTGCACTGAATCTGTATAGTGCTCTTGGTAGTATGGTCATTTTGACAATATTAATTCTACCTATCCAAGAACAAGGTAGATCTTTCCATCTTCTAAGATCTTCTTTTTTTAAAAAAAAAATATTTATTTATTTGCTTTAGTTGTACACAATGCAATGCATTTATGTTTACGTGGTGCTGAGGATCAAACCCGGGCCGCGCATGTGCTAGGCGAGCGCTCTACCACTGAGCCACAACCCCAGCCCCTAATTTCTTTCTTTAGTGTGCTGTAGTTTTCATTGTAGAGGTCTTTCACCTCTTTCGTCTTTCACTTCTTTTGTTGATTCCCAAGTATTTTATTTTTTTTGAGGCTATTGTAAATGGAGTGGTTTTCCTAGTTTTCGCTCTCTGAAGATTTGTCACTGATGTACACAAATGCCTTTGATTTATGGGTGTTGATTTTATATTTGTTGAATTCATTTATTAGTTCTAGAAGATTTCTGGTTCAATATTTTGGGGCTTCTAGGTATAGAATCATATTGTCTACAAATAATGATAATTTGAGTTCTTCTTTTCCTAGCCGTATCCCTTTAATTTCTTTCATCTGTCTAATTGCTCTGGCTAGAGTTTCAAGAACTATGTTAAATAGAAGTGGTGAAAGGGGCATCCCCATTTTGTTCCAGTTTTTAGAGGAAATGCTTTCAATTTTTCTCCATTTAGACTGATGTTGGCCTGGGGCTTAGCATAGATAGCCTTTACAATGTTAAGGTATATTCCTGATATCCTTAGTTTTTCTAGCGCTTTGACCATGAAGGAGCGTTGTATTTTGTCAAATGCTTTCTCTGCATCTATTGAGATGATTATATGATTCTTATCTTTTAGTCTATTGATGTGATGAATTACATTTATTGATTTCCATATGTTGAACCAACCTTGTAGCCCTGGGATGAACCCTACTTGATCGTGGTGCACTATCTTTTTTTTTTGGTACTGGGGATTGAACTCAAGGACACTCGACCACTGGGCCACATCCCCAGCCCTTTTTTTTTTTTTTTTAAATATTTATTTATTTACTTTAGTTGTACACAATGCAATAATGCATTTATGTTTACGTGGTGCTGAGGATCGAACCCGGGCCGCGCACATGCGAGGCGAGCGCTGTACCGCTGAGCCACAACCCCAGTCCCCCAGCCCTTTTTTGTATTTTATTAGAAGACAGGGTCTCACTGAGTTGCTAAGTGCCTCGCCATTGCTGAGGCTGGCTTTGAACTCGCAATCCTCCTGCCTCAGCCTCCCAAGAGCTAGGATTACAGGCGTGTGCCACCACGCCCGGCACTATCTTTTGATATGTTTTTTTTTTATTCAATTTGCCAGGAATTTATTGAGAATTTTTGTTCTATGTTCATTAGAGATATTGGTCTGAAGTTTTCTTTCTTTGATGTGTCTTTGTCTGGTTTTGGAATCAGGGTGATATTGGCCTCATAGAATGAATTTGGAAGTGTTTCCTCTTTTTCTATTTTATGAAATAGTTTGAGAAATATTGGTGTTAGTTCTTCTATAAAGGTCTTGTAGAACTCAGCTGTGTATCCTTCTGGTCATGGGCTTTTCTTGCTTGGTAGGCGTCTGATGGCAGATAAGGAGTTTTTAAAACACTATACAATACTATTTACCTACCTAACAAAATTGGTGGTAATTGCTTAACATCATCAAATACTCAGCCTGTGTTCTGTTTTCCCATTGTCACAGAAATGACATTTTACAGTTGAGTTATTCCAATCAGCATCCAAACACGTCTGGACATTGTGTTTAGTTGATTTGTCTCTTAAGTTTCTTTTATTCTATTATAGTCTCCCTCCTCCACTTTTTTTTCATGCAATTTATTCATTTTTTTTCTTTAAAAGAAACTGGGTGATTTGACTTACAGAATTCCCCCCATTCAAAATGTAGCAAACTGTATCCTCATGGATGGATGAATCATTTCTGTAAATTAATGTTGAGATCTGAGGACTGATTAGATTCAGGATCAGTTTTTTTTTTTTTTTTTTTTTTTTGTGGTACTGGGGATTGAACTCAGGGGCACTCGACAACTGGGGCAAGTCCCCAGCCCATTTTTTTTTTTTTTGTATTTTATTAGAAACAGGGTCTCACTGAGTTGCTAAGTGCCTCACCATTGCTGAGGCTGGCTTTGAACTCGCGATCCTCCTGCCTCAGCCTCCCAAAGTGCTGGGATTACAGGCGTGCGCCACCGCGCCCGGCCAGGATTCAGTTTTTTTTTTTTTTTTTTTTTTTTTTTGGTACAGTTTTTTGTTAAGAATATTCTACAAGGGATGCTTTTACTTCCTGTCACATCTTATTAAGGAGGCAGGTAACACTGGATTGTCCTGTTTTTAGTGATTTAGAGTAAGGAGAAGTTTTGGTCACTTCAATCTGATCCTTCCATCACAGAATTCTCCATCTGATCTGTCACTTAATGGTCTTAGTAGCTATTAATGGTCACTGGTTAAGTCCAATATATACCATTAGGCATTGCAAATGGTGGTTTTCTAATCCTATTTATTCTCTTGCAATTACTGGTCGTGATTCATCTAAAAAGAAAACTTTTTCTTCATCTGTGGTTATCCTGAAATACAGTGAATGCAGCAGAGGCAGCATTCTTTTCCCCAAACCCATTGCTGTTCTTAAATGTCTATCATTTGACCCAAAGTTATAACTGAGACTTGCTTTACTCTAACATATTAAGATCTTTGAAGCGTAAACCAAAATATAAAAAATAATCCATGTGTTTACACTTTAAATCAATGGAGAAATGGCATTTTACTTACTAAATTGTGAATAGTTACTGGATTTTTTTTTTTTTTTAAAAAGGATGACCATGGTACGTCTATGTCAGGAATAGGCAAGGATGTACTTCAAAGAAAAATAAAGAAATAAGCATTGAATCTCTCTAGGAAGTTATGGATAGCAAGTCACTTGGACGTGTGAAACATGAAGCCAACTGAATTTTCATTCTCTATTTGTAGCCATCAGCTGGTGCAGACTGCAGCAGAGGCTTTGACCTTGCCCTCGCCCTCGGAATTACTTCCTCAGTGGGACCTTGGCTCCCACCCTCCGAATGAATACAAGGTACTTGCTTTTTACTTGATTGGTGGGTGAATCCTTTAAAGGTGGGAGAAAATATTTTGCTAAAAGCATGTGTGTTTGTTGATTTGAATGAATGAATGGCTTCCACAAAACTCTGGGGTCGAACCGGGCGCAGTGGCGCACGCCTGTAATCCCAGCACTTTGGGAGGCTGAGGCAGGAGGATTGCAAGTTCAAAGCCAGCCTCAGCAATGGCGAGGCACTTAGCAACTCAGTGAGACCCTGTCTCTAAATAAAATACAAAAAAGGTCTGGGGATGTGACCCAGTGGTCGAGTGCCCCTGAGTTCAATCCCTGGTACCACAAAAAACAAACAAACAAACAAAAAACTCTGGGGTCGAGATTCAAAGACAGACATCTAAATGTGAGTGTGTCACTTTCCCAGAGGACAACTAACCTCCATAGGGAGCCTCATCATTTCTGGGGTTTGGCCACACATGATGGTATCTGGGTGTAGATCCTGACAACAATCCACGAGGTAGACATTAGCACATCTGTCTTACAGATGAAAAGACCAGCTCAGAGAGGAAAAATGACTTGGCTCAGGATGCCTCACTCTGCCACTAGCCGGATAGGGAAGAAACTGTTCCTAGACTTGAGCCTCCATGTTTGGCTTCAGCCCTTGTGTAGGCCAATCTGCTTGGACTCCAAGGGCACCTTCAATTCATCTGTCACTACATTGGTTTGAAGCTTTAAGCAAGGGACTCTTCAGGTCACTGGACTAAATCAGACAGTGCCGGGAATGTCCCATTGTCCTTAGGCATAGTACTTAGTTAGCCTGAAATCACCTGAACAGGTAGGCCCACTGCCTATTAGTTAGCCTGAAATCACCTGAACAGATAGGCCCACTGCCTATTTGGGTGTCCACACCTGGAATGAACACCCTAATCCAGCCTGTCCCCCAGCTCTTAAGAATTGGCAATGACTCTTATTGCATAGGGACCACACATGTAGACATACCATGCTTCCAGTGTTTCCTGCTTCACATTAATATATTTAAATTTTTTTTTTTAGTTGGTAGAGCTTGAAAACCAAGGCCTAGAATATGCCAACATAAGTGACCATTTTAAATCTTCCATGAAAAATTTCAAGATTGAAAAGATAAAGAAGATCTTTAACCAAGAGCTCTTACATGCTTTTGAAAGGTTGGTGGCCATGTGATCATATTGTTTTCCATAGAACTTGGAAGGATTGGTTCTGATCTGACAAAATTTATATTCACTGGTTTATTTTGGTTGTCAAATAACTACTCTCAGCCGGGCGCGGTGGCGCACGCCTGTAATCCCAGCACTTTGGGAGGCTGAGGCAGGAGGATTGTGAGTTCAAAGCCAGCCTCAGCAATGGCGAGGCACTTAGCAACTCAGTGAGACCCTGTCTCTAATAAAAACACAAAAAAGGGCTGGGGATGTGGCCCAGTGGTCAAGTGTCCCTGAGTTCAATCCCCGGTACCACCAAAAAAAAAAAAAAAAAAAAAAAAAAAAAAAACTACTCTTGTATTTGGCCTCTCTCTCTTTCTTTTTTTCCCATTGCCTAAAAATCTTAGCTTTCCAATTTTACAGTTCAATGATTCTATATGTCTATCTTTTTTTAAATGTCTTCATAAATTTATCATTTTATAGCCACTGCCTAAGTTTTCTATTTTGAAATTGAATGGAATGAAATCTAAATGATTAGACTTTGGTTGGAATTAATGTTATCAAGTAGACTGGGAGAGGAATGTTCTTGATGTTAAGTCTTGTCATTTCCTATATTAGGAAGAAATCGAAGATGCAGGGAGAAGAAAAATTGCTGTATTATGCAACAAGCCGCGCCTATGTGGATTATATTTGTGCGAATAATTTCAACTGGACTTTGCATGGACGTCAGGAAATCAAATATGGACAAGGTGTGTGCTGGAACAGAGAAGGCCAATAGTAGAGTCCTACTCAGACTTTCTATGTGCTTCTAGTAAGAGGTGTATGAATTGTTTTGTTTTTGTCAGCATGTCCAGGCTTTGGTCATCATAGAAAATAAGCTCACAGTAGCCTTAAATGCACAGATTAGAATGGTTCGGTTGACTTGAGGATTGAGTGTGCTCCTGTCATCTTCTGTTCTTTCTGGGAGTCACCCAGCTAAAATGGCAGAAAAAGTATTTAAAAGATAAAAATAGGAAATTTTCTCTTGTCAGGAAATTGTTGATCTGCTGGGTATGGAAATCTCCATGGTCATCTAGGGTGTTCTAAAATTGAGGATGATGCATCAGCTTTCTTTGGAAATCTTTGTCAGGGCTAATTTCTTGCCCTTCTTTGGACACTTTCCAAGACCCACCCATCAGTAATGATTGACATTTTTTTAAAAAAATATTTATTTATTTACTTTAGTTGTACACAATGCAATGCATTTATGTTTACGTGGTGCTGAGGATCGAACCCGGGCTGCGCATGTGCGAGGCGAGCGCTCTGCCGCTGAGCCACAACCCCCGCCCAGTAATGATTGACATTTGTTCCTTAAAATGTATGCAGTGTGGAACGGCCTCTGCTCTGGAGGATCTCTGGCTCAGGGGTTCCAACTTAATTCCTTCCACTCCCCCTGTATGAATTATTTGGATGGGATCCCTGTGCTGTAACCACACGGTCATTGCACCTACTGGCTCTCCCCACCACTGTGAACCTCATGCCATAGCAGATGTTTCCCCGTGATTTCAGGGGGGTTATATACTATCTAAGTATACTCATGTTGTAAACATTTGTTTTAAGTACAAAGGTGGGTTTATAGGTATCAGTAAGATACTGTTGACATCCGCTTAGTCCACCCAATCATCTGATTCTGTGTAAAGAATCTTTTATAAACTATGCACCCTCTTCATTAGAATTGTCAACCTTTCTCTGATTATTTCTAGGAAATCACTTTGCAAAAGAAGCCATCGCTTCCCATAAAAATTGTCAGTACGATGCTAAAAACACCGTTATGTTTGTGGCCCGAGTCCTGGTTGGAAATTTTACCGAGGGAAAAATGTACTTGAAGCCTCCTCTGCTCAGTGACACCTACGTGGATACCGTGCAGAATCCCTCCGTCTTTGTCATCTTTGAGAAGGATCAGATGTATCCAGCGTATGTGATTGAATACACTGAAATGGATAAATCCTGCGTGATTTGTTAGAAAGGATGCCACACCCATTCTGTTCATACCTGGTACCAAATTGCCCCAGGATCAGTGGTATCCAAAATTTGCTGCACAAAAATTCCGATGCCCAGGTTGCGCTTCATCTGACGAAATCACTCTTTCCAGGAGTGACAATGAGGTAGTGGCATTTTTTATAGCTCTCGCAATGATACCAGCGCGTTAGAAAGTTTGCATTGTCTTAGCTGTAACTGATCAAGGCTCATTTCTAAATTTCCTGTAGTTACATTAATATCTCTCATTGCTTTGAGTTTTACGTATAGCATAGTTATGTTTTGGCTAAATTGAAAGAACAATAACTTGAGAAATTCAAGAGAAATCTAATAATACCTATTCAAATAAGGACATACAACATTACAGCCTTGGGTGGAAGATTATGAACAGCTGAGGGAGAAATGCCTAGGGACACGCTGAGGGGGGAAAAAAGGAAAAAATTAAATGAAAGTGCTATTACAGACATAACCACAGTACTATATCGTAGCATGTGATGAAACTGACTTGGGGACACATTTCTCTGTCTCTGCCTTTACTCAGAAGACAGACTCCATAGGGCTGACTCTGGGATGTAATAATTAAGAGCCATCAAGTATGTCTTAGAAGCAAGCAACTAGAGCTCAAAGCCCATTTGGGCTTTGTATATAATGATGACCAAGTAGACATTTATGTTCTAATTAATGTGATTACAGAAAAGGTATTTTGCATGCCAGGCTTTCATGAAGATGCTGTATTTTAGGAGGACTGCAGTAACCAGATTCACACAAGTAGGACTGATGAACCTGTGTGCTACTGTAGTCGTTTGCTGGAGTTGAGGAGACTCACTAAGGAATCAGGAGCAGGCCATCTCTAAGGATGGACCTCTTATGAGGCGAGATTTGTTTATTGGTGAGCACAGAATCTAAACAAAGAGAATAAAGTCCCAAACAGGGGCCTCGTGCCTGCTGTGGCTTCTTTCTGTAAAAATAACAGATTGTACTATAGTATAGTCTGTTTTTAGAGTATGTGAGGTGCCTGGACCAGTATCTTCTTCCTTATTTTGAATCAGTCTTTTTCCTTCCAATTTTCCTTTCTCAACATTCTACATCGGTTGCCAAAATTTCATATTAGGTTTTAGATTAGCACGAAAAGCTTCATAATTCCTTGGTTTCAGTGTTTCCACTTATAACATGTATAAAGTTTTTTTTTTTTTTTTTTTAAAAGAGCAGAGTTATGTTCTGGAAGGCTTCACACAAGTGGTTGTTTTCATTCATTCTGATTTTTGAATGAGCACTCTAAATGAAGCCACTTAGAGTTCATTTCTTGACCTTGACCCTCATCCATGCCGTTAGACAGCTCTAGTTGGCTATTTCACAGGCATCTCTAGCTGTTCATGTCCATCTGCCTCCCTCATAGGCAAATGGTCCTCCCCCAAGTAAGCAGTGTCACCGGATCCCATCTACCCAAGCGGGAATTCCAGGAGCCATCCGTGACTCCTGCTGTCCCTCCAACTACATATCCAAGTCCTTCCCAAGTCCCATTTTACCTCTTTAATATCCCTTTGTCCCCTTCTAAGTTGTTCTCTACTTAGCAGCAAGATTGGTCACATTTAAAAAATATTTACTTAGTGATTCTCTTTCCAAACACAAATCTGATCTTACCTTTAGGATGAAATTCAAAATCATGATCATGGCCCCACACGATCCTCCCTTCCCTCCCCTTCTATCATTTCTTTCTTCTACACAAGACATCCTGGCTCCCGTGCACTTCTTTGGTGCCTTCTTCATCTAGTTCAGTGTTTCATAGTGAGTACTTCTGCCTTTAAAAAAAAAAAAAAAAAAAAAAGACAAATACTTTGCAACATCTGTTTTGTTATCTTCAAAATACAATTCAGAGGTAATATACTCTACCTACACACAATCTAGAAATATAATAAAATTTAAGTAATACTACTATTAATTTAAAAGGCAAACAAAATGCCCACAATTTGGGCATAACCTTACAGTACTAGGAGGCTTAATGAAATAATCACATGCAATCACATTAGAATAAAAACTAGTGATACAACAACTTATTTGCATGTGATAACACTTGTGTGTTTGTCATAGGAGAAAGAATGAAATAACCTTCATTGAAAGAGAGAGGCTATGCAAGAAAATTTACAGACTGTCGAAACAGAAAAAAAATGAGAAAATACTATATTCTTACAGACGAGCTGTAGATTATATGTGAATGTCTAGCGAGACATTCAAAATCCGTACGGGGTTTCTGATAATTTCTCATTGTGAGAAATCGTCCAACGTATTGCAAGATGCTCAGCATACTTGGTTCTCACATGCTGAATGCCAGTAGTGCCCCACCAGCCCGAATCATAGCAACTACTTACCCTATTATACCTGTTCATCCTTTTCAGAGCAAATGTTTTTGTAACATCCCCATGGCTGTCCTGAGATAATTGATAGAAAATACAATATACTCACACACATGAATTTCTTAATATATTAATTTGATGGCCCAATTCTGTTATATTGGATATAGAAAATTAGAAATTTATAATGAAAATAAGGTGAACTTCAATATGTAAATGCTCAGGTATGACTGTGCCATAGCCATGAAATAGATGTTTACTCTTCTAATGAATAGGTTTAGGCTTGAGAGTTAGTTAGGGGATACTTCCTGTAAAGAAGTACAGGAAAGTGAAAGATGAGCATTATGGGTGACACTAGAATATGAATCAGTATCAGGGTGAGTCATAACAGACCATATACCTTATCTATGATAAAGGAAAGGGCGACATTACCTTCATTGAAGTAAGGATAACAGGACAAGACAAGTTGCAGCTTGTCTCAGAGGAAACATGCATTCTTTTCTCTCAGACAAGCTGTAGGTCCTACATAAATGTCCAGCAGGACATTAGACAGTCGTACAGGGTGCAGAAGAGTTATTCATTGTGTGGGACTCACCCATACACTGAAGGACATCTGTTACCCCTGACTGCATCTACTCATTGCCGCTTATAGTCCCCAAGTATGAAGCCAGCAACTATGCATCACATTCCAATATGCTGCCGTGAGAACCACTGACCTCGCTAATGTCTAGAAGCTTTAGATTCACTCAATTGGTACCTCCATCAGGAAGCAGCCCTATAGGTCACATCCTTGCTCCCCTCCCCCGAGGTTTTAAAGTACTTTGTGCATTAATTTGTTCATTCTTAGCGTCTATGAAACTTGAGATTGTCTGCTTCCTGTGGTAGATTGTAAGCTCCCCAAGGGCTGAGTCGACCCGTCTTATTTGTTTTGCTACCACTGATGCCCAGCCTAGCTGGGTGCTTGATATACTGTTAACGCTGGATAGATTTGGATGAATAAATAAGCTCAACTATTTATGTTATAGTAGTTGAGTTATACTGCTTTTTGTTCTCGTTTGCTTAATTTGAGACTATGAAATAAAAAGAAAAGAATAATTTTGTGCTGTTGCCTTTATTTGCTTTTTTTTTTTTTTTTTTTTTTTTTTTTTTTTTTTTTTTTTTTTTGGTAGGTAGGTATTTCCAAAAAGGCAATTTCAGACACTAGTCTATTCAAAGGGATGGGGTTGGGGGAAGAGGTGATGTGTTGTATCCCTTCCAGGGTTATCACTCTGGGGCTCGATAACCTAGGAACACTCTGCCAGGGGATGGCAGGAGGTGGTGAAGGAGAAACCCACTGATGGTTGGGAGGGAAGGGCTGGGCTAGAAGCTGGGAACACACCTTAAGGTATGAATGCCTTTCCTCCTATGGCCTCTAGGGGGCAGCAGGGCCAGGCTGAGGCACAGAAGTTAGACAGTAAGTGGTCATCAGCAGAATTCAAAAACCCTTCCCTGCTCTTTTATTTTTGCAGCATTGGGGATTGAATCCAGGGCCTCATGCGTGCTAAGCAAGCACACTTTCTCTGAGCTACCTCGCCAGCCCTGCACTTGTATTTTAATCACAAAGCTTTGGATGGAGAGAGAGGGCGAGGGAGAGCAATACATATGGCAGCATAGACTTGATAAAGGGAAGGTACGTTGCCATTTGATCTGGGACCTCACAGTACAAGTAAAACCATGAATAGCAAACCCATTGCTGTTAAGGCACCCACATTCAAATACAAGAAAATGCTACCGAACCAAGAACGAGCAGATATCTGAAGGGTTCCCCCCCCCCCCCCCGTTTACTTTGTCATAGCATGCTCATGATAAAATCTGCAGTTATCTAGTTTCTGGGGTGGACTCCTCAGTCCAGCATTTGGTGGAAGCAAAGCTAAATAGCAACCACTTCCTGCTCCTACCTGTAGTTCCTATAAGGACCACTATCAGGAAAGGCAGTGAATGTCCAGCAGGAAGTGTGTGGTTAGGGCCACTGGGGCTATGTTCCAGGACATGGCTTTGGAAGAGTGTGAGGGGTAACAGGCAGGTTTCATTTCCAACATGAAGGGCAGAGGGGATGAATTTTATACCAGCAGCATCTTTGTTGTCCCTGGAGTGACTAATGAAAGCCTGTGCTCCACAGGTGTGCCTGGGAGTGCCATCAGCTTGAGCATGAGCTTCAGAATCAGGTGGAGGACGGAGAACTTTCAAGGCACTGCTTACACGCTAAAGCTCCAAGCCTATAAGGCCACCCCCAATCTCAACCTCTTGTTTCTCTTTCCATTCCCCCGCAGTCGACTCTGGTGTTCTCTTTGTTTTTCTCTGTGCGCTTCCTTATGAATGATCTGTTTTATTCCCAGACTTAAGGTATTGGTACATGCTATCAATTGAGTCTGGAATGTCCCCCAGAGGCCTGTATGTTAGTGGTTTGGTCCTCAGCGTGGAACTCCTGGGAGGTGGTGGAAATCTTTAAGAGGTGGGGCACACCGGGAGATTTTAGGTCACTGGGGGCCTTGTTCCCCATGCTGGTCTTGTTCACCCTGTTTCTCAGTCACTTCGAGGTGAGCAACTTACTCTACCACCTGCTCCTACCATGATGTACTGTGTTGCCACAGGACCAAACCAACAGGGCCAGTTGGTCATGGACTGCAACCAACCTTTTCTCTTTTTAAGTTGCTTTTTCTCAAGCATTTGTTACAATAATGAGAAGCTGACTCCTAATACCACACACTTAGGACTCCCGGAACTGTATCTCTGCTGAGGCTCAAATAACTTGTGCAAGGTGTCACAGCTAACGAGGAACGGAACCAGAATTATGAACCCAGCTCCAGAGCCCACAGATGAGGTGTGCTACTGTGCTGCCTCTGCAGGACAGTCTCCCTCTTCCTCTCACCTCCCTACCCTCTCCCTGCACACACTCTGGTCTCTCCTCCACACTTTTTCTGGCTCACAGTCTTCTCTGCTCCCAATCCCACATCTTCTTTGAACATTCCTGTGAAGGACCCACTCAACAGCCCTAGCCTAGTGGTCTCTACACTCTGCCTTCATCTTCACTCTATCAGGGCACCCACATCCATCACCCCACTGTCATTAGTCAGAATCGCTCTAGAACTGCTCTTTCTGAAATCCTAAACTTCTGCTTTCCATCCCTGACCACAGCTTGCCCTTGTGTCCTTGGAATTCCCATCCCTGCATCTACCTTCTCCACACGTTCAGCCCCTTCCCGCCTTCATGTCCATCCTTATTTAGCCATGAGTCCATCACTCGACCCCTGACCCCTCTTTCAATTAATACTTTTGATCACCCAGAACCTTTAACCTTATGCTCATCTACTTGGAAAAACCTAAAAGGGGATCAGTCAAATTGTGCTCCTATCCATGGAGTGTCTCCAGGGAGAACAGTGGAGCTGCTAGGTGGGTGTCCTGTACAGCCGTGGCTGCCACCCTCGCCAAGGCCCTCCACTGCCACCCTCCCTGTCAGCATTCTCCCCATCTCTAGCCAGCCTTGCCAACCCCTTAGAGCCTCATCTGGCCCCTCCCACTCATTCTTGGGCTTGTGTCATACTTACAAAGACAGAACAAAACTATTGGGAGGAACCTTTTCTAGCTCCTGATTTTAAGCCCATAGACTTTATACGACATTCTTGCTCCCTTTCCTCTTGTCTGAATGGAAAAGGTCTCTCTCCTCCTGTCTGAGGTTAATCCTCCCACTGGGTCCCATCTTTCTGTCACTGCTTTATGGACATCACCCACTGACTAACCGTCTTCTTTCCAGTATTTTCAATTTTCCTCCCTGCTAGTACTGTCTACTTAGTATGCCACCTATAATAAAATCTTTCTGATACTTGCATCTTCCTCTAATTATTATTATTATTATTATTATTTTTTTTTTTGTGTGGTACCGGGGATTGAACTCAGGGGCACTCGACCACTGGGTCACATCCCCAGCCCTTTTTTGTATTTTATTTAGAGACAGGGTCTCACTGAGTTGCTAAGTGCCTCGCCACTGCTGAGGCTGGCTTTGAACTCGCGATCCTCCTGCCTCAGCCTCCCAAGTGATGGGATTACAGGCGTGCGCCACCGCGCCCGGCTTCTAATTATTATTTTATCAACTCCTTTTCAAATAACATTTATAAAAGTAGCATATAAGGCTGGAAGTAAGGCTCAGTGGTGAAGGGCTTGCTTAGCTGGCATGGAAAAAATAAAGAGTATAGTCTTTGGATTATCCATTTTTTTTTTTTTTACTAGGAATTGAATTCAGGGGTACTCAACCACTGGGTCACATACCCCGCCCTTTTTTGTATTTTATTTACAGACAGGGTCTCACTGAGTTGCTAAGTGCCTCACCATTGCTGAGGCTGGCTTTGAACTCGCGATCCTCCTGCCTCAGCCTCCCAAATGCTGGGATTACAGGTGTGCGCTATTGCGCCCAGCTCCATTAATTTTTTTTTTTTTTTTTTTTTTTTTTTTTTTTTTTTTGTGGTACTGGGGATTGAACTCAGGGGCACTCGACCACTGGGCCACATCCCCAGCCCTTTTTTTGTATTTTATTAGAGACAGGGTCTCACTAAGTTGCTAAGTGCCTCGCCATTGCTGAGGCTGGCTTTGAACTCGCGATCCTCCTGCCTCGGCCTCCCAAAGTGCTGGGATTACAGGCGTGTGCCACCACACCCGGCTTCCATTAATTTTTTTAAATATTTATTTATTTGGTTTAGTTGTACACAATGTGTTTATTTGTACGTGGTGCTGAGGATCAAACCTGGGCTGCGCACGTACTAGGCGAGCGCTCTACCACTAAGCCACAATCCCAGCCCTCCATTAATTATTAATCTGCAGAAGTATGCTGTATTAGATTGGGGATAACAGCTCAGTGGAACAGCACTTGCCAAACGTCTGAAATAAACTTGCTTTTGCCCTTGTAGCAAGACTCCTCCCTGTAGTATTTTACCTTGCTGACCACTTTCTCCTTAAACCTGTCTCCTCCGGGTATCTATGCATGACTTAACGTTTTCCTCTAACCGCTCCTTCTCAGCTTGTATCTTAGGCTGGGATTGAAAGCAAGCAGTTGATTTGGAAGTTGATCCCAGGAACACTGTTAAGGGGGTGAGGAGAGGAAACAGGGAAAGGAAGGCAGATGGTACAGGGCTGTACTAACAGGCAGGTTAGGGCCAAGGGCAGTGGGCTCAATTCCACTGAAGAACTTGTGGGGAGGTTATGAAATCTATACCTCCAAATTGTTCCGTGGAGCAATAATGAGCTGGGATATCTGTCCCCTCTTAGGTTCGCTGGTGGGGTGGTGCAAAATTAACTGACAATAGGAAAAAAACTCCAAAGTTTACTCACGTGAATACGGAGCACACAAAAGTGGCTTCCTAAATAGCTGAAGAGGAGCCCAGTGTGAGGCTGAGGCAGGAGGATTGCGGGTTCAAAGCCAGCCTCAGCAATTTGGCAAGGCCCTAAGCAAGACCCTGTCTCTAAATAAAATATAAAAAGTGTTTCTGGGTTCAATCCCCTGGTACCAAAACAAAACAAAATCAAAAACACCAGTTAAAGAGGAGAATTTATACATTTAGTTTAATAGGGGAGAAAGGAGGTCAAAATGGTTTTTATGGGAAGAACAATTGGGCTTCTAGGCTAACAAAATGGACAAAAGTTTGGGATAATGCTTGTTTATATAGGCATGGGAGTGTCTTCTCCCTTTATTTCTTTTCTTTTTTTTTCTGGCACTCGACCACTGGGCCACACCCCCAGCCCGTTTTTTGTATTTTATTTAGAGACAGGGTCTCACTGAGTTGCTAAGTGCCTGGCCATTGCTGAGGTGGGCTTTGAACTCGCGATCCTCCTGCCTCAGCCTCCCAAGTGCTGGGATTACAGGCGTGCGCCACCACACCCGGGGCTTTATTCATCTTTGTAGTCTGTCACTGCATTAGGAGTCAGTTCCATAAATTTTTGTTAAATGAGATATTGAGCAAAAAGCATAAATGCATCATAAACGTACAGGTCTAGATCACTGCTGTCCAAGAGGCGGAGCAAGTCACATGTGTAAAGTTTCATCATAGCCATCCGGGCATGGTGGCGCACGCCTGTAATCCCAGCACTCTGGGAGGCTGAGGCAGGAGGATCGCGAGTTCAAAGCCAGCCTCAGCAGTGGTGAGGCACTTAGCAACTTAGTGAGATCCTGTCTCCAAATAAAATACAAAAAAAGGGCTGGGGATGTGACCCAGTGGTCTAGTGCCCCTGAGTTCAATTTCCCGTACCAAAAAAAAAAAAAAAAAAAAAAAAAAAGTTTCATCATAGCCACATTAGAAAAGTAAATGAAATGGATGAAACTAAGCAGTATCTATTTAACTTGTGATTCATATAAAGTTATTGAGATATTTTACATTCTTTGTTGATCTGAAATCTTCCAAATCCAGTGTGTGTATTTCACACATCACATCTCAGCTGGGACTGGCCGCATTTCAAATGCTCTGCAGCTGCATGTAGCTTATGGCCACCTCCTTGGAGACGTCCCCTACCTAGTACCTAAAGCAGCCCATCCATTCACCTCCTACCACCTTACCTATTTTATCTTCTTTGCAGCCCCTACTAGTACTCGCAAAGCTCTGGATCGCCTTTCTCTGATGTGACAAGGACTCACTTTGAATGGTGCCTGGACAGAACAGATTCAATAAGCGTCCGTCCCTTCTTGAACCCGTGCCCATCGGGCATCGCAAACCTCCTCTCACCCTCCGGGGCTGCCCTGGTCCTTCCTCCCCCAGGCCCGTGCCTGGAATGTTGCTGGAAATCGTGGACGTGACTGGGAGGAGTCTGGCCTCCTCGGGTTTCGCGCGGCGGGCGCGCCCAGGGACGCGGCCGCCGGCCATGGCGGACCTCACGGTGTGCTCCTTCCTCACCAAGGTGCTGTGCGCCAACGGCGGCCGCATGTTCCTGCAGGACCTGCGCGGCCACGTGGAGCTGTCGGAGGCGAAGCTGCGGGACGTGCTGCAGCGGGCCGGGCCCGAGCGCTTCCTGCTGCAGGAGGTGGAGATGAAGGAGGGCCTCTGGGACGCCGAGGCCGAGGCGGCGGCGGGCGCGGGCGGCGCGGGCGGCGGCGCCGCCTCGGCCTGGAGGGTGGTGGCCGTGTCCTCCGCGCGCCTCTGCGCCCGCTACCAGCGCGGGGAGTGCCAGGCCTGCGACCAGCTGCACTTCTGCCGACGGCACATGCTGGGCAAGTGCCCCCACCGCGACTGCTGGTGAGGCGGAGGCCAAGGCGCCGCGGGCCGGGAGGAGGGCGCGCGGCGCGGCGCGGCGCGGGGCGAGGGCCGCGGTCTGGAGGCCCGGCGGGAGGCCGGAGCAGGGAGGACGGCGCCCTCCGGAGGGGCGGGAAGGGGCGCCGCAGGCTCCTCCGGAGGAGGCCTCGCCTGCGCTCGCGGCTGGATGCGGGGTGAAGGGGAAGGTCCCCTCGGCTCTGAGTCCTCAGTCGCCCCCGCCCCCCAAACTGCTGTCCCGCTGCTGTGCCTTTGCAGCGCGCCTGGGATGAATTGATGCAGGAACTTTTGAGTTCACCCCGTCCAAGTGTCCTCTGGGGGACATCTGAGGATCCCGTGAGACCCATGGACCCTTTGAGCCCGCTCCCCACGTAACTACACAGTTTTACAGGAGTGGGGGTCTGTGCTCTCGAGCTTTCAAATCCTGGTCTGGTCTGACTCCCCCTTCGGAAACAGGGCTGCACCCTGGAGCCTGGCGCCCCCTGAGCCTCACACCTTCCGAGCGGGGATTTGAAGCTCTTTTGTGGTGCATTCTCGCTGCACCCTCACCCCCAGTTTATGTGGAGGTGCTTTCTTTCTAACGTTAGTAGACAGTGGGAGATGGGTCTCTCTCTGGGTGGAGAAGGCCAAGTGCAGTCATGGACAGAACAGATGTGCAGCCTGCCCAGGCAGGTGACTGGGGTGAGGTACACTTGGCTTGAAAGCATCCTTAATGAACATGAAAATGACCCAGGGAAGAGAGTAGTTTCAACCCAACTTTCTTATTATCAATCAGTGCCTGGGAACTTGTTTGACCCACCTGTAAATTGAAAGTTGCCTAAGGCAAGAATTCCACCCACTGGCCCTTCCTCACCTGGGCTTCTGACCCAGAGCTCTGTGTTCCCCCAGGTCTACCTGTACCCTTTCCCATGATATCCACACACCTGTCAACATCCAAGTCCTGAAAAACCATGGGATTTTTGGCCTCAATGAAGCCCAGCTTCGGATCCTGCTTTTGCAGAATGACCCCTGCCTTTTGCCAGAGGTGAGTGGCCATGGAGTTATCTCATGTCCACCTTTATTTGTTTTAAAGGTGTGTATAAGTCCCTCATTTCCTTTTTTTGGGCTTTATATCATAATTGCTTTGAAGTAGTATGATTTAATTTCAGATCCTTACAAGAACTCTTAATTGCTATAATGGCAAAATTAGCACGTATGTTTCTGTTTAGCCATACACAAAGAATTTTTTTTTAAACAAAATAGTGAGAATCCCAAGAGAAAATATTATGAGACCACCAATTAAAAGTAGAATTTTCTACTCTGGCACCATGATTCTATCATAGACTTTCTCATGTTGCCAGAAAAGGGGTGGGAAGAAGGTAGGTAGTGGGGAGACCACTATTCAGGGTGGTCCTGTTTTAATGGGTGTTGACAGAGTCCAAAGGGAAAGAAAGTTGTGAGGTTGAACATGTGAGCGGGAGCCGTTGGTACAGAAAATGGCAGAGGCCACCCTTGAGTACAGTTGAATCTGTACCCACGGCAGTCCTGGAGGGGATCTTAGGAACCAAGTCTTTTTCTTGGCATCCATCTCATTTTAAATGTCTGAAACCTTTGTAGCAGGTTTTCTGTGAGCCAGGCACATCCCACTATGTTACAGAAAGTAGTGCAGGTTATTGGCAGGAAGGGTCAAGAGGGTGGCAGCAACTATGAGGCTGGGACCAGATTATGAGAGGACCTCTGTTAGAGGGAAGGAGCAGTACAACTGCAGTCTGCCTTTTAATCTCACAGTATTTCTTGATTTGCAGAAGTTTAATGGTTTTTTTATTGTCAAACTCATTGAATCTTTTTCTTTTTCTTTTTTTTTTTTTTTTGGTACCGGGGATTGAACTCAGTGGCACTAGACCACTGGGCCACATCCCCAGCCCTTTTTTGTATTTTATTAGAGACAGGGTCTCACAGAGTTGCTAAGTGCCTCGCCATTGCTGAGGCTGGCTTTGAACTCGCGATCCTCCTGACTCAGCCTCCCAAAGTGCTGGGATTACAGGCCTGCGCCACCGCGCCCGGCTTGAATCTTTTTCTTTATGGCTGTTTTAGTCAGCTTTTTTTGTTGCTGTAACTAAAAGACCTGAAAAGAACAAATGTAGAGAAGAAGTTTATTTTGGGGCTCACGTTTCAGAGATCTCAGTCCATAGAAGGCCAACTCCATTCCTTGGGGCTTGTGGTCAGGCAGACTATCATGGTGGAAGGCTGTGGGGAGGAAAGCGGCTCAGGACATACTGATCAGGAAGCAGAGAGCTTCACTTCACCCAGCAAGGACAAAATGTATACCCCAGGGACCCACCTCCTCCAGCCACATCCTACCTGCCTACAGTTGGCATCCAGTTAGTCCCTAGCAGGGGATAAATAAACTGATTAGGTTTAGACTCTCTCAACCCAATCATTTCACCTCTAAACTTTCTTGCATTGTCTTACACATGAGCTTCTAGGGGACACCTTAGATCTAAACCGTAACAGTGGCTCCACCTAGATGACCTGGGCCCAGCCTCATCTTGTCCTATTAGACTGCTTTAGTGTTCTTTGAGCCCTCATAGTGGGAGGCCACCCCTGGCTCCATCAGTTGGGCCTAGAGGTGTGTGTGGCACGAAACATGGCCACTTAGACATCAGGGGCCACAGAGGAGCACAGAGGATGAGGCGAGAATGACGCCTCCTGTCTCTTGTGTGAAGGTGCCTGGTTGATGCCTTTCACTGCTCTCCTAAAGATACAGTGCAGAATCCAGACACAGCACACAAGAAAAAAGACAATGGGGGAGTAGCATGTAAAATATCATGCTGGCTCATTTGAAAATTTAGATGAAGTGGACACATTTCTACAAACATAGGGCAAATCAAAATTGATTCAAGGGCTGGGGTTGTGGCTCAGCGGCTGAGCGCTCGCCTCTCACGTGCGCGGCCCGGGTTCGATCCTCAGCACCACGTAAACATAAATGCATTGCATTGTGTACAACTAAAGTAAATAAATAAATATATAAAAAAAAATTGATTCAAGAAGAAATGGAAAGGCACAAGAGTCTTATATTTTTTAAACAATAAAAGCACTAAAAAGACCCTGAAGCATAAGTTTTCTATAAGAAAACATCAGGCTTACATAGCTTTGTCATTGAGTTCTATCAATTTTTTGGTTGCTAAAACATAATTGAAAAGTAAAAATTATGTTTTGTGTACAATGAGATTTTTTTTTTTTTTTTGGGTACTGGGGATTGAACTCAGGGACACTCGACCACTGGGCCACATCCCCAGCCCTTTTTTTTCTAGGGGACACCTTAGATCTAAACCGTAACAGTGGCTCCACCTAGATGACCTGGGCCCAGCCTCATCTTGTCCTATTAGACTGCTTTAGTGTTCTTTGAGCCCTCATAGTGGGAGGCCACCCCTGGCTCCATCAGTTGGGCCTAGAGGTGTGTGTGGCACGAAACATGGCCACTTAGACATCAGGGGCCACAGAGGAGCACAGAGGATGAGGCGAGAATGACGCCTCCTGTCTCTTGTGTGAAGGTGCCTGGTTGATGCCTTTCACTGCTCTCCTAAAGATACAGTGCAGAATCCAGACACAGCACACAAGAAAAAAGACAATGGGGGAGTAGCATGTAAAATATCATGCTGGATCATTTGAAAATTTAGATGAAGTGGACACATTTCTCAAACTTAGGCAAATCCAAAATTGATTCAAGGGCTGGGGTTGTGGACCTCAGCGGGGCTGAGAGCTCGCTCTCCTTGTGCGGCGGCCCGGGTTCGATCCTCAAGAAACGTTTACAGAAATGCATTGCAAGTTGTGTACAACTTATAAGTAAATTAATATATTAGTTATAAAAAAAAATTGATCAAAGAAGGAAATGGTATGGCAAAAAGAGTCTGATATTTTTTAAACAATAAAAGCACTAAAAAAGACCCTGAAGATAAGTTTTTCTATAAGATAAATCAGGTTACCATAGCTTTTTGTCATTGCGTTCTGATTCAATTTTTTGGTTGCCTAAAACATAATTGAAAAGTATAAAAATTATGTTTTGTGTACAATGAGATTTTTTTTTTTTTTGGGTACTGGGGATTGAACTCAGGTACACTCGACCACTGGGCCACATCCCCAGCCCTTTTTTTGTATTTTATTAGTAGAACAGGGTTTCACTGAAGTTTGCTAAGTGCCTCGCCCACGGCCATGTATTGCCTGGCTTTTGGGGGGGAATAACGTTCCTCCTGACTCAGTCTCCCAAGTGCTGGATTACAGGCCGCTGCGCCACCAGCGCCGGCCAATGAGATTTTTTTATACCTTTATTATACCTTTTTTTTCGCGATCCTCCTGACTCAGCCTCCCAAGTGATGGGAACTCGCGATCCTCCTGACTCAGCCTCCCAAGTGCTGGGATTATAGGCATGTGCCACGCGCCCGGCTTAATTTAGTCTTTTTTTTTTTTTTTTAAATATTTTTATTTATTTGCTTTAGTTGTACACAATGCAATGGATTTATGTCTACGTGGTGCTGAGGATCGAACCCGGGCCGCGCACGTGCAAGGCGAGCGCTCCACCGCTGAGCCACAACTCCAGCCCCAATTTAGTCTTTTATTTATTTATATGTGGTACTAATGATTGAACCCAGGGCCTCATATACGCCAGGCAAGTGCTCTACCACTGAGCCACAACTCCAGCCCAGTGATGAGGATTTTTTTTTTTTTTAAATATTTTTATTTATTTGCTTTAGTTGTACACAATGCATTTTATTCAATGCGTTTTATTTGTACGTGGTGCTGAGGATCGAACCCGGGCCGCCACACTCGACCACTGGGCCACATCCCCAGCCCTTTTTTTGTATTTTATTAGAGACAGGGTTTCACTGAGTTGCTAAGTGCCTCGCCACGGCTGAGGCTGGCTTTGAACTCGCGATCCTCCTGACTCAGCCTCCCAAGTGCTGGGATTACAGGCGTGCGCCACCGCGCCCGGCCAATGAGATTTTTTTATACCTTTATTTAATTAATTAATTTATTTTTTATGTGGTGCTGAGGATTGAACCGAGGGCCCTGCAGGTGCTAGGCGAGCACTCTACCGCTGAGCCACAGTCCCAGCCCCCATTGAGATATTTTGATATGTTTACATTGTGACATGATTATCATAATCATGATTAACATAAACATGATTAACATATCATCACCTCACAAGGTTAACTCTTATAAAATTTTGAGTGATGAGAATTTTTTTAAAGCAGTTTTTTAAAAATAATTTATTCTTTTTTTTGTACTAGAGATTGAACTCAGGGGCACTCGACCACTGGGCCACATCCCCAGCCGTTTTTTTGTATTTTATGAGAGACAGGGTCTCACTGAGTTGCTAAGTGCCTCACCATTGCTGAGGCTGGCTTTGAACTTGCGATCCTCCTGTCTCCGCCTCCCAAGTGCTGGGATTATAGGCATGTGCCACCGCGCCCGGCTTAATTTAGTCTTTTTTTTTTTTTTTTAATATTTATTTATTTATAGTTTAGTTGTACACAATGCAATGGATTTATGTCTACGTGGTGCTGAGGATCGAACCCGGGCCGCGCACGTGCAAGGCGAGCGCTCTGCCGCTGAGCCACAACTCCAGCCCCAATTTAGTCTTTTATTTATTTATATGTGGTACTAATGATTGAACCCAGGGCCTCATATACGCCAGGCAAGTGCTCTACCACTGAGCCACAACTCCAGCCCAGTGATGAGGATTTTTTTTTAAATTTTTTATTTATTTGCTTTAGTTGTACACAATGCATTTTATTCAATGCGTTTTATTTGTACGTGGTGCTGAGGATCGAACCCGGGCCGCCCACACGCCAGGCGAGCGCTCCACCGCTGAGCCACAATCCCAGCCCTGATGAGGATTTTTAAGACCTACTCTTTTAGCAGTTTATAAGCATGGAGTATGTTTTTAAGTTTAGTCACTATGCTGTACCTCCAGAATGGATCCATCCTAACTGAAACTGCAGTCCCCTTCACCTGCGTCTTCCCATTCTCCCCCCAAGTTCCAACACATCTTTAAGGGAACAGATTATTCTAATATTTGGACTAGGTCTGGGGTCTATTTTCCTTGATCTTCTGTACATTCTTGAACCAGCATCCTACTGTTTAAAATAGTTTATAATTTATTTTAATATATGATAATACAAGTCTCTATACCCATTGCCCTTCTTTTTTAGTTTTTTTTTTTTTTTTTAAATATTTATTTGCTTTAGTTGTACACAATGCCTTTTTATTTTTACGTGGTGCTGAGGATCGAACCCGGGCCGCACACGTGCTAGACGAGCGCTCCACCGCTGAGCCACGACCCCAGCCCTCTTTTTTAGTTTTTTGTTTGTTTAATCAATTCTTGTTTTCTTTTTCAGATAAACTTTAGAATCAGTTAAATTCCTAAAAGTATTTTCTAGGAACTCTTTGAGGAGGGTCGAAATTGCATTAAAATTATGAGTTTGTTTTAGAAAATTGACACCACAATTACAGATAGGATGCTCTTTCGTTTTAAAGCAGGTTATATGTGTCCTGGAAAATTGCCCATGTTTTAGTCTGATTGGTGGCGTTCCTGTCATATCATTTAACATGCTCCTCTATTTCTTGAATATATGGTAAACTAACAGATCTGGAGGTTTGATGGGATTTGGGTTTGATTTTTTTTTTTTTTTTTTTTTTTTGGTGGTACCAGGGTAAACTCAGGGGCACTCATCCACTGGGTCACATCCCCAGCCCTTTTTTGTGTTTTTTTTTTTTTTGGTACCGGGGATTGAACTCAGAGGCACTAGACCACTGGGCCACATCCCCAGCCCTTTTTTGTATCTTATTAGAGACAGGGTCTCACTGAGTTGCTAAGTGCCTCACCATTGCTGAGGCTGGCTTTGAACTCGCGATCCTCCTGCCTCAGCCTCCCAAAGTGCTGGGATTACAGGTGTGCGCCACCGCGCCCGGCAATTTTTTTTTTAATATTTATTTATTTACTTTTAGTTGTACACAATGCAATGCATTTATGTTTTTTTACGTGGTGCTGAGGATCGAACCCAGGCCGTGCACGTGTGAGGCAAGCACTCTGCTGCTGAGCCACAACCCCAGCCCCTGATTTTTTTTTTTAATAGCAAGAATATTTTTATAGGTGGTGCATTATTGGGGTAACTTAACATCCCAATTTGCCTGGGAATGAGGGGTGTCCTGGAATATCAGACTTTTATGGTAAAAGCTGGATAGTGGTGTTTCTTGTTGTATCACATAGTGGGTTGGTCATATAACATCTTGCCATTGTTTTTTTTTTTTTAATATTTATTTCTTTGCTTTAGTTGTACACAATGCGTTTATTTTTACGGTGCTGAGGATCCCCGGGCAGTGCGCGTGCTAGGCCACAACACCAGCCCCTTGCCATTGTTTTGTGTGAGTGAGGTTAAGTCCGATTGGTCATTTTTGAGCTGACAGCCTTATCCATTGTTATAAAGCTCCCCAAGAGTATGTCCTTGGTTTGCCTGGAGCAAACCAGTTTACATTAGCTATCTCAATGTAATTATTAACAGTGCTCCCCTGCTCCCAGCCTGGCTCACATATTATATGTTAGTGCAACCTATTGAGATTGGTTTCATTGGAAGTAGAAATGCAGTAGTGGTTCTGGTCTTGTGATTTATTGAGGGAGGGCTCTTCAGGAAAAACCAGTAAGGGAGGAAAGGAAGCAGGATACAGGGGGAAAAAGGCTACAAGCAAGGTGAAGTCTGGCCCTGACTTGATTCATAGGGCCATGGAATAAAAATTGCGCTGAAGCATTGTTCTAGCCTGGAGGCAAGGAGCCAGCCTTTTGTACCTCCATGGAAATCCTTCATTGGCTACAGGCTTTGGGGAGAGCAGGTCAGCCGAGGGTCCAAAGTGAGAGAGGGTGTTAGAGAGCCAGTGTGCACTGTAGCTGGGGGAGGCCTGGGCAGGGCTCCCCTGACACTCTTACTGTCCCTCAGCCCTTCACCAAAGATCTTAACAGCTGTTGACAATCAGGGAACTGCAAATCAAAACCACCATATCACACCCTAGTTAGAATGGCTGTTGTTAAACAAAACAAACAAAAACCAAAAAAATAAATGCTGGTGAGGATGGAGAGAAAGAGAAACTCTCATGCACTGTTGGTGGGAATATAGATTAATGTACCATTATGGAAAATAGTACAGAGGTTCCTCAAACAAGCAAGCAAGGAAGAAACAAAACCCATGACCACATAAACCAGCAATTCCTTTACTGTGTATATAATTGGAGGTGTTGAAATTAGTATGTTGAAGAGCCATCTGCATGGCATGTTTACCATGGCACTGATTGCAATAGCCAAGATATAGAAACAACCTAGGTGTCCACTGATGGATAAATAGATAAAGAAAATGTGTATATATACACACTGGAATATTACTCAGCCCTAGAAAGAATGAACTGTCACTTGCAGCAACATGGTTAGAACTGGAGGACATTATGTTAAATAAAGTAAGTCAGGTGCAGAAAGACAGATACTACATGTTCTTACTTACAAGTGGAAGCTAAAGCTGATCTCAAAGAAGTGGGGAATCGAATCGTGGTTACCAGAGCCTGGGAAGGGTCTGAGGAAGGGAAAGATGGAGAGAGGATGGTTACTGGGGACAGGGGTGCAGAAATAACCTACTAATGTTCTGTGGCACTCTAGGATAACAATGGTTGACAAAATTAATTGGATATTTCGAAATACCTAATTGAATTTTGAATGTTTCCAGTACAAAGAAGTGACATATGTCTGAGTGACATGGCAACTACCCTCATCTGATCTTCATACATATTATATACACATTGTATACATGTATCAAAATGGCACACTATACCCCAATACAGGGGACATAGTAATATGTACAATTACTGTGTGTCATTTAAAATATTAATTTAAAAAGATACCATTTAATCTCCAGTTTTGTAGGAGGAACTGGTGTTTATTGGCTGAAAAGATACAATAGCTGGCTGTGGTAGCACATGCCTGTATCCCAGCAACTCAGCAGGCTGAGGCAGGAGGGTCACAAGTTCAAGGCCAGCGTGGGCAATTTAGCAAAACCCCATCCTGAAATAAAATAAAAAGGGCTGGGAATGTAGTTCAGTGATGACGTGCTCCTGGCTTCAATCCCCAGTACTGCACAGTAAATACAGATATTGTGAGAACTCATATTTCAAGTGTTGCCTCTTTTCTGTACCAGGTCTGTTTGCTGTACAACAAAGGTGGGGATCCCCTCTATGGTTACTGCAACCTCAAGGATAAATGCACCAAGTTTCACGTGTGCAAAGCCTTCGTCAGAGGAGAGTGCAAGCTGCAGACCTGCAAACGGTCCCATCAGCTCATTCATGCGACAACGCTGAAGTTGCTGCAGGAGCAAGGACTAAGTATTCCAAGTGTTGTTAATTTTCAGATCATTTCTGCCTACAAGCACATGAAGCTGCACAAGATGCTGGAGAACAAAGGTAGGCATAGCAGAGGCAGATAAGAACTGTCAGTGGTGAGGTAGTTTCAAGATTCTTCACAGTAAAGAGGTAAGAACAGTGAGTCTGAGGACAAAAAACAAAAACACTTCATATGTTAATTGAAGCTTTGTTGTTAGAAAGTTTAGGACAGTATTGAAGGGTTTCAGAAGACTTTTGAGTTTATAGTGTTTGAACAGAGTAGCTCCTAGGTCAGGAGCAGTCCTAACAACTTGCTGAGAGATGGGGAGGGAGAAAGGTAAGGATAACATAGGGATGGCTTTCTTTTATAAATTGCTTTAAAGGTTTTGCTTTTTTTCATTTTTTAGCAATTTTTTTTTTTTTTTTTTTTGGACCGGGGATTGAACTCAAGGACACTGACCACTGGGCCACATCCCCAGCCCTTTTTTGTATTTTATTAGAGACAGATTCTCACTGAGTTGCTAATTGCTGTGGCTGGCTTTGAACTCACAATCCTTCTGCCTCAGCCTCCCAAGTGCTGGGATTACAGGCATGCTCCACCGCACCTGGCATTTTTTAGCAATTTTAACCATATTACAGAAACACTTGGAGCACAAACTAGAAATAAAAATTTCATGTGATTCCTCTTACTCTAAACTGTAATAATTGTTACAATTTCATTGTAGGCCATTCAATCCTGTTACTATGTATATGTTCTTTTAATTATAATGTATTCTGCTTATTTATTTTATTAGATTTGCTTATAGATGAAAATCATTTGATGGTGGGCTTAGAATTGTTGATGAGAAAAGGTACTTAATTAATTGCCAAAGTCAGAGGCACTAAGCTTTTAATGTACAGTTTTTTTTCTTTCTTTCTTTTTTTCCCCCTCAGTACTGGGAATTGAACCTAGGGACTCAATCATGCTAGACAAGTACTCTACCACTGAGCAACTTCCCCAGCTCTTTTGTAAAAACAAAAACAACAAATAAATTAAGTTTTTTTAAAAAAAATATTTGTTTATTTGCTTTAGTTGTGCACAATGTATTTATTTTTATGTGGTGCTGAGGATCGAAACTGGGCCACGCATGTGCTAAGCGAGCGCTCTACTGCTGAGCCACAATCCCAGCCCCAAAAAATTAAGTTTTGAGACATCCTTTCACTAAGTTGCTGCCCAGGCTGGCCTGAAACTTGTGATCCTCCTGCCTCAGCCTCCTGAGTAGCTAGGATTATAGGCATGTGCCACCGTGCCCCGCCCTGAAGTTTTCTTATGTTGGAATGTTAGTGGCAGACTTTATGAATTTGAAAGTAAGGGGGACTCTGGAATACCAGTGTCATAGGCTGTCTAGGGAACCCTCAGTGGAGGAAGGGACCTTTTACTCTGTTTCATATATAGTGCCTCTTGTTATTGTCATCTGGCCATGTTCTAACTATGAAATACTGACTTTCTGCTTAATGTTGTTATATTTTTAATATAACAGTTACCTATTTTAATTCAAAAGGCACAAACTCTCCAAGCCCTGGGAGCATTTTAGGAGTCTTCTCTGAGACCTGGTTACCTGGGCTGATGCTCCCAATGTAAAATGAAACTTAGAAGTAATACAAAGGATATTTTTGTAATCATCTCTTTCTTCTTTCTTTTAGATAACTCAGCTACTTCTACGGAGTGTTCCCAGGGCCTTGAAAAACGGGGATCACAGGAGGCCAGGACTGGAGAAGGCAGGCCACAGGTCCCCACTCCTACTCAGTCGGCCAGGAAGCCCTGCCCAGGTAAACCGTAAAGGGCACCAGCAAAGTGAGAAGCTTGTCCATCTTAGAAGACCTGAAAGCAAGTCTTCTGCTGAGCTTCAGTTTGTAACTGTTCGTTCATTTAGTCATTTCTTAATAATGGTCATTAATAGCTACCTCACAGCTTATTGTGAGAGCTAAAGATGGGAGGATAAAATTGGGCATGGGTCGCTGGGGATGAGGTTGCAAAGAGAGGGTAAAATTTGAGCGCAGAGGGGTCAGTCCAGTGCAAATCTTAAAGATGCAGCTTCTGCAGTTCCTGAGCGTCTTCCCCAGCCTGGGTGGATGGAGCTCTTCAAGCGGGAAATTTCTGCTGACTTCTGTGGTCTGACTAGTGATTTTGTCTATAGAAACAGTTTACATAGGTCCATACACTTTGCACAATTTTCTACATTCGCATTTCATAAGCATTTTGTTCACATTGATCACACATAATTATTATTATTATTATTTTTGCACAGATAACATTAATATATCACAGTGTAACTACCTCCCTTATTCTGGGATATTTCAACTCTAACAAATTTTGAATATATCTTTTTATAAAATATACCCAGTATTGAATTTATAAAGCTATGCTTTACTTTAGCTTAGCTTATAGGTGCTAAATGACAATGTGTTTTGATTTGCATTTCTTTAAATGCATGGAAGCGAACAGTATTTTTCATAACTGCCTTCTGTAGGTTCTGTTTTGTGTATTGTATACGTGGCCTTTTATTGCTGGGGCCCTCGGTGCTGATGTGGAGCTCCGTGATTTTCATAAAAGGATGTCGTCCGTACTGTGCTCATGATATCCAAGTTTTGTCCATCCATCTTTGGCCAGAGTATGTAACCTTCGGGTTCCTGTCAAAGATTTCTACCTCAGCCTGTCTATTTTTTATCTTTTATTGAGCTTTTACTAAGCCCAACTGCTGTAGTTTGAAGGATGGGTAGTTTATCCATTACTCTTAACTATAACTCTTCTTTCTGTGGATGCAGACCGACCATGGGAAATCTACATGCTTCACCCATTTCATGTTGACTTCCCTCTTCCTCCCCTCTTCCCTCTCTCTTCCCTCTCCTCTCTGCCCCTGTATACGCTGCTGTCTTTATCAAGTTACGTGGACATGTTACATTCTTTGTTTTTATCAAGGGGTACCACAAAGAGGCAGCTGTATGGAATCCTTTGCTGTGTGTATTGTAGTAATATTTCCAAATAGCACTGTGTAAAGTGCTTTCTTAAAATTTGTTTTTTTGCAATGACACAATGTGAGAAAAAGGACAATATAGTAAGTTTTCATAAAACCAAACTTATTTAATTTTGAGAAAACTTATGTTTTAATTTTGAGAAAAACTGAAATGCTCTTCTATTGAGATGGGGAAATATAAAAATGTTTTCAAGTGATAAATTTCTGTGTTTTCTCCTAAGTGGGCAGTATGATTCATATAACTTATGATAATCTTTTTACTGTGGTTGTCAACAACAGTATTTCTGAAAATTCTTATGTTCTGCATATTTGGTTTTATCTTTCTTTATTCTTTTTTCCTAGTGCTATTTTTTTTTTTTTTTTTTTTTTTTTTTTTTTTTTTGGTGCTTGGAACCCAGCCCAGGGCCTTGTGCATGCTAGGCGAGCACTCTACCACGGAGCTATACCCCAGCCCTAGTGCTAACTTAAATTTTATTTTACATTTAGTTATTATTACTATCTCCACTTTGTCCTTTTACCATATATACTTTTGTCTAGGCCACCTTATACCCTTAGTGGAAATAGTGAGGGTCTAAACACGTATCCTTTACCTTAAGAGACTTGGTGGACTTTCACATCATTGTGTTCTTTTTATGTATCTTACAGTTGTGATCTTACATATATATGAAGTAAGCAAAGGCCCTTTGTAATCTTTGCAATGTTTTATTCAGTTCGATCATCTTCCATTTTAATTTTGGTTCTGCTGATAATCATTCTATAGAATTATCTTATATAATTACTGGATCAAGTCCGACTGCTCGTCCCACTATATACCAGTTAAGTCCAGAGACAAGATATTGAGGCAAAGAAGCTATTTTAAAAGCTGGCTAGAGCTGGGCGCGGTGGCGCACGCCTGTAATCCCAGCACTTGGGAGGCTGAGGCAGGAGGATCACGAGTTCAAAGCCAGCCTCAGCAATGGCGAGGCACTTAACAACTCAGTGAGACCCTGTCTCTAATAAAATACAAAAAAAAAGGGCTGGGGATGTGGCCCAGTGGTCGAGTGCCCCTGAGTTCAATCCCCAATACCAAAAAAAAAAAAAAAAAAAAAAAAGCTGGCTAGATGAGAAGATAGGGACTCTGTCCTAAAGCCCATCTTGTCTGGAAGCTGATTTGGGGGTGGCTTGTGTAGATGGGTGTTGGTTGTTCCCTGATTGGTGGGTCCTGTCTCACAGTGGGTGGGCCAGATGAGGCACATCTGATCCTCATTGCCTGGTCATGAGATGTTTTTCAGTTCTGCAAATTTCAAAAGCAAAGATCATTATTTTCTCAGGCTATTCTTGTCACCGATGAGTTACATATTACACAAAGGACAGACTCGAGGTGGGTAGCTGCCACTAGTCTCTCTTGGTGATTGCCAAACTCCTGGTGAAAACAGCCTTCCATTAGTTACTTATTACAAACCTCTGATAATGAAAGAAAACATCCTCAAGCTCAACTTCATAATCACACCTCTTTATCTTTCTTTCATTTCCATCTGATGATCCAGCTCTTAGACTTATCATGTTAGAGTGGGAGATCTGTTTTCTTTGGTCATTTATTGGGGTTCATGAGGCGAAACCTTGTGTCTCCAGGCTCCACATCATCAACATATCCTAACTTGAATCAGTTCATTTTCCTCCACGTTGTTTTTTTTCCTTATTTTTGGATGATTACCCCCATTCAGTCATTTGACTTAAGCCAAGAAGTCGCACATTTTCCTATCCTCTTCTCTTTCTTAATTCCCTGTGTCACGTTGGTTACCCAGTGCTGGAGATGTTTTGCTCCTAAGGAGCCTCTCAAGTGCTTCCCCTTCTCTGCCCCTTTCTTCCCATCCCTACACAATTCCTTGGTTCACACCTTTATCACCCATCGTACGTATCCCACAGGGACATAACTCCATGTTTCTCAAGTTATATGTGGTGGGTGGTGGGATTTTTTTTAATAGGAGGTGCTAGGTGGGCTCCTTGCCTTGCCCCTACCTCAATTATGGCAGCTTCATTTTAAACTTTTTTTTTTTTTTTTTTTTTTTTTGTACCAGGGATTGAACTCAGGGGCACTCGACCACTGGGCCACAGCCCCAGCCCTTTTTTATTAGAGACAGGGTCTCACTGAGTTGCTAAGTGCCTCTCCATTGCTGAGGCTGGCTTTGAACTCGCGATCCTCCTGCCTCAGCCTCCCAGGTGCTGGGATTACAGGCGTGCGCCACCACGCCCAGCTCATTTTAATTTTTAACATAATAGACCTTTGTGGATTTCATTGATCTCCTTACTGTTCTTCTCTTCTACTGTGCACCTAGCTGTCTGATTGATCTTTTAAAAGCAAATCTAATCATGTTGCTTTATTTTCACGTAAGGCAAGTCATAAACTCCTACCCTACGGGGACCAGGAAGGTGAGTTAAATGGATGGAGTGGACTGTCTGCGGGGAAGTGGGGCATGGAGGAAGTTCCATGGCAAACTGTCTCATCTACAACAGGTGCTGCCTTGATTTCCATGTGGAAATGTGGACCTAGTTTGTCATTTAGTCTGGTTTTTCTAAAGAAGCCAGAAATCCAGATTTTTGTGAGAAATTTTCTGAATTTTAAAATATTGGCTTTTAATTGAGTTTTAGAAATAGAGCCTTAACACTGGGCTGTGGCTCTGGCTCAGTGGTAGAGCACTCGCCTGGAACACATGAGGCACTGGGTTCGATCCTCAGTACCACATAAAAATAAAATAAAGGGCCGGGCGCGGTGGCGCCTGTAATCCCAGCACTTTGGGAGGCTGAGGCAGGAGGATCGTGAGTTCAAAGCCAGCCTCAGCAATGGCGAGGCACTTAGCAACTCAGTGAGACCCTGTCTCTAAATAAAATACAAAAAAGGGCTGGGGATGTGGCCCAGTGGTCAAGTGCCCCTGAGTTCAATCCCTGGTACCAAAAATAAATAAATAAATAAATAAATAAAAAATAAAAAATAAAGGGAAGCTGGGGGTGTGGCTCAGTGGCAGAGTGCTTGCCTAGCATGTGTGAAGCACTGGGTTCAATTCTTAGCACCGCATATAAATGAATAAAAAACAAAGGTCCATCGACAACTAAAAAAATTTAAAAATTTAAAAATAAAATAAAGGTATTGTGTCCACCTACAACTAAAAAAAAAGTACATATTTAAAAAAAAAAAAAAAAGAAATATAAGCCGGGTACAGTGGTGCATGTCTGTAATCCCAGCACTTGGGAGGCTGAGGCAGGAGGATCAGGAGTTTAAAGCCAGCCTCAGCAATGGCGAGGCACTTAGCAACTCAGTGAGACCCTGTCTCTAATAAAATACAAAAAGGGGCTGGGGATGTGGCCCAGTGGTCAAGTGCCCCTGAGTTCAATCCCTGGTACCAAAAAAAACAACAACAACAACAACAACAAAAAAACCCAAAAAACGAAAGAAAGAAAGTAAAGATGGGGCTGGGGTTGTGGCTCAGCGGCAGATCGCTCGCCTCGCATGTGTGCGACCCGGGTTCGATCCTCAGCACCATGTAAACATAAATGCATTGCATTGTGTACAACTAAAGTAAATAAATAAATATTAAAAAAAAAGAAAGAAAGAAAAGAAATAAGACTAAGACTGTTTCTGCTGACCCACTTGGAATTTTTTGAAATGTACTCTTTCTTTTACAAGTGCCCGTCCTTCTTCCCTCTGCCTGCCTCAGAACCTGGCAGTTACAATCTTCAAAATGTTAGCCTTTCCTGGCCCCTAGAGAGGAGGCAGTTCTTACAGAATTTATTTTTTCTTTTTTGCAGTACTGGAGATTGAACACAGGGGCGCTCTACCACTGAGCTACATCCCCAGCCGTTTTTATTTTTCATTTTGAAGCTGAGTGTCTCTAATTGCCCAAGCCAGCTTTGAACTTGTGATCCTCCTGCCTCGGCCTCTGGAGTAGCTGGGATCACAGGTGTGAGCCTCTGGGCCTGCTTCCTGTAGGGCCAGCCCAGTACTCACCACGTTACATCACAGTGCTTTGTGTTTTTATTCCCTGGCTTTGAGCAGAATCATTCTTGGTTATTCTAACATTTGGAAATTAAGACCTATTTTTTAACATACAATGAACTAAATGCTGTATTTGAATCTGTTTGACTCAGTATCATATTGGTCTTCATTAGTCTTCATACCCCCACTTATATTCTTTAATATTCAAAAACCTCCCCCACCCCATGGGAGGATAGGAAGGTAAACATCTTCAGTTTGAATTGACACTCTGTAACACTTTTGTTTATGTTGCTAATTCTTTCCATCAGGGATTAAGTCTGTCCATTATTAATGTGTTTCTTGATTTTATTTCATTATACTTTGTTCTTATTTTTGTCTAGGTTTTATTATGTTACTTCTTTCTTGAGTGTTTTATATCTGTGTTGCTACTCAGCATGGAAATCATTATCTTTAGAAGGCTGTTAATTTTAAAGGTATTTATCTTTTGGCGAATTGTCTTTGTTCTAGTAGTTGTAGATGGCTTGTTTTTTTTTAATCTCAAAATAAAACTATAGCTGCAAAATGATTTCTTTTTTATGCATTTCTATTGTTCTGTGTTACCTACAAAATGTGATTAAAAAGTTTCTTTGGTCTTTCTTCGTCGAATATAAAGTTGATTGTTGGTTTTAAATGAATATTCTTTATTAGAATAAAAGGAATAACATCTATTCTTATTTGTTGGAAGCTAAAAGCTTGATAAGATGAATTGGTATCTTTTGATATAATCATATTTTATCACTTAAATCCCTAATATGATTTGAGTATATGAAAAGCTTTCATAATATTAAAATATGCTTAAATTCCTGAGATAAACTCTACCTGATTATGGCATATGTTCTTTTAACGTATTTTTCCCCGTCTTTGGTATACGTTTATACATTCATAAATAAAATTCATTTATATTTTATGTGTGTATGTAATTTTCTTTTTTTTACATTTATGTGGTTAAAGCATGAGTTTTATTCTAACTACTGTGTAGTATTTTTGTAAATTGATTTGAAATATTTTTAAAAAATTAGTCTTGTATTTTTAAATTACTCTCTCTGTTATTAGTAGAGAATATTCTTCCAAAAGAGTTTTTTCTAAAAATACGATAATATTTAATTGTGGAAGTTTTAAGAGAATATAGGAATATATTAAGAAGGAATTAATAAGGCAGGCACAGTGGCACACTCCTGTAATCTCAGCGACTTGGGAGGCTGAGGCAGGAGGAGCACAAGTTTGAGGCCAACCTAGGTAACTTAGTGAGACTGTCTCAAAATAAAAATAAAAAGGCCGGGCGCGGTGGTGCACGCCTGTAATCCTAGCACTTGGGAGGCTGAGGCAGGAGGATCGTGAGTTCAAAGCCAGCCTCAGCAATGGCGAGGCACTTAGCAACTCAGTGAGACCCTGTCTCTAATAAAATACAAAAAAAGGGCTGGGGATGTGGCCCAGTGGTCGAGTGCCCCTGAGTTCAAGTCCCCAGTACCAAAAAAATTAAAAATTAAAAAATAAAAAGGGCAGAGATGAAAGGGCTGGAGATGTAGCTCAGTGGTAGAGTGGCCCTGGGTTCAGTACACTCTAAACTTTTTTTTTTTTTTTTAAAGAAGGAATTCATAATCACCCATTAATACCAATGTATAAAGACAGGCACTTAATTTGTTAGTTTAGTCTTTTTCATGCATACAGTCTTAGTAACAACAACAAAACCAAACAGGGCATCCAAAATAAGGTAACAGATGCCGGGCATGGTGGCGCAGGCCTGTAATCCCAGTGGCACAGGAGACTGAAGCAGGAGGCCCATGAGTTCAAAGTCAGCCTCAGCAATTTAGCAAGAACTTGTCTCTAAATAAAATATAAAATGGGCTGAGGATATAGCTTAGTGGTTAAGTGCCCCTGGGTTCAATCCCCAGTATCAAAATAATAATAAGGTAACAAATAGAACTAAACATACTGCTGTGGTTTGAGTTTGTCCCTCTAGAGTTTGTGTGTTGAAAACTTGGTCCCAAGGTGGTGGTGTGTGACCTTTAGGAGGTAGGGCCTGGCGGGAGGTCCTTAGATCAGCTGGGGCATGCCTTTGGACGTGGGACTCCAGTTGCTCTTTGGCTTCTTTTCTGGTCAACATAATCTCTTCCTTTTGCATGTACTCCTGTGGCCATGATGCCATCAGCCATGAGGTCTACCAGATCCAAGCTAATACTGGCACCATGGCCTTGAACCTCCAGAACTCTGAGCTATATAAACTTCTCTTCTTCTTCTTCTTCTTTTTTTTTTTTAATATTTATTTATTTGCTTTAGTTGTACACAATGCAATGCATTTATGTTTAAAGAATCTGTGTCACCTGTTGTGCTGAGGATTGAACCCGGGCCGCCTACGTGCTAGGCGAGCGCTCTACTGCTGAGCCACAACCCCAGCCCTAAACTTCTCTTCTTTATAAAGCAGCCCATATTCAGGTGTTTCATTAGAGTAATGGAAAATTGACTAATGCATCTACCAATTATGTAAGTGTACATATTTAAAACTTTACTATCAGTTGGATTAGACAATGAGACTGAACAATGTCCTAGTTATGCACTTTATCAAACAGTATTTAATTGCAACCTATAGAAAGTATTCCAGTTTAAGAAAGTAAAGGAATTTGGCCAGGCCCAGTAATGCATGGCTGTAGTCCCAGCTGCACAGGAGATTGAAGTGTGAGGATCACTTGAGTCCAAGATTTCAAGATCAGCCTGGGCAACATTGTGAGACCCTGTCTCCAAAACAAAACAGGAAAGTAAAGGAATTTATTAAGAGTATGGGATAGGGCTGGGGTTGTGGCTCAGCGGTAGAGCGCTCGCTTCGCACGTGCGCAGCCCAGGTTCGATCCTCAGCACCACGTAAACATAAATGCATTGCATTGTGTACAACTAAAGCAAAAAAAAAAAAAAAAAAAAACCAGGGATAGTTCACAGGCTCTGAAGGAACTGCAGAAGAAAGTTTGGAGATGGTGCCACCAGGAACCACACCCTAAATTGTGCCTGAGAACTGGTCCATTAACACATCGCTGCTCCCCCACCTCCCCCAGGCATGAGATGCTGCGGCTGTCACCACCACCACAGTAGTGCTGGGTCTCCAAAACTGAACTGATGCCACCCACCATCCAGATGGATTCTGTGCAGACTTTGTTTCTCTGGGTTACCAGCTTCTGATTCAAAGTGAAACATAGAGTACAGCCTCAGGGGGAAGAATCTGTCACCTGTTGTTGCTCCAGCTGCAGAGAGGGATGGGAGTGCGAGTGTCTGAATTTGCGGCTTCTATAGCAAGAGATGATGAGCTCTTATCCAACACATGAGGAGGATTTAGGACAGGTGCATTCTGCATTCCTCTACTTTAGCATCCCAATGTCATGCACATTTCCCCATTCTTACTTTTAAAAGGGATGGGGGCCACATGGGAGGCTGAAACAGAAGGATCCCAAAGTTCAAGGCCAGCCTCAGCAACTCAACAAGGCCCCCTAAGCAATGTAGGAAGACCCTGTTTCAAAAGAAAATATAAGGGAGGGGGGGGGCAAGTGGGGGCCGGGGATGTGACTCAGTGGTAAAGCATCCCTGGGTTTAATCCCCAGTAACAAAAATAAAAGGAGGTGGAAGATTTTCTAAACATTCTTAAAATATTTGTTAATGGGGTAAAGAAAAAGTTTCATCCTCAATGTGACATCAGATATACATAAGAATAGTTGAATAGAAAAATATTAATAGTGTTCACTTCTGGATAGTATTTCAGCTTAGTTTTGGGGACCTAGCACTACCATGGTGGGGGGGTGACAGTCATAGCATCTTGTGCCTGGGGTGGCAGCGGTATCTTGGTGGACCAGTTCTCAACTTTAGACCCTTCTGAACTTTCCAGATTTCCTACAGTAAGCATGCACTTTGTTAATGAGGGGGGAAAAAAAAAAAAACATTCAAAACTCAATAAAAATGCTCAAAACAAGAACAGCCATAGCCAGGCGCGGTGGCGCACGCCTGTAATCCCAGCACTTTGGGAGGCTGAGACAGGAGGATCGCGAGTTCAAAGCCAGCCTCAGCAATGGCGAGGCACTTAGCAACTCAGTGAGACCCTGTCTCTAATAAAATACAAAAAAGGGCTGGGCACGTGGCCCAGTGGTCGAGTGCCCCTGAGTTCAATCCCCGGTACCACAAAAAAAAAAAAAAAAAAAAAAAAAAAAAAAAAGAACAGTCAAATCTGGCTGCTGTTGTGGCTCAGCAGTAGAGCGCTCACCTAGCATGTGCGCAGCCCTGGGTTCAATCCTCAGCACCACGTAAAAGTAAATAAATAAAATAAAGGTATTGTGTCCAACTACAACTAAAAAAAAATATTAAACAAACAAAAACCAGCCAAATCATGTCTTCTTAGCATTCTTCCCCCCACCCCCACCACCTGGTGCTGGGAATTGAACACAAGGCCTTGGGCACGCTGTGCAAATGCTCTGCACCCAACAACGCCCTCAGGTCCAAGGCGGATCATCTGTATGTGTTCTACCTTCTGGAACATCTTGGATTCAACTACCACGCTAAACCCCATCTGCTCACAGCTTCGCTCACCTGCCAACCCCTCCTCCTAGTTTTTGCCTCTGTCTGTGTTTACCAGATGCTCTCCTAAGAACCTTCAGGTAGAATTTGCTGGTAGCTATATTCAAGAAATCCCAGATGAGAAGTAACTAGCCAGGATAAGCTAAGCTGTCTCACGACACAATCCTCCTTACTCGCTCCTGATGCTGTACCCCTGATCTGGGTCCTTCGTTCCTAACTTTTGATAACTTTTATTCCAGCTGGTAGCTACTCTTCTTTTTTTTTTTTTTTTTTTTTTTGTGTGTACCGGGGATTGAACTCAGGGGCACTTAACCACTGGGCCACATCCCCAGCCCTTTTTTGTATTTTTTTATTAGAGACAGGGTCTCACTGAGTTGCTAAGTGCCTCGCCATTGCTGAGGCTGGCTTTGAACTCGCGATCCTCCTGCCTCAGCCTCCCAAAGTGCTGGGATTACAGGCGTGCGCCACCGCGCCCGGCTAGGTAGCTACTCTTCTATCAGTCATTTTTCCTGTTATCCTTGACTTTGTGGATCAAACTCTTGCTTCTTTCCCACAGCGATCCTGTTATCCTCCTCTGCTCAGCCCCTATTGTATCATCAATGACAGCCTCTTTAGTTGCCCACACCGGAAGCCCACTCAGGTGCCTGCCCATCTGAAGACTGAGCCAGCCCTGTTCTGCACGTCCCCATTTGTTAATTCAATCGGGTGTTGTGAAGTCAGCAGACAAGCAGACCAGCTGATGGTTGTCACTGAAAGGACAGCTTATTAGAGTTCCCTAGAAGAGGGGGCCATGCCAGGCCAGGCAGGGCTACCTGTGATGCTGGCAGGTAAATGGCAGGAGGTGGGAGGTGGGGTGGGACGGTGGGAATGGTGAGGCAGGGTAAGCAGGCCAAGCGGGTTTAGGATTGGCTAGTTAGAAGAGCTGGAGCAGGCTCGGGTGCAGGGGCTGCTCCTAGTTGTCTGTTCCTAGCCTTGCAAGGATCAGGGCAGAACAGCGTCCTGCCCTGCAAGAGCGAAGGGAAGGCTGGATGGGGGAGGGGCAGACGCTCTGGACTGGTTGATTTGCATATGAAAGGCTCACTCATTTTCTGTCTCCAGGAATCTCCTAATTCCGGGAGGGACAGTCCCTCTCTAGTCACAAAGGTGTCAAAACCTCCGATACAGAAACTGGAACATGTGGTTAATACCATGTTTTTTTTTTTTTTTTTTTTTTTTTTTTGGGTAAACACACCAGCCCGTCCTGGGACAGGCCTTAATTAGCACTGGCTATTGCTCAGATCCAAAACCCCAGTGGGCTGGATCTCTGGGCTCTAGATTTGCTGTCTGGTCATCCTTTTGTACGAGGCACCTTCAATGGCATTTTGATTACAAAAATATCTCAATACCCTGCTCAATGTCTACAGCCTTTGCTGTGTCACTTTGCAGCTCCTCTTATGGAAAGATGGAGGCCGTGTGACCTGTTTTGACAAATGGAATGCAGGGTAAGTGAAGGTAGGCCAGATCTAAGCCTCTTGGGGAGCCCTCCCCCATTTCCATTCATTCTCTTGAACCCCATTTAAAAGCCTCCCAAGTGCTGGGATTACAGGCGTGCGCCACCATGCCTGGCCTCTTGAATCCCATTTTAAGAAGCCCAGGCTGGCCTGTTCCCATGAGGAAAGTCCTGGCTGAGGGCATCCTATGGCAGCCTCTTGCTTGCTGTCCCTCACTCAAACACTTCAAGAGCTCAGCAGGGTCACCTCCTCCACCTGCAATTGACCATTAGTCCATGAGTGAGCTCCTCTGAGACCAACAGAACTGCCCAGCTGACCTGCAGATTTATGAGCAATGATAAATTTTGAGGGAAAGATGGCCAGTGTCTCCTTGGAGGGTTCTTCTGCCCAGAGGAATCCAGGCCACCCTAAATAGCCACTCTAAATCTTAATATCTCAAATAATTAACAAAAAATAAAACACAAACACTCAGAAATATATTTACAAAAGTGAAGCCCCTGATAGATCTAGTCCAGATGGGTTCTTGAACTAGACAAAGACAAAATGGCTCTGGTGGTTTATTTAAGGGGGTATATCAAAGGTAGGGGTAAGGGTTCAAGGATGGAGTCTTGCTTTGTGATGTCTTGCAGTCAGGTTGATTGACATCTTGGCAGGTCACACCCATCTCAGGTGCTGTGTGGGATCTTAGGCAGAGCTTGAGGGGGAGGTTCACCTGCATCAGGTGATCAATCCCTGAGGGGTGCTACAGGGAGTTCCAAATTCCAGACCTATCCCTCAGGAGGCTACTATGTACAATAGTCCACACAGAGCCCATGGAAGGCTGGTGACAGATAAATGCTGATTTAAGCCACCAGGATTGGGGATTGGTTTGTTGTGCAGCAGAAGCTGACTGATACAATACCTACCTCATTTACACATGAGAATGCACTCAATATGATAGGTACTGTTATTAGCATTATCCTCATTTTATAAATAAGAAAATGGTGGAGGCACGGGGTACTTAACATAGAAAGTCACGTGCCTTGTGAGTGGTAGAAGTGGGCTTTGAAATCTAACTCTGGGCCTGCTTTCTTTACTACCACCTCTGCCATTCCTCTATTGCAGGGAGACCTGAGGTCCAGGAACCTTCAACAGGCTCCGATTCCATTTTTTTACCTGATAACTCTATGTCAAATACACAGTCTCCAAATAAGATTCTGTTAGCCTCATTACTCATCTGACCCAGGTTATGGGGCCTTGTGGAGATTTTCATACTCCTTTTTCAGAGAACAAGTCAGTTAAGTACCCATTAATTATTTTCTGGGGTAATATTTTGAGACAATATAAAAGTCCTGTTACTCTCTAAACTTTAATCTATTTATTTTAGCATCTATTGATGATTCCTGTCAGAATCACTTATAGTGATGGCTGCCAAGGGGTAATTTTCTAATTCCCTTATTTATTATACTTTTATTGGCTGGCTTCCTACTGTGAGAGAAGAGTTTTCTCTTATTTATTTACTTGCTAGGCAAGTGCTCTACCACTGAGCTACGTCCCCAGCTCTGTCTTTATTTATTGTGGTGCACAAATTGTTTCTTATTTGTCCAGTGGGAGCCCATTCAAGCTAGCTTCTCTGTCCTTTTGACATGTCCTCATCATTCTTTGGGTATTTCTTTACTTTGTAAGGCTCATTTATGCTTTCTCTGCTTAAGCCCTGGAAGCTACTGTTTTTTAAAAACATCAACAACTTCCACCCTTTCTCCACCTTGTTGATTTTTTTAGCAGAAACATCAATCTATTTATCTGTTTATTTATTTATCTATTATTTTGGTGCTGGGGGGTTGAACCCAGGGCCTCCTGCACACTAAGCATGCACTCTACCACTGAGTTATACCCCCCAGCTGAATAACATTTAAAATCAAGATCTGCGCAGGGCGCGGTGGCGCACGCCTGTAATCCCAGCGTTTGGGAGGCTGAGGCAGGAGGATCGCGAGTTCAAAGCCAGCCTCAGCAATGGCGAGGCACTTAGCAACTCAGTGAGACCCTGTCTCTAAATAAAACATACAAAAAAGGTCTGGGGATGTGACCCAATGGTCGAGTGCCCCTGAGTTCAATCCCCAGTACCACCAAAAAAAAAAAAAAAAAAAAAAAAAAAGATAAGTACTTAACAAAAATGGATGTTCAGCAAAATATCCTCACCCACCTCTCATCTTCCCATCTTGTTCTCACCCACCCCTTGTAGGTAGCTGTGTTCCTTTGCGAGGGCCGCTGTAACAAGCACTGCCGCAGTTGTGGAGGCTGGAAGTCCAAGATCAAGGTGTGGGCAGGCCTCTCTGCTGAGCTTGCAGACGACTGTCTACTTCCTGTGTCCTCACGTGGTCTTTCCTCCATGCGCACACATCCCTGGAGTCTCTTCTTCATCTTATAAGGACACTAATCATACTGGATTAGGGACTCATGTGTCCTCATTGAGCCTTAATTACTATCTCCAAAATAGTCACACTGGGAGTTAGGGCTTCAGTACATGAATTCTCAGGGACCTAATTTTGTCCATAACTGTAGAACCAATCATCTCAAAAGTCTCTGTTTTAGTTTGCTGTAGGGTTTTTGTTGTTGTTGGTGGTGGTGGTTGGTGAAGACTGAACCCAGGTGTGCCTTACCACTGAGCTATATTCCTAGCTTTTTTCAATTTTTATTTTGAGACAGGGTCATACTAAGTTGCTGAGGTTGGCCTCAAACTTGACATCCTTCTGCCTCACCCTCCCTAGTTGTTGGGATTACAAATGTGTGCCACCACCCCTGGCAAATTTCCTATAGTTTTTGTTTGTTTGTTTAGATAGATACAGATAATATTATATACATACATGTATATAATACATAATATATATGTAAATATATATGTCTATATATTTAAAGTCTTATTTTCCTTCTTTCTTATATAAAATATAAAATAACAAAAGAAAACAGTTTCCCCTTATTGGTTCTAAGATCCCTAGTGGATGCCTAAAATTTTAGTTAGCACCAAACTCTATAATACAGTTTTTCCTATGTGCCCTGCAGCATTGCCATCTAGAATCAATCTGTCCTTCCATGATTTATACCCTGCAGCCTCCTTTGCATTTCTATTCTTGAGCACTGAGACCATTATTAAGTAAAATATGGGTGACTTGAACACAAGCACTGTGATACACCATGATTGTCAGTCTGATAATCAACATGGTGACTAATAGGTGGGTAGCATATACAGTGTGGATATGCTGGACAAAGAGATGATTCACAGGCTGGGACAGTGCAAGATTTCATCACACTACTCAGAATGGCATGTGATTTAAAACGTACAATTTGTTTCTTTCTGGAATTTTCCATTTAATATTTTCAGGCTGCAGTTGACTATAAGTAACTGAAACCCCAGAAAGCAAAACCATGAATAAGGGTGTCTGTAGTCTACCCTTTTGTACTTCACTTGTTTTCACTTAACAATTTATCCTGAAAATCACTCTACATGAATTCATAGTTAACTAAAACTCTCAGTACTGGTGAATATTTAGGGAAATGACTACTTTTCATATGGTACTTGTCAAAGTGTATTAGTAAATTCTTTTCAGCTGGCTATCGATTTAAGATCTTTGGAATTCAAGGGATCAGATCAAATTTTGTTGGAACTATGAGTTCTCGAAAAACCTTTTTGTGGGTTGTGTGTATTTTCACTCATTACTCTGGTTAGGGCAAACTTAGTAATGACCAAGGAAAACTCACTTCCATGGCACAGCACAAGTTTAGTACTTTTACCTATAAAGTTAGTTAGTGGATGGAAGGGAATATAGTCTAATGTAATGGGCACTGGACTGGGAGTTTGAGTTGAGGTTCTGCCTTCAATTTGTTGTATAACTTCTGATGGTTCATGTAGTCTCTGTGAGTCATTTTATCAGGTGTGAAATTGAATTGATTCCACCTGCTCTTAGAAGTCTAGGCTATTTTAAGATTGTGCAGGGAATGAATGGTCTAAGACAAAAGCAGAGATAGCATGTTGTATTTTATATATATAATTATAATACAATCAAATGTCCTGAGAAAGGAAGATAAATATTTGCCTAAGAGGGCTGGGGCTATGGCTCAGCGGTAGAGTGCTCGTCTCACATGTGTGAGGTCCTGGGTTTGATCCTCAGCACCACATAAATAAAATAAAGGTGTTGTGTCCACCTACCACTAAAAAAAAAAAAAAAAAAAAATTTGCATAAGAAAACTGTGTGGGGTAAAGAGATGCAGCAATATTACCATTTGAAAAAGCCAAAGACTTTTAGAGCCAGCCTGGGGAATGTGGAGAGGATATGCTGGGACAGAAGAAATGTTGACTAATATCAGAGCCAGGAGTATTGGCAAGAAGGTAAGCTCATTATGTAAAGGAGGAGGGAGAAGCAGATGAAGGGAAAATGATGACACTTTGAATATACCCTGATAATAGGAAACTGATTGTCAATATTTATGAAAATGCATCTTCATGGATGGGAAATCTATGAATATGTAAAATCACATAGAATAGAAATAGTTTTTATATTTAGAAAGCCCATGAGAAGCAAATTAAATAATAATGGGAATGGAAGTGCTGAAATTACTTTGGACTGACAATCCTTAGAGTTGATACTGGAATATAGAAATGAGTCATAGTGCAATTAGGAAAGCTGTGATGGGAATAGTTCAGCTGTCTAGCTGAGGAAAACCAATGCAGGTGCTGAGGACTGCTCCCCTCTATTCTGATAATCTCAACAGCCTCAGGCAAGAAACAATTAGAGCCAGGGTAATGGTGCACACCTGTAATTCCAGCTACTTGGGAGGCTGAAGCCAGCCTAGGCAACTGAATGAGACCCCATCTCAAAAGAAAATAAAAAGGGTGTAGCTCAGTGATAGAGCACTTGCCTAGCATGCTCAGGGCCCTGGGTTTGATCCCCAGGACTCCCATTCCTGCACATACAAAGAAACAATTTTAGAGAATTAGGATGGTGCCGGGCGCGTGGTGGCGCACGCCTGTAATCCCAGTACTCAGGAGGCTGAAGCAGGAGGATCGTGAGTTCAAAGCCAGCCTCAGCAATGGTTCAAAGCCAGCCTTAGCAATGGCGAGGCATTTAGCACTTAGCAACTCAGTGAGGCCCTGTCTCTAATAAAAAAATACAAAAAAAGGGCTGGGGATGTGGCCCGGTGGTTAAGTGCCCCTGAGTTCAATCCCTAGTACAAAAAAAAAAAAAAAAAAAAAAAAAAAAAAAAAAAAAAAAAAAAAAAAAAGATGGTGTATTTGTTAAAAACTTGTGGATCTATATGATTTTTTAAAAAATCTACTTACATGTATTGTTTTGATAACACAATAAGAGAATTTAAAAATGACATAATATTTGAAAAATAAAACAGAATAAATTCTGGTGGGGCTGGCAGTCACTGTTTCTGAGCTGGTGAGCTGGACATTCACAAATAGCACACAAATTTATCTCAGCCTGACCAATCTGATAGCTAACTGATTACTGGTAGAACTTCTCAGTTGCAAGACTCTTTTTTTTTTGTTGTTGTTGTTGTTGTCGGTACCAGGGATTGAACTCAGGGGCACTCGACCACTGGGTCACATCCCCAGCCCTTTTATGTATTTTATTAGAGACAGGGTCTCACTGAATTGCTAAGTGCCTCGCCATTGTTGAGGCTGGCTTTGAACTTGTGATCCTCCTGCCTCAGCCTTACTAGTGCTGGGATTACAGGCATGTGCCACTGCACCAGGCTAGTTGCAAGACTCTTGTTCAAGTAGGTTGCACAAGAAGCCAGCTAATGTAATAATTAGCTACATTATTTAGGAAACTCCGTCTTTTCTTACAAAGAACTAAAAACATTTTCCTTAAAAACATTTGCCTCACCAAATGTCTTCACCAAAGTGAAGACAATTGTTAAGCTTTGCTTCTTGGTTCATATTTTATTTAATTTAAAAATATTTATAAATAAAGATACTAACATAATTAATGTGTCATTGAGAAGACAAATACATTAATGATTTTGCTTTTGTTTTACTTTTTATTTTTTTTTTCTTCTTTTTTGGTGGTGGGCATCAAACCCAGGGCCTTGTGTATACTACACAAGCACTCTATCACTGAGCTATGCCCCTGGCACTGTTAAAAATTTTTTAAATATCAAGGTAGGGTTGGGGTTGTGGCTCAGTGGTAGAGTGCTCACCTAGCACATGTGTGGCCCGGGTTTGATCCTCAGCACCACGTAAAAATAAACGCATTGTGTACAACTAAAAGCAAATAAATAAATATTTTTTAAAAAAAAGATGTCCAAGTATTCAAATTAAAAAAAAAATCAAGGTAATTCATGAATTGAGGGTTTTTAACTTGGTTGAGGCTCTAAAGATAAATGTACTTTTTTTTTTTTTTTAAGTTATTGGGGATTGAACCCAAGGCCTCATGAATGCTAGGTAAGCGTTCCATAACTGAACTACATCTACAGCCCTTTTTATTTTTCATTCTGAGACCGGGTCTTACTTAGTGACAATAGCCCAACTTTGAACTTGAGATCTTCCTGCCTTAGCCTCCTGAATAGCTGGTATTACAGGCATGTACCCCTTTAAGCTAATTTACATTTTCTGAGCTTGTCTGTAAGGTCTGATGAATGATTTGAAAATGCAAGGTTTTTTTTTTGTTTTTGTTTTTTTTTTATGCTGGGACAGTCAAAAATACTAACTATGGCGCATGCTCCCAGGGGAGGCAGGCAGTTGCGAGTTCAAAGCCAGCCTCACAATGGCGAGGCACTTAGCAACTCAGTGAACCCTGTCTCTACAAAAAAACTGAAAAGTGTCCAAAAAACCAATTAAAAAACAAAAACAAACAAACAAAAAATACAAAAATCAGAGGAGAAACAAAAAAAATTAAACATCAAAAATCACAGGAGTAAAAGAAAAAAGAACAAGAAAAAAGTCAGGAAAGTGCTGGGGGTGTGCCTCCGTGGTACAGTACTTGCCTAGCACGCACAAAGCTCCAGCACAAAGCTCCAGACACACACACACACACACACACACACACACACACAAAATCTGGAGAAAAAGAATTATTTAAAGAATAATGAGGAAAAAGGAAAACTAGCCTAAAAGCAGAAATCATAGCACAAAGAGAGCAAAACCTGAACCAATTGTAGAAATACAAATTCCAAGTTGAATTTTAGGGCTGCTTGGGATCTCTTGAAAATACTAGAGGAAAATAGGTTAGAATAAAAACTATTTAAATGCATTTGTAAGTGCTATAGAGATTAATATTTAATTGTTTTATGCTTAATTGTTTAAGGGAAAATGATGTCTAGAACTATCTAATCAAATCTACAGTATAGCCAATCAGTGATACCAAAGACTAATTGAAAAATCAAATTCAAAATACAGAAGGATTAAGTAAGAGGATTATATAATATTACCAGAAAAATCATACTGCCCTGACCTAGGCAACAGATAGCTTTGCAAGATAAATTGTTTTCTCTCAGTCATTTCCAGTGTCCATTTTCCTTCCTGCTTTTTGTTTTCAGTAAGTAGTTCTGGACAGAGTCACAAATTGAGTAGCATTTGACACAGTGGTCAAGGCAGCTGTGACACGTTCTGTACCATGAAACAATTCATGTGATTCTTCAATATTTAGATAAGGAGCATTGCACGGAACTTGAGAGGTGCAGGGCATAAATTTTTTGCACACTACATGTGGAATTTGATATGGTTTTGTGTTTTACAAAAGATGTTTTTAAGATTTAATTACGTTTTAAAAAAATTAAACAGGGAGGCTGGGTTGTGGCTCAGCGGCAGAGCGCTCGCCTCGCACATGCGCGGCCCGGGTTCGATCCTCAGCACCACGTAAACATAAATGCATTGCATTTATGTGTGCATTGTGTACAACTAAAGTAAATAAATAAATATTTCAAAAAAAAATTAAACAGGGAGTCTCACATCAGCCCAGGATGTAGAAAATCAAGGACAAACCAGATGATCTACAAAGTCATATTCTTGAGTCTATAAAAGAACTGTGATCACAAGGCCATCAAGTTAACTGAAATCCAAAGAGTGACAGTGCCATGCAGGCAGAGAAGTGACACCAAAGCTCTATCACCTTTAGCAGAGTATGGCGAAAAGAGAAGGCCCCCATACAAAAGAATAAGATAAAATGGGCTAGAATCTTAGTGATTTTTTTGGGGGGGGGGCGGGTACTGGGAATTGAACCCAGGAGTGCTTTACCACTGAGCTACACCCCATCCCATTTTATTTTATTTTATTTTATTTATTTTTTTTTTTGGTACTGGGGATTGAACTCAGGGGCACTCGACCACTGGGCCACATCCCCAGCCCTTTTTTTTTTGTATTTTTTTTTTTTTTTTTTTTTTTATTAGAGACAGGGTCTCACTGAGTTACTAAGTGCCTCACCATTGCTGAGGCTGGCTTTGAACTTGCATGATCCTCCTGCCTCAGCCTCCCAAGTGCTGGGATTACAGGCGTGCGCCACCACGCCCGGCTTAATTTTTTATTTTGAGGCAATGTCTCTCTAAATTGCTGAGGCTATCCTCGAACTTGCCATCCTCCTGCCTCAGCATCCCAAGTTGCTGAGAATACAGGTGCACACTATAGCACCTGGCTCTAACGAATTCCTAAAGGCTAAGTATGGGCTAGCAGTCAATTGTAACAGCTCATAGCAGAGGCAAGCTGAAAGTTGTGTAAGAAACACTAAAACAAATAGACTGCAACAACTGATAGTCTCCCCAGTCCTGAAACATTTGCAAAGACGAGATGCTCCTTATATTACAGACATGCTTATAAACACACACACACTCAAAAAAAAAAAAAAAAAAAAAAAGATGAAAAGAAATGAGAATACCCAGTTGGATAAAGGGCCTGCAGGCTGATAACTCTCATACACTGCTGGAGGAAGAGTACACTGGAAGACTATATTTTAAAGGTCTTTAAAATATATAAGCTATATATGCTATTTGATCAAATAATTCCAGTTGCAGAGATTTATCATGCAATAGTAATAAAATTATTATTAAAATGGTAATTAATAATAATAATATAAATATGAACTTTACCTATCAAGTTTTTGTATCTGTTAGGTCCCTAGCAAGAAGCAAATGGCACACTTACACAGGAAAAGTGGGAACAGTTTAATGAAGGACCATTTATAAAGGTCTGGGCAGGGTTAAAGGAAGCCAGCAAAAGATGGCAGCCAGTGGAAGGAGCTATTCTGGGAGCCCGAGGAAAGTGGCCACAGGAAACAACCCCAGCTGGGTGTGGTGGTCTTCAGTTCAGAGACTCAGTCAACCAGTTTTCAGGGAGGGAGTGGAGGGAATTGGGACCCAGATCCCTCTTTTCTCCCCATCATCAGATTTCTTACTGATGTCTGTCTTGGGCTAAACCCTCAGGAAGCCAGAGGAGAGGAAGCCCAGTGATCAGCCTCCCCAGGCAGACAGCATGGTGCACAAGGGTAGTGGTCGGACCCAGGGCTGACTAAAAGACCTGGCACTGGGCAGGGTGCAGCTCTGTGGTAGAGCACTTGCCTAGCATGTGCAAGGCCCTGGGTTTGATCCCAAGCACTGGAGGGGAAAGAAAAGAAAAAAAAAAAAAAAAAAAAAAAAAGAAAGAAAGAAAAAGAAAAAAGGATACAGCACAATGTTCTAATTATTGCTTAGAATGTTAAATATTAGAAGCCACGTAGGTGCCTATCATTAGGGAATATGCTAAATGACATATGATAGGCTTATATCTTGGTATACAATGCTACCAGTAAAAGGTACATTTTGGAAGTATTAAGGTGAAAGATGTTCATAATATATTGTTGAGTGAAACAAAATTTTTCATACAGTCTGGCTCCATTTTAAAAATCAGTATTTTGTGTGTGAATTTATGCATTTAAAAAGTCTGGGAAGAGCATTCATCAACTTTAATAATACTTCTTCTGAAAGGTGAGATTACAGATAATTTTAATATTTAGAATTTTGCTTCTCTATATCTTATGCTTTTCCTACAATGTGTGATAAAAAATTAAAGTTCTTTTTTTAGAAAAATGAGAAAGATGGCATGATCCCAGATTTATTCAATGAGTTCAGTAGGTGCTATTCTTAACACCAATAAGGAAGGTTTCTTAAGAATCCCATTAGAAGCCAATTTCACTTATGAACATAGTTACAAAATTCTTAAATGAAATTCTAGCAAAGAATTGAGCAATGATAATTATCACTGCACAGTTAGCGAGGTGCTTATTACTACATTGGGTGCACGGTGCACTATAAGTTGCCAGTTTCTCCAGTTCCCCAGGGTGGTGATTGCACTTTTTTTTCATGGTCTAGTGCCACGTTGTCCAATATGGAAACCACTAGCCATATGTGGATATTTAAATTTAAATTAACTAAAATTAAATCACACTAAAAATTCAGTTTCTTGCCAGGCGCGGTGGCGCACGCCTGTAATCCCAGCACTTGGGAGGCCGAGGCAGGAGGATCGCAAGTTCAAAGCCAGCCTCAGCAATGGTGAGGCACTTAGCAACTCAGTGAGACCCTGTCTCTAATAAAATACAAAAAAGGGCTGGGGATGTGACCCAGTGGTCAAGTGCCCCTGAGTTCAATCCCTGGCACCAAAAAAAAAAAAAAAAAAAAAAAAAAAAAAAAAAAAATTCAGTTTCTTAGTTGTCCGAGCCACACTCTGTGCACTGAATAGCCATTTGGGGCTAGTGGCTATTTCATTGAACAGCACAGATTTATAGAGTAAACCCATCATTCTAGAAAGTTCTTCTGGGCCGTATTGGTCCAGAAATTTCTTAATTTTCCCTTTTTAAGTGGTGGATGGATTCCACACAGAGTTGTTCGTGGTAGGTAATTTTATCATCTAGCTTCTCACAATTGTCTTCCAGAGCCTATAAAATTCAGTTTGTATAATATTGAGCAAGATTCACTATTTAAGCCTATTTTATTGTTTGGAGATTGCCATTTCCTAAAGGGCAGAGGTGTGTTCTTCCTCTATTTCTGTCAAGAGCCTTAGTGCACTAAATTTAATAAATGTTTACTGGTGTCAACTAGGTACAGCTTCCCCAGCTCCTTAGAAGGCCAAGCCAATGTTATTATCTGAAGCAGGCTTTTATATTTTCAAGTGATCTCTGGTTGGTGTTCCATAGTGCACGGCAGAGGAATCCAGCATTTCTTGACTTCCTTTGATGTTTGATAAGCTACTCTGTCAGTAGGAGGATGGATAAGTAGATACCAAGGTAGCTTCTTTCTGGGCCTGGAAACAAAGAACAATGGACAACCTCATGCTTCTCTTAAGTTAATTCACTTCCTTTTGGGAGAGGGAGGAGGAGCTGAGAGAAGAGACTGGCCTTGGCGTTGTTTTTGTACTTCCGTTTATTCATTCAACAAACACGGGGCAGTGGGGAGGGAAGAGATGAAAGGGACAATGTCCCTGCACTTGAAGAATTTACAGTCTGGCGGGGGAGCAGACACATGAAGAATTAATTCCGTGTGATGATGACATGACAGAGGTATCTTGGGGACTTGTGGGAACATAGAGGAAGTGCAGCAAGCCCAGCCTTGGTGAGATCAGGGAAGGCTTCCCGGAGGAGTGATACCCAAGACGCCAGGGGACTCAAGACCAGGGGTTTCAATCCTAGGAAGGATGTGCCTCGAGAGATCTGAGCAGTAGAGGAGTTTTCCAGAGAATCAAGGCAGTTAGGCAGATAGATGGCTACTAGCTGGGTTTGGCTTCATTTATTCATGTAATTGATCTGAACTTGTGACAAGATGGAAGAGTGAGGAACTGAGCTAGACTATGATCATTATGCTATTCTGAGCTTGTGCCGGGGTTGAATTTTAGAACATGGTTATATGCGAGCTGGAGTTAGTATCAAGCCAGAGATGGAGAATGATCCTAAAAATAGCTTTCACCAACTGTTGCCATGATTCTGATGTGGGTTTCTGGCTGCCTCAGGAGAGCTGCTGTGGGTTTGGGGCTATGCAGGAGATGACCATGGAGAGCGCAGGCAGAGGGTTGAGCTGGTGGGTCTCCACTGCTTGTGTGATGGGAGGCGGAGTCTTGGAGGAAGAGGCAGTGAGGGAAACTGCAAGGATGGAGAGCCAGCCTGGAACATTCTTTCTTTCTTTTTTTTTTTTTTTTTTTTTTTGTACCGGGGATTGAACCCAGGGGTACTCGACCACTGGGCCACATCCCCAGCCCTTTTTTTTTGTATTTTATTAGAGACAGGGTCTCACTGAGTTGCTAAGTGCCTCGCCATTGCTGAGACTGGCTTTGAACTCGCGATCCTCCTGCCTCAGCCTCCCAAGTGCTGGGATTACAGGCGTGCGCCACCGCGCCCAGCAGCCTGGAACATTCTTACGTGCCGTTGCTGCTACCAAACTGTGTGAGTCCCAGACATCTCCAGCCCAATTCATCGAGGCAAGGATCCTGGTTGACCTTTTGTACCTGTGGTCATGGGCACTCTGAGGCTGTCTCTCCCTCCAGTGGCTTTTATTCTGATAGGCAGAAAGTCCTTCCCAGGGACCAAGGTAAACTGAGGTAGTTATTTGGTTTAGATTGTGGCAGGTCAAGATCTAAACTTGTCCTACTTATTTGCTCTTTTGTCCCCAATATATAGCTTTTCTTCCAGTTAGGCAAGAGCCCTGTCCTGTGGCATGCTTTGTTCATTTCTATCTTCCCGTATTTGTTTTTTTTCTGCAAGGCTCCCTTCTCCTCCTCCTTGCCTTCCTTTAAGCAACGTTGCCCATTGTTTCTGTGGTTTAGGAGCCAGCTTACGCCCTGTGTGTTTGGGGACACCTTCCCTACCTACTAGCCTCATAGCCTACGTCCTGCCATCTAGCACTGAGACTGATGATCTTAAAGAGGGGGAAAACAACTTGAGAAGCCACTGAAGGCCTCTACCTGGATTCATCTGCCTCTTCTCTCCTCTCTGGGAGGATGGCATCGGTGTCCATTTTTAAAAAATATTTATTTACTTTAGTTGTACACAATGCAATGTATTTATGTTTACGTGGTGCTGAGGATCGAACCCGAGCCGCCGCGCACGTGCGAGGGGAGCACTCTGCCGCTGAGCCACAACCCCAGCCCAATTTTTTTTTTTTTTTAATTAAAAAGATGAATAGGGCTGGGGTTGTGGCGGTAGAGCACTTGCCTAGCATGTATAAGGCCCTGGGTTCAATCCTCAGCACGACATAAAAATAAATAAAATAAAGGTATTGTGTCCAACTACAACTAATATGTGTATATATATACTATATATATATATATATATATACACATATGTATGCATATATATATACATATATATATATATTTTAAGATGAATATAGTGGCATCACCCAGAGAAAGAATGCTTATAAGCCCAGTATCCTAATGCAACCATTTTAAGATTGTCACATTTCCTTCCCAGTCATATAGTGTTACATATTAGCTCATAAATCATTTAGTATTAGTTTTTCCCACTTAACAGAACCCAAACCCTTCCTGTGTGTGTTCTCAGTTACTGTACCAGAAATTCAACACTGCCTCTTACTCCACTGTGATTTATCAAGCGCCTCCCTTGACACTAGATAGTGGGCTGTGAACTCCACCTTTTCAGAAGAATTACATGTTGCTTTCACTCAGTTCCACGTCCTGTTAGCTCTGAGAGTGCGCTCTGGTGATGATCTTCTGCATTCTATTCTCTCACTGCCTTTGGACACCTCTTGAAACTAGAAGGATGTTCAGTCTTGTTTGTCCTGACAGCATCTCAACCTTACTGCCTGCCATTCTCTGTGGCCTCCACTGGTTCCCAACCTGCACCTTGCTATTTGTCTCCCACCCGCTTCAATGAAGTGTGGAGGTTCCTTAAAAATTAGAAAACAGAATCACCAGGTGATCTAGCAATGACACTACTGGGTACATATCTGAAGAAAACTAAATCCATATGCCAAATATGGTCCCCTGCAGCACTATTCTCAACAGCCAAGACATGGAGGTGACCTAAGAGACCATCAACAGGTGGATGGATTTATAAACATGGGATTAATAATGTGGGGCTTATAATGGGATACTATTCAGCCATAAAAAGAAGGAAATCGCCGGGCGCGGTGGCGCACGCCTGTAATCCCAGCACTTTGGGAGGCTGAGGCAGGAGGATCACGAGTTCAAAGCCAGCCTCAGCAATGGCGAGGCACTTAGCAACTCAGTGAGACCCTGTCTCTAAATAAAATACAAAAAAGGGCTGGGGATGTGGCCCAGTGGTCTAGTGCCGCTGAGTTCAATCCCCGGTACCAAAAAAAAAAAAAAAAAAAAAGAAGGAAATCCTATCTTTCACGACAACACGGATGAACCTGCAGGATGTAATGTTAAGTGAAATAAGCCAGGCACACAGAGAAAATCGTCAAGTTCAAAGAGGTCTTCTTGGTCCATTTGCCCCTGACATTGACTGCTCCCTTTATTTCAAAACTTTCTTCCCAGGCTTTTGGTGACATCTCATTTGCACGATGCTCTGCTTCCTCTCTGCACGGTTCTCCACCTTTTTCACTGACTCCTCTTCAGATTTTCCAAAAGGAAGGTCCTTCTTGAGGGCCCTTTCCTGGTTCTCTCTTTTTTTTCCTTCTGTCCTCTCTTTCTAGGCACAGTGATGTCTTCTCACATTTTTAGTTAATAACCCCATGCCAATAGCTTTCATATCTGTGTCTTCAGCCTTCTACCCAAATCCTCCAAGCCCCAGCTCATTTTACCACTTCCCTTACAGGTAATCTGATTTTTCTCTCTCGCAGCCTTTAAAATTCTATCCTTATTCTGTATGCTAGGCATTTTTATTATAATGTGTCTTGATGTAGATCTGTTGTAATTTTGTACATTTGGTCACCTATAGGCCTCTTGTTTTTGATTTTCCAATTCATTCTTCATGCTTGGGAAAATTTCTGATATTATTTCATTGAAGAGATTGTGCATTCCTTTGGTTCGAATCTCTGAATCTTCCTCTATTCCAATAAATCTTAAGTTTGGTCTTTTGATGGTATCCCATAATTCTTGGATATTCTTTTTTTTTTTTTAAATATTTCATTCATTTGTTTTAGTTGTACACATGCCTTTTATTTTTATGTGGTGCTGAGGATCGAACCTGGGTCGTGTTCATGCTAGGCGAGTGCTCTACCGCTGAGCCACAACCCCAGCCCTTGGATATTCTGTTCATGGTTTCTTACCATCTTCACTGTGAGGTCAACTTTATTTTCAAAACTGTATATTTTGTCTTCATTGTCTGAGGTCCTGTCTTCCAAGTGATCTAGTCTCCTGGTGATGCTATCTATTGAGTTTTTAAAATGGCTTATTGTTTCTTTCATTTCAAGGATTTCTGTTTTTTTTTTTTTTTTTTCTTCAGAATCTCTATCTCTTTCTTGAGGTAATCTCTTACAACCTGTATTTGCTCTCTTATTTCTTTGTTGGTGTGATCAATGGTCACCTGTATTTGATCTCTTTTTTTTTTCAAATATTTATTTATTTGCTTTTTAGTTGTACACAATGCAATGCATTTATGTTTACGTGGTGCTGAGGATCGAACCCGGGTCGCGCATGTTCTAGGCGAGCACTCTACCGTTGAGCCACAATCCCAGCCCCTGTATTTGATCTCTTATCTCTTTGTTGAAGAGATCAATTTTGGCCTTTATCTGCTAACTTAGGTCGTTCATTAATTTCCAAATCATTTTAATTATGTATATTCAGAACTCCTTCTCTGACATTTCATCTACTCTGATATCTATGGATTCTATTGTTGTAGTGTCTTGGTTTGTTTGGGGCATTTTCCTCCCTTCTTTTTTCATGATGTCTATGTGACTTCCTCTCTTGCAGTATAAATTCGAGGTATTACGGCGTCTGCCCTATTGTCTTATAGTGTCTCTACAGGTAACCAGTATCTCACTTTTTTTTTTTTTTTTGTGGTAAGGGATTGAACTCAGACTCAACCTCAATTTTTTGTATTTTATTTAGAGACAGGGTCTCAGAGTTGCTACCTCAATTGTGAGGCTGGCCTCGCGAAGCCTCCAAAGTGCTGGGATTACAGCCCACCGCGCCCGGCTAGTATCTCAGGGAGAGATTTTATAGCACTCATGTATCCAATGTGTAGCATATATCACTAGTTTTTTTGTCACTATAATCAGAAATGATGAGATCGGGTATCTTCTACCATATAGTCAACAGCTTTGTGTAATGATTTACAGTTTCTAATGGTAGAAGGGGGAACTGAGGGGTTGGCTGAGATGTTTATGAGGTAGGATGTGAGAAAATAGAGGTATTAAAGTATTTGACGAGTGAGAGGGTAATCATAAGAAGTTGGCTGTTAGTAGGAGAAACATAGATAGGCATCCCCATGTAAGACTCCCTGTTAGCTCAACAACAGGATAACTGTTAGCACCTCTAGTAGAGAAACCTCTGGTGCAGCCAGGCCCAAAGGGACTTTGGTGGTATCTTACCAGGTCCTCATTGTTGTCCCTAGATAGAAGCAGCACTATCCCAGTTTTGTGGTGGTTGCAGCCTCAAGCCTATAATTATCCTAATGTTGGGCTGTGCAGCCACGTTTTGGTGAGTAAGGAACCCCAGTGTGGAGTGCCTCTCCAGGTCACGGCCTGCCTCTCTGATCTCCCTGAGAAAGGATTTTTATCAAGAATATATTAAGCGGGGCTGGGGTTGTGGCTCAGCGGCAGAGCGCTCGCCTCGCACGTGTGCGGCCCGGGTTTGATCCTCAGCACCACGTAAACATAAATGTATTGCATTGTGTACAACTAAAGTAAATAAATAAATATTTAAAAAAAAAAGACTATATTAAGGGGCTGGGGTTGTGGCTCAGCGGCAGGGTGCTCGCCTCGCACGTGCGCAGCCCGGTTCCATCCTCAGCACCACGTAAACGTAAATGCATTGCATTGTGTACAACTAAAGTAAATAAATAAATATTAAAAAAAAGAATATATTAAAATACTTACAACTTGGTAATAAGAGGAGAATTAACCCAAACATATAACGGATAAAAGGTATGAATGACTCTTCACCAAAGAGGATACATCAATGGCAAATCAAGACATGAAAAGGTACACAACCTCTCTGGTCATTAGGAAAAATGCAAATGAGACTATAGTGAGCTGTCTCTCCACGGCTACTCCAATGGTTTGATTAAAAAGACCAACAAAATCTTTTTTTTTTTTTTTTTAAAGTATTTATTTATTTATTTGCTTTAGTTGTACACAATGCATTTTATGTTTACGTGGTGCTGAGGATCGAACCCGGGCCGCGCACGTGCTAGGCGAGCGCTCTAAGCCACAATCCCAGCCCCCAACAAAATCTTTGGTTAACCAGGACACAGAACAATTAGGACCTTCATACAATGCTAGTGGAAATGCAAAATACAACTCACGTTGGAAGATAGTTTGGCAGTTTCTTATAAGTTAAATATACAGTTACCACGCAACCCTGCAATTTGACTCCTAGGTATTCACCCAGGAGAAATGAAAACATTCACACAAAGCCTGGAAACAGTTTTAGCAGCATTACTCATAATAGCCAAAAACCTGAAAACTTAAATGTCTATAACTGGAAGAGAATAAACAATTTTTTAAAATCTATTCATTGAAATACTACTAAGCAATAGAAAGGAACACAGGAACAATACATGAAACAACTTGCATGAACCTGAGACATTATGCTAACTAAAGGAAACCAGACTCAAAAGGCTACACACTGCATGATTCTGTTTATATGAAATTCTGGAAATAGTAAAGCAGCAGAAAAAGAAATCAGATCAGTGGTTATCAGGAATGGGGACCGGGAAGAGACAAGGGATAGATGGCAAGCTGGTACAAAGGAACTTATGTGTGCGTCATTGGGGATTCAACCCTGGGGCCTTGCACATGCTAGATAAGCACTCTACCACTGAATTACATTCCCAGACTTTTTATTTTTTAATTTTGAAATAGGGCCTTGCTAGGTCGCTGAGGCTGGCTTTGAACTTGTAACCCTCCTGCCTCAGCTCCCTGGGTAGCTGGGATTACAGGCGTGAACCACAATGTCTGACATAGTAAAAGGAGTGGGGGGAGGAGGGAAAGAGAGACAAGACGGGTGCTTAGAGAGGGGTGTAAGAGAAAAGAGGGAAGATGAGTCAGAATGAGAAGGCCTTAACTCTGCGGCCAGAATCTGGACCTAATTGGGAGGCAACTTTCATGTATCCATTCAGTGAAATACTACTAAGCAATAGGAAGGAACTTTTTAGGGCAATGGAAATATTTCATATCTTAAGTGTGGCAGTGATTATAAGATTTTATGGATTTGTCAAACTCATTGACTATTTTAACAAGGTGAATTTCTCTTAGCTTAACAACAGGATAACTGTTAGCTTGAAAAAGAAAGGAGAGAGAAACAGAGAGGAAGAGCATATGTATTTTAAGTGGACTTGCAGGGCCAAATTTTGATAGATAAGGCCAAATTGTCTTCCAAAGTGGCTACACCAATTTACACTGCAACCAGTAGAATTTGAAAGTGGCTGTCTTCCCATGCTTTTGCACAATGGATATAATAAATTTTTTTTTTTTTTTTTTTTTTTTTTTGGTATCGGGGATCAAACTCAGGGGCACTCAACCACTGGGTCACATCCCCAGCCCTTTTTTTTTTTTTTTTTTTTTGTGGTACCGGGGACTGAACTCAGGGGCACTCGACCACTGGCTCACATCCTCAGCCCTTTTTTGTATTTTATTTAGAGACAGGGTCTCACTGAGTTGCTAAGTGCCTCGCCATTGCTGAGGCTGGCTTTGAACTCGCGATCCTCCTGCCTCAGCCTCCCAAAGTTCTGGGATTACAGGCGTGCGTCACCGCGCCCGGCTTTTTTTGTATTTTTATTAGATACAGGATCTCACTGAGTTGCTAAGTGCCTCGCCATGAGTTGCTAAGTGCCTCGCCACTTCTGAGGCTGGCTTTGAACTCGTGATCCTCCTGCCTCAGCCTCCCAAGTGCTGGTATTACAGGCGTGCACCACCGTGCCTGGCTGATAATAATCAAATTTTTAAAAGCTTTGTCTGTCTGACGGTGGGAAATGTTAGGATCCTTGATACTTCATGCATGTGGTGCTAAGATCTTGTTCCAGTTGGTCTCCCCACTTAGGCTTTTCTCTCTCTAAACCATCTTATATATTGTTAATACAGTAATCTTTGTTGTGCTTAGTTCTAATATTATCTCAAAAAGATCTTGACTGACGCTTCATTGCCTACAAATTAGGTCCAGACTCTGGCTGCAGAGTTAAGGCCTCTTCTCTCCTACACCCCTCTAAGCACCTGTTTTGTCTGTCTGTCTGTTTCTCTCTTTTTGTACGACTGAGCTATACCCGCAGCCCATTTTAGTTTTTATTTTGAGACAGGACTTCACTAAATTGCTGAGGCTGAACTTGAACTTGCAATCCTCCCGCCTAGGCCTCCCCAGTTGCTGGGATTACAGGTGCACCACTGTTTTTTATCTCTGGACTGATTCAAATTTATAAGCTTAATAGTTTGTATATGTGCTTGCACATCAGAACGCTGCAGAGCTTTCTACAGAAAGGATTGCCTGCAGAGATTTGCATTTAATCATTCAGAGGTATGGCCTGGGTTGGGAGGTACTTTGCTTTGTTTTGTTTTTTTGGAGACCAGGTGATTATAACATGCATCCAGGGGGGTGTGACCGACTAACCTTTCCAGCTACTCTGACAAACTAGTTAGAAAAATCTCACACGTTCCTGCCTTTATGTCTTTGTTCAGGCTGTCCATCCTTCCACCTGGCATACCTGTCCAGTCCTCTATAGCCTCCAAATCCACCTCATCCCTTGAGGACCCCCTGAAGCCCGGTTCCTTTATAATTTCACAATGAAGCTTTCCTTGATCCCCCTACAAACACCTTTGCCTCCCTTTGATCTTTTTTTTTTTTTTAAATATTTATTTATTTACTTTAGTTGTACACAATGCAATGCATTTATGTTTACGTGGTGCTGAGGATCGAACCCGGGCCGCGCACGTGCGAGGCGAGTGCTCTGCCGCTGAGCCACAACCCCAGCCCCCCCCCTTTATTTTTTTTTTTTTTTAACCAGAGATTGAACCCAGGGGTGCTTAACCACTGACCTTAACCACCCCAGCCCTTTTTTGTATTTTATTTAGAGACAGGGTCCCACCAAGTTGCTTAGGGCCTTGCTAAGTTGCTGAAGCTGGCTTTGAACTTGTGATCCTCCTGCCTCAGCCTCCCAAGCATGAGAGGCACACCTGGAATTACAGGTGTGCCCCACTGCACCTGGCCCCTTTGATCAGTTTTATAATTTTTTCCTCTGGACATTTATCATGTTCTGCTTTGCCATAATTTTTTATTTACTTTTTTTTCCCCATCAGATTATTAAGTTCTTTGAAACAACTGTAGCTAATTAATCTGACTCATCACTTAGCACTTTTATGGGACATTTGTTCAATAGGAGCTCAGTAAATGGTTTTTGGATATTTATTTGCCTTTTCATTTTGTACAGTTGCTTTTCCTGCCTGGAGCCCTCTTCTCCAGTTGTCCCCACTGGGCCAGTGTACCGTACTGAGTGATCATCCTGACTGCTCTAGTGAACACGGTATCACTGCCCCCACCACACTCCTTTCCCCCTTTATTAGTTCCTGAACAGCCGTCACCAGCTGTGCATTTGTGACTTACATACCACATGTCTCTCTTGCCAGAACATAAGAGAGGCCTCCCTTTTGTTTGCTGTTGTACTCCCAGAGCCCACTACAGTGCCTGGCATGTACTAAGTGCTCAAGAAAAATTCATGGAACTTAGCGAATTAACTTTATGGACATTTGTCTTACTTTGAGTAATTCTCATAGTTAGCTGAGGTAGGCATTTCAAGCTCATCATCAGATAAGAAAGATAAAATTTTGAGAATAGGGCTAAGCTTTGGCCCAAGTCCACAAACTTTCATGAGATAGATCAGAGTACAGAACTGGGAGTCCAGGTTCCTCTTCCGGGGCTCTCAGCCTTCCTCTGCTTTCCAACTACCCTCTAGCTGTTGCTGCTCAGTCCTTCCCTCCCATCCATACCCTCCCATCCCACCCCTAAGGGTAGAGGGGCCTGGGTCAAGTGTGCAAGTGGACGTGTACACACAATGACGTGTCAGCAGGTACGTGCACACACAATGCAGATCATCAAATAAGAGGCACCCAGCTTCCTCCCTGACCATATATACCTTCATAACGACTTGCTGGGCTGGGTTCAAAGGTGGAATTTCAGACTCCTTGGCGTTGGGAGCAGGACTGTGGCAGCCGGGATGCATGTGAATGCGGAGCTGTCCTGGCCTTCTCTTCCCGCTGTGGTTCTTTGCTTCACGCCTGTGCAAGCTACCTGCCTGTGCAAGCTACCTGCCTGTGCAAGCTCCATACTCCCCTGCAAGCAGCTACTCCTTGGTCACTCCTCAGGACCAGGCACATGAGCTGCTGGCCCACCTTGGAGAAGAGACACCTAAGGAAGAGCCTGGGGCCAAAGGGGAAGGAATTCTGGAGTCCTGGGCTCTCCAGCACAGGGAAGCTGTGGTGTTCCCTTGGCCTTGCAGATTCTTTGTGCCACGGGATGAGGTGCAATCGGAGCGGGACCAGATGGGGCCCATTTTGCCTGGGTATAGGAGTGAAACTCATCCTATTGCTCCCCCTCCCCAAACCAGACTGGAAACCTCTTGAGGACCTAGGCTAATTCTCCCCTCGCCCCAGAGGTTGTGTAGTGTCAAATGGAAAACAGGAGAATTTCATTTGGGGGTTGAGCCTTAGGGAAAGAAATTAATCTCTCTGGATTGTTTATCTATGTAATGAGACTTGGATGATGTAATCGCTAACATTGATTCTTTTATCTTCTTTCCATCTTCCCACAGCACTAACAGGTTGTAGTAGGTGCTCAAGAGCGTCCACTAGACTTACTTGTTGCAATATTTGCTACAAATGCCTCAAATCCCTACAAATGCCTTAATCCCTTTTTGCAAATACAAATGTGTGTAGGTGTGTGAGTCTTTAGCTTCAGAATTAAGGCCTTCTTGTTCTGCCTCAGCTCCCCTCTTCTGTCTTAGCACCTTTTTTTTTCCTTTTCAATATTTTTTAGTTGTAGGTGGACACAATACCTTTATTTTATTTATGTGGTGCTGAGGATCGGACCCAGGGCCTCACACATGCCGGACTAGCACTCTAACTGCTGAGCCATAGCCCCAGCCCCTAAGCACCTGTTTTATCTCTCTCTTTCTCTCTATCCTTTTTTCCCAGTACTGGGGATTGAACCCAAGGATGCTCTACCACTGAGCTATATCCCTAGCCTGTTTCATTTTTCATTTTGAGGCTCAACACCTACCAGATGAGCCCTGGGAGACATGTTCCTAGCCACTGCAGCAGAATGCTCTGAATTTTAACAGAGGACCTGGTGTTATGTCTTCAGGGCTGGGAGATTAAGACCCTAGGTCTCTCACTCTGGAGAGCTGGTGCCCATGAATCGTTTCTATTAGCTAAAAGTTGTATTTTTAAAAAAATATTTATTTATTTTGCTTTAGTTGTACACAACGCGTTTATTTGTACATGGTGCTGAGGATCGAACCCGGGCCGCGCACATGCTAGGCGAGCGCTCTACCGCTGAGCCACAATCCCAGCCCTAAAAGTTGTATTTTAATTTTTATTTCTAACTGATGTCAACTCCTTAATGACAGGACAAACATTTCACTGACTTGGCTGAGGAGGGAGAGAGAGGCTCCTTTCTCTGACCTCCAGAGGTCTAATGCAAGTGAAGACTGAGGCCAAATCTGAAAGATATACCTCTTCACTGGCGAGTGGATATTCCCCAATAAATGTATAATGAGGGTGCTGGCGTTGAACATGGGTCAGTGCCTAGGAAGACTTGTTTCTGGAAGTGAGCTAAGAATTTCTAACAATGTGTTAGCAAGGGTAAGGAGAGGGGCTGGGGTTATAAGTCAGTGGTAGAGTGCTGGTCTAGCATGTGTGAGGCACTGGGTTTGAGTCTTAGCGCTGCATGTAAATAAATAAAATAAAGGTCCATTGACAACTAAAAAAAAAAAAAAGGGTAAGGAGAGGGAAACTGGCCTGATCAAACTGGCCTGATCAAACTGGCCTGATCAAACTGGCCATATCCCTGATCTCCAATTTTTAGGGGGTGATCAAAGCAGAATGACCTTGGTTGAGAAGTAAAGGCATTTAATTATAAAACATCTGAAGAGGGGCTGGGATTGTGGCTCAGCAGTAGAGCGTTTGCCTAGCGCACGTGGCCCGGGTTCGATCCTCAGCACCATGTAAAAATAAATGCATTGTGTACAACTAAAGCAAATAAATAAATATTAAAAAAAAAAAAAACATCTGAAGAAACCCATATGTGGAATTGGTGCACAATCTATCTGTCTATAGTCCCCCTGTTTGTAGGCAGAGTGTGGCCCTCCATGTTTTCCCCCACCTGTTGCCATGGAGAAGCACAGGAATACTAAAATTTCCAAAGCCTTTCCATGAGTCCTCCAAGTTCTTTCTTTGGGATCACAAACAACATGCTAGGGCTTTTGCAGCCCTGGGTTGAACAGAAGGCTAACTGGTACAATGGGAAATCCTAAGGCAGGATGACACTATACTTGAACTTCATTTTAATTTAATGGGGGAGACAAAGCACAAATTCATAAAAGATAAAATAGCACAACATGACAAAACCAGTCAGGCTCCATTCCCAAGAGCCCAATGTGCAGGAAAAGGGTGCCTCAAGGCAGTGGTTTGTGGTCAAATTGAGGCAGGACTATCAGGTTAAAGTTTAAGCTGGTGACAGAAAAGTGCTGGCTGTATGCTTAAAGTGAATGGTAAGAAGTCCTCCCCAACCTCCTCCACAGTTCAAGACAAACAACAAGAAAACTCCAAAACCCTGTGCAAGCAGGTCTAACCACAACCCCTTGCCTGGAAGTAACCTCTTGACCCATGGTAAGAGGGGGTGGGGCCGGGCGCGGTGGCCCACGCCTGTAATCCCAGCACTTGGGAGGCTGAGGCAGGAGGATCGCGAGTTCAAAGCCAGCCTCAGCAATGGCGAGGCACTTAGCAACTCAGTGAGACCCTGTCTCTAATAAAATACAAAAAAAAAAAAAAAAAAAAAAAAAAAGGGCTGGGGATGTGGCCCAGTGGTCAAGGGCCCCTGAGTTCAATCCCCAGTACCCAAAAAAAAAAAAAAAAAAAAAAAAAAAAAAAAAAGGGGGTGGGACCCTCATTTAAATCCATTTCCATGTTAAAAGATACACCTGGGGGAGACCTAACACAATTTTAGACACATCTTTGACCTTGTGCAAGATGGTGCACAAGCTGGTGTACAGGCCACAGTAAGAGACTGCAACATAAACGTGACTATTGCTCCATAACGATGAATGTGCAAATTCCTGATCCACAACTCTGTGAAGGTTGTTTACCCTCTGCCTTCCTTGCCACTCCGTGGAATAGCTGCTTGGTTGTCTGGCTAAGCTGGCTATGGGGTAGACACTACTAATCAATGCAATAAACTAGTCTTTCTAACCCTCTATTTGTTAGCTGGTTTGATTTCTCTCCTGCATGAGCTAAAGGACTGGCTGAGCAGGTGACAAAATGAGGTGTTTATACAATGAGTTCAACAAAAAGAAAAACCATGAAAACCATGAACAAGAGGTCCCACACCGAGGGCCACCACATCCAGGGACCAGACATGCTCCGACAAGCAGTGTCTCCACTTAGGTATTCACCTGAGTGTGTATGCTGGAGACAAGGTGTGCAAAGCCCTTTTAGGGCCAGGGCAGGGAGCCAACTGGGATTTCTCATGATGAGTGGCAGAGCCCTCCTCCCCGCTAAGGACATCAAAACAAGCTATCTTTAACCTTTCTTTTCAACCATTTTCCCTGAAACTAACAGGTTGATACTTAGAACAGGGTGCCCCAGTCTTAGGTGTTCTCTGGCCCACCCACAGGGGTGGGCCCTCCCCTCCCCCTCCCCCTCCCCCTCCCAGGGCTTATGGGGGAACCCGGCTGAAGAGGAACCTGGTTGGATCCTTTGGTCAGCATAGATGATTCACATTTTCCACTGTCATAGTTTTTTGGACAATGAAATAGTGCCCCCTCCCCCCCAACTCCCATGCACAGCTTTAGGACCCTGGCTGGTATAAGTTCTCCAACAGGATGCAACCGTCCCAAAACTACCCGTTTCACCATTCCAAGTCCTTCCAACCACCCGGTGTCCTCCTAGTTAGAAGCCTGGCACACGGGTATTGGCAAATGTTAGCCTCCTTCTCGAAGTTTCTCCTTTCCCCAAGAAATCTAACCTCCAAACTCTGCCTTCACCTCCCATGGGTGTTGCTTTCCCCGCAAAAGGGCCCGGCTGTGTGGGGGTGCGGAGTGGTGGGCCAGGGTGCTTCCTCGGGACCCGAGAGGGAGCAAGGAGGGACGGCAGAGCTGCGCGCGCTTCCTCAGCCTTTCCCTGAACGCCGGGCTCTAGGGAAGGGGGCCCGACTTCTCCCCGCTTTGTCCGCTCCGCAGCCCCGAAGGCTGCCCGCGAACGCAGGCGCCCGGCACACACCTGCTGCCCGCACCGCGTCGGCGGCGGGGGAGGAGCGAGAGGCCCGCCGCTGTCCGGGCGGGCCAGGCTCCCCGGCTCAGCCCCTCCGCGCGGGCCTCCCCGGCTCCGGGCGCCCCGGGGAGCCAGCGCGGCGGGACCCAGCGCTAGGTGCCGGGTCGGGGCGGCGCCCGCGGCTCGCCCGGCCCAGGCCTCCCGCGTCCCCTCCCGGGAGGCGGGTCCTGGGGGAGGGCTGGGCACCGACCCGCCGCCTGGGCCGCCCCGCAGGCAGGAGCCGGGCCGGCCGGGAGGTGGTGCTCGCCTCCCCGCGCCCGGGCCCGCGCGTTGCCGGGCAGCGGCCCCGAGGCTCCGAAGGGGGCGGAGCGGCGCGGCCGGCGTGCGGCTGGCGGCCCCTGTCCGCGGTTCCGGCCCCCGGCCCGCCCCCGCCTCGCCGGCCTCCCTCCGCGCCGGTGCGCGGCGCCCCGTCCCAGCCGCAGCCGCAGCGGCCGCCCCTCCACGGCTTGAGCGCGCCGAGCCGCGAGGCCGGGCCGGGGCGCCGGCCGGGAGTGCCGGGGGCGCGGCGCCGACGCCGAGGCGCGGCCATGGAGGGGAAGCCCCGCGCCGGGGTCGCGCTGGTCCCGGGGCCGAGCGGCCGCGGGCCTTCCGCCCGCCGCGCCCGCCGCCGCCGCCCGGGGCTGCTGCTCCCTGGCCTCTGGCTGCTGCTGCTGGCCCCGCCGGCCTCGTGCGCCCCAGGTAAGCCCCGCCGAGACCCTCGGGACGCGGCCGCGACCCTGCCTGCCTGTGCTGCTGTTCTTTTCAAACCCCCGGCTTTCCCCGCCCATCCTCTTTTATTCTCCACGGCTCCCTCGCCCTCCTTTCTGGAGATGCTTTTCCATTCTTCTTGGGCCCAGCAAATAAAGGCACGGAGGAAATAAATAAATAAAAGGAAAAAGCGAGCGGATTCTGGCCAGTCTTGCTAAAGGTCTGCAAAGCCATCTCTGTGAACCGTGGAGCCCGAGGCGGGTCTGGTGGCTTCATCACCGAATGTGCCTTATTTTTTTCTGCAAAATGCAGGCGCTGGAATTATATGTGTGCATGGCTGTATGAATGTGACATGTCGAATGTTTTGGAATACTTTATTGTCGGGGCGACGGAGTACATTTGGTATATACGGGCTTTAAGACAGTATTGCATTGCCGTGAGCAGCCAGCGTCCCCCAGATGCAGGCAGGCTGGTCGTGTCCCCCAGTGAGCCAGGACACAAAGAACATTCAAAGAAAATCTCTTGGAAAGCGCCCTAGCCATGGGTCTTTCCAGGGAAATCACTATTGATATTAATTCTGCAAAGGCATTATTAGTACAATGGAGTATGAAAATATTTTGATTTTTAAGTGTCAGGGCATGAAAGGAGTAAGGGTTGTTTTTATAAATGGATGCAATTTAGTGACTGTTCATCAGCATGGAATTAAGAGGCATGATTTATGAAGAAGCATGTGGGTGGGTTTTGTTTGTTGAGGAAATGATTTAATTCATATTGCTTCTCTGAAATGTTTATTCGTCCACCCTGAGCATACACACAGGATTGCTTGGAGACACACTGCAGAGCAGTGATTGCCCCAGCACACACACTTGACCACTTTGTGGGTGGAAAAGGGAAGGTGGAAGGAGTCAGGGGTGGAGAGCTACTGCACACCGAACAAAAAACAGAGAGCCATGGAAGCTACTCAGAACCCTCCCTTCTGGTGGGAGTGGGGAGTGGGACTGCCAAGTGGCTTTAGTCAAAATTGGAACATTTGAAGGTGTTCCTTGGGCCTGTCAGCATTATAACTGGTGCCATGGAGGAGGGCATGTACAATAGAAGCAGAGGAAGGGACTTTAGGGATCATAGAATGGGACCGCTCTGCATCCAAGAGGAAACTAAGGCAGAGAAGTGACTTGCTCAAGGTCACAGGCTAGTTGGTGTAGAGGCACGTTTAAAACCCCCTCCCCCACTGCTCTTGACCCACAGACAGGTCCACACCTGAAGCCTCCATAAGAATTTCCCCTAGCTGGGTGGGGCCTTGTTTCAGGGAGCTACCCGGTAGTTGGCATTGATAGAGTGGGTCTCTCTTAGGAAGCATACAGCTAGTGCAAACAACTTCACCCAGTGTTCCACCAGGCCCCAGTCTTGCCTCCTGCTAATTCCAGCCCTGAGTTTCTCCTCCTTCAGAGGGGAGGAGAGGAGAGGTGAGGAGAGGAGATAATGTTGAAGAGTGCTTGGCTTTAGTCAACAAAGCCCTGTGATACTAATGGATTCATGTCATGTGACAGAGCAAACTGTTTCCATTTACAGAGGGTCCTGTCTGCCAGGGGCTACATTTTATATACATGATCCAATTCTGTTAGTAATTAGGCATTACTGTTCCCATTGCATAGAGGAGGAGGCTAAGGCTTCAGGAGTTGAGGTGTGGTGAGTTCAGACTCTGTCCCAACAGCTTCCCCATGTACATGTGATATTTGGATATTCTGCAGAGGTTGTAGGGAATATAAGTTCTTCTTTTGATAAATTAAATAGTAGAGCAGTTTGTACTGTCCTTCCAGAACTTTCTCTTCTTTAGAAGCCCTTTCCTGTTCCCCTCCACCCCCAATCTAAACTTGCAACCAGTGACCTGAAATTACATGTCCAACCTAGAGCTGATGTCATGGAAGCAGAGACGTCATCCTTTCACTAATTTGTGTATCAGACTCCTCTGGTTTGCACAACTGCTTCGGGGCTGGGTGGTAGACTAAGAACTAAGAAACAGAGGACCCAGCTTCAAGGACCTGGTCCTCCAGGCCAATAGGAAACACAAAGCAGCGCATGAGCAAGCACAGACCCTTTTATGCACTGTTCAGGGAGAGGAAAGGCAAAAGGCAGAGAGGGACATACTGGCAGGGTTCCTCAGTATGGAAGTGGCCCCTGATCCTGATCCACCTCTCCTTTTTTCTTTCTTTTTTTTTGGTACTAGGGATGGAACTCAGGGGCACTCGACCACTGGGCCACATCCCCAGCCCTTTTTTGTATTTTATTAGAGACAGGGTCTGAGTTGCTAAGTGCCTCCCCATTGCTGAGGCTGGCTTTGAACTCGCGATTCTCCTGCCTCAGCCTCCCAATCCTTTTTTCTTTCTGTTTCTCTCTCTCTTCTTCTTCTTTTTTTTTTTTTTTTTTTTTGCAGTGCTGGGGCTTGAACCCAGGACCTTGCCTTGCTAGTCAAGCTCTTTGCTCCTGAGCCACACCCCCAATTCCTCCAACTCCCATCCACTTTTTGAAGGCTGTGGGGCATGACCTTGGTGGAGGGTAGCTTCCTGATATAGCAAGTCTGCTTGTGGGATGCCTGGGCCTGGCCAACAGCTGTTCATCTTTGGAAGAGGTGGCATCATAATTGTTTGGCCCGTGTCTTCTTTCTGCCACCAGGACCCCTTTGCTAAGTCCTGAGTGTTGGACTTTGACCAGCAGTGTGAGGAAGCTTTGCTCAATGCTGCTGTGGTGGTTTGTTTTCTCTGAGGAGTAAGCAGTGTTAGTTAGAAGATGGTGTGCCTTGGTCCTGTTTTGGAGTTCATCTGCCAAGGACCAGTCCCCTCTGTGGCCATCTGATTGTGCTCCCCTCCTTTAGTAGATTTCTCTTTTCTCTAGAACTTCTGTTCAATAGTCTACTTTCCAGGTGACATCCTTATTACAATCTTTAAACTTCTGTGTTATTGATTTCCTGTTTATTTCATTCAGCATTTTGAATTTGCTTTCTATTTTTTCCTTAAAGAAAACATTTATAAGTTTGGTCTTGACTGTTCACTGTTGTGGAAACAACTTGCAATACTTTGGACTTTCTTTTGAATGCAATACTTTTAGGCAATTCGCCATCCACAATATAAAAAGAAAGAATCATGCCGTGTTCCTTCGCCCTATTCAGAGATAAGTCTTTTTTTTTTTTTTTTTTTTTTTTTAAATAATAATCATTATGATAGCTCTGCAGAATTTGGAAGTTACTAAACAGATACAGAAAATGGTTACTCACGATCCTACAACCCATCAATAACACTGTAAATAGGTTAGTCTTTTTTTCTTAATGTTAAAACAAAGTGAGAATCAAATTATATGCATAATTGTATTTACTACTTTTTTCAATGTTTAACTTCAGCATTTTACTATCTACTAAAAATTATTAGAAAATGTAATTTTCTAGCCTAATGATTTAATTATTCTTCCATTTCTAGCCACTCCTTTTTTTGTTAGTGGCTATAAAAAATGACATGATAAATAGCTGCGGAGATAAGCTTTGTCTATATATTTTTTTCCTGCATGTGTGGGTCTTTTTTGGAATTAGAATGTGATTAAACTGTCAGGCCAATCAGGCTGTGCTTCTTCATGTTTTGTGTAGAGTGCTGGGTGCCTAGCGAGTGCTCAGATTGTGGGTGAATGCATCAATTTTTTTTGAAAGTTGTAATCCTAAAATAAACCCTTTAAGATTGTGTAGTTGCATTCTGTCATAACCTTCACTGAATATTATATTATTTATTATTATTTTTTTTTGTGGTACCAGGGATTGAACTCAGGGCACTCGACCACTGGGTCACATCCCCAGCCCTTTTTGGTATTTTATTTAGAGACAGGGTCTCACTGAGTTGCTAAGTGCCTCCCCATTGCTGAGGCTGGCTTTGAACTCGCGATCCTCCTGCCTCAGCCTCCCAAAGTGCTGGGATTACAGGCGTGCGCCACCGCGCCTGGCTGAATATTATTTTTAAAACCCATGTTTATATGTTTGTAATAGTTGTTTTATTTTGCATCTTTTAAATTTCTTTAGTGTTGGACTTTTGTTTGTTTGTTTGTTTGCTTATTTTGTATTCATATCCTGTGATTTTTTTCCCCTGTATTTTTGTTCATTAGTCAGTTCGGGTATATATTTAAATCTTTACATATTAAATATAAGGATCGTGGCCACTGTTCTTTCTATTTGCTGTGCTTCCCCCTTCCAGTGGATTTTTCTTTTAAATTTTACAAAATTTTGAAATGAGGAGTTTGGGGTTATTTTGATTAGCAAAATCTGTTTTTTTCTTTTTACAGTTTTTTTTTTTTTCATTGCATTTGTGCTTATGGCATGTTAAATTTTTATCTTGCTTAATATGCTGTTTTATTATTGGCCATTTCCAGGTTATACTTTGTGATGGGTTCATATCCTGTGAGCAAAGACTTAGACAAATGCTTGGCAAGTGTGGTCCAGGGCCTCCAGCATCGACGTCATTTGGGATGGGGCGTGCTTGTTAAGAATTTAGATTTCGGGGCTCCCTCTTGTCCTAAATTTGAATGTTTGGTAGTGGTGCCTGGGGAGCTTCATGATGACACGTTCATTTTTAGGCACTTTATTCTTCTGAACCACTGAGGCGGATATTGTGTACCTTGGAACTGAGAACTCATAGCACTTTGGAGATGCACCATTTAGCATCGTGCTAGAACTGGTGCTTTATTTTGTTTGGTTGTAACTGTTTTGGGGCTTGTGATTTGCTGGGTTCTCTTAGGGTTGCCAGGAGAAGGGCAGAGCCTGCCACTGAGTCTCCCCGCTGCAGCCCCGGTCAGGAGTGCCTCCCTGAGGCCTGAATGCAGAGCCCCACAGGGACTGGTTGAAAGTCACAGGGGATCTGAGAGCCAGGGGTTTTCCTCTCAGTGCCCTGGGTGACAGATCCGGCTAATTACTGTCATAATTAGAACAGGTGAATTTTCCCAGATAGGAAGTCCCTGCTCTGACTCACTTGTTTTTGAGTGGTGCCCACCCACCCTTCACCTGGAACTCTCAAGGATGCTGTTTCTCTTCCCAGTGCCCAGGCAGCAGGATCTGTTGGATAGTGAGTTAGAGAACTTGGGTGTGCACATTTCTGCCCATAACTTACTCTGTGACTGCAGGCAAGTTGCCTTGTCCTGGGTTTCCCCATCCGCATCCCCAAGTCCTCATCTTGGGTGCCTTGGAATGCTTACTGTAGACAGCATCGATTCTGTTCCTATTGGGTTTCTGCAGCTGTTGGTTCTCTTTGCCCAGTAATTGTTCACTCTTGCCATTGCATTCAGTTCTTCTTCTTTAAAATACTCCTCGAGGCAGGTATGGTAGGGCATGCCTGTGATCCTAGCTCTTCAGGAGGATTGCAAGTTCAAGGACAGCCTGGGCAATTTAGAGAGACCCTGTTACAAACAAAACAAACAAACAAAACCCCCCAAAACTAAAAGGGCTGGGAATATAGCTCAGTGGTAGAGCACCCGTGGGTCCAGTCCTCAGTACTGCAAAAATCAAAAAACAAAACCCTTCCATTCTTTCCTCTTGCATGCCCACACCAGGACACGTTGTTTGCTTTCTCTCTTTTCCCCCCAACTTTTTGTCTCTTCCATTTTTCCATCTCCTTTGATAATGCTGTAGGTGTGCCAGGGCTGTGGTTTACAGCTTTAGGCATTACTTCTCTTTATTAGTGAAAATCTATGTTGCCACCCTCACTGGTCCACAAACCTGCATCATCATTATCATCTGGTAGTTGAAAATGCAGATTTCCAGACTTTACCCCAGACCTTCTGAATCAGAATCTGCCTTTGATAAGACCCCCCCCCCCAGGTGATTTCACATGCATAGTTTAAGTTTGAGAAGCCCCCAGTGAGGAGCCCTGGGTGAGGAGGTGCCTTCTGACCAGCCTTCTGGGACTAAGTAGTGTTAGAACGCTGGAGTCTGAGTCCAACTCTGCAGCTAATCCAGATGTTCAGAGACCCTGAGACATCCCTGCGTTTGGGACTGACATAGCCCTATTCCATTTTGTATGGGATGGTTCTCTAGAGCTGCCCTGATTTGCAGCCTGTTCATCCATTATGAACATTTGGCTAATGGTTACAGCACTGAAATATTACCATGCCAGTTGGTAGATAGCTGCTGTTCTGAACTTCCCTTGCTCCCATCCCCTGGTGCCCTGAGCCTCCCTCCCCTCCCTGAGGTTTCTTCTCTCCAGCCTCTCCAAGATCCAGCAACTGAAGGGTTAATGCTCAGTCTAGCAGCTGCTTCAAGGACTGTGCTTTAGTCTTTATGATAAAAGCCATTCCAGTAGGTGTGTGGTGGTATCTCATTGTAGTTTGAATTTGCATTTCCCTAAGGATTAGCGATGCTGAACATTTTTTCATGTGATTCTTGGTCACTTGTGTTTTCTTTTGAGATCTGTCTGTTCAAGTCCTTTTTGTTGGCCATGAACTTAGAATAGCTCCTCTTCTGTTAGTCAGTGCTCATGCTCCACCTGCTGAGAACTGTGTTGACTGTCATGGACATTCATGTGTTTATTCATCCATCCTGGATTCAGTCCTTAGAAAAAGGTTGCCACATGGTGTATTTGATGGTAGCTGAAGTCATAGATGTGGAAGACACCACCCAGGGAGAGCATGAGAGGAGAAGGCACCAGTGACAAGGCCCAGGAAACTAATGATGAAAAGGGAATAGAAAGAAGAGCCCCTGAACAACAGTGCTTGTTGTGACTAGATGGTGTTTTGAAAGCATGGGGGTGGGGGAGAGTTTTTGTATGTGTGAGTGATCCTTCATGTTAAATGCTATGCTACTAAATTTTTTATTTTTTTTGGTATGTGGTGGTGCTGCGTATTGAATTCAGGGTCCTTTATATGCTGGACAAGAACTCTACCACTGAGCTATACCCCCAGCCCTCCAAGGGTATGAGGCTACCAGGGCCACCTGATCCAAATCTCTTGGGGTACTTGTCAATCACCCAGACTCATGGTCAAGTTAGATCTGCTGGAGCAGCGTTTGCATTTTTGCAATGTTCAACAGGCTCTCTAAGATTTTCTCGTGCATGGAGAGGTTTGAGTTATTCCTGATAGGAGACTGCTGGTGGCATGGGATTGATTTAAGTTTTAAAACACATTATAGACTTGATCATGTTTATAAGCTACAAGAAGGAGTCAGTAAAGAGACGGTGGTTGAAAATTTTAAGGAAGGGTAGGCGTAACAGATGCATAACTCATCCAAAGTGGGGAGTTTATGTGGGCAGGCAAGATCAGCAGAAGAAGGGTTGGGGAGAAGGGGTGTTGGGAGAAGGAATTGGAGGGGGCCTGGGAGTGAATTCTAAGGGGGTGGAAGACATCTGTAATGATGTCAGGACCCGTGTTGTGTGATTTTGTCCTGCAGCATTTGACATTCGGGGTGGCCAGGGAAAGGTGAGTGGATTGAGTGGCTTGGGACATCAAAGCAGGTGTGCAGAGCCAGTGGGAATTGAGGAAGCTGACAAAGGTGGATGAAGGATGCTGTCTGGGGTCCAGCCTGGAGGAAGAAGGAAGTGAACAACGGGAAAAGGACTGGGAGAAAGGGTCCAGGCAGGATCCCAGGCAGGAGGAGGAGGAAGGAGGTGGAGAGAAGGCAGCAGGGATCGGTGTGTGGTGTTGGGGGTTTCAGGAGTGCATCGACTCTGGTCCTGGTCTGGGGTAATGACCGCAGGTAGGTGTGGTACAGGAGTTGGTTGTTGATGTGGAGTGTGGAGTGATCTGGGTGAAGACTCTCCAAGCATGTTGAACTTGTCTCAAACCCGCAGCTCATGGAGGGAGAGACCCGAGCATCGTGCACCAGGGGAGGAAGTCTCTTACGTTGTCCACTCTTCCCTGCCATTCCCACCCCCGCGGTCCCCACCCAGCTCCTGTCATCTCTTCCCCGCCACTGACCTGGCCTTGCTCCATCCAGTTCATCCTCTACCTGCAGCTGGAGGGACCTGCAGGAAATGCATCGGGTCACACGCTTCCTTCTTGCTTGGGTCTGCCGTGGCTACCGTGACTTTCATCACACTCCACATCTGAGTCAAGTCCTGACGCCCTGTGTGTGGGACGGTGGGAGGAGGGCTGTGGGATGGGAGAGACTTCCCACAGTGGGTACTAGATATTCCGCGTGTTGGTGCTGCGAAGGCCCACACCATCTCTCCAGCAGTCGAGGTGGAGGGATGACTGAACGCTGAACACCCCCAGACTGAAGTCCAGCAGTATAGAGGCTGTTTTTCAACCCTGGACTGTGGGCTTGAGTTGACGGATGTGGCAGAGACAGAGTTGGGCCTAGCCCTGCAGAGGGCCAGTGTTCCCCTGCTTTGGGGTGCTGTGTGTGTTCAAGGAGTGAAGTTAAAGTATTGAGTTAGGGATGGTAAAAGGGGGAGTAGTAAGGGAGAGGCCACCTGTGCAGGTGAGGAAATAGGAAGAAGCCACTGTGCGTGGGGCTGGAAGAGACAGGTATGGCTGAGGCGGGGGCAGAAAGGGCAGGGCAGAGCCTCCCGGGTCTGAATGGATGGGACCCCGGGCAAGAGTGGAGGGATGCATTTTGGAGAGGAGGAAGGCGGGACAGGCCGGAGCTCTGGCCATGGAGGTGCAGGAGGGGCAGCGTGTGACTGGAGGGTGGCAGGTCAGGGGCTGGGTTGTGGCTCAGTGCTGGAGCTTTCCTAGCACATGTGAGGCACTGGTTCAATCCTCAGCACCGCATAAAAATAAATAAATAAAATAAAGGCATGTATATGGTCAGCATGGGTGGAATTGGGAATTGGAGGGAATACAGCAGGTTTCTGGAGGAGAGTAAGAAGAGGGGTGAAAGAGATGCCAGGCAGTGGACAGGGCCCAGCGGAGCTGGAAGGCCAGTCTCGGCAGTGGGCCAGGTGAATACTACTCTGTTCACCTCTCCAGTCACCCTGGATGGCCCAGAGCCTTGGAGGAAAATGAGCAGGCGACAGCGGTCCTGGGCTGTTGAGGGCAGGGACATTCGGGAGGCTCCTTGCTGCTGGCGATGGGCTGGGGTTCCCAGCCCTGTGCAGTCATCTGGAAACTCTCCTTGCTGCTGTTTTCTCTGGCCTCTTGTTTGGGCCTGTGGAAGGAGCCCTTCATCACTTAGCATTTTGGGTGCTGGGATTAACTGTGGAGCCAGACAGTCTGAAGGGCTGCTTAAAAATGCTGGGTAAGTATTGCTGGGAGCTTTAAAGCAGGGCGAGGGGAGGGGGGAGGGCTAAAACATACAAAAACAAATATTCTTATGGAGCCAGCTCTGTGTGTGTGTGTGTTGGGGGTGGGCAAAGCCTGGAGACAGGTGTGAACTGGTGGGAAGTTGCTAGGGCTTTGCTGTACCCCAAGTGAGCTCCCCAAACCAGCAGCGTCAGCATCACCTGGGAGCTTGTTAGACGCGAACCTCAGGCCCCCGCCCCAGTCCCACTGAATGCATTTACTTGCAAAAATGCATCTCCAGTGATTATGTGCATACTAAGATTTGGGAAATTCTGGCCTAGGCAGTTTCTTATAGAGTTTGGGTGTATTTCATAGATTTTTGGTTGCTGCCTAATTAGTGGGGGTCTTAACTTATGAAATTCTAGCCCAGGTTTCACGTCGGCTGGGAAAACCAAGGGCAGGTTCAGAGCTAAGTCTGGATGTGCTCACAGAACTTCTCCTGCTCTGAACTTCCCCACAGGACCTGGATGTCCCCAAGCCTTTTGTCCCATTTTGGTCTTCATGAGCTGTTCTCAGCAGGAGTCAGGGTACTTAGGATTACAAAAGCACCCCAGATAGTTGAAACAAACAGGTGTCCCTCAATAGAGGAGCAGATCCACAAAATGTGGTCTAGTCATACAATGAAACATTCATGAAGCCTTAGAAAGGAAGGGAATCCTGATGCACTGCAGCATGGTGAGCCTTGGGGACATGATGCTGAGTGACACAAGCCAGACACAAAAGGACAGATTGCCGTATGATACTGCTTTCACGAGGTACTTAAAATAGGGAGAACCACAGAGGCAGACAGTAGAATGGTGGTTGCCAGGGCCCCGGGAGGGAGGAGTGGAGAGTTGTTTAATGGTACAGAGTTTCAGTTTTACAAGGTAAAAAGAGCTTGCTGGTGGCACAACAATGTGAGTCTCCTCAACACTACTGAACTGTACACTTGGAATGGGTAAGAGGGTAAATTTTATGTATTTTTTAATTTTTTTAATTTTATTTTTTTAAATATTTATTTATTTGCTTTAGTTGTACACAATGCAATGCATTTATGTTTACGTGGTGCTGAGGATCGAACCCAGGCCGCGCATGTGCCAGGCGAGTGCTCTACCGCTGAGCCACCACCCCAGCCCTATGTATTTTTTTAAAAGCACAATTGTTTTAAAGAACAACTATCATGGTGGAGTGGGAACTAGCTGGTAGGGTAGCAGGAGTGGACTTTGGTCACAGCTGGGAGCCACAGTGGTCAGGTGCATCCCCAGGTGTGAGGGGGCCTGGTGCTGGGGAGCTCTGGGAGCCCATGATGGGTGTTGGTCTTGGGAGCTGGCAGGCCGAGGCTGGTGACAGTCTGGGATGGAGGGACACCTATGTGGACCAGCACAGGCAAGGTCTGGATGGAGTGTGGGGTGGGGGGCAGGGCGGTGGTCTCCGTGGTTGCCCATGGTCCAGCAGCAGCAAGGCTCTCTAGGCCTCTCCCCCTCAGGACAGCTTGACTTCCCCCTACCCCCACCCCTCCCAGGCCTCATGTTGTTGAGGGTTTATTTGCTGGGGTCTGGTCTGGGGAAGGCAGTTGGAGAAAGAGGTTAGAGTTTTCAACCTGGGCCTGAATAGAGGCTGAAGAGAATCTTTAAGAATCTTTGTTTTTCAATTTAATTTTTTTCCTTGTTTTTTTGAGACAGGGTCTTGCTGTGTTGCCCGGGCTGTCCTTGAACTCCTGGGCTCAAGTGATCCTCCTGCTTCAGCCTCCCGAGTTGATAGAGACTTAAGAATTCGTAAAATCAGACTCTTTTTTCCTAGCCTTTGGAATTGGATGTTCAAGTATTTTTATGCCTTTTGAGGGTTACAATAGCTTTATTGGCTTTTTTCTGATTATAAAAACAATATGCATTCACTGCAATAATTAGTACTTACTGTTACCTCTGCCTAGAACATTCTTATCTCAGATTTTTATCTGCATGGGTTACTCCACTTCCTCCAGGTCTTACTGCTCAAATCTCATGTTCTTAGAGAGGCATTCCCTAATGCTTTTTTTTTTTTTTTTTTAACAATTATTTTTAGTTATAGATCGACACGATATCTTTATTTTATTTATTTATATGTCGAGCTGAGGATCGAACCTAGTGCTTCACAAGTGCCAGAGCTCTACCACTGAGCCATAACCCCAGCCCCCGCTAATGCTGTTTTAAAAAGTGAGGAGCTGCCTTCATCCCTAAGATCCTGCCTGCTTAATTTTGCCTGGCAACTCTTGTCGTCTTACATATCTCTGGCCATCTATTCTGTCTCCTTCCACTAGATCATAGGCTCGGGCAGGGCAGGGTTCATTCAGTGCTGTTGCTCTCTAAGGCAGTGAGTCTTCCTCCAGTGCCTGCTCTGTGCTGGGCCCTTGGGGGATAGCCCTGAGCAACACTAATCCCATGATGTGTTCCTAGGTGGGAGATGTCATGGTGAAGAGAGCAGATAAGCAGCTGGGACTGAGGATTTGCAGTTTTAATCTGGGGGGTTATGAAGCCCCATTGAGACGTATTAGGGCTGCCATAACTAAAGTTCCACCAATGGAGTGGCTAACCGAGAGGAACCTGTTGTCTCCTAGTTCTGCAGTCTGAGATCAAGGCGTGGCAGGACCTTGCTCCCTCTGAAGGCCTTGAGGGACAGTGCCTGGGGGGCCCTCTCCCAGCTCCTGCAGCTCCTGGCTCGTGACAGCATGAGTCCAGTCTTCCCCTGGTGTTCTCTGTGGGTCAGGTTCAATCTCTCCTTTTTGTAAGGACAGTCCTATTGGATTAGGACCCCGCCCTCCTCCTGCGTGACCTCATCCTGATCACATCTGCACGGCCCTGTTTCTACGCAGGGTCATATTCTGAGGTTGTAGGGGTTAGGACTTCATGTGAATATTTGGCTCGACTCATAATAGCGACATTTAAACCAGGATTTGAAGGAGGCAAGAGGGCTTCCATGTTCTTAGCGGAGAAAAGTAGCCAGTGCAGAGGCCTCGAGGTGTGAGGGGCCTGGTGCTGGGATGAGAGGAGGCCAGAGCTCTGGGAGGAGCGGGGCCTCAGGTGTGCAGGAAGTGGGTACCAGGGGTTTCGATCAGACGGTGATGTGATGAGACTTGGAATGCAAAGTCTGTTGCACACTGGATGAATGTAGATGATTACAAAAAGGTATAAAGGCTTTTAGAAAGCAAAAATCACTCCCGATCCTGCCACTCAGCTGTGACATTTTGGTGTCTCTTTCCAGACGTTTTCATACATAGAAGCAGACACACGTGCAGAGCAGTAGTGTCACACTCTGCCTGTGGTTTGGCAACTTGCTTTTTTTTTTTTTTTACTTCGCACTTTATCACGGAATCTTTATTTTGTTGGGAAATATAGATCTGCATCATGATATTATTCGAGATTGTGGATGTTCTGTATTTTATTTAATTAGTTCTCTGTTGATGGATTATAATTGTATCGCTTTCTGCTGTTCTGAGTATCACTGTACATACATCTTTACACACTTTTCTAATTATTGCCATAGAATAAATTCCCAGAAATAGAATTGCTGGACTAGGCAGCGTGCACATATTAAATTTTGATATATTCTGCCAAATTGCTCTCTAGAAAGGTTGACGCAATCTATATTCTCTCTAGCAATGAATCAGAGTGCCAATTTTGCTTCCACCCTCCATAATACAGCCTGTTACTGATCTTTATTATCTTTGCCAAACTGCTAGGCAAGAAATTATCTCCTTAACAGTTACATTTCTTCGATTGTTTATTGGCATTTGATCCTTCGTTTGAGCTCCCCTCTGCACATTTTTCTCTAGTCCTCTTCTGCAGAAATCTCAGGACCGACCTGGGAAGAATACAAACAGCGACAGAGAGCTTGCCACGTGCCAGACACCATGTGAGGCTAGCTACACAATCGTGTGAGGTGGATATTACTGTGATGCCCATTTTATAGATGAGGAAGACAAAGTTCAGAGAGGTTCACAGCTTCTGGGAGTCCTCCTAACCCTGTGGATGAGTGTGCCACCTGCAGCCACGGTTCCTCTGGTCTGGGTCACGGTAGAGAATGACCCATGGTCTTTACCACGGAGCGACCTGCTCACAGACTTTGCTTGCTTGGGGTAATGAGCTCTGTGGCCCCTGGTCTAAGCCGTGCCCATGGCTGAGGCCCTCACTGAAGGCAGTCTCAGGACTGGCCCTGAGAAGGTGCTCACCAAACTTTACTGAAGAGAAGTGAAGGAAGCCGGTTTTGGAAAGTTGTGTGGAGGTGCCATTGGGCCTTATTTCAGCAGATAAAACATTTTAACAATAAAAGATGACAAAAAGCTAAGATTCATGTTATAAGCCACATTCTGTTTCCGCCAGCATAGAAGGCGATCATCTTCTTGATGCTGCATGACGTTGTCTTACTGCATCTCTTCTTCGCCGTGTCCTGGATCGAATGCGTGTGGCTTCGATCACGTTTCCGCCTTGTTTTGGTGGTTCCGTTTCTCTGTGGTTGGTTGCTGGCAGCCGAGTGTGTGGCGTGCTTTATCTTCTTTGTTCATAAATTAGCGTGTGCCATTGGTTTAAAATCAATTTCTCGTTAACTAGAAATTTTGTTGGGAGGAAGTCAGTGCCTTCAGAGAGGTCCCTTGTTCAAAACCCAGCCAGCCGCACGAGCTGCCCTACTTTCGGGGCGTTCTGCGCCCCTTGAGCTTTTTCTTAGTTCTCTGCAAAACGCAGCTTATTAATGCTCGGAGTTTTTGCCTGAATCAGGTGTCAAAGTTTAACCTTCCCAATAATTTCCAGAAATCTTATTCCTGTAACTGTTCTGATTTTTTTCATTGCAGTTTACATTGACTTTATTCATTGGCAGCCTCCACGTTCCTCTGCTCCCTCCTCCCATTCAGTACCCGCTCCCGCTCCCGTGAGAGGAGAACTTGACCTGCTGTGGAAGCTGTGCTGTGTCGGGCAGCGTCCACTAGCGAGGCTCAGAAACAACCAAGTCCCAGGGGCTTTCATTCAGCTGGTGGCTGCTGACTCCCCCGTGCTGGTCTGTCTTGTACCTTTTGAATTTCATCTTTTTCTGGAATTTCGCTAACCTGGATCCTGTGCTTTGTTCTTCCGTTTTCGTCTTGGACTTTCCAGCGCCAGAGCGCCCGCTCGCGTGCAGGCAGGCGGCTGTGTGGCAGCTCTGTGTGCACACGTCTGTGTCGTTCATTGATTGAGCGCTCGCTGCCGTGTGGTGAGTACTGTGCTAAGTGTTGAGATGCTGCGGTGAACAGGGCTCTCGAGGAACTCAGTCACACAGGAGAGAGCATTCCATATAGAAGTAACTACCCTACAAGTGTGCCAAGTGGTGTAATAAGGGGACTGCCGTCGTGATGGAAAGAGGACCGAAAACTGGCGGTAGATGTAGGACAAAAAGATGGTGGGGTGGGGATACCTTAAGATGGAAGGTAAGATGGAGTGGTCTTCTAATGCCACAGGGGAGTGTTGTTTCAGTTATTCCTGTCTGTGGAACAGATTGCTCCAACATGGAATGTCTTGAAACCACAGTGGTTTATTATTTCTCATGACTCTGTGGGTCAGGAGCTCGGTTGGGGTCTCTCACGTGGCTGTGTTGGCCTGGTACCCGACCTGGGCTGAAGGGTCTGACTTGGTTTTCCCTCCCGTGGCCCTTCTCCTGGCATGCTCCCACAGGCCCACCCTCTCTCTCCCCATGTGGCCAGCTTGGGCTTCCCTGGAGCAGAGTGGTCTCAGGGTAAAGGACTTGGTGATGGGCAGGTGGCTGCCAAGAGGGATGAAGTGGAAGCTGCCAGTCCTCTAAAGATCCTGGGCTTCAAAGTTTCCGAAAGAAGCAACTGGAACGGTGACTTGGCTAGAGCACATCACAAAGCCAGCCCAGCTTCCAAGGGGCAGGAGGGATAGTGTGCACTTAGGATTGGATGATGGTCATCTTTGGAGACTCGCCACCATAAGTGGAAAATGTTCCAAAAGAAAGAAAGATACATCACAAATGGAAAGAAAGTTACAGTTACCGGAGAAAGTTCTTGGAGGAGGCAGGAACAAATGATAATAATAATAGGCAGCGTGACAGCTAACTAAAGTGGAATGAGCACGTACCCCAAGCCAGGCATTCTTCAAGGCACTTGACATGTCGTAATTGTTTTATGCCGTTTCGTGCTGACAACAACCCCATCCATCAGGTACCATTATTAACCTCACACAGGTGAGGAAAGTGACAATCTCAGGAGAGGAGGTAAGTCACCTTAGTGACTTCAAGTCACATAGCTAGTAACTGAGAGAGGAGGGATTCAAGCTCTAGAGCATCCTTGGATAGAAAGAAAGAACAGTGCGTCTTCCACGGAGGCAGGTGGGGAGGAGGGAGGGATGAGTCCAGGTGTGGGCTGATGCAGGTGAGGGATGGGAGGAGGCTGCAGTTGAGGAAGTTGATTTCTGATGGCTTTTTTCCTTTTCTTTTCATGGGGACGTGTCATCTCTTATGTGAGATGGGAGTGGAACGGGTTGGACTCCGTGAAAAAAGTGGTTTCTGATTCTAGTACCTGTGGCTCATGGGAGGAGGACTCGAGCAGGAAGCCACAGGAGGCTGGTTGCGTGGTCCAGAGCCTGGAGGAGGTGGAGACCATTCACAAGCAGCAGCACCTTCCCAGCCCTGCAGGGGCCTCAGCTGTAGATTTTGGCTACCCCGTGTCAGGGCAGAGAAGGTCCATCTGCCCCGTGGCCATCATGGGGCTGAACCCTTAGCAGCCCTTCAGCCTGTGACAAAGTCTGATAGATCTGTTTTCTGCTTAGCTGCCATGATGGCCTTTGTGTCATAAGATTACCCCAAGTAGCATTTTTATCATAGATTGGGGGGGGGGGGGAAGAGCATTAGAGTCTTCCTGCACAGAACCCACAGACTTTGTTTTTTACTTTATTTTATTGTTTTTAAAGTGGTACTGGGGGTGGAAACCAAGGCCCTCATGCACGCTGGGCAAGTGCTCTACCACTGAGCTACATCTCCAGGGCCTTTTGTTTCTGTTTTGAAAGAGAGTCTCACTAAGTTGCTGAGGCTGGCCTCTAACTTGTGATCCTTCTTCCTCAGCCTCCCGCATAGGTGGGATTACAGGTGAACACCACCAACTCCATCTTTCTTTGGACCTTTAGTTGGGTGTTTCTTCAGGTACTCTTTAAGTCTTAATGTCTTTTCTAGTTGCGGTGGGTCGTTTAGTTCTGGCATTGGATTAATTGCTATGAGGGAATGAATTACTGTGCACCCAATATGAAGGTCCTTAGGTTAAAAATACATTATGTATGAGAACTCTGGACCACAGCGCAGAAAAATAAAAAAAAAAAGTTGGTTATTTCTCAGGTAGTGTAGTATGTGTGCCTACTTGTACAGGAGCAGATTCTGAGCCATCTAGTCTGTTTGGATCATCTTGGATTGTTGCTGAGTGATCCTGGGGAAGTATCTGCCACCCACTGTTAGGATGAAGCCATCATCTCTGGACTGGGGAGAGGAAGAGTTGCTGATATGGTGAAGTTAGAACAGCAAGACTTTGAATTGGAGAGACTCACAGTTCTAAACAACAATCCCAGGCAACTCTATTGTCATGGGAGGTGTTCGAGGGATTGTTAACTCCTGAATCATACAGCTTTTACAGCCGGGAAGTTATATAAATATTCATATCCGTTCCTATTTCTGTGGCTCTGACAAGTTGCCCCAGGGCCCCGAGCTTCAGGATTCAGGCTGAGTTGGAGACCGTTTCATCAATGCATAACCGACAGGATGAATCTCAGCCTCTTTATTATTCTGTTTGAGATTAAAACTCTGGGGAAGAGAGCAAGACTTGGGAATGGTGCCCATCCCTCAGCCAGGAGTGAGTGGGCATCTTGAGTGACAGTGGGCGGTATCTGAATCACATGCCCTGGTAGAGGCAGTGTTCCCCGAAGCGCGACTGGGGGAGTGGGCGCCAGGCAGAACTGCAGCTGCGTGCTCCACAGCCTGCACCTGGGGTCACGTGTCCTCTGCGCTCAGCACGGGGCCTTGTGCCTGCACGCACCCACTGATAAACCTGCTTGTGTCTGGAGGATCTGTATAAGGGAGAGGGGAGGCAGAGATATGTCTTCACAGACATTTTCATAGACAAATGCAAATCAGAAAGACAGTGCATACACAAGTATGGTGTGTACAAGCATGTAGTTTAACAGCAATATGTAGAGCAATATAATAATATTTTGCTCTTTTTTTTTTTTTTTTTTGGTACTGGGGATTGAACTCAGGGGCACTCGACCCCTGGGCCACATCCCCAGCCCTTTTTTTGTATTTTATTGGAGACATGGTCTCATTGAGTTGCTAGGTGCTTTGCCGTTGCTGAGGCTGGCTTTGAACTTGCGATCCTCCTGCCTCAGCCTCCCAAGTGCTGGGATTATAGGCGTGTGCCATCGTGCCCGGTTGATATCATGCTCTTGTAATAATCAGCAGCAATGCAAATAAAGCCATGTGGAATCAACACGATGCCTGGGTGGCTTGAACCAGAGGAAGGCTGAATCGTAGAGGGTCATCTAGTGTAGGAGCCCTGTTTGGGGAGATGGCTTAAATTGCGGTTGACTACGGGCTTTGGACATGTTTGGGCATTGGCGCCTTTCGTAGTCTCACGGGACTTGGCCCGGGATCTTGCGAGACTTGGCCGGAGATCTCGAGGGACTTGAGCGAGATTGCGGAGGAGGTCTGCGCCATTTTGGAGGTTAGAGGAGCGTGGACGGCGTGTCGGGGTGTAGTTAGATCCAGGGAGAAAAGTTATCAGAATAAAGAGCTGTTTGTTTCCAGTTCGTCTCTAAACTTCTTCCCGCGGCTTCTTTGCTCCAAGCGGCCATCGCTTCAGGCGACTACAATCTAGGAGAGAGTAGGCAGGTGTAGTGATCAGGAGGGGTCAGCACGTGACTGTGAGGCACGGGTTGGGTCCACAAGCTTTAACAAAGTAGTGGCTAAGATTCATGATGAGACTTTGGGTCTGCACTTGTGTTCCCTGATGGGTCTCTTGGCTGTGTTCTTTGCCAGTGTTCACTAAGTCAGTCGTGTCTCTGATTTGTTCCATCTTTACTTTCCTCCGTCTGCCTGGATGAATGGAACAGCCTCTTTCCCCTCCTGCCTCTTTGCCTCCTCTCCTCCGCCTGCAGGGCTCTGGGGGTGGCTGTTCCCCAGAGGCAGCTCTGTTGGACTGTTCTCTGCCTGTGTGCTTTGCACCTGCTGTTCCTTCTTCCTGGAATGCCCTTCCTCCTCCTCATTTGCCTGATTTTGCGCCTTCCTCAGAATCCCACCTGTGCATAACCTCCTCCAGGAAGACACCAGCTCCCCAGAAGGGTTTCCGTGCCTTCTGTCCACGTGCACCTTATTTTAGTTCTTAACTAGGCTGGAAGCTTCTCGAGAGCAGGAGGTCTTGCCTTCTTTGCCCTGTGTCCTGCCTCAGGGCGGGTCTTCAGTGACCGCGAGTTGAGTTGTGGAGCCGAGGAGTGCAGGCAGGACCGGGCCCACAGCGCACATCTCCTGGGTTGATGGCGGTGGTGACGGAAGGCCCAGGGCACTGAGTGGGTGAGTTCACTGTGGCTGCCGCATCTCTCTGGACTTGTCAGCTGCTTTGTAAAGCTGGGCTTCTTTTGTCGTCTTTGTCCCTTACTAATATTGCCTCTGAAATGCCAGCGCAGAGCTCCTGTTCACACCTGCTCTTCTTTCTACAGATCTTAGTCACTCTCTTGGTCTCAGGAGTCACCTCTGTGTGATTGGACCTCAAAATTGGTCCTCATTCCATGGACGTAAGCCTCTGTGGACGGGTAGCTGTCATTCTGGCCTTCAGACTGTCAGCACTGAGTTCCCTGCTTTTCACTTCCCTCTGTTGAGAAAAGTTTATTAGTCTCTGATTATTTGTGAATACTTTGGAAAATATGAGAGTATATTTAGAAAAAAATAGCCATCTTTATTTCTACCACCTAGGTGTTTATCAACAGTTTGATATACATCTTTCTGGTCTTTTAAAAAATACATAATCTGTGCACATAATAGACTACTTTTTATGAAAAAAAGTACTCCTTTTCATATGCATATATAATTGACTCTACTTTTTCATAAAGATGGGATCATACTATCCATAAAATTTTGCATCTTGCCATTTTTATTTTACTATAAGCATTTTCCGTATTCCTTAAAATATATTTTTAAAAAATATTTATTTATTTGCTTTAGTTGTACACAATGCAATGCATTTATGTTTATGTGGTGCTGAGGATCGAACCCGGGCTGCACATGTGCTAAGCGAGTGCTCTACCGCTGAGCCACAACCCCAGCCCTCCTTAAAAATATTTTTAATGGATGTGTAAAATCCACTTGTACAGCAGAATTTCCAAGCCATTTCTTAATTATTTGGTGTCTTTCTTGGTTCTCATTCATATCATTCTATGCAATGCTCTGATGAACCTCTTTATGTATAGATCTTGGAACTTCTGATTATTTCCTTTAGGATAGTTGTAAAAGAAGAATAGCTAAGTTGAAAAAGGGTAGACTGGAGAAGAAGAAAGAAAAAAAAAAGCCATGTGTGTGTGAATCAGAATGCTTTCCAGAATCATTTATTCAAAGATTTTGCCCTGTGTTGGGATTATAGAAATAGACGTATGGCTTGCATATTTCAGTAGTTTCCTTAGAACACCTGGTCAGACTGTGGTTTGCCCAGCCCTTGGGTCTGGTTGAGTTCCCTCTGGTCTCTGTGAGCGCGTGCTTGGCCATGAAGGCTCACTGCCCTCTGCATGCCTTTGGAGATCTGGAGCCAGGAGTGTGGTGTGGATGGAGTGGGAATCTTAACTGCGTGGTGGTTTCCTAAAGACTGGTGGCATGACCTGGTACAAAAGGCCCGGAACCCCGTGTGTCCAGATGGAGTCTGCTCATCCGTGAAAGCCCAGCCAAGCTGTCTTTGCTTTGTGAAGCACCTCTTCCCGACGCCCCCTTTGTGCCACAACTGTATTTAGTGTCTTTGTTCTAACTATTCCCAGCTTGAATTACAGTGATTATTTTATTTCTAAAATTGTGGTAAAGTACATATAGCATTGCATTTACCATCGTGACCATTTTTAAGTATATGGTTCAGCAGTGTTAAATGCATTCCTATTGCTGTGTAACCGGCCTGCAGAGCTCTTTTCATCTTGTAAACCTGAAACTCTGTATCCATTAAAAAACAAGTTTCCGTTCCCCTACCCCAGCCCCTGGGAACCCCCATGTTTCTATGAATTTGACTCCTCTGGTCTCTCAGATAAGTAGGATCATATGCTATTCGTCCTTCTGTGACTGGCTCATTTCACTTAACACGTCTTTGGGGTTAACCCTTGTAGTATGTATCACAATTTCCTTCCTTTTAAAGGCTGCATAATATTCTGTTGTATGTCTGACCACATTTTGTTTATCCATCGATGGACACGTGGGTTTCCACCTTTTGGCAGTTGTGCATTACAGTGATTCATTTATCTATTTTGTAGCACTGCTGATTGAAGCCTTGCACACGCTAGGCAAGCACTGAACACTGAGATACACCCCTAACCCCCGGTGATTTATTTTTATTTCTGTTTTTACTGCCTGACTATGAATAGCAGGACAGCACTTGATTTGTCTCTGGGTCCTGGATATTTAGTGCTGTCTCTGGCACAGAGAAGAGGTGAGTCAGTGTTTGAATGAGGAGATGGTGGAGCCACCCAAGCGCACCTCAGAGGAGGGCTGTGTGTGTGGTGACTTAATGCTGCTGCTCTCTGTGGTGCCTTCAACACTCTGGGACTTCCGCCGTCTCTCGGTCCCTCTTGTCTTCAGTCTCTGGGTCTCCCATCTGCTGCTTTCCTCTTCTCTGACACCACCTCGGTCCTGACCAGCTAGTCCTGTCCGCCAGGCTCTGCAGCACACGGGTCTTCCCCCAGTTATCTGCCATGTCACCCTTCACCTGGAGCTTTGCTTGGTCTACCTGCCTTCCAGGAGAGGCAGAGGTGCGGTGAGCCAGGGAAGGTGGGCTGAGATGACAGCCTGAGGCGGAAAGAGGACCGTGGCATCCACTGGGGGTGGAGGACACTGAGGCAGAGGAATTACCCGAAGGGCATGGGGGAGGACGTTGGCCATTTTGGACAGAGGATGGGAGCCTGGGCTGTCTGCCCTGGCTGTAGAGAGCAGCGGGGATGAGAGGAGTCTGGCTGGTTCAACACAATCCAGAATCCTGACTTGGGCAGTTCCTGTCCTCCGTAGGCTTCCCCCACCATCCAGTCTCCCTCCATGGCTGCACCCTCTGCACCGCAGTGGTGCCCGTCAGGCGCTCTGTGCTCTCTCTTTATTTATTTATTTATTTATTTATTTTTAAAATAATATTTATTTATTTGCTTTAGTTGTTCACAATGTGTTTTATTTGTACGTGGGGCTGAGGATCGAACCCGGGCTGTGCACGTGCTAGGCAAGCGCTCTACCACTGAGCCACAATCCCAGCCCCTCTCTTTATTTTGATACCCAGGATTGAACTCTGGGGCGCTTAGTCACTGAGCCACATCCACAGCCTTTTAAAAATATTTTATTTAGAGACAAGGCTTTGCTGAGTTGCTTAGGGCCTCACTAAATTGCTGAGTCTGGCTTTGAACTCATGATCCTCCTATCTCAGCCTCCCGAGCTGCTGGGATTACAGGCATGTGCTGCCATGCCTGGCTGTGCTCTTTCTTTAACATCTTAGTCATGCTTATTTCTCCAAAGGGAGCAGCACCTGCCCAGGTCCCCAGTTTCCTAAATTCTGGCCCTCTGCTGAACAGAGGTCAGCTACTATTTTTACTGATAGAGTTCAAGTGCAGAAACATACTCTGCTTCACACCCTTGTAGCACTTTCTGTCTACTCCACTCAGTTGTTCTTGTCAGGAGCTGATTTTTGTTATTATTAATCTTGCTTCTTATGCATACTAGATAACTAGATTGTCAGCCTTGCTAACATAGTGCACGTGCAATGTGCCCACTCTCCGTATTTTCAGGGTGCTGGTTCCAGGGGTCCCAAGACACCCAGATCCCAGATTCTCAAGTTATTTGCACATGACCTATACCCATTCTCCTGAAAAATTCAATCTCCAGATTACTTGTAAACACCTAATGCAGTGTAAATGCTATCTAGAAAGTGGTTGTGCTCTATTCTTTTAGGGAGTAATGACAAGTTATTTGGTGCATGTCCTCGTCTAAGGCCGCTTTATTCATTTTATATCACTGTTTCATGTTTTTGTTTCTCACTGAAGATTTTTAGCTTGTCTGTTGTGCTGTTTTTTGGCCGTGCTTCCTGTAGGAGAGTAACCTCTGGTTTTTAAAATCTTGTTTTTTTAAAAATAATTTTTGGGGCTGGGGTTGTGGCTCAGCAGCAGAGCGCTCGCCTCGCACGTGCGCTGCCCGGGTTCGATCCTCAGCACCACATAAACATAAATGCATTGCTTTGTGTACAACTAAAGTAAATAAATAAATATTTAAAAAAAATAAGTTTTGGGGCTGGGGTTGTGGCTCAGCGGTAGAGCGCTCGCCTAGCACATGTGCGGCCCGGGTTCAGTCCCCAGCACCACATAAAAATAAACGCATTGTGTACAACTAAAACAAATAAATATTAAAAAAATAATTCTTTATTTTTATGATTATTTTTCCTATTACTATTGTACTTGAAAGAAGGTAAGACGAAAGTGCTTTCAAAACAAGAGTGATTCTGAGCAGAACTTCAAAGCAGTGACCTGTGATCTTGTCTTATCGTCCTCTGTCCTGATGGGTCCTGCTCTTCCTATCATTCTGGTTCTTGGTCTCTGCCCAGATATGCACTGTAGACTCGCTCTCTTTGCCAGGCTTTCTCCTTTCTCTTACTGAAGGTTGTTCACCAACAGTTTCAGCTCGTTAGGGAAGTCCGGTGGTTTAAAGACCTTCTAGAACCTCTGGAACTGCTCCTTGGGGTGTTCTCAAGATGATCACAAAAATAGCAGAAGTGATGATAAGAGCAAGAGCTGGGGTCTCCAAGTCCAATTGCAGATTTCAATGTGTGAAAATACATTTGGGAGCCAGAGTGTAAATATTTGGCTAGAGAAGTCCTGTTGGGCGGTTGTTATACTAGCAGTCGGAGCGTCAAGCCCTGTTAGTTCACATCAGCAGTTTACAACTCGTGCTGCTTTGTTGTGAGGGACTCCCCTGAACATCCCTTGATACGCGGCACCCTCAGTTCATTCCTGGGAATGCATTTTCTCCTGTTTTCACTAGCTGAGAAGGACAGAAGAGTGACGGCATGCTTACTTTTACGTGCCCTGGAGCTGTTCCTCTGGTTCCTGATTATTAAACGACTCACTTGCCTCAGCCTGATGTCTTTCATATGTCCAGTGTTGTTTTGTCCTAGGACCCCAAATTATTATTTTTCTGGGCAGTGTTATTGATGATTACATTAATAGCTGGCCTTTTTTTTTTTTTTTTTTTTTAAGCTCACCCTATCTTACCCTGGTGGCTCTTGACCCCATGCACAATAGAATCCTAGGGACAGTTTTGAAATCCAGATCATACCCTGCCAAATTGAGCTGGGGTTTCTTGGAGTGGGATCCAGGCATCAGGAAAGCTCTGACCTGCAGCCGTCCCCTTCCTGGATTGTCTCATGTAGTCCCTGAAGAGGAAGCTTGTGTCCTTTTCCTCTTTTCCTCATGATGGGCCTCATTCTAGAAGGGCACATCAAGGCCAGGATCGATTGTGCTGGTGTCCGGGGAGGTTCCTCCAGTCTGTGCAGGCTCAGAGGTGATCCTCTCCACGCGCCCTGCTGCCCTGAGCAGGCGGGAAGCAGGGCAGTGGCGTTCAGTAAAGTTTATGGAGCCAGCGCTGCCTTCAGGTCACGGAGTGCTTTTAAATCCCTGGCTCCTGCGCAGACATGTCTGTGGTGTTCTCTTCTCCCGGCATTTGCTTATCATGATGACAGAATTTCCACTGGTTCAGGAGGATTTGTCGGATTAGCATTCTGTGAACTCAGGTTTGTCACAGAATGATCCCAGGTGAATGTCTTCAGTTCTGGGTGCTTTGTTAAAATCCGTGCTCATTTTGAATCAGTAGCTTTGTGGGGAAAGCAGGTGTTCGCATCCGCCCTGTGCCTGGGTAGTGTAGTCACTCATCTGGGAGCTGCTCATTGAGCGGCAGAGGGGACAGAAACAGTCCCTGGGCCAGCTTGTGTCCAGCCTCTCCACAGGGATATGCAGGGAGGGCAGGCCAGCTGTGCAGTCCAGGAGATGCCAGCATGACGGGAACCCGAGGAAAGCTGGGTTAGAGGGACAAGATCAGGGGAGAGAAGATCGCTGATGTTTGAAGGCCAGAGGGGAGACACCAAGGAGGAGGTCAGATGAGGGCGGGGGGGGGGGGGAAGCATTTGTGAACCCTACATTCTGCGATTCCTTTGTGGAATTTGGGAGACTCAGAACGGAAGGTACATGCAGCTGGGGGGTGGGGGACAAAGCCCTGGCAGGTGGGGGGGGGTAGCTGCGTGTCAGAAATGGATTGAGGTGAGGATGAAGGTGTTTGAGGACCTCATGTGAGATGGTGCTGATAACTTCAGCAAAGTAGGAGAGGGACGGCTGGAGTGGGTGGTCACCCCGGGGACACAGGAGTCCAGGAGCTTTGGGGACAAGCAGCAGGCCTGCGCCAGTGCCTGGAAGCAGCTCGTGAAGGTGCGTCCCTTCTGGAGCAAGCTGAACTCGCGAGGGGGTTGCCGCGTGTGGAACGTCGAGTAGAAGTGATTATTCTTGTACCAAATAGTCTTTAAATGACAAGAGTCCCCTAAGGCACTTAAATATGACTCAGATTCCAGAGGTGGTTTCCAGGCAGCTTTTCAGGAATTCATCTCATCACACAAATTAAGGCTCAGAGGCACGTACGTTCTCCTTTCTCCAAGACAAGGAAGGATTGGGGGCAGATGAGAGGTGCCCCTCATGCCCAGCTGTGGGGCTTTGTTAGAAAAAATGTTTTAAGAATTTTGCAAATTTGATAGAAATTTAGGTTTTGAAAATATATATGACAAATACTTTCTAACATTTAAATTTAAAGCATGTATATTTATTTATACAAAAGTGCTTGTAAAAAAACCAAAATACTTGGGAGCCAATCTAATAAAAGAAGTGAAAGACCTCTATAATGAAAACTACACAACACTAAAGAAAGAAATTGAAGAAGACCTTAGAAGATGGAAAGATCTCCCATGCTCCTGGATAGGCAGAATTAATATTGTCAAAATGGCCATGCTACCAAAAGCGTTATGCAGATTTAATGCAATTTCTATTAAAATCCCAATGACATTCTTCATAGAAATAGAAAAAAGCAATCATGAAATTCATTTGGAAAAATAGGAGATCCAGAATAGCTAAAGCAATTTTTAGCAAGAAAAGTGAAGCAGGAGGCATCACAATACCTGACCTTAAACTATATGACAGAGCTATGGTAACAAAAACGGTGTGGTAGGGCTGGGATTGTGGCTCAGCAGCAGAGTGCTCGCCTCACACGTGTGCGGCCCAGGTTCGATCCTCAGCACCACGTAAACATAAATACATTGTGCACAACTAAAGTAAATAAATAAATATTTAAAAAAAAAACCTGTGTGGTATTGACACCAAAATAGACACATAGACCAATGGTACAGAACAGAAGACACAGAGATAAACCCACACAAATACAGTTATTTCATACTAGACAAAGGTGCCAAAAACATTCACTGGAGAAAAGGAAGCCTATTCAATAAATGGTGCTGGGAAAAATGGAAAGCCACATGTAACAAAATGAAAATAAACCTCTGTCTCTCACCCTGCATGAAACTCAACTCAAAGTGGATCAAAGACTTAGGCACAAGCTGGAGGCGGTGGTGCACGCCTGTAATCCCAGCACTTGGGAGGCTGAGGCAGGAGGATCGCGAGTTCAAAGCCAGCCTCAGCAATGGCGAGGCACTTAGCAACTCAGTGAGACCCTGTCTCTAATAAAATACAAAAAAGGGCTGGGGATGTGTACCAGGGCTGAGGATTGGTACCCAATCCTCGGTACCAAACCAAACCAAACAAAACAAAAAACACCAAACAAACCAAACAACAACAACAACAACAACAACAAAAACAAAAACTTAGGCACTACAACAGAGATCCTGTGGCTACTAGGAGAAAAAGTAGGCCCAAATTTTTACCTTGTTGGCCTAGGATCTGACTTAACAAGACCCCTAAAGTACAAGAAGTAAAATCAAGAATCAATAAATGGGATGGATTCAAACTAAAAAGCTTCTTCTCAGCAAAAGAGACAATCAATGATGGGAAGAGACTAATGGGAAGAGACAGCCTACAGATTGGGAGAAAATCTTTTCCACATGTACCTCAGATAAAGCATTAATCTCTAGTATATATAAAGAACTCAAAAAACTTAGCACCAAAATCAACCAACCAAACAAACAATCAATAAATGGGCTATGGAACTGAACAGACACTTCACAGAAGAAGAAATACAATCAGTCAACAAATATATGAAAAGATGTTCAACATCTCTAGCAATTAGAGAAATGCAAATCAAAACTACTATGAGATTTCATCTCATTGCTGTCAGAATGGCAATCATCAAGAATACAGGCAACAATAAATGTTGGCGAGGATGTGGGGAAAAAGGCACACACTCCTACATTGCTGGTGGGACTGCAAATTGGTGCTACCACTATGGAAAGCAGTATGGAGATTTCTCATAAAACTTGGGATTGAATCACCATTTGACCCAGCTATCCTACTCCTTGGTTTATATCCAAAGGACTTAAAATCAACCTACTCCAGTGATGTGGCTATCTCAATGTTTATAGCAGTTGATTCACAGTAGCTAAACTATGGAACCAACCTGGTGCCCTTCAATAGATGAGTAGATAAAAAAAATGTGGTATATGTATTCAATGGAATATTACTCAGCTTTAAAGAAGAATAAAATTATAGCATTTGCCAGTAAATGGATGGAGCTGGAGAATATCATGCTAAGCAAAATAAGCCAATCCCAAAAAACCAAAGACCAAATGTTTTCTCTGATATGTGGATGGTAATTCCCAATAAGGGGATAGGGGTTGCTAGGGAAGAATAGAGTTACTTTAGATTAGAGGGAGTGAAGGGAGGGGAGGGTATATGGGAATAGAAAGTTTAGTAGAATGAAACAGACATTGTTACCTTATGTACATATATGACTGCATGACTGATGTGATTCTACAATATGTACAATCAGAAAAATGAGAAATTATACCCTATTTACATATGATATATGAAAGTGCATAAATGCATTCTACTGTCATGTATAACTAATTAAGACAAGTAAAAAGCAACAACAAAAAAACTTCATGTAAGGATGCGCAGTGATGAATTTCCACCAACCGATTACAGCCTTATGACACCAAGATGAAGAAGCAGAACACTATCAGCCCCTTAGAAGCCAGTCACCTCCCCCAGGATAGTGGCTGTCCTGGCTTCTGCAGCTGAAATATGAAGTTAGTGTGTGCAGTCCTGTTGTACACAGGCTTTAACCAGTAGCTGTGGTTGCTGGGCAGCTTGTTCCTGCGCAGATCTTGGAGTTGGATGGCCATGGTCATCTACTTGAAAATACGGCATTCCTGGGGAAGGTGGTACTTGGCACAGTCTTTTGAAGTCAGGGGTGTTCACTGCTTCCGTGGCTCTCTCGGGATGCCCTGGTGCCCTCTGGGGGTTGGTGCAGGTGTATTTGCTTGGCTCTGTGTGCCATGGATTCCTGTGCACCGAGTGGGGCGCAGGCAGTCCTGGGGTCTGTGGGAGGTCCTCAGGGTACCTGGACTCTGCAGTCAGTCTGGGCCATGAAGCCAGTGCTCGGTGACTTCAGGGACTCTTATTCTTGAGGCAGACTCATCCTGGTACTCTTCTTTGAAGCTTGAGCCTGGGGAAGTGGGTCACTTGGCTTACAGACTCAGTCTTTTATTTATTTTTAATCGATAGAGTTGCCAACATTTCAAAACGAGGAGTCTTCCTGTGCGATAACTGAATACCGGGCTCCTGGGGCCGCTCTGCTGGCATCCTGCAGCTTGCTGTCCCTGAATGTGGGCCTTTACTTTGCAAGGTTTGCTCCCGGGCTTCTTCCCTCCCTAGCCTCCTTGCTTTTGTGTCTTAAGAGTTCCCCACAATGCCAGGACTTTAAGAAAGACTTTATAGACCTCCTTGCCTTAGGGTTTTCACAGGACCCAGCACCTGTGGTCTCTAAGTCAGGGATCTGAGTTTCCATCCTGAATTAGAGGCACCATGTGCTGCATTATGTCTTGAGTTTTATTCATCTTTTACTGCATAGGTCAGACTTCCATGTTGTTTAAAGTACACAAGGCTCACGTTTGTAACAGTGAAGCATCCTCCTATCCTACGCCTGTTACCCCGCCACCTCATTCCCCCTCTCAGGGTCTAATGTAGCCTTCCAAAATACTTGATGCAAATACAAATAAAAAAACGTGTCACCTATCCTTTTTATACAAACAGCTCGCTGTGCTCTTGTTCTACGCCTTCCTTTCTTCATTTCACAGTGTATCTTAGAGACTGTTCCATGTCGGTACTTAAGGAGCTTCCTCACATTCTGTTGTGTATATTAGTGCTTCTAAAAGAATTCCAAGGTATTTGTACTTGGGGTCAGGTGTGCACCTTCTAGTCCATGCAGAGCTCCACTACTCCCCAGAGCCTTCCTCTCAGTTGCTTGATGTTCGTGCTGCTCCTGGCTGGGTCCTGGAGGCATAGCAGTGGCCCTGCCAGTCCCAGCCCTCATCCATCACTGACCTGAGTTCTGCTCACCTGGGGAGACCTTCCCTCAGTGTCTCTCATGCTTTTTTTGGAAACCCTGTTGCCTTTGCAACCACACTTAACTATTGTCCCCCACATGCACAGATTCCTTGTGCCTCTCCTTTTATGTTTCTGTGGCACTTTGTCATTTTCCTGGGACCTAGTAGATAATACATAAATCTGACTCAATGAGCCTGGTTGATTTGATGTGTATTAACTCAGAGCTGGTTGACCCTGGAGTACTGGTTAAGTTGTTAGCAAGGTTCTGCAGGGCTGCCCTAGAATCCTGTCTCTTTATTAACTGTGTGATGAGAGAGACAGTGGAACAGGCATTTGGTCCTCACAGGGGGGTGTGGGAAGAAAACATTAGAACTTCTCAGTACTTTTATAGAAAAATCTATTTTGCATATAGAAATAGAAATTGCTTTACTAATATCTAGTACATGGGTTGACCCTGACACCCTCAGTTGGTCTATGTGACAGAGGGTTTTGTGTCACATGGAGAGTAAAGAGACCTGAGGACAAGCAGGAATGCCATGATATGGAGGGGTTGACAGTGAGTCTGTCACCTGTTTGTTGTCTTTCAGGGACTTGGGATGGGTGGAGGTGATTGAGTGTTCCATTAAGTGGATTTTCAAATAATATAACTAATTTGAAATTTCATATGAACTAATTTTCCCTTTGTGTACAAATGGCCTAAGGTGATTTTTCTTCTCTTTTTGAGGGGGTAGAAGCCCGTGGGTGGAGGTGGTGTTAACAGTGCAGCCGCAAGCTGGTGAGAAATGGCGGCACTCTTACTCCCTGTAGCGACTCCTCGTCAGCCTCAGGGCATTGGGAAGCGGTGACGGTGCCTGCGTGAGTGAGGGCTGTGTAACAAGTGCCACACGCTGGTTGGCTCAAAACAGCAAGTTTCCTTGCATCTGGTTTGGGAGGCCAGAAGTCCTAAGCCCCCTGATGGCTCGGGGGAGAGTCCTGGGCCTCCTGCTGCTCCGGCATCTGCTGGTAATTCCCGGCTCTCCTTGGCCTGTAGCTCCCTCACCCCTGCCACGTGGCTGTCTCCTCCCGTGCGTCCTCATGTCCTCATCGTGTCCCTCTGTGTGTCTCCATCCTCTTCTCTCTGTGCCTGTTCATCTTTCCTCCTCTTAAGAGGACACTGGTCATGTTGGATTAGGGCCCACCCTAGAGACCTCACTTTAACTTGACTGCCCGTGTGAAGACCCTGTTTCCTAGTAAGGTCACCTTCTGAGATACAGGGGTGGGGTGGGGCCGGGGGCAGTATAGGACTTCAACCTATCTTTTTTTGTGGAATAAAATTCCTTCCGTAAGACCATCTAATCAGATGTGGCAAGTTTGGTCTCCGAGTATTGAAATTCGTCAGGACAGTTGGAAGAATCATTCATACCTCCAGCTTTTATCAAGGTGGCTCAGGTGAGTCTGATTTTTGCCTTTAGATGTTAGTCAGCAAGTGTGATGAGCTATGTATTGCACGGCCACTTCATTATTTTAAAGTTTGCTTTTGCGTATGATTTATGAGACTCACAACGTGGAAACAGTAGACTGTGTAGGTTTTAAACAAAGTCACTGGAGGTGTGCTTGGGGATGTTTTTGCTGATGGGGTGTGTGGCCAATCTGGGCTGTCTGAGGAGTGGGGCCACCCAGGTCCAAGTTCCATCTCCACCTCTTATTAACATGTGGCCTTTGTAGGTTCCCTTCCCTCTCTGGTGCCAGTTTCTTCATTTGTAAATGGGTCGTTGGGGAAAATTAAGTGATTTAATTACCAAAAGATGCTTAGCACAGAACTTGGCTTATAGTAGGCAGTCAATAAATAGAAGTTATCATGGATGTTAGTGAGTTGGATTTTGTTGTTTTCCACATTAGCTTATTTTATCTAATGTTTCATCTTGGGGAAGTTGGTCAATTTGGGGCCACGGATTTCACAAGAAACTCAACGGGATGGATGATGATTCTGTAGGAATGGACTAAAAACAGCAAGATGGGTATGGAACTGGGTGTGAGTTTACTTTTATTTTCTTCCACTTGGTGTGAACATGTTGATAAATAAAATCCAAGTGAATGCACCTCTGAGGTTTTCCTACATCAGTTGGCAGTGAGGTGCCAGGGGAGGACTTGGGGGTATTTACCTGTTCCCCATATCCTCTCTCCCTGTGTTGCCCCAATAAAGATTCAGTGAGCCCCAATGGTTCTCAGGTGAGCAGGGTTATTTTTAAAAAATGGATTCTTTTTGGTTATGTATAACATCAGGATACATTTTTACATAATCACAAATGCATGGAATAGAATTTGCTCTAATTTCAGGCCCTAGCACTTCCAGCCTCTGCTCCCCTTCCTCTACTCTACTGATCTTTCAGCAGTGTATTTATAGGGTTTTTTGATTTTAAATCAGTGTCTGGTGGCTACACTGGATGTTGGGATTCACTGTGGCATATTCATGTATGTACGTTCAAAAGTTCAGCCAGATTCATTCCTCTCTTCTTCACCAGGGTCATTTTGAATGCCCGAGGGGCACTTGTTGTTGCCTCTGTGTGTGTGTGTGTGTGTGTGTGTGTGTGTGTGTGTGTGTGGGGACATTACAGACAGTGGATGGGGTCAGGGATCCAAGGAACTGGGGACCTCTAGAGGTCTCCATGTAGGACTGTTATTAGGCTTTTTTTTTTAAGTTACAATTCTGTTTTAGAATATCTTGGGTCTGTGAGCGACTTTTCTTCCTCTCCCTATGGCCGAGCAAAAGAATGAGTAATTGTGTCACGACAGTAGAGTGGTTTCAAGTTCTTGCTGAAGATGTCCTGTGTTTCTTACTTAAATAGCCTCAGTAATCAAGAGTCTTTTTTCTGGTAAAGGCCACCGATTCTCTGGAGAAATCAACTAAGGCTTACACACGGGCAGAAGCCCATTTGTTAAAGAACAGTTATAACTGGCGTTTAAAGGCAGAGAATAACAAGCCTCCCTCTGTAAATGTAGCAATAAATATAGTGTATTATTTGATTTCATGTTATCATGATACATTAAAACCAGTGAAGGAGGAAAGGGAGAAGATGAGGCAGACCAGAGCCCAGGGACTGGGGAGAGGCGAAGGATGGAGGGAGATTGGGGTGGGGAGGAGGTGAAAGGGGAGGGTCAGTAAACTCAGAGGAAAGTTCCAGCTTAAACACCTTCTCTGCCAAACTTGCTACAGACTTAGACTGTGGATATATTTTAAAATTTATCATGTGAAAAACAATCCTTTTGTAATCTTATTTTAAAAGTGGTCACTGTATTTAAGGACCATGTATGGTATTCTATTTCTTTTTTTTTTTTTTTTTTTTTTTTTGGTACTGAGGATTGAATTCAGATGAACTCGCCCACTGAGCCACGTCCCCAGCCCTGTTTTGTATTTTATTTAGAGACAGGGTCTCACTGAGTTGCTTAGCACCTCATCGTTGCTGAGGCTGGCTTTGAACTCCTGATCCTCCTGCCTCAGCCTTCTGAGCTGCTGGGATTACAAGTCTGTGCCACCATTCCCAGCTGAACATGTATGGTATTCTTGAAAAATGCTAGTGGATGATTTTGATGTGCCTAGATAAAAGGATGTTAGCAACCTGGTCTGAGAAAGGAGGGGTTCAGAAGTCAATTGCAGTCTTTGGGCAAGATGGCATGAGTGACTTCATGCTTTCAATACCTGAAATTGATGGATGGAATACAAACAGAGAAAGCCAAAAAGTCTAATTCATCTCCAGGACCAGTCGTGACCTCGGTGGACCAGAAGTGGTAGGGAGGTGCAGAATAGTTATGGGGCTAACGTCAGGCCCGGCAGGTGGAGTGCTCAGCTTGGAGACTGCGCTGGGACTGAATCTGGCCAGCAGCTGTGAGCATGTACGCATTAGGCACTAATGAGGCAGGGAGTGGTACCTTCTTTTCCCTGAGGTCTGGGAATGGGCTATGAGGATGGTCAAGGGATGTCTTAGATGCAGCCTGTCTTTTAGACACCTCGGACAAGGTTTAAAATGTGCATTGCTCACCTGCTCCTTCACAGAATCTGGGGAGAGGCCTGAAAATCCATAGTTTTAAAAGATCTTTAGGCAGCTCTGAGTAAGGAACCCTCTTCAAGAAACACTGTAGCGGTGAGAACGAAAGTCAACTTTAGAAAAATAATAGCTGGCCCAAATGAAATGGACATGAACATGTTTAATTTGTACTGAGGAGTTTTGTATTTGAGCTCCTCAATTAACTGTCTTTAAAAACTTCTTGGTGAAAATTATATTATTGTGTGCACATGTGGATATGTAACAAGGAATCCCACCATTATGTACAACTGCAACGCACCAATAAAAATATGGAAGAAAATTCCTTGGTGAAATACACATAACACTTACCATTTTATTTATTTTTAACTTAATGTAATTTTGGGGGGCCTCAGGGCCTCCCGTACTAGGCAAGTGCTCCCCCACTTAGTTACACTGCCAGCCCTACTTTGACTGTTTTGAAGTGTAAAATTCAGTGTCATTAAACAGTCACCATGTTTTGCAGTCTTCACACCATCTAGTTCCAGGTTCCCCTAGACCCCCAACTAATCTGCTTTCATCTCTATGGATTTGCCTATTCTGGATATTTCCTATAAATAGAACCATCAATATCTGTGTGTGTGTGTCTGGTGGTAGTCACTTAGCCAGTGTGTTCAAGGCTTATCTCTGTTGAGCATGGGTTGATCTTTTTTTTTTTTGTGGTACCAGGGATTGGACTCAGTGGCACTGGACCACTGGGTCACATCCCCAGCCCTTTTTTTGAATTTATTTAGAGACAGGGTCTCACTGAGTTGCTAAGTGCCTCGCCATTGCTGAGGCTGGTTTTGAACTCATGATCCTCCTGCCTCAGCCTCCCAAAGTGCTGGGATTACAGGTGTGCGCCACCGCGCCCGGCTTGGGTTGATCTTTTATTATTTTTATGGTTTGAATACTGATGCATTGAATGGATATACCACATTTTGTTTATTCATTAGTTTGTGGGCATTTGGGCTTTCCCCATCTGTTGGCTGTTATGAATTGTGCTGCTATGAACATTCATGTACCAGTATTTCTTGGAACTCCTGTTTTAAGTGTTTGGGGTATCTATCTACCTAGGAGCGGAATTGCTGGGTTTTGTGATAATTCTGTTCAACTGGCTGAGACACTGCCCTCCCTTCCCATAGTGGGTCCACTATCAGGGGGTGAGAGCTTTGACCCCGCCACATCCTCACCAGCACTTTCCATTTTCTTTCTCCTGTGGCCATCCTGTGGGTGTGATTTCACATTTTGTGATGGCTTTCATTTGCATTTCCCTAAAAATGAATGACGTGGAACGTCTTTTCATGTGCTGTTTGGCAACTATATTGCTTTTGAGTTAGAAGTGATCTAGATGCTGGGCAGGGTGTGGGCGCAGGGTAGGGAGATGTTGACCATAGGTCACACAATTTCACTTAGGAGCAGCAAGTTCAATAGATGTGTTGTCATACATGGTGACTATAGTTAGTAACAATTTATTTTAATCTTGAAAAATGTAATCTATTTTAATCTTGAAAAATGCCAAGAGAGTGGATTTTAAGTGTCCTCACCACAAAATGATAACTACATGAGGTTAATTTAGCTTGACTTAGCCATTCCACAGTTTCTACATGTAGGAAAGATAGTGGATTGAAACAGATATTATTACTGTATGTATATATGTGAATGCATGACCAATATGATTCTGCAACATGTACACTTTGAAAAATGAGAAATTTTATCCCATCTATGTATGATATATCACAGTGTACAAGTGCATTCTACTGTCATGTATAACTAATTAAAACAAATAAAAAATTAATAAAAAATGTACACAAATATATACAATTTTATTTATCAATTTTAAGAATAAAAGAATAAAGAAAGGAATAGTAAACATTTTTCCCATAGGTGGTATTTCTTTTTTCTTTTAATATTTGTTTTCAGTTGTACACAATGCCTTTTTTAAAAAATATTTATTTGCTTTAGTTGTACACAATGCAATGCATTTATGTTTACGTGGTGCTGAGGCTCGAACCCGGGCCACGCACGTGCTAGGCGAGCACTCTACCGCTGAGCCACAACCCCAGCCCCACACAATGCCTTTTTTAAAAAAAAATATTTATTCATTTACTTTAGTTGTACACAATGCAATGCATTTATGTTTACATGGTGCTGAGGATCGAACCTGGGCCGCGCACATGCGAGGCGAGCGCTCTGATGCTGAGCCACAACCTCAGCCCCACAATGCCTTTTATCTTTACGTGGTGCTGAGGATCGAACCTGGGCCATGCACGTGCTAGGCAAGCTCTACCGCTGAGCCACAACCCCAGCCCAGGTGATATTTCTTAACATAGCAATTAGTCTTGTGTGGTGTGGTTGAGACTGCAAGTTGCTGGGGCAGGCAGCCCAGGGTGCCAGGCCTTGGGCAAACCAAGACTCACTGTGCCTGCCTACCCTGTCATAGGTAGCATGTTGGCAAGCATAGCATGATACCAGGAGCTTTGTGAGACCTGAGCCTACCCGAGAGGCATCCAGGCATGAAGTCATTGTCACTCATAGGAGATCTGTTGTTATATCCCTATTGCTTATGGGTCTATCGGGCTGCCTTAAGATTCCTCAGCTGTGGAGGATGGAACCGTGTTTGTGGCCCATCCGTTGTGCGGTGCCCCGGGTAGCATTAAGAGGTTGCTGGGGTAGCAGGCAGGTCCTCTGTCTGTTGTATTCCTCACTTGAGTTTTCTTGCTCCCAGCCCAACCTTCAACTTACTCTTGCAGGCGAGGTAGTGAACGTGTTCCTATGAAGTGCCTGGAGAGCTGGCCTCTGGGAACATTCCCTGCATGTTCACTGTTCTCCTCACTGGGCCTCCCTTGGACCCACCCACCCTTAACTGGGTTTAAGGTCCTTTTGGGGCAGCACCTGCATACTGTCAATTTCCTTTGGAATTAGTGTTCAGTGTTATTTTTATTGTATTGCTCTTTTAAATGCTGTTTAAAGGTCTCCAAGTTGGTGGGTCGGTGGTGAGAGGCAGTGAACGTAGATTTTAAAATTTGAAACCAATTTTAATATGAGCATGTAAATCTTGTTTATCTTGTAGTTATGAAAAGTTTTGTGTGCAGCTACTCAAGAACGATTGTCTAAAATTTCCCTGGAAAACTCTCAGCATCCTCTCCTGGTGGTGCTGTGTGATCTTGGCAGTGTGATACTATGGTCAGAGCAAGAGGTTTTGACAGTAGAGGGATCTGGGTTCAAATCCTGGGTCCCCACTTACGGGATGTGGGATTTGAAAACAGTTTCTTAATCTTTTGGATCCTCAATTTCTTCACTGATAAAAAGTGAGAAGGAGAAGAACAGAGCCCAGCTCTTGGCGGGGTGGCAATTGTGCAGATGAGCCTGCACACCTCGAAACAAAACATCACAACGTTGTTTTTCTTTTCTTTTCCTTTTTGCTCTCCCCAGTGCTGGGGGTGAAAACCGGGATCTCATGCATGCCAGGTAGGTGCTTGCCACTGCACTACGGCCTAGCCCACATTTGTTTTTTAATGTGGTAAAATATATATAACATAAAACTTAGCAGTTGAGTCATTTTTAAGCCTACACAGTTGAGTGACATCCATTGTAATGTTTCCTTAATTTTTCAAAAATTTGATTTTAGTAAGAATTGTGTATTGATTGTATCTTTCCATGCTTTACGTAGATGAAACCACCTATGGTACCCCTATTTCTCTCCTGGAGGAGTGCAGGTGCCCTCTTCTTACCATCCCTGAAGGTTTTCCCTGCTGCCCTTCCACCTTCTGCTTGCACCAGGCTGGTGCCCTCAGTGGGGCTCCCAGCTGTTGCCAGCTGGAGTTTCCCTAACCTTGGGGACCTGCGGGCACCCTGAGGCCTGGCTATTAATAGAGGCTTTCTCAGGTCATTAGGTGATTATGCAGAAGGCGTTAAACGGCCTCTGATTTTGGAGGTTGGGGGAGAATTGCCTTCTGTTTTACACAGGTGTTATGCTGTCTATTAACACTTCTCTGAGTATGGAATAGGGGAGAAAAGGATTCAGAGCCATTTTCTAGAAACTCTAGTTAAGGGGTGTGGGAAGAAGAGGAAATTGAAACTATTTAGCCATCATGTTTTAAGGTAATTTTAGTACTTCATTAATCTGTCCTTTGGAAAGGGACTAAAATAAATGTACTGCTTTGGAAATATTCTAACATATCTATTTCCTCCCTTTCTTCTTTATAAATGTCATAATTTCTAAGGTCTGCTTTATTCTTTATTCATTCTTTTGGGAACTTTGAACTTCAGGGTCTAGAGAGCTAGAGACAGAAAAGCATTACTCTAATACATTCATAGAGCCAGTGGTTAATCTGTAATCATTCCAAAGAACAGAACAGACTTCAGCAACTTTGTATTGAATTCCTCATTAAGCAACTTAAAAATGTTCTAAAACAAGCATAAACATGTTATCATTTCAGGTTCCAAATAATTCTTATTCTTTCTGTAATTTTACCTTTGAGTTTTGGAATGTCCTTAACACAGGCTTAAGATCCTGATGTCCCTAATGCCATAACGGATATCAGCGGTGGTGCCCGGTGATGGCTTCACCACTAGGTGAGCAGTGGATGGGGGCCTTCTGACAGATGGAGCAAGCTGTCACTACGCAAGCCGCTGGTATATGTGTCACTCCTCAGAGTGGCATAGCCAGAAATTAGGCACCTCCTGCTGTGATGCAACAGGAAGTTCAAGGACCCCTGAAGGGTGTTGTGCCCAGAGCATCGATCCTGAATCTGAGGGAGCCTCTTTGATCTAACTGGTGATTTGTGGGCAATTTGGGGCCTAGAAGAACATGTTAGGTGACACCATGAGACTCTAACCAGCCAAATATAGAATGTAGGCTGTCTGTGGGGACAGATGACCTGTTTTCTTTAACAAGTAAATAGTGAGTGCTTAAAAAAAGAACAGGACAGGAAAACTTATAAAAGTATAAGAGACTTAAGAGACACATGAACCAAAGTAGCGTGTGCCTTGTTTGAAGCCTGATTTGAAAAAGCAACTGTACAAAAATATTTTGAGGCCATCAAGGAAAACTTAGAAGGAAGTGGATAATTAGAAGATATTAGGAATTATTTTTAATTTTGTGGGGTGTGATAATTATATTGTGGTTATGATTGTTAATGAGTTCCTATCAGAGTTAATGGAGGTGCTCATTGAAGTGAAAAAATAATATCTGGGATTTGCTTTTCTTTCATTAAAAACATTGAAGTTGTTGAAGTTGTTGAAGCTGGATTCTAGTCTTTCAGCCTTTGTGTATGTCTGAACATTCCATAATAAAAAGTTTAAAATGCCAAAATTTGTTGTTTGCTGGCAGTATTTAAACATTTTACACAATGGAATCTTCGCTATGCTGATAGGACTTCTGTTTTAGAAAAATTGCCTTTGGCTTATTTATACATTAGATCTGGTTAGTTTCTTGGCAAATTAGTATTTACATTAACTTTATGTTATTCCTCATCCCGGAGTCCCAAGGAGCCTTTAAATAAACCAAGAGAAGTCATAATTGTAGCTACTTAGAAAGTTAATGTTATGGATAATTGCTAATCAGGAGGCCCTTCATACCAATAAGCAGGCAGAAGAGGGGGTTTGGGAAAGATTGCCAGTGAATGGAAATAAATTAAGTAAGAATGAGAATAATTTGTGTGTTTGACTGAATTGAATCATAGAAGTATATGTAAATGGTGCTGGATTTGCTCTGGGTCTTAGTCCATTGGGGCTGCTATAACAAAATACCTCTGAGTAGATAACTTATGAACAATAGAAACTTATTGCTCACCATTCTGGAGGCTGGGACGTCAAGATCAATGTGCCAGGAGGTTTGTATCTGGTGAGGGCTAATAAGGGGAATAAGCTTCCTTAGGCCTCCCTTATAAGGACAGTCATATACTTACAGGGCCCACCCTCATGACCTAATCACCTTCCCAAGGCCCACCTCTTAATTCAATCACATTGAAGTTCAGGTTTCAGTATAGGAATTTTGGGAAGTGGCACAAACATTCGGGGGATAGCAATACGATTGCATAGCTGGCTCCTTCCCCTCCTGACTGTGGTAGGTCACCCTCAAATGAATGTGTCATTGTGGGGTTTGGAAGTCATAGGTGTTTCTCTCTTTCTATCGTGATATGTTATCAGTCAACTTCAGTTACCCTCACCAAGCTGTATCATTAGCCCAAATTGCTCTCTCTCTCTCTCTCTCTCTCTCTCTTTTTTTTTTTTTTTTTTTGTACCCGGGATTGAACTCAGGGGCACTCGACCACTGGGCCACATCCCCAGCCCTTTTTTTGTATTTTATTAGAGACAGGGTCTCACTGAGTTGCTAAGTGCCTCACCATTGCTGAGGCTGGCTTTGAACTCGCGATCCTCCTGCCTCAGCCTCCCAAGTGCTGGGATTACAGGCGTGCGCCACCATGCCCAGCCCAAATTGCTCTCTTGAGCACTAGAATCCCATTTCCAACCACCCCAAGCTGGCTTCCTGCCTTCCACACAAGCCCTGCTACATCCGGCTCCCCTGGCTGGCCACGCGCCCTTCACACCAGCCATTTCCACATCTGTTAGATGCTTTCCCACCCCAGGCTTTGCACAAGCCGCCCGACTAGAGCAGCCTCCCGCTGTCTTCCTGGCTCCTCCTCCTTTCCTGACCTTCCCTGTCCATCAGTCTCCTTGCATATTTTTTTTGGCAGTCCTCTGCATCTATCATCATCTGTCTCCTCCACAGTAAGGTCCGTAAGCAGGGGACCTTTCTGTCTTGGCTAACTCTTTATACCCTGCCCATAGCTACCACGGTCAGGATTGGACTTAGAATGAATGGCACATTAGGCTTTGGGCTGGGCCTGGGAGACAGACCAGTGAAAGATACAGCCTCTCCCTCCCAGGAGCCCAGGGCCCTCTCAGGAAGGCGGGGAGTAAACCAGTAATACAACTTAAGTTTGAGAGAAATGCACGGGCAGGCATCTGGGGAGATGGGATAGGGGAGTCTGGGTCTGACAGGAGGAAGGTCTGGCAGAGGGAAGAGCCTCTGTGAACCATGGCAGTGGGATGGCTGGAGGGGGCTGGCAGTGGGGAAGGGTGCCCAGCAGGACAGGTAGTAAGTGGCAGATGAGGGCTCTTGTCCATCAGCTGAGGGCTTTGGATTTCTGGAGGCCATTAAGAACCAATGAACTGGCACCAAAATAGACCAGTAGCCCAATGGTACAGAATAGAAGACACAGAGACCAGCCCACACATCTACAGTTATCGTATATTGGACAAAGCTGCCAAAAACATGCATTGGAGAAAAGATAGCCTCTTCAACAAATGGTGTTGGGAAAACTGGAAATCCTTATGTAATAAAATGAAATTAAACCTCTATCTTTCTCCATGCACAAAACTCAGCTCAAAGTGGATCAAGGATCTAGGAATTAAACCAGAGACCTTGCACCTAATAGAGGAAAAAGTAGGCCCAAGTCTCCAACATGTTGGATTAGGCCCCAACTTCCTCAATAAGACCCCTATAGCATAAGAACTAAAACCAAGCATTAATAAATGGGATGGATTCAAACTGAAAAGCTTCTTCTCAGCAAAAGAAACAATCAGTGAGGTGAACAGAGAACCTACAGAATGGGAGCAAATCTTTACCACATGCACATCAGATAGAACATTACCTTCAAGGATATATAAAGCTCTCAAAATCCTTTACACCAAAAAAAAAAAAAAAAAAAAAAAAAAAAAACAACAACAACAACAAACCCCAATCAATAAATGGGCTAAGGAACTGAACAGACACTTCTCAGAAGATGATATACAATCAATCAACAAATATATGAAAAAATGTTCAACATCTCTAGCAATTAGAAAAATGCAAATCAAAACTACTCAAAGATTTCATCTCATGCCAGTCAGAATGGCAGCTGTCAAAAACACAAACAATAAATGTTGGCGAGGTTGTGGGGAAAAGGGCACACTCATACATTGCTGGTGGAATTGCAAATTGGTGCAGTCAATCTGGAAAGCAGTATGGAGATTCCTAGGAAAACTTGGAATGGAACCACCATTTGACCCAGCTATCCCACTCCTTGGTCTATACCCAAAGGACTTAAAAACAGCTTACTACAGGACACAGCCACATCAATGTTTATAGACGCACAATTCACAATAACTAGATTGTGGAAACAACCCCAATGCCCATCAATAGATGAATGGATAGGGAAACTTTGGTATATATACACAATGGAACACTACTCAGCACTAAAAAAGAATAAAATCATGACATTTGCAGGTAAATGGATGGAGTTGGAAAAAATAATGCTAAGTGAAGTCAGCCAATCCCAGAAAACCAAAGGTTGATTAATTCCTTTGCTAGGATGATACAGAATTATAGTGGCAAGGGAGGGGGGATGAGAGGAATGAAGGAATGTTAAATAAAACAAAGGGGAGGAAAGGAGGAGGAGGGGGCAAGGGGATAGAAATAATGGCAGGAGTTGGACATCAGAATACTAAGTGCATTTATAAAAGCTCAAATGGTATGAAAATACTTTGTGTAAAACCAGTGACTTGGAAAACTGTGCTCTTTATATGTAATATGAAAGGAATTGCACTCTAAAAGCATGTATAACAAATTAAATAAATAAAAAAAAGAACCAATGAAGGAGCCAGGCGCTGTGGTGCACGCCTGTAATCCCAGCACTTGGGAGGCTGAGGCAGGAAGATCACGAGTTCAAAGCCAGCCTCAGCAATGGTGAGGCACTTAGCAACTCAGTGAGACCCTGTCTCTAATAAAATACAAAAAAGGGCTGGGGATGTGGCCCAGTGGTCGAGTGCTCCTGAGTTCAATCCCCAGTACCAAAAACAAACAAACAAACAAACAAACCAATGAAGGGGCTTGGGTTGTGGCTCAGCAGTAGAGCGCTCGCCTAGCTCGTGCTGATTGGCTGACTTCACCTAGCTCGTGCAAGGCCCTGGGTTCAATCCTCAGCACCACATAAAAATAAATAAATAAAATAAAGTTATTATGTCCAACTACACCTAAAAATATATAAAAAAAAAAGCAATGAAGGATTTAAAACTATGTATATAGTTTTAAACTATATATATATATATATATATATATATATGTATGTGTGTGTGTTTATATTTTTTCTTGTTGTTAATGGACCTTTATTCTATTTATTTATATGAGGTGCTGAGAATTGAACCCAGTGCTTCACGCATGCTGGGAAAGCACTCTACCTCTGAGCTACAACCCCAGCCCTCAGTGTGAAGGATTTTAAGAATGAGATGACCTGGTGAGGTTATTTCTTTAATTCCTTTAGGTAAAATGCAGACATACAAACATGGATTGACCAGATCTGCATGTTACAAAATGCCAGGTGGATCAGAGTTTAGAGTGGGTTATGGCTCATGGTGAGAGACAGCCCTGACTCATGCCCACAGCCAGGAACACACACCTCTGATGAGGACTGGGGCAGTTACAGCAATTCTCAGCCCAGTGTCCCTTGGCCCGCAGCCTCTGGGGTTGGGGCACATGGAAGGTGCCACACAGCTCCAGTGACTGAGTACAGGGTAGGGCAATTTCATGCCATAAATGTCATTGCCCGTTGCACTTGGGCTTAGGGTCCACTCCAGAAACTGTAGAAGAGATTTGAAGGACTCCTGGTGCATGCCCTGGGCTCTCCTGGTTCTTTTTTTTTTTTTTTTTTTTTTTAATATTTATTTATTTGCTTTAGTTGTACACAATGCGTTCATCTGTACGTGGTGCTGAGGATCGAACCCGGGCCGCGCATGTGCTAGGCGAGCGCTCTACCGCTGAGCCACAACCCCAGCCCGTGGTTCTTGAACTAGAGCCAGAGCCAGCCAAGAAGCACGGTTGTTATGCACCTGCACCTCCGGTGCTCAGCAGCCGGGAAGCCCATCTCCTGTTAGCTGTGCAAGGCAGGGCTCTCAGCAGATCATCGGGGCCCAGATTCAGCAGTGGTGGTGGGGAGGAAGGAGGGGAGACTCAACAGCAGAGGGACCTCGCTGCGAGCATTGCATCATTGATGGACAGGGTCTCACTGAGTTGCTGTGCCTCGAGGGGAACTCGCGATCGCATGGGGTTCTTTTTTTTTTTTTTAATATTTATTTATTTACTTTAGTTGTACACAATGCAATTCATTTATGTTTACGTGGTGCTGAGGATCGAACCCGGGCCGCGCATGTGCAAGGCGAGCGCTCTGCCGCTGAGCCACAACCCCAGCCCCCACGCGTGGGGTTCTTGTAGGGACTCAGTGGAGTTGTCTAGTAGGTAGTGAAACTGTGACTCCAAGTCACATTTTCTTTTTTCTTTTGAGATGTGATCTTTCTGTGCTGCCCAGGTTGGGCTTAAGTGATGCTCCTCAGCCACCTGAATAGCTGTGACCATAGGGGTGCCACAGTACCCAGCCTCAAGTCACCTTGATGGTTCTCTCTTGCCCCACTGTGCTGACTACACTTCGCGTGGTTTCTGACTTGGGACTTTGCTCCATTCCCTTCTTTTTTTGTACCGGGGATTGAACTCAGGGGCACTCAACCACTGGGCCACCTCCCCAGCCCTTTTTTTGTATTTTATTAGAGACAGGGTCCCACTGAGTTGCTAAGTGCCTCGCCATTGCTGAGGCTGGCTTTGAACTCGCAATCCTCCTGCCTCAGCCTCCCAGGTGCTGGGATTACAGGCGTGCGCCACTGCGCCCGGCTTCCATTCCCTTCTTACCATTGCCCCGTTGCTCCTGGGCTGTGCGGTGTGTAGGGTGGAGCCTGCTTGGCCTTCTCCCCAACCCTGCACAGTAATGATGTTGAAAGGGCTGCTTTGCTCAGAAAATCCAACAGAGCCCACCCGGTTGTCTGAGCCAACTTTTCTAGCATCCTCCCCCAGCAAATGGAGCTGCTGCTAGGTGTTTCGCAAACACATCCCACATCCACCAGGTTGGGGGCCTTGGCCCCTGCTGGCGCTTCCCACCAGTGTGACCCCTCTCTCTTTTAAGCCTCCTGCTCACTGGATATCAGAGAAAAGCTTAATTTGGAGCTGAATTAAGGTCTTAAGCCTGTAGCATAAGCTGTTTACTGTTTGCTGGAATTAGATGCGTGGGCAGTAGGGGAGGCCGCAGCATCTCCTGGTCGCCTTGTTACAGGCTGGTGCACTGGTGTGGAAATGAGTGCTGCTGTCCCTGGGTCCCCCAGGGAAAGTGCCGCCTCATGCTTCGTCATGGCGTGTCGTGCGCCATCCAGCTCCAGTGTAATTGGAGACAGAAGATCATCTTGAAGATGACGGTGTCCTTTTCCCTGTTGTTGTGGGAGTGTGTTTTGAATTAAATTATTTTAGAAACAGATGGCTGACAGAGAATTTTTTTTTTTTTTTTTTTTTTTTGCCTTTGTTCTTAGTGAATTGAGTATTTAGTTTATTTTGGTTACTTAAAGTGCTGACAGTCTTGCTTTCCAGGTTGGTAAGAGAGGGCTGAATTTTATTTAGGAAAAAATAAAAGTAAAGAGAAAGCACGGCATCTCCCAATAAATGCTCTGTACCTTGAATTACACCAGCATTTTAATATCCTGTCTCCTCAAATGAGCATGTCATGCAAAGAGTACCCCCACGTCCCCACCATGAAGCCTAGGTTGATGTTTTAGCTGTAATAGTGTGAGTTTACAAAAAGCTTTGCAGAACCATTATTTTAGTATTGTTTGGTTGCCGCCATCATGTTTTGAATTCCTCTTGAGTTCTCGTTGTGTTCTGGTGAAGTCACTAATTGTCTCTGGGCCTCCATCTCTAGAGGACATGGAAGGTGTGACTGATGACTGGGGGTTTCTCCAGGGGACCTGTGCAAGTTGAAGATAGAGCAGTGCCTGCTGCTTCTTTCTGTGGGATGTTCTGGAGACGTTGGCCCCTTTATCTCCCTGCTTGGAAGGGACTGTACTACACCAGTGCCAAATAGCCCTGCATTTTATTAGCTGGGACTTTTTAGCTAAAAATTAAGCCCCCCCTGGCTGTTGATGTTTAGTGGCCATTGTTATTTTGGGAAGCCCCTGTTTATTTCTGGGGAATCCGAAGACCACAGGATTGATGGGGCAGGAGGGCATGTGAGTTAGGCCTGGCCAGTCAGACACCCCCCCTGGACTTTGGATCCTGAGGGTGCAGCCATGAAGCAGAGCAGCGGAGAGTCCAGTGGCGGCCATGCCGGGTAGAGCTGGCTCAGGCCTTGTCCAGGACTCTCCCTGCACGCAGCCCCAGCTGGCTCTCCAGCTGCCAGCCTCGCTCGCTCAGCTCATGGCTGCTGTTTGAACTCTGCAGCCAGAGTTGTCTCATTGCAAACTCCAGAGGACCCTGGCTGAGAGAACCGTACAGCCTAAATATGGGGTCATATTTCAGTTCTACTTGGAAAGCAAACTTCAACACCCATTTTTCAGGTAGTAATTTTCTGGAATGCTGACTCTTGTTAGCAGATGAGAGAACTGAGACCCGGGGAAGTGAAGTGAGCTGTTCAAGGCCAGCAGTTAACGAGCTCTCGGTGCAGCAGGGTGAGAGCCGGGACCCGCAGCCCGTGTGTCCAGCCGCCTCTGCGACATCATCACATGCCTCCTGTGGGAGTCAGGAACCAGAGATGCGAAATAGGGCAACAGATGTTGCAGTGTCACCTGTGACTTAGTAGAAGTCAAGTAACAAAAGATATCAAAGGAAGATTTCAAAAAGAAGTGTTTAAATAGGCGTGAACTTAAAAATATTGGGGAGAATCGGTTACTGTCCTTCTCCCCGAGGCCGAGGCTTTTCTGTGGCATGAGCTTCTCAGTGATGGCTCTCTCAGGCCCCACATCCAGCTGCATCCTGAAACCTTCCGGGGCTGCAGGTCTTGCTCACTCAGGATGACGGGGAAAACCTGCCTTCTGGTTGGGGTGCAGCTCTGGTGGTGAACCTGGCCCTCTGGCTTCCCCCTGCTCCCTAGGTCTCTCTCACACCCCAACCCTCCTGGTGCACTTTGCCCCCTCCCTCCCCACTAGGGCCCTGTTCTCAGTGGATGACCTGAACACACACACACACACACACACACACACACACACACACACACACATTTTTTCCTTCTTTTTTAGGAAAAAGAGAGAGAAGCCTCTCTGGTCAAAATTCCCTTAAGTTCTCACCATTAAGTTGCACCATTTGCTGGTCTCTGCACTCACCCTCAATCCCACTTCCTTCTTCCTTCTCCATCTGGGTTCATCCCTCACCCTGTCCACCTTCCACGTCTTCCTGTCCTCTGGATTGTTCCATGGGCATGGCTCTGGCCCAGCACTTTTCAAAGAAAGGTTTTTTTTTTTTTTTAAATGTATATTTGTTTGTTTTAGTTGTATACAATGCCTTTATTCTTACGTGGTGCTGAGGATCGAACCCTGGTCGCGCACGTGCTAGGCGAGCGCCCTACTGCTGAGCCACAACCCCAGCCCTCAAAGAAAGGTTCTTGCACTTGCATTTGAATGGGTGTTAGATGAAACATAAGTTCCAAAATAACATTGCGTGCACATGCACACATGCATACACAAGTGCGCGCGCGCACACACACACACACACACTCTCAATATTCCTGAGCCCCAAGCCCAGTTTACTGAAGAAGAACCTCAGTTATTTTAGTTTTTGTTTTGAAGAATTTTAGACACCATAACAAATTTGGAAAATTAACACACAGAGTTCCCATGTGCTCCTTGTTCAACTTCTACTAATGTATAACATCTGACGTGACCCTCACAAAAGTTATCAAAACCAAGGAATCCATGTTGGTGTCATACTGTGAACTAAACTACAGATTTTACTGGTTTCATCCGTTTTTCTGCTTCTGGAATCCAAGCCAGAATCCCACCTCACGTTTAGTTGTCCTACCTCCCAGTCTCCCGTCTGTGACAGTTCCTTAGTCTAGTCTTGTCTTTTATGACCTTGACATTTTTGAAGAGTTGGGTATTTTATATACCATCCCTGGGTTTGTCTGATGTTTTTCTCCTGATTAGATTTGAGATTTTGCATTTTTAGAAAATTGCCTCTCTAAACAGCTCTAAGAACCAGTGTCCCTGGACCCTGCCTCTTGTCCTTCCCTGCCCCACGCAGCTAAACTGAAAAATGTGTGGGACATAGTTCATCATTCTTCCACTCACGGTGGCCTGGCCTGCGCCACCACAAGAGACACCTGCCATCATGTCTTGGAGCTGCTCTCCAGCCTCTTGTTCTTGGTCTCTTGGGCTCATTCACAGAGGTGACCCCTTCCTGATTTTACTGTCCTGTTTTCTCGTCACCTCACTTTCTGATTTTCCTCTGCTCTGGCTTCTCCTCACTCTTGCAGGTTTATCCCGCGCTCTGTATCCCTTGGCATACTCGATATCACCACGTGGATCTCCCTAAAACATGTCTTTCCAGTGTTTCTCACACCATGACGGGCACTCGAGTCCTCTGGGATCTTGTGAGAAGCAGCTTCTGATTGAGTGGTTGCACACAGGCCTGAGATGATGCTGCAGTTCCGAAACTCTCTCCGGTGAAGCTGATGGTCAGCAGACCAGCCTGAGTGGCCAAGTTCCAAATACACCACCCGAACTAAGCCTCTGTCACCTCAAGTTCAGTTATCGTGGCCACAGGACAGCTCTCTCATTTCCTCTTGTCCCTTGTTAACCTGTTCTTCACATAGCAGCACAGAGAAGGGCTCTTAAAAAAAAACAAAAACTAAAAAAAATCCCAGAACACTATTCTGATCCTGTCATTCTCATGCTTTAAATGTCTTCCTCAATGGCTTCCTGTGGCCTTCCTGGTGTTGCTCAGTACCCTCAACAACAGGGCTTCTATGCTTTGGGTATTCTGATCCCTGTCTCCCCCTAATCCCTCTTGTTTTTTTTTTTTTTTTAAGGGGGGTGCTAGGGATTGAACCCAGGGGCACTAACTTCTGAGCCACATCTCCAGCCCTTTGTATTTTCTTATTTATATACAGGGTCTTATTAAATTGCTTAGGGCCTTGCTAAGTTGCTGAGGCTGGCTTTGAACTCATGATCCTCCTGTCTCAGCCCCCTGAGTTGCTGGAATTATGGGTGTGTGCCACCATGCCCAGCTTTCTTGGCACTTTTTTTTTAAAGCTTTCTTCCCCCCTGCTTCCAGACGTGCCGGTCTTCTGTGGGCTCTATCACCAATCCTGCCCCTCTGCCTCTGGGTCTCGTGGAGATCCCGTCCTCAGCCCAGACAGGCCACACTGCCCCCAAGTAGGGCCTTGATTTACAGTCAGGCTTAAGCACTTTATCTCAGTACTGCAAGCCAGTGACAAAAACCTTGAAGACCATACTTTGAGAAACAATGATCTAAGATACTCTTGCCCACATGCATGTATGAATGTGGACACACACACACACACACACACACACACACACGCACACTCATGGGCTGCCGGGGCTGCTGAGTTATGAATGGGGCCGCGGTCTAAAGCTACCCCCCTTTTGGGCCCTAAAGGGGGTTTCTTTCTGCCCGCAGAAAGAAAGTAACTTACCGGGCAAAGATGGGCTTAAGGACAAAAATGGCTGAGTGTCTCCTATCCGCCTGCTGGGCAGATACCACGCCACACCTAGGGAGTTTTGTATAGCAAGCGAGAAAGCCAAAAACTCGGATTTATTGACCAGGCACTGAACTTAAATAGGCCTAGAACTAACCAATCAGCCAGCAGGGCGGTTCAGTCTCTCACGCTACGTCATAGCCACACCCCTTTGCTTAGCCCCGGTCCTACTAGGGCGTGGTAAGCAGCCAAAGTCCTTCCCCTTGGCAGACATGAGTCCCAACAATGGGCACATTTGGTCCTAAATTTAAAACAGAATCCTTAAAATTTTTAAGAGATAGTACAGAAGGGCATCACAATTTTTAGTGTAGAGGACAGTTTCTTAAAGCTTCCATCTTAAGATACAACATGAATCTCAAACGATAATGGTAAAAATTGATACATTTGACTATATTAAAGTTGAGATCAAAAGACACCCTTAAGAGAACTAAGCAACAAGCCACAAATCCAAAATATGCCAAGAATCTCTAAATCAGAATGAAAATGATGGACAACTCAATGGAAAAACGGTCTGCAGAACTGATAAGACACTGAAGAGGCCACATGAGTGGCCAGCAGAGATGCAAAAAAAGCCCTGCAAGGGGCTGGGGTTGTGGCTCATCGGCAGAGCGCTCGCCTTGCACTTGCGCGGCCCAAGTTCGATCCTCAGCACCACGTAAACATAAATGCATTGCATTGTGTACAACTAAAGTAAATAAATAAATATTAAAAAAAAAAAAAAAAAGCCCTGCAAATTAAGACCATGAGGTTTCCAGCAGTGGGATTGGTAAAAGTGTCAGGTATAGGTGAGGATTCACAAGTCATGCTCTTCTGCATTACTAGTGGGAGTGTAAATTGGCTCAACTACTTTGAAAAAGTTCTTGGTGTTTTTTCAGTAAAGTTGCAGATGAACATGTCTTCTGAGCCAGTATCCTATTCCTAAACACACACACACACACACACACACACACACACACACACACACACACACGTACATATATGTGTACATACATACATACTTTGCATGGATGTATGTGTACCAGAATATGGGTAAGAAAATTCATGTCTGAAATGTTTTCACTAACAAAAATTGACACTAGTTCAACTGTCCATCCACAGTAGATGGATACATGAACTTGATCTATTCTTGTGATGGAATTTATGTTGAAATGAAAATAAAGAATTAGAACTACATGCAAAAAAGGGATGAATCTGAAAAAGATTGTGGAGTGAAGAAAAATAGTGATGATAGAATATAGGCAGTGTAATTGCGTTAAAAAAAGTTTGTAAAACATACATACTTGTGGTAAGACTATAAAGAAAATCAAGGATATGAAAAGTACAGAACTCTAAGTAATAGTTATCTCAGGGGGAAGGGAAGGTGATAGGAAAGGATGCAGCAGGGCATCAAAGGTAAGGGGAGTGCTCGTCCTTAAACTGGGTTGGGGGTAATTGAGTGTTTGTATTATCTACATAGCTGGTGTGTGTGTGTGTACACACGCGCAATGGTGTATGTATACACATACACACACTTCATATTTGGTAGAAACACACCAGTACCAGCTGGAGGAAAGAGTGACCTGGAGGAAGATACTGGCATATGTTGGGGTTGGAGAAAGAAAGGGAAGATGCTGTTTTCTAAACCAGGTAGAAAAATGAAAGGTGGGGGGATGGGGAAAAGGGAAGTTTTAATAATGGCACCAAAAAACCTGTGTAGGACATTCTGAGAACTAGAAGAAGAAAAGTTGCTAAAGATTTGCCAAGTTGGGCAGCAGTTTAATTATCTGACTACTTTTATTTTTAAACTTCAAAATTCTAAGGTGGGGGAGGGTGTCTTGTTTTGTAGGTTTAATATCCACAGAGTTGAAATGACTCATGGTGTTTTGAAAACTACAATTTAGCCGAGAAGCAAAAATAGTAGTTCCATTTGGGTTAAAGCTCTTCAGAGACATTTGACACTGCCGTTCCGGGGTTCCCCAGTCCTCAGAGGATGTCCTGTGTTTTCCACCACCCTTGAGCTGTCCCCAGGTGGACAATGTGGTCTCACAGTCCAAAATGCCTTGGTGTGGGTTTCATTAAATAAATTTGCTGTGTGCTTTCAACTCATTTATTGTATGACATAATCTAGCATGTTTTTCAATTTACTTTATCAACTATTTTGGGAAAATGGGCTAATATAACAAAATGTGGCAAGGTGTGATGAGCCTTCCACTTCTGAGAACATATGGACCTGTCTCTGCAGGCTGACCCTGCCCCTGTGGGCTATTTTGAACAAGTCAGCTTAAACTCCGAGTCTCATGTGCACCAGAAGGAAATTGGCCTTGGTCTTAAGGGATCCATTTTAGCTTGAAAAGTCCATGATTGATTACTATATTTAGGGAAGAGTTCCAGATAGAAAAATTGATACTTAAAAAGATACTTATTTGTGTGAGTCTTAGATAGTTGGGGATCCTCGTCACTGACTTTTAATCACTCTGAGCCAGCACTTGGGCAGTTCCTGGGCTGTGACATGGACAGAAGTAGCATGGCCAGGTCCAAGGGTGGGGAGGGCCACCCAATAAATATGTGCTTGTGCAGGCTCAAGGAGAGATGGTGCCTCAGTGTTGGCTACTTAGAGTGAGGTGGCACACCCGGTCAGCTGGCGTGAAGCTGAAGCCCAGGCCCCACCGCAGAGCTGCTGGGCAGCGGTGGCGTTTTTCCAAGGTTCCCACGTCATTTGTGGGCACGTCACTGTCGGAGAAGTGCTTGGTCTCACCCCAACCTGGTTCCTTTCTCTCTGTTGTCAAAGAGAGAACCTTTCACTTTTTTGTGATCTAGTGCTTTAGAGCTTGGAAATTGATCTCCAGGGCTTGAAATGAGAGTCCCTGGTGCCTTTTATGCTGAAAAAGAGACTCACCTGGGTTTTCTAACCTCTTCCTGAATTAGCTACAGAAGTAATTCCCTGTGGCATTGCAGCTGCTGTCTCTCCCCCCAGGGCCTGGCAGAAAGGGAAGAAAAAAAAAAAATTCCCAGGTTGGCACGCCTGACATTTCTCAATGTGAAGTTTTGTTTTGTTTTTTTGTTCCTTTGCTTTCCTAGTCAGGAATCTCTCTCTCTCTTTTGTTGTTCTTTTGATTACTTTGCCTTTCTTGTTCCCTCAGCCTCTGAAGGCAGGGTGGATTTAATTCTCATTTGCATCAGATCTGGATCTCTTCTTGGCCTTTTGGCTAAGATCAAGTGTGGCATCAGATCTGGTTCATAAATTAGCCACTCAACATCACTTTTCTCTCTCTCAGCCTTCTGGTTCACTTGAAATGTGTTTCTGATTTCTTTTAAAAGGGATCTCACTCCCCGTTCAGCTCTTACATTTCAAAACAAGTTATATCATAGCAGAGTTTTAAAACAGACACACAAAATGACTCATCCTTAGGAAAACTTTCAAATTCATGTGCCATACAGTTGGACAGAGTTGTGATTTGTATTACCTCTTGAGTATATGCCTTTTCAACCTCTACTGCAGAGAAGACTGGCTGCTGTTTTACTGGGGTTGTATTAAGTATCATCTCTTTCACCCGTGCTTGGAATGTGACAGGCTAGTCATAAAGGCACTTACTTACACAAGGAATCCTAGGGCCAGGTTGTATTGAAGGCAACAAACATTGAATAACATCATATGAAACAGCTTAAAGTCTCTATTTAATAAATAGTGTCCTTTTACCATGTATTTCTTTCTTTCTTTTTTTTTTTTTTTTTTTTTTTTTTGTGGTACCGGGGATTGAACTCAGGGGCACTCAACGACCACTGGGTCACAACCCCAGCCCTTGTTTTTCTGTATTTTATTAGAGACAGGGTCTCACTGAGTTGCCAAGTGCCTCGCCATTGCTGAGGCTGGCTTTGAACTCGCGATCCTCCTGCCTCAGCCTCCCAAAGTGCTGGGATTACAGGCGTGCGCCACTGCGCCCGGCCATGTATTTCTTTTCTTTTTTCTTTTTTTTTTTTTTAATTTTGCAGTGCTAGGGATTGAACTCAGGGCCTTGGGCATGCTAGACAAGCACTCTACCACTGAATTACACCCCCAGCCTGTGTTCATCTTTTTTTTTTTTTTTTTTTTAATATTTTTATTTATTTGCTTTTAGTTGTACACAATGCGTTTTATTCAATGCGTTTTATTTGTACGTGGTGCTGAGGATCGAACCCGGGTCGCCCACGCGCTAGACGAGCGCTCTACCGCTGAGCCACAATCCCAGCCCTGTGTTCATCTTTTAAGAGAAGGGGAGTCATAGAGAAGGGAGAGTGGCACTTTAAAGTAAGCAGTTTCCATCTGATGTAGGTTTGTGACTTTCATATGCTAAGGGCACCAGCTAGAAATATGTTGTCTATAAATATGTTGTCTAAACATTATTTACAAATTTTAGTATACTTACATGAAATTTATTCACAGAGTTTTGTCTTAAGTTTTTTTATTTTTAAATTTAATAATTTTTTTTTTTTTTTTTAGTTTTTAATGGATCTTTATTTATTTATATGCGGTGCTGAGTATCCCTGTGCCTCACACATGCTAGGCAAGTGCACTACCACTGAGCCACAACCCCAGCCCCCTGTCCTAACTCTTGATTTTCATCTCTACCAGTGAGTCACAGATACCTCTGCTGACCCCCTTTCAGCTTCTAGGCAGCTACACTATTTTATACATCTTTTGTTTACTCACAAATTAAGTAGCAGTATTGTTATTAATTTATACCATTAATGTTTGTTTAGAGTTACCGTATATTTGTTATTTATTTATCCTCTATTTCTTCTTCCCAGACCTTTTGTCTGAGATAATTTATCTTTGTTCTTGAAGGATGTCCTTGTGTAGAGGTGGTGGGGGTGGCTGCTGTTGCTTCCTCCTCCTCTTCCTCTCCCCTCGCCTCCTCTTTTCTTTCAGCACCGGGGATCCAACCCAGAGGCTTGCACACACTAGGCGAGTACTTTAACCTGTGACCACATCCCCCGCCCAGTATTAATTTGAGACAGGGTCTCTCTGAGTTGCCCAGGCTGGCCTCAAAATGGTGATCCTCCTGCCTCAGGATGCTGGGTAGTTGGAATTACAGCTGTGTGCCACAACATATGTACCTTCTTGATGAGGAGTTTTTGTTTGCTCAAATCTGAGATGTCAGGTATTTTCTCTCAGCACCTTGGAGAATTTGTTCCCTAGTCCTCTGGGCTTCTGGTTCTGTGACTAGGTCTTTGCTTGTGTAATCAACATCCTTTTCTCTGACTGCTTTCACATTTTTCTTTAAAAAAAATTTATTTATTTATTTATTTTATTTTTATGGGGTCCTAAGATGGAAGCCAGTGCCTCACATATGCCAGGCAAGTGCTCTGTCATTGAGCCACAGCCCCAGCCCTCACAATTTGTCTTTGATGCTCTATGGCATAATATTTCTAAGTATGGGTTCAAAAAAAAATTCACCTTGTTTGGAATTTCCTGGTTTTCCTAGATTGAAGGATTTGTGTCTGCTTAGTTTTGGAAAATTATTAGCGTTATCTCTTTGAATATTGTTTCTATATGAATCCCTTTATTACATTTTTCTAAAACTTTGATCAAAGGTATGTCTCATTCTGTCTTCTATGTCTTTCTTATGTTTTGCATCTCTTTGTTTCTGAGTGATTTCTTCAGATGTGCCTCTCCGTTCACTAAATCTTACTTCAGCTAGGTCTAAATTGCTATTTGATGTGTGTGTTAAGTTTTTAAATTTTAATTACAGTATTTTCATTTTTCAGTGTTCTTTGTTTACTTTTCAGATGTTTCTGGTCAGTTTTCATAGTCTCTTGCTCAGAACTCATGTTTTCAGTCCCCACTTATTTTAGACGAATTGAACATATTTTTAAAAATGTATCCTAGAATTCCAATATCTGAAGTCTTTGAGATCTGAGATTACTTTGTGTTAGTTTCTTTTGACTTTTCCATGGAATTCTCTTGACTTTTCATGGTACCTTATTTCCCTGTGTGTTTTTTTTTTTTTTTTTTGGTACCAGGGATTGAACTCAGGGGCACTCGACCACTGGGCCACATCCCCAGCCCTTTTTTTGTATTTTATTAGAGACAGGGTCTCACTGAGTTGCTAAGTGCCTCGCCATTGCTGAGGCTGGCTTTGAACTCGCGATCCTCCTGTCTCAGCCTCCCAAGTGCTGGGATTACAGGCGTGCGCCACCGCGCCCGGCTCCCTGTGTGTTTTTTGTTTTGAATTTTGTGCTTATGTTTGTTGTAACTCTAGCTGTGGGAATATATGATGTCTGACTTGAGAGGGTGTTCTTCTGAGAACAACTTTTTTTTTTTTTTTTTTTTTTTTGAGACAGGGTTTCACTCTGTTACCCAGGCTGGTTTCAGACTCCTGGGCTTAGTGATTCTTCTGCCTAAGCCTCCTCAGCCTCCCTCTGATGTAGTTAGGACTATAAGTGTGGGGTCACCACACCTGGCCTGGGGGTCATTGGAGACTGAGTCTACTTTATTGTGAGGGGATACTGGGGATTGAACTCAGAGTCACTCAACCACTGAGCCACATCCCCAGCCCTATTTTGTATTTTATTTAGAGACAGGGTCTCACTGAGTTGCTGAGTGCCTCATTTTTGCCAAGGTTGGCTTTGAACTTGTGATCCTCCTGCCTCAGCCTCCCGAGCTGCTGGAATTACAGGTGTGCGCCACTGCACCTGGGCTAGACAGGGTCTACTTTAAATTAGGTTTCTTAGCATAGAGTTATTAGGACCATACAAACAAATGTAGGTTCTAAACTTGGGGGAGACTTTTGTTCAATTGCTACACAAAGCCAGAGTTGAGATAGACTTTTTTTTTTTTTTTTAAATATTTATTTATTTACTTTAGTTGTATACAATGCAATGCATTTATGTTTACGTGGTGCTGAGGATCGAACCCGGGCCGCGCATGTGCGAGGCGAGCGCTCTGCCGCTGAGCCACAATCCCAGCCTGAGATAGACATTTTCTTTTTCTTTTCCCCCTCCCTCCCTTCGTTCCTTTTTTCTTTTTCTTTTTGGCTTGAACAACGGAACTTCATTGTGTCAGTTCTTGAGGCCAGCAGTCCAAGGTCAGGGTGTCAGCAGGGTTGGTTCCCTCTGAGGCTGTGAGGGAGAGGCCCGTCCATGCTATTCTCCTAGCTGCTGGTGTTTGCTGGCAGTCTTTGACATTCCTTATATTATAGGAGGATTGCCCTGATTTCCCTTCACCTTCACAGGTGTTCTTTGTGTGTGTGTCCGAATTTCCTTTTTAAATTAAGGACAACAGTCATAAAGAAGATTGAGTTAAGGAGTATTCTTAAAGCCGGGCGTGGTGGCGCATGCCTGTAATCCCAGCACTTGGGAGGCTGAGGCAGGAGGATCACGAGTTCAAAGCCAGCCTCAGCAATGGCGAGGCACTTAGCAACTCAGTGAGACCCTGTCTCTAATAAAAAATACAAAAAAGGGCTGGGGATGTGGCCCAGTGGTTGAGTGCCCCTGAGTTCAATCCCCAGTACCAAAAAAAAAAAAAAGGGTATTCTTACAGTACTCCACACACAGTTGGGACAAGTGGAGGGTGTTTTTTTGTTCCTGCTTGTGATCACTGCCCTGTCCCCAGCCTGTGCTGCAGTGCACCATACTCTGGGCCTCTGTCGGTGGCTGGGCTGTCACTCACCCTACTTCTCTGGGCAACATATGTAAATTACAGGTGGATACACCTGGACTTTTAAAACGATGACAGCTGTTACAGGATCAGGACTAGGAGAGCTTGAACAGATGATGGGATGATTTGGACACATGTCAGAACTTGGTATCCTCCGATACCGGTTGTTCCTTCATCTGAGTAGGTGTTTATTGAGTTCCTACCAAATGTCATTCACTGCACTGGCTACCAGGAAAACAGGAACTGTGCCAGAAGCTCACAGTTGAATGAGTAGGCAGGTAGTTTGATGGTAGGGGTGTGACAGGTCGAAGCCCAGGGGGAGACACTAACCCATAACTAGAGCTTGGAGGCAGAGGCCACAGCTGGGTGATATCTGAAGGACTTGAAGGGCCTGGTGGAGAGCCAGGGAGGGGTATTCAGGAATGGGTACAACAAGGTGCAAGTCACCAAGGCCAGAGCGGATTTGGGCTTGGGGAGCCGCAGGATGCTTATTTGGCCAGAGCATAGTTGTGGAGGCCAGAGAAGGAGGCTGGGAGTGGTGAAAGGTGGGCCTGGAGGCCCCCGGGGCCAGCTCTGGAAGGGCCCAGCGGCTGTTTGGGAGCACAACCGGGAAAGCCTGGAACTGTCGCCCGGACCTGAGTGGGGCTGCCAGGAGCCACACCGTCCTCGCAGCAGTCAGCTCTTGACTGCAAGAGAGCACCGTGGGCTGCGGGGTCAGGGCAGCCTTGTGTCCAGATGCTGGCTTCCCTGCAGGCATGATCTTGTAGGTGACTTGTCCACCTTCCCTGACCTTCCTCCTTGTGTGATAAGTGAGGGAGAAGGGCCGGCCAGACAACCTCCAAGGCCTGTTTTCTGTCTTGCATGGTTCCGTGGGCACGAGTGTCTGTTGTTAGAAAGCAAGAGAAAGTGTGTGAATGTGTGCACACAGGCAAGCTTAGGAGAAGGTGGGCTCAAGTTTCTGAGCACTTGAAGATATATTTCCAGTGACAGTTTTGGCAACATCTGGCTTCCGGGTAGCTGTGAATGGTAGCTGTCTACTGATGTTTGCTGAGTGAGTCACTGTTGATGCCTGAAAGGAAACCGTAGCAGTCCCATCTCCTGGCGCTGCAGCTAACCCAGCTCTGGTTTTCTTGATAGATGAGCTCCCTCTGGAACAGCACAACCTTTCTTCCTTCCCCGCGGAGCTCCTGCTGGAGACCAGCACCACGCACAGCGCTGCACACGTGGCCTTAACTGAGACTGTGGCAGGGTCCCGGCCAAGCAGGTCTCTTCTCCCCACGTCCTCTCCATCTGCCACGAGTTTTGATACGGCCTTTTTTAACCACGGAAAACAGACCCAAAGTACAGCAGATCACAGCGTTTTTGTGGCAAATTATGGGTCGGTGACAAGTAATGAGGTGGCCTTCGGTGACGATGACATGGATAACTTTTTGCCAGATGCTCCCTGGACTTCTGCACGGATGGTGTCCCCAACGCAGTCCATCATGATCAGCCCACCAGAGCTGCCCGGAGAAACGCCCGAGCTTAAGCCCACTCCGTCACTACCCACGATTTCTCTACAGGACCAGGAGGTGACATCAGCCTGGGAGAGCTCAGTCCAGCCACCAGCGACGTATGCAGAGTCCCCCAGTCATCTGGGCACCTCTTGGTCAGCTTTTCCCACCTCCGAGGGCATAATTCCAACTCCTAATGGGAACCTGGTGCTTTATCCTACTGGAACTTACAGCCAGTTACCAAGTAGGACTTTGCCGGAGACGGTGGCTCCAGTAACAGAGGACGCAGGAGCCCTGCCCTTTGGGTCTTGGTCTTCTTTGCCTCAGCCCTTAGGTGATGGCGTCCCCCAGCAGTCGTGGCAGGGGGAGGTCTCACAGACTCCACAGGAGGTCCTGGCCTCACACACGGACAGACACCCCGATGTGACCACTGCTTGGAGTCAGCCTCTGGAAGAAACTGTCTCCCCAAGGACGTACCCCACTGTCACCGTGTCACAGACGGCCTTTGCTTCTAGTAGCACACACGTGGCTTCGTTTTCCTCCCCCCCTGCATTTGTATCTTTTTCTGCTCCATCAGCTGCTGCTTCACGAGACCCTTTCCCCCCTGGAGATGCTGGCGACACCTCAGAGCTGCCTGGCCGTCCTGTGGTCCCCAGTCCCCAGGTGGACACCCTCTTCCCGAGCCCCGCGGCCTCCCTCAGACCCTACACTTGGTGCGCGTCCTGTGCCGTGGCATCTCCTCGGCCTGTCCTGGCCACGAGTTCTGTGGAGAGAGATGTGGGGTCGGGGGACGGGCCTGAGACCCTCACGGTGGCCACACTGGCAGCGAGCAGCCCCTCTCTGTGGAGTAGCGAGGCCACCGACCTCTCAGAGTTCGAGGAAGACCCTCAAGATTACAACACGCTGTTCCCCTCGAGACCCGTCGTCTCCCTTGCTTCTAGCCCCGTGAGGGTCTCGGAGGCGAGCCCTGGCACGTCGGCCGTGGTGGACGTGAGCAGCGTCACCGCCACCCAGGTGCACCCTTCGCCTGACCACCGCTCCGCACCAGTGTCCCTCGAGCCTGCCTCGGGCTTCTCCCCGGTGGCCGACACTCGAGTAACGCCATCCAGCGTGACCGCTGCGTCTCTCTCGGTCACTGCCAGCGTCCCCCACGACTCCTCTTTCTCTGTCACAGACACTGCAAGCACGCCGCCCCTGGCTGTGGGAGGCGCGAGTCTCTGCCCCGCGGACACGCTGGCTCCCTCCGCGGGGCCTCCGCTTTCCTCCCCGCGAGACCCCGCCGGGGCTTCTGCACAGGAGTCGGCCAGTGCCCTGGGTCTGGCCCCCAGCCCCTTCCCCACTCCTCCGCTGGACCCCAGCAGCCCGGCCCCCTCCTCGTCCCAGGATCCTGCTGCTCCCTCTCTGATGCCAAGTGGCCTGTCCGCCTTCGCGTCCCCGTCCCCTTCTGCCTGGGTGGTGACCTTGGCCTGGTCTGACTCGGCCAGTTCGCACTCCCCGCCTCTTTCTGCTCCGAGTTCCACAGACCTGGCGTTTCCTCAGCTCTGGCCCAGTTCAGACCTTCCTTTAAGGACGGTCACTTTCCTCCCTGGTCATTCTGAAGGGCCAGCGCTCCTGAGCTTCTCCTCTGACCCTCTGCAGTTGGCCGGATCACCAACAGTCGCGCCGACAGACTCCGAGGCCCATTTTACCTCAGCTCTCACTCGAACTACCTCCTCTTTTGAGTTTTTGCCCACCCCCCATGGCTCTGCGGTCACCACGCTGGTGCCCTCCGGCTCCGAGCCCCACCTCAATGTCTCGTGGGCTGCGACTCACCTCTGGTCACCATCCACTGCTTCCCCTTTGACACCCATTTCCACCCAGGCTCTTCTGTCCTCGACTGTGACACCCTGGGAGGACCCTGTCAGTGCTACAGAGGATCACACGTCTGTCTTACCCTCTTCCTCCCAAGTCGTTCCCACGGGTCCAGTGTCCATCAGCGACACGTATCTGCCATCAGCATCCTCACTTGTCCCCGGGGGGACCTCCTCAGCCCTGCCCACAGAGCCGCCGTCCACACCCACAGGTTCACCGTGGGGCATGTCCCCGGACCCAAGCACACCCAACAGCACTGCCCCTGCTGGCGATACAGTGGACACCGGCCTGAGCAGTGACACTGGGAGCGAGAGCCTCCTGGAGGGCAGTGCGGCTCCTCCATTGCCATCCCTCCACCCGGCCACCACCTCCACTCTCCAAGTGGCTGTGGCTACTCCAGCACCGGCCACCACCAAGCCACCCTATGTGTGTGATATTACAGTTCCCGATGCCTACTTGATCACAACTGGTAAGGCCTGGCGTTTGGTCGCC